>JALNQA010000001.1:0-1484629 GCA_028456235.1 Ophiosphaerella narmari | reverse complement strand
CTAACTCTATTAGATCTTATTAAAAGCTTTATTAGTAATCTACTTATTACTTCTAAAGAAGTAGATACTATTAAAGTTTCTTTATCTTCTAAGGAAAACTTTTTTACTTTAAAAGAGGAGTTTATTATTCAAGACTTATATTTATTAAATAGTCTTAATATTTATAATAGAGAATATTATAGTATAGAGGAGATAAAAGGTATTAGAAACTATAATAATCTTTACGAAGATTTTATAGCTTCTAACCTAGATAGCTTAGAATTTTTAGATTCTATTATTATTAATAAAGACTAGTAGTATAGTTTTCTATATAGTTTAACTAGTTAGGAGTTAAGAATATTTATTTATATATAAGATAGATAGTAGGAAGGTTTAGGATTAATAAATTACTTACTTATATTACTTTATCTAACTATTTTCTTATATAGCTTGTACCTCTTTTTTTAAGTAGTTAGTAAATTTAAAGTATTTTAGAAAACTCTATACTATTATTTTAAGAATCTACTTTAGATATTACTATAGCTATTCTATAGGTAAATTTATTACTAATAGTAGTTTTAGCTATTACTACGTTTAGTTTTTTACTTAGAGATAGTATGTTTACTAATTTTTTAGAAATAGTAATTACTAAGTACCTTTAGTAATTAGTAAATACTATAGTAATTACTAAGTTCGTTTAGTAATAGTAATTACTATTACTAAAAAAGTAGCAACCCTAGGCTATACCTTAATAGAAGGAGCTATACTATACAAGATAGATAAAAGCTTACTATAGTTTAACTACCCTAAGATTATAGTAACTTAGGAACTAGTACAAACCTAATATAAATAGACTAAATAGATCTAAATAGAAATAAATAAAGTAAAAGATAAATTAGAAATACTCCTAGAGAAATAAACTATTAATAGGATAATATAAATACATAATTAAATATATATCCCTAAAAGTATATAAAAGGAATTTATCTAACAATTCTATAAATTACTAGTATATAGCTACTAGGGAATTAAAAAGATACTAAAACGCCTAGTCTAGGAATATTATATTCTAAGGGTAAGGGTATTAGTAATATTAGTACTTGTAGAGTACCTAGAGTATTATAGAAATAAAGTAGATAGATATACTCTTTATAGATAACTATAGATAATAGAACTAGTAGAGAGACTATAGAGAATAATCTTACTAGACTTTATAGTAAAGCTCTTAAAGTTAAAGGATCTAGTTATAGGAACCTAGTATAATTCTATACTTATAATAGTAGATAAGCTAATAAGATATAGATATTTTATCCTATATCTAGAAAAGATAAAAGTACTTTAGTTTACCTATATAATACTACAAACAATCCTAGTAGAATATAGAGTACTAGATAAGATTATATTAGATAGAGACCTAAAGTTTATATTAAAGTACTAGTAGGTTTTTATAGTAAAGCTAGGAATTAAGTTAGGAACATTAATAAGCTTTTACCCCTAAATAGATAGAGCTATAGAACGACTTAACTAAATAGTAAAATAGTATCTAAGGTACTACCTTAACTATAAATAGGATAATTAGGTAATATTACTACTACTAGCCTAATTTACCTATAATATAGTATACTATAGCGTAATAGAAATAATACTATTCTATGTAAACTATAGATACAATCCTATAATAGGAAATATAATAAGAAAAGGATATAGGGACTATAATTTAAGAGGGGAGATAAGGTCTAGCTATAACAAGAAAATATTAAAAGTACTAGACTAAGTAATAAACTAGACTACGTTAAGATTAGCCTATACAAGGTAGAAAAATAAATTAGAAAAAATAACTACTACCTTAAACTTCCCCTAATAATAAAGGTTTACCTAACCTTTTACGTTTTATACCTAGAAAGGGCACCCTAAGATATACAACTAGTAGCTTACAACGTAGCTACCTATAGGTAAGATAATAAAGAATAGGAAGTAGAAAAGATCCTAGCGCAACGCTAGCGCAATAGAAAAAACTACTACCTAGTTAGCTAGTAAGGAATAGACAACAAGGGCAAGCTATAGGAAAATACCTAGCAACTAGAAGATAACCTTAACTACCCTAAGTTACTAAAGGAGTTCTAAAGTTAAAATCCTCTAGCCTATCTTATAGTAACCTAAGAAACTTATTAAAGTTACCTAGGGGACGAGCGCTACCTAAGGTAAATAGAGAGGCGCCTAGAGAGATAGTACTATTAAGAGGAATATAACTAGCCTTAGCATCTTTAATATTAAGCTAAGCCTTAAGCGCCTAAGACTAAGCTAAGGATCTTACGTTATTATACTCCTCTAACTTACAAAGATAATTTAAGAGAGTTTAATTCTCTACTACCTTATTAAGTAGCTCTTACTAAGCCTACTTAGTAGCCTAGATCTAAATAGATAGTTTATCTTAAGTATAGTTAATAGCTCTCCCTAAGAGATATAAGTTAGGATATAAGTATTATAATAGAATACGTATACTTAGCTATAGAAACCCTAGGGTAAGAATACTAGTACTAAATATTAGTATTAATACACGCTATACACGCCTTACTATCCTTCTTAGATACTACGTATTTAAGTCCCTTTCTAGAATAATAAGGATAAGGTATAACTTTAATACTATTATAATAGATATAAGTAATAAGGGCGTATTTATTAAGCGTTAATTTAGAAGGTATAGAGGAAGTACTAGAAACTATAAGGTAGCTAAGAAATACTATTAACCTAGCACTAGAGTAGAATAACAAGGACCTAGAGGGGCTAGGGGGGAGGATAGTATTATAGGTTTCGACCCTATATAGAACTTAGAGCTAATAGAACTATTAGAGGACTAGCGTAACTACGAGGACTACTTAGATTGTAGATAAGATAACGTAGTAGAGTATAATATAGATACGTAATCTAATAAGTACTTAGTAATATACGAAGTACTAAGTTACTAAACAAGTACTTAGTAATATACAATGTACTAAGTTACTAAACTAGCTATAGTATATAGATAGGAGGCCTTACAACCTTTAAAGCCTTATAGTTAAGTATAAGTCTTACCCTAGACCTATAGCCTTACTTATATACCTACGACCCTATTGCACCTTAAGTCTCTTAGTAACGCTTGCCTATTACCTAACCCCTAGTTATCTAATTACTACTATACCTAAACCCTAAGGCTCTTTATCTAGTTAAGTAATCTACCTTACACTAGAAGATATAAGTACTACTAGTATTACTAGTTATAATAGTTCTAGTAGTAATAGTAATAGTAGTAATATTAGTACTTAATTACTCTATTTGTATATATTATATAACTAGGGTAACTATATAGTTTAGATAGATAAAATAGTTTAGATAGTTTACTAATATTAACTTTACTTATACTTTACTTATTTACTTTCTTTATATTTTCTTTTTATAGTCTTTTTCTTTTAATTAGTTTATAATTACTATAAAAGATACTACTACTATTACTTTAGTAATAGTTTAACTAATATATTCTCTATTATTATAGATATTAGTAATTACTATTACTAGTAGTACTTAGTAATAGTAATTACTATTACTAGTCTCGATTTTAGACTTAGTAATAGTAATAGTAATTACTATTACTATTACTATAGTAAACAGCAACCCTACCCTATACTATACTACCTTAATCCTTATTCTTATCCTTATCTTTACCCTTGCTACTAGGCTTATCGTCCCCCTTATTTTCTATAGGCGCCCTACCTACGCTATTTACTCTACCTATAGGGCTAGCGCTATTTAACGCCTCTTTATTATTATTATTATTATCGTTATTATTAGTAGTAAGAGAGGCAACCTTAAGAAGATATTAGTATACGCTATACGTAAGTAATATATATAAACTTACTAAGCAACCTATAACTAAAATAAGCTTACAAATAGTAGCTACTAAGTTCTTCTACTTAGTTACTAAGCTCCTCTACTTAGCTAAGATTAACCCTAAAAATTAAGGCGTAGTAGTAGGAGTTTAGGTAGCTACTCTTATAGGAGTACTACTATAAGTAGTAAGGTAATAGTAAGATAATAGCTCTAAGTTAAAAGTACGCTAGGTACGAGTAAGCTTAACGCTAGTAGAGTAGACTATACTACCTATCTTAGTATTAGTAGTATTAGTAATAGTAGTATTATAGATAGTATAGAGCTAGTATATATATTTATATTAGCTATAAAGTAGCTCTTAGAGTCTACTAAAAAGAACTTACTATAGAGTAGCTACTATAATTATTATTAGTATAGTACTTATAATAATAATAATCTAGCTTGTTATAGATAACCTTTTAGCTAGTAATATCTTAAACGTAGCGTATATATATTGCGTATAGAGTAATACTATTAGTACGTTTAGTAAGATTACTCTACTTAAAGGGTATAGTACTACGTATATTACTCTTTTTAATAAACTTAGGGTAGAGATAGTAAACTATAATAATAATTTATTATTAAATATATAGTAAGTACTAATAGTAAGTTAAATATATATTTTAACTATACGATAGCGTTAAAGAGATAGAGTAAAATAATTATAAAATTTTATTATTACTATATAGACTATACTAGTTACTAGGAGATATAGCTCTTACCTATTATTATAATACAATTGTTATTATTAGTAGGGTATAATCTTTTACTTATTATTAAGTAAATAGAAGAAATATATATAAGTAAAATAATAATAAAACGTATATAATACGTGTAAACGTTATAAAAGAAATATAAATACTCTTTTCCCTCTTTTCTTATAAAGGTTTTAGGGTTTTTATTAAGGTTGTATTTTAAAGGGCTAGTAAAGACCCTAGCTAGAAGAGGAGGCTCTATAATAAGAGTCTTAGTAGAGATACCTAGAATTATAGGGACCTTAAGATCTTTAGTACTCTAGGACCTCTAGGGCCTTAACTATACTAATATCTATAGTACTAGCCTAGGGTAAGGCTAATACGTTATACTAGCGTATAAAAGGCCTCCTACTTATAGAGAGAGTTAAGTAAGTATTATTTACTTTTTAATTAAGACCTTTACTTAAATATACGTATTATCCCTTTACTATCTCCTATAGCCTATAGCAAGTACTATTACCTTCTAGCTACCTCTTTATACTTTACCTTATCTTTTCTTACTTATTAGCTTTAGTAGTACTATTAATTAGTATTACTATTATTCTATATTACTTTACCTTATCTTATCTTACTTTAACTATCTTTAGTTATTATTACTATTCTTTATAGTAAGTATATTATTAAATTTTAAAAAGTACTATTACTATATAGATTATACTTATATAAACTAAAGTAAGTACTTCTTTTAGCTTTAGTAAGTTCTATAACTAACTACTTTACTAGTATTATTAAAGATATATATAACTATATAGATTATAGTTATATAGATTCTAGTAAAGTATATAATTAAACTTTAAGAAGTATTATAACTAACTACTTAAATAGTATATAACTACTTTATTAATAGAAGTTAAAGCTTAAAATTCTAAAGTAAGTTTATACTAAATTTTTAATAAACTCTTACTATTATTATAGTATATTACTAAAGTAATATATATATATATACTTTATTAAAAGGTTATATCTTCTTAAGTATCTTTTACTAGAGTAAACTTATTATCTCCTAATTTAGAACTACCTTTAATAGTAAATCTACTTCCTCCTTTTAAGTCTAGAAAGTTTATATTAGAACTACTACCTTATAAAGAAGGAGAAACTATATCTTTTAAAGCTAATTATAGTTATTATAATTTTTCTAGTATTATAAAGTAGCCTATTAATACTAGTAATTTAAATAAATACTTTAAATTAAAATACTATAGCTTAACAACCTCTATTAATATAGAAGAAGACTCTAACCTAGGTAATAGTTCTAATATAGAAAGTAGTAGCCTTAATACTAATAATACTTTAAACTCTTATTTTAAAGCTAATAGTATAAGAAAAAGACCTAGTTTTATATTTTTTAGTAAAGAAGAGTATAAGAATAATCTACTATCTTTTATTTTAAATAATAACTTACCTTTTAGTATAGTAAAAAGTAATAGTTATAATAATTTAGTTAAATACTTAAAAGACAACATTCCTAATATAGGTAGAATAACTATAAGAAAAGAGTTCGAAACTTTATATAAACTAGAGTTAAATAAGCTTAAAGCTTTATTAACTAGAAATAATAGTAGATTCTCTATTACTATAGACGAATAGAGATCTAGTAATAATATCGACTTTCTAGCAATTACTCTATACTATTTAGATAATAACTTTAAATTAAAAAGCTACCTAATAAGTTTTAATAATTTAAATAACTTTAAATCCTATACTAGTATAGTACTTTATTCTATATTAAATAAGATACTAAAAGATTTTAATATAAGAAAAAACTTTATTAGTATTACTAGAGATAATACATCTAGTATAAATAGTACTATAGAATTAATTAAAGATAAATATAATACTAAGTTTAACTATAATATAATAGATATTAAGTATATAGTATATATTTTAAATCTAGTTAGTAATAGCTTTCTAGATTATAGATTCTTTAGTATTAATAATACAAAAAAGTTTAATAATAATATAAATAGACTAGTAAGAGGTTAATAATAATAATAATAATAATAATAATAATAATATAGATTTACTTAATAGAAAAGCTTTACCTATATTAATTAGAAACTTTATTACTAAATTTAAATATAATTACTTTTTAAAAAATAACTTTAAAAAATTTGTAAAATCTAGTAAACTAAGTAATATAGGCCCTAAAATATTAATTAAAGATAACACTACAAGATAGTTATCTACCTATTATATACTAGAACGATTTATCTATTTTAAAGAAGAAATTATATTAGTACTAGATAAAGCTAATAATCTATCTACTTCTAAAAAAAGAGATATAAATATAGAATCTTTTAATATTGCTTTAGATAATCGGGGTTATTTAATTAAAATAGTAGATATACTAGATTTTTTTTAAAAAACTTACTATTAAACTACAAGGATCTAGTAGTAATATATATACTATAGTATATATTATACAATTATATAATAGACTTAAAGAAATTAAAAATAGAGTAGACGATATATTCTTTAAAGAAGGGCTAAAACAAGCTATAGATAAATTACTATACTATTTTCCTATTACTAATACTAATATATTAGATCTATATTTTAAACTAGATATCTTTACTAGTTTAGGCTATAATATAGAAATAGTTACTAATATAAAAAAGAGTACTTTATAGAAATATATAATAGATATAAAGAAAATAGTAATATTATAAATACTAGTACTAATATACAATTTAGTTTTAGTACTAATATAGATTTAGAAGATATAGCTTATAATAGCAACGATAAATTATTTATAAACTCTACTAGATTAAATAGTATAGTAGATAACGAAGTTAAATTATACTTAAACGAGCCTAGAATTCCTAAAGATATTACTATAGATAGCTATTATACTACTAATAAAAATCGATTTCCTATTATATATAGTATAGCTAGAGACTATTTAGCTATATTATCTACTTCGACTCCTTTAGAAGCTACCTTTTCTAAAGTAGGTAATATAGTAACTAAATCTAGAAATAGATTACTACCTAGTACTATTAAAAAGCTAATTATATTAAAAGAACTTAATACTATAGAAGACGAGGAAGAGCTTATTAACGATAATTTATTATTTTAAGAAGAATTTACTAATACTACTAAATTAACTAGTAGAAATAAAGGAAAAGAGAGAGAGATAATAGAAATAGAAGATAACGAAGAAGGCTATTTAGAAGATAAGAGTACTACTAGTATTACTAGTTATAATAGTAGTAGTAGTAATAATAATAGTAATAATAGTATAGAATAAATATAGGTAGTAAATATTAGTCTCTAATATAAGTAAATTAGATAGTCTAGATAGTTTAATTATATTATATTACTATATTTTGTTTTCTTTTTACTATTCTAACCTTTTCTTTATCTTTAGTTCTTTTGTAACTATAGTAATTAGAAAATCCTTAACTTCTTTTAACTTTGTAGCTAGCTATATTAGTCCTAGTACTATACTTTTTTAATATTATAAAATATAAATACTATTAATTTTAAAAATAACTCGGACTAGATACGTTAAGCTTATAGGAGAGGAGTTAGATGTATTTCTTAATCTTAATTTTAAAATTTAAGTTATAATCTACTATAAGATAATAATATACTACTAAGTTTACTAATTAATATATAAGTACTATTACTTTTATAAATACTATTATAATTACTTTATTAAATTTAGAAAGTAGTAATTACTAGTACTAGTACCTCTAAGTACTAGTACTAGTAGTAATTACTATTACTACTACTAGAGTAATTAGCAACCCTACTATAAGATAGGCTAGAGGATTTTAACTTTAGAACTCCTCTAGTAACTTAGGGTAGTTAAGGTTATTCTCTAGTTACTAGGTATCTTCCTATAGTTTGCCCTTGTTATCTATCCCTTACTAGCTAACTAGGTAGTAGTTTTTTCTATTGCGCTAGCGTTGCGCTAAAATCCCCTCTACTTCCTATTTCTTATTATCTTATCTATAGGTAGTAGTATTATAGGCTACTAGTTATATATCCTCTAGTACCTTTTCTAGTAGTAATACGTAGAAAGTTAGGTAGATCTTTATTGTTAGGGGGAGTTTAAAGTAGTAGTTATCTTCTCTAACTTATTCTACTACCCTGTATAGGCTAATCTTAATATAGTCTAGTTTTTTACTTAGTCTAGTACTTTTAATATTCTTTTATTATAGCTAGACCTTATCTCCCTTTTTAAGTTATAGTCTCTATATCCTTTTCTTATTATAGTACTTTTTTATCGTATTATTTACTAGCTTAATATCCTATTTAAGCTATTTATAAATC
Source organism: Ophiosphaerella narmari (assembly GCA_028456235.1). Taxonomy (NCBI): domain Eukaryota; kingdom Fungi; phylum Ascomycota; class Dothideomycetes; order Pleosporales; family Phaeosphaeriaceae; genus Ophiosphaerella; species Ophiosphaerella narmari. Next base: position 1,475,711 of record JALNQA010000001.1, on the reverse strand, counting down.
TCCTAGATTCTTAAAGTACTCTATTATACGCTCTAGCTATATATCTCTATATTAATTAAGTTGTTTCCTATTATAGGGTTATATCTATAATTTATATAGAATAGTATTATTCCTATTATACTAGAATGTACTATATTGTATATAAATTAGGCAAGTAGTAGTAATATTACCTAATTATCCTACTTGTAGTTAAGGTAATACCTTAAGTATTATTCTACTATCTAGTTTAGTTGTTTAGTTACTCTATCTATCTAAGGATAAAAAGCTATTAATATTTCTAGCTTAATTCCTAGCCTTACTATAAAGGCTTGCTAGTACCTTAATATAAACTTAGGGTCTCTATCTAATATAATTTTATCTAGAGTAGGTCTAAGGTAAGACTTAAGCTCAACTATAAGGCTTTAGAGTTTGTAAAGCCTCCTATCTATATACTATATAGATCTGTAGATTAGCCTTTGTCGAGTGCTACTAATCTACTAATCTAGGATCTATAGATTAGTCCTTGCCAAGCGTTACAGATCTGCTAATCCTCTAGATTACGTGTCTAGGTTGTGTTCCACGTTATCGTCCTACCTAAACAGGTTGGGTTCGTACAACGACGAGTCGTTGGGTAGGGGTGACTTAGGCTCGATTGGTTCGAGGTTCTGTGTAGGGTCTTGACCCGTAACAGGAGACGTGTAAGGGACTAAGTAGGCTACAATGGGCCTAGTACTTCTATGCCAAGAATCTAATCCCTTAGCGCTTAGTATACGAGTTAAACCATGCCGAACCTCGTATACTATCTAGTTCTCTAGTATATATACTACGCACTATCGATTATAGCTAACAAGCTATTAATCTCCTTTTTGGCGTAGTTGGTTAGTATGCTATGTTCTTGCAATAGTATAGCTATATAATTACTATTACTAATACTATATAAAATATCTTTTTCTTAATATATGTAATAAATTATATATAATATAGTCTTTAAACTATAAGAACTTACTTATATATAGTCCTATTAGTAGATTAACTAACTAGGTAAGCGTGTATGTATACCCTAATACTTTAGTAGGGCCGATAAACGCCGCGATTAGGATAAATTCTGGGCACACACTATAAATCAACACTCTTATTATTACTGTTGGGAATCTATCAACTTTTTGTGTAGAAAGCAATGGATCCTGAACGCAAATCGACTCTTCTTGACCTCGCAGATAGAGTGCAACAGTTGACTTCCGTTATCGTCACAAGCCTAGAGACAGAAAATCTCCACGAACCTACCTTCGAAACAGACTCTGAGACGGTGCCCGAGACTCCAGAGCTGATTGACATCAGAGCTAGGCTCAATGACAGTGCTAGAGACCTCCTACGACTTGTCAATGGGCCGAGAAACGATGCACGTACTTTCGTATGTTATTTGTTCGATCTTGCCGCGTGGCAGGTAGCATGCGAATTCGACTTCTTTGAAGCCATCAAAGAAGATGGAACAACTCACCTTACAGAGATCGCTACGAATGTCGGCGTAGACGAAGATCGTGTAGGACGGATATTACGAATATTGGCGTCAGATAGAGTCTTCGAAGAAGTTGAGAAAGACCACTTCAAGCATACGTCTAGAAGTGTTCTTTACCTCCGGGACAAGCAGTGGAGAGACGTTATGCACTACCAGTATGACCTCCCTATTTTATTATAAACAAAACTCTGATAATATTACGCAGGTTAGACGAGTTCTTCAAAGCAGCATCAGAAGCATCTACTAGTTTTCATCAGTCCCCTGCTGAAGCGAACGGTCAAAAAAATGCTTTCGTTACGCGGCATGGAACAGACCTGTTCGAGTTTTACAAGCAGGATCCTAAACGAGCGGCTCGCTTTGCAAGCGCTATGGCTGGAGTTTCTAGGTGTAAGGGTCCTTTTCAAGTGATTATTGAGACGTGCCTAACAATATGAAAGTGGAACGGCATTTTGAATCACTAAAACTAAGCTACCCATGGGATCAGATCGAAACTGGGAAAATAATTGATGTTGGTGGTGGAAGTGGCCATATGAGCGTCTCTCTTGCCCGAGTATGATATGGAGGAAGAATAGTAGCTACATGAAAAGCGTTGCTAACAGGTTTCAAGGCGTTCCCTAAACTCGAGTTCATTGTCCAAGACTCTCCGACAATGCTATCTTCGGCATCTCAGAACGACTTCTCCGATCTGAATGGAAGAGTGACATTCATGCCACACGATTTCTTCACTACCCAGCCAGTCTCTGGTGCAGCAGCGTACCTTCTGCGCTACATCACACACAATTGGAGTGACGCAGATTGCATCCGTATCTTCAAGGCACTTGTTCCTGCCTTAGAGAAGAGCAAGCCCGGAACGCCCTTGCTTATCAACGACGTAGTGCTACCAGCCCTCGGAGAGGCTACAAGATACCACGATAATCGGATGCGGCAGGTCGACATCATGATGATGCTTGTTCTAGGCGCCAAACAACGGACAGAGGAAGAGTTTCGACATCTGCTATCAGCAGCCGATGAACGTTTGAAGGTAAGCTGAGAGCAGGAGGCTTGCAGCCCAACGGCTGATTCAATTGGACAGATCAAGGCTATCCACGGAAAGGGCAACATGAGTCTGATCGAGGCCTATCTGGACACAGCGGGGGCGAGTGACGTAGCAGCTACTCCAGTTACGAGAGAAGTGGAAAAGGTGGCGGAACTGGGCGAAACGCTCACCGATGTGCAAGAAGTGGGTTCTCTTGTGAGTAACCAGAAGCGTACCGGGTCCCGTTTCTAGTGCCCCGAGACCTTGAACGCAACACGCGTGGGGTATTCTTAGCTCCACATGAGCGCGCTTAAGCAGCGTTTAGTAAGGGCAGGTCAATTGCCAACAAATACAGTAGTATCACCCTATGTGCATTGCATGTACTGCGGCTAGAGCCGATGGGGCGGGATGATAGGCCTACGGGAAGCTCGGACAATTCATTGTCTCGGGCCAGTCAAGCACAAATCGTATTTGAGGAGCGTCTACAATTGGCCGCAACAGCCGGGGGGCAGTTTAATCAACACCTCAGAACCAGCCACGGGGAATATTATGCCAGACGCTGTCCTGCTTGACGTCGCTTAATTTGCCCCACTCGTTCCACCAACACGTTTGCACACGCCGGCTGCATGCGGGACTTCCGCGACGCTATGTTGCGCTGTTACACGAAGCAGGAACATGGCGCTGTGCCACAATCCCATGCGGAAGCCCCCCGGATACGTAAAGAGTTATGCGAGTATGGATTGTGGCCGGCGGCTGCTAATGGCAAAGAAAAATGACTTCTGCCTTAACCAGACCGGATCACTGCCATCGACTTTGCTGTGTTATTTCCAGACGCTAGCTAATGCTTTGCCGCACTTGCCGCTGCCCTACTGCAAGAGAACCGTAGCCAAACCTTCACCGCTGTTTGCCGCCGGAAGTGGGGAATGGAGCGCCATGCTTGCATGCGCCGTCGACGAGAACTATCGAGGCGACGAGAGCCACGTTCTGACGCCCTTGTCTCAATCCTCTACGGATTACCTCACGCACCTAGTCGACTCGCGCCATCTACATGCTAGTATCTGACCAACTAAAGACCTCCACGTATCGTGAAATGACTGCGGCTCGATGGAATTCACCGCTCGAAGACAGGAGCGTTAAGGAGCTATGGCATATGCAAGAACGGGGGTCAAATACGTGTTTCCCAAGACCATCGGCAAACGCACGGCAGATACCTATGCGTTCCATCTACGCCGAAAGCGGCACCAAGCTCTCCCCCCAAATTAGACTGTGTGCCTTGCAATTGTATTCTCAGCGCGTTCGTTCGGTCAGAAAGGAGACTCGCAGTTCTGATCAACCTCTCGTCACCTCCAATGAAATCTATGTACCTTTGAGAGTAGCGATCAGTCGCCCAGCTGGATGTGTTATATGGAATCATTGCTGCAATAAGAATACATACTACTAATCGGACCGCAGCTTACACAAGCCACTACACACCAGGTGGGAACGGGGCCGAACTCTTGACACACATGACCCAATGCGTAGCGTATTGCATGCACTGCAGCATATTAGCCCCCAACTTTTACTAGACCTCCTGAGACGTATTTTTGGGTGCCGAATGAGTTGAGTGTACATACAGTACAACGTTGTCTTTGACCAAAAGTAACGTATGGTTGCGTAATTTGGGTTACACATATTATCAAAATCTCTACTTATAGCCGTGTATCTACGTCCACAGTTCGTGACATTGGCTGTCTCTTCTTGCTTCCATACTTTCATCCTCGATTTCTTTTTATACTCCGTTTATGCACAATGGGCACTCGAAGTACAGTGTTTAATCTCAACTTCTCAAAATTCTGGAATAGCCTATTTTCCCAAAATTTCGTCGCAATAGAACACAAATACTCACAAGACAACTGAAATTGGGTAAAACAGCTACGGCCCACAATCTTATGAGTTACTGAGTAAGTGAAAAGTAATCTTTAGGAAAAGGATCCGGGATCGATATCTAAAACGAACTACACAACCCTTGCACATTCCGTTGTATGCAATTGGAACGGACTATGTATGCATGGAGGACGCGATACATCAAATTAAGAAACTCCCCACTCTGCCGTGCATATGTTCGCCACAACGCAGGGCGCTTATGTGCCAACTACTTTGGCCGTATCAGCCAACTATGACAGACTGGCTCCATACACGACCAATTCCGTCTACAATGTATGCCTGAATCAATCATTGTCGTGCAAGCTAGTGAGTAGCTCTGATTAATCTTTTACGAGATTGGTCCATCTCCTCCCGCGCCTAATTCAAGAATTCATATTGGTCACAGCGCTAAAACACAGCCGCCAGGGAGCAAAGTCGTACCTACCCATACTCACCTGCCGCAATTCCTCGTGCTTTTATGTTGTATGCTACGTTGCTCTCGGAAGTGTGTATCTAATCAATCATTCACTTTCCTCCCCAATTTTCCTACAGGACGTACGCCCTGCGAATGTCATTCATACAGAATTGACCCGTGCATATTGCACTGATCTGCATCCAGTGGCGGTAGTCTGGTCATAGTATCTCGATCCTATGTAAATCTTGCCCAAATAAACTGTTTTTGAACTACTTTGGACATCAATTCTATCGCACATTACGGATTATCACGACTTCATAAGATTGGTTTTACCACCCCGTCCCATGATGACTTCCACACGCAAAGCATTCACGCCAATTGCCATCATCGGTATCGGTTGTCGGTTCCCTGGGGATATTACAAATGGTGAGAAGCTATGGGACTTCTTAGTCAAGAAGAAAAGTGCCCGTACCGATGTACCTACAGACAGGTATGATGTCGATGCATTCTATCACCCCGATGGTGACCATTACGGTACCGTGAGTAGTCTTTCAGTATGGTTTTATGTACTTCTGACTCGGGTAGACCAACAACCGTGCTGGTCACTATCTTACAGAAGACGTATCCCTATTTGATGCGCCATTCTTTTCAATATCCCCAGCCGAAGCCATGGCCATGGACCCAATGCAGCGAATGTTGCTTGAAGTGACTTATGAAGCACTTGAAAACTCAGGGTCTACACTCGAAAAGATGTCAGGGTCAAAGACCTCCTGCTTTATAGGATGCTTCACAAAAGATTACGAAGAAATGCAACGCCGAGATATGGAATTGGCGCCAAAATATCAGTCAACGGGCGCCAGCCAAACCATGCTTTCCAATCGGCTCAGCTACTTTTTCAACCTCAAAGGGCCAAGTGTGACATTAGACACAGCCTGTAGCAGCGGACTCGTTGCTGTGCATTTAGCTTGTCAGGGGCTGCAAGCTGGCGAGAGCTCTATGGCTGTTGTGGGAGGGAGCAACCTCATGCTGAGCCCTGATATTCATATCGAGATGAGCGACATGCACTTCCTCAGTCCCGACTCCATATCGTATGCATTTGACGAACGGGCGAATGGGTATGCGCGAGGCGAAGGCGTTGGAGCAATCATCCTCAAACCACTAGATGCTGCACTGCGCGACAACGACCCTGTACGGGCAATAATCCGAGGCACAGCGGCAAGCTCAGACGGACGAACGCCGGGAATAACGATGCCGTCGCGGGAGGCACAGATTGATTTGATACGATCTGCCTACCGAGCTGCTGGATGCGACGTCGGGGAGACGGGATATTTTGAGGCCCATGGCACTGGAACGGCGGCAGGCGATCCAATCGAGACTAGCGCTATCGGTGCGGTTTTTGCATCACAGCGGCACATACCCCTGTCAGTTGGCTCGCTGAAAACCAACATTGGCCACCTTGAAGGAGCCAGTGGAATTGCTGGGCTTATCAAAGCTGTCCTTACTGTGGAGAGCGGGACAATAGCCCCAAACATCCACTATCACAAAGGCAACCCGGCCATCGACTTTAAAAGTTGGTGTATACAGGTCCCTACACAAACAACTTCATGGCCTTGGGACGGGGTGCGTCGCGCTAGCGTAAATAGGTATGTGAAATGACCTTTGTTGATACCGTCATAACCTAACACATTGGACACTTGTAGTTTCGGCTATGGAGGCACAAATGCCCATGTCATTGTCGAAGATGCATCTCATTACCACCACCAGCGCCTGAATGACCGCCCTAAAATGCGCAACCGAACAGATTCTGCCCTGGTCGCTCCAACAGACGGCCTATCGCATATAATAGACCCAAAGCTTCGCGTGTACGTGCTTTCAGCTCATGACGAGCGAGGGCTTCGTCTCATGGCCAAGATGCTTTTGGATTTTCTCCAGGCACAGCTAAACGTTGATGAGGAGAGTCTAATGACCCGCTTGGCCTACACACTCTCGCAACGCCGTTCAAGATTGACACATATCTGCTCATTTGTAGCAGCAAGCAAGACCGAGTTGCAAGGCTTACTTCTCAAACACTTTCCACTATCCATCAGCCGCACCGCACCATGTCGGGTTGGCTATGTTTTTACTGGCCAGGGAGCCTCATGGGTAGGCATGGGCAAGGAATTGCTCTCTTACCCAATATTCCAAAACAGCTTGCAGGGATGCGAAGCATGTCTTCGGAAGTTGGGTTGTCAGTGGTCTCTCGTCGAAGAGCTTCTGAAAACCAAATCCGACTCACGACTTACGGAGGCTGCCGTAAGCCAACCTCTTTGCACCGGGTTACAGATAGCTCTCGTGAATCTTCTGTCATCCTGGAACGTGTTTCCTCACAGTGTCGTTGGGCATTCTAGTGGCGAAATCGCTGCAGCCTACGCCGTAGGCGCTCTAACTATGGACGCGGCAATGGCCGTTGCATTCCTACGCGGAGCTCTGGCACCCAAAGTCAAGAGTTTAGGTTACAGTGGAAGAATGATGGCTGTTGGGCTCTCTGAAGAGGATGTGAATGAAGAAATTGCACAGCTGAGCCACGAATACGGGAAGGTCACGGTAGCGTGTATTAACAGTCCTCGCGGTGTAACTGTTTCTGGGGATGATGTAGCCGTGGAAGAACTTCAAAGTGCGCTTGCCAATAGAGGCGTTTTTGTGAAGGTAATTCCCGGGGTTGATGTTGCGTATCACTCACACCATATGCAATCGATTGCAGAAGAGTACCTAGCACGGTTGCACGAGGCGAATGTCGTCGCGTGCAGAACTGAGAACAACATATCAATGTTTTCATCTGTCAACGAATGCGTAGTTGAACATGATCAACTCGGCGCGGAATATTGGGTCGCTAACCTCGTTGGGCGCGTACGCTTCTCCGGTGCGTTACAAAAACTATGTCTACCACGAGAAGATAAGGCGGATCAAGCAGTAGATCTTCTGCTTGAAATTGGCCCTCATGCCCTTCTGAAGCTGCCTATTCAAGAGACCCTTCATACTATCTTTGGAGACAAGTTACCAATACGCTATTTACCTCTACTGGTTCGCAACAAACTTGCGAATGCAACAACGCTAGAAGTGGCTGGCGCTCTCTACAAGGAAAATTATCCAATCGACCTTTTCGCAGTAAACTTTCCTGTCGACTCTAAATATCACCCACAAGTATTGACATCCTTACCTCAGTATCCATGGAATCACACTCGCAGTTACTGGTACGTAATCTCGTTCTCAACTATTCACATCCAGAAATGCAAAAGTAGTTGAAGGCAGAATTTCCTCTTGGGTGACATATCACGAAAAACTTTACCAAGCTTACAAATAACTTCAGGTATGAGTCAAGACTTAGTCGAGACTATCGTTTCCGGCAGTCCCCCAGGGCAGGCATCTTGGGTGCCCCAGTTTCTGACTGGAATCCACTAGAGCCACGATTTCGAAATTTCCTTCGCCTGAGTGAACAGCCGTGGCTTAGAGACCATGTAGTCCAAGGCGATGTGCTTTTCCCTGCATGCGGTTACCTTTGCATGGCAATGGAAGGGTGTCGACACCTGTTCTCAACATCTTTGATCAACAAGGATCACAGCAGTACGGAATACCGACTGAGAGAAGTTGGCATCTCCCGTGCACTACTAATACCTGAATCTGCTGAAGGCGTGGAGACCTGCCTCTCCCTACGACCTCAGCTCAGTTCTGCTTCTCCAACATTTGGGGCATGGCAAGAATTCCGTATCTTTTCATATACGGTCAGCGCCGGCTGGGTAGAGAACTGTCGGGGGCTCGTAGCGGTAGCCCCCAAAGACCAGAATGACCTGGATCTAGTGACAGAATGTCAGCAGGAACTAGCTAGTATGCACACAGAATCCGCTCAAAACGTCGACTCAAAGTCTTTCTATCAAGCAACAAACGCCATTGGACTTACCTATGGGCCACTATTCCAGGGGCTGAAAAACATTACTATCAATTCAGAATGCCCCGGTCGGGTTGCTGCTGTCGTTGAAGTTACAGACACACGGAGCATGAATCCAAAAGAGTACGAACACGGCAGAATAATACATCCGGCAACAATGGACAACTTTCTACAAGCAGCCTTAGTGGCCTTGGGTGGAGCTGGTATGAAAAACCTCACGACCGCCATGGTCCCAACGTGCGTCTAACTTCTACCCACCTGAACCAATGCTTACAGATTTATTTCAGATATGTCGAAGAAATATCTATTTCTGCGGGTATAGATGCCAAGATTGGCGACAAACTCAACGTCGTAGTATCTGCCGAGGGTTATGGAGGCCGAGAGGCCAAAGCAAATGTCTTTGCTTTAGATCCTGCGTCGTCTCAGCCAGTGGTGCTTATGGACGGTTTCAAGTTTGTCGCCATAAACACTAGCATAAGCCTCTCTACCCGGTCGCAATCTTCAGCTAGGCACTGTTATAAACCCGTTTGGGAACCAGACGTCCAGCTCATCAATCAACAGGACCTAAACCGAGAATTGCGGACAGCTCTCCCACCTATCGATTGCCTAAAGACGGTGCGAGAGTTAGAATTGCTGGCCTACTACTTCATTTACTTAGTTCTACAAAAGGTGGCTGAACAGGAAGTGGCAACCATGCTCCCACATCATCAAAAGTTTTATAGAAACTTATGCGAGTTGCGAGATGCGGTTACTATGGAAACGCACCCTCAGCAAACTGCGGAGTGGCAAGAGCTGAATAGAGGCGAAGTTGCCTCTAAGCTGTCTAAACTCGTCGAGCACTATCGAGATCATGAAACGGCCTTTGACGGCAAGCTGCTCGTACGCGTGGGTGAAGCCTTGCCCTTGGTTTTCAGGCAAGAGGTCGAACCACTTGCTCTGATGACTCACGAAAATCTTCTAGAAGCGTACTACACTTCTGCAGTGGGCATGCCGAACACGTACGCACAAATATCTCGCTATATTAGTATATTGTCACATAAGTATCCTAACCTAGAGTACCTAGAGATTGGTGCAGGCACTGGTGGGGCCACTGTACCGACGATCAAAGGTCTTCGTGGGTGTGACGGTCTGCACCAATACCCTCGGCTCAAGTCATATACCTACACTGACATTTCCTCCTACTTCTTTCAACGCGCGGCAGAAAAGTTTGAAGAACTTGCTCATTTGATGAAATTCAAAAAGCTTGATGTTGAGCGCGACCCAGAGACTCAGGGATTCAAGGCTGCATCATACGATGTGGTCGTCGCGGCCAACGTGCTGCACGCTACGTCCGATATACATTGCACAATGGTAAATGTGCGGAAACTTTTAAGGCCCGGAGGCACACTCATTCTTCTCGAAATGACAAATCGTCTTCTCGCGGCATCAGTAATCTTTGGCACACTTCCGGGATGGTGGAATGCGTCAGAAGATTGGCGCACTGGTGGTCCACTTCTGACAGAGACTCAGTGGCAAGAGGTCCTTTTGGCAACAGGATTTGGTGAGCTACAAGCTAGCAGTGCTGATGTGATGGACCCATTAGAAGAAGGGACGAGACTCATGATTGTTTCAGCTATTGAGCCAAAACTGAGCCTACGCAACGGCTTGCTGACACCACCGGAAACCCCCCACGTCGTAATCATATGTGCTGACTCGCCAATTAAGATTCAAAGATCAATGGAAGCCGTAGCTCTCCTTGATGTTATGATCAAGTCAGGCATTCAGGCACAACTGATACCCTTGAGTTTGCTGCGAAAGCAAGATATCATTGGCACCGTGTGCATCAGCCTTGTAGAGTTAGAGGAGCCTCTACTTGCTTGCCTACCTCCGAATGACCTGGAATCACTTCAACTGATTATTGATCAATCAATGGGACTCATTTGGGTTACACGTGGAGCAAGTTCTTCCTACGTGGGCCGGCCAGACCTTGCGATATTCCAGGGCCTCTCGCGTACCTTGAGAGCAGAATGTGAAACCTTCCGCTGCATTTCTATTGATCTTGACAATGACAAAAGATCATCAGCCAGTGCAGCGGTTGATATTATCCGTCGAGTATATGAGCAATATCTCAGCCCAGGCTACAGCACTGCTCTTAATGATAGCGAATTTCTCGAGCGAGATGGTGTGCTCTGCATCAAGCGCTGTATCGAGGATGATGATTCGAACAATTTCCTTGCCGCTCGGTCTAACCCAGATTCTTATCCGCCACAGTCGGAAAGGTTGTTGCAGGAAAACAAACCTCTAGTGCTGGATTTATCAGAGTCTATGCGGCACGGAAAGCATGTGTGGAAACCGCTCCCTAATGCTTCAAGCTCACCAGGACCTGGTGAAGTTGACATACGGATACAAGCCTCGAACCTCGATATGACAGCTGTTCAAATCATTGGGGGAGATCGCTGGGTTGATCAGCCTACCCGTGAATGCTCTGGTGTCGTGGTCGGACTTGGAACCGAGGTTGAGCATTTATCAGTGGGTGATCGCGTCGTTGCCTGGTGTCTAGACACGCTATCCACTCACATCCGAACGCATGCGATGTTTGTCCATAAGATACCAGATTCTATTGACCTTGAGATTGCGGCAACCCTGCCTCTGGCATGTGTTACCACATGGTTTTCCTTGATCCATACCGCGCGTGTGGCTACTGGCGAAAAAGTCTTGATTCACGATGCTACAAGTCCTGTTGGTGAAATTGGGGTACAACTTGCTATCCTGAAAAATGCAGACGTTTTCGTAACCGTTCGGACGGACGAAGAGAGGGCTCATTTTGCAGCGAAGTACGGATTACAGCAGAGCCATGTTATATCTACTCAGCATGCTGGATTTGTCAACTCTATCCGCCGGCTTACTAACGGTTACGGAGTTGATGTTGTACTCAACATATTTTCCGGCGAGATGCTCCAGTCATCCTTTAGTTGCATAGCGCCTTTTGGTCGGTTCCTCGATTTAAGGACAAGCAATGCTCAAACGAACGAGCGGCTGGAAATGGCACCCTTTGCAAAGAACGTCTCATTCATTTCCGTTGACATAAACGTCTTATACCATAAGAATTTCAAACTTGCCGGGGAGACTTTCCAGCAAGCCATGGACTTTGTGTTAGAACATGAACTCAGACCTACTCCAGCCATCAACACTCAGTCATGGTCAGAATTGGCTCACGCAATCGAGTTGGTTCAAGACGAGAACCAAACGAGCAAAATAGTTATGAAAACAGAAGCGGAAGATCATGTGTTGGTATGTTCAACTTTCTGTACCAGTGATACTTGGCCGCTTGCTTTCCTTTTGCCTCCATCCGTCTCAAAACCAAGCTGACAAGTTTCAGGTCATCCAAGAACCTCCTCTGCCAATCTTGCTGGACCCTACGGCATCTTACCTATTGGCCGGCGGGTTAGGAGGCCTAGGGCGCAGCATATCCCATTGGCTTCTCCAGCACGGTGCCCGCAATTTGATCTTTGTGTCCCGATCCGGTGCCTCCCAACCATCAGCTTCATCTTTTCTTGCCGAACTTAAATCTTGCGGTGCCCAAATCGCTGTCCTGAAATGCGATATTTCTGATTACGCTACCCTTTCAACTGCACTTAGGAGGACATTGAAAGACTTTCCACCAATCAAAGGTGTACTTCAAGCTGCAATGACTCTAAACGATACTCTGTTTAGTAACATGACAAATGAAAAATGGAACGACACCATTCGGGGAAAGGTCCATGGGTCAAAGAATTTGCATGAAGTGACCATTGACCAACCGTTGGACTTTTTTATCCTCTTGTCGTCTTTACATAGCTTTATTGGAAACCCAGGTCAATCAAACTACGCCGCCGGCTGTGCATACCAGGTGGCACTAGCTAAGTACCGAAATGGACTTGGTTTACCTGCGGCGGCGATTGATCTGGGTATTGTAGCTGACGTTGGATATGTAGCTGAAAAACAGGTTGATGGGAAGAAGGTCAAGGTACATAATTTCAAGCATATCAATGAGATTGAAATGCTGGCTTTGGTTGAGCTAGGGATCAGAGAGCCGAACCTTGGCCATCTGGTTACTGGACTAGATTCGGATGTTGATGTCCTCGGTTGGGGGGATAGCGCGCCATTCTTTGCCCTGGATCCAGTACTCTCGCATCTTGACTACCTTCGACCGCATCTACGAACGTTGGACTCTAAGCAAGCCGTAAGAGAGTCAATGACCTCTACCCTAGCTCTTTCACTGCTTGCACAAATTGCCGCTTCAACATCGATGGAGCAAACGCAGGATGCAATTCAGATTGCGCTGATTAAGAAGCTCTCTCGTAGCTTGATGATGGACCCGAAAGAAATTGATAGGAACAGGCCCATGAGTGCTTACGGAACGGACTCGCTTGTCGCCGTGGAGATGAAGAACTGGATTCATCGTGAAACCAAAGTCGTGGTGTCAGTATTTGATATTTTACAAAGCGGTAGCATTGGCGAACTTGTGGGTCGGATTGCACAGCGAGTTATAGTGGAGTAATTCTTCACCAAAGAATGGGGCAGGGATAAATTGCTATCCCCTGGTCATCACGAGACGATCGAGGGATAGAATATCCTGCTGATTCTCCAATTTGCCTTTAAAGAGTTAAACTTAGAACGTCCCGATGCCTATGTGTCCTCCTGGTGTAAATAATGATTTTGATCAATGACTTTGATTCATTTCTAGCTATAGCAGGGGTATCATCATATGCTGTATGTTCCGAACACCACCAGAACGCACTAAACAGCTAAATATGTATAGCACTGCCCGCTTGTTGTTTCTACTATCTCTTCCAGTCAGTCAGGTCAAAGATCAATCGGAATCATAGTCCACTAATGTCGGGTACAGACGTGGTCTTTTCGAATCTCCCGAGTATTCTTTTACTTTGGTGGTGACTAAAGAGAGTGGATCGTTATTTTTCGTTTCAGAATGATTATATATTTTTCTCTTCAGGATACCAAGTGTAGGTTTAGTCTTGGGTTTGTTGGCCTCAATCATGAAGGGGTCAATCTTAGCTTTGGTATTACCAACCAAGACATGCTGCAAGGTTGTTCGTATCTTCTCCGTTTTATGTCCAGACTCCGTTTTTGGTGTCGCGAACGCCGATTCTATTAATCTTCCAGCGTCCGTACCCTGAAAAAGTGGTTTCCAGGTTATGTCATGCGTATTCTTGTCGATTGCGCTGGGTGCGACAAAGTCGACAGCGCCGGCATGCATGCGATCGGTTTCCGTCTCGTCGGCAATGTCAATAGCCAGACTGAACTTTTCCTGCATACTCTCCTTCTGTCGCTCTTCTTTCCTCCATACTCTCCTCTGGTCTCGGAAACCTCGTCTTAGACGGGCATTGGCTTGATAAGAATCCCTCCACATAGCGCTCTTATCATACAACTCTTCCACTCTCTCTTTGTTCTTGCACTCGGCACCTTTGTCCTCTATCTTGCCCTCCAGGCTAGCGAAGGCGTCGGTCCGCCGCCGCTCCTTCTCTTCCACTGTTAGAAACTTAAGCTCACCCTCGGCTTCATCTTCTTCAATCTCAGGTCCGTAATCTCTTTTTCTGGCGCCTTCAACAACGACATACGTAGCATTTTTTGGGTCTGTTCTGATCTCCCACCAACCGCCGCACGCATTGTGTTTCATACGGAAACTCCATATTGGTGTGCTATAGTAGTTGCCTACTTTCTTCTTTTCCGCGTTAAACCGCACGCCCTGGCCAACAATAGCGGCAGGGGCGCAATAGTCACACCATACCGCGAAAGGGAGCTCAAAGCGAACGGTGATGATTCCCTCGGAAATCTTGTTGGCGCGTTTTCCGAGCGGATGTGACGAGGTGTTGAAAGTGGGAGGGTTGACGGCGTCAGGCGGGTAATACCGCCCCATATTGAAGCCTTGCATGTTGGGCGATGCTGGGCGCGGGACCGAGGCAATGTGTGTTGGATTATGACGGTGGTGGTGACGGTGACGACAATGACGATCAAATTCGTATTAGGTAAGCCAGCTAGGAAAGAAGTCCTTCTGCGCAACAAGGACCACAACTTCTGCGGTCAGAAAAACTGGTCACTGCGTTCAGAACTTTCCTTGTGTGGCAAGTTGATTAAGGTTGCTGTTGATTGCAGCACTAAAAGGCTTGTTTCACTGCCGTCCTGCCGCGGCAACGAAATCAACACTTGCCTATCTCACTGTCTAGGTTTAGTCGAGCGCCTGGCCAACATGAAACACAATATCGCAATCTGGGGTGGATTGGTAGAACTTAGGGAGAGCTGATATTCTTAGGCATACTTGTTGGCAATGGCGTACTCATTAAATGTGTATCGTTGTTCTACTGCCGCAGTTTCTTTTCGTGCTGCCATCTAATTTCCCTGCTACCTTTTGACCATGTGTAGCCATTGAACTTCCTTGCTTCAAACTCTTCAAATGCACACACACGTTGACTCCTCCCATATTGACTTAAGCGGTGTCTGTTAGAAGCTTCGTAATCTTTCCAATCGCAATGGTCTGGCCTTGATCACTGATCCTAGTTAGTATTCATACTCGAACCTAACACGACGGACTAGGGGCACATACCGTAGAGTGAAGCGTCCCAACTGCGGGTAGTCTTCAAAACGCTCGACACATATAGACCCAGCAGTACCTGTGACCTCCAATCGAGCAATGATGCTCATGCCCCTAGTAGCAAATCCGGGCGCCTTCTTGCTCCTACGCCCAGTGCCCTTCTCGAGCTTGTGCAGTAAAGCGGAAATAGTAACTTCTTCTTGAGCGGAATGAACGTGTAAAACACAATTGAAGCCGGCTGTCATGATGGATTTGAGATCGAGCAGCACGACCTGAGCTTCAAATTGTGACACGCAATGGACTGGCCGTTTCGGCGAGCAAAGCACGTATCCAGGGAGAATATCTTCTTCTTCTACGCCTCGAAGACGGATGCGCACTTGGTCACCGCATGTTGCAGCTGGGATTTCGTCTTCTTGCTCTCCATAGAGAGCCGAGATGGAGATCATCTGCCGATGAGGCATCATGATGTACTTGTTCTCTTTCTTTATAATACCTTGAAAGGTCAATAACAATTATTCGATGATCAAAGGTAGTCCTTACCAGATTCGATCTTGCCCTCGACCATTGTTCCCATGTCTTTGTACTTGGCGGCAATGGGCATCATGAATGGAGCATTAAGCTTGCGCTCGAGAGCCTGCATGCCGTCCAAGTACTCCAGAAGGGATGGGCCATCATACCAGGGTGCAAGATCCTTTGGGACTCGCTCTTTTATGCCGGTAAATGTTTGCGCGCTGACTGGCATCATGGATATATCTGTTTTAGGATTGTATCCAACACCTTTCAAAAACTGGACTAGTTTGGTGGTACACTCCTTGTAGCGTGTCTCGGACCATTCCACAGTTGGGTCGTCCATTTTGTTGACGACAATGACGAGCTTGTTTACGCCCTGTGTTTTAGCCAACATGGCGTGCTCGCGTGTTTGTCCTCCCTTCTCAAACCCAGTCTCGTACTCACCCTTTCGGGCGGAAATGACAAGAATGCCAACATCTGCCTGTGATGCACCTCCAATCATATTAGGCACATATGTTTTGTGGCCGGGAGCATCTAGAATGGAATAGCGTCGCTTCTCTGTTTCAAAAAAGCCACGACCGACTTCGATAGTTTTGCCTTGTGCACGCTCTTCCTTGTTCAAGTCAAGCGCCCACGAGATATACCATGTCTCTCGACCAGCGTCCTTGGCTTCTCGCTTGTATTTGTCGAGTGTCCGCTCGTCAACCATGCCGGTGCTAATAAGAATGCTTCCTCCAAGTGTCGACTTTCCAGCATCGACATGGCCCAGGAAGATGATGTTTACGTGCTCCTTTCCGTACATTTCGGCCAACGTGGCCTCGTCGACATCTTCGAGTTCCTTCTCAAC
Organism: Ophiosphaerella narmari; assembly: GCA_028456235.1. Lineage (NCBI taxonomy): Eukaryota > Fungi > Ascomycota > Dothideomycetes > Pleosporales > Phaeosphaeriaceae > Ophiosphaerella > Ophiosphaerella narmari. Next base: position 1,459,037 of record JALNQA010000001.1, on the reverse strand, counting down.
ATCGACGGTTTTAGCGACAGGCTTCTCTGACCGTGAGGGGCTGTTGCGGCCAGATGACGGGGTTGGCGAAGTTCTACCTGAAGCGGCTGATGCAGCCGAAGAAGATTTGGTGGGCTCCCCCGTCTTCTCTATGGCCTTGGCAGCAGTCACCTTGGCTCCGGCCTCTGGGGCGGCCCTGTCGACATTTTCTTTGGCGGTCGAGGGGGCAGCAGCCGGTAGCCCAAGTGAGAGCACTTTTGTTTGGCCGGCTTTCTCTACCTTCGGGGCTGTTGTGCCGGCGCCTATTGATAGGACCTTTGGCTTGGGTGCGCCATCGCCGCCAATGGACAGTACTTTTGCCTTGGGAGCGTCGGTTTTGGCATCGGCTGCAGAAGACTGGGCGCTCTCTGCGCTGGCCTGGTCTGCCTCGCCGCGCTTTGCAATCTTGACGGGCGGCTGGCGCTGCTGCTGTGCTTGTTGCTGGTAGTTGTAGCTGGCGTAGGCCTGTTGGCCCTGCTGGCCCTGTCCGTACTGCGGATAGGCTTGCTGTGGATGCTGCTGGCCATATTGGGGATAGCCCTGTTGATAGCCGTACTGCTGCTGTGCGTAGTTCTGGTTGTATGCTCCGTACTGCTGGTACTGGCCGTAGCCCTGGTTGTAGCCGCCCCCGTATGACTGCCCCGGGACAAATGACTGTGCACCGGGCGTGAAGGAGGATGCGCCGGGCTGGAAGCCGGCTGCATTCTGGCTATTGAGGCTGATGCCCTGCGTCTGCTTGGAGAGGCGCTCCTCCTCGTCCTCCCAGTTTTCGGCCATTGTGGGTGTGGGGCGGGGTGTTGGTGGAAGCTGCGTATGTCGGACGTGCTAAGGAGCGACTCGGCCGTCTTTATAGGCGGCCAGTGGGAGGAGAATTAGAGAGGCAGAAGGGCTCGCAGCGGCCACCCAAGTTTTCGCGGGGTTGTCAGTCGCTGCCCGTTGTGGCGGGGCGGGCGTTTGGGTTGACTCAGTGCTCCGACTGGACCCCAGCCACATGGACGCCACCGAACAAACAACACAAAACCGAACAAACAAACTCCATCCCACAACCCACAGCCCACAACCTGTTCTGACCATGGACCGCCTTTGCTGCCCCATGTTTTGTCACAGATAGCCTCTCCCCAGAACTCGGCCCCCACAATGGACGCCCTCCTAGCAAAGGTATGACTCCATCCGCCCCAGGCCCAGTCACGCACCGCCTCCTGACTGTGATACCTAGGTGACTCAACAGGCAATGAGCTATGCCATCCGGAGCGGCATAGCCATCACCAGCACCTACGCGCTGAAGCAATGTAGCCGCCTATTAAAGGTCAGCCCCAACTCTCCATGTCACGTGTTGGCCCGGGCGCATACTCACATGTGCCAGACGGTTGATGGCCGCATCAAGCAAGAGCTGGCCGTTGTGCAGGTGCGCCTTGACTCCAAAATAAAGGTAAGCTCCAGCCAAATGGGATCCCTCGGCAACACCCTCACGGATTAGATTATCTCGCCTGCAATCGACATGATTGAGCTCATTGCTGCTCGTGGCAACACTTCACTTGAGTCGGCTTTGACACTCACCAAATCACTACGCTGGGACATTCAGTCCCTCGGCAGCCGCGTCGAGAAAGCAGTTGCAGAAGAGCAACTCTGCCAAAGAGGCAGCTCAAAAGCCAGGCCCCGAGTGCAGAACGACATCGAACTCAAAAGCATCATATCAGAAATGAAGGTGCTGCTAGAACGCATCGAGGATGCAGTGCCACTGATCAGCCTAGCCATCACCACCTCTGGCGTCAATCTCTCTACCACGCTGCCAGCTACTGTATCGCCATCGCGACTATTACAGGCAAGTACCTTTCTCACCGCTGGGGACATGCAATACTGTTCCTCCAAGCCTGCATCACAACAGATCGGCCCCGCCTTCACATTATCCATGTACATGCTCTTTGCTGGTCATGCGAATCGGCCTCATGAAGAAGGGCTTCGTGAGACCACGTGGAAGGAGGTGATGCACAAAGCACGTGTGACGCTTCTGAGGGTGCCCCTTCAAAATGTGTACAATTTCCCAGTACCATTCGGCCCAGCCCCACCACTAGTCAACCAATCTAACCAACAGCACATACCTTCGGACAGTAAACTACAAGAGTTTGCCTATCAATTACTTGTCGTTGAAGATCTTGACGATGGCCGCGTACATACCTTTGAAGAAAATGAGCCACAGCCAGAGCCGTATGATGGCATTCAGCAAGCTGGCGTGCGCGAGATTATACCCATCCATGAAGTTTCCAAGATATTTTATGCGGATACAGGCAAAATACTCAACATTGGCAGTGAGGGTGAAGCAAATAACCCAATATTATTACTAAAGCGAGATATCAACGCTGCACCACCGCGTCGTATGATGGAGCAACAACCAACCGAGACGGGTTATGAATCGGATGACTCCCACACTGTAGGTGCGGATGGGTTAGATAACGAGCCATCTGAACTGGAAGAGCAATTACGTCGCGAGTCAACATCAGATTTAAAGAGAGACGAAGAAATAACAAAAGAGCCTACCTTCCCTTGGCGTCTGCCGCCGACACTTGATCTCGAATGGATAGCATTCGAAGTTTACATAGAAGACCCCGCTACGGACTCCGATTTGGACGAAGCCGAAGATCTTGAACGGGAAATTTCTTCACCTTCACCACCTAATAGTGCTTCACATGTAGACTCCATGTCGCCAGACTTATTGACTAATCTTTCGGGTCTGAATCTAAGTCCATCCACCCGGTCCATGGGATTGCCAGGGTCGCAGAACACCCAACTCATCCCGTCCCCCAAGAAGACATCCGCGAGTATGCCGCAATATTTACCTCAGCCACCAACCACTCTCCCACCAATCAAAACGTCTTTGTCCCTCCTTGAGATGCTCATACGCCTCACTGCCCTGCAACAATTTCAACAATCCTCTCACCTTGCCATTCCAGATGAGTTCCTCAACTTCTTCCTCTCCGATAGTAGCACTGTTGGAGCGGGAGGCGACGCCGATCTTCGCCGTCGAGTGCGTCGTGAGGCACGCATGAGGGTTGGCTTTGACCCATATGACGAAAGTCCAATCAAGCGACGAGGTGAGGAATATCTGGAACATGAATTCCACGACGGGCAGGATCTATATGAACCAGTCTCTCCACTGAATGGTACACTATATGACAATGAAGACTATCCTAGTCGTCGTACACCCGCCATCTACTCACGGTCCCGCTCGGGTACCCCCATCCGCTCCCTAAGTTCACCATACTTCCCCAAATCGCAGGCCAGCATAGACAGTCGATCAAAATCCTCGGCAGAGCTATTGCGGGGGGATCGGGCTTCGCCAAGCCCACTTTTACAGCGTACGACCACGCAACCAAGCCAGTTAAAGGGCCTTAAGCAACCCAACTTTCAAGATCCACCAACTGCACCCCATACTTCAAGCTCATTACGACAGGACCAAGTTGGTGTAGCACCGCAATCTTTTAGGGGCAGTGTAGCTCCTGATACGCCGCCCAGTAGCACTAGAAAGCTTGGATAACCAATTGTCATACAATTTGCTAGGAAATGGCAAGGTTCACGGTTGTACTAAACCGAGCTAGCTTACTGGGAATCATAAGTCGTGTGTGGTTCATCATCAATTAGATGCATTGAGCAGGCGTTGGCGGACCACCTTACCAATACGAGGTCTTACCTTGTTTGACAAGTTAACATTTGATGAGAGAGAAAGATAGTATTTACGAAGATCCAATACCATACAAAAGCCCTTCCATATCACCAATGTTTAAAATAGGTTATCCTTCATAACACCGTTGCGCCGAATCTACGTGGCAAGAAGCATGGGAATGTTGGAACGAGCTTCAGCCTACTCCCAATCTTCCTCTTCGCTCTCCTCGTCACTTTCCTCAGCCTGAGCCTTATTTTTGTCCTGCTGAGGACTGCCTGGCGCACGACTTGTTGCACGACTAACTACATCGTAACTTGCATCACTATCTGCTACACTCTTCTCATCATTTGATCGGCGGGGCTGTGCTGACTTCAGAGTTTCTTCCTTGATTGGCTTTGGTACGCTTTCTACCGCAGGTTTGAGCGTTTCTCTCGAGGCGGCTAGATTTGTAGCTGACTTGTTGGCGGGTTGTTGGGTAGAAGCGACGGATGAGGGTTCATCATCTGACGATGATTCTTCGTCAGAAGATTCGTCCTCTTCTTCTTCTTCTTCTCCTTCTTCTTCTTCTTCTTCTTCTTCAGAGTCTTCATCCCAAGCTACCTCCTCTTCGGCCGTAGGTGCGGATGCTGGGTCGGATTAGACACGCGTCCAATGGTGAGATGGTGAATCGGATTACATACCCTTGAGCATCTCGCGTCTCCTTTGCTCTTCACTCTCAATGACGTGCCTCAGGAAGTAGTACCGCTCCCAGAATGTAGCATACTCAACCTTTTCGGGCACACATTTCTCCATGGCGGACCTCAGTTCAGGATGTTTATCCAAGTCCTTTGCAATGGCATCGGTCTTGTCGTCGACGTTAAATCCAGGCCTCCACTTCTCCCACTCGGGGCTCACGGGATCAGTGAGAAAGGAGGCCAGGGTGGAGTGAATGACGTGCAGCTGAGCATCGAAGCGGGTAGCATGCACCACCTTCTTGCCGCTGCTGTCTTTGGACTCGAATAGGACAGTTCCGTTCTTCTCGTCCTCGGAGCCGGATGCAGGAGGCGCAATGGAGACAGCATCTGCCAGGAAGTTGCGGATGTTTGTGCCAAACTTGAGGAGGGCCTCGTCGGCGGCGTCTTCGGCCTTCTCGATGTCCTTGAAGCGCTTGGCGGCCTCGGAACGGAAGCGCAGCAACACACTGCCGGCTTCCCTGACAATGTCTGCAGGGAGCGAGTCCGGGCGGTCGGGATGTGCATCGGGGTCGTCTGTGGGGTTGGTGTCCGGGCTAGCGGCGTCGCCAGCGTGCTGGACGGAGAGACTGCGTGCGTGGCCTATGAGGGTAGAGACGCTGGCGGTGGCAGTCTTGCTGGTCTCGGCATACTGCTTACTTGCGCTGTCGTAGTATTGCTCGCCCTAGAAACGATATACAGTGAGCAGGGCCGGCGGGGGAGGAGAGGGAGGAGAGAGGAGAGGGAGGAGAGAGGAGAGGGAGGAGAGAGGAGAGGGAGGAGAGGGGAGAGAGAGGAGAGAGGAGAGAGAGGAGAGGAGGGGCCGCATGCCTGCTTCTTCACCGTGCCAAAAAATCCGCCGAGGCGGGCGGCCCAGGGGCTGCTGGAGATGGCTTTGTAGGCGTCCTGGATCTCGGCATTGAAGTTGCTGGCCGTCTGCTGGTGGGTGCTGTCGCCTGCCGCCTGCTGCTTGGTGGGGTCCTGGGGATAGCTCTCCTCTTGGATGTGGTCGTATGCAGAGTCCATGGCCGCGTAGCTGCTGGCGGTCGTCGCGCTGGCACGAGGTGATGCTGTGATGTTGTGAGACGGCCTGCGGGAGGTGGGGAACTCCTACAACCAGCCAGCGCTCGGACACTTCCGACCACTGCAGCGCACATGTTAGATATGACCTGCCACTACAGCAGTTTGTATTACTCCAAGATGATGCAGTCTTCTCATTGGATATAATTCATATGTGCGTACAAAATCCTCACGACCCGCCCCGTTTCTTCTTTGTAACCACCTTGGTGAAGCCCTCCTCGTCCACTTGGGGCTCCGGCCTCGGCCGCGCAGGAACCAATGCAGGCGCATCGCCCATGTCAACGTCTTCGTCCTCCTCCCCGCTCTCCTCGTCCACGCTGTCCCACTCTGCATCCTGGTTGTTTTCTTCGACGCTCACCCGCCCCGTGTCCACTTCTTTGCCTTTCCTCGCCTCCCACTTGCTCTGTAGTCTGTCCACTGCGTCTGTTCTACCCTCGCTGATTTCCTTCCTCAGCAGCAGAATCTCTCGCGCAACGGCAACCTCGGTTTCGTCCTCCAGGCGAATACCAAACTCGTCTTCAAGAACCTGGAGCAGCATGACCTCGACATCCTCGGCATCGGTAGAAGCCTCGTTGGCAAAGAGGTCGCTGATCTGGCCCGCGAGCCAGTCGCGCTTGTCGGATGAATCAGGACCGCCCCATTGGTTCTGGACGGCAACGGTAAGATTGGCCCAGTTGAAGAGCGTGTGCCAGATTCCGAGGTCGAATTTTGCCTGTAGTTCTGCTTGAGAGGGGTCAGAAACGATTTGGGACGAGGCCGTTGAACGTACAAGAAGTGGCGGCAGGAGCCGATGGCGCAGACATGGCGAAGGTGGTTATGGGGCTGACGGGCGCAGCCAGAGGAATTTTTGGTTTGTTATCGATAACGAGGGTAGGTGTAGTGGTGCACGGTAACGCCGCCCTCAGCGTCTCACGTGGCTACGCGAGACCGTGTTGACCTCTTCAGCGCGAACCATTCTTAGTGGGGTGCATGCAGAAGCTTGAAATTGCATGCAAAACCATCCAGCCCCTCCCGGCAGCCTCTGAAGCAAGGCGGCAAGAAATGCCCAGCCCAGCAACGCTACCATGATTTCTTATTACCATGTACCATGCAGTATGCAGCAGGTATGATTAGAATCACCGCGTGGCGCACGCCTTGATGCAGAGATCGCTGGCTGTTCCCGTGCGTCTAGGGCAAACCGTCTCAACCCATGACATCACTTGCCGAACCCTGCTTGCTGCCGTCGGCCTGGGCCATCTCCCAAGCTTGATAAATTATTCTCCGCTCTCTCGACGCCCCCTGCTGCCCCTCCATATTTGATATCCAGATCCGAGCCGAGTCTTGCTGCCATCCACCAACATGTCTGCCCCAACCTCTGCAACAAGTGAGCTGCCCTCTCGCACCTTTACCAACCGGTCTAGCGACGAGGACGCTATTCCAGGCGAGGATACCTCCGAGGTTACCAAGCTCTTTGCGGAGCGCTTGCAGGCATGGAAGCACGCAGTCGCATACCTCGAGGACTATGTCACCGCTACAGAGAAGACAAACCACGCCCATGGCAAAGAGTATGAGCGCGTGTTGAAGGTATGCTGCACCGCGCGCAACAGCAGAAGAGAGGCTCACGCAAGCTAGACAGTCAAGGACCCCCTCAAGGAAGGCCACCACTTTGACCAGGCGCTTGGTGGGGTTGCAGGCATGTTTGAAAACATCAGGGCCAACACCCAGGTATTGCCCCTCCACTACTGCTTGCAGTGCCTTCATTGACATGGCCCCCAGGGCATCTCCAACCAGCACTATGAGACAGCAAAACAACTCAAGGGCGCCATCATCCCCATTTTCGACCGCCTCCACACTGAGATCAAAAATAAGAGCAAGGAGCTCACCAAGGGGGCTGGCAAAGGTAGCAAGGCTGTCGACAAGGCTCGGGCTCACACCCAAAAGCACATTGAGCTTCTCGGCCAGCATACCGCCACCTTCGACTCGCATAGCGGAAACATGAAGGCTTCAGACGACCCCTACATTCTACAGCGTGGAATCATGCATCGCCTAAACAAACAGATTCAGGAAGAGAACAACAACCGCCAAGATCTCATCAGTGTCCAAAACTCCTTCGCCCAATTTGAGGCCCATATCATTCAAACTATCCAACATGGCATGGGTCAGTTCATGCAAGTTGTCAATACCCAAGCCGAGCACACCAAGGCTGCGTATGGAGACATGGTTGGAACCTCGCAACGCATTCCACTCGACTTTGAATGGAACGGCTTCATCCAGCGTAATAACACCGTTCTGATTGACCCTTCTGCCCCAGCTCGCACAGTTTTACAGATTCAATTCCCAAACCAGAACCACCGAGCAACACAACCCCTCATCTCTGGCTCGCTTGAGAAGAAGGGCAAGATCATGCGCTCCTACGACACCAACTACTACGTTGTCACACCCTCCAAGTTTATCCATGAGTTCAAGACCGACGATGACTTTGCGAAAGACCCTGTACCCGAGCTGTCGTTGTACTTGCCCGACTGTATGGTCGGCGCTGTCAGCGGTCAGAAGTTCAACATCAAAGGCAAGGATGTGTCTAAGGGAAAATTGGGCAACAGCTTCTCCATTAGTCATGAAATGGCCTTCAAGGCGCATACCCCGCAGGCTGCAAAGCAGTGGTGGGAAATCATCCGGCAAGCCGCAGGTTCAGTCACCAATGACGCCCCCGAAAGCGTGCCTACGAGCCCTGTGGCAGGCAATACTAGCCCAGGTGGAGTGGACAGCAAACAGCCAGCTCCGCTACAGACACAAGGCCTTGAAAAGACAGATGCTACTGGTGCTACCCCAAGCAGTGCGATTGCTCCTAGAAGTGCTGCTGCTCCTGCCAGTGCAAGTGCTGTGCCTGGAGAAAAAGTCTAGAGACTTGTCTCCGTGACAACCAGGTTCAGCAATTGTGAGATAATTTGGGTTGTGTACCTTGCATACCTGCGCTGGGCTACCTTGTTTCATGCGATGTTCATCATTTCTAATATCCCTAATATTCTTACGATTCTCTACTTCAATTGTGCCTACCCGAGCTTATGTAAAGTCATCTGTGTCGTATTTACGAAACCCGTTGCTTAGGAGGTCGAACAACGATGCGATATCCATGAATTTGGCATTATTCCCTCATCTGCCGCACATTTAAATTGACCCTCTTGTTCGCCATCCACCCCTTCCAGTGAAGAAATGCATCGCTTTGATTGCGAGGGTCGCTTGGCCAATCCTGCAAGGCGTCTGGACACGTTCCAGCAACAATCTGTGGGATGCCATGCCATGCAAAACGTGAGGGTCCGGACATGTACACAGCGCTTCCAGATCGAAGGCGGAGGGTAAGTACCTTGTCATGACCACCTATGACAAAGATGGAGTCGCATCCAAGGCTCAGGCTGACTAGACCGTGAGCACAGGATTCGGCCACGTCCCGATGGACACTGAGCGTGTCTCCTGGCGAATAGAGATTGACAATCGCAGCTTGGGCTTTTGTATCTGTGAATATTGCCTGGAGCAAGTTTTTTATATCTTCTGGAAACTCTGGTGGTTGTTCATCTGGGTATCGTTTTGTGGTCCAGTTGTATTGGCCGCCGAGCGTCATCCAGCGTAGCTTTTTGGAGAGAAGCTGCGCAGCACGCAAGGGTTTGTGGATTGTAGAGTCGATGGGGCGGGCAATGGGGTCTTGGGAAGAGGGAGACAAGGAGAAGAAGGACGGGTTATTGCAGGGTGGGTAGGAGACATGATAGTGGGAGTGAATATTGGTGAGATGGGAAGGGTTGGCAAGATCTCTGTGGAGGAGACGGGAGAGGAGAATAAGCTGAAGTTCCGGGGGCAGGAGGGAAGGGACAATGTGCAGACCTACCTGGTGTCAGGGATATGGTGGGAGGCGGCGAGGCGTGGAGACATTACCTGGCATGTCATGGTGCTCGTAGGCCGGGATGGCAATGGCTGGTTCTTGATAGAGGACTGGCTCGTTTCCATCTTGTGCAGAAAAGGCGCGAAAAGCAATGGCAAGGTGGTCAGGGTCGAATGTTCTGGCAACATGCACTTTGGCAGGCGGACAGGCATGGGATTCACGTGTGAGATTCAAAATGTTGCTGTCCAGAGCAAGATCCGCTGGCTTTATCTTCTGATAGTGTTTGAAAGCATGCCGAATACTATCCGGAGGGCGCTGGAACGGGTCGAGGTTTTGCATCTTGTTGGTGTGGTGGGGGTGGTGAGGGTGAAAGCGCGCTAAGCTCGCGTCGGGGGCGGTGGCGCTAGCCTAATGTGGTGCAGGGTCTGGGTTGCTGTTTACCCTCAGCGCGGGTAATTTTGCATGCCAAACACCAACTCGACTCGACGCACGACAGACAGACAGACACGACGCAGAGCAACCAGGCACGTTCACCTTAATCTGCCCAGCATGGAGAACTACCAGAAGATGGAGAAGATTGGAGAAGGCACGTACGGGGTAGTGTATAAGGCCAAGGACCTCACCACCAAGGACCAACGCATCGTCGCCCTCAAGAAGATCCGCCTCGAAGCCGAGGACGAGGGCGTGCCGTCGACGGCCATTCGCGAGATCTCGTTGCTCAAGGAGATGAATGACCCCAACATCGTACGCCTGCTCAACATTGTCCACGCCGATGGCCACAAGCTGTACCTCGTCTTTGAGTTTCTCGATCTCGACTTGAAGAAGTACATGGAGGCCCTGCCCGTCAGCCAGGGCGGCCGAGGCAAGGCCCTTCCCGAGGGCTCTGGCCTAGCGGGCAAATCTCTAGTCATGGACGACGCCATGGTCAAGAAGTTCATGATGCAGCTGTGCCAGGGCGTGCGATACTGCCATTCACATCGCGTCCTGCACCGCGACCTGAAGCCCCAGAACCTGCTGATTGACAAAGACTGCAATCTCAAGCTTGCCGACTTTGGCCTTGCTCGTGCTTTTGGTGTGCCGTTGCGAACATATACCCATGAGGTACTTCCATCTCATCCTGACTGGCCAGCATAGAGCCGACCACGGGCTAACATACTCTAGGTAGTCACCCTGTGGTATCGCTCGCCGGAGATTTTATTAGGCGGTCGGCAGTACTCCACCGGTGTTGACATGTGGTCGGTTGGCTGCATCTTCGCCGAGATGTGCACACGCAAGCCATTGTTCCCAGGCGACTCGGAGATTGACGAAATCTTCAAAATCTTCCGGTATCCAGTGCCTCTCACCACTCCCTCCGCGATGGTTATTGACAAGATGCAGCGTCCTCGGCACACCAAGCGAACATGACTGGCCAGGCGTCACCTCCTTCCCTGACTTCAAGCCTTCCTTTCCCAAGTGGAACAAAACAGACATTGCCGCCACTGTAACATCTCTTGATGAGGTAGGTCTCGATCTCCTCGATGCCCTGCTCGTCTACGATCCGGCCGGTCGCATTTCTGCCAAACAGACTGTGGCCCACGCATACTTTGACGAAGGCTATGGCAACGGGTACCACTAGGAATCTTGAATTTTCATTCCATGTTACGAATGTTATGGAAGCACGATTGGCACGTGACAGCGTGTCCCTTTGTTTTGCTTTGGGATGGGATGGGATGGGCTGAGACAACACAGGGCTGCCAGTGGGCCTTTTCTGGGAGCACGTTGGGCGGCGTTTTGGTTAGAACATGTCAGGAATACTTGTACACGCGTGCCCCGCAACCCAGAATACGGCTCACACTATGCCTTGTGTTACTTATTAGATACTGGTAGCCCTCGTAGAGTTTTGGTGGTGGGCATGCATGACGCAAGCCTACCCCACTTCAGCCCTACGCGCTACGAGGAGGGGCGGCACATGCAGGAACACGCGCCGACCCGAGTCTGCCCCATGTCATACCCTCCTCCATTAGACACCACCCATCATCCTTAATACCAGTATAGCGAACCATCGTGGCCATGGCCTCGACCCCTCCTCCTGCACCCAAGTTGCTTGCTCCTTCAGTGGGTCCGCGTTTAATTGTCTATCACCAGACTTTCCATGACTCTCAGGGCCATTATCACTCACTGCTCCCGCTGCTCACCAACAACACTGGTGTCACCCATGTCATTGTTGCCGCAATACATTTGAATGATGAGCCTGGAAACATTACTTTGAATGATCATCGGCCAGACGACAAGCGTTTTGACCAACTCTGGGGCGAGGTGAGCTGGTTGCAAGGTAGTGGAATCAAGGTCCTGGGTATGCTTGGAGGCGCTGCAAAAGGCTCGTTTGAAAAGTTGGGCCAAGATGATGAGAGTGTATGTTTACCATCTCTTTATCGTGATGCACATAGACTGCCTGGTGCAGTCACTGATCATTTTGCCACCGCCAGTTCGAAGCATACTACACCCCCCTCCACGCCATTATCTCCGTCTATAAGCTCAATGGCCTCGATCTCGACATTGAAGAAGAAGTGCCTCTTTCCACAGCAACGCGACTTATTTCACGTCTCCGCGCCGATTTTGGGCCAGAGTTTCTCATCACACTCGCACCCGTAGCCACCGCATTGATACCCGATCCAAATGTTCCTCCACATCTACGTCCACCTCGTCCCATGCTCGCTAGTGGGCCCTCGCCCAACCCGTTACACCCAACCCTGCCCCATCTATCAGGCTTCTCTTATCCAGAGCTTGAGTGTAGTGTTTATGGCCGAGAAATAGCGTGGTATAACACGCAATTCTACTGTGGCTGGGGCGACGCTGGTTCAACGCAATGGTATGATGCCATCATCGCAGCAGGCTGGAAGCCCGAACGAGTTGTCATGGGCGTAGTAACCAACCCATCTAACGGCGCTGGTCACGTGCCAATTAGGAAACTGACTGAAGTATGTGTAAGCTTGCGTGAAAAGTATCACACTGTCGGCAAGGGATTTGGTGGCATCATGGGCTGGGAATACTTCAACTGTGGAGATTGCGAGGACGACCTGGTCCACGTTTCTACTCTAGACTTAAACAACGAAACGGTTCAATCTGGTTGGGTAGGCGCGTTGGGACGGGTCTTGCGCTCAGAAGAACCACCGCACCCAAAGACCGAAAAGCCTCTATCGGGTGTCACGCCGGAACAGATTCGCCAAATGGTGACCATGCTGCCGCGACCGAGTGTGCCCTGGCCGGAAGAAGACATTGAAAAGCTTGTTGTTTTGGGATTCGCTTACAACGAGGCGGTTGCGGCGCTGAATGCAACCGATGGAAATGTGGAGATCGCGGCTGGGTTTTTGTTTGAGCATTATCCTCAATAGACAAATCGACGTGATTGGCTGCTAAGTATGTATCTTGATGTGCTTCATATGTTACTTGCATATAAAAAAATGTGAGCCTACTTTAGCTTCACCAATAGGTGGATAGTATTGAGTGGGTCTTGTCGGAGTCGTAAGATGTCCCACTTCAGTCATGCCATCATCCCACCACATGTCTTGATCGAGTAAGCCGTAGCACTTCGAGACAATGTACAAAATCCCTGAATGATCCACACGGATGCCCACGGCAATTAGACATGGGTACCCTGCTGCAGATGCAGTTCTAGAACTTTTGGATCTCAAGGCCAAGTTGCTGCTAAACAACATGAATACGATATGTATCATCGGTAGTAAACGAACTAGGCGGCTTACAGATGCTTACACACTAAAGAATGATTGCTTTTGTTGTTAGGCCCCTCAAACACATGAGGGCCGTGAAAAGTAAGGTTTGATTATCTCGTGTCTATCAAGGTATTACCCAAATTCCCGGCTTTGTCTGTCTCAGTACAATACTCAAAGAAACTTAATAAACTGCTGCCACCACAGCCGTAGAAATCATGTATGCGTACAACCAATCGTAATTCGTACACCTATAACCCCGCCTTTGTCGCAATTGCAGGGCAAAAAAATAAAATAAAAAAAATATCAGTAACGCCTAACCATGCCAATAAACCCAAGACCTGAAACAATGGTACAGCTACTATGCCCTTACTGGAACTACCCAACATGCCTCAGTGCTCTTCTAAATCCCGAAAGTCCACCTATTGCCCCGCGTATCGAAGTACCTGACCCAGACGATGACGATCGGTGCCTATTTTTCGGCCTTGGTACCTCAAGGAAACCATTAGAGTGCGAGGAGCTGCGACTCCTGCTTCCAACCATGATTGCAACATCTCTTGAAATGGGTGGTGTCTGCGAAAGCGACGAGGAGGAACGCGATGTAGGACACGAGTCGAATGACGACGTGGAGGTATTGGAAAAGGTGGGCGCGAGGGTGCTCGCTGTTTGTCTATGTACGCAAAAAGGGGTATTAAGCTTTTGTGATGACGAATAATAATAGAGAGGAGTAAGAATTTAAAGATCAGTGAAAAGAGTGAGCTTAAGCATCGATCTTCGGCGTGCTTCACTCATTCTCGATGAGGAGGTGTATGAAGCATGACGATAGTTTAGCCCATATAATAGGCCGAGTGCTTGACCGTCTCCTCTCAAGGATGTCTGCAGAATGGGAAATGCAGGATGGGTATTTTACCTTCCATCATTACTTGTCCTTGGGCTCTGCCTCTGGCTGTTGATAGCCGTGTTTCGGTTCGTTTCCTCGGTCAAGGTGTCCAGAGATCGCGCCGGACTAGGGGTCGTGCCCCTACTGCTTCTACTCCTGTTGGGAGACGTAGAGCGTGAAGTTGCAATTTCATAGCTGGGAAGGGCTACGTCTGCTACAATTGGAGCTCTTCCTGGGGTTCGGACAGCCGTGTTGTAGCTGGGTGTCCGAGCAAGAGCGTTCATATCATAATTTGCAGTGGGCAAATCAAAATATGCCTGATCGCCATTTGCGGGTGTACTGTCGCCGGAAGAATGCTGCCTCTGCGGCAGCAAGCGAGTGGGCTGGTCATTGTGTGACAGGTCAAGGTTTTGCAGCCTGTGCTGCAACGCCGCCGCCGAGGCACCACCGCCACCATTTGCTACTGCATCTAGCGAGGCAAGGTCTTCTGCCGACCCTGTCCGACTCTGGGCATAGAAGGGGGTATTTGCTCCACTATTCATCGTGCTGTGATAACCACCAGGTGTCATGAAGCCTGATGGATCAATATCATTGTACAACTCGTCGAGTTGATGCAGGCCATAAGTTGGTGGAGCATTCTGGTTCACTTGATCCCGAAAAGCCTGCTGGCTTAGAATGTTGTGGTCGACCACGACGCTCTGATCCTCGTTCGGGGGTAGATTTGGGGAGATGAAGAGGTGGACGTGGTTCTTCACTAGTAGCTGACTGGTATGTCCTTCTGGATTTTTGAGATTGACATAGAGTCGCAGTTTGTGGGTCAATCGAATGTTTTCTGTGTCGACCGACTGCCGGCACTTTTTGAGCGAATTGGGGAGATCCAGTGTCATGGAGAAACGGTGAGATTCGTCGAAGAGCTCGTCTGCGTCCCCTGAGCCATTTGGCACGACGTTTGCGGAGTTTTCGGGCATGTTTCCCTCTGTGACGGCGACCTGGACGTCTGCCTGGTGACTTACCCGCCTGCCAGCGTACTCGGCAAAAAGCTGGCGCGACTCGATGAGCTCCATTTTGATGGTGGATATTTCCACGCCTTTCCTGAGCGGTATCAGGACGAAGTCGGCGGCGATGTGTGTCCCAACGATGTAGTTCTTCTGCGGGACGGTGATTTTGTAGGCCAGTTTGTTTGCCCAAATGTCCTCGTTGATCTGCTCCATGGGCATGGTCTCGAGCATGTCGCGGCCCAGGGTACGAATGACACGGATGTGCGAGGCGGCGGAGAGCTGTTTGCTCATGTAGCCTCTGTCGACAGACGCCTTGAGATTGTACACGACCCAGTTTGTGGCCAGGCCCTCGACGCTCTGGTCAAGGCTGCTAGGCAGCTTGAAGACAAAGTCCCACTCATGGTAGCCGGCGTTGATCTTGTGGGGCTTGTTCTTGCTGCCGTCGACAGGGAAGAGGTTGAGGATCTCGACGAGGAAGGTGACCTTGTGGGTGATGGGCTGGGGGCTCACGGTGTTGGTCAAGTGCCAGCTGGCGGGGGGGAATGGTGCGGTTAGCTGAGCCGTGTTGGAGGGAAGTGGTAGCGTACGAGACTTTGCGCGTGCCGGTCAGGGTGATGCGCACGCTCCTGACAGATATGGGTTCTGGGTTGGTGAGGACGAGCCTCCCACGCAGTTCCGTCTCCTGCGACTCGGACGACTCTCCGTAGAAGACGACAAAAGGCGAATCCGGCTTGATCTCGAGCACAGGCGCCGTGGTTCTGCCGAAGACGCCGACGCTAGGGAGAGGCATGGTGGAAGGGAGCAAGAACAGTCACAATGACAAGACCATGCCCGTGGGAGGGGCCGTGTGTGTATAAGTGCGGAATGCGCGGGGGCTGCTTTTGGGGCTGAGGGCTTGCGTCAGGCCTTGGGCTATCTCCCGATTATGTATTCTCGCGATGGCCCATCCACGCCTCCCACGCTGCGGCCAGTCAAGAAGAATAAGTGGGGGGGGCCGGCATGCATCATTGATTCATTGCCCCCCTACCCCTGCTTCTAACATGGTCTGCGTTTTCTTTGGTGAAAGAGGGCAGACCGCGAACGGCGGATGACACCACCACCACCACCACCTTGCATACAGCACAGCACAGCACAGCACAGCACAGCACCCATGACCGCCTCGGCATCCGCCCATCCTGCGATTCCATCCGTGCAGCTGGTCTGCGCTCTCACCCAGCTCTGCGGCAGCTTGGATGCCCAGGAACACGACGAGCATCGCCATGACGCACAGACCGTACTCTATTGCGCCACAGGAAAACTGTTCCGAAACACCGGCCAGGTGCGATAATGCACTTCGCCGGTCTCTCAGCTTCTCAACACGTGCACACCCTCACAGCCAGTACGCACCACCTCCATCCACACCACTCGGCCCGAGTGAGCCACAGCTAATAGGCCAGCTTCCGGAGTGTCAGTCGAGCCTCATGCGAAAACAAGGCGGGCATGATCCGCAGGTATCCACTTCTGTCTACCTAGGTATCCAACTAGCCCCTACCGCCTGAGATAAGGATAGCCCTGCATCGCCTGTTGTACAGCCTTTGCCCACAACGTGCACATGCATCCAGTCTTGCATAGGGCTGACGGGCCTCAGTGCTCAAGAACAAATCATCCGTGTCTCGCATGTGAGCAACATCCTCCGTCGGGACAACCCGGGTGCATCCTGTCAATATAAACCATGATCCACCCACGGCATAAACACAAACGCGTTTCGCACCTCACACTTCATCCCTTCCAATGCCACACTTTGCACTGCGCTTCACACCCGAATGGTCCCATCTACGGGTTGCTCGTCGACGTCGTCGACCGACCGCTGTCGTCGTTGCTTGTGCTCTCTTTCGGCCGGTCCCAGGTGCGGATGTGGCCTAAAGAGAAAAAAAAAAAGTCAGCGATCCACTTCCTTATCTGCTTCGCAAAATGATCAAGTTCAACAAATCCAACATGTGGGTCTGTGTGCCATATCACATCTCTAGTGCAACACAAGCCTAATGATTTCCTGCTAAAGTGGAACGTGCAAAGCTTGGTAGTGATGGGGTGCTTGCAGCCAAGAGATATGTGCGACGTACCATTTTTACATGACGTTAATATGCAATCCTCCTCAAACCCTAGCCAAACAACAGGATGTTCATCCACCGTCTTTGCCTGTATAACCATCAGTTAATGCATGGTCAGTCTTGTTGGCCATGTGTGCATACCAGAACGGGGGGCAACATAGCGGTGCGCGCCCGAGGTTCTACTGGATGAACCACCTCTTCTTCGTCAAATAAACTAGTCGAAGTCAGGTTTGAATTGGACCGAAGCCGGTTCGCCGTGCTGTCTGTTCGCGTTCGTTGCATCTTAATATTGGACGAGGCAATGCTGTTGCGTTGTCGTACAGATGCCTATGCCTAAGAGTCAGCCAACCACAGCGATACCGGCCCTGAAAATTTGGAAACTCACCGCCTTTGGCCTGTGTAGCATACCGACGCTGAAATCCCACAAGAGCAAGCGACAGTCTTCACCTACGCTGCCAATGCGATAGTTGCGATCGTCGCACCTCCAGGGATCGAACTGAACTGACGTTACCCACGAATTATGACCTTGACAACGCGCCACAAGCATACGGTCTTCTAGCGACCAGATAGAGACCAGATCGTCTTGTCCGCCCGTAACAATATAGCGGCCATCTGGAGACCAACACACGCAAATCATGCCACCATAGTAGCTCATATAGTGATGTAAGAGTCTGCTTCAGTTTAGACAAACTCTCGCCGTTGCCGTGTCCGACTTACTTTTCTTTTAGAAAGTCGATGATTCGAAAGGAACCATCTTCTGAAACAACTGCAAGATGTCGGCGATCTGGAGAAAACTCAAAGGCATTGATCTTGGAGCTGGATATTTGCCAGCAAGAGACAGGGTTTGTCTTTTGGTTCTTCGAGTTGACTGACTTCTTGATGGTTAGGTGTGCTTTGTCGGCTACGTCAGGCGTGACGTCCTCGGAGCTCGACGATTGATCCTCAGCAACGAATTGGGCATCCTCCTTTTCTTTGTCGTACACAACCAAGCAACCATCCATGTGTGCTGCGAGAAATAGATTCTCGCTGTTCGGAAGCCATCGGGCGTCAGACACCGGAGTGGGGTTGACCACTCCGTTTTTGTTGATTCGCGAGTACTTTTGCGACATAGGCTCGTACCAGATAATGTCCCCGGTGGAGAAGCCCATGACAATATCGAGGTGGTTGGGGCCTTTGGTGACTTGGTTTATGTCGTGGCAAAGGGCATGCGCCTTTGTAAACAGGATCTTAGTCAGGTGCTCCTCCTTGGTTGGTGAAGTCAGGTCCAGCCACTGCAGAGCACGGTTGATGTTGGCGAAGGCGTAATGGCCGTTAGGATTATGGTCCTGCAGTCGCTTCGACAGGCCCTCATGGGGGATCACTCTGGACACAAAGGATGAGTTGCTCTTAACAATGTTGCTCTTTGGCTTCCGTCGCTTGAGCGGGTCCTTGGAGTCCTTGCCATTGAGCATAGCCAAGGCGGTGTTGCCCTCCCCAAATACAGGCGTATGCAGGCCATCCAGCGGCGATGACGCAACTCCATTAGCGGCGTGGGAACCGGTGTCGCTTGTCTGGCTGTGCGATTCGTGCGGCGATTCCTGGATGCTCTGTGGGACGTGCGACCGAGTACTGTTGCGCGTGCCGAATCTAGATAGCTGCGAATGCGACGGCTGGCGGGGCGCAAGGGCGACTAGGGAGAGTTTGGTGCCGCAGGTGGGCGGGTGGATGGTGGTTGCGAGCGGGTTGGGGTTGTGTACGGGCGCTTCAGAGGGATGCGGCGGCGGGGTGGCCAGATGCAGGTCGTCGCGCAGCACGTAGGTTCCTGGGCAGGTCTGCTGTCAGCACGAGGGGAGGAGGCGGCGGGCTCTTGTGGGCAGAACCGTGTAATCGCGACTTGCCTTCTCCTACAACGAGCTGGTACTCGGGCCCGGTGGGATGGCTCAGGCTATTGTTGGTCTCGATGATCTGGCCGGGGGGCACGCCTGGATAGCCTCCTTGGGGGCACGTCAGTCTTGGTCTCACGTGCGCATTGTCGACGGAGGCGTGTTACCAGTAGGATAGCGAGGCGGAGGAGGAAGCACGCTTGCTGCACGTCAGTATGGACGAGCGAGGAGCGCCGTGATTGGCGGTTGGGCAGCCGTCGCCAGGTGGACTCACAACATGGCGGATGCCGCACACGGAAGCTGCGCAGTGTTGTGTGCGCAGATGGTCCCTGGCCGATGGCGAGATGTCTATCGACTCCTGTGAGCCGTCCAGCGTTACAAGGTTTGTGGCTTGTGCATGGGTCCACCGTCTGGGGAGAACGTGTGGGGAAGCAGTGCAAATGGCCACGTGCCTGCCAAGTCCCGCATGCAGGCTGCATTCAGCCGCCCCGGCCGTTGGCCATTGACATTGACTTTTCCTCCATACTGCGTGCCTGTGCAAACCACCAGCCCATACTAGCTGCACTGCTTCGCGACGGCTATGCTGCCCCGCCATGGCCACCGGTATGTGGGCTCGTCCTTGGCCGCGCCTGCCCCCCATCTAGCTCACATATCATCCCAGTCCGCATTTGTGTGTGTGGTGACGAGGGCGTCGGCAAGAGCTCCATCATAACCTCCCTCGTCAAAGATGTCTTTGTCACCGCCAAGATCCAGCCTGTCTTGCCTCAGGTCACGCTGCCGCCCTCGCTCGGAACGCCCGACAATATCTCCACCACCATCGTCGATACCTCAGCCCTCCCCCTCGAGCGTTCCAATCTCCGCAAGGAGCTGCGCAAGTCCAACGTCATCCTGCTCGTCTACTCCGACCACTACAGCTATGAGAGGGTCGCTCTTTTCTGGATGCCTTATTTCCGCTCCCTGGGCGTCAACGTGCCCGTCGTGCTATGCGCAAACAAGTCCGAGCTAGCGTCGAATGGCACGACCTCACAAGTCGTATCTGAAGAGATGCTGCCGGTTATGAATGAGTTCAAAGAAATCGACTCCTGCATACGGACCAGTGCCAAGGAGCACCACAACATCAACGAGGTCTTCTTCCTGTGCCAGAAGGCTGTCACCCACCCCATAGCGCCGCTGTACGACTCCAAGGAGAATGCGCTGAAGCCCGCTGCAGTGTCTGCCCTACGACGAATCTTCCACTTGTGCGACGAGGACAAGGATGGCTATTGGAGTGATGAAGAAATTCATCACTTTCAGCTCAAATGTTTCGACAAACCCCTAGGCGAAGATGATTTGACAAATATCAAGAGATCCATGCAACGCTTTGCGCCCAGCTCTACCCAAGAACATGGTATAGATGAAAAAAGCTTCCTGCTGTTGAACAAGATTTTTGCTGAGAAGGGGCGTCATGAAACCATCTGGATCATTCTTCGCAAGTTTCACTATACCGATAGTCTCAGTCTCCAGGACACATTTTTGCATCCCAAGTTTGACGTGGTTCAGTATTCATCGGCCGAATTGAGCCCTTCAGGATACCGTTTCTTCGTCGATCTGTTTCTAAAATTTGACAGAGACAACGATGGTGGGCTGAATGATGAGGAGCTAGACAACCTCTTTGCCCCCACGCCCGGTATTCCGTCTTCTTGGATTGACTCTGCCTTCCCCTCGTGCACTGTTCGCAACGAAGCTGGATATATCACGCTACAGGGCTGGCTCGCTCAATGGAGCATGACGACGTTTGAAGAACCAAAGACGGCATTGGAGTATCTTGCTTACCTAGGGTTCGAAAGCAATGACCGGGGAGGAACCACCAGTGCACTCAAAGTGACCAAACCACGGAAAAGGCGCAACAAGCCTGGACGGGTGGAGCGCAACGTTATTTTGTGCTACGTGTTGGGATCAAGCGGGAGCGGGAAAAGTGCCTTGCTATCAGCCTTTCTGCAGCGACCGTTTAGCCAGACATACCATCCAA
Organism: Ophiosphaerella narmari; assembly: GCA_028456235.1. Taxonomy (NCBI): domain Eukaryota; kingdom Fungi; phylum Ascomycota; class Dothideomycetes; order Pleosporales; family Phaeosphaeriaceae; genus Ophiosphaerella; species Ophiosphaerella narmari. The sequence continues at coordinate 1,438,179 of JALNQA010000001.1, read as the reverse complement.
CCATCAAACCACAGTCGGCAGTCAACAGCGTGGAGCTCAAGGGAGGCAAGCAATGCTATCTCATTCTAGAAGAACTTGGCGAGCTGGAGCCGGCCATATTGGAGAATCAGGCCAAACTCGACGCCTGCGATCTGCTATGCTACACATACGACTCGAGCGACCCAGACAGCTTTGCGCATATAGTGGAGATGCGGAAGAAACACCCACACCTGGATCAGATACCGGCGGTGTACACGGCGATGAAGGCCGATCAGGACAAGACGATGCAACGGTGCGAGCAGCAGCCAGACGAGTACACGAGCGCACTGAAGATGGCACCGCCACTGCATGTCAGCGCGTCATGGAACAGTATCTCGGAGCTGTTTGTTCATGTAAGGGGCCTGGTTGTGGGGCTGCAAGTGTTGAATGTAGTGGCTAACCAAGAGCAGCTAGCGGAAAGCGCAACGCAGCCATCGACGGCGTTCCCCAAACAGGAGGACGATGGGTATGATAGCGTGAATGTGTACCTTGCGCTGGGAGCGGTTGCGTGCGCAGTAGTATCAGCGATCGTGATCTGGAAGCGGAGTAGCAGCAGCTGAGGCAGCCGAGTAGAATACCGCGAATACGTGGTAGATTGCGGTGCGGCTGGTCGCATGTAGCTAGGCGCTGGGAGGGAAGTTAAGCGATGACATCACCAGGCGACACTGTGGCCAGCGAATCACGACCGGGCCCAGACGACGAACCCCTGACGGCCTCCACCGAGCGCCGGCATGGATGTCGCTAGGCGCACGGGGCCAGGGCGGCAAGCAGCTGGGAGATCAGACAGGATTAGATAGCTGGTGGATGGAGGAGATTGGAGACCGGGACGGGAGCCTGGGTAGGCGGCTTGGGGGCCGGTGGTTAAGAATAGGGTATTTGGCATTTGCCAGGCGGGAGGGCACGACGGGTCACAACGGCGGCCCCTGTGGCTGAAGGCTGAAGGGTCCCGTAGCTTGTTAGGGCCAGGCAGCTATGCACGCAGCAGCGCACGCTCTGAGCCAGCCGCCAGCTGCTGTCTGTCGTGCATGTGCTGTCTGTCTTTGACGACACCAGACGAGTCGGGCTAGTGCAGCTCCTCCAGCCGAGTAGTCTACCTGCCTCCAACGTCGGATTAATTCATCGTCACGCTCGTCACGCTCGTCACGTTGGCCACTTTCGTCGCAGCCGTCACGTCGCCGTCGCCCCCGCTGCCCTCACCGTCGCCTGCCTGCCTGGTGCTGGTGATGCCCGTCGTCGACGCTGCCGCCCGCCGCCCCGTCCCCGACTTCGATGCCCTCCCCTCCCTGTTGCATTCCTGAACAAGGAGCTGTGGTGACAACCGCAACCGGCCAAGCGACTGTTGAGCGCTCCTCAGCCCGCCACGGCAGCCATGGTGAGTGCTCCAGACATAGCAGGCCGCAAATTAACATAAAACACGCCGGCCTGCACCCGCCCGCCCAAACGGGCCCCCCAACCCCAGGCCGTGCGGTGCATGGTGGTGCAGCTCTATATCTACCCTTCCCTCCCGCCGCGTGCAAGCAGTGCTGACCACGGCTCGCCACCGCCCACAGGCCAACGACCGGGCTCGAGAGCTGGAGCGAATGTACCAGATGCGACGCGGCCATGTTCCACAAATCTCGATAAGCGATGACAACCACCACGTTACCGAAGCCATAGGCGACCTCTACGGCGGCGACAGCGACACGGAGCCCAGCAGACGCACCTCGCGCCCGCTGAGCTTCGTGCCCAGCCCCAACGGCGACTCGATCCAGTCGTTTGGCGCCTTCGAGCCCTTTGATCCCTTCCCCACCGCTCCGCCCGCCCGGTCGCCGCTGCGTCCGCAGATGGCCACGGCGAGCACGAGCACAAGTACGAGCACAAGTACAAGCACGAGCACGAGCACGAACATGAGCACAAACGCCGGCACAGGCACCCGTCCAAACACCATGGCCACGCCCACGCCCACGCCCAAGCCTGCCGCACCCGCGACGCCCACCAGCCCCAATGGCACCCCGGCCCGCGCCCACCACACCCACAACGCCCATCATCCCAACAACCAACAGCGCCCCCTCTCCCCGCCCCTCTCCCGCACCAACTCGGGCTCGTCCCCAGACCCCTACCCCTACAACCAGCTCGACTATGAGGCCAGCCCTGCCGGCCTGGCCCAGGAGCTAAGCAATCTGCAGGCCATCCGCAGAATGTCCATGGGCGTCAACAACGCCGACCCCGACCTGCCCTCCTTCAACTCCCCCAATGGGCCGCCGTCGCCCCCCGCCTTCTCCGAAGATGAGGCAGCCTCCAACCAGTTCTGGGTGCCCGCCCGCCTGCATCCCGAGCTGGCCCCGATGGAGTTCAAGACTTTCATTGAGGAAAAAGTCAACACAATCAGGCGCCGCTCTGCCGACGCCGACTCACTCTCGCCTGACGGCGCCCTCGGCCACCAGATCTCGGGAGGCGGCCTGCGGCGGAAGAAGTCGATGTTGTCCAGGCAGATTGACAGCGGCACCGGCTACAAGGACGGTGCAGAACGGCTGGAAAGAAAGCGCTCCGAGCACCATCCCCCCGGCGCTTTCTCGAATTTGCAAGAGCTCGAGCACATCATCGAGGATCCCACCGCCATTGGGCGCCGCATAAGCCTCTCTTCCAAGCGTGCCAGTGGAGATGCAGAAGCTGGTGCCGAGGGTGACGTTTCCATGACACCTGGCAAGTTTGGCGGCATTGGCACGCTGAAGCGATCAACTCGAACCACCTATAGGCGTGGCAGCCTGCGAAAAGGAGGCCCGCCGCTCTCCAGACGACTAATCGCCCGCCAAGCAGAGACTGACACTGAAGAGTCTCCTTCCACCTCGCCAACCCATCCCCCTGATGTTCCGCCGCTTCCACTGGCTCGAGTTCAATCCGAACCTGTCAACGGGCAGTTCGAAGGGCACTCCAACTTCTCCAGACCTCGCAGACGCTCCCCTCCTAGTGCCGAGCCCAGACCTGACTCTGCAGAAGATCTTTCCCGGCCAACATCAGCTGAGCAGACCGTCGAAGAAACACCTAGGCCGCAGCCAAAAGCATTCCACTCCAGGATTGCTTCAAATGGTCGAACTTCGGCACATTTACCGGGATATAATAAGCCCCCAACCTTACAGTCACCGGTGCCCCAAATCATCGAGACACCCCCACCACAAGATTCGGATAGAAGGCAGCCATTCCTACCTCCTGAGCGTCATTCTTCGCGACAGCCTCCACTACAACAACAGCAGCAGCAGCAGCAACCCAATGGGCCGCGTAATTACCCTCAAAATTTCTCGACCAATCAGCAACGTCAATCACCCCAGGCTCGACCTAATCGACATGCCCAGGCGGCTCAAGCATCTCCCATCAAGCCAGCACAATCATTCGACGACTTAGTTCAACATCCAGCCCCACTCCCTGGCAGCGGCACTCGGATAGATTCTTTATCTATCATACCCAATCTCCCAGAAGAGAAAAAGTCGGATAAGAAGTCTAAAGACAAGAAGAACGACACCGACGGACCAAGAAAGACTAGCTGGGGCTGGCTGACCGGCGGCGACAAAGATAAGGAGCGTGAGAAAAAGGAGAAGGAGAAGGAAGAAAGGGAGAAAGAACTTGCCAAGAAGGTAAAGAACAAGCTAAGCAAACCACAAGAAAAGGGCCATGATGATACAAGACTTGATGTGCTGCAAACATCAATACATGGTACTGGTAATCGTGGACGAGAAAGCGTTGTTCTCGATCGTGAAAACGTCAAGCTGGAAGAGGAGCGGAAGAAGGAAAGCAACCGGAAGACTTCTAGTGATGGGAAGAAAGAAAAAGAGCCCGGCCTCCTCTCATCAATATTCGGAGGCGGTAAGAAGAAAAGTGAGAAGGAGTCATCTCACAAGAAAGCGTCCTCGCGCGGTCTCTCCCCAGAACCTCCACCAAAGATCTTGAAACCTGATATCGACTACAATTGGACGCGCTTCTCCATCTTGGAAGAGCGCGCCATCTATCGTATGGCCCATATCAAGCTCGCCAATCCTCGCAGGGAATTGTATTCTCAGGTTTTGCTGAGCAACTTTATGTACTCATATTTGGCCAAAGTTCAGCAGATGCATCCGCAGATACAAATTGGCAACTCCAAACAGGCTAGGCAAGCACAACAACAGCAGGCCGCACAACAAAAGAAAGAGCAGCAACAGCAACAGCAACAGCAGCCGCAACAGCCGCAACAACAGCAGCAGCAGCAACAGCCTGAGGAGTTTGCTCAGTATCAGCGGTACCAACAGGTCAGTGCGAACGCTGCAACCTATCTGCAATGATTCGCTAACATTATCCTCAGCAGCAACAAGAACAGTCCGAGAAGGGCAATGAATGGCCCAGTGCCCATCAGCAGCAAAACAATGCCAGTGCACGGCAATCACCGGAAAATGGCCATCACGTTCAAAGAGACCAATATAGCACTACCTCTGACCAAAGTCCGCGTGATTCTCATCATTCCCAACACAGTGCAAATGGCGGCTATAGCGTTGCTAATACCCAAAACTATCTTGGGCAAGGAGGCAAACATGGCTATCATACCCATTCCGATTCCGATCAGGGTAACAGGGCCGATGATGATATGTGGTAGCGCCATTAACATCAAGCGCAAATGCTACGAGCAGGCGCATGATTGAAAGTAGGAGGACTATAAGAGACATTTTCACTAACCGAACATGTTAATCTCATTGAAATATGCTACATGGCTATACTGGCCTAAGCGTCCTTCTTCTCTGTACTATATATATATTTTCTTTCAGTTTTCCTCATATTGTCTAATTTTGTTGTACTTGCGTGTGGATTAATCGGGAGTATTCAAGGTGAGAAACGACGGGCGCAAGGGAAACGCAGAAATGAACAGAAAGATGATTGCGATGGAACACGGAACGACAATGCATCTGTTGGAGCTATTTAATCTGTAGATGTGATGTGGCGAATTAATCGTGATGGTGCCGACCTACGCATGCATATTTCGCTTCTCTGAAATCGCGATCTACATTTGTATAGCAGTAACGGAGGTAGGAGATTAGGAAGTGTATTATGTCAGCATTGACCTGGGACCGAGTTGATCTGCTTACAGTTCACTAAACTAGTTGCTGACTAGACCCATATGACCTTTGTGTCCCTTTTTTCAACACCCCTCCTCTGTCTGACTGTTATGCAGTAAGATATGCTATTTATAAGCTACTGAAGAACACTCCAAAAACCCAAGCACTTACCTCATTTGCGTCACTCCAAACATGTCTTCTTCCGTTCCTAGTGCCGCTGTTAGGCTTCAGCCAATTTATATCCCTACCCCGGAAAGTCTAGAGTCACCTGGAACTCAGGCCGTCATTGATGCCTTGCAACTCACAAAACATATTGAAGGTGGATATTTTGCTGAAATCGACCGCAATGCACTCCTCATACCAAATCCGTTCACGAGAAGCAACGGACCACAGACCGCTGAGCTGCCCATGTCCGGAGATGCAACCAAGAGGAATGCAAGCACAAGTATTTACTACCTGTTAACTCCTACGACACCGCAAGGGCATTTTCACCGGAATAAAGGACGCACTATACACACGCTTATCGAGGGACGCGGGCGATATGTGTTGATTCATGCTGATGAGGAAGAGGGCAAGAAGAGAATCGAAACTTTCGCCGTCGGGAAAGATGTGGCTAAAGGGGAAAAAGCAGTATGGGTCGTCGAGGGTGGTAAGTACAAAGCTAGCTACTTGCTACCTTGCATCGACGATCGTGATGTTGGAAAAGACCGACTGTTGATTAGTGAGGTGAGTCATGTTTTTTTTACCCTTCCAAACAGAGATTCTTCAGTGAGTGTATCATATTAATAGATGTAGACTGTTGTTCCAGGTTTTGAGTACTCTGACCATGACTTCTTAACCCTGGAGAAGTTTGAAAGTCTGGTGACGTATGAGCAAAAAAATGAGCTAGAGTGGCTCGTAAGACGAGAGTGAGGAAAGCCGAATTTGAAAGAGAGCCGGGGAAACGTGACGGGAATGAGTAATTCGAAATACAAATTATGATCTGCAATAGTCAAGTAAATTCATATTGTATTGCCCACGAAGATTTCAATATTCCATTGCCTCTTCAAACAGAGTTCGCAACTGTTCCCTCTCAACTTCTAGGTTGGACATTTCTAAACTCGGCGCGAGCATGAGTACTCTAGCTTGAGGAATGGTCCCTTCGACGAGTCCGTCCAGATCTCCCTTTCCAAAACCTAGTGCTTTCAAACCTCTGGGCTGATCACCCAGCTTGACCAAAAATTCCGCCAACGCTTCACTCAGCACTTCACCCGCACTTTCTTTCTTGACATTTGAAATATCGACGCCGAATGCTTCAGCCGCCGCTAAATGCCGCTCTGGATTGGATGCGCCGGTGAACTTGAAAACTGCAGGCGCAGTTACGGCAACAGATACGCCATGCGGAATGATTGTATGGTCAACTTCGTAGCCCTCATGCTTGTAGCCTGGATTCTGGCCTGAGATAGGATATGACATGCCGTGACAGAGGTGGACACCTGCATTTCCAAAGCCTACACCGGCTAGCGTAGCTGCTAAGAGCATCTGGCTCTGTGCTTCGTGGTCTTCTGGATCCTTTACCGCACGAGGGAGATACTTGACTGTATCTCGCAATGCTTTGAGTGAGAAGATGTCAGAAATCGGATTCGCACCTTGATATGCAGGACGGTTGATTGGGTTTGTCGGTCTGGGTGTACGCTCATAGTAGGGTATCGCCGTCCAAGACTCGAGGGAGTGACAGAGAACATCTAGACCCGAGGATGCGTGGACAGCAGAAGGCATGGTGCGTGTATTGAGCGGATCGACTATGCCCAATGTTGGCTTCAGGTTTCGATGTGCAATGCCAGTTTTGGCGCGTTTAGACACCATGTCAAATATAGCCGTGCCGGTTGTCTCTGAACCTGTTCCTGCAGTCGTAGGGACCGCAACGAGTGGGAATAGCTTTCCTGGGATAGGCATTCCCTTGCCCAGAGGTGCATTGACAAAGTCGAGAAAATCAGCTTCGGGGAACGAAGTGTAAAGGTTCATCAATTTTGCAGTATCGATTACGCTACCTCCTCCGACAGCGAGGAAGGCATCTGGCCGCCAGGGCTTGGCATATTCGATGGCCTCTTTGATCGAATGATCCTTAGGCTCTACACGCACTTTGTCAAAGACTTCGTATTTTACACCTTCTCTTTCTAATCCCTCGACAGCTTGCTTCATGGTATCCAGCTTCCTTACAGTCGAGTCCGTGACAACCATGACACGTTTACTGCCCAAGTTTTTGAAATCCATGCCAACTTCCTTGGTGCAACCGGGGCCGAAGCGTATGCTAGATGCGGCCATCTCAAAGGCATACTCCTTTTGTTGGGCATGGTCAATGGGTGTTGCGAGATGTCGCCGTGCTTGGTGGATTGTGGATGGAGTCTGCTGGTGATAGTTTGGGTTCGAGTGACAAGGACAAGACGGTGGATGGGTGAATTGAACAGTGCGAAGGAGGTTTACCGCACGCGCTGCACGTGTAGGGGATATGCGGATTGCTGGGGATACGGCCATTTTGGATTAGTACAGCACTTCGTCAATGTGTATTCAAATAAGCCGGGTGCGTAATGAGGGCGGTGATTGAGCAATTGATATCGATGTTGTAGGAAGCTCAGCTATCTTGGAGACTCCAGATCCTAGAGGAAGCTCGACATAGGACTGACGGAAAGCCAGTTCATCTGAAGAACGCGCAGCCGTCATCATGTCTGTCCATAGGCGAAGGCCGAGGTCCAGTGACTCAGCGCCATTCCAGATTGGGTATGCCGAGATGTGGGGAAGGGTGTGCATCTCTCATGTCAGATCAGATCAGATGGATATATCATGACGTTGTGACAAGAATGTATTGAGCGCTGGGGTATATCCATCGTTTTCCAGTGGTAGGTGCCGGTGTGGAGATAGACTTCTCTCTATAGTCTGCTGCACTCAGATTTGGGCGCTGTACCCCCCTGACCTGCATCTGTCATATATGTGCAGTCACTAGTATCATTCTTATTCAAGTTACTAACTCACCGATGACATGAGAGATGCAAGCTCCACATTTCTGTCCAATAGGGGTAGATGTGGCTTTCTACAATGACTACTGGTCATGGAAGGAAACAAGGGATTGCTTAAATAGGACCACCATCCACGCACCCATAGACCGGCAAGCTACTCCACCATGATACCCACCAACGCCCTAGCCACATTGTATAGGAGCTACCACGGCATAATTGAGTTTGGCTATCCGCCTCGAGCATCGTAACATCACAGGCCACCAATATACCAAGCGGCGAATGTGCGACCGGATGAGAAATGTCGAAAAGCGACTACACATGTATGATAAGCAGTGGCAGATACTATTTGGTGTTATGAAGGTCATCGAGTAGCCTGACGTCCTCTGCCTCTCTGCTTCCATTCATAGGCGTTGTAAGCGCTTCGCAACGCGCCGTCCGTCGCGTTATTGTCACCCGACACTTGTCGCGCCCTGTTCCATCCAAACAATTGGGCGACATTGACACCAGAACTATTTTAGTCGCGCGGTAGTTTATCATACCACTCTGTAGTCGCAGCCCAAAGCCCTCGTTTAGGGGCCATGGAAGAGGGGTTCCTAGGTAAGCAGGCCATGTTGCAGGCCCTCACATATCACACTGGACAAACCAATGCTTTCAGGGCTCGTAACGCCCCGTGGGAAAAGGCCCTCAGCCAAAGACCACGACCATTTACCTGTAGTCTGGCTTGATGGCGGCTGTGTCAGATTGTGCGCATTGCACATCATTATCATAAGACGTCCGTCCCGCACTCAAATTTTGTTTTCCAAACAGTCTTATCGAGTAGGGCTGGTAATTCTTACCCCATTTTCGAGGAGTCAGCGAGGCCCTAGCGTCTTGCACGCACACCTTGTGGAAACGGTCCAAGTCCCCCTTGGCTGAAATTAGAACGACTGTGCCGCATGCAAAGAGTGCACCTGGTCACCAACCTGCTGAACCCGCGGCCCTCCTTACCGATCAGTTCCCGATAGTTGAACCCTGCGCCATCTGCTCATATTATGGTATCGTCGCCTCCGCGTGCGACCGGGCTCATTGAGCCCTTCACCAACACCCTTCCGTCCTCATACGTTCATCTCATGACAATGAGTGTGCAACTTCGCATCAACAGCCTACAGGAGCGGCGACCAGTATCAAAGGTAGTGCACGGAACCTTATCCGCGCAAGTGAGGTTCCGGAATCTCCCACTACTTGTGACTGATTCTTTGCTAAGTATGAGCACTGCTTCATGGTATCATCCTACTCTGACGTTGGGCATAGTGCAAAATTTTAAATCATGGGCCGACACCGCGACTGATATTGTTCGTGCACGGTTCCGCATTATGGTAGTCGACGACAGTGAGGCTATAATACTTGAGTATGTTACTTGATTGAAAAGCATTGATCAATTTCTACTCATTTGTCAAGCTAGTCAACTAGAAATGTACAGCAACTTTTTCGAAAAAGCCTGGCACCCACACGCAGTTCAATATCTTTGCGTGGCTATCTGTGCTCAAACTTTAGCCGGCGGAGATATAAAGAGGATCAATCTTCTTGGAGGGACGGTACCGAGTACAACGGAGGGTCTCAAGGTGACAAAGCCATGTTGGGGCATCCTGTAGGTTTACCTGGAATGGTGCCAAATTCAGCTAATGTCGATAGCTACCGTTGGTTCCCAAATCTCCTGGCACCGTGGAGTCTTGCAAGTATATGTTCCAATTATGAAGGTTATACAACAATTTGCAAGCTACTTATGCTGAGGTTCTACTCTGAGCATTGGTATGGTCCCATGGGTATCCTGACGGAATGTACTATAGGTATTTATATGGGATTTGTGCCGACTAGCAAGGGAGATTACTCTGCGCATTTAGGATTACGTAAAGAGGGAGAGCCCTTGGTCCAGCGACAATCTCGGAACTATCCGTATGGGCAGATGGCCATCGGAGATCCATTGACACAAGCTTTCCTCAAAGAGATCCGGAAGAGGACAGATCGATTTATATCGTTGTCTACGAAAGAACGAAAGCAGATGCAACAGTACATCCGACAGGGCTTGACCTTTTCATATGCCGTCACCGCTCAGCAATGACTCATGAAGAGTTACAAACAGTTCGACATAGTACAACGATTACCCTAGAAGATGTCAAAAACAAACTACGGCGTGGCAAAGTGACCATGTGCGACCCGATGGTGGTCGATTCCTGGCAGTTTATCATGATCAATCGAGACGTTGGGCTGCCGTTTCAGTTAATAGACACCGTTCAGGATACTCTGCTCATGCTCGTGGGTGATCCTTCACCGCGGCAGATTGCTAAACGCGTGATCCGCGAGATCGTACCCGCATCAGTCCAAGATATGTTCTTGGAAGAAGTTACTATCAAGGCGTCACTTGATCTCAAGTACCCGGCACCGCTTGGTGTGCAGTGTGGGGGCAACAGACAAAGATGTTATGACCCGGACAGGACCATTATCAGAGCAAATCAGGAAAGGTGAGTCCCAGAACAGAGCTTGCAGGATACAAATCGTTTCATTCGACGAGTTGTGGAGGATATGGAGCGTTGTGGTTTCATCAGCCTTTCAACAGAATATGAACGACCCCAAGCGCGACCTCTCGTCCTACAGGGCGCAGATGGCTTGTACGATTTGTGCTTTCCTTACAAACGAGAGAATGCAGCTATAGAAGCAGAACGTACCCCTGCTCCTACTCTTCCTCCAAGAAGGTATCTAGGGGACTCTGTGGTCATATAAGGAGAAGCATCCCAAAGCAATTTTGGCAAAAGGCTCAATTGAGACACATTATTGCGCATGGCCAATGCCCGCCATCGAATCACTCGGCCACACTGGTTTGAATTTTGCGATATGGGAAGGTCACGCATATCACTGGAACGTAATGCGTGAGTATTCGCCATGGTCTGATAACATCTTAGCATATGTCCTAATTCTCCACCCAGCCTTTGATCGACCTTCATCTATCAATGCCTGGCAATGCTACGTCCAAAACTATATCAACTCCAAGTTTCCCTGGACCAAGTTTAATCTGACCACGTTTGTCATCTATGCCACAGAGGTGGAGAATGCGGAGCGTAAGTCTGCTACCCTGATTGAAGAAATGCTAAAACGAGGTTGGAGAATCAATTTCCCCCGAACGCGCGAGTGGAAGGCTAATATTGATGAACTGAAGCTTGAATCGCTCTTTGAAGGGGTTAGGCCGGCATAGTTGATGTGTCCAGTAATTATGACCGCTATGAGGATCTGGCGGCCATTTATTTTTTTCAAATTTGGTGGAAATCGATGGTCTTGATCAATAGCATGCAACTTCTTTGACTTGACAATATGCATCAGAGATTTGGTGACTACTGACACTAGTAGTACTCAGTAGGTAGTGAAAGGTTTTGTTACAGGAAGTGGCGGGATTATCGCCAGATCAAGCTAAGGCTGAAAGATTCGTGCCTGCTGATGATTTAAATGAGCCAGTACTACTTCGTACCTTGGCCTCGCTGGGCATTTGTGTATGCGCAAAGTCCTTACTATCCACTCTGTTTGTCATGCGTATATATATCTTGGATGGTATATATATCGGCATCCATGCCTAGACCTTTTTCTGAACTGAATTGGTGGAGCCATAATATCCAAAGTCGATATCCACTGACTGAAGTACTTATGTGGCTACCATCAAAAGGATAACTTGCCTTTTTCTCTCATGTTACTTTAGTGAGTGTGATACAAAGCAAGAGCGTGGTATTAGACGACAAAAAGCAGAGCTTTAGTGCATGCCACTGTTCTTTCGAGCCCTTACCCCAGGCAGCGTAATCAAACTTGTTACTTCTAACTATACATGACGCACCCAATGGCCACGGTCGCATTATTCCGGCTAAATGTTGCATTATTCTGCGATCTAATATACCTTTAGACTAGAATGCTGCTAATGCAGTTTCATGCTCAAAATAACAAAGTAGAATACTTGGTAGGTTATATCATTTATGAAGTTTGTGAGTGCCACTCAATGGCTAGTAGCAACGACTTCCTGTATTGGTAAAAGCTAGAAAATAGAATGGATTCTGCTAGTTTTGTTTCTTAAAATTTTTATTTTTGTTGAGAAGATCTGGAAATGATTTTTTCTTAGACATAGTGTTCCGGTAGGGTAATGCATTGGTTTCTGTAACAGAGAGGTAAGAAACCGGTATACCGTGTCCTCTCTGCAAAGTGGTCTTGTAAAATGTACAAAACGAGAGCGTATACGGAGGTACAAGGTCTGGTGAAAGTGTACTATTCACATTTCTTGGCATCCGAATTTGGATCTCCTAACTTGTGCATACTGTTACCGGTATTTCCCCACTTGCTATATTTTGCCTCGTCAAGGTATCTCTGCTCTAACCCGTACGTATGAATCCGCATTCGTCACATATTGTCTAAAAGATGGACCGACAGACCAGCTTGTCAAATCCCTCATTGAAGTCTATGACTGTTAGTTAGTACTAGCAATTTTAGGCTTTCTAGGAGCTAAAATGATCAATACACGTGCCTTTGCTAAATCACATAGGTCTATTAGACCCGTTCCTTCATTTCTTTCGAAGGCCTCGTCAGCCTCGAAATACCAGTCGCACCGTATGCCAATGCTCATATCCAGCATCCACTCCATTTGCTCTTGCATTTCCGGTATTTGCACTGCAAATTCACGGAAAGCCGGCCAATGGATAAAATCAAGCATCATTATGTGATCCATAAACAATTGGTTTGGTCTGAAGAGTGGTTAGCAAGTTTTGAAATGTACACCCATGTCGAAAGTAACCCTACGTTGGTCTCAACCACTCTGGCATTGCTTCATATGTTTCGGGTGATGGCGAAACCATCCATCTCATGAGGTACCAGAAGACATACATGGAACCAAACGCTGTAAAATCGTTGCCTGAGTAAGTATGAGCGTGATCAAGATAATGACACAATGAAAATGTTTTTTTGTATTGCCCTTTGGGACACTTGGGCTTACCTTTCAGTTGTGTGCTGTGGACCATGCCAATAGCCCACCTTGTAAGCACTCCTGAGTTTTCGAATTCGGACTCATCAAAAAGAGCTGCAATATTGGGGTGCACTTCTATTACGAGTTCTGCAGGTGTGCCACTTTCTATCATCGCTGTAGTCTTCTGAAATAGGTCGCAGAATGCTCCTTTTAAAGAGCCTGGGTCTGGCTTCGTATTTACGGGCATCATGGCCCAGGTAGGGAGAAATATATTGTTCACCTGTGCATCTTGAACTTCGAATGGGTAGTTATTAGCTCTTACGCTACTCGAAAAAGGCATATTGCCGAAAAGATTATGAAGATTGAGATTTGGGTGGATCCGGATTGAGTTGATAATTGGTTGGCGGTTACCAATATGAGTGATTCCATGGGTCTTGAACCTCTCTTTGGTAACAAGCACGTTCTGTGGAGATGCAATCTGGCCACTTGAAATGCCCATATGAGATCCAGTGGAAGCACCCGCTGAGTGTAAGTTATCTGATTGAATCAACAACTTGGGATCCACCAATCCATCCGTTTCAGTATCGGTTGTGTTCTTGTCTTTGGTGTCACTTGTGGATCGAAGGTAGTCCTCTCGGTTAAACAATATGGATAGAAATGGTGGACTATTCGGTTTGATCATGGGCGCTGATTGTTTGCCTTCCGAAGCGGATTGCATCGATGCATCTGTTCGACTAGTTTGAGGGTATGGTGTAATTGTCCTAAATCCTTGTGCCGAAGAAGGTTGTGAATCATGCCGGTATAGATTGGTAATGCTGTCGCTAGATTTGCCTAATGGGTCTGTGCCAATACCACTTCTAGATGTACTTATAGGATCTACGCTAAGTGAACTAGGAAAGTGTTATTGTGTAGCCAAATCGAAATCGAAAAGGGTTTGAAGGAGCATACCTGGGGGAGCTGCTCATAATAGGACTCAGGGTAGCAGGAGATAGCTCCTTTACTACTTCGTGAACTTGGTCACCAATCCTTAGCCTAGCTAGTATAGCCGAAGCTTGTCCATCCGAGCCTGTGCGTAAAGCCCTAATGACGCGCTCTAGTTCTTCTGCCCTATTTGTTACGCTCTCTCTCCTAAGAAGCTTCATGCGCTCAGACCTCGTCACACCCTCGGGCACATCGTACTGGCAAGCTAGGTGTAACTCGTTGCATCTCATACACTGTGGCCTCACGCCATCGCACTAAAAATTTCTCAGTTACTGGCGATTAACACGGAAAAAAGTACAGGAACATACCTTGACTTTGCCATTCCTACATTGAACGCAAGCAACAGCAATCGCTTGTCGCTTCTTTCTTGGGTCTGGGGCAAGTCGCTGCTGCCCCGGCTCGTCCGAAGCAGGCGCGATAGGTTGCCACCGCTCTGTAGGTTCCATAGATGCTAGGTAGGATTGTGACGTCGTGATCTGATGGAAGATCGGCGGACAAAACTCCTTGGCGATTGCTGGAGTACCCTGTGTCCCTGCCTTTATGTTGGTTGGACCGTGAGTGAGTCCAAGTGCGTTCGAATTCACGACCACATTTCAAATGGATTAAATAGCCATTTGCGGCTCCAAAGGGCCTCGTGATGGGTATGGATCAGATCTTGATGAAATTTTCTAGAATGCTCATCGGTAAAAATATCCGACGGAGTACATTTCCTGGCCAATGAAAAGCTGCGTAGCTATGCTTGATGGATTGCTCCAGAACTTATACAAACTGAATCGCTGTGTTAGCGGCTATAAAGGTAGATGGTCTATATCTTCCAAATCATTGGAGAACTGGTGATTGCCTATCGTATTCCCCGACTGATTGTAGGGTGAGATGTGCGGTACCGTAGCAATCCTTAGCCCATTTTGATGACATCTATTGTCACACGGGCTTAGCATGGCGAAACTAGCGTTAAGTTGGGTATAATTATCTAGATATTATCGATGGACTACTGTACTGTTTCGTTTTGTGGTTTGCAGAGTATGGGTACATCCTAAGCGCTTTTTTTTTTTGACAGAAAAAAGATAACGAACCCAATGGTAGTCATCAAGATAGGGAAGAGGATCTATGGCGCTATTTGGTAGAAATCTGTATTCTTTGAGAGAAATCCGGAAATACTGTGTGTGCCGGATGGAGGTGCTAATATCCAGAGAACTACCCCAACGTATATAGAGAGACTCGTTCTTCAGGATTTATATTGTTCGAGAAGGTTATAGATTGTAATAGATGCGAATTAGGGGTGATATCGTGGAAATTCTTGACCAAATCAATGTATCAAGGCACAACTATTCGTGAGATCAGATTTCAAAGTGCCAAATGCTAAACGAGATATGAAAAATCGGAACCCTCAACCCGGTCTTGGAAGCTTTTCTGAGCTCTTGTATCATTAGTTTGTAATATTCAAAGTCAGGGAATTTAGTCAAAAGAGCTATGCCCTCAGGCAAAGGGATGAATGAAATATTGGCTTCCTTGACTAAACATGCCACACCAAGCTGTCCCTATGTGGGTAGTTGGTCGAAGAGGATATTCAGGCAAGTGTGTCGGGTATGCAGTAACGATTCGTGTTCCCTCGGTCGCGTGCCGTTCGATTGCAATATTAAGTTTCCTGAACTGGCCTTAGTAACCGACTTAGATCATTCTCTAGCACTGACATAGTATCTCTATTTTGTCTTCCCCTCCCGGGGGCGCTCAGAATGAGCTCAACACGTTCAAATTTTGACTGTGCTCAGGTGCAAACGAGGTTGTCACACCAAAGCGTTGCTGTGACTTTCTAGGAAAGAAGTATCTAAATGTAAGCAGGTCAGCAGACAACTATATATTGGTAGTTAAACGATGTGAAGAGCAAGGGAAGCGGAACGCAGTAGCACTAGCCCACTTTTCGTGGCCGTTCTGCGAGGCGAAGTTTGCGCCACCTAACCGTGCCCAACCCTGAGCCAGAACCTGCCAAATGATCAGTGTTCACAGCTTCGATGCGAAAAAGGGGTGAGCTTCTAAGTCTTCTGTTATGTCGCATTTAAAAATCGAATGCTAGTGATCTGCATCCATCCGATAACGTAGTTTACAAGCGAGCTGCGCACCCCACCAACTTTGCGCACCCATCTTATCTCGACTCACAATGGCTCAACGCCACGCTACTCAGTTAACTTCAAATGAAGCAGGTATTCAGCTTGCTATCTCATCTATTAAATTAAGTCAAATCACAAGTAATCGACGGGCAGCTAAAGTCTACAATGTTGTTGAATCAACACTGCGTAACCGACGCGCTCGTATGACTGCCCGACGCGATTGCCAGCCCAACTCAAGGAAGCTCAGCCAGCTGGAGGAGGAGGTAATAGTCGATTATATTCTCAATCTAGATTCTCGTGGTTTTGCCCCAACTCTGGCTGCTGTGCGTGAGATGGCTGATAAGCTACTTACTCGGCGTAGAGGCAGCCCGGTCGGCATCTACTAGGCGCACAACTTTATCAAGCGTACAGACTGTCTTACGACATATTTCAATCGCTTATATGATAGACATCAAGTCTTATGTAAGGGCCTAGTTACTATAAGTAGCTAGTTCGAGCTGGTATAGTGTACAAGAGCTTCGTACGCCTACTCTAGCTACTCTAGCTCTATTAGAGGCTCCTTAGGTGGCTTGCACGCCGAGTAATGTACGTGAGCGTGTACGCTGGCCTAAGAGCTTGTCGCTAGCTTCAATTATTGAGGCAATTGACCAGCTTAAGAAGGGGGCTATAGTTCAAGCGCTTAGGCACGATCTATCAAGCGACCGGGTTGCTAGCCTTGAACAAGCTATTAAGGCAGCCAGCAAGCGTAAATCGCGGAAGAAGAAGCGGATTCAAAAGCATAGGACCTTAACAAAGGGACAAGGAGAGGATATAATTGCTCAACTAGAGGCTGATCACCAGATTGATCGTGAACAGCGCGAGAGTAGGCAGCGTTCAGGCTCGAGTCACCAGGCTCGCGCACGCTGTAAGAGGTGCAGAGAGACTGGGTACAACTCACGTACGTGTAAAAACGATGCAGTAGATGCTGCTTAATTTAATATATCAATATATCTATACTACTCTACTACGTTGTTGAGTTGTACGCTCAAAGGGGTGTGCAAAGTTGGTGGGGTGCGCAACTCGCTTGTACGTGTTGACAGAATAGCGGGCGGCTGACGTTGCGTCTGTCTGACAATGCTGTTGGCTGACACCATGACGCTGAGATATGGAAGCCCACGTCAGCTTTTGGTTTCGGATAGTCCGGATATGGTAGCACACAATGGAAACTCTAGGAAGTCACTATTTTTACACATCGAAAGATGGCGGAGGACATTCGAATATACTGCGAGCATTAAAACTCTAATATTGATACACTGCAAATTGCAGATGATCTACAGCAAGTGATAAAACACCAGGGCGCCAACGCTATCAAGAACCCCAAAATGCATAGCATGACCACACAACATATCCTATGCGAGCCGTATAACGAGTAGTGTACATGTGGTAATGAAACAAATAAGACAAGGAAATGTTGTTAGCCAACAATGGGCGAAGGTCGAATTAACGGGTACTCATCATCTCCACATCAGAATCCTCAAAGCTCTTTCCCCTGTTTAGTTTATCTTTACCCATCGTGTTGCCAAGTGCTGGAAAGCAGTATCCAGGATGAAATACTGTGAGCACACCAACTGCCAAAACAATCATGGCACCCTCAAGAATAATGAACTCAATCTCGTTGCGCATAAGCTCACTCCTCCATCCACCAGTAAGCTCAGGAATTCGGTAAACACAACGAATAAAGATGCCGAGAAAAGCGGTAATGATAGCACCAATGAAGCAGCGGAAACTTGTTTTGTGAAACAATATCATCGACTCGCTGGACAGTCCGTCGCGGTGGCGATACGTGCGGATTGTGTACTCGGCGAGGAAGTAGCCAAAAAAGGCAAGAATGACGACCTGAAATATGACACCGGCAATCATCAAGTCTGTGCCAGTGTTCTGCAAGTCGGAGCCGTCATCTGCGGTAGACGCGAGTCCACCGCCAGCCCCCTGAAGGACGAGTGAAAAGATATCGCCGGCAATAAAGATACGCGTGTACCAAGCAGGGCGGAGACGTGACCATCCTTCTCCGAAGCCGAATACAATGTGCTTGAGTGTGAGGTAGATGCCGGCTGAGACGAAGGCGGGAGAGATGATGAGACAGCAAATCTGGATGATGAAGCCATCGCGGTTGAAAGGATCGTCATAGAGCATTAGGCGGCCACCGTATCCTACTGCCTCACCGACACAGCCGAGACACAGTGCAATCTGTTCATCATTAGTTTGACTGTTACTGAAGATGAAGAGTCGTTGACATACCATGTAAGTCCATGTCTTATACTTGATGCCACAGAATAGCTGCCAAAAGAAACAGACACCAAAGAAGGCAGCAAAAAAGGCATTGGCACCAAGGTCCGGGTAGTAGCCATACAGAGTACCTTCGATGGAACACGTGTAGGGCTGACCGTAGACGTTGACAATCTGGCCGATCTATGAATATGCATTAGCGCCGAAGTAGTATATGTTACGTTGTAAGATACTCACCTCAGTACAGTTGTGAGGGTTGGGGGGTGGAATAGTCATTGTAAGGGATGAGGCTTGGGGGACTGAGATGAAGTGCGGGTTATCAGAATAGTAATGCTCTAGAATGATGGAGAGTCTGCTGACAGCAGCGAGGTGTCCATATCTTATATCCTCTGGTTCCCGACGGACGAAATGTTGTTTCGCATTTGTTGATGCACGGCGTCGCAGTGACTAGGCGCTACTCCTTGGGCACAGCGAGTACGCGTAGGAGGCTGATGTTGAATTAGGCAAAGCCTTTCCCAAAACGGGCGAACATGCGAGTGTAGGACTGTCAGATTACCGTTCCACCGACCAGGTCGGCATTCTTGGCAGGGCGCCTGTGCAGCGCGTAGTGGGTACAGTAGGCATGTGTGGCGTGCATCATTCATTGTAATTAGGTACATCGCAAAGTTGTCCCAGATGAGTTTAGGCGGTGTGATCGGGGGCTGAATCAGCGACAATTGTGCGTCACCGGTTCGGAGGCGGAGCATGGAGGGAGGAGCGGGCCTATCGGTCATCTTAGCAACTGGATGGAAATGTAGACTTTTTTCTGTTGATTGCTTTGCTGAAGGAGCTTTGGAGGCATTGCGCCTGGTTTGGGTTGATGCTGCTGTTTGCCGACTGCAGTACTCTGCATTCGCAAACAATGAACACCGCTGCCCGCCTCAAAAAGCTTTGGAGCGGCTGTGTATGTGCGATAACCTATAGATACGGCACTTTGAGACTTGCTGAGCCAGTCCCTTTGGTATGGCGGAGCGCATAGAACTTGGCGAACTTACGGGTTGACGTGGCCTTAGGTTCGCCGAGGTGGCAGAGCAGCGGAACTCGGGGCAACATAGGTATCCGACCAACTAACAACACTCCGACCGGTGAGATCATACCATGTAATTGTACGGCCGTTTCCCGCGCTCCGTCCGACACACATAAACGAGTATCTATCAAGATTGACACGAGGTATCCACGGATACACGAACTATCGCGTTGTGCTCGGTCCGGTTGCACCTTCACCTTTGGCCTGTCGCCAACCCCCACCCCCATCTCTGTGATAGGCAATTAGCAAGTGTTGATTTTTGCAAGCTCATCCTAAAATTCTCAGATACGACCGGAGCGTCTACCATGGCTCCCGCTCCATCGCCATCGCCACCTCGTACCACTTCATCTTAATACTGCCTTGAAGAATATAAAGGCCCGACAAATTATTATTACAGGTATAAGGGTGCAATCGTAAACTGTAGAAGCATACATTTCTAGGCGGCGTTGCGCCCTACCTGCTGCATCTGAGCATACACAACACGGGGGGGAGCCTTCATTCCATCTAATTTGTGTACAGCAATTTGTTCATTAAAATCGAGGCCTAGACTCCATCCCAAAATCGCACGATGCAGGTGGTTGTTTTTACTAGACGTCCACATAACGTTGGACGTTTTGCAATTGGCGCATCCGATGCCGGATCCCGTGCCCTACCAGTAAAAATCGATATCCTGCCTGAGCCATGGCAAGACCAACACAACCGCCGAGGTGTGGCGCGGGGTTGGCAAGTGTTGCCAAGGGAGGCTGTGTCACAGCTTCAAACCTCACTGTGACATCCCGCCTCTTGCCCCTCAGGATAGCTACGACAGCCATACCTATGGTCCAGAATAGCCGTTTTTGTTATTGTCAAATCTTTTGAGGTCTTATAGTAGACGCAAGGTGGTTCGTACGCATCAACAGAAGCCGCCCGAGCATTGATAGCAAGGAGCACCACTCGACAATGAGTTTATGGAAACTGCAACTTCTATATATCGTCTTACCACAGAGATAGGTGCCACATTCGGTTAGATACGGAAGATAGCCTTTGGAAGGTTGCTCGGGGTTGACACGGCTTGTATCGCAGGGATGTTTCAGGCATCGCTTGATTCTCCTCTCGTTTCATAGCGCGCAGCCCTAGGCTTGTGCGTTCAGTACTTATCCTCACGAGTCTTCACAATTAAATATCTCTATGTTACTCTCTATTGAATATTCTACATATACTGGTCTTCACAATTAAATTTCTCTATGTTAATCTCTATTGGATATTCTACATATACTGGTCAAAACCATGAAATCCGCAATCAGCCTCGCTCTCTTCAGTAGAGCAATTGCTCTGACAAACAGCAAGCTCGACCTCGTCAATCAAGAAATTCCTTTAAAAGACGCGTGTCCAGCAGACTCACGACTGGTCGATGGTGAATGCCAACTGACTACCTACGGTCCCACCAGCAATTTCCCATCTGCCATCACTTTCGGCGCAAACCTCTCCCAGATATCCCAGACACTCGAGGAGGCACGATCCACAGCGTCACAAATCAAAGATTTCCCATGGACCCTTTGGCCCGAATGCTTTGCCAGCGAAGAGAATTCAGAGCCCTATTGCACTTTCAGTGACCAGAGCTTCGCCTCAGGTCGAGGGATCTTCATCTTAACCACTAAACCTTTCGCATATGCCATGTTGGAAAAGCCCGCATTTACCAATCCAGAAGTATTACAAAATATAAACCAATATGATAATCCACCTTTTGAGGTGCGGCAATTTCCGAACAGAGGTCGGGGTCTTGTGGCCAACAAAACCCTCCACCGTGGAGACCAGCTCTTCGCTTCTACACCTATTCTCATCACCGATAGCAATGCCTACGACCTTTCAACCTCAGAGAGACTCGCACTACTCTATCGAGGCGTCGAGACGTTGCCCTCAGACACCCAGGCAAGATTCTGGGCCCTTTTAGGTCACTTCAACGACGACCCAGTGGACGACAGGATCAACACTAACAATTTCGACCTCACCATTGATGGAGTCAGCCAACAAGGATTATTCCCCGAGATTGCAATGCTAAATCATGACTGTCGGCCAAACGCGGCTTACTTCTTTGACGAACAAATGATGACGCATTACCTACATGCTGTCCGCGACATTCTTCCGGGAGAGGAAATTACCATCACGTACATTGATAATGAGAAAGATCAAAAGACAAGAATGGCTAAGCTAGAAAAAAACTGGGGTTTTAAATGTGGCTGCTCGACGTGCACCGCACATGCAAGCCTTGCGGCTGAGTCAGATAGTAGGCTTTACCAGATCACAGATCTCGCTCGGAGATTGGACGACTGGTCGTCTGCGTCTACAGCGACCACAGAAATTGCCGAGCTTCTTATATCTCTGTATGTCCAGGAAAGATTGGATGCAAGCCTTGGATTGGCATATAAATATGCTGCGGAAACATACAGCAGTTTTGGGAAGAGATGGGAGGCGATCAAGTATGCAAGGCTCAGTGCTGAGATGAGCATGCTCGACAAGGGTTTCGGGGATAGTGACGTCAAAGAAATGAAGAAAATGGTTGAGAATCCGGAAATGACTTGGAGCTGGAAGAAGAGGGTCGGTCTTCACAAGGGTTGTGGATGTGGGCATACGCATTGAGCTATTAGTGAAGGAAACCTGCATATATGAATGACGGCGTTTATATTACTCACATATTCTCTGGGGCTGCAAGGCGTAGCATGCAAAAATGTTTATATATAGCAACTTACAAACGACTTTGAATCTTCTCCAAGGTATCACCAAGTGCATAATCGTTTCGCTTCGTCTTGCTTCTGACCTTCTCTCCCTCTTCTTTTGTAACGTACCGCGCTTCTACCGCTGGGTTGTAATCGAACTGGCTTGAATTCCTAACATCTTCATCACTCATCTTTATGTTCTTTTGCCCATCGGCACGCTTGTAGACATTAACCACCACAGCCCCACCCAAGCCCAGGTTGTGCTGCAATGCTATATCTGCATCACCCACAAGCCTGTTATTTGCCCATCCTCGAAGTTGCCAGGTAAGCTCTGCACATTGTGCAAGACCTGTCGCGCCGAGCGGATGACCTTTACTAATAAGCCCCCCTGAAGGATTGATAATTGGTCCCTTGCCGCCATATGTGATATCGCCATTTCGTACCATCATGTGTGCTTCCCCAGGTTTGCTAAAGCCAAGGCCTTCTAGTAGAATTAACTCGTTGGCAGAGAAGCAATCGTGTAATTCGACGACTTTCACATGCTTCGCACTAATACCAGCCTCTTTCATAGCAGCCTCTGCAGCACGTTTTGACATGTCATAGCCTACCAAATCTATCGCTGATTTGGAGTATAGCTGTGGAGAATCTGTCATCAGCGCTTGCCCTGCAATGAGAATAGCTTGACTCTTCAAATGGGGCCTCTTGTCCAAAAACTTTTGAGAGACAATAACGGCTGCGCCCGCCCCATCACTGGTTGGACTGCATTGCAACTTCGTCAACGGAAAGTGAATCATGGGAGCATTTTCGATTTGCTCTAGCGTGTAAACATCTCTGAATTGCGCGTAGGGGTTTTTGCTACTGTGCTCGTGGCTTATCCTTGCGATCTCGGCGAAGTCGCGGGCTTCTGCGCCATGCTTCTCCATGTACTCGAGTCCAGCGTTGGCGAAATATTGAGCATTTGGAGGAGAGTCGGCGATGCCGCGTGTATCAGCCATCATACGCATTGAGAGGCCCATAGGGCTGGGGCGATCGCTGTATTGAGATTTGATCGAGCCGGGCTGCATTTGTTCGAAACCTATCACAAGAGCGCAGTCAATCGCACCGTTTTTGATGAGTGTGCGAGCAAGATGAAGACCTGTTGAACCTGTGGCGCAAGCGTTGTTTGTGTTGTAGATTGGGATACTGGAACAGCGTTAGTCTTTCGGTTTGAATTGGGCTTTATGCCTAGAATCGGGCTGGGTTTTTTATAAACATACGAACTCATACCAAACTGGTAGAAAATCCTTTGCCCACAGGTTGTATCACCGTAACAATAGCACGCGACCCCCGTTTCGACGTCGTCATAGTTGACCTGGGCATCTAGCATGGCTTTGACACCTGCCTCATATCCCATCTCTGGATAAGCACGCTCCTTTCGGGGTTTGATGAACTTGGTGAGGCCTACACCTAAAACGTAGGCTGGTATGTTGTTCTTTGGCACCATGGTTACCAATGTTGTCACAACTTTCCTCTCTCAAAATAATCTGAGTCGGTATATGCCCATAAATAGTTTGTTGGTTGCTTAAGAAAAGGCATTCCTACTCTTGTTTTTATGTACTGCAAGCACAATGCGAAGTGACATTGAACCGAGGTTGGTTGTCTTACCCCACCCCAACCTGGTCGACTCGTCGCTTACGATGACCTCTACTACAAGCGTGATAGATATTGCCGCGACTGCACAGCACAATTATTGTCACCACCCCAAAGTCGCCATTACCTCTAGTTGATTCACCCAAACATGCAGTGCGACCTGGGAGGCTAAATTGACAAACGCTTCGGTACTCATGTGTTGGCTCGCTGCAGACCTGGGTACCTTGGGATTCAACATTTTGTCTCGGACTCTGGGCACACTCAAAATTTCATGAAATCGAAAAAAAAGGAGGAAAGATGGATACTAAGTACGCCCTTCTTCATTTACTTCTTTTCCTACGCCTCGGAAATTTTCAAGGACAGGTTTTTTGCCCTGCCCGTTTCAAAACGACTGGTGTCTACACCAAGTCAAAATTGCACCAGAAAGCATGAAACGCTCTAGCAACCAATAACGTTGCACGTACTCTAGATTGCTACCTCCAGCGCTTCTAACCTGGCCATCGGCTTATCTTCGCATTCTTGGCATGGGATTGTTGCAATCTATCTCGCGCGCCAGTGTGAGCTCTATAAACATCCCAGCCATTGCAGCACATAGGGACCACATTTTTGAACTATAACAGGTTAGCCTGGTCCAATTATCTACTTATCTAAGATCTGGAGTTAGATATTGGTCCTGTTTACCCGAGACTATGCCCAGGTCAGACGTCATGCCTGACAATGGTAATTATATTGAGTCTTGTGAGATGCCCATAGATGCCACCTGCCTAATCTGAGTATATAACGGTGTGAGCCACTGGCTTGTTTAGCTTTACGATCTACGGCTCGCTCTCTATCTTTCATTTCTCATCTTCGGTTCCTAGTTGAACGTTCCTCTCGTCGTTCTCTGCCGCCTTGACGGCTTATTGCATTGGTAGGCTGTGCTACACACTCATTTTTATCAACCAGTATACATTTAGAGAAATGGTGCGTTCTTGCATTGTCACATCGGCACTTTTCGTGCTTCGGGTTCTGGCGCAGTCCGCGACCCCATACACGGATGCGAAAAGCGGGATTACATTCAATGGGTACAAAGATGCCTCAGGCTATACGTTCGGCATCGCACTGCCAGAGAAACCCGGTAAAGACTTCATCGCACAAATACAGGCACCTGTTACAAGCGGCTGGGCCGGCTTCAGTATGGGCCAGAGCATGGTAGGGAATTTGCTTGTGGTAGCATGGCCAAATAATGGAAAGGTAGTGCCATCATTTAGGCTCGCCGAGTGAGTATTTACTCATCTATTCCCAAAAGTAGAAAGAGCTAATATAGGAGTAGCGGTTACACCAGCCCAGCCGTCAAATCGGGTAATTACACTATGTCGCCAATTCCCGATGGCACATTCGTTAATAGCACCGGATTCTCATACACCTTCCTTTGCTCAAACTGTATCAGTACTGATGCAACTGCTGGTCTAGTCATATCACCTGATTTAAACATTATGGGTTGGGCTTTCTCAAAAGGAGCACCAACAGATCCTACTTCCGCTTCCGCTACTCTATCTTATCACAATGCAGGATTTGGTGCCTTTGGAATGCCTATGGACAGCGCCAAGAGTGCTAAATTTGACTCTTGGACAGCATTAGCTATAAAGGACGGGGATAATTCTACTGCGCCACCTTCGACTGCCCCAGGTTCTGGGGTCAACTCCACTATTCCAGGCACTGGAAGTAACCAAACTGCAGTAATCGCAAATGCTACTTATGATTACATCGTGGCCGGCGCAGGGCCCGCAGGCATCATCGCAGCCGAAAGGCTTGCTGAAAGCGGTGCTTCTGTGCTTTTAGTCGAACGTGGAGGCCCATCATTTGCATCTTCGGGCAATACCAAGACTTTGGACTGGAATTCGTCATTGACCATGTACGACGTACCAGCTTATGGGTACTACCTCAGTGATCTTGGCACGCCTGCATATTGTTCTGACACTGCGGATATGGCCGGCTGTTTGCTCGGTGGAGGTAGCTCCGTGAACGCTATGATGTATGTCAAACCTCAAAAACGAGATTTTGACGACAAATGACCTTCTGGATGGAAGTGGAATGATGTTTCCTCTGCTGCCGATCGTGTCTGGGAACGTAACCCTGGTCAGACACACGGCTCTGTGGACGGGAAACGCTACAATGACGAAGCATACGTGGTGCTTTCTCAGTTCTTCTCTGGCCATGGATGGAAGGATACAGACTTTATCAAGGACCCCAACCGGAAGGTAAATGTCTTTGGCCATCCATCATGGCTGGAGGCTGATGGTCTTCGCTCTGGCACCGTTAAGTCGTATCTTCCGCTAGCCCAAAATCTTTCAAACTTCAAGCTCATGCTCAACACGAAGGTGATTCGTGCTCTCCGCGAGGGATCATCTGTCACCGGTGTTGAGATTGAGACCGAAGGTGGCGGGCGGGTTATTTACAATGTCAATACAGGAGGCAGTGTTCTCCTTGCTGCTGGTGCAATGTCTACGCCCCGAATTTTGTTCAATTCAGGCATTGGTCCAGCAAAGCAACTTAAGACTGTTGCCGCAGGAAAGAGTGGCGTTGAACTCCTAGCAGAAGCCGACTGGATCGATCTACCAGTCGGTGAAATCAAGGACCATCCAATCTTTACGGTCAAATTTAACACTACCAAGCCAATGTACTCCGAACCAAAGACTGCGTTCACCAAGCCTAACCAAACAACTATTGACCTTTTCGCCAAGGGTTCAGGGCTTCTTGCGCAATCAGGACAGCGCCTAAATTGGTGGTCCTCTGTGAATTCGACCGAAGGGAAAGAGATTTTCTTCCAGGGAACTTGCAACGGCCCTTCCGAGAACCAAATTCAAATGAAAATATATATCACTCATGGCGCCCAATCGGTGGGTAGTCTCGGCATTACAGAAGAAGGCGCTACTACGTTTCTTACTAAACCGCATATGACGTCGGATGTGGATAAACAAACTGCTATCACTATGGTGGAGCGACTCATCACAATGGCCACGGGCGGAAATTCGACTCTTATGCTGATCCCTCCCATTGGTGTGACTAATGTGACGGGTGTGGATCTTATCAAAGACTTCAAGACGGGAAGTCATTACGTCGGCACAGCAAAGATGGGCAGCCAAGGTGAACTAGGTGTTGTAGTCGACACTGACACCAAAGTGTATGGCACCAAGAATTTATTTGTGGTTGATGCTTCAATGCACCCTGATCTGCCCACTGGAAACACTCAAGCTATCGTCATGGTTGCAGCCGAGGCTGCCGCCGCCCGTATCCTTGCACTTCGTGGAGGCTCCGCAAATGGCACCGCGCCATTACCAAAGTCGACACAAATCGCAAGTCAGCCCAGTGCTCCAATATTGACCGGAGGGCTTGTTGCTAGTTCTTCCAGTCTCGTATCACCCATGGCTCCTACAGCGGCTCCAACTCAGCCTAGTAACCCTATTACTTCTAAATCGACCATCCCATTACCACCAACCAGCACACAAGCCCTGTCATCCACCCCTAGTGCCCCAATAGAATCCACTCCTAGTAGCAACGCCTGCACCATCCAACCCGGGCTCGGCGCTTGCAAAACCCTATGATCGCTGTGGCGGCGCTGGCTACTCGGGTCCGACTCAATGTGAACTTCAATGGAAATGTGTAAAACAAAACGACTGGTACTCGCAGTGCATCTCTGCAGCTTAACCTAGGTGGGAATAGGCAGATCAATTGCATAAACAAAGTAGTGCACTTTCAAACCACGATAAAGAACGAGTCGCCCCGGAAGTTGCCGAAGGTGAGGAAACTGTTGTGATGGCGGAGTAGACGACGAGGGCAAATTCCCAGAACCTACATTTCCTGATTCTAAGGCGGGGAGAAAACGTAGCCCATTCTTCTGTACATACGTATTTGCCTTGATAAGATTCTGCCTATCGTCTATAGACTGTTTGAAACAATTTACCTTCTGTTCAAATTTCACCGGTAATGGCATGCGTTTTTACTATAATAAGCATTTCTCCGGCTGCTTAGCGTTCGGCGATGCTATACATTAGCAATCAGTATTTTCAATCATGAAGGTACTTGACATCATTGCTACTGCTTAGTGTACTGTCAGGAGAATAAAGCCAAATATTTGTAAGTTGTTACATTTCCGAATTATTCATGCAAGGCATTCCTCTAGCAGATGTAGGCATTGGAGATTCTTATGTTACTTAAACTGGTGGGATGGGTCAAGGTTTCAAGATGACGGTGAACCAAATTAATGATTGGTCTCACGTGCGAAACCATGCATACGAATACGAATGTTAGTTAAAGTTAGGCTCGTGGCGCTGAAAAGCAACTCTTGGAAGACTAGTACGGTTAGTGTCCCACTTGCCCCCTTGAGACTGTGCTGACGCTGATATGTTGACGCCTAATTCTAGGTTTTATTTCAACACTACCTACCATTATCATCGACGAGTGAGGCGAAAATGGAACCTACGATATTTACACCTAGGCTAAAGTTGATGTTGATAAAGACGGCGGAGAGGGGCGGTCCGGAGCTCGAGTGGCTGCACGAGATAAGAAGTAATGAGAAGACTACATGGTGGAGGTACGTTTTTATCCCTACCAATCAAAGATCGCTCGTGCATGCTAGGCCGGACCAAGCATTAAGGTATCCATAGCATCGCTGGACAATCAAAGACCCTCGAAGATACAGAAAAAGTAATAAAAGGGATTTTGCCATTTGCTATTGCTCGCGATGAGACGAAGGACGACAGAGTGTATAGAATCGTATATTCAGTGCATGAACTCTTACCTTCTGCTGTTGGCGAAACCAACCTTTCCGATCCAAAGAATCGCCTAGCTCGTCTTGCTGGCCTCATAACCATCCGCAAAGATGGAACAGGTCTTCCGTTCCCAGCACACCTCTTCCCAGAATCCACCTTGAACTGTCCCGAAACTTTAACAGTTGAGATTGGCTACCAGTTCCTCCCTACCTTCTGGAACCGTGGGTACGCTACTGAGTCAATCGCCGCAGCCTTTTCCGCATGCCGTCAAGCGGAATCATTTTGGAAACCGTATAAGAAGATTTATCTTATAGCGGTAGTGAATGCGGAAAATACGGCTAGTTTGAGGGTCATGGCGAAAAGCGGAATGAAAGAGTTGGGGCTGTACGAATGTATTGGCGAGCCAGTATATTTGGCTGGTAAATGGAGAACTAATGAGATATTGCACATTTTCGGAAGATGGTTATTAGAGTAAGGTATCGCTTCCGCGGATTTTGTCTTGGCCGAGCACTATGCTTTTAACCACCGGTCCTGCCGTATCGCTAAGTGTTCTTCGTAGACATATGCATCAGCTTGAAACGGCGGCCCGCAGGCGAGTAAAGTCACGTCCAACCAGTACATTGAGGACAACGATGTAGCTTCTTCGTATCGCACACAATTGCGTTACTCTTTATCCATAATTCGTGTCAGCTAACTTCACTTTCTATGTTTATCGAGTTGAAAACGCACAGGGGACGACACGCAGTATATCTAAAGAAAGAGACGTTAACATTGTTTTGCTAGATCATAACAATTGCACCCTAGATGTCGCAGATTTGGCCGTGCCGAGTCCGCAAAATTGTGTCGTCACTTTTGACTGTATGCGTGTTGCAGCAGGTAAAATAAATAGAGACCGAGTGGCTATCTCGAGATTGGGTTCTGCGGCTCCATCTAACATTCTTGATTACAAAACGGCGCTGTCGTCACGCCATGGCCCGAACCTACACTCTTCTTTTGTTGAACAACATGGAGCTCTCAGTAGCTCATGGCAATACTCCATCCAAATGATACTGAAGGCGACGCTTTTTATCTGTCAGCACCTCCTTTGCAGCGTTCACATCTTGCATCCTTTTCGTAGCGGCTTCTCGATCTTCTCCAGATGCCCTGTCAGGGTGGATATTAAGAGCAGTCTGCCTAAAAGCGGAACGAATACCTGCTTTAGAAACCTGCCAGTCATCCAAGCCTAACAGTTCGTACAGTTTCATGTTTCGTGGCGGTGGAAGATTATAAGTACGAGAGGATATAATGATACGAGGAGCCTCTGGGGGGGGAGGTGGTGGCACAGTACCATCCGTGCCGTCCGGCAATATGGTGATGGTGGGTGTCGATGGAGCAATTGGCGATGGGGAAGGATCGTAATTCTCCTGGTTAAGCCAATCCGGATCATCTTGAGAAAGAGGGAACGGCGTACCTTGGGGACGAGGAGATGGGGCAGGCGTGGTATTTGCAGAATCTGACCTAACCGATAGGGGACGGCGTCCATCTGCCCTGAGCCTTGTGGATGGTAGCCCTGGTAGCCCTGGTAGCCCTGGTAGCCTATCCTCAGTGTCAATTCTACGTCTATTCGTCCTAGGTAGCGGTGTACCAGTTCCATGCCGTGCGGAAGCCGGTCCAGGTGATACATTTTCTGCGGTGGCATCGACAAATATACTGAAGTCTCTCTTATGCCCACGCCTCTCCTGCAATGTACCTGGAGAGTTCTGCGGTATAGAACGGTCGGCTTGAAGCGGCTTCAGCCGTGTGGTGGTATGGTGCTTGGAATTGGCGAACATGGCAGAAGAAGCTAGTAAAATGTTATGGACTGCAGGTAAAGACCGTGAGGGGAAGGATTACGTGTAAGCGTACTGAAGTACTTATCGACGAAATCCAACATTTTTGTGAAGATTTAACCTTGAACGTCCTTTGTACAAACTGACTCTAACAATTGAGCTAGCTAAACAGGCATGTGTGGATTGGGTTGTTGACGAAAGCAAAGATCGGTGGGAGGAGTAACGAACGGGTTGGAAGGCCATATGAGAAGAAGAGTTGAGGTGAACAACCGAGCTGAGACCCGGGGTTGATCTTTTGTTGTGAGAGGAAATAGTCCTGATATAGAAGTGGTTATTGGCTTTGGTGACCTGGGTCCGAGCACTCGTGGTGAATTCGAGTAACCATGCGCGGGGGAAAATTCGATCTACGAAAGCATCGGAGCGCAAGCGAGGACTACCGATGTGCGATATACTTGTTTGAGCTTCCAAAACTATCTGTGATTTCGAAATAGTGTGACCTTACCCAGCATTCACCCGATCAAATGCACGTTAGGAACCTTGTCAGCTTCTTGAGGTCATAAATACCGAGTCATAGTAATGGATGGAGGTAGGATATCTATAATCTGCATTTGTTATTCGCCACTTGGCTTCCTACGAGTGAAAGCAGAGAGTCGTTTGTTTGGAGTTAGAGTGGGTTGCGTATGCTTGGGCGCCCCTCATTCGTGAATATACGAAATGGAATCATTGGTTTTAGTACAGTGGGAAATTAATCTCGTGTATGCCTCAAAGTATTTTTCGCGGCAAGATTTGCGGCAAGACAATTATCAGGCTGCTGGAGATTAAGGTATGCTTTATTCTAATTGTATGCAAGAGACAGTGAGCAAGTGATTCACTTCCAATGTAAAACTAGACGAGATGAAAGCAGCACCTAGCTTATATGTGGTGCTTCAATATTTTCTTAACGCAATAACAACCGCTTCAAAGTCAAGTTTGGCTCTCCGCAGAGCGTGCATGAAGCAAAAGATAAGCCTCACAAGGGCCAGTCGGTACTATAGGGGAACAGCCCCAGAATGTTGAGCGGTCCCGTGCATGTGGTCAGCGTCGCTAGCCCATATCGAATAAACCCCGGATACGACTTTGTAAGTGGTACACATGGCACTCAAAAACACGAGTTTCGCTATTACGAGACGCCGGTCTAGGAGTTAGAAGCCTGGCAGATTTGAGGAAGACCGATTGCGAGGAACATGTTTGAAATCATTTGCGGTGCTGGTTGTAGATGATACACGGGCCTCTCGTACCTCTTGATATGGTGTCAATACCACAGCAGGACCTGAAAATCAAGGACGAATGTCAAAAGCGGGGATAAGAATATCTATTCCCTCTCCTTGAGGGTTGGCCAATATGCTTTACTAAAGGCATAACGTAGGGTCGAGGAAAGGCTGGGGCGAGGACGTGACGTATTGCTGTTGCTTGCCTTTCCGGAAATTAAGGGAGACCCGATTGGTGACAGCAAATCGATGAACATGCTATCCCAAAGTTTGCAGATCAGGGTAGGCTTATCCTACAGCCACTGGAGTGTAGGAGAAACTGAAAGCCTAACACTCTCACAGAAAGCTGAAAGAGAACATGGCAACCCCGGGTAAAACATAGACTTGCATGTGAAGTAAATGAATAATTTATGATGAAGCCTGTCACTCAGCCTTTGTTACGCAGATGTCTAGCAGGTTTGCTAGTAAGAGGAGTGGCCAAGCGAGGGCTTATCTCTTAGGTAGGGGCAAGGATGCATCAGAAACTGATCTGTTTGGACAAACACGAGGTCATTTGAAACATAGCATGGGCCCTCCCCGCTGATAGGCGTGAACTAGGCGTAAATCAGGCGTGAAGGGCGGGACATGGTGTGAGTTGGGATGGAAAGCCTCATGAGGTGACGCGGAGGGAGTGGGGCTAAATGAGATATTTTAAGTCCAGAATGGCAGGCACGTCCCTCCATCAAAACAAAATAAAGCCAAAGCGGAACATGATCATGCATCAGCATCTCGCAAACCTCTTGCTGTCTTCTCTATAAACCCTTACTTTTGCGTGCATGCCAACAGGTGGGCCTGTCGTATGAATCTTCACATGAAGCTAACAGAGCCCTTCATCCATGGGCTGCGGAGAAGATGCCTGGGCCGAGGAACTACAACGATGCGACGATGCCGAGTAAGCGGTCTACAAGACAGGCACAACACAGCCAGCATATGCGGCCTTCTTTGATATCTAACCTAAACGTGACAATATGTCGAGACTATTGAGTATCGGATCAAAAACGGCTCTAGTGCCTGCCGCGACGCGTCTGCGACAGATCGCCCTGGTGACGAGAGACCTTGAGCAAGCGAAGCACCTTCTCGTAGGGACAAGTGAAAAAAACAGTAATGAGCTGGGCTGACTCAATCTCAGGCAAGCGTCCTAGGCACAGAGGTGGTGTATGAAGACGCTGCGGTTGGCCAGTGGGGGCTGAAGAACTTTCTCAGTACGACTGTCGCGCCGTCGTACACACAACGCCAACTCATGTGCTTCCAGTACCACTTGGCGGAGATATGATCGAGGTCGTTGCGCCCATCAAAGAGGGGACGACAGCTGGCAGATTACTTGACAAGCGCGGCGAGGGCGGTTACATGATCATCATGCAGACCGAAGACGCAACAAGGCGGCGACGACACATTGAGAAGATGGGCCTAGCCAAGGTCGTGTTCGGGTACGAGGAAGGCGATGCTGTGTGTGTTCAGTACCATCCCAAGGGCATCAAAGGTATGTGATCAAGGCGGCGCAGGGCAGGGCAGGGCAGGACAGGACAGGACACTGACAAGGTTGGCTGACGGTGGCAGGCGGCATGATGGCAGAACTCGACAGCCATGCGCCAGGACCGAACAATCCCACCCCGCTTCAGACACGCTTCTCACCGTGGCACGCATGCGGTTCGGACCACCGGGTGTATCGTGCCGGGATGGAGCGCAGCGCACACCTGACATTGGAAGGCTGTGTTTTGCGATTGCAGCCTGGGGACAAGGACCACGAAGGCGCCGCGCGGCAGTGGGAAGAAATCTTTGGCGTGGCACGCACTAGGGACTTGATAGCCTTCACCAACGCCAGAATGGGCTTCATAGGCGGCCTCCAAGGGCAGCCAGAGGGGCTGGCCTCAATCACGGTCGGGGTCAATGGCAAGGAGAGGCTGGCCGCCGTGAGGGAGCGAGCAAAACGAGCCGGGGTGTACGTAGACGGGCGCATCCACATGTGTGGTGCGTGGTGGAACCTAGTGTTGACGGGGCAGGGCGATGCTGTCCAGGGCAAGCTCTAGCGGGCGCATGCTACACAGTATCACAGTTACCAAATTACCATACAGACAAATCAGGGAGGGCCACCGAGGGCCACCGAGGGCTACCAATGCGACACCAACAAGAGGGCCGCTCGTTCCGTCCTTGGCATCAGCGTCCCCGCTGCCCACAGCCCACCAAAACGGCCCAGACGTCATTGTCCAAACAACACGCTGACCAAGACGGGTCTCGGGAGGTATGCACGATGTGCTGTATCCCAGCACTAGCGGCGAAGCAACAGGAGCATTCTGTAAAAGGAGTCAGCGCGAGCGCTGGAGAAGTTGCCACTTCCCCGTCTTCGTTCGTCCCCTCCACGCTGGCCGCCCTCCTGCGCCCCCTCCCCCCAAGTCGTCTGCCTCATTCGGCGGTTGCCTGAGCTCGTGACAGCAACCAACGCGCACGCCCATTTGGGCGAACATGCTCGCAACATGAAACCGGCCATTTTACAACGCCCTCAACAAAAAAAACACGCAACATCCCGGACGTCAGAGGTCAATGGTTTGTCGTTTCCACGCAGGCTCACACCCGCCAGCGTTCACGAGGCTAGCCTGCAACTGGCCCGAGGATGCCTCGCGCACCGCCTCGCTGTGGCCGGAGCCCGTCGAGCCATCCACCGCAATCCTCCCAAACCACATCAATGTCGACTGTCGATGCACCTTTCCGTCCAAATGCCCTCACCCGCGCCTAGCATTGGTGCCCGTTCGCCTCATTGTCGAGGGCCATCCTTGACTCGCGCCCAAGCTTCTCCAAAGCTAGCGTCATGTTTCCCTTCTGCTCCTACACGCCCGCGACCACGACGACCAATTTCGCCTTGCCTTGTCCCATGATTACCAGCTGACGGCATGTCGGGCAGGAGCCGATAAGTGTGCAAGAGGAATTCCCACAATACCCCCATGACGCCACTCTGCTTGCTGCGATAGCCACAACACACTTTCACAGTTGCTCATCGCATATTGCCTACCATGTCTGCTGCCCCTGCAGAGCGTGCTGGCCTGCCTTCGCCCACATCGCCCTTATATCCTGCGCGACCGCTTCCTCTCCGCCAGTTCCCCCTAAGACGCTACTCCTACCACGCCCTGTCTGCCAAACAACCCCACCAAGTTCGCCCAAAGCCACGCCTCGAGCCAGCCGTACTCCCCTAGTTCAGCAATGTCAAAGTATAGAGACTACGATGAGGAGCGCTTCGATAGTGTCGGCGACCTCTCGCGAGGCCATCGGTCCCGCACCCACGATGATTACGAACCTCCCCAGACTGTTGCTGCCAGTTCTGTTGTAGATCCTTGGTCACAGTACAATACCCGCGTATGTATTGCATTGCCTCATGCTTAGATTCCGCTAATTGACTAACAGCATCACCCCTCACCTTTCACCCCCTCAAAATGGTCTCCGAATCTGTATGGTTACTACGACAGCCCTAATACCCTAATCTATACCGCGCATGCTTTCGAGGATAACTACCTTCGTAACGATCTGAGCCCTCGTTGCGCATCTCCTGAAGCTATGATGGCGTCTAGTTACTCTCAAACACCGAGCCCGCCCCCGCCATCAGCTCTAGTCTCCAGCACAAAAGGATTCTCCGCCCTCCCAACTGATGGGCATACAGACAACCATGCTGCACTTTACGAACACCGCAGCACATATCGGCATGGCAACTATAGGGGACCCCGAAAGCACAAACACCCATCGGCGAACCGAGTCCCATTTTCGTGCACCGCCGTCGGATGCTTAGAAGTCTTCTACGAACAAGAGGACCTACAGACACACATGTCTAAAAAGCACACCAACAGTGGTCGTCTTCCGGCACAGCGACGTCGCGGCACTGAGCAATACTTACCTACAGATACTGATATAAACTATAACGTGGGCCAATGGCTAACGGCTGAGCATGGTGGCATTGCCGACCACAATGCTAACCTACAAGAAGAACTTGACATCGAGCAACTTCCTCGTCCCGCAAAGGAAGCCTTTACTCTTCTCAAGACAAAACTTAGCCCTGCCGACTACTCTCGCCGCTGTGATTCTGGCTTCACACGCTGGGAGAATATCGTCCAACAGTTGAAGGACAACCAGTACGTTAATGCCCTGACTATACATCACACTTATGCTGACACGCCTAAGATCTGACGCCTATCCTGTGTACGCCAAAGTCCTCGAGCACCTTCGCGCTTTCGTGCATGTTATCGATGATGCTGCTTATAAAAGTTGCCCAACAGGATTGGGTACTAAGCACGGTCAGCCACCACAAAACAGGCGGGCTAGGTCACGTAGAACCGACCGAGTTTCAAAACGAAATGAACGTCCAACATCCCTTGCAAACGGCACTAGCGGGAAGTTTCATGTTGCCATTGATGAACAAATTAAAAAGAATGAAGGCAGAACAGTTGATTGCCCCATATACAAGTATCATCTAATGCGCAAGACTACTCCACCGTGTCAGGGCTGCCGGGTAACTGTGATGTCTCAAATCCGATGCCATCTAAATCCGGCTCGTGCTGCGACACATAAAGGCTTCCCCGAATTTGTCGAGCAATGCTCTCGCTGTAAGAAAGACTTTACTGATAGCAAGGCCTATAAGCGGCATAAGGATGCCATAGATACTGAAGATCGCTGCGAGTTTCAAACCCAAACTAGGGGAGATATTATTATACCTTGGGCCCGACAGTACCTCGCACTCTACCCCCACGCCACTAGGGTACCTATTCCATGGAATGATGAGCATGGCTGGCTACCAAACGATGTTTTGGCACAATATATCCCCGATCTTTTTTTAGGGGAACGCCAGGGTAGCTCTCCAACGCACATACCACCGCCCAGCTCTGAGCCTCCTGAATATAGTGCTACTATGGGCCACATGCTCTGCGACTTCATAGACCCCGCTTTCACTCGTACTCCCCACTCCTCAATTTCAGTTCAAAATCAGCACCAAGCTGCCACATCGAGCTTGCAACCGCCCCATGACAGCGCCCTGTCCTGGCAGATCATACTACAGAGCTTCCTAACGCATCAACGAACACTCAGAGAAGAAACTACTCACCTCACTCATGATCAGCTATGCTTCATTGTCAGCGAATGTGAGAGAACGTTTCGGGTCTTCCAGAACTTACAACATGCATCGCAGCCAATGGCAGATGACCCGATCAATCATACCGCTCTGCCAATTCAGGACAGCAGTTTATCGTGCGTGACGCCAAACCAAACCCCACAATCGCCGGCTCCGAGCTACAACGCAATACTCACTACGCCGGGTCAGCGACAGCAGTTGTCAACCACCGTTCATGAGCAGGCCACAGCACCTAGCACGAGCACACAGCCAAGCAGCCTTAGTAATCGAACACGGTCCTTGGGTAATCCCAATTCGGCATACACTGATCCGTCGTCAGCCAGTGACCCTACGCTCCTTCGGCTTTGCACGCCGTCAAATCGTCGACTGTCGTTACCATCAGCTAAACTTGAGGATCCGCTCCACCTACGCCACGAACCGAGCCGACGTTCGTTGCGAGAACACTCTGTTGAGTCCGTTGAGTCTGTCGACCAACTGTCAGTTGACCCACAAATTGAAGGCAACAACATAAACTACTACCCTTCCTATGGTCGATACACTTGATTTGACCTGCGTCATTTTGCCCGTCTCCGATTCTTGCTCTGTTTAGTAAGTCGCTATATTTATTGATTGAAGCGATAACCGGATGGTCTGAGGTGATTTTCCCTTGCTTCTTTTGACCCCCTCCCAAGGCGTAAGCGCTTGCTGCGTTCGTCATTCTGTCGACCCACAAGATAGCCTGAGGCATGTTACATAGCAATGCAAACACATTTTTGAAAACATGAACCCAATGTTCTGACTACCTGTACATCTTCCTTGTGCTGTATAATGACGGTGATCTATACGAGGAAACGCCGCGGTGAGAGTCATGGATCTCTATATTTTTCTCATGCTTTAGGACATACAGCCATGCTTCAGGAGCATGCAAGTCCTTTGTATGTAGTTATTTCATAGGACGATGGGATAGCATGCCGAAGTAGTAGAACAAACCATGTCTATCGATTTCCTTGCGCGAGAAAGGGTATGCTACGTTCATACTACTGGCCACCCGCTTGAAAAGTTAATCCTGTTTACACCAAATCTCTTTTGCCCATCTGCATAACCAACTCGCGTATCAACGTAGTGGTAGTATAACACCGGGCCGAGACTTGGATCATAGTAGACACCTTGACCACCCGGTCCGTAGACCCAGTTGTGAGATTCCAAGACAGTAGTGCCTCCACCCTCAGTGCACTTTTTACCCGCCTTATCAACGAATCCACCAGTGGCACTTGTGCTCCTGCAAACCTGAATCTTATACTCTTGACCTGCAGCAGGCCTGTTCGTGTCAAAACCGCAGCATTTGCCGACGGAGAAGAACAGGTAATGGTAGTTGCCATTTTTGGCGATAAACGCAGCTTCTTGTGCATGTTCGCCCTCAGGCTTGAAGGCAATGGGGACAGTCGAAGCACCGCTCACAGTTCTGACGGGTGGATTCTCCATGTTTATGGAAAAGAGATCAGCCCAGAATGAACCAAAGGACATGACGAATTTCGATCCATCCCAGTAGAGCGCACCGTCGATGGCATTGTAGTTTTTGCCCTTGCTTGAACTGATACCGGTGGCGCCAAGATCATTCCAAGTATCGAGGTTCGTGCTGGTTGCAACACCAATAGCTGAGTCCTGGACACCGAAAGAAGATACAGAGTAGTATAGGTAGTATGTATTGCCGACCTTGGTAACATCAGGTGCCTGTCAGACCAATTATTCGTCAGTGTGCTAACGACTTAGTGATAGAATAGGAATCGACTAACCCAGAGGTCATTCCTACCATTCAGGTTAATCTTTGAGCCATTAGGGATTGCGGCACCCTTGTATGTCCAAGGCCCAGTGATGCTTGGTGCGCTATGGATGGCAATCTTGCCACCAGTGGAGAATCGATAATACGTTCCATCGTCACGGCGAACCAAGGCGGGATCATGAGCATTCGTGCAAACACCGCTGCATGCCATGGGTAATGCATATCCATAGACGGTCGCAGCACCAGCGAGTATAGAAAGGAAGAAATCCGAGCGCATTCTGACGGTTTCGTCAGAGCAAAGAACGAATATGAGAACAGCGTAGAAGAGGAAATTCAAAGGATAGCACCATTTACGTAGACACACAATCCTGCACAATCGAAATCAGGAAGGTGTCAGAAACATCACCTATAACTAGGGGTACAACTGGAAAGAAATTAGCATCCCTGCTCCAAGCTCATAGCCCAATGGTGGAAACATCGCGTTTCGATCTGAACATGGGCTTGGCCGGTATGGAGAATTACTCCCGGGACTATCTATCCGTTTAATCTATTTAGAGGAGGCTTGGAAACGCGAACTAGATCTTGTGACGCAGGATATTCCCCGGTGGTAAAATTTTTTAGAATATAAAAGATCATGTATATGATTGCCTCGGCGTAGTTACTAAGATCCAGGACAAAATCGACCTCGAGTTGATAAGCGGTGGATTACAGTGGGCTCTAAAGCCTCGGTGAAAACCCCCACACGGCTAAGATGAAGCGCGGGGTCGTGAAACAAGCTGTTGGCGCCACCATCGTTAATAAAGTGGGCGCTGAGTGTACTTTTCGTATCTCATAGTAGCATAGAAACAATCAAAACGGTGAAGCATAACTGGTGTGGTGTAATAGTAGGAAATCTGATGTTGGCAATTATGAAGCATGATTCGGCTGCCGGCAGAGGTTTTAGGTTCTCGCTACCAAGACCGGGGTGCATATGACTAGTGGGTCAGCCTTTCCTGGTTCAGTCGCCTACTCACCATTTTTCCTCAATCATACGTAGTGATCTAAAGTCCTTTTGCCCTTTTTGACGAGTCTGGCACGGCCTTGACATATGATATATATATATTGTAGCATAATAATATGCTCGTAGAAGTAGGGGGCAGGTGCCGACCCGCAGTTAGTGAGATGAGTTGAAAGATATTGAGTTGAGAGCTACATGACGAGTTGGTGTCGCTACCTCTATCTCCATCTAATCTCTCTCGGAGCCTCCCTACGAGCATCATCGCTGACCTAATACTCCTCGATCACGTGCTTATCTGCTACACCAAAATATATATTCCTTTTTCTACACAGCAACCTTAGCGCATACAAATTATGTCAGTATTTTTCTATCTTTACATCAACCCAGTGGAAAGGTGATTACGTTGAGAAGAAGAAACAGAACAGAACACTATCGTAGTCTTACTTGCGAGTGATACCAACTGAAAATTTGTCTAGTGCTTGAGGATGTCTGGTTTCCAAATTTACTAGTGAAGTTGGCAGAAACTTGGACAAATCAAGGAGCCTCAGGCGATTATTTAGCTAAAATCAATCCTTGTCAGCTTTTCAAGCACCCTATGAATCAAATTACTTTAGTTCTTGTGGATCATGCGTCATAAGGAAAATGGCCCATTTCGAGTTCATTCTATTGGCTATTTCATTTTGACGCTAATCACCATATCAGGATCATTACCTTCACATGAGAAACTTGACAGGCTGCACGATGGTTTTCCTTGTGTCAAACTGGGAGGGCATGCCAGGCACCAGCGATTATGATGGCACGTGATATGACCATTTCGTTTGCGTACCGTTACACACGCAGGGATAAATTAAACGACCTCCTCCGCACTTATCAACTCACGCCACTTGTTTAACTCCCTTTACTCACAGCCGTGAGCAAGCTTGATCAGACATCCCGCGCCGCCGATATCTGAAGACTACACCCTCAACAAAGCCTACTTCTCACCACTAAGGTTATTTGCATCTCAAAGTAAGACATCTCACTCCTTTGGCCGAACTTAATTATTCTTAAATCAAAATTTATGAAAGTCTAACCAAATCACGCCAGGTCCAGTCAGAATGAAGCTGTTGTCCTCGGTCAGCGCAGCCGCCTGCATCATTTTGCTACCTCATTCCGCCTCAGCTGGCCCTGCTGCTTATGGTGTATGCCAGGCCGGATGTGCTACTGTAGTCATGGCATGCTACGCTGCTGGAGGCTTCACTTGGGGAGCTACGCTAGGTGCTACGGCTCCAGCAACCATAGTTGCTTGTAACGCTGCCTTTGGAACCTGTCAGGCGGCTTGTGCGGCTGTCCTTCTGGCTCCAACGCCCTAAGACGGACGCAATCTACAGGAAAATACATTGTCGGGGTGAGAGTACATTACGGCGCAGGATTGAATGAGACTACCTGCTTATCACGATGGCTTTGAGAGTAGAGTAGTCTTCATAAAGCCACTACTAGCTTAGAATGAAATGGAACTAAGCATAGTTGTCAGAGTAACACGTGAAATAGTGTTTCTGGGCGCATGTTCATACCTGATCCAAACATAACCTAGTCAACACAACCCAGGACGTCGATAACGATCCTTTCTCTAAAATTGCAAAGTTCTTCCGACGCTACAACCTACGATGAATATCACCGCTTTCGATGGATTTGAATATATTGAAATAAGCAGTGCATCTTAGCTAATAGATATGCCTAATCTTTTTACGTAGCGACAAGAAATTTATCCCATGGCTCTAGCTAACCACTCTATTTGCGCCAAGCTCAAAAGTGATGACTCCAGGACTGTATTGCCACATCGCCCAGTAGGTATGTACCAAGGGAATGCACGGGGTGGCCATCGTAGGACAATACCACATGTGCAATTCTAGCTAATTATGTCTTTGTCGTGCGGCATCAAATACTGGCCTGTGGCTTTGATACCCAGGTTTAATTGCTCAGCATGTCCTCTGATCCGTTCTAAAGGACCCTCCACCTAAGGAAAGTAGCTTGTGAAATTAAAAAGCACCACAAAAAGTTGTAATGATGGAAGTTCCCTCATTGCCAGAATTTGGTTTGATAACTCTGTTCTCGGGTTCACCAGGAGCTAGTCAGAGCGATGCAGCATATTTTCTTTGCTCATGCGTGGCTCGAGAGATATGATACCATTGCGCACATATACGGGGACATTCGCTAACTAGGTCTCCAGGCGACGCATATCATCAGTAGAGACAATGGCCATTGCATATACGCAAGGGCGTATCTCCCTGTAGATTTTCCGACAAGTGCATGCGAAAGCTAGAGGGATTGGTTGTCCTCTTTCGAGACGGCCAGGTGGGTGGGAGCCACTCTGTATCTATTCCTTAAGAATACAATCATAAATCTGATCGCGGAGCTCTCCAGCTAGTTTCAAGAGAATATTTTTGTCAGTTCTCTAACGTCGCCTCAGATGATACCGCGCCGGCCTAGGATATGTTTCGGAAGGGTCGAAATTACCGTTATATTTCTTGAAACGGAACATAATGGCTCGGTTGACTCATGTCTTGCTTCAAGGAGATTCTGCGTTTTTTTTTTTTGCCTTCCCGTGCTTTACAATCAATAGTTGATGCAGGTAATATGGCCCGTCGAAGTGAAAGCAAGTTTAATACACATACCTTGAGCAGGTCAAAGAAATTAACATGAAGTTTGTCGAACTTTCGCCTGGTCTTCATTCACGCAGACACTTACAAGCAGAACCAATACATAGATGATGGGTATCTTGTGGATCTGAAGACGTTCATATTTCTCTCTATTTATTTACACAGAACTATGCTGTCGGTTCTAGGGTATGGATCTTGGTAAAGTCGTGAGTAACGTCACCATATCAAAAGTGGAAGGGCTAGATATGATAGCGACAGCAGCTAATGTTGATCTAGAATATCCAAAACAGAACTATAAATCTAAAACTACGGCACAAACCAAAGGAAATAGTAGTGCCAATATGTCAGACCGCACAGGAAAGCCCTTTTGGTGACTAAAAACAGATGAGTATTTCTCTGCCTAGGAATCACTGTTATTGGGCAGCTAAGTGCAGAAAAGAGGGCGTCCAGTAGCTTGCCAAAGAATTGTATGCAGCTAGACAGTCAGATCAACCGATTTTCATTACAAATAGCCGATTGTGTTGCACTAAAGCGCATTACATGCGATCCATGTCATGATGATAATATCTACACAACTGGTCCGCCATTGGCTCGAAGCTTACCTCCAAAGACTTGAAGGAACACAACAATAGCCATGGCAAGAGCTACAATAATAGCCTGAATCCCAAATGAAAGACCAAACCCGCTCTTTGCTCCCCACGGTTGCTGAAAATAGCCCACTGCGAACCCCGCAATAACTACAAGATGTTAGTCTATGCTGAATCGAATATACGACTCATAAGGCTAATGAATGTACCTCTTGCGAAATTAAGCAAACCGGAAACTTCCGAGCTAGCGGATCCATATGAATCAAGTGCATATGCAGTGATTGCAACCGTGGCGAGCATTACACCAAAAACATACATGCCCCACCCCGTGATAATGCCCGCATAGCTCAGATGCTTCTCAAGCGTTTGTCCTACAATGATCAGACCGGGGATCATGAACGCGGCTGCTACATAATTAGTGACGAGGCGAGCCTCAGGTTTGAATATGCCGTTGTTTTTCTTGACATAACGATTTGCGATAAAGTCATTGAAGAAATGGCCAAAAAGTTCTCCCAGAGAGACAGCAACAAGCGGAGTGAAATATAGAAAGCCGACTGATTTCGGTCCAAAGCCGTATCCGCCTGCTACAACCGGTGTCTCGAGGAGAATAGTGGACGTAATGTTGATACCCACCGCCCACATAAAACTCATAGCACTAGTAATTATTAGTATAGATACCAACAAGATTTACGGTTTAGCACTCACTAATACACCATAGCCGGGATAATGATCGGTTTGAGAAACGTTGCCAATAAACGGCCACAAGAATGCCGAGCCGTCTTAAAGTACCCCGTATGGTGTTGGATTTGCCAAATACCAACCACTCTCGACAAACGACCAGTAAAAGTTTGAGGTCTGGGTGGTTGTTGACCCATGGGTACGGTACGTTCGTAGTAAGTCTCGTCGCAGATCAACAAGATCAAGACTATGTCAAAACAACACATCGCAAACACAAGCCAAAAGACAGCTCGCCAATCTCCAGTGCCTGCAATAATAAAGTTTGCAAAGAACGGACCAAGGTACGGCGACAGGATAAATATGGCAACCCAGATGCCGATCTTACGCGCGTGCTCGTGGAAGAAGAACATATCTTTGACACAAGCAAGGCCAACAACTTGATAAGCGGTGAGTGTGAAACCCATCATCGCACGAAACCCGTAGACTAGGACAGGTAGTGTAAAGTTAGTGTTTGATCTTAGGGTGAGTTATGTGACACGAATGGCACGTATACGTAGGCGAATGAGTACGTACTGCAAGAAGTTAGCATTTATTAGCCGACCGAGGACTTATGCTTTAGTAGGAGTAGTCCGACAAAAGGACTAGTTAGATTGACTGCCATCTTGTGAAGTAACTTGTTCAGTCCTTCCCTATCTTCGCAGACAACTTTACACATTCCTTTGAGGCGTACACCTAATTTTAGAGTAGGGCTTACTGACCAGACTGGGAAGCTATTAGTAACGGCGCAGGCTAAAGTAAAGAAAGCTCCAGTGACAGTTGACCAGAACATGACTGGGGCCCTGCCCCACCATGAGGAGATGACTATCCAAAAAAGCCCACCGATACCTCTGTAGAAGTCAAGATATGGCAGTAAGTTGGCTG
Organism: Ophiosphaerella narmari; assembly: GCA_028456235.1. Lineage (NCBI taxonomy): Eukaryota > Fungi > Ascomycota > Dothideomycetes > Pleosporales > Phaeosphaeriaceae > Ophiosphaerella > Ophiosphaerella narmari. Next base: position 1,393,879 of record JALNQA010000001.1, on the reverse strand, counting down.
CGGATGACCTACAGCATCAGTACGTTTAAGTTCCCGGCTTCGTTCACTTTCGCAGGCGAGAGACCCCATTCTTGGCCTTGAATGACAATGAGTGGAATGCCAGCTCCACTACCATAGTCACCTAAAAAAGCTGTTGTAGATACCACGGCGAGCATGAGATGCTTTCGCCGCCAGGACCAATTCAGTGGATCGCTGGGATCGGTGGTCGGTTGAGGGATGAGTACAGTATGACCATCCTTTGCAAGTTTGAGATCGCGAAGTTGGGCATTTTCAAGATGAGCTGCCCCGGTATCCAGAAGAACAACGTCTGAATCTAACCCATATTGTTCTTCTCTTGTGACAGATGCTGGCTGCTCCCTGGTTGTTTGCGATCCTTTCTCGGCCATCTTGTGTGGCAAATTTGCGTACCCGGGACCGAACAACAACAGTTTTGGAGCAATGCGCGAAGGTGGAAGTGACTTTTTTGCAGTGTGCAGGTACTAAGCTTGCATTATATGCTCAACAAAGGACCTGCGCAGACATGCCGGGCACGGAATCATTCTACCGTACCCGAAACCCATCTGCAGGTTGTTTCACGGGCTATCATTGGCTGTCTCTAGGCTGCTAGGGCTGCATGCATGCACACTTTAACCGGAACGCCGACAGGGTATTAAATTACGAACTGAGATCGTCAAAGTCGATGAGGGGTAGGGTTGAGTCAGCGAAGCTGGGTTTTATCGAAGTGATAAGATGAGAATCGCACTTGCTACTCGCTGCTGCGACAAAATTAGCAAATGCTATATACCGTGCACGTCGGCGTAATGCGCGCCTCGGCGTAATGCGCCGCCAACACCAAAGTGAGCTCTGCAAAGATGAGGTTATTGAGCCACCTACAGTAGCTATTATCATGAGATCTTTTAGTGGAGTAGTAAACAGAGGCTTGCGATCAATTTGTACTATCTATATTTCTTTGGAACGTTGACGTTGCGGCCACGTGATGTGACCTTTGGCGGTGCAGCATCTTGAACTTTGCCGGCATCTTGAACTTGCCCAGCACTACGTACTCGTTTCTGACGCTTGTTACTTGCTAAGGCTGAGGCTGAGGCCTTTCTCTTCCCCTTCTGGGATAATTGGAGAGCTTTGGCAGAGTCTCTCTCTTCTTTCTGACGCGCACGTTTAGCAGCCTTGGCAGCCTTCTCCTTCTCTCTCATCTTTTTGAGCTTCTCTCTCTCTATACGCCTCTCTTCAGCCTCTTTCTTTTTAAGGAGCTGAGCAGCTTTTCTCAGCTCCTTTATCTCAGCTTTCCGGAGTTCTTCTTCTGCCTTTTCTCTCTGTTTGATGGTTTCTCGTACACGTGCTTCTCTCATCTTTCCAGGTGACCAGATTTGAGCGTTACTGTAGGTCTCTCGACGTTGTTGGAGGTCAAGGATCTTACTCTTTTTCTGATGCTTCTTTTTGATAGTAAGAGCTTCTCTTAGCCCCTCCATCTCAGAGTGAAGTAGCTCATTTTGAACTTGGAGATGGTGGAGTGACTGAGTAATCTTATTTGCCTGTTTCTCTTGTCCCTCTTTTGTAATTGACTGAACTATCTGTCTTATCTTTCTCTAATCAGCCTCATTAAGAGATGGTGAACTACTTGATAGTTTATCTTCATCTGGAGTTCGTGGATGGAATCTTTTAAGGATAATCTCAGAGTTCTTTGGCCAGATCCCAGTCGCTTCAAAAGCTTTTAAGATAGTTTCTTTTTTAAAAGAGGAGATCCAGGCAGGCCAGAATAAAAGAAAGAAGTCACCTTTAGTAATTGGTACAAGGCCTTGGCTACGGTGTAGGTAGTTAGTAAGTTCAGATGAGTAAGCAGATGAGAGAGGCTTAAACATTACTACATCGAGTGGTTGGAGAGTGTGAGTTGAATGAGGAGGAAAGATTGCTAGGAGAATCTTGTTCTGATAGCAATACTCAATAAAATCCATAGTAATATGAGATCCGTGGCCATCTAGGATTAGGAGTCGATAAGATCTCCGTGCACTCCTTTTAGTGTAGCGATCAAACACCTGTTCAAGCCATGCAAGGCCTATCTCATCGTTGGTCCATCCAGAGGGAGATGAAGTAACTAAGACTTGATGTTTTCCAGCCTTAATATCTTCAACCCAAGATGATTGAATGTTGCCCTGCTCAGCTTGGTAGATAAGGCTAGGTGGTAGAGCCTCTCCATCTGCCCTAATACAGGCTAGAACAGTTATCCATTCACGTGAGCCATCCTGAAGTGAATCTCTTACTTCTTTTCTCTCCCACTCCTGCTTACTAAAGATCCTCTTACTTCTGCCTATAATACCAATCAAGAAGCCCTTCTCATCCATATTGTATGTGTGCTGAGGCTCTATCCCGTACTGCTCCATCTTCTGGTAGAGGAGATCAAAGTAGAGTCTGTATTTGATCTCTGAATTAGCCTGGTGGCGTGTACGGTCCATACCCGACGTCCACTGAGAGATGAGATGGTCCTTGTTCCTGTTGAGAAAGCGCGTTACCCAGCCTTCTCCTACAGCCTCCTTTGCCACGCTTGAAGCAAAATTTTGTAACATCTTTCTTGTAGGTGGTAGGCCTCTCTTTGTAAGATCTTTGATATATTCAACAAGCTCCAGCTCTTGTTGTGGGCTGAGTTTCTGCTGGTTGGTTGCCTTGGTTTGTAGAGTGCCAGTCTGGCCCTTATGCCTTCGGATGAGAGTAGAGCGTACAACACCATGTTTGGCAGCAATTTTTGTATACGAGAAAGTTTCTCCTGGCTCATGCGATTCAATCTCTGCTAGCGCTTCCTCAATCGGGCCCATGGTGGTGGAGTTATTGCGTGTTGAAGTTAGTGGGGTAGACGCGTTTTGGTGGTTGGCGGCGCATTACGCCGAGGCGCGCATTACGCCGACGTGCACGGTATAGCTAGGTATGAAAAAAAAAAAAAAAATGTAGAGATCCTAAGAACAAGGACGAGTCCAGCATTCCACGCATCTCAAACGTTGGGCACTTTGAGGTATTCGTAACTACCCGGAGATAGCATTCAACATATTATCATTACTTATAGAAGGCCGAAACTTGCAAGGTATCATCTTTGTAAACAATAATCCAATCCGGGCGTTAAACAACCATATTCAGAGCGAAGCCCGCGGCCCCTCCAACCAACATAACCACCCAGGCAACAGCTGAGTTACCAAAACCCAACACTTTGGTGCCACTGGCACCACCTCCAAATTGCGTTGGCGAGGGGCTGGGCGCGGCCGTGAACCCGTCTCCCCTCGCGGTGCTAGACGCACCCGAACCATCTAGTGTCTGGGATGGCAATGGAGAAAGAGAAGTTGCAGCATCGGGTGTGGGCAGAGAAATGGTAGCTGAAACAGCACTGAAAGATTGTTGCGCATCGGCACTGTTGGAGGCGAAAACGCTGACGTATGTTGTTGTCGTAACTTGGCTTGAAGTAGGCGCGCTGCGTGTGAGACTGGGAACATAGATGTAGTATAGTTGGTAGTAGTAGCTACACATCCAGTTAGTCATCCGATACACATATCTAACCACCAAATGACTTACTATGTGATGGTAAAGGTATAATATCCGACTACGCCGGCAGCGGTGGCTCTTGTGGTTGTTACGGTTGGTGCTCTGGTTGTTGCAGGAACCGAGACGACGGGAATTGAGGACAATGCGGATCCGGCGAATCCTGAGCTTCCATCGGTGGGTGTGCAGTTTGTGCAAGATTTTCCATTAGGACAGTTTCGACCATTGGTGCAGCAATAGTTTCCGGGTGAGGCGTATGAGCCGCCAGGGCAGCAGGTTGCAGCTAGGGGGGCAATGTGCGTAGCGTCACAGCACTTGTAACCGGGTCTGGTACAGTACTGTACCGTTCCCACTTGTGAACATAAGGTAGCTCCAGGATCACCTGAGCCAGATTAGGGGGTTTTCTTTAGAGTAGGATGGAATATAGTGGGGGTGACGCTTACATGCTCGCTTTTCGAGGCCAACCTCACGCTTCTCAAATGCGTTGAATGAGTTGCCTTGCGCAAGGGAAGAGAGGAGCGCCAAGGAGAAGAAGAAGATATGTAAAGTGTTGGGGGCCATTGCGATTTGATGGATATGGTAGGAAGTCCAAAAGGTGCATGCAATGAGCTGGAAAATTCGGGAACCTGGGTCTCATATATAATCAATTTTTTGAATTTCTCATTCACGCCCCAACCTGGGCACGATGAACAACACGGGATATGAAGGGCTATTCTGAGGACTGGCTTGCAGTTGTGGCGTCGACGATATCCGTTAGCCCCTGGCTTGGACCCGTCTGTTTGTTTGTGACAAGGCGAATCTCGCGAAGGCCCGTCGCAGTCCGTGGGCGTGATTGGCTAACCGTACTGATCAACAGGTACTAGAGCCACGTGACGGCTAGCTGAGAAAAAGGTTCGCTTTCCTCGCATATGTTTCGTGGGCCGGCCAGTAAGATTGTAGGAGTGGGTACGAGCTTGTAGAACTACGGACCAACACAGATCCAATCTTCATAGACTTGGGCCCCAGCTTTGACCGGTCAGGCTGGCCCATGGAGATTGTGACCAACCTCCCGTCTACACAACCTTTAGGCAACCGGAGCTATGACCTACCGAGGTTCTATGCCCGATGCGACGAGGCGAAATCTGTGCCTAGAGTCGAATAACAATTGCCGTTTGCTACGATCTTGTCGATCACTTCGCATTCCTACCCTAAACAAATGTAAGCGTAGTTTGATTGCGCGAGCTGTTCAGAAGGACAGCGACAAAATTTTTCTCAAAGTCTCTCTACGCCAAGACATTTAGAAGTGTGAAGCTGAATAGCTGGCGTCAGGCGTCGCGGTATTTCATCGGGCGCAGCGCGCATGCAGGCACAAGCAACTCTTTCCCTACCAATGGGTGGTATTCCAGTGGGGAGAAGCTTTGGTGGCGCAAAGCCATGGTGGAAAAAGGCTGCAGGTGTCCTGCTTGTTGGAATAGCGGTAAGGCTCAGCCTCATGTTCTCGCCATCATTGGTTTGCATGTAGGCACTAATATCAGAGACAACCAAGAGCACTGCCCCAAGATTGTTCCTACCTAATTTGTGCACATCGTGTCTAGCTTCGTTAGCAAACTATCTATGCTTTAATCTGTCAAGCGATAAGCCTCGGAAATTTTGGCCCAAAGCACAAAAAGAACCATCGAGACTCACTTCTCCATGCTGGCGGAATGGTCGTGCGTGCTCATGTGTCGTTTTCGTCGCTCAGCCGCACAGCTTTGTGGATCGACACGTGAAGGCAGAGATTTGCAAAATTACCTGCATGGAATGCTAGGTAACTACCATAGATTGAGGGTGTTTTGAAACGGAAATCAATCCGTCACTCATCTAAGCCAATTAATCCTCTTATTTCTTCAGCCATCTTACTGAACACCAATGCTTGGTCGCCCTCTGGATCTGCTACAACGGTTGGCTTCCCGCGATCCGCATCGTCGGATATTCTGGTGTGCAGAGGAATTTCGCCCAGCATTTCCAACTCATACTTGCGACACATATTTCTGATTTTGTCCATATTTCCAAACACCTCGTGTATTTCCCCGCAACTGGAGCATTTGAAGCCTGCCATGTTGCATACCAATCCCAGCAAGTTCACATTCACTTTGCGAAATAGCTCGATGCCCTTGGCTGCATCCTTGAGCGATAGATCCTGTGGCGTTGACACAATGATCGCACCGTCGAGAGTTAGTTGTTGCGTGATGGTGAGCTGCACGTCACCCGTGCCTGGCGGCATATCCAGGACCAGTACATCCAGACCACCCCAATCCACTTCGTGAAGCAATTGTTGTAATGCCTTCATCACCATGAGTCCGCGCCATGCCACGGGAGAAGATTCGGGGATGAGGTAGCCCATGGACATGGACTTCAAGCCATAATTGGAGAGAGGCAGAAGCTGGTTGTCTAGAATTGAAGGTCAGAAGAGGCTGATGGGCTGGGCAGGGCTACGGACTAACTGGAAGATAGTCGCGGCTCGCCCGAAAGGTTTAAGAGAGTAGGAATAGAGGGCCCAAAGATGTCGGTATCAAGTATGCCGGCTTTGTAGCCTCTCCGCGCAAAGCTGAGAGCAAGGTTCGCTGTATATGCCTTCAGTATGCGAGCTTGCAGAAATGCATGGAGAAGGCGCACCAGCAATTGTACTCTTGCCCACACCTCCTTTGGTTGAAGACACGGCGATCACCTTTTTCACTTGTGCTATTCGTTTCTTTTGTGGCAGCCCTCGTTGCATGCGCGGGATATGGGGCGGAGCACCAGAGCGCGGGAGGCCAAGAGGGTTTTCATGGCGCAAGCAAGATAGTGTAGAAAACAGGCGTGGCCTAATCATCTTGCTTTGTGTGATCACATGACACGACATGATGGCAGGAATGGTGGTTGCGGAGTTGATGCGGAGGTGATGGCCATGTCGGGGAAATAAAGTGCCGACGAAGCCGCAACTTTTTTGTGGGGCGCAAAAGTTCGCTGGTCGGGAAGAATATCTACGTAGCTACACAACCTCTTTGCAACCATTGACTGTCTGCAGGAAGTGGCCCACGATGAAAAAGGCAAAAATGGACTTTGACCCGGAGTCGCTGCTCGATCCTGCACCAAGCTCCAGCTCAGACGAACGCTCAGACGCCGACTTTTCAGACGTAGAGGATGAAAAGGCTGGCCGTCAACATTATACGGCCGTGGCAAAGAGCGAGCTGAGGCAAAAAACAGATGCTCTCCCAGGACCAGCTTATAAAGGCCGCGCTGTGAGCCGGAACGAGCTACAGGACAGCGATAGCGACGACCCATTTGCGAGGGGCTTTGATGAGGACGATAGCGAGGCAGAGAGTATCAACGGCGTCGAGCTGGGCAGCGAGGACGACGAGATGGATAGTGAGGACGATGAGGAAGGCAGTTCCCAATCGGAAGAGGATGGCACGACATCAGAATCAGATTCCCCTGATGGTGAGTCTGGCGACAAAACACAAAACCCTTCATTGGCAGTGCGCAGCTTGTTCCAGGACACCAAATCCTTCACCTCCGCCCTGGCCGCGGGTGCGCACTCAGATGTCGCAAAAGGGCAAGCCGTCAAGAGGCAGCGAAAAACCTTCGATTCCCTTCTCAACACACGCATTCGGCTGCAGAAAGCCCTGATTTCGGTCAACTCCATGGCTGCAGACTCTTACAAGGAGGCTACGGCTCCGCCGTCATCCATTGAGGCGGCAGAGGCAGCAGCACTCACCCTTCTCAACAACATCACCGATCTGCGTTACTCTCTCGAGGAAGCGCGAACAGGCCAAAAGCGAAAGCGCACTACATTCGACTCCGGCACACCGTCACACGACATCTGGGCCTCGATCACCAGCGCTGAAAAGTCAGCGCATACACACCGCAAAGCAGTCCTAGAGCGCTGGTCCACCAAAACTCGCGCAACAACCGTGACCGACAACCAAAATCGACTCAACGCTTCGGCCCCCCAGACCATCACCGAGGTCCTGGACAGCCAATTGACATCAACACATCTTGTCACGCGAACGCAAATAGCACGCTCCTGTGCCCCAATCCAGGCCAGTGCTTCTAACAAAGGCATACAGCCAGATCCCACGATATACGATGACGCTGATTTTTACGGACTCATGCTTAAGGAATTGCTCGAGCAACGAAATGCTGACACGGCGAATAGCGGTGTCGCCGAGTTTGTAGTTCAAGCACCATGGCAGGTTGTGCGTGACGCAAAAACCAAAAAGAATGTGGATACCAAGGCCAGCAAAGGGCGCAGGTTACGATACACGGTGCAAGAGAAGTTGCAAAATTTCATGGCGCCGGAAGAGCGAGGCGAGTGGAGTGAGAGGCAGCGGGATGAGTTGTTCAGTAGTCTATTTGGACGGAGAATGGCACTGGGTGAGCAGGATGAGGGAGAGAACGAAGCGGATGAGGAAGTGGATGCCGAGGAGGCTGGACTGATGCTGTTTAGGAGCTAGAGACTATTTAGAAATATACCAGGAATTGCAATGTATAGTGCAAAAGTACTTGAAAAGAAAAGTCTGCTCATAGGTATGACGGTCCTGTCGGCATATGGGACAACACCCGGCTTCCCTCATCCATGCGTCCCGCCGCGGAACTAGCGTCCAAGCTCCCAAAACTCCACACCACCATTTCATTTACCGTCGCAAGTCGCCCAAACAAGCCCAATCCACATCGCCGCCATGAACACAATCAGCCCTCCACCCCAAATACGGCGCATCTCTGCCGGCAAACGCGTGTTAGGCGTTTTCGTCGGTATCGCAGGCGGCCTCGGCGCAAATGCCCTCCTCGGCTACAGCGTCATGAGCTTCTACACGCGCGGCACGAAATTCGTCCCATACGACACCTCCTCGCCTGACCTGCGCACGCCTGTCTTCCAATCCCACAATCCCAGCTCCAACCCGCCGGTATGCATCGACCACGCCATCAAGTCAATACCCTACACCAAGCTGCCGGAGAAGTACAGGATAGCCGGCTCCGTCGATCAGGCGCGGCTCGCGACGGATTTTTGCAGAGGCGTGTGGAGCGGGGTGGGGTACAGGGTGCAGAGACGGTTCTTGGAGAGGAAGTATCGTGCGTTGGAGGGGAGGGAAGATCACCTCTGGGATGTGAAGGAATTGGAGAAGAGCGAGTATGCAGTTGGGACAAAGATTACGGATCATTTCGAGGTTGTGCAGCATGATACTGACAAGGTAATTTTCCCTGGCTTTGGCATGCATGCTATTTATTTGTTGGCACACACTGATTGGCTGGCTTGGTAGGTTGTCGTGCGGTGTGGTGACTCGCCGCTGAATGCGGAGCATCGCCCATCAGATGGATTGTTCGCGATGGAGGTTAGTACCGATGACGAAGCGCAGACGGCGACGTTTCATCTCAAGTCGGTATTTGTGAACACTACGCCTGAGGGCAAGGACACCCAGCCGCTGCCGTGGAACTTTCAGCTGGCGCATAGATGGTACACTAAGCTGTGGATGGAGAGTGCAACGAGGAAGCTGTTGAAAGACTAGATGGGGACTGGAGCGCTGTGTCGTTTAGGCTAGTAGGCCTGGAGAACCTGATGATGTCAACGACCAGCTTCTATCTCGCCGTGCATGTCTCAGCAGGGACGAGACGACGTGGTCGGTGCATGCGTGCCCGAAGGTGTGTCAGAGGTGGGCCATGATGAATGACGTAGCGGTATGAGGTCCTAGCTCCAATGGTGCCCCTGGGCCGGCTCGATGCAGGAGAGGAGATGTGGGGACTATCAACACATTGCTTATTTTTCTTCCGCCGACTTCCTGCAAGCACCGTCTCGCCTATTCTATTTCTTTTCATTCCTTTAGACATGCCCTGTGCCGCTCTACTAATCCGTTTTCAATTTCCTTTCCTTCGGTAGAGCTGGACGCCCCGTTGTCCCTATTCCCTTATTACCATAACAGCCCACCATGCCGGTGAATACTATATCCGTGGGCCTTGCAGTGACGCCGACGGTCATCCACACCTACCTCACCCACTACCTCAACCGCGCTCCCTTACACCAAAAGCCAACCGCCCACGTCCGCTATCACGAAGGTCTCGAGCTGATCCGGCGCTTCCTCCACTACGCGTCGTTCCATACCGTCGAAGAGCTGCAAGCGTTCACATCGCAATGGGTCCCGGTGCCGCGCTGGGTACATGTCAAAGTGGTCGAGATGTCTTCGGCCCAGCTATTGCAATCCGCCAAGCTCATCAGCGCACAGCTCGGCCCTAAGGGCGTCGGCGCAGTCGGCGGCGAGAATTGGTGGCAATGGAGAAGAGACGGGGCAGCGCTGAGTGCGGAATGGATCGAGATGCGCAAGGACCATGATGCGCGGAAGCAGTTGAACATCGTCAAGGGCGATCGCATCATGCTGTATGTCCATGGAGGCGCCTATTTCTTTGGCAGTGTGGACGAGCATCGGTACCAGCTGCAGCGCCATGCACGCAAATTGAAGGCTCGGGTTATAGCACCAAAATACAGGCTTGCGCCGCAGTTTCCGTTTCCATGTGGCTTGCAGGACTGTGAGTGATCAAAGGGGGCTGACAGGTGTGATGGTGACGCTGACTAGAATAGGCTTGGCTGTGTATCTGTATCTCCTGGAGGAAAAGCACGATCCTACTACCATCATTTTGGCTGGGGACTCGGCTGGTGGCGGAATGGTCTTGAGCATGCTGGTCACGCTGCGAGACCAGGGCGTGCCACTGCCTGCAGGCGCCATCTTGATTAGTCCTTGGGTGGATCTGACGCACAGCTTCCCCAGTCTTGATGGTGATGGGAAGATGGATTATATTCCCGCGCATGGCTTCATCCACAAGCCGAGCATCAGTTGGCGCAAGTAGCTCGTGGACCCCATTTACCATAGATACTAACGTTATGTAGCGCCCCCTAATGCTGATGATTTACTCGAGTACGATCGCGCTCGTGCAACTCAGCCAAAGCGAAAGAAACCCCGTCATGGATCCACATCAAAAGATGAAAAGCAGGACCATGAAGCACGAAAGGAGGCGAAGAAGGATCGTGTACGAGGGTTTTCGGTCCGCTCTAGCGATCAACCCGACATGAAAGAGCTCTTTGATACTACAGCTGCCGATGGGGCTAAGGACACATGGATTTCTGCAGATGGGAAGTATAGCATTGGCCCAAAGAGCATACTATCAGTCCAACTTGACGCCGAAATGCGCGTGGAGATCAAGGACCAGATCCAAATGTACGCTCCGAATCATCTTTTGACCCACCCATTGGTTTCCCCAGCCTTACAGCCCTCTCTTGGCGGGTTGCCGCCTTTGCTCATTCAAACTGGTGGCGGAGAATTACTCCGGGATGAGCAAATCTACATTGCACACAAGGCCGCACAGCCATTGGCATACCTACCTCCTCCATCAAACAATCAAACAGCTGAGGAGATACAGGCCCAAGCGGCAAGATACAAGCCCACCAATGTCAATCTCCAGGTTTGGGAGGATCTTTGCCATGTGGGCCCAACCCTAAGTTTCACCCGTCCAGCGAAGCACATGTACCGAAGTATCGCGCAATTTGGGGCTTGGGCGCTTGCTCGAGCGCAGCACAAATCTATCGAGATTGATGACGACGATGACATTTCAATCATTAGTAGCGGATCGTCTGGTTCAGGAAGCCCGAGTGCCGAAGTGCCACCTGACAATGACGAAGACTCCAAGGCAGAAGGAACACGACAAAATGGCACTGAAAAACCTGTGCAAAAGAAACCAACAGCAATTGTTGGCAAGGCTGGTGATCCTCTTCCTCCCTTCGAGCAGCATATGATAAGACAACGAATCGACAGACATGGGCGGATATATCCTCTTGCAGCCAAAGAAGAACTTGAGGCTTTGAATCTTCCTACTGCAGATGTGGGCGTTCCCAAGACCGGGCCCGTCGGCAAGTGGATGAAAGTACAACAGCAATGGAATACCAAGTTCGCTAAGCAGAAGATTGAGATTCAAAAGCGAAGGCTAAAAGAGATGGAAAAAGGCTTCGAGGGATTCGATGGCGAATTGCCGCCTCCTACTGCGCTAGCTGGTAGGAGAGTCAAGGGTATGAAGGCTGAGAAGGCGAAAAAGAGGAGTTGGGGCATGTCGATGTGGGCCGGGTGGGGAAGCAGCCACGATTCGGCAACGGTAAGACATTTTTGTCTCTGAATATTTTTTTAAAATCGCTAACAAAGATAGATCGTCCGCGAGAAGAAAGCTAGCCAAAGCGGTGACCAGCCAGATTCTACCGAGCCAGACCAGGCCCCAACCGATGGAACCACCGACTCCAAACGCGCCATAAAATTCAAACGTAGTCGATCCAACCTGGCTGCGCCAAAGAAGGCCCGGTCTCGCTCTCATTCACATACATCTGCCGTGACCGATCGAGGCCAGGTCACAGCTTCAGTCGAATCCCTCCACCCTCTTCCCACCCCCGGCCTCGCAGAAGCAACACGAATCGCACCCGAACGCCACGCCTCAAGCCTCCCCACTCCACCCAACGAACCCAAAACCCTCGATTCCCCTACCACACCTGGAGTCGTCCCCTCAGACCACCCGCAATCTCCCGCGACGCTGATCCCCGCTTCAGATGGGTCAAGCACGCGCCCGACCAAAGGTGGAATCGCGTACCCATTCAGCCTGAAAGTCGACGGAGTCGGCATCTACGGACAAGAAGCAAACGCCAGTACGCTCACGTTAGAAAGCATGTACATTTCGACACCAGCAGCCATCGAACGAGACGCTAATAAAGAACTGGGTGTAGAGCCCGAGGTAGCCAACGAAATAGAAAGACCGGGCCTCGAGAGATTCTGGACTGCGCCTGGCGCTGGGCTGTTCAGTCCTGGTGTCCAACCCGATCCTATAGAAAGTATAGATAAGGCGGAGAGGCCTGGTATAGAGAGGTTTGAGACGGCAGCCGAGGATTTGAATGTACTTGTTGCGAAGGAGAGGTGAAGGAGTTTTGTCTGTAAGTTTTGTTTGGGGATGGAGTGGTTTTGGTGAAATACATAAAGATACCCCTTTTTCCTTTGTAAAATTTTAGTTAGCCGAAGGCTTGGGTAAAAGGGCTTTTGCCATGTCATGTAGTTTAGTGTTTGATTCTTGCCCTTTCCTATAAAATACCTTTTAGTGAATTTTAAATACTTTCAATAGCCTGTAATAGGATCAGTCTGTTTGACACTTCAAGAGTTTACGTACGATGAAGGGATGCTCCCATTTCGAGGCTTTATTGTCCTAGCAAGCTCGGTCAATTGCACGAAGTATCACCGCAAATCCTATCTTGATTTGTCAGTGCTACTAGTACTAGATCTCGGAGATAGTATGCGGAGTTAGGATGGCAGTCGTCACTGACTCCACTTCCTCAAGGTATATATAAGTTCGTGTACCGCGTTCAAGGTATCCTAGGAACTTTTTCACAATCGATTTGAGTTGCCCACACGATCAACATGGCTTCAGTTTTCCGCTCCTCCGCCCATGCCCTCATCACGGGTGGCGCATCAGGCATTGGCTATGCCGTTGCGGAACTATGTCTCAAGCACTCTATGAAAGTCACAATCGCCGACTTCAATCAAGAGGCATTGGGCCTAGCGAAGAAAAATCTCAGTGGTGATGTGCAGTGTTTGAAAGTCGATGTTGGAGAGCGTGGAGAATGGAAGAAGTTGAAAGAGCAGGTTGGAGATGTTGATTTCTTGATGTTGAACGCAGGTGTCGGAGCAAGAGGAGGATGGGGCGATGAGGACTATTTCGATAAGGTAACTGTGATATGTTCCGTTAGGCAATGCATCAAGTGACTCTACAGATCCTACACACCAATCTCAACGGCGTGATAAATGGTCTAAACACCTACGTACCCCTGTTCAAGGCACATTCATCAGACCAGCCTTCTGCGATTGTAATCACCGGAAGCAAACAAGGCATCACGAATCCGCCAGGAAGCCCAGCATACAATGCGAGCAAAGCAGCCGTAAAGGCATTGGCAGAACATCTAAGTTTTGACCTAAGAGACACCAACATCGGGGTGCATCTCCTCGTTCCTGGCTGGACTTTTACAGGGCTTGTATGTACTGTTCCGACCTCTTTCTTGACTTCTAATAACAGTTTTGTCATCCAGACTGGTAAGGCGGCTGGCTCGAACCAAGCCAAGCCTGAAGGTGCATGGTCAGGCGCTCAGGTCGCAGAGTACATGTACAAGAAGATGGGAGATAAAAAGTTCTACATTATATGTCCAGACAACGATGTCACTGAGGAGACAGATAAAAAGCGCATGTTATGGTCTGTTGGTGATATGGTGAATGAGAGGCCGCCTCTGACGAGGTGGAGGCCAGAGTTCAAGGAAGAGGCTGAGGAGTGGATGAAAAAGCAACAAGTTTGATTTTTGGGTGCCTGCCTTGACTTGGAGACTTTTTGTCTGAACCTGAATGGAGAGGCTCTTCGTCAGCCACATTTGATGCATAATTGTTCAGCCTGACCCCGCACCTGTTCTAGGCTACAGCTTTGGTTATCCCATGAATTTGGCATCATACACACTCCTCAAATAGCGATATAACTCTCACTTCGACAAAGCCATTATATTGTTCAGCATATTTTTAGAAGCGACTGGTGTCAACGATGGACTCGAGCGTGCGTGATGGCACTATTGTTGCCAAGCTTCCAAAAAAAGAGAAGGATGATAGCGGTGCGCAAGATGCTTCTATTCAGCCGGAAACGAGCAGCGAACAAGATACCCTCTGTGATAAGTGCCGCGCGATACCATGGGACGACATTTTTGATCCTTCCAACCCATTACAAACACCAAACATGCTCCTATCATCTAATTACACCAATGAGTATCTACAGACATCCAATTGTTGTATCTGTCACTTTCTGGCAAATGTCGTAGACGCTCAAGGTCACATTCTATCTCTTTTATATCCGCTCTACGACCTCACGTTGAAAAACAAGCTATATGACGAGCATCAAATCTTTGGGCTGCTAAATTTCAATGGTGCTCGTGGTCCTCCTTCTATGGCCCCATATGCACTTGTCTCAAAGGATCTAGGTTCTCGGGATGAAGCATCCTGCGAGTCTCTGTGGCTTGGTGGCTTTCCTCTTGGTCTCATCAAAAGCCAAATAGCGAGATGCGTATATAATCACAACCCAGATTGTACTACCAAGGACCCTAGTACTCTAAAGAATCTCAAAGTCCTCGACTGTGAACGAAAAGTGGTAGTAATTGCGCCTGCTGGATGTCACTACGTTGCTTTGTCATATGTGTGGGGGCAAACTTATAATCATTCCGATACTGGAGACTCATGCGTTCAAGGAAATTTCCCTAAGACTATACTAGATAGTTGTTTCGTTGCTCAAAAGCTAGGTTACAAATACCTTTGGGTTGATAGATATGTAAGTTTGGGAGTATGCTTGCTTATTGTTCGCGTAGCTTATTTGAATAGTGTATCGAGCAAGACAAAATCCAGGAGAGGCATGATCAAATAATGCAAATGGCTGAAATTTATTCTGCTGCTCAACTGACAATAGTTGCGGCAGGAGGAGAAAATGCAAACCACGGACTTGGCGGCATTCAAACGATGACTGAGCTTGACTCTCTGCAAGTGCCATTGCACTCGTGTAGGCTGCAAAGACTCCCAAGATCATTTGTGTTGGAATGGCTAACAGCTTCAAAATATGGCTCTCGTGGATGGACTTTTCAAGAGTTTTACTTCTCAAAACGGCGATTGGTATTCAACAATGAGCAAATAGTGTATATTTGCAATAATTTCCACGAAAATCGTCACAGCGTCGGTAATATTCAAGGCTGGATGCCACCCCAATCTTCAACCGAATTCTCTCCCACGCCCAGAGATCACCGGGACATGCGTTCCTACCATGCGGTCCTTCGGGCCTACGCAGGTCGTGAATTAACCTACGAATCAGACGCTCTTGTCGCCATTGTAGGAGCACTGAATACTTTCAAAACACCAGGTCTGGGCCACATCTGGGGTTTACCTATACAATTTATTTCGCTGCGGGCACGCCAACCCAAGTCGATGGAGATCGCGATATTATGGCGGCACGTTGACCTGTGTAGGCGGCGAATTGGTTTTCCTAGTTGGTCTCCATTGGCATGGGCTGGCAAAATCCAATGGGGCCAAGAATTATTAGTAGTCAGTGCCCGAGTCCGCTATTTACACAATCCCCAAGACAACACACGATTCCGTTTGGGAAAATCTATCCTCGATATCAATCCAGAAGACGCGCCCCGATACCTGGCGATACAAGCAATGTCAACAAACTTAACGTTCATCAGAACCTCGGTAAACATTGTCCCTTATACCAACTCTATAGTCCAGGAACAACTTGAAGAAGATAAACAAAAGCTATACCTGATCTTCCCACTAAACGAAAATCTTGGAATAGTGCTCAACGATATTTCTTGGGACATTGACCCGTCTGCCCTGAATCTATCGAAACCGATACGAGGCATTTTGTTCGAAACTCGATCCAAATTCCCGCCGTGCAACGTCATCACCATATTACTGGTGCGGCAATGTGCAACACATTATGAACGTATCGGCATATTCGAGCTACACTCCACCTTACAACAGAGCCAACATGTTATCTTACATGAATATCGATACATGAGATTCGTGGAAAGAAGCTCAGGGACGATTTGGCATCATGATTGCGGAGATCTGGAGGGGATGAACAGCCTTGATGCAAAGGATATTCCTATCCGCCTCTGGGACGAGTATGATTGGAGAAAGTTCTTCGTAGATTGTGAAATTATTCTTGGGTAGAACTTCTGATTCTTGATGGCCGGGCAAGGTCGTAAATAGCGGTGGGACCTTCTGAACTGAACCTCAAGATAGGCGCTTCTTGTACCACAATTTAACTCTCTTCTTCTCTATCTCCATCGATTTATAGACATAAATCCAAGCCCAGGCTTGAGCGGTATTAAGAAATCACTTCAACAGCATCACACTCAAACTCCACGTAGACAGTTCGACCTCCAAACACCACGCTTTAAAAACAAAAAGGCACCAAAAAACCAAAAGGGTATAATAAAACTACACACATTACGCTCACTCATCAACACCAAGTAAGGGTATACAGCCTGTCCACGCGCCCACAGCGGGCCACCTAATTATGCATTAAAAAGAGAGATAGGTCATAACAACAATACTCCACCGTCACTCCCCCAAACCACCTCGAGAAAGAATTCACTGAAGCAAACACCACTAGTTCTGCTCTGTGAGTTTCTGGGCGGTGCGCGAACTCTCCGTAATATGATCGTTATTGAGCTCACTGAGCTGCGTCAAAGTCGTTTGCATTGCGGCCAACTGCTGCAGCATATCAGTTAGGTGGTCTCTAGGGGTTTGCGATTGACCAAAAGACAGGAACGTACGGGGCTCAACTTACAGTTCCAATGATGTCCTTTGGGCGGCTGGGGATTTGGGGGCCGTGTTGAGAGCCGGAGGAGGGAGAATCGCCTTCTTCATCTTCGTCTTCTTCGGCGAGGGCATTCATGGTGCGCTTTTCACCCATGGTGGCGGCGGCGCGGGCGACGCGGTCGCCGGCTGCGATGATGGCTTCTAGGCGGTCGATTTTGTCGGACAGTGCGGCGTTTTCTTTCTCGAGTGGTTCGACGCGGGCGAGGTGTTTGCGGACGACTTCGCCTTTCATGGTCTCGATGCGGTCTTCGGCGTCCTGCGCGGCGGTGGCAGCTTGATCGCGCTCGTTTTCGATTGCTTTGATCACCTTGTGAAGGCGTTCTAGTTCTTGCGTGTGCGAATCTATATCAGCAACGGCTTTCTCGTGGTGTGACTTGAGGTCCTTGTACAGCGTTTGCTGCTCGTTATCATCCTGTTTGCGTGCCTCGAGCTCGGCGGCATGGCTCGCTTGGGCTGCCTCTAATCGTACAACAAGAGTGTCATACTTTTTCTGTAGCTGCTGGACAGCGTCTGACTGGCTTGCTTCCATGCCCTTCATAAGCTCGGTTATAGCTTCTTCGTGAGCTTGATCCATGGCTACTTTTTGCTCAGCGAGGTTGACATGTTGCTTCTGTAAGGCTTCAAGCTGTTGCTTCAACACTTGTACATCGTTTGAATAGCCATCCTTGAGTTCTTCTTTCAATAGCTCGATAGCGTCGCTATGCTCTTGGTCGGTATTTGCGAGCCGTTGCAGTAATGTGTTATACTTGGACTGCAGCTCGAATAAAGCCTGCTCGTGTTGCTCCTTCAGGTCCTCTTTTAGTAGCGTGATGGCTGCCTGGTGCTCATATTCAGCGTTGGCTTTGTCAGCGAGAATAGCCTCATATTTCTTTGATAGCTCATTGAGACCGGCTGAGCCTGACTCCTCTCTCGATCCCAGTTCCTTCTTGAGGGCTGCAACCTCATTGAGAGCTACTGTCTTTTCTTGTTCTAGCCTCGAGGCATCTGCTTGTAGGGCGTCAAGTAGCGAAGCATAATTCTGCTCAATCTGTGCTTGTTGGCTCTCGAGCGCTTTGCGATGAGCATCTTGTGTAGTCATGTGCTCAGTAAGAGCCTCGCTATGCGCTGCCTCAAGATCTGTAAGTCGCTTAGAGATTACATCCCGCTGCAATTGCAAGTCCTCCAGTTCGGTTTTGTGGGCACCCTCTACGTTGCTCTTTTCTTCGAGGAGAGTATCATATTTCGACTGCAAATCCCTAAGGAGCTGTTTCCCCGCACTCTCGCTATCTTGTCTTAGTGCCTCGATCGCGCGGGCGTGTGCATCTTCTGCCGAAGTTTTCTCTTGTAGCAGAGCATCGTGTCGAGCCTGAAGGTCAGACATGATTGTTTTGGACATGCCGTGTGCCTCTTCGGCAGCATTCTTCTCTTCCAGCAGCGTGTCATACTTTGATTGCAGGTCGCCGAGCAAATTTTTCGTTGCGCTGTCCGAACTCTGTTTCAATGCATCTATGGCGCGAGCATGTGCATCTTCTGCTGTGATCTTATCCTCCAGCAAAGAGTCATGACGGCTTTGCAGATCCACGATGATGGTCTGTGATTTGGTGTGTGCTTCTTCCACTGCGCTCTTCTCTTCCAATAACGCCTTTAGACTAGCCTGGATTTCTTTGCCTGCGCTTATCTCATTCATCAAAGTATCAACATGAGCTTCAAGGTCAGTGGCAAGTTGTTGCGACTCGGTGCGAGCTTCCATAAGAGTAGCCTTTTCCTCCTCTACTTGCTTGATCTTTGCAAGCGCATCAGTGAGGTCTTGCGACGCAGAACCTGAGCTATCCTGTAATGTCAACAAATCCATCCTTAGAGTCTCGAGCTCTTCGGCGCGTTCTTCAGAGAGCTTTTTGTATTGCTCCAGTTGCCTCTTTGCATCAGCTTCTAGATCGGCTCGCAGAGAGGCAATCTTAGATCCATGGTCCTCTTTTAAAGTTTGTTGGTCCCGTTGGTGCCTTTCTTGTACTGCATCTAGTTCAGACTTGGAATTCCCGGCTGCTTTGATTGCTTCATTGAGTTCCGCTCGGATCTTTGCGATCTCTGAAGCATGCTGTGAGCTCTCTTGTTGCGAGACTTGCTCAAGGGTCGAGATAGTTTTGCGAAGACCTTCTGCCTCACCCTTCAGCTGTTCAAGCTGTGATGCATCGAGGCTGAGTTGGTCATTGATCGCGTCTAGTTGCTGAACGAGTTCGTCGTTTTCGTCGGCCTTGACCTTGAGCGCCGCTTCATGCGACTTCATAAGCTCCTGAATCTGGCCTTGGAGTTGCTGCGCGATATTAGCGCCTTCCGTCTCGCCCTGGTGTAATTTCGCAATCTGCTCTTGTAAGCCGTCGATAGACCTAAGGTGGCCAGAAATCTCCTCTTCTTTGATGCGCATATCCTCGTCTGTTAACTGCCGCAATTCATCAACTTTCTTCTGGAGCTCTTCGGCGTGCGCACTACGCTCCTTTTTGGCGTCTGCTGCTGTTTGATCAGCGTGCTGTTGAAGATTTGATAAATCATTCAACAGTTCTTCTTTCGCTTTGATGTGAGATGCAATAGTCTCATCTTTCGAGTTGAGATCGTTGGTGTGCTGTTGGTGGATAGACTGGAGTTTTGCCTGCAATTCTTCTATCACGGCTGCAGATTCTGATGCTTTGGATTCTAATGAGCTTTGGGTATCTTTCAAGGCGTCACTGTACCTTTGATTTGAAGATTCAAGCTCCGCCCGCAGATCTTCGATGGTGCTGGTGAGGTCGTTTATTTTTTCGTCTCGTGAGCGTAATTCGCCGGTTGTGCTTTGCTCGAGATCGACAAGCTTTGTTTGGAAGCTATCTAGAGTAGTCTGGGCGGTCTTAAGTTCGTCAGATAGAGCGTCGCGTTCGTTCTTAAGTGTTGCAACCTCCCGAGTGAGATCAGCAATTTGTGTTGCCTGCTCAGCGAGCTTCTTCTTTTCGGCGTCCCATTCGCGACCCTGTCGCTCGAGCTCAACGTTGAGGTCGTCAAGCACCTGTTGAAGCTCTGCTGCCTTTGTGGCTTCGGCTTGCTTCTCTTCTTCCAGCTTCAAGCTCTGCTCTTCTAATTGCTTTGTTTCTCGCGCAAACTTTGCGCCCATCTCGTCCACGACTGCCTGATCTGTTCCAGTAGCCTGTGAGACACTAGCGATTGTTTTGTCCTTTTCTGCAATAGCGGCCTGTGCATCGGCCAGCTGTTTCTTCAACCTGGCCTTCTCTGACTGCAGATTGTCGACTTCCCGGTTGAGATCGTCACATTGCTCCTGTAGCTGCTCGCGCAGGTTGGTCTCCTTGAAGAAGTCTTGCATTACCTGAGCACTCCGGCGCTTCGTCTCGACGTCCATCTCGCCGGGCCCACTAGGGGCTGTGTCCGGTCGGGGTGTCTCTTCGCCCAGCTTCGCCAGCGCAGCTTTGAGGGGTGAGAGAGCGCTCTTGCTGAGCTCGACTTCGGCATCTGAAGCGGCCTTGTCTTTGGGGGGCGCACGGCCACGTGCAGGGCCGCTGACTGGACTAGACCTGTTTGAAATATGTCAGTACGGTGCTCTTGGTAGTCAGAGGCGGATGGGCCTTACAGCTCCTCCGGGGCTGTGTCTTGTGCTGCTGGTGCTGGTGGGGCTACAGATGGCTTCTTGGCATGGGCAGCCGGGGCTTTGGATGCAGGCGCTGCACCGACCGCAGCCCTTGCTGTCGCTGCCGAAGACCGCACGCCAGGTGTTCTGGTGGACGAGGCTAGCGATGCACGAGGAGCAGCTGCTCGTGCCGCCGACGTCTCGGCAGCTGGACGCGTGGTCAGGGGCCGTTTGGCTCCCGTGGCGGTCGAGGGTGCAATCGAGGGCCGTGATGCCGCCTTCCCTGGCGATGATCGTGCAGCCGCACCTGCCACAGCCGGCGTCCTGCGCGCTGCCGACCTCTTGTTCTCGTCCCCAGACGTCACCGAGGACAAGTCGGGCTCGGCATCCGACGTGACCGACTTGGATGCCAGGCCAGTCTTCCTGGCGATGGAGCCGGGCGCCGGACGCGTGGGCGGCTTGTTCAGGCTGGAGCCAGCAGCACTGCCGCGCGATGTCGAGCTGGAGAGGGGCCTGGATGCGGCGGTGGGAGCTCGTGCTGTGCCTGTTGCTGGCGTGGTTCCTGCCGCTGGGGGCCTGCGTGCACCGGCGGTGGCAGAGCTGGTTGTTGTCGGCCGGCGTGGCGGCACGGCGTCCTTGGTGGCAGAAGCCGAATTAGAGGCCATTTTGCGGCGGATGGAGGAGGTTGGCGTCGAGGGTGCGGGCAGCTTTTTCCGCTGTGGACTCCCGGCCTGGGTTGTGGTTGAGGGAGCTTCCGCGTCGCTAGCAGTGGGGACCTCCATGGCAACTGATTCAGGGGCAGCCAGGCCAATTTGAGTGATGGATGGGCGGCATGCAATGGCTAAACTCTCCCGGCGATGGATTTGTTCTCGTGCAGCTCTAACGGGCGGGAGCCTGCATCAGCTAATACGTCGCGACCGGCCGCGTCGTCGTATGGTGGTCGCGCCTGGTGCTTGGATTGGACGCCGGATGTGGGGGAGCTCAGCATTGGGAAGAGGCAGGGTCTCCCAGCGAACGACAACGCATCTGCCCACCCCCGTCACGTCCTTTGCTTTGCACCACTGATAGACACACACGTCAAAACTGTCCTCGATGCTCCCGTATCGCCTTTGATGGCTTATGCAGCTTCTTCGGCAGTCGCAATGCATGCATGTCGTTCGCATTGCTCGCAGCAAGATGCGGTATCAGATTGGCTGAAAAGCCCAACAGAGCGAGAGCAGAGGATCTGAGTAGCTATTATTCAAGACAACGGCCGAGAGTTGGCCAATGACAACTACAATATGTGACCAGCTTGCCCCTGCCCACCCAAGTGTGTTCCCAGATGGTAGGTATGCTAGGCATGTATCATCAGAGCCAAAGACGGATACAGCCAACATCCAAAGTCTTCGAGCAGGTTACAACGTTAGCGCCTTGGCATGCTTTTGCCCATGTCATTTATGAAGATGTCCATGTTATGCCCTGCCGCGAGAACATGAAAGAATTGAGGGAAAAAGACGAGTCTTTCACACAGTAGATCAAATTCCTCTTCGCCACCCTCAAGTCTGTCGAAGATCAAGCTGCAAAGGCGAACGTCCAGGCCAAATATCGGTTCTCACTCTACAGCCCAATGACGTTGTTTGACAAGAACATTGGCCTCCATTGTCAACATCGTTATGTCAGTTGGCGCATTCATCTTCTCAACCCAACTAAGCTGTACCCGATCAAACTAACACCCGGCCGTTCCTAGAAGGCTTCGCTAAAGCTGCAACTGGAATGCACTCATTGAAGAACGCGATGATCTAGTCGCCTCTGAACTGGGATCCACTCTCTTATGCGGACATCAATCTATGCGGTAGAGATGATCTCTATTATTGCAGATATTCAGCATGGGCATAGTGTATCACGAACCAGGCTGTAATGCTCCATGCTATTTCGAGAAATGCCCTTCCCGACATCTATGTTGGGAAGTTCTACCGTGGCATCCAGACCCCGAACTTCATAATCTTTTCCAACAGACTGGGCTCGATAAACATGGTGAAGGTTTGGTAGAACGCTGGGATGATCCGTTTCCAGAAAATGAGTCACTAGAAGAAGTGACAAGGGCTTATCCACTTTCAAATGATCCAGGTCGGATTCTACCCCCTTATGGGTTGAAGAAAAATGAGAGCTACTATTGAATCTACATTATTAGAAGGACCACGCACTTTTATCAGACTAGCATGACTATTCTAGGCAAAATAAATTAATATCTTTAGTCATATGTAATTTGGAGGAATGCAATTGTACCGAGGTTGAGGCCGTTAGGGTATATATAATGTCTAGGGACAAGGTGAGCAGGTGCCTCTACAAGCTACTAGTCGATTCTTGGGCATTTTCTTCTTCCTTACCTTCGCCCACCTTTTTTCCTTTCTAATTCTAATCACATCGAGTAGGTGCTGGTGAACAACCTCTGCCTGCTTCTGAACTGTCTGCTCTTTATCATTGTGCACATTGCCTTTGCTATTTTGTCCTTGTTCTCGGAAATCATATATTTTTCAGGTTTAAAGAGGTTGCACAGACAATACCAGGCCGATCGCAAGCAAAGCTGGGTTAATTCAACAGTGGCTATAGCCTTCTACCAACTAAATGACTCTACGTAAAGTTTCGCTTTTACTCCTTTGCCATTCCTCACAATATGTCCAACCGTATTCCGCACCTCATTCGTCATGCCATCAGGGCCTGAAACAAGCACAGCAACCCCACTTCCACCGGCGTGTTCCAACTCACTCGCCAAAATGCCACCAACAGACATCCTCGCGCCCACAAATATCTCCTGCTCAATCCGTGACAACGCACCGCTAGTCTTGACATCACCAATCAGTGCCTGGCTGCGACACCCCCAGTAAAGCTTTGCGCGGCCAGGGTGAGAACGAAGGCAAGGTAAGATAGCGGTGATGCCAACGCCTCCGACTATTGCTATCAGAATAGGCGACTTGTTTAATTCTGATATCGAATGCGACTTGTAGCCGGCCTCGAGAAGGACTGGTAGGAAAGGCCGATTGCGCAGGGCGAAAGTTATGCCGGTTTTTCCACGGATATAGAACGTGATACCGGTTTGTAAAGGCTACTTAGATGAATGAGATGGATTGCTCTCGCTGTCAGCGCGGGCGTCCGCCGAGGTAGCGTGCACCTCTGCGTGTTTCTCCAAGTCGTGAGTAGTGCGCGACTCAATGCGTTCCTGCGACCCTGTCAAAGTCGGAAGAATAGTAGAAGACACCGAGAACGGGTGATTCTCCCAGACGCACCAAGTGAGTGTTGGGAAATAGAGGTACGCATAGCCACTAATGGCGACCCCGGGAACCGTGACACGAATGTACTCATCATCGATAGCCGTGACCTCCGCCGTTTTGATACCGTTCTTTGCGAGGCGTAGCCAGCGCGCCACACGATCAAACGCCCAAATAGCCATCGTTATGATGATCCACAGCTCGTACCCCCACGAATGCTGGAATTCAAAAACGATGTGCCAGTAGCATCCCACCACAACCAAAATTGAAATGACAACATGCCAAACAAGAAACGCCTCGTACGCCTTTCTGCGAACGACACCAATGGAAGTAGGGAATAGTACCGTCATGCCCAGTGTGGCGACAATTCCCCAATACCAGTACGGCAACTTTGACGTTGCGGCATGAGTTCCAAGCTTGAGGTATTTGTGAAGGTAGATGATGCTATGCAATATAGCTTGCAATGTTGCTATCGACGCTACCCACCGGTGGAGCAAGAGGAACGTTGAATGTGACCAGTTTGTCAGCCACAAAAGGAGATTGTTTCGACCAGCGTATAGAAACACCAGTGGTAAGTTTGCGAAGCTCAATAGGCCGAGACGATTGGAAACTAACATGACCATCCAACCCCATCGATCGCCGGGGTAGAACGTATTTGGGTTGGCGTACCGGTAGTTGACGGCGGAAAGTACAACGTTGATTAGTACTAGGTAGAAGATGAACAAGGCTTGGCCTAGTGTGATTCCTGCGTCTAGGCCAATTCGTGCGAAATTTGCTTGTTGACTTCCGAGTAGTGGCGCGTTGACTATGTAGGCGTTGAATTTGGAGCGAAGGGTACCTGGAAAGGGGGCGAATCGTAGAAGGGAAAGGCCAATTGGAATGACAACGCCGGAGAGAAATAAAACGAGGCTGGGCCTTGTTTAGTATCGGATTCAAGCATCGTGATATCTGTAAACTTACGCATATCCTTCCTGCGTGCTCTCCTGATGCCCGAATATAACATCTGTGTTATATGCTGCAAACCACAGACCCTCAGCAACATTGCTTGTAGTGTTTAAAGCGCCTGGCTCGGTATACACAGCAGTTGGTGTATTACTAACTTTCGCCAGAGCCTCTTGGAACGTCTCCTTTGGATCTGGTTGAACAGCAAGCGTACCCGGGACATTGTCTTTCCAATAGCGTTCCAGCTTCCAGACAGGAACATCTTTGCACCTAGAATGGATGCACCAGGCCAATGTCTGGAGAAATACGTCGTCGGTAGCGTAGCAATTAGCATCCGTCATGCCCATGCCCTCCATACCCGGCATGTCTTCCACGGTAGAGCAGCTGAGTTTTGCACCGGCAATTGCGTCGCGGCACGCGAATGCGCAGGGAGGTTGAAAGACCTGGAAGCCATAGCCAACAAAGCCATAGTTGCGACGCGTTGGCGCCTTCTCCATGCACAGCACGGCCGTAACAAGGGCAAAACATATAAGAAGCCTCATGTCGAATCAATGACTAGATTCGCGTGATGCTCAAAAGACAGTCAAGGCGGGTCGCCTAGACATTTAAGAATGCAAGCACAAGACTAAGAACCCTACGGATGCTTATCTGGACCCGTCTCCAGACATTTGGGGCAAAAGCGCCAGACTACAGAGCATGCGTTCGCTACCAGAAGCGGTTATGGAACTAGTAGGCTTTTGGAGATGAGGCGTTGAGCAAGACACCCTTGAAGGAGGCGATTGGTGTTCATAGGCTCGATGCGACCTTAGCGTACATGGAAATTCACTCAATCTACCTCACCGTGATTAGTTTTCTCGATGCGTGATTCGCAGACAAGCGAAACTAGGGTGTGGGTACAGAGTAAGCGAATTGCGAAGCCTAGTTTGAATGCGGTCGCACAAATGTGGGGGTGGAGGTGGGGAAGTTCTGTGGTGTGTTGCCAATGGCCAGGGGCTACGCACCGGCATAGTGGGAAAGAGGGTGCTGATCATGTTTCCACTAGAGTCAGTCATGATCTTTTATTTAGCAAGAGCGTATAGTGTCTAGGAATCGCTAGGTAGTTTTACTCATTGGGAGACTACAGTCTTGCACCTTCTTAGTGTTCGAGAAGAAAATGCTTATACTCTACCATGCTTTAGATAGGGAAAGATTGTGGCATTAGCAAAACGTTACTGGCGTGGGTATTGAGGATTTCTACGCCCCCAAACAAAGTTCAGCGGGCTTTTTTATAGTCTGGAGTATGGATGGTTAGATACTATAAGTGCTACTTTTAACCTAGTCACTGATATCAATTTATATTGAGCCCCCAATGGAGATTGATTTCTCGATTAAAATGCGAGAAGAATTGGTTAGAGCAGAATATACTTTCAAATTATCTGATCGTCCAGTTCGCACCCCTACTAAGACTACAAAGTTGATCGATGCGAAATGCTGGGAAAATGCGGGTGAGAGTTGGTGTCGTAGTGTTCCATACCAAGATGTCGGAAGTTCGTACCCGTAGCCCCCACTGATTTGCATTTAGCATTGCCAATTAAGAGCCTCCTAAGTATCAAATAATTACGTCTATTTCGGGATTAGCGTGTTGAGAATCAGCTGTCCTGCCGACATGCAAAACCCCGCATCATGAATCGAGCACTTTCAAAGTTGGAACGCCATTTCCGTCTACCTAGCCTCCGTTCATCCAACACCGCATCCTTCCTTACACGAACCCCATACAACTACTTTCCATCGCACTAAATTCAAAGTACAACTGCCTACCATTTCGCATCTTTTGCAACTAATTGAGGATGCATCAAAAATTCAACCTGGCAAACCATCCAAATCCTATATACGAAGTTGATGTAGGGGGTAACACTTTCCAACTCAACCCTGAAGAGTGGTTAAAAACTTGCTGGACTGATGGTTTGGATACGTCCTGCTCCATCTGCAACCATCCTTTCGACGTCTCGATCGCGCTACCGGTACGAACTCTAAGTCTTCAGAATACCTCAACTGCTAGTTTGAGAAATAATGAGATCCCTTCAATTAGGATATCCAATACTCATTTAGATTGTTTGAAAATTCACGGTATCGAATTCATCCCTGTCTCGCATGCCTGGCAAGAACCCGTAGCTCGAGCCTACGCTTCTCGGGAATTCAATTCTCGAGCTGCACAAATGACCTTTGAGATTCCCACTCGGATACTTATTGCCGCTACCCGGCGCTTCGGTCCTAAAGTGCGAATCTGGCATGATTATGTTAGTGTACCACAATGGAATGACAGCTTTAGAGGAACGGCAATTTTGCCTCAGATCTTCAAGATCTTCAACTATGGTGGCACAGCTCTAATACACTTGGACGATGAACCGACATTCGACATGTTTGAAACACGCACAATTGAAGATCTCGTTTCATATACACCAACACTAAAAAGATTGTTCAGCGCGACGTGGTTCAGTCGTATGTGGGTTATCATTGAATTTATCATGTGTCGCGATGGATACCTAATGAATAGCCGTTTCGAGATCATGTCAAATACATTTTCGTCGCTCATGGAGCAAATCACGAAAGTGGATACATCGCTGAGTCTGGCTTCACCGCTGAATCCAGCTCCTGAGTGGATGGCGAGTATTCCGATGTTCAGCAAAGATAGATCAGTACATAACTGTCTTGGTCATGTCTACGATCTCCTCGCTAGCCAAGGCTGCCGGTCCTATCGTGATAGATTCATTGCGACATGTGCTGTGCTGGAACAGGACGAATACTCGAATATTCTAGCGCAGCTGCCTCAACATACGCAAGAGGCTTGTCTTTGGGTATCAAAAAGAGCTCTTTTGCGTAATGACTACAGTCCGCTATTGCTTCGCCCCTCAAAGGAAGTTCAACATTCTCAAGTGCATTGGCTCAGGGGGCATAGCGTAATGGACACAAATATGTGGGGATTAGGCATAGAGACGAGTCCAGCACTTGTGCCACCGCGCATTTTGCCCGATAATGCAATTGAGTTGGTAGTCCGCTCTCTTGGAAGAGTGGTGGATATATTGAAAGATATAAATCCTGAAATGGTCCTCTTAGTTGAATGCTTGAGTTGTGGAACAAACACGTCTCCCAAGGCGTATATGTGGGAAGGTTCGGCTGTCGGAGCAATGCTTCACTGCATCCTAGGCTTATCGTATAAGCACTCGCCTGTCGGTTTAATCGGGATTGTTATCCGAGAAGAGCATATCATCGGGCGGGCATACTTGGATTCCTTAAAGTGCGCTTGTGATGAACAGGTCACAGTACGTATAAGATAGGAGTCACTGGTTCAAATCGTAGCAACGCAACTGTTAGATTTGATTAAAGTGTGCTGCACGTTAACCGAATCAAGATAAAATTCATAAGAGGTGTTCCTATACAACCGAACTCTTTGTCAATAGCTCCTTGGTAATTGAAGCACCTTCTCTCCAATATAGTTGAGAATCATCTCTCTACTCACGGGCGCAATTCGAGGAACCAAACACTCTCTGAACCACCTCTCGACATCATACTCTTGTGCATAGCCCATTCCGCCATGTGCCAGAACTGCTCGTTCACAAGCTGTGAAAGCTGCCTCTGCAGCAAGGTATTTTGCGCTATTTGCGGCAACACCTATTGCATCTTGCCTAATAGTCTCGTCTGCCTTGCTGGCGTCATAAAGCCGCGCTGCATGATATGTAGCTAATTTGGCTGCTTCTAGGCGCATGTAGGCATCCGCTAGGGGATGTGCGATGCCTTGATTCATACCAATCGGCCGTTGAAACACAACACGTTCTCTTGCATATGTGCTTGCTCTTGCAAGAGCCGCATACCCAAGCCCTAGAGCTTCGCCAGCCAGCAAACATCTCTCTGCATTCATGCCATGCAGGATAATCTTGAATCCCCCACCTTCTTTGCCCACCAAGCAATCTGCTGAGATTTTGTAATTGTCGAAAAACACTTCATTTGCATCGACTGCACGGCCACCCATTTTCTTGATCCTCCGCATCTCAAGGCCGGGCGAGGACCTATCTATTGGTATGCAGAACATGCTCAATGCTTTGGATGGTTTTTCTGCTTCTTCGCGAGCGGTGGTGCGCGCCAAAAGGATCATTCGATCGGCGACTTGCGCACAAGTAATCCATATCTTCTGGCCCACGATGCTGTAAGTTCCATCATCCTGTTTCTTCGCGGTTGTGCTCAACCTCAGCGTATCAAGCCCAGCATTTGGTTCCGTGACGCCAAAACAGGTCCTAAACTCGCCGCTGATGATCTTTGGAATAGTCTCTCGTAGCTGCTTTTCTGTACCAAACTTGGTGAGTGGCTGCGTTGCATAAACATTTGCATGTATCGCTTGAGCGCCTGCCATACCGGCTCCCGATTCGGTGATGGTCTGCATCATCATGGTTGCTTCCGAGATGCCGAGGCCGGAACCACCAAAAGCCTCTGGCAACGCAACACCCAGCCACCCATCTTTAGCAAGAGCAGCATGGAATTCTTTGGGGTCCGTGCCTGTTTCATCTCGTTCTTGCCAATATGTATTGGGGAACCGTGAGCATACTGCTCCTATGGCTTCGCGGACGGTGAGTTGCTCTTCGGTAAATCCTGTTGTTTCCATGATCCGCATGTGGCGTGTTTGTGAGAACGCCCGCCTTGGGGCCGCCTGGAGGGGCCATGAAGATGAGAATATGGCACAACTGGAGTGGGAGACGCTTTGCGCTATCGAACGGAACATGGCTCTGATGCGGACTCCTCAATGTTCATGTGGGAGTTGATATACTAGTAGGCGTGTCCATGCGCTCAGTTTTGTAAAGCCGACATGCACCAAACTAACCTAGGTCCACAGGCAAGACGCCGAAACGCTGACATCGTTGTCGTCTTAGCGCAGCCGCTTATATGGACTTCCATCAGCATGCGTACACCATACCATATTACTACTCTTCTACAAAGCTATGGCTCAACACCATGGTCTTACAGAAAAGCCCTGTCTCCACAATTTCTATTTGTTGTGGCCCAGCAGTTTGTCGCAACGCCGTCTTCCGATTCGCAAATTAGATGCTTAGCCCAAGAACACCCCTAATCGCGACGGCCGTTCGAATATAGCCACCATACCCCCTGCAACAGCACCCATAGAGTAAATAAAGCATTGTATTTCTATTTACGTGATGACTTTATGTATACCTGGAGTACTACTGTGGTAGTGATTTGACGAGCGGTGGCAGCCTCTACTTCCCCTACATTGCCTTGCTTCGGACTATCGAGTGACTAAAGCTTTCAGGGATGCCTAGGTAAATAATATATTTTAAACCCCATTCTATGTTTTATGCAACTGTCACAGCCCACGTCACTACCTTGAAAGTCGTTGACTGCTAAAGCAACTTCTGAAAAATTGTCACTTAGGTACGTTGTGGTAATCGAATTGAACAATCTCAACCCGCTCATTTCATCCTTTTTGATATCCTTTGTTTCTGGCAATGCCAGGTATAGCTTTGCAAGCGGTACTTAGCCTCAATCTTTACTCCCGCTGCATAGAGTTCACTTCGTACAGCAGTTTTGGAGGACAAGAGAGTGTATACATTATAGGATGGCGAATCCGTGACCTCGATCCAAGCGTCAGCTAGCCAGCAATACGAGAAATCGCGAGTTCAACCATAGCTAATACCAACATCCAGAATGCTTGCACCTACGTTTGTGCCATGCATTTTGTGTTACCAAACCCCTGACTAGTTGAACAAACATTGACTCATAATTGTAACTCTCATGGCGCGTTACTGGTATTAGCTCGTTGCTTGAAGCAATCAGAGTGTGCTTAGCAAACTGGAAGGTTCCACTCCGTCATTTATAACTCTTCCTTCACCTTTCTACCACTTTCAACTAAATTCACCCCCGAAAATTTTCGTCCCGCGTTTGCTATCGTTGTATGGTTGAGCTTTTGCACCAATGACGCGATATCTAGACTTTGTCACTCGTCATGCCCAGCTACGTGCCAGCATCATTCACAACACCACTAGGATTAGTGCAGGCAGCCGCTGCCTCGCCAAGAATTAGCTTCGCAAACACGCATATATATATATATGTCCGCTGACCCTCTCCTCTCATTCCCAAATCTCCTAAATCCACTGCATACGGACACAATGTCTCCAGCGCATACAGACACAATGGTTCCGGAGCATACAGACACAATGGCTCCAGAGCATACGGACACAACGGCTCCAGCGCATACAGACGCAGTGCCTTTGCAAAAGAACATACCCATGATGATTGGCCTCCTGATTGTCGAACTCCTGATCGCTGCCGTCTTCATCTTCATCGATATCGCGCACGTTCTCGCCTCCGATGGTGTGCCCATGTTTATCAGGCTCCTCTTTGATGTCGGCAGCACTGTCGTGTCTACCTTCATCCGCATCTCGTACGCTATCGGCTTTGCCGCATTTGCCCTGCTTGCGACGCTACTTTTCTACTTATACCGCATGGCCGCTCCCATATTTTTCTTCTGTGGCCGGCTTTCCATCGCCATTGTCAAGGTACGTGTCTAGAGCTCAATCAAAGTGCACAGAATCAAGCTCACAGTCCAAATAGTACCATTTCGGGCATACTGTGCTCTATAAGACTTGCAACGAGTACTTCAATGTGTGTTACAAGGTGTGGTCCAAAGTATACTCAAGCTTCAAGAGGACGACTTGGAAGACAGTCGCCACTAAGGTCAAACAAGAGGTTCGACATTTCCGCTGTGTATCATTTAGAATTTCCAGTGCTAACCATCATCAGAGCGAGCACATAGCCGCGCCACCCCGGGGTCCTGATTCTGATCCCTATCCGCCGCTTATAGGAAACTTTGTCATGCCTAGGAAGTTCTGTCTACGTTCAGACCACCACCGTCAATACGATTCACCACCACCGGTCAACCCAGCATTCACTATGCGCTTCAGCCATATCGCAGGCCTGCCTCCCTTCGACTTGAACAAACCACACTTTGTGAAGAGAACCGAGTCGGAACGCAAAAAATTGGTTGGGAGTCTTCCAGTTGGCCAGGTAGTCTCCACCCCCAATTTCCTTCTATCTCCGCTGGGAACTCCTGAGCCCGAGTATATGCTTAACCCTCGTGAGTTAGCCGTGCAACGGTACAAAATCCAAGAGCAACAACGTCAGGCCGCAGAGCAACAGCGTCGAGTAGCAGAGCAGCAACGCCTGTTGGCAGAGCAGCAACGCCAGGCGGAAGAGGAAGAGGCTACTCGTCAGCGCCTCCACGCAGCCACCCAATCAGCAAGGGAACAGCTAGGAAGCCACGAGAAAGCGTACTACATCCACGTATCGGATCTCCATGGCTATGATAAACCTCTCCTCGACGCCGTCTTCCAGCTGGACAATGAGATGGATGCCTCCAATGAAGAGGGCATCTATATAGCCATCCTTGCCTTGATTAATGACGTCTTGATGCCAATCTACAATATCTTGCAGGCAATGGACCAGGCTATCCCATTGATGCTCCAGGACGCTGAGCAATTCAAGGCTGTCTGGCCAATCGACCCAATTCAGGTGGCACTGGACCGCTTTGAAGAGATCCACGCCGAAGAGCAATTGTGCAGTGAACTGCAAAGCGTTGTTGCTCCCATGAAAGAACAATGGGTCTTGATCCTCAAGGCCATTGAAACTGCTGAGACGCCAGAGAGTCTTGTCGAAAGGCTCGCAACAATCAAGATGCGTTCCTTCCGGTCGCAGTCCCAACAAGCGAGGATTCAAGCACCTACTACGGGCTTGAACTTCGCCAGCTTCAAAGACTTTGCTGCCTCCACAAACGAGCAGACACAAGTACCCAGCTTGACTGTCGCAGCAGCAGCTCCTAGTGGAAGCGCACCAGTCGATGGCACCAAGTTGTCGAGCGATGAGGCTACAAGGATCTTGAACTACATCAAGTTCAACATCCTCGACGTCGTGCAGGAGGTCAAGACCCTCAAGGCCAGCAAGTCGAGGGTCAGCGCCAGCATCGCTGGTAGCCTTACCGACAAGCTCAGGTTCATGCGCGAAGCTGCCTGTGGCCAAGTTGGCATTTTCGACGGCAGCGAGGGCTCCGACTGCGCCCTGATGAAAACCCAGATCAACACCGTGATCAAGTTCACTGCGGACCTGCCTCACAAGGAGCGATCTCTCACCAAGACTCGCGACCTGAACAAGGTTGCCCTAGAGGTCATCAAGCTGTGGAACTAAACAGCAAAGAGAGTTTCGGTGGTGTTGCAACTTTCTCACTCTCACAGCTCTATTGAAGCAAAAGGTCTTGATATCCTTCCTTCGGGGAGTGAGGTCGGCCCTGCTCGAGCTGTAGAAGAGTTTCGAGAAGTGGGTAATCGAGCGGATGGAGTTACAGGATTAGCATTTGCATCAATGTGGAGTTTGGGTTGGGCGCTTCAAGCGGATCATTGGGAATATACCCTTTCGGATTGAGTTACGGCATTAACATGGAGTTTGGGTTGGGATTTTCAAGCGGATTAGTAGCGCTATACCCTTCATCATGAACTCCTTTTTCTTTGATGCCTGCTTCATTATATCTGTGTGCTCAGTGAGATTTCTATGCGCCGTCTTTCGTGCCTATGATAATCCTTTCGATGGCATGCCTTGGCTGGGAGAAATAGATGACTTATGCCGCTTAATATTTACGTCTTGATGTACCACTTCTTACACAACGCGCGCAGTCAATGGACCGCGTGCGTCTTCTTCTTCCATTCCTGGTACACGGTACGGCTGCTTTTCTTACCAAGCCACAAAAAGATGTGCAAAACCAACCGACTAGCAGTTATCCTTACATGCGCAAAACAACTCATTTATGTCCGAGCACCTTGTTGGGGACCGTACTCGCTACCTGTCGGACTCTAACTATTCCGCCGCTATACACATGGCGGCGCACATCGAGACCTCCGCCGCGAGAGCACGTTTCACGCCCATGACGTGCGTGAGGGTTTTTTGACCAGTAGAGTGCATCGCATTAGTATGGACTATTTTGGGCATGTCATGTCTAGATTTTCCGAACACCGTGCGTAACATGACTACCCAGGGAAGTGGACGCATCTGTTACTTAGCATCAATCAGAGGATAGCAAAAATCATGTATGGACTGGGCAAGTAATGTCAAAATTTTGTATCTTTAAGGAAGTAAATTGGGTATTGTGTCGTCTCTTGCTCTATCTTTATCATCTCTCCATCTCTATGCACAGCACCCTGTTGGTCCTGCTGCACTTACTGAGCCCGCCCTTACGTCCTTTTCTCCTTCAATACCATAAGGCAGTCGAACAACCATCCAATCACACAGAAATTTGCCCAAAATTGAGCCCAAGATGATACTGATGAACATGTAGCCGTTGTAATACATGACTAACAACATGACAATGTAAGCCAGACCCAGGGTCACACCGTGAATAATCGCTCGAACAAGTTGCTGTAAAGCGGTAGCTCTATACGTCGCATACTGGGTTCCCAAAGGCGTAGGTCCGTCGCAGCAATTGGCAGGAATGGCAGATGTGAGGGCGGCGTGCTGGAACCGGAGTTGGCGTTGGAATTGGCGGAGGAGGTAAGCGTCATACTCGTGTCCCACGCGACGAACGAACTCCAGACAGACAACAAGGAGAGCCGCACCAACACATGAGGCAGCGAACATGGCATTATTTTGGATATGCCATGATGAGGCGAGGAAGCAAGAGTCCATGACGTTCCAATTCCAGAGCATCTGCAGCTTGTCAATGGCCATCGCTTTGAGAGAGATACTTGGGCAAATGACTGACCTCCATTTTACAGGCATTCGGGTCCTTGGTCGTCGCAGTCGAGCTTCCGTGATTCATGATGGGCAATGCGCTTTGCAGTCTTTCTCGAGAATGTTGATACTTGTCGGACAGTGCGAGGATTCGAGAACGTGGCTGAGGCGCAACTACTATAACACTTGTTTCCCAAGGAATTGTTTGTTTGCCAGCCCAAGACAGTGGCAAACGTCTTCGTTATTAATTTGCGCAACCCAACCTGTCCCACGTTCTGTCTAGATTGCCGGCTTCACATCGGCCGTTGTTTGAACTTGTGGGGTTACTTGCTCAAACACTCTCGCGCCATTCCTTTTTCGCCGGTTTTGGCCCTTAGCTCATCCCACCTGTCCATCTTGGCCGGTGACACCCATGCCATGCTCTTGCCGACCACGCCGGTAATCTGTTTCGTGCAATTCGCCCGTTGAAATGTCCATACCATATATGACCATGGGTCGGCCTATGGACTTGATGCTACATCGTCGACAATCTTGTCTCAACCCTTCTGACGGTTTGTCGTGATTTTATTGCGTTGTCAGAGGCAATGGCGACCAACATGCTATCTCCACGCCATATCCAGAACTTGAGCGACGGGGGTACCCTCGAGCCGCATTGGGGGTATGCAGTCCGACAGATGCCATGTAAGAACGACATAGGGTCCTGCATATATCTCGATGCCGTTTATGACGCACACGACGTGGGAATGTACTACACCGGTATCTTCTGGGCGACCATTGGAGGCATTCTGATTCTCTGGGCCCTTGGACGGCAATTCATGCGATCGCAGCCATCGGGTGTGCAACTACCGGCCGAAGCAGGAGAAGAAGTACAAGAGAAGGGAAGTTCCTTGGAGAGACTGCAAAGGGCGATCCCAGCGTATACCAGACAATATCTTCTTCCAGACGCTGCTCGTCTCATTTTTGGACGGGTGACGAGGACCCAGGTACTCACCCTCGCCGTCCTTACTGGGTATTTGACCATCTGGTCGTTTGTCGGTATTACCTACGGAACCTGGGTGACACCAGTCAAGAATAAGCCCGGCGTGTACAACACCCGAACAAGTCTCGGTCCCTGGTCTGATCGTATTGGTGTCCTGGCCTATGCTCTCACGCCTCTTTCCGTCATGCTTTCCAGCCGTGAATCAATCCTCTCACTCGTTACCGGACTTCCATACCAGAGCTTCATTTTCCTACATCGATGGCTAGGGTACATCATTTTCGCGCAGTCCGCTCTTCACACTATCGCTTGGTGTGTCGTCGAGATTAGGCTGTACCAACCCCAACCCACGGTAGCCCTCGAGTGGGTCGTACAACCATACATAGTCTGGGGTATTGTAGCCATGCTTCTTCTTTCCATTATCGTCATTCTATCTACGCCATGGGCCATCCGACTTACTGGCTACGAATTCTTCCGAAAATCCCACTACGTCCTCGCCATGGTGTACATTGGCGGGTGCTGGGGTCACTGGGAACAGCTCAAAGTTTTCCTTTTGCCAGGCTTGATCGTCTGGTTTATCGATCGCGGTATCCGATTTGCCAGAACTGCGCTCATGCACTACAACTACCTTCCTTCGGGACACATGGGTTTCCGCGCAGCAGTAGCAAATATTACCTTCTTCAAGGACGCAATCAATGGTGATGTAGTGCGCCTGGATCTTGAACACCCGCATGATGCATGGGAGGTTGGTCAGCACTTCTACATCATGTTTCCGGAAAGCAGCATCTGGCAGTCTCACCCATTTACTCCCCTCAGCCTGCCAGTGCATGGGGCTGATTTGCAAAAGCATTCTTACATTTTCCGTGCAAAGAAGGGTGAAACAAAGAAAATTGCCGACTTGTCGGCTCTTCGAACGGCGCGGATGAAGAACCATGAAGAGTCCTACGAAGGCTTGATGCCTGATGCAAGGCTTTCAACCGTTCTCACAGGCCCTTATGGCGAACGCATAATGCGCGATCTTCCTGTCGATTCTAACGTTTTATGCATTGCTGGCGGTACAGGTATCACCTATGTCCTACCGGTCCTCCTTGAGCTTGCATCCCGACCGCAAACACTCGACCGCCGCATGTCCTTAATATGGGTAATCCGACGCAGAAGCGACATCGACTGGGTTGCGCCAGAGCTCGCAATCCTCAAGCGCAAGTGCCCGAATCTGCGAACTGGCATCCACATCTACGTCACCCGTGCCATCGAAGATAGCGACCCGAGCGTGCCTGCTGTGTCCGAGAAGGCCATCGCCAATGATTGCTCGAATGAAATCGAGCCTGCCTCAAAATCGGAATCTTCATCGGCATCTTTGTCTTCAGCGCTGTCAGTACATGGCATATCGAAATCAGAGCTCGGCTTGAACCACTACGAAGCGCGGCCAAAGCTCAACGTATTGGTGCCAGAGTTCATCAACAACACCGTAAGAGGAAGGACAGAAGTGTTTGCGTCAGGGCCTGGTGGCATGATCAGCGATTTGAGGAGTATAGTAGCCGCCGCAAACAAGGGCGGTGAAGTCTGGAAAGGCGACAACAGGTGCGATGTACGGTTGACATGCGATGACCGGTTGGAGTGGTAGATGTAGTAGCGCTTGATACCCACCACAATTGATTAATATTTTCAACATGCTTTTTTTGTAAATTTACTGCGAACACTAAGACTAAATCTTCAACAAAAAAGGGAAACGCAAGATAGCGGCTCGGGAAGGGCCGATGTGAGTCGGCAATGGTACGCCCCAGTAAGGATACGAGGGCCGAAAGCAGCCTGACCCCTGCCATTGGCTCGTCGTCACACATGGGCAAGGCGCCTAAGAGAAGCCGCGAACTCTGTTCCAACCTCATCCAACTTGGATAACTCTTTGTCGACGATACCAGGGCTTCTGAAGACAGATGGCGGAGAAAATGCCTGCTTGTTGATGCGTGGCGATGTGATTGACTCCGGCAGGCGAGGCGCACACTTTTCGCGTTTCTATGGCTTGTGCAACAGTAGCACAGTTTACATCGTCGTACGCTGTGCAGTGGGGTGTTGAATGGTGACTGCTCATTGCAGTTGGTGTAAGAAAGAAAGAGAAGGATTATAAATCATTTTGACTGGCTTCAACCTGTCCGGAAGCATGAGTGTCAGAATCAAAGCGAGCGAGATAAAAGACTGTGAACAGAGCTACGCGCTAGGATGTTGGTCAAAGTTGCTGGAGTCAAAACTAGTCTCTCAAACAAAGATCACTACCCCACTGTTCCTGGGCACCTCCTTGGGCATTCGGATCTCCTTGGACACCATGCGCAGGGGCTCCATTTGAATCTCAACTACGGCATCAAAACGTCTACCATGGACATGCGATTTTGTTGGGAACAAGGTTCGCGAAGTACAATATGGCGTATGCACACTGCCCGCCATCATTTTCGCTCTGCATAGCTCACACTCATTCTCACCCTACAGTTCCCTTCTGGCAACGAACACAACTACGCATAAGGAGATACTGGCCCCTTTCCTGGACCCTGCCGCGTAATAAATACAAGCATCCAAGCCGATGTTCCTGCGTCCGAGGAGGCCTCAAGAAATTCCTGCGGCTCGATTTCTCTAAAGATATGTTGTGCCACCGCTTGGCGCTTGCCGGCTTCCGCTTAGGCGCCGTTGGTCTTACGCAACAGCGTTAGATAGCATGGGGTATCCAGATTGGGGTGCATTGCGATAAAACAAGGTCGCGTGCTTTGCATCATGGACGTGAAAGTTGGTTGGTGATGCTTTCTTATCGTCTAAGTTTGGCTTTCTTTTGGTCGTGTGGGTGATTCACCTTGTTTGATCTTGTGTCGATTTTCTCTCGTTTTTATCCATCGTCACCACGTTCGCTACATACAGTTAATCAGTTTAACCAACCAACTCGGTCCATTCAGAATGAAGGCTGTCTTGTCAGTAATCAGCCTGGTAGCCGCTGTGGCTTTTGCTCAGGAGGACCGCTGCGACGCACCATATCCCAAAACCTTTTGCAACACTACCGAAATCCTCAAATTCGAATCTTCGGACTGCAAACCTTACCACGTCTTCGTCACCCGCGGTTCTGATGAGCCCTATCCTGGCCGTCAAGGCAACATTACTGCATCAATCTGCTCGCGACTGGGGAGCAATGATTGCAACTTTGAGAACATCGAGT
Source organism: Ophiosphaerella narmari (assembly GCA_028456235.1). Classification (NCBI taxonomy): domain Eukaryota; kingdom Fungi; phylum Ascomycota; class Dothideomycetes; order Pleosporales; family Phaeosphaeriaceae; genus Ophiosphaerella; species Ophiosphaerella narmari. The sequence continues at coordinate 1,355,256 of JALNQA010000001.1, read as the reverse complement.
ATCCTGCCAAAAGCACCGGATGGGGAAAGGATAAATGGTGCAAGTCTGCGAACAAAGGTGCGCTGGCCGGTCAAGCACAAATGCGAAGCTTCAGTAAAAAGTGTCCCAACACGAAGTTGATATTACTGGGCTTTTCACAAGGAGCATCCGTTGCGCAGGACATCTTAGGTGGTGGCGGCGGAAAGGTTTTTGAATGCGAACAACCGAGTAGCCCAGCTATGGATGCAACCACGGCGCCAGGGTCAAACAGTGCGTGCCAGAAATTCCCAACAACCGATATAGGCCACTGCTAACAATTCAATAGTCATGGCAGCGGTCACATTTGGCGCCGTATCTCGCTCCCGCAACCAAAACTTCACCATCGGCGACGGCGTAAACTTCGACGGTCGCCGCGCCCGCACACCCACACAAGTCGCAGCCCTCAACAAGTTCTCTGGTGTCCTACGAGACTACTGCCACCATGGCGACCCCATGTGTGCCGTAGGCAGCAAGCCCGAAAACGTCTGGGTCCACCTCGACTACTTCCTCGCACACAACGAAGAAGTCACAGCCTGGATAGCCGACGTAGCCAAGAAGGACGTCAAGCAGGTGAGTAGCTCTGGCCCCAGCACACGATTCCAGGAGTCGACTACGGTGATTGCGAAGTCTGCTGCGTTGCCTACGGTTACCCCTTCGATGGTGCAAACTTCAACGAATATACGAGCTGACGCTTCCGAGGCCCAATCTGCCCAGACGGGAAATGCACAGGCGGGGAGTGCGAAGACGGGGGCGGCGCAAGGGCTGAAGCCGTGGATAGGGTGCGGGTCGCTTGTTGTGGGTGTGTTGTTTGCTGCATTTCAGCTGTGAATTCTGGGTTGCGGCTTTTGAGGCCGTCTGCATGAGTCTAGTATATGGATAGGGTGGAGTCTCTGGATACTGGGAAGGAGATAGACTATGGCTTGAGTCGACGCGAGTGTGATGGCATAGTAATTGATACATGGCTACGGCTAATGTCTACAAGAATGGACTATCAGAAGAGAACAGTGCTTCATCCCTAGCTCACTGGTCTGGTCTAGTCTGGAGTGGTGAAGGAAACTCGCTGCTATTGGTCGGCGTCTAGACCAGCGCCACAGCCAAGAACGGCAAGCGGCCCTGAGTACCATGGCCGCGCCTCACGCATCTCATGGCACATCGCCCCTGCACCCCCCCAAACTTCACAGCTGGGCGCCTTTTTCTGATTTTTTTGCCCCATGTCCAACTCCCCTGGCCCACAGCGATGACCATGACGGCCAGCCCTGTCTCTCTTCAACTTCATCCATTGCCCCTTTGACCTTGGCCACACCCGCCCCTGATTGCCACAATGCCCATGCTCACCCCCTCACGCATAGCCATTGTGGTGCTCTCGCTGTCCCTCTTCAGTTTCTTCTGGACCCTGGGATTCCCTTACCAGCTGGGAGAGCCTGCGAAGCCGGTCATAGACCACTACGACTACAAAAATGTCCACTCAGAGCCAATAATACCCGCGCCTTCAATACCGTCGCCCACACGACACGCCGCACAGCAAACACCGACGAGAGCCGACAAGCGGCCAGAGGCCCAAGGCGATGATAGATGGAATGATGCCACAAGGGTAGCTGGCCAGACGCATTTGCCGGCGCCTGCCGAGACGGGCGCTGCTGGGGCTGGGAACCATGGCGAAGGTACCAACACTACCAGTGCGAATGCAACGCTACCCGCCAGCGCACCAAGCCAATTGTCGAATAACCCGATAGTCGAATTCTGCAATGACGTCCGCGGCGCACCACACGTCATGGTCGTCCTGCGAACCTCCAAAGCCGAAATCGCCGAGAAACTGCCCCCCCAGCTACGAGGCCTGCTCTCCTGCGTGCCCAATTTTGCCATCTTCAGCGACCACGCAGGCAAGTTCGACGGCATCCCTGTCCACAATGCGCTCGAGAATATCGGCAGCGAGACGAAGCGGACACACGATGAATTCCGCGAATACCAGATTATGCATGCCGATGAGGATCACAAGCCTGATGCAGGGAAAACCAAGGGTCTAGACAAGTGGAAGTTCTTGCCCATGGTGTACAAGGCCTACCATCTGAAGCCAGATGCAAAGTTCTTCGTCTTCATCGAGGCTGATACAAGCTTGAGCTGGACCAACATGCTGCAATGGGTGCATAGGCTGGACTACCGCATACCGTATTATAGCGGTGCGCCCACCTTCATCAACAGCGTACGGATTGCACAACGCGGCCCAGGCATTATGCTATCCCAGGGTGCACTACGGCGGTACGCCAAATCCTACGATGAATTGTACTCCACCAAGTGGGAAGTTGAGCTTGGAAAGGGATGTTGTGGTGATCTCGCGCTCGCACAGGCTCTCGGCGACGCACACGTCGAATTATACACCTCATGGCCGCTCATGCAAGGCGAGCAGCCTGCCACGCTCGACTACACCAACAAGCACTGGTGCGCGCCTGCCGTAACATGGCACCACACCAACGGCGAAACCCTAGACAAAATCTGGGTCTCGCAAAAAAACTGGACCTCGGAGCACGGCTGGCAAACGCCATTCCTCTACCGTGACGCCTTCCACACCTTCGTAGAGCCCCATATGTCTGCCAAAAAAGAAAAATGGGACAACGCATCTCAAGATACCAAGATTGTTGCGCCACAAGGCCGCCAACAACAACTCAAAGAAGAAGAAGAACGCAGTAGGAAACACGAAGAAGACGAAAAGAAAGAACGGGAAAAAGCGCAAGAGAAAGAACACCCTTCCGTGCCACCATCTCCCGCATCCCACTTCAGCAACCCACCCCCAGTCAAACGCTTCTCCCTCATCAAACACAACGACAAGCCCAAAGAAATCGATTGGGATAAGCTTGCTGAAACCTTCAAAGACGCCGCCGACTCCGCCGACAATTGCCGCCGAGCCTGCAAGCAAATCGAAAACTGTCTGCAATGGCGCTACAAGGCCGCCGGCGACGGTGAATGCCACCTAGGAAAAGTGCTTCGACTGGGCAAAGCGGTCAAGGACGGGGACGAACCGTGGAGTAGTGGGTGGGTTGTCGATCGCATTGAACGCGTGATCAAGGAGTGGGAGTGCAAGGATGTGAGGTGGGGGTTTTACCAGTGAGGGTTTAGATGTTGATGTTTGGCGTTTTAGTTTGGGCATTGCGTTGGTGTTTTGGAGTGGATTGGATTATGTTGTATGCAGAATACCCGGCGCGTGATGTGTGGGTATTTGTTGCATGTTACTAAGATATACGAGGCATGTAGAATTTGATAACGTCGTTTTTTTTAGGCTAGCTTTTGTGTGAACTAAGGAGTCTGTTGTAATCAGTTGTATGCAGATCTTGCTAACATTCATATTCTAAGTAACATTATCTAGCAACTTCCTTTAAACCATCAAGCATCGTATAATCGCTTATATTTCTCGGAAGCTTTTACATTCGATTTAATGCCCTCCTGTCTTTGCCTGATTTGGTATCAGGACTTGGTCTCATTGGAACGGCAACTATAATCCCTGTCCGGCAGCTACTGGGGACCCATTCTGGCGCTGTCTTGATATCGGCAATATTCCTCATTGCGATACACCCGCTCGATCCTGATGACTTCATTCGCTAGTCTATATAGCACGTAGCTGTCGGATAAGGTGCATATGGAATACTAGAGAGAAACCCTTGTCTACTGCCATCCCAGTTTTGAATAAGGAAACCACCACTTTTAGATCATGACATGCTTCATCTGTACTAGTTCGAGTGGTGGTACAAAAACACCTCTTCATCTCACAACAGAGTTCGGTCTATCCTGTCGCTTGTCTATATCCATCTTCAATAATCCTTATTCGCTGTCATCAAAACGGTGCCCGTCGAGTCCAACGCAAAACCATTCAAGGTCCAAAGCGAACTCCCGTTATTCGCAGAAGAGCGAAAAGGCATGGAAAGGGTACATATCCGGGAAAGAAGAAGCAGACAGCTGAGATCATGGCGCGGTATGACTTTCCTGTTGTGAGTACTGGCATCATGGATTAGTAGGACGGTATCTAAAACAGAATTGATGGCCACCTCAGTATCAACTGTCACCGCTTCCTAAAACTAACCCCCTGCTAGAGGGAGTGCGCTGGAAGTACTACTACTACTATGCCATGGGCTCGATGCTGAGTGCCGTACCTGATATATCATGGCAGTATGTACTCAAAGAAAAGAGCGAAGATATGATCCATGTTCTAGGTTTCTTTATAATGGGGAGCCACTGAGAGTGCGTCAGGGTCCATAAATGCTTTTGCAGCAACTGACACATGTACAGAAACGCTTAGTCGAGGTGCGTATCATCCACTGCATCCTAGAGCTTGTTCTAATTTTGCTAGACCAAAATCACTGCAAACAAGGACCATTTCGTCCGGAACCACGACGGCACCCCAGAAATCGACCCGGATGAGTACTTTTTCGAAGTTGAGGGCTTTGTGAACGAGCCGAGGCAGATCACTTTGAGTGAGTTCCAGGACGAGAGCAAATTTCCTCGCATATAGACGGCAGTCACTATTCAATGTAGTGGCACCCGTCGGATCGGGCAGATAAATGACTACCCGGGAGAAAGCGCCATTGGAACTGCGCATTGCGTCGGAGTCAGTTTAAAGAAGGTGATCAAGTACTGCGACGGACTAAAAGAGGGTGGTAAGGACATCAAATTCTCTGGTGCCGATACGTACCCTAAGAAGGGTCACGTTTATAACTGTACTGTGTCCGTACCAACGAAGAAGATAAAGGTCAACGAAGTCATGCCTACGTGGGGAATAAATGGCGAGCCCTACCAGTTATCCATGGCGCACCTCGAGTTGTTGTCATGGGCTATATTGATGCTGGATGTCAACCCGCATCAATGTCATTCATGAACCCACAAAGGCACCGGCTAAGATGAAAGAGTACCTCTATTACACACTTCAAGTCGGAAAACATAACACTACTTATAGCAGCGGTTTTAGTATCCAGACCATGCCTGCAGCAAGTGCGATCATGACACCAATTGACAAAGATGTCATCATACATGGTGGTGGGATCGAGATGACGGTCTGGGCATATAGTGGCAACGGCTGGCTGGAGAGGGTGGAAGTCAGCAACAGTGGTGGAGGTGTATGGTATGAAGTTCCTTATAACTAGATGAGCAGGGGGAACTTCCATGCATGGCGCACCTGGGAATTCGAGATTCCGGTCGACGTTGAAGGATGGCTGTAAGTCTTCTCAGTGCTAAATGTACCCTTCCATGTCGTTGACGGGGACTAGGGGGTTTTGTGTACGATGCTGGGGCAATGCTCTCAATGTAAGTCTTCTTTTACCCAGATCCGAACGGGCATCGGATACCATAAGTAGCCATGTCCGGCCAGGCGTACTCTCAGCCGCATGGACTTCCCCAGATTACGGAGTATGCACAAAGCTTCTGGAAGAATAGTTCGCTAACAATGGCGAAAGGCACAACCGACGTTTGTTCGATCCGCTTGGTGCGCACTGATCCGTTAATGCCCATCAAACACATACTAACCTAGTGTAGGAACTGGGATCTCCACGTTACATCCTCATGCCAGTAAGTAGACCCTGGGAGTTAGACTGAGGGGCTAGTCGATCTTGTCGCTAGCCGACGAATCTAGCCGCGTCAAACTATATGCATTTTCCCCAGGCCACTTCACTGTTTGCAAGTATGCTAATGATTGAATAGCTATAGCGTCAACAAGAGCAAACCGATGACGGCTAAACGCCTCAAGCAGTATGAAGAACATGGAATCGATTTCATGCCTTTGACAAGACCAGTACCCTTCGGCCTGGAGACAGACGAGGAATATCTTAAAGAAATGAAGAAGCGCAAAGGGCGGAATACAGTCGAGTGAGATGATGGGAACAAGTATTCAGGTACATCACATCCCGCATCGGGAGTCCATATCTACCTATTTTTCTTTCTTTCCTTGCATATACGGAATGCATACAATCACATAATTCTGCATTTACAGATCTCGCCTGTCGAATTTGGCGTCATGCAGCGCTTCTCGCCTTCCCATTCTGGCTGATGTTTGCGTGTCTTTTACCCGTCCTGACAGCCCACATATGCACTCCAATCACACATCCCAAACCGTCCTTCCCCCCAGCCCAAACATTACCCCTTCCAGCACAGCAACCCACAGCACATACCCCAAACGGGCCTTCCCTAGAATGCATGTCCTGCCATGCCGCCATGTTCTTCGCGAAGAATATCCCACCCCTGTCGCCCAATGCGGCTAATATCGACTGCGACAACCCCCATGGCGCAAACCACTCTGCGCAGTTTCATGCGACGGTAGTTTTCCCCGGATCGCCATGGCAAAGGCTAGCAGCGCACATGGTGTGTACATCACCCGAGATGACGGCAGGACCCCGTGGAGGCTCGTGATGAGGAAGATGAAGGGTCACGGATCGTAGATGGGAGGACGTCCAGTGTAGCCTTTTTGGTTAGCTATATGCGGCTGTGCCGCACTGGTGGGACTAGACCCATGGATAGGACGTGTGTGAGGAGCGTTGAGGCTGTATATCAACCATTGCGTTGACGAGATGAAAAGAGGGTATGTGCTCGAGCTGCTCATTTTTGCTCTTTGCAATTTACTTTCTTTGCTGTGTGAAAACTAGTCATTCTTTTTGAGATTTGAGCAAAATTTTTTTTTTATCAAGGTTTATTAGTGTTCATCTATTTGTATTCTTATCCTTGGAGTAGCGGCATTGCTGAGCGGACACTGCCGCGTTTTGTAATACGTCGCTGTCATTATGGACTGTCACGGCAAATCAGTTTTTAGGAGATGCAGAAAAGTTTTATCGCGAGCAAATGGACAGCAGCAACGAAGTTCGCGAAATGATTCAACGACGTGGGTATTCACTTCCAAATGGCTGCACTCCGTATCTGACAACAAATAGTTCATGGCCACGTGCAGTGCCTGCACAATCCTACCAAAAGATACCTTACGAAGACGACTGCACGCCACTACTAGGAAGACAATCCGACTCCTGCTTACGGCGGGGTTCTTCGCTTAAGAGTTCATCTACTTCGTCTAGGAGACAGTCCTCCATTCTAACAATACCACGTTGGTGTCGTCTTTCATTTTCAAAGCGTTTCACCACATTCACATTGTACCTATTTTTATCTCTTCTTCTTTTCACTTCTTCAACATCTGCAGCTCCGCTTCAATATTCGCGACATCATGCTCTAGCAAAGCGACAAGCGATTCCTGATCGGTTTGGGAATGATGGGAGTCAGCGTGGACCAATAGCTCCACAGCCACCGCCACGTGTAGCTACAACTACGGAAGCCATAGTCTCGACTATCGTAGCAACCTCAACAAATGCCCCGGCCACCACTGTTCCAACGACATCAACCACTCTAAGAATACCCACGAGTTCTACTGGAGTATTGAGCACGTCGGCCCTGACCGCATCTCCATCTTTACCTCCGGTAGCCTCCATTATACCAGTGTCATCATTTCAAGCCAGCCCCACCTCAGCAAGACCAGAGGAAATACCAAGCGAAGTTCCACCCCTGATTTTCACAAGCACTATCCCATCCTCAACCACCACCCCACCTGGACCAGGCTCAGAAAACCAACTCCAACGCACAGAACCAGAGGATTCAGTATCTTCGGCCACCATTGCCGGCGTAGCAGTGGGTGGCTTGATCCTAATAGCCCTTATTATCGGCACCGCCTTCATCTTCTACCGCCGCAAGAAAGCGCGTGAAATCGAAGAAATTCCCATTCGTCGCAGCAAACTCGGCAGCAGACTAGGTTTCCGGATTTTCGGCAGCCACTACGACGACAGCATCGCTCGATCAAGAAGCCAGGCCAAGTTCACAGAACGATCCCTGTCTTCTCAAGGACGCGATACTCCAGAGAAGAAAAAGTCGCCACAGACAACATTAAACATCAACAAACCCTATCCTCCAACTCTCAATGTATCCAAGACCCCAATGTCACCGAGCATTTACTCGCCTGACCGCCTGACTCGCGCCACACGCATTTCTACAATGACATTTGGCAGCGTAGGCGGCTGGCTCGATAAATCTACAATTGGGCGTCCGCAGCTAGCCTTCACAGGAACACCGAGCCAATTGTTAGATGCGCCGAAGCCATTGTTTGCGAGGGAGCAGGTCAAAGCTGATAGCTCCGCACCGCGGATTGAGAAGGGACGTATTAGTCCACCAAGACCGGTGAGGCCGGAGAGTGCGGAGCCGCTGGGAAGGCTGAGTGGGATGGGGTATGGGTTAGGGATAATGGGGAAGCCCAAATAGGGCTGAGGCTAGTGTTCGATTTGTGTTATTATCTACTGCCAAATTTTTAGGATAGATATATCTTCGGACCTCACCAATTTAAACTTGAACACGAGATTGGGTCAACATCGTATCTCAGATTTGATATCAATATTTGTATTATCTGTTTGGTAAAGAATTGGATCGAAGATTGAGGTTTATGGTAATCAGGCCCACTCTGGTTTGTTTCCTAGCTCTTTGGGACTGCCCTTGTATATCTAGGCGATACCGTTGTATGCCAAACGGTTAGCGCCGCCCTTGACATCTGTCACGATGTTAGGCGTTGCCAGAGCGTACACTCGCGCCTTGACGTCAGCAGCACTCGTTGGTCCTTCTAAGCCACGGATGTACGAAACCAGACCAGCAACAAGAGGCGATGCCATGGAAGTACCGGTCAATGAATCCGTGGCAGTATTAGAAGTGTAATAAGCAGATGTGATGCCAGTTCCAGGAGCCCAAATGTCAACCACAGGGCCGTAGTTCGAGCCGTTCACGCCTGTAACCCTGGTGAGTCGCTTGTCGCCCTGCTCAATGTTTCCCACGCAGATAACTTCCGGGGAGCGGGCAGGAGAGGTGCTGGATGCATCTACGTCTAAGTTTCCGGCTGCGACAACGGCGAGAGCGCCCTGTGCCCACGCGGCGGTCACGGCAGAATCAAAAGTTACGGAGCCTGGGCCGCCAAGCGACATGTTGATAACGGCAGTGTTCTGGCGGCCCTTGGAAACGATGTCATTGACAGCCCATTGAAGTCCGGAAATCACAGCAGACGTGGTACCGGTTGCTCCGTCGAAAACCTTGACAGCGACAAGAGTCGTCTTCTTGGCAACACCATAGGTGGTTCCACCAGAGATACCAGCAACATGACTGCTTTGCGTCAGGATGCGATGGGGAAAGTCAGATCATATCAGCTTACGTTCCGTGGCCGTTATTGTCAGTGTTTACGCTGCCTGACACTGCATTGAAGCCCCAAACTGCCCGTCCGCCAAAGTCATTGTGGGTGGTGCGAATACCGGTGTCTAAGATGATGTGTTAGTATGCTCGTCTCATTGGAGTATCTCGTCAAGCAATATTACGTACCAACGATATATGTAAACGTGCCTTCACCGGCAGTATCATCGTATCTATAGGTAGTAGCTCCTGGTGCGCGGGAAGACAGCCTAGCCAGGTTCCAGGTGGGGCTGGATTCTGCTCACTCGTCAATAATTTGAAAACTTTTTGCTAATTGGTTTTCTTACGAGTCACTGTAGCGCTAATGCTCATGGTGTAATCAGGCTCTACAACAAGGACCTGTGGATGATGTTAGCGCCGCTCAACATCATACTTTATTTTTATGAAATGTCTTACTTCATCTAGGGCTTTCAGCTCTTCAACAGTTGCAGCATCGAAAGATCCGGAATATCCTTTGAAGTCGCCGATTTGGAATTCGCGCTCCACACCAGCGCCAGCATCGCGCCTGTGCACATTACGCGCAGCTATGCTGCGAACCGTGTTCAGGTGGGCAGCGATTGAGGCAACGTCAACACCCGGTTTGAGCTGAACAAGGTACTTTCCGGGCTCAGCATCAGCAGCACGCGAGGTAAGAGGAGCAGCACTGGCCAGGAAAGGCGCAGCGGCCGCCGCAAGCGAGAGAACACGGGTGAAGAGCTGCATTGTGAGGCTGCTGACGGTGACTGAGAAGCGATGGCGCAAGGCTTGAACACAATATTACGCGGCTCTCGTACTGTTATATACTTATGGACAACAGGTAATCATTGGTGCAATGACGTGAATGGTGAGGAGTATTGCAGTGGTGCACCCCGGAATAAGCAACTCTTGTCATTCTTAACCATTGCCACCTTGGGTGCAGCCTCCGGGAATCAAGACTTGGACCGATCACCGTTATAGGAATCTACCGGCGAGTCATTAATTAATACCGTGAGCACCATTGGCGTGGTTGCCGAGCCATGGGTGGCCTAGGCCAGCTGGTTCAGGGGTAGAATTCGGCTGTAATGTTAACAAGGCAAAGGCATGAATCGTCTATTTGTCGCCTTCCACCTTGAGCTCCTTAGCCGTTCACTAAATCCAACATGTAAAACATAACTGCCGCGTTACGCCTGTCTTATCGTTACTATTATCACGTCTTCCATTGGCAAAATTCGATTTGAAGTCTTGTTTACACAATTGGTAGGTGCCCAGATGCTTAGTGGCGCATGATCGATAGGCTGGGAATAGATTAAGGTGAGCATCTCACAAAGTTGCTAACTGACTACATCTGGCCTTGGTGAGTCGTTCTAGCTGCACCCCGCGAGCACATAATAAGCGCTTAGTACTTAACCGTTCAGCCTTGACATGGCAGAAAGGGTGCAATGCTGGCAGGACTCTATACAGCGTCCTACAACAGGGCATAGTCGGATCAGGCAACTCTTAGCCCGATGTACTAGATATGCGCGTGATTTATTGGATTTACAAATGGTAATATTGATCTACATGGTGGTGATGGCGCAATTGGCCGAATGCGCCGTCTGGGCAGTAAGTAGTTAGTGTCTCTTTAGGTTTCCTATGTGGAGATTTTGATGCGCATCAGCGAACCGTCCTTCTGAAATATAATGGCGCTCGCATTCTAAGTATCCATCATGAGAAATGCCAAAGGAAAGAGATTTGGCTGGCATATTAAGGCTCTCACGGTCTCCATTTGCAGTTGAGCCGCTGCACGCGACTTTTTGGTTCCGCCCGGTGTCGGCATTGCTAGCGCAGGTCCAACCTAGCGGCTGTTGGCAAGGTTTAAATACAACCACTATCCCTCGGATAAGTCGACATGATATTCCCCGCGCCCGCTTCAAAACAAGTCTGTCGATATAATCTCGAATCCAAGTTGGTGTTTGACCCTGCGGTCCTTGGATGTCAACTGCTCGACATAGGTTGCAACACGCACTACAAAGAAACCAGGCGAGACAATAGAAATATTGAGCATGTAACACGGCACTATCACACGTCGGCTCCAGGAGTCAAGAAGTACGATACGCATATGTAGCTTAGTCATTCGTATACGTTTTAAGGCGGATTGTTTCTTCGTTGTAATCCTAGTGTCATTCGGACGTTTCGCATCAGAAGAATTGGGAAAACTTCAGGCAAGTATAGTTACATTTCAATCTCGTTTTTTTTTTTTTTTTTTTTTTTTTTTTTTTTGGATTACACCAGATTCAGTTACCTTCGATTAGAGGTAGTTGCTTTCAGGCTCTTCCTTATGCCTTCTTTGTGCGTGGTGGCTTCCCTTCCCATAGCGTACGGGCTAGCAGTCTCTATCATCTAATGCGAGAGCAATGCACACATCAGCCATTCTCATCAATACACAACATTACTACTGTTCGTTTCTTTCACCATGGTGACATTTCTTAGTAGTCTTACTCAACACGGTTTCTGCGGTATCTGCCAGATCTTCGTCTCCTACCGCAAAACAGCCAACAAACCCCATTCGAGACCACCAGCCCAATACGTGCATATCCGCAAGGAGGGTAAATCACCTGCATATATTTACCAGATTAAAGAGAAGCGTAAAGACGAACATAGGAGAATAGTCAGACGTTACAACAGGGTTGGCGGTGGTGGGGATGAACAGGAGAAGCCTGAAAGAATTACTGTGAGAAATCAGGCATACTTCGAGATAACTCAGGACCCAATACCAAAAAAGTCCAAGGAACAAGAAAGCAACAAGTTAGAGAAGAGAGGGAAAACTGAACGTAAATATACACGCATAGCGAGAGACCAAACACCAAACCTGGATGTTACATATGCTAATACAACGCCCAAGCCAGCTGACGACCTTGACCTTTCTTCGAAGAATAATTCACCAGGCTCGACATCATCAGACCGAGCAAAACGATCACACCACTTGCAGAAGAAATCCTCCGCAAATGAAGGCTTGAAAAATCATGAAGCAGCCGAATCCGCTCTTTTATCGCCACTCGACCTCCAAGAACACACGGGAATGCGTACTATCAAGAGCGGCAGATTGTTAGCAGACAGCACGGTGCGCGGTTTCAGAAACGCTAGAGGCGCACACATCGCCTGCCAAGACATAAAACGCCTCTCGGCTCGAGAGCCTAAAGAACAAAAGGAGGAGAACATGGTGCTCACCAAAAGAGAGGATATTATGGAAAATGCCGACAACCTTCCTCCCCGTCCTCTCCGTCCTCCCCGACTTTGTACACTGAATACTGGGAGCCCATTTCAACAGCCACAAATGAGTGCGCAAGGGTCACAGCACTTGGTTTTTGGTACAGACATCGCTGATGAATTGTATTCGGAAAGTGATGTGGGCCCAGTTAGCACGCGAAAGAGATCGTTGCAAATCAGAAATGCAAAGCGAAGCCAAGATGGGGCTTAGGGCGAACCAAGCAATGAACATGGTCTAGCCACATCAAATACGGGGAGTCGTCGCTTAACTGCAGATTTGGATACCGAATTTCCCCGGCGAGCGACATGACAGGCCTCCCTTGTCTAATCAAAGTCGCTACTCTTTGTGTAACAAGTGCAAGGACTGTCTGCAGAAAGCCAAAGGGGTATATTGCAATGAAAACAGAGCGTTTAGCACTCAACAGGTAGAAACAATCCCGGCCCACCGTGACGGTAAAAGAAAGTAGATGTTCCAAAATGAAACCCCAATCCCACGTGGAAAATCATAATAAATGGAGACAACAGGCTTATGGCGTCCGACTACGTTCCTGTTCGCCCTCACTACCTTCTTCTTCTTCTTCCTCTTCTTCTTCCCCAAAGGAGTGGCCGCTGAGGAGTATGCTTGTTCGCTTTGCGGCAGGCGACTCCATGTCGTTCTCCTCGGGGTACAGCCGGTTCACAAGGTATTGACTAATTTGCCATTGCAGATGCCCGCCCTCGACATAGTACCTCCACCGCTCGCTGCTCCCCAAGTACACCAAAATCTCCCAAGGCAACTCGTCGCAATCGAATTCCCAAATCGTCATATATTGATACATTTCGTTTGTGTTTTTTTCTTTCGTCTCGCCGTCCTCGAACATGGTTGCTTGTTGTAGCTTGAATATGCGGGCCCGAAGCAGCTCGGGGCTTTCAAGCATGCCGGGCGCGAAATCCGTTTGGAACCACTCGACAAAGCCGTCGTGGACGGCGGCGACCGGTTGCCATAGGACGACGATGAGCATTTGAACATCAAAGGTGTCTATGATTGGCTCACTGTCAGTGGAAGGAGAAGGCAGCCTGTCTGGGAATCAGCTTACGTCCAAACCACTCCTGGCCAAACCATGTCGCATACTCGTCGTAAACCCTTGTCTCCAACCTAGCACCCGTTGGCAGTTTTGCTTTGTCTGGTTGTGTCTGCGCAGCGACTTCTTCCGCATCTTCGCTATCGGGGATATCGTAAATCGTCATGTATTGTCCATCGATGCTGGCCACCTCTTTGAACATATTGTCTTCCGCTTGTTCGACATTGCGCGCAGTGATTCCCAATTTGGACACAACGTTGGTAAGGTGGGTGTCCTCGTACCACTTAGCAGTGTCGGCATCGTTAGCTAGGTCGGCCCACACGCAGGTAACCCTGGACATGATTGCCGAGTGGATGCGAGGTTTACCTAAATGTCGGGAAGCGGCGTAAGGCTATCGATGCAGTGTAAGTATGTAGCTTGCGAATAGCGGATAAAGTGAGCGATAGTGTTTTCGTAGGCTGTGTATACAAGAGGAAGGCTAGAGTCGTCGGGCGTGGGCGTCACAGGATAATATCTATGGAGCACGAAATCTCTTGTGCACAGCTGAACAGCTGGTCCCCACGCTCAACCCCCTGAGCACCTTCGGTCCTTCGGCCATTTCAAAGGATCAGGGCTGCTGTCAAAAACCGGCTGTAGTTTAGTCTAAGGCATCTGCCAAACTCGCCTGATTGGCAACGCGGGAGCGGGAGCGGCTCCGTCCGAGATCCCCGGTCGCCAGGTTAGTCTCGAGTTTCAACCAGGCAGTTGCCCGCGTGCTTGGATGGCTCCGATCGCAATCTAGACAAAAAAAAAAAAAGCGACTGGAGAAACGCGTTGCAGCTTATAATGAACTCCTATGGCACGCTTCATGTGTGAAGGATTCGAGTTGTTGGGCACCCAAAGAGGATTCACTAGCATGAGTCAGTTCAGAGGCAGTGGCTTTGTCTACGCGAAAGCTGAAAGAAATGACATATACGCAGGGATGTCAGGCTGAAGGCTGGCGAGATCACAACAAGAGACGATCTTTAGCTTGAAAAGGGAGAATAACATGTGATCGAATATCCAGAAACCAACAAAGCCTTGATTAGATGTGATATCTGTGTCTGGGTATGCAAACTTCAGCCGCCGAAGGATCCCTCACGACATCACGCCACCCCTTACTTATAGCTCAACTCCGCTTACCTGTTGCGCTCATCTGCACCTTGCGCCCATGAATTACCTGTTTTGCCCTACCTCGCAGCCAAAAGCGACTCGATATTTGAACGGTCGGGACTCGCGCGAATGGTCTTGGATCTTGATAGGCTGCCCGATCGTTGCCGCAGCGATCCGGAAGTAAACTCATTGTTTCAAGCGTATTGGTCGCAAACAAAGGATGTGTCTTAGTTCGGACTCGAAACGCGATGCAGCATTTCATTCAAGCGATGGGCTCGGACATTTGTTTCTTGACTCCAGAAAGCAGATAGAATGGTGGTATTTTATTTCATGGTGAATCGTGCATTAAATCACAATCCTAGAAGAAAAAGAAAAAAAAAAAAAATTCGCATCGCTCGGTATCTCGATTGAGTGTGTGGGCAACGCGTCCTCGAAGAAGGGTGGAGAATGGTGGGGCTTGTAACACATAGTTCACCGGAATAAGACTCCCAGAAGTTGGCTCTTTGCCGGAATGGGTGCATAGCGTCATTCGTGGTTAGGTATTATCGGATTTTTAGGCGGTTGTGGGTGGCCTGGAGTGAGAATAGTTCCGACGATCTGCTACCCCAAATGGAATATTGGAACCGCGCGTACCTGTAATCTCATTGACTTAGTGTGCAACCTCGGTTGATTGATCGTCGTCGAAGAAAATCGTAAAAACCGGCCTTGCGCGAACTGGCTTCGATCTAGAAATGGTCATACCGCAACGCCACCATTGAAACATGGGCGGCTATTGCAGGATAAAAACTTACGGTAGATTTTGATACTGATGGAAATTGCCGTGACTCGCGAGAATAAGCGCTTCTGGGTAGTTTACAAGGACGTTTGTCGCATGATGTTTGTAACATTCAAAAGTGTGAGAGGGGACTAAAAAAAGTGCAGTAAATAAATCGGCTTGTATTCAATCTTGACAGTTGCAGTTGGTTCGTCGTCACCGCCTCATGGCTCCAAGTCACCAATCAGGCCCGTAGAGCGAGGCGTACTTCGTTGTTCATGGCCCTTGGTGGGTGTACGCGTCATGATATGCGCAGCAGAAAGGCAGAGAGCAGTATTCGCTAGACGAAGATTTGGGTAACCGCAGACTAAAAACTTTACCAAGGTCAACCGAAAAACCACCGACTTATTGAAGCTCGTTTCTACGTTTGCAGTCAGAACTGAGCTCTGAGAGACCCACTGTACGATATTCGCTACCCAGATCGTCACACTTAAACTATGTTTCTGATTCGCTCCACAAAATAAGCTAACATTCGAAGCTTACCACTTGCTTCATTACCCCACACTGATCTTGCGGTGGTCGAGAGCAGATTATTGGAATCTCGCCTAGCAGAGTACACAAAATCTTAAATTTTGTGCAACTGGCTCAATATTAGTGCCAGTTCCGTGTCTACGTTATGTGTCAACGTACTTGAATTTTCGTTGTTCCATGTTGCAGCTCACCAGGCGTCTAGCCAGGCCAGTAGTCGTTTGTAACATTGAGTAGGCATTATCTATCAGTAGAGGTACGGGTAGATCTCACCAATACGAATTTTGGGGTAGAGTGCGGCCCGATTGGAGAGGGTTGCGGCATTGCGATTGGCGACTACCATATCGAGCTATTCTAGGCAGTACCTAGGTACCAAGCGATAGGGTCTAGAACTAAACGCTGACATAAGAAGCCATGTAGAATAGGCAAGGCATATTCTTCGGAAGACTCGCAAGGCAGATATCTAGCTTCTACAAATCGGCAGTTGCACTTAAACAAGCCTCGACAGCTGGACCGGAACGCAGAGGACTACGGAGACCTTAGCCATCCGAAATTACTCGCTTGTCTCGAGTAAGGCGTTGATTTGCTACTCCAAGCCCTCGGCCTGACTTTGATAGTCCCGAATACACGTCTTGCGGCGGATGGTAGGAGGTACCGGCCTGCCGAGCATTGTTACCCCACATTGGCGGCACCATATATACCCCTCGTCGCGTTGTATGCTCTAGCGGCACGTCGGTTGCATAACTTTACATTTTTTTTGTATCTCATATATCAATTCATACTAGGGTATCTTTGCACAGCACTTTGCGGGAAGCTCAACGCCATTTTTTTTTTCTTCTCATCATGTCATCCCATCCCATCGCAGCTACTGCGATTCTTTCAGAAACTCCCCAAGATGGTCAGCTAAAATGGCGCAAAGACAAGGTCCAAATACGAGAGATACTTGAAGACGAGATTTTGGTCCGTATCCTTGCGTCAGGAATTTGCCATTCGGACTTGACCTTATCACTGATACCAGACGGCGTGCCTGGCATGCCACCGTACCCCAGGGTCCTCGGCCACGAGGGATCCGGCATCGTGGAAAGAGCTGGCAGCGCAGTCTCTCATGTAGAAGCAGGCGACAAAGTTTTGCTAAGCTTCAACTACTGTGGCAAGGACGAGTGTCGCGGCTGCGGGGATCAGACTCCTGGTCTTTGCAGTGAATTCCACGCATTGAACATTCTCAGCGGTTCTGGTGTGTACCAAGTAGCCGACGGGAAGTCTGCTGTTGGACTGTTTTTCGGCCAATCCAGTTTTTCGAGTTTCGCTGTGGTCAAGGGAACTTCGGCACTCAATGTAACCAAACTGGTCAAAGATGACGAAGAGCTGAAGCTTCTATCACCCTTGGGCTGCGGATATCAAACAGGCGCGGGCTCAGTCACTGAGTGTGCAAATATCAGAGAAAATGATGCTATAGCTGTGAGTTGATGTGTGCTCCTGACAACAGAGTTAAGATGCTGATACGTTTTGGGCAGGTCTTTGGACTCGGAGGAGTTGGCATGGCTGCGCTTATGGTATGTTTGCTACTTTTCTATTACTTCGCCGTTTTCTGATAGAACACTATAGGCTGCGAAGATACGAGGTGCGAAGGTCATCATTGGCGTTGACAGAGTGGAATCTCGACTCAAGTTGGCAAGGGAGCTTGGAGCAACTCACGTCATCGACACTAGCAATCTTCCCTCATTGACAGCAGATCTTACAAAGGCAATCCGTGAGATTATACCAGCGGGTACCAATGCTAATTTTGATACAACCGGCGTCTTCCCGATTATCGAAGCTGGCGTTGACTCGTTACACCAGAATGGCCAAATGATTCTCATTGGTATAGTTAATGGGGAAATGAAATTGAACGTTGGCAGCATCATGAGCGTATGTTCCTTCAGATGCAAACAAGGGTATTCCACTGATTCACCATAGCGCGGGCTGACTGTTCGTGGGGCCATCGAAGGCAATGCGCACCCACGGAAGGTATATTTGTTGACAAATTATGCAAATACAAATAGAAGACTAATATCTCGTTGCAGTTCATACCGGAGATGATCGAGTGGTATCGTCAAGGAAAGTTGTAAGTTTTACCCTTTTGACTCTCATACGTTTTGCTGACATGGATCGACAACAAGCCCAATCGAGAAATTGACCAAAACTTATGCAGTGAGTAGTTCTTTAGTGCACATAAGATAATAAGCTCATCATACGTAGGCGGACGACTTTGAAATAGCGTTGGATGATATGCGCAGCGGTGCTACGATAAAACCGATCCTGCTATGGTAGGTTAATACTGCTTCTTGTCGGTCCCGTTGGAACCCAAATCGCCAAGGTAGGGGCCACTAGTAGGAGCAGTTTATGTGGATTTACTGCACTCCATAGCTAAATCAAGAGTTTCTTCTATCTCTGCATTCTGTCCTCAACTACTTGGGCTGAAGCATAAACCGCTTTCAACTAGGTTTATAGTTAAAATAGCTTCATCACGGCCTTTTATGGCGGATGAACTTTTGATTACACTGGGGGATCTATTTTGCGGTACAACAATGACTAATTTGCAAGACAGCCATCCAAAGCCGACCACAAATACTTATGAGCCTGGCAGGCAATCCATGGATCCCGACTCCAAACCAGTTCTCCGTAATACAATTTCTTTTTTTTCAACCTTTCAACGTAAGCCGAAATGTGGAGAAACCATGACAGGACAGCGGGGGTACACCCCCAATCCGGCCTAGCCCGACCGTGTTTCATCATCCCCTCTATCCGGTCCTCCATCTGCACACTCAGCACATCCCCAACCGCACCCTTGCAACCTGCATCCAAAATGATTTGATCCCAATCATGTGGCAAGCACTTTTGCTGTCCGGCACATTGCGGGGGGTTTGGGCAGTCTAGAACAATGCAATGGCTCTTCCATGGCCAACAACCTCCGAGTTTCGAGGTTGTGGGCGGCTAGTATGGCTTTTTGTTGATGGGTAAAAAAATGGTCAAGGACTTCCCCCTACAGCACTTATGTAGTTTCTGATTTAGTTGTGCTTTAGACATATCCCGTTCCAATTGCACCTCAGCCCGGATACCGCTGGAATCCGGTCGAGCTCCAGTCAGCAGTGCAGCAGTGGCTTGCAGCAGCGCGTCAGAGACTCCTGCATTGCATACATAAGCTCCCAAACCCTCCCCTCAACCCCAAACCCCAACCTCACCACCCTTCCACGCCATGGCAAGCCTCCTCTCGTGGCTCTTCGGCGCGCTGTCCGCCAGCATACTTGGCACCTTCTCGCTCACGCACTCAACATCCTCACACATCACGGGCCTGTCCTCCCATGCCGAAATCTACTACCCGGGCAGCCCGGCTTTTGCCAACGCGAGCATGCGCTGGGACGCATCTCAAACGCCCTCGTACGCCTTCATCGTAAACGCCCGGACTGAATCCGACGTGCAGAAAACGGTCTGTCCTGGCCTCCCCCCCCTACTTTCCACGCCGCGGGCGGGCGGGCGCTCACAGATTGACTACTTAGATCCACTACGCGACCACGCACTCCCACCCTTTCCTCGTCATCTCCGGCGCCCACGGCACCGCCTCGAGCATATCGCGGCTGCAAAACGGGATCGGCATTCTCGTGCGGTCCATGACGCACATGGAGCTCGTGTCAAACGGGACGGCGGTGCGCATCGGCGCGGGCGTGCAGACGGGCGATTTGATTCCGTTCTTGTGGTCGCGCGGTAAGCAGGGTATGACGACGGGGTGTTCGTGCGTGGGGTACATGGCGCCTTTGCTTGGGGGCGGACATGGGTGGCTGCAAGGGCGGTATGGGCTTGCGAGCGACCAGCTATTGTCTGCGCGAGTGGTGCTTGCGAACGGGAGTGCGATTAGCGTCTCCCGGGAGGAGCATTCGGATCTGTTTTGGGGGCTGCGGGGCGCGGGGGTGAATTTTGGGATTGTGGTTGAGGCGACGGTTAGGGTGTATGAGAGGGAGAAGACGCAGGATGAGTGGGCCGCGAGTAGTTTTGCGTTTACGCATGATAAGATGGAGGGGGTGTTTGGGTTGGCGAATGGGTGGATGGATGAGGAGGTGCAGCCGGAGGGGATGGTGCATTATGGGTTGTTTGTGCATAATGCGGAGGTGGATCCTGTCAATGTGAGTTTAATTTTTTCACTTGGATGGGAAATGCTGGGTTGATGTGCTTCGTGCTGACTAGAATCTAGCCGCTGGTGGTCATGTGGGTGATTTATCAAGCGGCGGCTATCCCATCAAAGTATATTGACGCTCTGAATGCTTTGTCGCCTATTGCGGTCGAACACAAGGTTACGGATTTGGCTGGCGTCAATGCTCATCTCCAGGCTGACCGCGATGGGGCATCGTGCGCGAAAGGGCTTTCTCGCTCGCTGGTTCCTGTCTCGTTGCATCGCTACTCGTTACCGGCTTTGCGGAAAGTTGTGTCCGTCTTTGCTGCCATGCCGGCTGCGTATCGCGGGTCCGTTTTGATGCTCGAGGGCTTCCCTGTGAATCGTGTTGGTCAGATCCCGGCAGAGGACAGCGCGTATCCAGATCGTGGAGGGAGATTGCTAGTTTCGCCGGTATTGACGTATGCTAAGGATAAGAGCTTGGATGAAGAGGCGTCGAGGATTGGAGACAAGATACGAGGCGCATTGGTAGAGGGCAACGGAGGGAAGCTGGTGGCTTATGTTAACTATGCAAGGGGCGACGAGAGTTTGGAAGATGTCTATGGACATGAGAGCTGGAGGTTGGAGAAGCTGAGAAGGCTGAAGAAAGAGTATGATCCGTTTGGGCGATTTAATTTTTTTATGCCTATTACTTGATGAGAGAGATGGGTCTTGTAGGAAATCCAAAGATATAGGAAATCCTATCAAACTGATCCAATGACGGCCCGTAAGAATTTCCCATTACTTGTGTAGACATTCCTGTACTAGCTCGGGCGAATAGTTACGCGCCGTTATCGTCACTTCCTTTCTGGCTCTTATCACCATTAGGCTGTAAATTCCTTATGACGTCAGTATCATCTCGAGGTCACGTTCCTCATGGTCAGGCGCTTCTGCGTGTGTTGATCTTTCGATCGTAGGTATGGCGACCAGCCCTTGGTCAACCAAATGTATTCTAGGCTCAGTACTTTATTCAAGTCAAGATAATAGTCATAAGCCTGGTGGTGTAGCCAGTCCGTCGCAATGCACCACATCGCTTGATTCGATTTTCCTGACTTTTGCGCCAATCGCCCCGCCAGGATGATTTTTCCTGAAAACGTCTTTGACGCCTCCCACTTGCCGCTCGTGCAACTCTTCAGCTACTGTGAGGGCAAGCATGTCTCCCACGGCGATGGTTACTGTGGTGCTTGTGGTTGGAGCGCAGACGCCAAAGCTCACCTCCTCGAGCTCGTGTATGGGCGCAGGGAGGAGGAAGGTGTTTGGGTGAGTTTGGAGCAAAGGACAACCAGAAGGTCGCGTCTGCGAGGTGATGGCGAGGATGGGCGTATGCGTCGGAATGTGGGGGAGGAGAGCGAGGAGCTCGGAAGTCTTGCCAGAGTAGGATATGAAGAGGATTGCGTCATGCTGGTAAGTGTTAGCATGCCATGCCACAACTTTGGAGATGGATCAAAGCCACCTTCCGAACATCCCCCAGGTCACCATGTAGTGCCTCGGCCGCGTGCATGAAGTTGCAGGCAATACCCAGACTCTTCATTGTCGCGACCAGTTTCCTGCCAACAAGGCCGCTCTTGCCAACGCCGCATACAATGAGCTTTCCACCCGCTTCATTGCTGCGTCTGATGGTGTCGACAGCCTGGAGGAAGCCTTCCTGGGCGAGGTGGTCAGACTGGTAGAGGGTGGTGACCTGGGAGAGAGCCGTGGCGGCGGTGGAGAGGACATTGACGGCACGCGAAAGAAGGCGCGTGCCCCCTGGATCTGTTGCGGCTAGAGGAGGGGTAGGTGGTTGCGAGTCCGCTTCTGAACGCTTGCGCTTGTGGCAGGTTGGCCTGTTGAGAGTGGCAGCCATGATGTTTGATACTTGAACACTGGACACACTGAACACTGAACACTGAACACTGAACACTGAACACTGAACACTGCACACTCGAATACTCGAACACCAAAAAAGACGAGAGCGGCAAATAGATGACGAGATAACAAGCTTGTACGATTCTTAGTCTAGTCGCGGTCGGAAAGCATCGGAGGACGATTTCTAATTTGTAACTGCAGAGCGGGCTAGTGCGGGCGAGGTGGTTGGGCTGGGACAAGAGGACGGGGCAGAGGAGACCAGCACCGGGCAGGACGGATGGGGTGTGATTAATACCTGCCAGCTCGTCGGCATGCCGCTGCTGGGGCCCATTGTGTTGTGGTGTGGTGGTTTGCAAGGCCGGCGGCGACGTTGACCCTTGCACATGTCATGTTGGTGGATAAAGCATCATTGCCTCATCGACACTATGCCCCTCCACGCCCAAACAGGCAGCAGCTAGGCCCCAAACGGCCATACTCCTTGTCATGGACGGCTGCTGTGGGCACCCAATGGTCACCACACGTTGGCCTGCACCGAACCCTGAGATCGCGACGAAGAGTCGTCTACCAGCACTGGCCGTCTTACCTGCAGCTACGCCCCTGCTGGCTGGCCGTTGTCTGCTGCTTCGACCAGTTTGGCTTGCCGGGCGCCCATGCACATCAGAGGTTGTTCCCGGCCGTCCAGCACCGACATGCCGAGTTCTTTTCGATACAGCTTTTGTGCTTGCTCCGAGTTGGTCAGCAGCGCCAGGAAGCGCAGGTGTGGCATTTCCAGGGCAATCTCGCGACAGCAGCGAATCATCCATTTGCCCAGTCCCAGGCCCCGGTAGGCATCTTGGACGTACACGTCGGTTAGGTAAGCGAATGTCGTGTAGTCGGTCACCATGCGTGCCATTCCGATGGCTGTCTTTTCGTCGCCGTTCCTGACACTGTAGACGCCGAGGGTGCAGCTGTTGTCCAGCACTGCGCGCGTGGCTTCGTCTGATAGCGGCTGCGCCCAGTACATTGCCTCAGTCGCGTAGGATTCCCGCACAAAGGCGAGGGGCAGGAGCTCTTTGGAGGTAGAGATGAGAAAGGCTTGCGAGTCGACCACGTGTTGCCATTGCCATGTCTTCTTGTCCATTGTGATGGCGATAGTCTGACCACATCTCCCGGGCTATTTCTTCGCCTTTTATGCCTTGTAATAATTCCTTGACTCATCGCGGCCGAATTGATAAGGAAATACGCTACCACACATCCATTCCGACTTTCGGAACATACGCGCACGGACCCCTCGCAGGCACACGCACCTTTGCTGATCTCCCGTCGACCCTCACCTTCGTCCCATCTGCATCGAGTCTGATCACCCAGTTGATAGAAGAAGCCATGCCAGCGACCCAAGCCACTCGACTTCTCTGCGACTTTGGCCCAGCCGAACAGTCGACATCAGCTCCTGCGAAATCGCACTCTATGACGTAGCCCCTTCTCTTCCCAAACTACGACATAGAACACCTATGGGCAGAAAGGCATGACGTAGCACCACACGACCTCTAATGTTATCATTCTTATTATTCCTTGCGCCCTTTTCACACAAGCTGTGGCGCAGGCGATTGAGGGCTGAGGCCGCAAGCTCGGCCCCCGCACTCATTCCCCCTCCCCCTTCGTTTGGGAATGCGAGACCACCAGCGTGTCCAGCATTGCACAGCCACCCACAAGCGAAACTCTAACATCGCCGGACTAGTCAGAAAAATACACGTTCGATACACCATTTGCCTGTCTACGCCTACTAATTCACCGCCTCACTAAATACCTCTGGCCTACAGTGCTGGCACCGCCATCCGGTTGGGGGCTTAGGGTAAGCTCGGTACAGTATGGATGCTCGTAATCTTTGACTCCCCAAAAAGCAGAACCTCCCTCTTCAGAATGGTTCTCGCTATGCTAGTCCCATAATGAGGCCGGTCCTCCATCAGGCAACCCCCAAGGTAGAGCCAGGCAGACCAGCCGATCCAGTCACAGCCGGCACGACTGGATGACACAGATTTCAGCCACATACAGCTGCGGAGAATTGACGCACTACCGACAAATTCCGTTTTTGGTAATGAGATCCAAAGTGTTTGCACAGGAGGACCACCCTGAATCTCTTTCCTCATGAACCTCTAATTTTTTTATTATAAAACTGAACGCCTCCCTTGCACAAAATGGACACAGCTACGATCAGCATCTTCTTACCTTTCTTCGTCAACCTTACACACCTTCAAGACTCAGCCTTGCCTGGGACCCCTACTCGTCTGTCAAACTGTTTGATTCATTGAGCCTTATAGTTTGTCATCGTCTCATACGAGTCTGTACGCCTGGTTCATTCCGTCGGTCGCTTGTATATTGAAACTGACTTGGCTAGATATAGCTGAAGCCGTCGCTTATTTACCATGTCTTGCAAGACATCTACGTTCATCGCATGCGGCATTACAGCGCTAGCCTTGAACGCCCGCGTCACGCTCGCCTCGCCTATCCACTCATTTTCTAGCCCCGTTCCGTCGCCGAAGGTGACTAGCGACCCGGTACAAGAAATAAAGTGCTATGCTCTTCCATATGGAGCTATTGGCATAATCTCCCATCTTCTTACATACTGGACCATTGCCTGGATGGCTGTTGGAAAGATCCCACTCTGGCCATGGCACCCCATGAAGACATACCGATTCGACATGTTCCTCGCCATCGTGTCACTATGCTCATGCATACCTATCGCGGCCATCACAATGAATCGCTGCCGTCTCAGCTGGCACTTCCTCCTAATTTGCATCTGGAAGCTCCTCACCTCCGTCTCCCTAGCCTGCATCACACTCCACCGCTGCATCATCATTCGCCGCGCCATCCACAACCCCAACCCTGCCGGACCCGTCCAGCATCATCACCTCAACCAATACCAAGGCCTCCACCATGGCCCCTACCCCAACACCTCCGCCTTCTTTCCCCACAACCCCCACCCAGCCATCCGTCATCGCGATCTCACGCCCCTCTGGTGGCTCACCCTCTACCTCGCCGGCACCATCGTCGGCATGACAGGCCTCTGCTCCCTCCTCTACACCACCTTCCGTAAAGACCCCACCATCCGCCCCCTCACCTACGGCTTCGCAGCTGCCATGTCTATCATCCCCATCCTCGTCGCCATCTACTGGTTCAAGCACCACTTGGATCTCCCCCAGGGGGGCCGCCGCGTTTGCATGGCTGCCTTTTGGTCTACGCTGGGTGGTGGTGTCCTCGCCTTTGCCGCCGTGTTTGGCTTTTTTAGCGCGCTTTATAGTGACCTTGTGCTGGGCTGTATCGCGGGCAATTTGTTGGGCACACCGAGTGAGGATTTTGCCCCGCTTTATTGGGCGTGGTTTGTGGCGAAGAGGGTGGTTATGTTGTCGCTCTGAGGGTGGTTAGGCTAGGGTACTGTTTTCTTAGGGTGGGTTGGGTTAAGGATTCCTTTTGCTTCGGCTGGTTATGTTAGGGATTTTCTTTTGCTTCGGCTGGTTTAGATGGGCATTTTCTTATGGATTGCGCATGGCTGCGGGATTTGCATTTATTGGAAATTGGCGGCGAGCATTGGGATTAGATAATGTATGATCTAGATATGTAGAAAAATGTATGATTATGGACTTGGCTTATTGTTGTCTTGCTGCTCGTTTGTCATGTTGGAGATTTGTCAAAGTGGTCACAACGAGAGATTTTGCATCAGATTAGAGTTTAGATGCAGAGCGGCATTCACTGCCTGACCTCAGGCGGCGCCGCCAAGCCGCCAAACAAACGGTCAAGCAATAAGGTATTCAATTTTTACGTTCCCTTTGATCTCAAACATCCCATGACATAGCAGATTCTCATCTGAAATCCCAACTTCGAGTCCAGTGTCAACACACTTACCGACGCTTCGCCCACTCCTAGGACAGCTAACTCCGTAGTACAACCTAATCATCGGAATGATTGAAGATGGCTCTAGCCCGCCTATAGGCAACGTGAGAGATATAAGCATCTCAAAATGACAATAGAAGCTACGGAATAAGAGCTGCCAAAACCGACACAATAAACAAGCTGCCAAAGAAGCTTATATTCCCCGAGCCATCAGACATCAACAAGCGCGCAGCGCAGAAACCCCACATCACCATCTCCAACATCTGCCGCCTGGATCTACCCGGTCGCCTGCGCTACTACAAGTGCCTTGAAATCGGCCTCACGCCGCACGTCCACATGTTCCGTTGCGCAGAAGTTTCATATTCGGTGTGGGCCCGCGGTCGCGATTTGGGAGCGCAGGCCATGCGGAAGAAGGGGAAGAGAAGAAGAAGAAGAGAAGAAGAAAAAGCGGCTTTTGCATGTGCTGGCGCATCTTGCGGATGTGGCGGGGCATGAGGTGTGGGTTTGTGTGTATGGGGTGTATAGGGTGTACGAGGTTTGGCTTGGGATGGAGCATTTGACGAATGAGTTTTGGATACGGGTGATTGATTCGGAGATGCGCGGGGGGGGGAAGTGGGCGGAGGAGTTGGGGTATTTGTGTTATGGGTAGTGAGGTTTAGAAGTGTAGGGATGACTATTAAAATAGCTCAATGTTAGTGGTATTCATATTGACTTCGCTGGTCATGCTTAGATTTTGTGGCGTTTATGGCTGGGGGAAGGAGATTCTTGAGGGTTATCAATACTCCTGTGGACAGTAATGAGGAGTCACAAGTCTGAGCTCGATATCAACATAGATTTGTGGTATGTAAATGTTTTCGTTCCCTGAGAGTTGTTCATTATACACCTTAGGCATGTTAAAGCTCATTTGCTTACAATCTCTAATGTCTGCTGTAAAAAGCATCAGTCTTTTCTTCTCATGAAAATGTGCATGCTTTCGCATAAGTGCAGGAAAGATATTCTAATTAGCTCAAAATCAAACCGACCACAGATAGAACAATGAGCGTTGCGGACACCAGCCCGCATTGTCAAGTAACCCCTGCGAATAAAGGGCTTTGATTCGATGAATCCTTGCACGTAATGTGGCTTACTAAGATGCACGGTGCGGACCCTCAATCGGTGAGATATGTTAAATATATTGAATTGAGAGCTACATAGTAAGTTAGTGTCGGTCCCTCTGTGCTTATCCAATCTCTCACCAGCTCCCTTATAGGGCCACAAAGCTTACCTAATGCTCGTGGGTCACGTGCGTATCTGACTTCACTACGGCAACAAGCAAACAACAGACTCGGTATTAGTTCGACATTTTATACAGCAACACCAAAACTAAGTCCCTTCGCATATATAAGTATTGTTTGATCATGATTTCTTATTAGAAAAGAGAGCCGCGGTGTAAGATTGAGTGGCCACTTCAAATTCCACGCTTACCCTGTTGGCCGGTGAGTTCAATTCCTCTTGTAGTGGTTCTGGTAAAAACAAGGGTTCCGGTCCTTCGCAAATATTCTCCTGTTCAATATTGACCGGACGAGTTTGGCCTTAACTTTTGTTTTTCTATTATTATTATTTTAGCCGGAAAAAAGCTTGTGCTTAATTGTTCGTTGCATAGGAGAGGAAATTGTAACTAGCGAAACTCTTTGGTAGAAAGGATTTGAATTAGAGTAAGCCATACTAAGACTATGGCTTGAAAGAACATTGGAGTGGGCTGATATGCGCTGCACAATAATGCAAGATAATTGGTAATTACAGTGAGGGTAGATACTAAATTAACAACGAGTGACGATATCTGTTGGTCATTTGCTAGGATGAGAAAATCGCTACGATAAGCGTAATCTTGACCATAAAGCCCAGGCGTGAATAACAACTTGCAATAGTTCGTATAGAACTAGAGTCCTAGTCAATGAGGTGTGTAGCGTGGCCGTCGTGTGCTTGAGTCCGCAATTGGCGTCATCGTCCCACCTCCCAACATCGCCGTTAATGGTCCTAGGGCGGAAACAACCACAATATAAATTGGCTTCGTGCGACTTCCGGCTGCATTTTTAGCTTCTTTACGCCTCTCATTGTCACCAATACACTGAAATCAACATTCTGCCATGGCTACACAAGATGCCCGGACGTATCCAGTTCCTTTGATCAAATCTGGATCTCTTGATAAAAAGTTCAAGTTTGAAGATGTGACTCCAGTTATAGGTCGGGAATATCCGGAACTAAACATCATCGACGATCTTTTCAACGCATCAGATGCGGATGATCTGCTTCGCGATCTAGCGATTACCAGTAAATTAGAACTCTCTCTAAGACATGGACAGTTGCCTAATTATGCTTGGTAGTCTCGGAGAGAGGCGTCGTTTTCTTCCGCGCGCAAAATAACCCCACTAATCAGCTTCAAAAGCAACTTGTGCACCGGTTGGGGCAACTCACCAACAAGCCTACTGATTCGGCTCTGCACATTCACCCCATACTCAACAACACCTCCGAATTCGGTGTGGATGACGCTGAAATAAGCGCCATCAGCTCTCTTGCACGTAAAAAAGATATTTGTACATGAGCAGAAAAGCCGTCCTACAGGTAACTAGCGGTATGATGCAGCGCAGTGGCATTCTGACATTCAATTTGAGCCCGTACCTGCAGACTACACCTCCTTGCGGCTGACCGAGCTCCCCGAAACCGGTGGCGACACCCTGTGGGCATCTAGATATGAGATTTACGATCGGTTCTCGAAAGCATACCAAAAATTCTTCGAAGAGCTGACTGCAACATTTATTGGTGATGGATTCATCCGTGCGGCAGAAGCGAATCCGGAAAAGGTGAAGCTGTACGAGAAAGAGCGAGGTAGTCCGAAGAATGTTGGTAAGGAGTTGAAGGCTGTGCATCCGGTTGTGCGAACCAACCCCGTCACTTGTTGGAAGAGCATATTCGCGCTGGGCCCATTCCCAAAGCACATCAACGAGCCGAATGATGAGAAGAGCAGTGAGTTGCTGAGGAAGTTCCGGAGCGTGATAACCGAAAATCATGACCTTCAAGTGAGGTTTAAGTGGAGGAACAAGAGCGATTTAGGTAAGTAATTTGATCTGAGCTATTAAAGTGGGATGCTGATCCTACAGCGATTTGGGATAATCGTAGCGCCTTTCACAGTGCAACATTTGACTATGAGGGCCTTGGTGAAAGGACTGGTAATCGCGCTGTTGGTATCGGAGGGGTGCCTTATTTTGATCCGGATAGCAGGTCAAGGACTGAAGTGCTAGTAGGAAAAAGAGTTGTTGTTAGTGGCGACGGTACGAAGAAGGTCGAAAGATCAAATACTGATTCTGCTTGACATATCTCTGTATTTAATATTAGAAACCAGTTATCTAACCTCCAGCTAACAACGATTCAATGTGAGGTTCATTGTGCGCTCTGTTATAGAAATTGTCGAATCCGGTTGCCGCTAACCGAACAGCCGGTGTTGAAGTCACGTTATAACACCTAGTCAAACGGTACCTTAACCACTCGGCATCTGTTTTCTAGCTGTCCATAGGTAAGCTGAGAGCCATTCAAGACTTTTATTCTATTAATTTTGATATTGAAGAATCTGTTGCATGCACCGAGCGTGAATATACAGCAACCAGTTTGCCTAGTTCTCCAAGGGGTCACCAACTGAATCATCAACATCCACTTCGATTTTTAAGCTTACCTTTGTCTCAACTCGAAGCGACAGATTAAACCAGAAATGCCTCAGGCCCTTATAATTTTCAATTGTCCCGAATAGTATGTTTTGGAGTGTTCATACCAGTCCGAGTAGCGATAGGTTGCAGCCTCATCCACAAAGTATAACTCTTCGACGCTCATACCACCGATGATTTCTTCAATTGTTTCGTATTCCCCAAAAGGATATTTTTCCACTATCCATCTTTGTATCATGCGCGCTAGTGCCCGATGCCCTTTTTCACATGCCCCGTATATTGTACGCCGATAATTTCTGGGATTTTGAATGTCTGCGCCCATTTCGAGGAGATACTTAGTCATGTCCAATCGGCCCCATTCGGCCGCACCTTCAATTGCTGTACGACCATCTACTGTTCCTGGCGGAGCGTTAGTATCAGCTCCTACAGCAAGAAGCAGGCTGAGTATGTCAAAATTGCCATTGCTTGCGGCAAATTGAAGTGCTGTTGCGCCGCGCACTGTCTGAGGCTTTGCATTTGCATCAGCACCCAGGCTCAAGACTTCCCGAACTAGCTGAAGATTTTCTTGAGAGACTAGATAATGAAGCGGCGTATGTTCTTCATACGGAAGCGAAGGATTGATGACTCCATCGATGAAGCGTGCCTTGTCAAGGATACGTTTGGAATGATCATACTTTTGAGACTTGGCACTGCCAATGAGTGCGGCGTATAGGGCTTGTCTTATATAGGCTGTTGGTAAGGTTCCAACAACGTCCTCATAAGTAATACCGTAAACGGAAAGCATCCGTTGTAATTGGGAGTATTGCGCGTTGACGTCATCGTCATATTTGCAAAATGCTTCTAAAAATGCTTGACACAGTTGTTGATGGCGAAAAGAATGCTGAGATGACCATGCTAATAGTCTCTTTGTAATTATAAACGTCGTATCAAATTCCTTGCTAATCTTCCTGTGTTTCGAGATGGAGCGGCTGAAGGCACTTTCACCCTCTTTAAGATTATATTGTCTCTCCAAGCATTTCGAAGTCGATTCCTGTTTCGAAAATGATAATAAATCGAAAGGGCTGAAGCCTTTACGTAGAAACACGTTAACCAGATCGATCGAGTCGACTTGTACTGCTACAATAAGAGCTCTTATACCGTTCTGAATTCCAAATTCGGTGAGTTCCATGTTGGAGTCCGTGAGTAAATTTCTGAGCGAGGGAGTTCCACGCATTTCAGAAAGTCTGGCGCATGTGTGTTGGTCAATGACGCCCATTCTAATGAGGTTTTTGGCGAAATTCATGCCAAATCGATGAATTATACATCCAACATCAGGTATCTCTAGCATTTCATTGGCCGGCCAGTGTTGAGTAATCCTCAATATCAATGTTCGAATGCCTTTGTTGACGATTGTGTGTATGAACCTTTTTCGGATTCCTGCTATAGCCTTTTCGGATAGAGTGGCGCCCGCTTCGATTAGGATTTCTACGCAATCAAGGTAATCATGTCCAAGAGCCAATTCAATTGCAGGTTGGTCGCCACGACAACCTGCAACGTGGTTTGTGCTATTGACATCAGATCCAGCTTCAATGAGTAGTTCAAGGATTTCTAAATAACCTCTCTCAGCTGCGGCTTGAACAGGATAAATGGCCATGCTAGACACCATATTCGGGTTGGCTCCATGTTTCAACAGAAGTTTTACGAGGTTATCATGACCCTCTGAAACTGCGATATATAAAGCAGTCACCCCGCAGACCTTTTGTTTGCTAAAACGCACGAGCGAAGAGGAGAATATCTTTTACAGATGGTTTCGAAATCTGCCGAGGCAACATATTAATTGGAGCTCCTCCACCCAGAAGTGCCCGAATCAATCTGGTGTTGAAAGACAGTGATGCTGCGGTCAAGATGCCGGCACGTCCACAGGCATCCGTAGTGAACATACTGACACCTTTCCCTTTCAATAAGTCGGTTATAAGAAATGCATGGTTCTCATTGCCACAAAATGCTGCTGCTTCGTAAACAACACAGGGAGTTGCTTTCGCGGCCTCGAGTAATTCAGGCCGACTTTCAATCAATAATTTGAGAATATGAAATCGGCTTGAAATGATGGCACCAAACATAGTATGTAATGTTATTTTTTGACCTAGACTAGGGCGAATGATTGCGTGCCTTATCAGTTGGTTAACAAGGCTGCAGTCATTCCCAAGGATAGCCAAGTCTACTATTGTGAATATATTCGGTTGGTAGTGAGAACCGTAGGACAGCAATTTTGCCGTCCAATTGGTAACGTTGTGCTCAAGCAAGTATGTGACAATTTTTCTGGCATTGCACCCGATAGCACATTCCAGAGTACTGCTGAATTTAGCGTTTCCGATGTTGACGTCCACTCCGGATTCGACGAGTACCCTGACTAGGTCCAGCCTCTTGTATTCAATTGCGGGAAAGAGAAGCTTCTCAGCAAAGGCATTCACGGTGTCTAGCTTTCGTCCGAGGAGATCTTTCAGCAGAGAGCTGTATGTTCGGTTCCTAGTCAATTCGATGACAACTTCAGCCATCTCCCTTGTTTCGAAGTTGTTAGATAGCGCACCAACTAGGAAGTTTATGAGTTGCGCTTCTGCTGCAACATTCCGGTGCCCAACTGCATGGTCGGAACTTGAGTAGTGATTATCGCCATGGATAGGAGGTAGATACGCTTCACGTTTGCGGGCAATTGATTTTGTAGCAAGATCAAAAGCGCCTAGTTGCCACGAATTATGGTTTCGAGAACCTAGATTGACCGATGGATCCAAAAGAATTCTCAGGCGCGTTTGAGCATCTGAGGGGCGATGCTTAGTAGGGAATCGATGTGGCGTCAGTACCAACTTTGGAATGTCAGTGTTGATATTAGATCCTAGAACTGTCTCCAAGGTGTGCGATGAGCCCAGAGGGATTGTTTGTTTTCGACATGCGGTAGCGGTTCCGTTGTTTCGATTTCCGAATGAGAACCGGGTGGGGCAATAAGCGTGAACATTTCGACGCCAAATGGGGTCCGTGGCCGCTCAGCTTTGTAAAGTTCTAAGCGGGTGTCAGCACCTTCCCTATTCAGGTAGTACACAATCTTGAGCCATACTTACGTGATGCTAAGCGATCAAAGGTCGATGCTTCATACAGCTTTCGCTGCTTCTGTATCTTTGACTGTGGGACAAGGCTGCCGCGAACTTTGACATTCGTCGACTTCTTTTGAACCTCTTGATCTTGGAGCCGAGAAACGATGAACCGCCACTCATCTTTGCTGATGTTCTTCGAGACGTTCCATACTTTGAAAACACGTTCATATTGTGATTTGCTACCAGGGTTAGTATAGCCCTCTCAGTAGTGAGGAACACACCTACTTACGTTCGTCTGAAGCCTCTCTCGGTCATAGCATTCATGACTTCTCCCAGTGATTTGTTTTGGCTGAGGTAGAGGTCAAGGGTGTCATCTTTGTGCAGCTCCCATTCGTCATCCTGCGCCTGGCGTTTCGTCATGACGGTGCCCTGATTATACCACCAGGATATGGATGGCGGAGGGTACGGTAGTAGACAAAGTATGAGAGTGTAGGAGGTAGGAAGGTAGGGATGCGTAGAAGGTATAGTTTACGGATGAAAGAAGTGTGGATGGTATGAAACTAGATGAAAGCGAGGCTAGTGCCACAGCCTTGTGCAGTTAAAGTGATATGAAATTGGCCTCAGAACAAAGTGCGTATTGATAGCAGTTATAGGACTGAGTGTGGGGGTTGCGTGCGTCGGCGGCGGATATTGGGCGCGCAGAATGAGCGTATTGTGATTGGTTATTTACGGAATCTTCGTCAGCAAGGCATCTTGATTGGCTGCGGCCAAAGTCTTCGCGGGTTGTACCACACTGGTCTGCGGAGTTGTCAGCCTGCATTTGAGCTGGCTAATCCATTGGACAGAGCCACAATCATGCGTCTACCAGTGTGGAGTATGTGGACAACTCGAACAAAACTGGAAATAGAGTGGGCAACATTGGTTTGGTACATGAGGTCCCCTAATTTTTCCCACAATGTAATCCATAGCCCCATACCTGCTCTCCTTCCCATGTCCTGTGAACTGCTGCTGCGAAGTAGCAACAAACTATCTTCTCTGGCGTCTGTGATTCAACTTGATTGTATAAAAGCAGCTTACCTGTAATGGCCATCGATACGCAAAGCACCATCGCTATAGTCGCACTACTCGTAGCATGTCCGCCAACGGCATGGCTATTGTACAACCTATACGTGCGGCATCGCGGTAGGATTGATGCAGGTTAGTGTGTTATCGAGTGCGCAAAGTATGCTACCCTAACGCATACTCGCAGCCCTTCTTCCGACCTATACCAATACCGTCGAGCCGTCGTTCATGGCGTTTCATCAACAGTCCCGTGTCTGGACTTTTGAGAGTAACGTTACTGTAAGGGGCATTGAACTTTCGGAGATACGAAGACTTGTAGGAAGAGGACTGCTGGCAGAGTGATTCAAAAGAACAGCCCAGCGAGGGAGAGGTAGTTGGTGCGATTGATGAACTCGAAGACAAATGGCGGTCAACATTGTAGGAGCGGAGACAAGTGATGGCGAGGGCGGTGTTGAGAGATGTGCCGCGTCAAGAGATGCGATGCAAGAAGCGAAGGTTGTAAGAAGAGATACGGTGCAAGAAGCGAAGGTTGTAAGATGAGATGCGCGGAACGTTGGATCCTATAGAAAAGTATAGCATTGTGGTATAAGGCGGTGAAGAAGTCTTATTATAGTAGATACACTAAAGTAGAACGCTCAACATGGCTGATACACTTATGAGAAAACACCAGATGTTGATTATTTGATGACTTCTGATGAGGAAAAAAAAGGGCATACCCATTGGTGTCTCATTGCATATGCTAACCTGGATCGTTTTCTGGCCCGGCGGTCTTGACAACACTCAATCATTGACCTTCCCAAGGAGGAATTGAAGAGCATGAGTCCACGCGTTGCATACGAGAAGAAATTTCGACTGTGACGAAGGGATAATATAAAGCTACGCGTGCCCTGTGGCTATGTTGCCGATATATCTCTAGGAGTCGGATTGGGGGCCGAAAAGGGTAAGGACCTTGAGGTCCTTGGAAGTCTTGGTGCTTGAATTACCTATTCTTGACCACTCTTGATTCGATCCAACAACGGCTCAAGAGCTAGAGAGAACGCTGCTCCACATTTTCTAGAACAGACGAATGATGAGCCAGAGTTGTTGCTACATAAATCATGGTACGCGTGTTGATTACGTTCGGAATGCGAGGAGTAGGATCACTGCAATGAAACGGCAGAATATGTTACCTATTCTGGTCCGGCTGGAGGAAATCCTACGCAGGTCCTGAAGCCGTATTATATGGTATTGTCAATCGTACGTTGTCTTCGGCACGTAGGGCCTGGGCAGTTAGGCGGCTGAACTACCTGTCATGGGTAGATGTACGATACTGCAGTTTTCACACAACGACGCGTGTCTGGCATTACTCGCTGTGTTAAGGTGCGTGAGAATGAGATAATGATGAGAGAAGGATGGTGAAGCAAGCCAGTACACGAGGTTGGATTGGCTAATGTGCAGTTCCTAAGGATCTAGGCAGCAGGTTCTCCCCGGCATCGACGATGGACAATGGTTGCATGTCATCATGCTACGCGTCGCCGCTTTCTAATATGGTTCTGGGGCGCAGAAGCAAAGGAAGAAGGATCGCGGAAGGCCTGGAAATGAAGTCAGGAGGTGGTTTCCCCGCGGATACGAATGTAGATCTCCGGATTCTTCTTGCGCTATGCCTATTTGAAAGGCGCGATCCTCATTGGCCACCCTGTCCCCCAACGATTTCCGCGAGCACCAGTGCCAGCATCGCACACATCACCCCAACAAATCAAACGAAGCTTACTGCAGACGGCAGCGTGTGCAACGGTAAGAGTAGGTACTGCGTCCCCATCCTCACCCCGCCTCAGCATGCCGTGGTAGCCGTTTGGTGACGCTCGGCAGGCAACCCGTGATACTGGACCTGCGCCATTCTTTCACAACGCTAGGCTTGGCTACTTTGCCGTGATTTGCCACAAGCCGGCCGTGAAGCCACTAGCAGTGCTTGATCGAGCTTGGAAACGGCTGCTCTGCGCCGCAATGGGCAATGGGCACAACAGCTGCCAAGCGCAATCTCGCCCGGCGTCGGCATGTTGCCGGGATGCTGTCTCCTGCACGCTTGGCTGGGCTGACGGCTGGTAGCCCTGACTTGAGAAGCCCTTTAAAAGTGCTGTGGCCCCCGATCGATCCTGAGGCGCCGTCCCCCTAATCGCCAGCACGCTCTGCCGCCCTCTCTCCTGTCGCTCCTTCAGCCATACACACAATTCTGGATTCTTCGCCATGATGATGCTACCCTCGGCTGCTGGAGGGCGCAGCCCGCTGTTTTCGCTCGCCGTGAGCGCCGGTGCGGTTCTGGTCTTTATTTTTGGTTTCATGGCTTGGCAGAGTCCGTCGAGAATACCCTTCTCGCACGCAGCCTCGAACCGTGTTGAGACGTACGTTGCCGCCACCTAGTAGATGGGGTGCAGTGCTCCTGGCTGCACTGGCCGCCCACTTGGCGGCACGCCATAATGACCCGTTGCTGACTGCGCATCACAGGCCCATCCACGACGAAAAGGCGCCCGTGTCTATCAACGAGATCATCCGCCTGCTATATGCACCGCTGAAAGCAGCGCCGACCGAGCCCTTTATTCGCGAACCCAATGGTAGCCACATCGTGCTGCCGCCGAACCCGCGATACAAAAAACAACTCGGCAGCGAGGTCCTCATCCTCGACCTTGAGACACGCCCCCTGCAATCCACCGAAGACTTCAAGAAGGGCGAATATGACTGGCGCAACATTAACCATGTGTCTGGTGGTGTTTTCAACCACTACACCTATGCGCTCATTCACGGTTACGATTACAAGTTTATCCACGCCACGAATTTCGAAGACCGACATGCTACCTGGATCAAGCCTTCTGCTCTTGCAAACCACATCAAGAACTACAAATTTATCGTCTTCCTTGATGCCGATGCCGCCTTCCGTTTCCTCCATGTCCCTATTGAGTGGATGCTGAACTACTGGGACATCCAACCACAACACGCTATAACCATGGCAAAGGACCCATGGGATCCTAAAGAGCCCCAGTTCAACTCGGACCGCTTTAATCGCACATACACCAATACCGGTTTCATGGTGGTCCAGAATACCGAGAGCACAATGCCCATACTGAAGGCCTGGCACGAGTGTCCCGACGATGTGCGCTATGCCAACTGCTCGCAGTGGAAGCAGCCAAAGTTCCACGAGCAATCTGCATTCGGTGAATATGTCCGCTACGACTTTGAAGACAACGTCAAGGAGCTCGACTGTGGGCAGGCAAACGGCTTCCCGGGTGTCGAGATCAGCAATTGCCAGGGCAAATTCATCCGCCACTACTGGTTTGAGAAACACCTTGTCAAGGTCGATTTCCGGGAGAACATGATGAACGCCATCACCTTGCCGATACAGAAGCTCTTCGCCGATAACATCGGCCACATTATTACCAAGACCGAAGAAAATGTTATTCATTAAAGAGCCCCGAAAATATTTCCTATTCATAGCGCTGTAATGAAGTCGTAAGAGGAAGAGTTTTGTATAGCATAGCGTTGCATTGGCATGGCGTTCTCTGGAATTCTGGGTTTGATTTAATGACTGGCATCAGTCCGTCCGGCTTCGGCTTTTCGTATCGTTTCGATCAGGGTTTTCTTCGACGCGACGATACCCAATACGATTTTTCGACTGATGACGCTCACATCATTACGCGACTTCGTTTCTGTATTACGATACTGTTATTTATACAACGCTCGCTTACTTCTTGTGCTACTCAGGAGGCACATGGTCGTTGTTCTTTCATGATTCGCAGCCTTTTCTCCGTCTCATCGGGCTTGCTGGACATGTGCTTTCCAAGGGGCCTATCGCCAAGCATTCGATTCTCCAATATTGGCTGCTTCATTTCATTTCCCGCACAAACACAAGCTGGCTCGAACTCGGCCAGACCTTCAGTCCTCCATACGCCAAGGCACTACGTTCCACCAACCGTCAAGGATCTACGTACTATGCCAAACACCCGAGGCTAACAGGGGCCTAAGGAACAGCTTGGTTGACAGGCGTTTTGTTCCAGCACTGTTAGGGCAAGCGGCCCACCACAGCTCGGCAACATTCTGGTGTTCCGAAAAAGTGGGGATGGAAAATATCATGAGGTCCTTGGCCCTGCTGGTTCATGTGCCAAACAGCTTCCAAGCCACGCCGCACATGGCCAGACCGCAGTCAGACAGCCACAACAACATGCGACAACAGTGAAGGAAATGGAGCGTCAATTTTAGATTTTATTTGGGAGGAGGCGTAAATATCACGGCGTTGCAGTCTGTCGCTACACAGTGATCAAGTTGATCACTTTTTCCTGCAGCTCCGGGCATTTGTTCACAAGCTGCACACAGACCTCTGTACACCCAGTCCATATCAAAAACCAAAAACCATATACACACATAGAGACCGCCCTGCGATCCCCAACCAGCCAGAACCACATATCAATAAATAATTCAATCACACACAACACACCTCCCCCCACGCCTCAAACAGCCCGTCCCTCTCTTTCTCGCCAAGCGTGCCTCCCATTCCCCCTTCCTTCCACCCGTGCACCAAGCGCCCCAACCGGTCCAAGTCGCACTCCCGCTCCTCCGCCTCTTCCCTTACCCGTTCCTCCTCTTCCCTTATCCGTCGCTCCTCCTCCCCGCTCTCCCTCTCCCGCTCCTCCCCCGCCCTCCTCTCCGCCTCCAGCCTCGCCTCCAGCTTCCCCGCCTGCTCCCCACTCACTTGTCTAGCAGCCCACACCCCCTTGCGCAGCGCCGCCCACCACATGTGCAGCATGTCGTCGCAGCCCGTCACGGCGCGCACATGCCACACGATGCAGCGCAGGACTACGGCCGAGGCGCAGATTTGCTGGTGCAGTTTGGAGAGCGGAGGGCCGTAGCCCGTGATGTGCAAGGTGGATGTGGATGTGGGTGTGGCTAGTGGCGCGGATATCAGTGTGGTGACGCTGCTCTTGAGGGGCCAGGTTATGGGACGCGCGCGGGCGTTGGGCGTGCTGCTTGTGTCGGCTTCGTTGATGCGGTTGGTGGCGTTAGGGGTGTGGATTGGGTCGTTGCCGGCTGTGCTACGCTTGGTGTTGATCTGCCTCTGTTCGGTGGTTTGCTTGACGCGGTGTGTTGTGCGCAGCGAGACGGCGTTGGTGGTCGTGCGGCGCGGCGAATCTGAGGCCCAGGGAT
Organism: Ophiosphaerella narmari; assembly: GCA_028456235.1. Classification (NCBI taxonomy): domain Eukaryota; kingdom Fungi; phylum Ascomycota; class Dothideomycetes; order Pleosporales; family Phaeosphaeriaceae; genus Ophiosphaerella; species Ophiosphaerella narmari. Next base: position 1,316,443 of record JALNQA010000001.1, on the reverse strand, counting down.
CGAGGTCTGCGGGCGCGGCCTCGGAGCGATGGGGGTCTAGTCTATCGTCTATCATTGCGGTGTTGCGGAAATGAATATCGGGGTTTATGGGGAGAGGCAAATGGATTGAGCATGTTTGTTGCGGGGCTTGGGAGTGCGGTGTAGTCAACGACTGAAGGTATTCTAGTCATCCATTGATGAGTTCGAAGTGTCTGACTCGAGTAATGCTGCAATGCCCCTCTCTCACGCGGAAAAATGATGGGAGATGATGGGTAGAATGATATTTGGTAAGAAATGTACATTTGGATATCTTGCAGCAAACAGCTGCGCTCGACCTCGATACCTTGCGCCGCTGCTATGTAGGAGTGAAATGAAAACGTGCACGCTCTCGCTAAAGACATTGATGGTGTTGAAAGAACCAATCACTGCGCTGATGAAATCGCTAGAAAAACGCCGGGTATCCAAATAAGAAAAACCGTGTGCAAGTCAATCATGATTCGGTCCGCTTCCACGACAGGCACCAGCCTAGGCTTCGTGAGAGCTGGATCATTAGCATGCAATACGCAGACACAGCATACTTGTAACTCCCCAAACTCTCAATCTTGGAGATGCCTTAAACAAGATGGCCTAGGTGGTGTCGACTAAGCAACAAGTCAGGAGCGAAATTTGTCATGTAATCGACATCTTCAGTGTTGGCGGCATGGTGGGCCACCTCCTGGATGTTGGTCATAATGGCTTGAATGTCCTCTTGGGGCACGTCTTCCATTTTCTCGTCGGCATCTAGGTCATCCATCATCCCTAACACTTCCTCTTCTCTATCCTGATCTTGCGTCAAGGCCGACCATTCTTCAATGTCGTCCTCAGTAAAGAAAGGTTGCACGTCCTCAGCAATTTCATTTCTGGGCAGGGTATTGTACGCCTGGTCATCCGACCGCATTTCGAATGACGTTACCGAGAAAGTGTCGAGATCTGTGAACGGTGAACAAAGTGATGAAGGAAGTGATGAAGGCAGCGATGAAGGTGTCGACATGGACAAGGTATCATACCCCGAGCTCATGTCCATCACGTCCTCGTCGTCGAGGTCTAATGCGAGCAAGTGCGTGGCCGAATAGCGACCAATGAGTGGGCGTTCAAGTAATGACGTGTCAAGCACAGCCTTTCCTTCAACCCAAAACTCCAACCGGGAACCAAACTCGGCTTGGAGAGCAGATGCGACACCAGATGCAAAATAAGCACTTTCAAACAGGATACGAACCAACTTGGCCACCTTTGACCGAAGAACCTTGTGTATCGCCATGGTAATTGGGTGCATGCTGTCCAAGATGGAATCGTCGACGCGACAGTTTAGGAGACGAGATAGAGGAGAGGCGATGAGGAGATTCAGCTCGTCGAATGAGGCGCCAGTGTCTGACAGCGCAGTAATGGTTTTTGCAGCCTTGAGCGTCCTTGGCATGGTGGGGGGAGTGGTTACCATGTGCATCGTGAGATGTCGTAGAAAGCGTAGGTATTTATCTGCAACAGGTGGTAAGATGGTAGCATTGTCAGTAGCGGCTGACAATGGATCGACAGAAGTGTGCTTGTGTTGGTAGAAGTATGAAGACGACTCATGGTGGAGCTGTTTTGAAACAGCGAACATGGCGAGCCGATTGGTATTGCGATGCTGAGGATTGCTCTCGCCCGTCCAAAGGTCATCGTAGAGGATATTACGAATCTCCGCCGGTAATTCACTGAAGCATGCCATAGTGAAGAGTGAAGATGATGCGTAAGGTGTGAAGGGTGAAGTGTTTGAGTGTGGGCTTGTGCCTTTTGTATGGTGGTGGAGGTTGATGCGTGGCCGAAACTTTGGTGGATGGTGGAGCGTGGTTGGACCAGGGTGTTTGCGGAAGTCGGAGGAGAGTGGCGTGGTGTCGGGAAGGCCTCGAGCAGTGAGTGGCAGCCCCAAAAGTTCCTGGAGAGGTGGTTACACGCTGGGGAGGGGCTGCCGCCTTGAAAGTTTCGTCGGTGGGACACGCACGCTTTGTGGCCAAGTTGAGACAAGCAGACGATTTGTTCTGAGAGAGGTAGGAAGGTAGGTGGTGCCGATGCCCAGTGCTGCGAAGCGTTGCAGGGGAGGGCGTTTCGTTGCGCGTTGTCCAGGGTGTAATCTGGAGGTGGCTAAAGGTTAAGCGAGGCCGTATTAGTTGACGGTAGCTTTGATTAAAGTCGTCGAGCACCTGGGTGGCGTGTGAGGATGCAGCCGCATAAGAGCATTCAAGGGCGGACGAAGATGCCAAGCCCCTACAAACCATGGGATGATGTCTTTATACAAGTGCACCGTAGATGCGATGGATGACTCAAAAATGGCCCGCCTCGCTGTTCAGGGCAAGCGGACTCCGACTATTGGTGCTACCAACAAGGTGTGAGGGACCACGTCTCAACCTTCCACTTTGACATCGCCTCGTTCAGAAACCAGGCTGATAAGGTCCTCCTTTTTCGGTCACATGGGTGCAGAACGCCCCCAGAGCGTAACACGAACACAGGCGAATGACCACTGGATGTTCCATGGGCGACCACTGGCAAACCCGCCCATTGGATTGTCGCGCCCGGCCGGGCTCAAAACGTCCCATTCCGCTGTACCTGCATATACTACATGGTGGATGATTTGCCTTGATTTATTTCTAGTTAAACGACTGCCTCGTGCTGTACCAGAGGTCACCATCGCCATCAAGGCCATCTCTGGAAAATTCCGGAAAATTGCCTTTGGTCTAGCTAGCCATACAAGCGCTCTGGTTTGGCAGCCCATGGGCATGTGGACGTCCACTGCGACCGGCGGCGTGTCATCGAAGCTCGACGCACGGTGAAGGTTATTAGGACAGGTCAGGCGTATCGCTGACGCATCAAGGTGTGGATAGGATAGTGCGTCCTATACAGAGAGACAAAGCCTCCCAGATGACCAGACTGTGAGCCAGTGGGTTGGTATGCCCAGGGATGTGGTTGAGGCCGGCGGCATTTCCGAACTGTGACGTTCGTCGTCTTTGTCAGCCGCGCTAGCAATCGGTAAGGCAGTATAGCAGGCACGTGACCGAGCCACCACCTTCACAATTTGATCCATGTGAGTCTGTTCCTCCTACGTCTTTCGTATCAAACTTGTCTGTTCAAGCATCACGATGACTCATGGTAGCTACAAGGCAGCTAGAGTCATAGCTGCGCCTCGTGCGGCCACCCTATTCTTCATGTAGAGAGAGTGACTCATTAGGCTCATCATTCGCCGTCTATTGCTGCTGCGTAGCCATTGTAGAAGATTCACAGACTTAAGCGCTGCCCCAAATTTGTGGCAGTGGTTTGTTTGTTTCCCCGCAATACGGCAATAACACCGCATCTTCATCTATTTTCGGTCCGGGGACGGCTCGCCTCAACAGAAGCCGAGTATTGAAGTACAAAGTATGCATCAATAGAGTTCATACCTGTGCTTACAGTAGATGAGGCTCCCCATTCTATTTCCAGGGCTATATACTGACGACTAAGTATGTGGTAAGTTTCATACTCAACTCCTCCGTAGTCACGTTTCAAGTATGGCTCTTGCATCGTGCTAGCGGAATCCTACCCCTGGAGCCGCCTTCTGAAACCTTTTCGCCGGAAGGCCTAGACCTCTAGAAAAGACAGCACCCCACGTATGGACTATCTAAACTCGATGTCCACCCATCCCGGCCTCGAATTCCTGCGGCTTAGCCTGGCCTAATAAATCTCGGGCAAGCACAACAATATTGTTTATGATTTCGGCACCGAGGTTGGCGCTACTGCTTCTATGGGATGCATGACTGGCTTGATAATTGTTATTAGCCTATCATTTCCCGAGGCTTCCACGTGGGTTGGGAGCAACGACCTAGGGGCGTGATGAACTTTGTAAGAGAACAACAATCCCTTAGCTGGTCACAATGCCGACTAGGCCTACGCATTGTGGTTGTTACATGATAGCATGTATCACCGTAAACTTGAGTGCATGAGCCAACGTTACTGACGTGGAGCTCGAAATCACCTTTCAACTAACGAGGGAGAATGCCCAGCGAGCATTAGGCACCCTTTCAGCGTGACCATAAGATGGCGGGAGGGACCGAATTTAATGGGTATTCTCTCGGAGCCAACGCAGTGGCTAGCGAGGCCGGAACACGAACAGATAGGCAGCACATAGTAGCGTTCAAAAGCTGTGTGACACCACTATCATTAGTATGACCCACTGGAGGTCATAGATATGGGTACAAAGTTTGATGATTCTAGTTTCGTCAAGCATTTTCAGCATTTGCTAAGCTCAATGGTGTCCACGCCTCGTGCCAAGCTATGCAAAGGTCATAACGGATATTTTTCGAACACTAGGCCACCACCGCAGCCGAAAAGAAATATATATATCACATAGCTATGGTTTGTGCACATAAAAATAAGTCCCACATAGTCTATAGTTATTAGTGGGCAATGGGCAGTATTACAGAGTAGGTAGAATTAGGCCCCCAATCAGGCAAATACACGACTGACCACGTAGATTCGATACGCAGATAACGTTGTTGATTATCTAGCCACAAACGTAGCGAGCAGATCAAGTAGCAGGCAACGGCGCTTAGAAACTATGGTGCAAGTAGTAGTTTTATGGATAAACTACAAGATTTTTCGAGAAGTTCGCAGACACAGTCGACGAAGTAAGTATATAGCAAATTGATGAGTTAGAAGTGTGTTAAAAGCGTCTAGTATGGTGGAAACGTTACTCATACTAATCCTCTGGTGGAACACAAGGATAAGATTTTTCATATGTGAGTCCCTTGATCGTACTCTCTACAGGTCCGAGTTTCACAAGACGGATGCGAATCCTGTATGTTCAATACAAGGATCAGCGGAGAGCATGGGCATTCATGAGGCATTTAGACAGACTTCAGATGAAATGGTAGAAAATCATCGCCCAGCGCCGAAGACGAGAAGATGTAGTTGAAATGGTGTATTCTGCTATCTGGTCACGAGGCACAAGTATGGAGGTTGCGGTTGATGAGAACATGCCTAGCATTGTGCAGTGTGTTTAACATTGCGAGCACATCATTTTGAGATCAAATGACAGTAGTTATAGTTTTAGAACCACTCAATAGGCAAAGTTGGTTTGATTACATTGACATGTGACGATGATTTACACTGTGACCACTACCCCCTCATCCATCGAATCCGTCCATCTTTACGGTGTCTATAAATTTTAGCCCGAACCTCGGAGTCTACCAAGGGCGATTTCTCAAACGGTAATATCCAGTATATGTGACTTCTTTGGGGCAAGGTCGTCAAATGGTACAAACACTGCGAACCATATCGTCCGGACTCACCGAATTCAACACCAGGGTTTGCGAGCTCGACACATTTCATGAGGTCCTCTAAGAGCGATCTCTGGGACTCCGAAATAAACTTCCCGTCGGTTGTGCAATTACAAAATTCGATGCGTTTTAGATACGGGAGTTTGCTCATCGCCCAAGTTGTTTTCAAGTCGTCGAGAAGTTCTTCCCGATTTTCCTCCTTTCTATATTCAAGCAATAGTTCAATTGAGGTGTACTTGCATATCTCTAATGTTGTGATGGATTCACGTACGTATTCCGGCATCTTACGGAGGTAAAATTCGAGGGAGGTCGGCTCGTCGACTATTATGCTGCACATATCGAAACAAAAATGACGCGTCTCATACCACAACCGTTTAGAAGCACAGCCTATATTAGGTAACATGGGCTGCGACACAGTGGGGGTCCAAAAGAAGAGACGAATCATATCAATGTTATCAGGCGTGAATACGTAGATGTAAATCTCATCCCGTATTTCGCGTGGTAGTGAGAAGAAATTAGTCTTTTCCGTCATCTTCGCTCCTAGAATATTAGATATGGGGTTGGTGAATTCTAGCTCGCTTACTTTGGGATAGGGGATCCAGTTGATGCAGTAGATTTGAGTTTCGTACTTAATATTGGGAAAACACCATATGTTATGTATAAACAGATAAAGTGCTCGACATTGACCGCGCACATACAGCGTTTTTTATTCATAGGGCCCCGCTTGTGACTGGAGCTACGGCAAACAACCAAAAAGGTGAGAATAATCAATAACGTTATTTACTGGAGTAGAACAGCTCAAGGGCTCTCTAGGCCTAGAGCCTACCTACTTGCGCGCTCACGCAGCCGCTTGCAGCCTAACAGCATTCACTATTGTGAGCACATTGTATTGAAATCGCAAAACAGTAATTATAATATGAGAGACAGGTTATTTGGTCTTGCGAGATAGTTAATCTGCCACATATTCTACATTATAAAGGCTAGCGGTCAATCACTCGCAATATATTCACACTTCTAGAGTTCTACTTAAATAAGTACTCCGCCTTATATTTAGAAAGTTACCTCATTCTGTAAAACCTTATTGTAAGAGAAATAATTGAAGAAAAGAATCGCTAGAGCTTTAGTATGAGGTGTTTTTAGGAAGGGAAAAGAGCCTAGGCTTGCAGATAGATTAGGTACCTGGGTATTCATTCACGGATTGTACTCTTACCCATACCGGGTAGACTATATAGCTGATCAACAATTTCGCACAGCTAAATGACCTCTCTAATGTTATTATCACTTAAAAAGAAGGTTTATTAGACGATTGCTTGATTATATTGTTCTAAATGCTTTGATCGACTATTTCGGTATACTAGGTATTGACAACTAATCTTCAAGAGTTTACTTTGTCTAGGTAACGCAACCTCCTGTATCTCTTAACTGCCTTTCTTGACTTTCAATGACTATAGTGCACTGGCAGTATAAAATCGCTGAGTTTGAGGTTGACGCTTGGGATTTCTGTAGTTTTGAGTAAAGTTTCGAATGTATTTTCGAAATTCCTAGGTCACTTACAACAGCAGATCTTGATGCATTTCAGAGGCAGGAGCATCGGCCGATAACGTCCCAAATAGATGAAAAACAAGAAGATGTTATAGAATGGTCTCGCGAAATGGTAGTGGCGCTTCGGGCATATTTCCATTATTGTGATAGCCTCGAGCGTAAGTGCTAGAAATTTATTAATATGCCATTCAAATGAGTCTAGGCTTTTGACTAGTAGGACAGTCAGAGTAGAATATAGCTCGCGTGTCTCATGCCATATCTGACCACAAGCAAGGCGCAAACTAGGTTGAATAGGCTCCAGGGCAATGAGAGGACCAAAGCGCACACGGCGTACCCCAACTTCATCAAAAATAACCATAAATCTTATCCCGTAATTCGCGTGGCAGTAAGAAGAATATAGTCTTTTCAGTCATCTTCCTGTTTAAATAATGATTGAAAGTGCAGTTAATAGAGTAGTGAGACTATTATTAATCTTGTAGAAATAATATCTACCATACATACAGCGTCGAGGTTCTTACGCCTGATTTTGTATAAAGTAATCACAAAAGGCTGTTTGGTATTCTAAAGTGGCCTAGGGGTGGATATTCTGGGCCCCCTATAATTAGGTATTTTTATACACCTATACTTTATTATAGGAATAAATGCTATACCACCTAGGCAACCTTAATATTATTTAATTGTAGCTCAACTTATATTCTAAGTTTGGTACAGGGATGTAGATGTCTCCGTAAGACATCTAGGAGGAGAAAAAAATTCCACCTAAAGTAAATAAAGATTTGCATAGTAAATTGCACATAGGTTTAGCATGTCTAACCGTAATAGTATTAGTCACAATCAGTGCGTCGAGTCCCTATCATTGCGATACCGCAAGGGGCCAGCAAGGAAGGCTCAAGGATGAAAGACTCTAGTGTTTACATCAATCTTCGTATTCGGTTTTGGGGTTGAGTCTGCGAAGATCACTAGAGGTGAGGAAATTATACGACCTCATTATTAGAAGGGTCTATCGCTCTCTAATATTCAACCACTCGAAAGCCTAGTCGCTATCCGGAACCTAATATAGTAGTCTATGAGTTGTGTATTCCCACTATCTCTTACTCTTGAAGGTAGGGTTATAAATTGTTTTTGTGCTCATACAGACATATCAGAATCACAATTGAATGTAGACATCATCGGTATCCTTAAAGCATTATACACAGCGTACTAGCTTCGGAAAAAATTGATTTAAAAAAGCTCATACTACGATAATTTTTCACTTGGGCTCAGAAAGCCACCTTTCCGGAGCTCTAAATTCCACAACGCCACAGCGTACATGCATCAATGGTTTATTAGTACTGTCACCAGTCCTAGAACGGTAATCTTAGACATTCTAGACAATACAAGAATAAAATACTACACTTCAGCAAGCCTATTGGGTGTGTCCTCATCGTTATGATTTTGCCAATACTCAAGTTAGTCGTTGCCCTCCACATCACCAGCTGTTATCATAGAACATCCGACAATAAGCCAAAGGTAATCTGGTTCGGTGAAATACATAGTAGCATCGCTGTTACATTCTCTGATTTGCTCCAGATAGTCATCGCCAAGTAGAGAGCCCCGTATAACATGATGCGTTCTGTTGAGCTTCAACTATCTATAATAGATATCCTATAGGTATAGAACTGCAAATGCCGGGGTAGTACTTTCCGGAAAAGCTCTTTTCAAGGAAGTCAACAATAACTTCGCTGGCTAGCGGACGGTTAGCTGCAAAGGTAAACTTTCGTTTCATATAGTCTTCCGCAACGTGTTTCGATATGTGGCGGAACTTTTAAGGAACATGTTATGTTTTGCCGATGTTCAATGAAAGCTCATAATCTATGTTGCGCTGTGAGTTCGTAATTGATGGAGGTGCGTGCAGCTTGCACGCGTCTCCAGTTCCGCATCGCAGAAATGGTTCATGGTTGCTAAAGGTTAACAATCTAGGTGGTATATAAGATTCTTGAAATGCCCAGCCACGCCTACCGATCATGAGATCATTCATTTGGTGAGAATGTGCCGCAACGAATATCAAAGTACAATGCTGACCCTATTTCTTGTGGCCTGAAGTGAGCTTGATTGTGGTGGATGGGTACTATTTATTGATCCTTATGGAAGATTTGAAAAGTCAATACCTTTGCCACCAGAGCAATGCTCGCTGCCGGTGAAGAGATAGAAAAACCCTCGGGCGGAGAACATGGCGTAAAATTTCCAGCACAGACTATAGTAGCTGCATTGACTCGAGAGATATAGCTGTTGGATGCAGTTGGGCGCGTGATATACCACGTCTGGATTGAATCGCAATGAAGCTTTCGTTGGTCCTCTTGCATTCGGGAGTAAGATCGGAGGAAAGTGTGACTGCGTCATGGTTATTGCCCAATTGCATGTCTACGTACGGTAGTCGAAGCGGGAAATTGCAACCTTGGACTGTGCAGAAGCAGGACACCTCTTCAACGACATGCATTAGGCATCAGCTTGTGGCTTAATGCGATCCACTTTCAAAACCCTGTAGATCGTATTACGAGTCCTTTACGCGTATTTGCGCCTAATTTCCATCCGGCACTCTAGCTGACCATCGTCTCCCATGCCGTGAGCGTGCTGCCCCCTAATGTGCCCTACCTTGCATAGCAGTACAGCAGTCATTGCATCTAACTAAATAGGTCTCAAAATCTTATGATTTAGCTAAGATGTTGCAACAAATTTATTGACAAGAAATACGTTACTATTTCTTTAGTGTGGGACGGAAATAGGTGGAAGAATTTAGACTGTTATTAGGCTTCGATCTCTTGTCGACTTTTGAGATCGACGTGGATTATGATTGGACATGCTTCTAGAATATTCACCTGGGTTTGGGATTATTGATATAAATATTATGCAATTAGGACGTATCAAATGATCCATTTAGGGCTTAGGCCATCATCGTACGACCAGTTTGGCAGATGATCGCTACAGTGGGTCTGTGGTTAGACCAACTTGCCCCAGCGTTCGGACTCGTAAATGTAAGACTATAAACTAGCTATAAACTACACATGCTGTTCTACGCCCAATGGTAGTCATCGTGGCTCTGGTCACCGCAGTAGTGCGGAACTGCGTCCTTGTCACAAAACGATTTGGTGTATCGAATCTGGTACGTGATTTCGACCCCTGGGTTTTGCTGCCGCAACATTCCTTTGACCGCTTCTAGTGGTTGTTTCTGACAATATTTTACCTCGTCAAGCCAGAGCTTACTTACAAAAATCACATGAATACGCTTAAAGAAGGTAGGCCCTTGAATGTCGCGAGGTGTGCCTTCTTCAAACTCATATCATTCTTTGACGAACTGATATCTTCATCATAATAGCCCGCTCGGAGTTTTATCTGAATTGAAGTGATAGCTTTACGCTGGGAGGATGAAATCTTCGATTTCCAAATATGAAGACACTGATTGGTGGTAGCTGAGAAGATGTTGTTGGCGTAGAAATAGAATTCAGTCTCTAAGTAGATCAGTCGACAAGCAAACCTTAGAGGTTGAGCTAGTCGCGTATGCTTCCGCCTGTAGACCCAGAGTTCATCGGTGACCTAATAAACTTTCCTTTCGTCAGATGCATAATCGTAAATTCGGTTGCGGATCTCTCCGAAGACTCAGAAAACTGCATTGTGCATGCATATTGAGCTGATTAACAACATTAGTTATATTGAAATTTTTGACAATGTATTATCCGTTTTCGCTCACTATGAGGTTCGTGGTTGAAGAATGTCGATTGGAATAAATATAGAAGCTTGATTGTGCAAACCTAATCGGTCTTGGGCCATTTGGTGTGTACGTGAACACAATGATTGAAGTCGAGGAATGCTGATGTTTGGAAGAAGCTGCAGAAGGATATTCATATTGCGAGTGCCACTCTCACAACGCAGACCCTGTGGTGCTTCACTAACCCAATGTGCACCACAGGATGAAGACCCGGTGAAAAGATCGTGTGCCGAGATGGACTTTCAGCGTTTTATATCCATGTATTGCTTTATATAGGCGGGGAAGCACAAGCGCCTGCAGATTGTCGAAGCCGGTAAGTGAGATAACATTTTTAAACAACGCTATGCTGCTTAGTAGATCGATAGCACCTACCCACTCGGAAAACGCTGTATTATTAGTTTAACCAGTCATTCCGGCAACTCAAGAGATAAAATGTGGCCGCAACGATCAAGGATTTCTGATATGACCGCTTTCATTTACTTTTCTACAATTGAAACAAAAAACCTATAACTATCGGCAACATATTATATCAAAATAAATACACTTATTTTGGAGCCCTGACTGCTATTACCTTCTACTCCAACTTCTATTGGTCTCAAATCTCGTTTTCTACATCCACATTCACCTAATGACTCCTATACGTCTCTGGGAGCCTTTTAAGCCGTCTGGTGCTTTGGATCACATGATCCATTATTCTATGGCTACTTGATCGAGTACACCTAAGTTGTAACATTCGACTTTCTATGAAGTGAGTCTAAACTTCTCCTCCCTGCCTTGCATGGGCGTCTCGGGAATGTGGGACAGTCAGGGGAATGGAATTTCCACCAATATTACTATGTGTGAAGTATGATTGTTCAGTCAAGCGATCTGAAAACACCACTTCACGAGTGTTTAAATGGGTAACTCTATTGGGGTACAAGCCTGCTAAATAAAACGCATATCTATCTCCTCGATCCTCCCCATGGACAGCAATTGCTTGCGGCCGAGTTAACTCATCAACTGTATAATATTTTTGGCATTCGTGCAGCCCCCACTTACAGGTGGCTTGTTGGTTGCGCCAAGGCCGCGCATATCTGGGGCGATGATATTGAAGTGTGCCATCAAAAGTGGTACTATGCGGTATCAGCAGTAATGATGCTTAGGAGTTCCATGAAGTAACAGCAGTAGTGACCCATATCCTGCGATTATGTAGCGAAGGCAGATCTCGTCAACGTGTGCCAGAGGTATAGCACTTGGTCATCATTGTCATCCTGCATTTCGGGCATTTTGGTTAGAGCTGTTCGGAGTCAAGATTAGGGGCGAAATAAAAAGGATATATTTGATCCATTTCAGATCAGTGTTGAGTGATCTCTGCTGCTTTATGGCCATGTTACCAGGAGCTTTTCGGGCCAATTTACCCCATACCATGGATAGCAATTACGACGTCATTGTCTGCAATCTGGACATAGGAATACTAGAGCCATCTCCGTACTTGATGGTATGGACAAGGGAGAAATTGGTGAGGGGATTGCTATCGATAGTAGGTCCAGTTCGTTACCGTAGAGCAAGAGCAATGCCCATTCTTTTGAACTACCATAAAACGGCACCTTTCGCTCGAATCTCAACTGATGATAACAGCAGGGTCGCCGCTTCAAGTAGATTCATTCTCTCGCAAGCTGTAAAAAATATTTAATGTTAGATCAGTCATTGATTTTACCCATTACTACAAATCTAATCTTTAATCATTTCCTATTTTACGTCGAGCAGATCTATACATTAATCTATCGACCCATCCAGGTGTCTACAACTCGCCTAGTCTCATCTGCCAACCCCATGTCTAGCAATAATTGCGATGCCCCTCGAACTGAAGAGTCCAGTGCAGAGAAGATTCATGCGTGCGTGTAGCTAGTGTGCTCACCAATGAAGATGGACTTGAACTCCGTTTTGTAATACGCGGGGAGAAAGATGTCCTGTTGCCCAACAAGCGGTGCTGCTCAGACACCCGCTTGGTTCTTGTCGACCTCCCAACACTGTCGGTCGTATGCGCCAGTGAACTGCTCGGCTGCAATCTCACCATGAACCTCAACCATGGTGCGTTGTACATATGCTACATGATCCGCAGTACAAAGGGCAGCGAGCAATCGAGCAAGTATTCTAGATGAATATGAAGCTAGTATGACGCCAGGTAATGATGAGTTAATCTTGTAAGCAGGATAGCATACAGAACCGATACCTGGAATATCAACCGAACCGCACCCTCCAATGATAGGCGGGGATAGCTTCTCCTAAAAGCGAGTCTTGTATTGTAGAGCGACTTTACACGATTGCTGATAATTTATACTGCTGATCGCACGTGATAGGAGCAAGGAGTACTTGGGCAAATTCCAAAGCCTGACTTTGGAAAATGGAACAGCCACAACAGCGTAGTCATACTCCTCGCTCTTTGGCTGCATGCCGTAAGGGTCCTGGCGCCACTGGAGAGCAATCTTGCCAGTACCACCGTTGTATTTTAAGCCAGTGATCTTACGGCCTAGTGTCAAGCGGCTTTGAACATAGGGTAGGAATGCGCGAGGAAGTGACTCCAGACCCTTGCCGATTGTGCGCCAAGTTGTCGCGCCAAAATAGACCATGTCATATTCCTAAATTAGACTGTTACTCGCAGCTCCAGCCATTAATCAACGAGATCATCGCTTACATTAAGGGCACACTTTAGATACGCAGTCTCCGACCAGTGAAACAATCCCTTCTCTACAGCTGCCTTGTGAGCCCTGTATACGTTAAATGATATGTTACGAAGGATGGTAGGCGTAACGCCGATGAACTCTTCGAGCTTCTCGGTAGCATGCGACTGGGCGTCTTTACCTAGCGATATGGCACTGAGCAGGATCAAAGAAGAGTTAGCCCTAGCTTGCGCGGCACTAGGTATACGGCCATTAGGAAGACGATAGTCATTTGAATTTGCAGGTACATTTGGACTGTTTTGGATCCATGGAGTAAACCTCACTAACAGGTCGCTGACATTTCCATTCATTTGATTAAGAATTTCGCCAAGCTGAAACACCATTTTGAGACCCTGGGTATCTAGGGTTTCGTTGGTGTCGGCATATCGTGTAGAGACAGGAAATCTCATTGGACCCATTTCTTGATATCGATACCGTTCTGGAGTGGTACCAGCCAGTTACTTTGTGCGAATGCGCCCTCCAATTCTTTGGGACGACTCGATGATTTGCCAGTCGTGGACACCTACTGGGTCTAGGAGCAAACCTGTCATGAGACCCGACATTCAACCTCCAACGATGCCGATCTTTTTGCTCTTTTCCACGGCAACAAAAGACGCGTTATTCTTCTTTGATTGCATATAGGAAACTCCATCAAACCACGGGCGCATCATGTCGGCAATATCTGGTATTTGCTCTCTTTCCTTGGGTTGGCGCTTAATAGTAACTGGAGCGGAGCGCCCCATGAGTGGCGATCCAGAGTAGGCATGGAGGCAGTCACCATGTACAGCATTTTCTGGTTCAATCCATACAAGACGACCGGGACGAGCAGAGCGTTTAACCCAAGATGAACCAAGGTCATGGTGCCCCCTACCAACACCCTTCATGCCACAGTCGCCATAAACAACCAGAAGTAAACCCTCGAAGGTATCGTCACCATAAGTGATATGGACATTGTGTACCGAATCAGACTCAACAGAGACTAGCTCGAAGAAGATAACATCCGAGCGAGAAGCAACGGGGCTAGAAACACCTCCGCTAGTTAGCGAAAGCGCAACCGATGAGGCTGCGACGATATTTTTCATTTTGACAAAGTAAAAGTGAATAGCGATTGAGTGGCCTGGCTAACTGTAAAATTTGACAATCTTCAATATTCATATATCACGCCGGGGAACTTACTTCGCGGCAAACGCAAAAGATTTTACATCCACTTTGGTCATGACATCGCATAATTAGCGAGAGATGCGCCGGGTGTAGTTCGAAGAAAAATACATCATTGTCACGCCGACTCGACCATCGATGTAGCAGGCAAAGTAAAGCCATGTAATTACGATAAGAATAGCTGTGCCTCATTGCAGGGGGAATACGAGGGAGGGTCGGAGAATGGGACCCATGACGAGCCGAGAATTTATCATTGAGATAGCTGATAACTCGATTCTGACACGATGTGCAGTAGCGGCCTGCTTCTGAAGGTTTGGCGTGGAGGTGAGATCTTAGATGTACACCGAAGCAATATTTGCAATCAAGATAACAGAACTTGAGTCAGAATTGACCACTTGAACCTCAGGAAACCAGGGGGCAAAGTACGAAAAAGATTTCTCGTGTGGAACACTTACAATTCCACGATACTGCCTCGGAATCTGACAGCCGATAAAATATCTGTACTAGTCTATCTTGATAAAAATTGATAATCTTGAGGTTTTGTTGCTCTCAAAGAAAGTGAGTCTTTGAGCTAATGTTTCAAAATACTCTTATACATTTTACAGCATTTTCAAGACTTAGATGGAAGCTTTTCCCACGCTTCCGTCATAACATAAGCGCGCATAATGTCATGCTCAACTCGCATAGTTAAGGTATACGCGACTGAGGTTTGGTTCAAGAAGGTACTTGCAGCAGTTATCTCGGCCCGTGATAGGGCGAGCCGCAAGCCATGATTCGGGCAAGTGGATCCTGGTGAACTTGTCGATAAGCGTGAGCTGCTATCTTGTCTACTGTTTTGCTATGCGACTCTTATCTCAACATCATAATCCCGTTATCTCGCAAGCATTCGAAGTCTTAGCGCCCAACGCAGTCCGCACCTTTCTAGAGATAGATTTGTAGGTTGAATTGTAACCTATCTTCTTCCCTGGTTACTAGCCGACGGCCTTCCTGTTTAGACATATTTGAGGCGTGTTATCCTGCGAGATACGCTTTTGTGTAATCAAGTGATCCCACTAAATCCACATCTGCGAGATTAGGTAGATTCTCACAGAATTATAGTCGCTAGCGAATTTGACTTTACCCTTGCACGCAGCTGCAACACCGTTTTGCGCCTCTTACCCGCACAACCCTTGTCTCAAGGCCATCCTTAGCTCAGTATTCTACATTCTGTTGAAACGAAACCGGTCTAACGTCCATCCATGCGGGGCGGAAAACCACCTCTCGTGTTTCGTCCCTGCCACATGCACCTACCACATATCCCCGCGAAGCGACGCGTCTTTTGAAGTACAGAGAAGATGGGGAGCTCACCATCACCGAATTCGAAGAAAACGCAAAACCTCTTTATGCAATACTGTCACACGGGTAGGAAAATGAGGCGGAAGTAATATTCGAAGACCTGGCAAGGACAAGCTTGGCTATACGAAAATTCGCTTCTGCAAAAAACAAGCACAGCACAATAGCTTGCAATTCACCGCCTCAGAATGTTCGTCAAGAATTTCCCCTTGTTACATGCCCATAGTCCTCCTGCAGCGGAACAACGACTGCCTGATAGAATGCCTCTCGAAATTCCCAATCATCGATATCGAAAGCATATGTATCGAAAGCACATGTGATACATCGGAGTACCGCTCGCGCATAGTTTTCAGATTCGTAATTGTTCAACTCTCTCGCCAGTCGAGTCGCAATAGAAACTTCCATCATACTATCTTCCTTACCATCGTCACTAAGGTCTTCGGGCTTTTTATGATAAGATCGAGGCGCCATGGGCTAGTTTAAGAAGTGCGACCCCGAGAGTGAAGACCATCTCATTTTTTACTAGCCGGCGACGTTTGGCAGTGGCAGCAACTTGCAAAACTGACTTGAACGTTCGCGAGACGTAGAACTGTGAGGTGATCGCATTGCCGCAGCGATCCTTCAGAAAGAAAATATCCTTCGTTTCCCAAGCGCGCGGAAGCCACGGGGTGCCGTGCAGTTGCAATATCGGGGACGCAAGAGTCAGAGCCAGAGTGCACTTTTGCCGGGGCGCAATCCTCCTCGCGCCATTTATTATGTCGTTCAGTGACACTACTTCATATATTTTTGCCTTTTACGCAGGGCCGGTGACTGAGTAGACATATTCGTCCTCAAGCACTCCCAGGCAGCAGTTTTGGGGATGGTTCGGTACCAGCGCTCGGCACAAGCTATCAATTTTCGCAGCAAGGCCCGGCGAGCGCGAGCACGAAATTGGAGGTCTTGAAGAGGATGGTACAATTATGGATGGCGCAAATTTAACGGCCTTCTCTCCCGGCACCTGGACATTGGGTACGGTAACTGCAACCGCAGCACCAACCAGCCGTGAGGACTCGATCTCAATATCTCTCCAATCCCACGGTGGGGATGAGTCAGGTTGAGAATGCTTCTCGAACGTCAACAGAAAGGCGAACCCCGTTGCATCTTCCTCTAGGCCACAATCTTCCCTAGTATCTAAGCGTAAGTTTGCTTGGTGGGGATGCATGCAAGCACACGGTGAAAACCGTGAGCTGAGGTTATCGAAAATTCGGTGAGCCTGGTCTCTGATGTTTTGCCAGTATGCAGACCGAAGCTTGTTTTTCCTTTCCATCTTCACCGGCTCAAGTTGGATGGCTCCATCGGTCAACTTCGACAACTTCTCAATATCGCGATCGATGTCAGCAAGCAATGCCCCATACTTTTCGGTGTTAAACCACCCCTCGTCTTCAGCCAGAAGCTTTTAAAGAATCTCTTGCGAGCCTTCTCATCAATCGTTCCGTCTGACGCAATCCAAGGCGGCCGGCCGTTCTTCTCCAATTTCAGCTTCCCGCAGAGGAGCAAGATGCGCTTGTTCAACTTATCTTGAAGCGATGCGTATCTATGACAATTCGCTCCAAGTCGGACTTTGAGTGAGGCTTGCAGGTCTGCATCTGGCCATGCTTCTGCTTCTCGTTCGCTTAGTAGAGCTGTTACCTGGCTGTCTAGAAGATTAAGCGGTCCAAGAAGCTTATAGCACGTATCCATGTAAATGCCAATCGAAGCATCAAGCTAGGACAAGCGGTCATTATTTGTCACAGATGATACCTGTACTGGCCTTTGCGCACCTGTGTACTATAGTCGTCAAATATGATGGCGTAGTTCTTCATATTCTTCATCACTCGAATCTGTTTTGGTCAGCTTTGCAGCACCATACCCCAGGTCAGACACACGCCGTCGCCGTAATGTTCCGGCGCGGATATAACGAGTGTAATAGCGCCCAATACAACGCCCGCAACCTCGAGGCTGGACATGCTATCCTCTAGCTAGGCTGTCAAAGTCCATGAAGAAGTGGAAGGATATTGGTTCGAAGGTTCAGCTGCACCTTTCTCCGCACTTCTAGCCCCCGTCCACGTACCAGCCTCTCAAGTCTTCCTTTCATGAATATACCACGATTTAGGGTAACTAAAAGTCATGGCGGAGTTCATCTTATCTGCGCATGCGAGGTGCTTCTTTGTATTCGAGTCGCTAATCCGTGCACTCAAACAGGCAGTGCGCGACTTCCAGGATCAAATTGCGCCAACTGACATCCGCAACGAGTTCGACAAGTACGTGATCTGGGCAGGTAATGTCGGCGCTGCCCACTCTGGAAAGCGATATGAGATATCATTGGAATACCGTTTGCGAGAAGCCTCTTTCCTGAAGGAACAGGTCCTTAAGCTGCTCTCAACCCTGGAAGATAGGGTTTCCACTGCAGCCAGACTGGTGAGCGGTGAGCGGAAGCCATTTGAAGAGCAGATTGAAGAGTCCGACTCTGAGACTTCTACATCACCCAACCTCGGGGTAGACCAGAAAGAAGATGGGAAAGAATCCGAGGATTCGCCTCCTCCGATTTGAGTAATGGGGATAGGACTTCAATACAACATCGGCAGGCTCTCCTGAAGTCGAATGAGCCTCGAGCTTTACGCGGAAGTTCGCTGGAGTCCCCAGCAAGAACCAGATTGAGTGTCGGCCCCATCTCGGAAAAGCCAACGTTGGTAAAATCCATCAAATCCACTATCACCTGTCTCTATCGCCTTCCTATCAGAAAACCAGCACCTCTGGATCGAATCAAGCACAAGACCTCTGTCGACTCGTCCGTATACCAACACTTCGATGTCTTGTACGTCAAAGACAATTTTCCAAATATCCAACCGCAAATTGCAACGCGACTAGGAAAGATGATAACCCGATGTCGTCAATTACTTTGCTATCGCGAAGCTCATAAGCAGAGCCTAGATATTGTTAGGGTGCAACCCAAAATCGCGCCCGTTCCAGAAGCCCTACCCACTTCTTCCATTACTGAGGGTGGTCCGGAGGAGACTAGAGAACACCGTGGCGGTTAAGCTACACAAAATCGGCTAGCATTGAGCCAGGCCGCCAGCAGTCACTTCACTCTCCTTTCGAAAGCAACTACTGTACGGCCCGGAGAGTCAACACTTCCCGTTTCCCAAGAACACATGGACAAGCTGTTTGCGCCTTCAGTCGCTGAGTCGAAATCGTCAATGGCAAGCAGCTATGCCAGGAAAGATCTTCGAATTAATGTTCCCTTACGGCCCAAGGATGATGTTAATCAAGAGCTTGAACGGTTTGGGTGCCCTTACTGTCTGCTGACCAAGGAAATCTCCAACGATCGGAAATGGAAAAAGCATGTTCTCGAGGATCTTCAACCTTACGTGTGCACGTACGGCAACTACGAATAGTATGACCACTTTTTTGACAGCCGAGATGCCTGGTTCATACATGAAACTCAGTGCCACCGAACAAAATGGTCCTGCAATATTGATAGTCACCCGGAGTACGATTTGGAAGAGGACTTCCTGTTACACATGCGGGCGGACCACGATCGGAAGTTTGATGAAGCATAATTCAGCCTTTATAAGAGCATGTTCCGCCAACCAATCAAGAATCTCGAAGGAACGTGCAATCTATGCTACCGACAGTCGAAGAATTTGAGAAGCCATCTCTCCCGACATCTTCAGCAGATAGCCACTTTTGCACTCCCTCGAGTTAATGAAACAGTAGGCAGCGGTTACACCAAACATGGCTCTAGATTATCAAGGTACAAGGACAGGCTCGACGATGGTGAATCTTCTGGAAGTAGCTTATCCTCCTCTACAAGCGTTCTATCAGATCAGCAATATGCCCCGAACGACTATACCACTAGCACATCCGATACTGAAGATGACTACGATGAAGGAGAGAATATCCCCGATGCCGTAGAAGATCAAGGTTGGGATAGTGTTACTGATAAATTTTTGAAGGCTCGAGAACGGACTTTCCGACATTTGCGGGTACTGATTCTCAGGATGAACGACGAGGGTCGTGATAAGATGGTGGCATTGATTGAAAGACTACATGGCGAGCCAATAGTGATCATGGACTATCGCAATAACGCTGCAGATGCAGTTCAGAATCACACCACACCTGATGCGATCATCATCGGTGACGTCTTTGGTTCGATTGTGTTGGATACATCGATACGTCAGATTCGCAGTATGACGTATGCTCCAGTTATAATTGTGCGCGAATTTGCATCAAATTTGATTTCGCTTCCAGATGTCTCGAACTGGACGGAATTCGTCAAGCCTAGCCAGGGCGATATCGAAGAAGCCCTGGGAAACCTTTGTCAGTGGGCGCCGGCACCTCCTCACTGGCAACCAGCGACTTCAGCTCATATGACGAACGCCCTTTCGGGCGCTGCAAGTGTTATCGCCGAAACGGTGCGCGCCTTTTGAAATACGGAGAAATATAAAGAGCTAACTATCCACCAGTGCCTCCGCGACCTGCGAGATACCGATCCGCGCGAAGACCGGGTGAGAATCGAAGGCGAAAAGGACAAGCTGCTCAGGGACTGCTATGCATGGATCCTAGACGATGCCAGCTTCCGGCGGTGGAGGACGCAGGTTGACTCGCGGCTGCTGTGGATTAGAGGTGACCCGGCAAAGGCAAGACGATGGTGATGATGGGTGTGATTGCTGAGCTGTCTTCGAGAGACAATGCTAGACCGTTGTCGAAGATAGTATTGAAGAGGTTCAGGTCCATGTCCGACTCTAAGGTTGGTTGTAAGCCAGCTCTACTGGCCTACTTCTTCTGCCAGAGCACCCGGCCGGAGCTCAACAACGCAGTGTCAGTCCTTCGCGGGCTCATATACTTGCTCGTTACGCAAAGGGCGCAGTTTATACGATATGTACTGAAGCGGTACGAAGCTATGGGTAGCACGCTGTTTGAAGGGCCAACGCTATCTACGCTCTGAGAGAGATACTGTCGGACATACTCAACGATCCAATTCTACCGACGACATACCTCCTAGTCGATGCCCCCGATGAGTGCAGCTCTAGTCTATCTGACCTTCTGCGCATCATCACTGACGACAGCCTTGTACGACGGTCAAGGGTCAAGTGGCTGGTGACAAGCCGCAACGTGCCGGAGATTGAGCAGTATCTGCAGCCAGACTTAGCCAGCGTCAAGGTCAGCCTTGAAGTTAGCGCAGATCAGGTATCGAGAGCGGTGGTGGCGTTTGTTAGTTTCAAGGTGCGGCGCTTGGCAACTATAAAGAAGTATGATGTTAGGTTGTAATCAGAGGTGCAACGGCGGCTACGCGACAAAGCAGAAAGCACATTTTTGTGGGTGTCGCCCGTCTGCAAAGAACTAGAGAGCTTGCCGCTCTACCACACGCAGGAGGTGCCGTGGGAGGTATTGCAGGCAGTGCCACCCGGACTCGACTCGCTGTACAACCGGATGATAACACAGATATTGGCGCAGAAGGATGTTAAGACAGTGGAGCACTGCAAAGACGTTCTCCGGTCAGTTACTGCTGCCTTCCGGCCGCTACATCTTAAAGAGCTCGTTGTAATTGCTGGCCTCCCGAGCGACCAGTTCGACAATGTCCAAGAGGTCGCTAACCTCGTTAGCCACTGCGGCTCCTTCCTCACCGTGCGCCAGGACACCGTATCGTTCATACACCCGTCTACCAAAGACTACTTTACGTCAGATAGCGGTCGGCGTATATTTGACGGCGCAGTGGCAGAGGAGCAAGAGCGGGTGACCTATCGCCTTCTCGGTGCGATGCACAGCACGCTGCGTAGAGACATGTGCGGCTTAGAGACGCTAGGAGCGCATACGCATGCGAGTACTGGATCGACCATCTATGCAACTCAAACCCTACGAGCTTAGACAATATATTACAAGATCAAGGCCCTACCGATATATTCCTGCGGGAGAAGTTTTTATACTGGCTAGAAGATCTTAGTCTGTGTAAAAGCGTGCCGAATGGTGCAGCTTCAGTAGAGAAGCTCTGGTCGCTCCCCCAAGTATATATCTCATTCGCTATAAATGCGACAATTATTAGACTAACGTAAGCTAGGGAAGAGGAGAAATTAGTGCATTTGCCGATCTTGTCAAGGATGCGTATCGATTCGTAATGTACCATAAGGGAGCGATTGAGAATAGCGCCCTCCAGATATATATATCTGCGCTATTATTTAGTCCAAGGAAGAGTTTGATCCGAAAGCTTTTCCAGCACGAAGAGCCAGCATGGATCACAATCATACCGGCTATGGACAACAACTGGAGCGCATGCCTGCGGACCCTCGAAGGCCATAGAAATTATGTCGAGTCAGTAGCCTTCCCGCACGACTCGGCTCGACTAGCGTCTGCAGCATGGGACAAGAGGTCAAGATCTGGGATGCGAGCAGCGGGGCGTGCTTGCAGACGCTCGAGACCAACCATATACTTCATACCCCCTCATTCGATCCTACCGGCGTATGCCTCCACACTGACTATGGCTCCATCGCTATTAGTAGACCAACAAATTCCTACAAAGTAAACAACACGGATTACCTACTTCCCCACGACTCATACGCAGGCATTAGCGGGGATAGAACTTGGATTACGCGTAACAATAAAAACGCGATCTGGGTGCCTACAGAGTATCGAGCGACTTGCCGGACCACAGTTAGGAATAACGTTGGCATCGGTGTTGGTTCTGGGAGAGTATTGATATGTAGATTTGACTCTAACATAGCTAAGGAAACCAGCAGCAACTATTGAAGCCTTAGCTAAGTCTTCTATCTGCTGTACCTTTATCTTTATGACTCTATTTCATGGGGAGGGATGGAGATACGCTCGAATATATATGCTAGCTATTTACTACGCAGTTAGCTTCACGAATCTACGGGACTCGTACTGTAACAAGGAAGAAGTCAATTATCCGTGCTATAAAACCTTGCCGCCGCGCTGGCCAAGGATTGTTGGGTTCAAAAACAATAGAAGCGAACATTTACAGCATATAGGATACTAAGCTAGAGCTAATACTTCGTTAAGTGCAACAAAGGTTGTGCAGGGTAAGAGGCGGAAAATAGTGTTACAGCTGGTGCAAGGGTGAAGCCAAATTCGCTAACGACTGTATTAGACAACTACGGGTTATTTCCATCCGGACGCTAAACGAAAGCAATTACCAATGCCTTAGGCCATATCTAGGAGTTCCTGGGACTATCAGGAACAAGCTGTGGCCCTAGTAGAGGACCGTCTCGACCAGCGTGGAGTTCAGCAAGTATCAACAAACTTGGCATCCGTACAAAGGCTGGGAAGGATGGCATTCCGATCACGAACGCCTTCCCATATGGTTCCACTCTGGAGAAGGATAGAAGATGTGAGGAAGTATGAGAATCGATGCAGACCATTACAGCATGGGGGAACTGAGCAGTACACTCGAACCACTTCAGTTTTGCTAGATTCACCCTGCCTACTAAACGCTTGAAAACTTACCACAGTCTCCCTCAGCTCTATTGTCGCCTATCTGTTGTTTATTTCCGGCATTGCCGTCGCCAAACCGCTGCTGAGGACTGCTAATCAGCCTGTAGTCACCTATTTGGGCAGTCAACGCCCAATACTTTGTGTCTCGTACCATTCCAGCAAACGTCAGAATACAATCTCTCTAACTTCGACAACAGCAAGTATAGCATGGGCATCCAAAGGCATTTTCTACACATCTGGAACCGTACCAACGTTTGACGGATCCGTTGTTGCTAGCAGCACTGAAACAAACAGTATGGCCACATTGTTATGCCCTTGTGGGCTTACAATCCCTGACAATTTACAGGCCCAGGTCATCAAGAGGAATATTGCGGTTATTCTTGAGGAAGCTAGCACATCATGGGGCTATGTGATAAAGACTACTATCTTCCTTGCCAATATGAGCGACTACACAGCCATGAACTCGGTCTACGGTTCCATGCCGCCATCGCCCAAACCCACGCGTACTGCCGTCGAGGTTGGCAAGCTTCCAGG
The DNA here is from genome assembly GCA_028456235.1 of Ophiosphaerella narmari. Lineage (NCBI taxonomy): Eukaryota > Fungi > Ascomycota > Dothideomycetes > Pleosporales > Phaeosphaeriaceae > Ophiosphaerella > Ophiosphaerella narmari. Next base: position 1,292,672 of record JALNQA010000001.1, on the reverse strand, counting down.
TGCTTTCTTGATCGAGATTGAAGCAATAGCTGCAATCCTGGGTTCCTGAGTCCGCTTCAACGATGGGCAAATTAGAAGATGAAATAATAAGAAGAAAGGTAGCGAACATCATTAGACCAACTTGCATGGAAAATCGCTTTTCGATGCATATCTCCACAGCCTTTTCTTGTACTTTATGCATTTTTCTTTTTGCTATCCTCTTTAACCTCTCTTGTCCCTATATATCTTATTATACCAACACACCCCGCCGTCTTTACCAAACTAAACCCCATCTCCCAAGTATCTCAGAAACGTGGTGAGTCACGGGTTCATTTAAGTTTCCAACGGCCCACAGGATCCTCCAGTAAACTCACCTAGATTGTAACACCTTGTCCCCATGCGACTGTCACATCCGACTCCGACCTTGAGGAAATCTTTTGCCCAGCGATAGCTACATCCTTCCATCCAAAAGAAGCACAATTAATTGTTCCTTTGAACTTGCGGCAATCATTACCACAGAAAACAATATACCCCAATCCAGTTTCTAAACCCGCGTCACCATTTCTTCCATTCCCCGGCTTCGACCGAGAAGGCACGCCATTCCAACGGAACCAGAACTTCGGCGAACGGAAACTGTTCTTTTCAAACGTCTCGAAACGATCCTGTTCGTGTTCATCCATGTCGCTATCATCGCCTTGATCGCCACCTTGCGCTTCTTCGCCCCCAGACTCCATCTCTTCAACCATTCGCCGAAGACTCGCACGGCTCGCAGCCATAACGACAGCGGCGCGCAGCGCCCCCGGCAAATCCAGCTCGCCGACAACCCCTTCGCCGTTCTCAGTTAGGCGATAGGTTTCCAGCGTCGCAGTTGCTTCGGACCGCACATCATCTAGCTTTTGCCATGCGCCGCATTTGATGGTGTAGCTGCCGAATGTTTTGCGGACGTCAAAGGGTTTAGACTTGCTATTCCGCCTGTCTTGAACCCGGTTGTGCATGTGGCGGGATGAGAATGCCGCATCTTGCCAATCATCACTCATATTTACAAAGAAAGGGATAGTTAGAGACTGTGGTGGCGGTTTGGTTGGTTGGCTGGTTTCGTCGCGTTGCGAATCGGTCTGTGGGGCTGGCGAGGCGGGTGCGGTTGCTTACGTCATATTTAATTTAAATAGCATCTCGCTGGGTTTCGTGTTGAAACTACTTGTGAAGAATGTTGGTAGCGAGTATAGGTTAAGATTACAGCAATAATAATGGCAGGCCAGATGTTTTTTTCCAGTTGGGGAATGAGTCTATCCGCGTTGCTTCGGGCTAGATTTAGAGTCCCACCTGCAACCCTTGCACGTAGTTTCTTGCATAGTTAATAACTAAATCAAAATATATCTGTCTTAGCCATGAATACCTTGGGAATACGCTGGTAACAACACAGAGTCTGAGGCACCCATAGACATATTTCCCTACAATTATCATCGCCATCTTGTCCCTTTATGGAGTCTAAGCCTGATCAACCCACACACATAGCTAACCTATCCACGCACTCCAAGCATTAGTATCCGCATCGAGACTATTGTTCATCTGAAGGCATTGTCCAGATATTTCGGATCGTTTCCACAAAGAAATACCAAGTTGAAGCTCCAACGGGAAAATTGCCTGGTTGTTGCCAATAACGAAATCGATATAGAATCAAGAATTGCGGATATGATAAGGGATAATTAACAACCTGAGGCCCAGCAAAAGCCATGTGTCGAATTTGTAGCCCTCCAAAGCAAACACTCATGTGCACCTAGGTGCTATTAGGTTGTCCTAAGTGTCGAGGTGGTCCTAATTAGGGTAGGAGTTCATAGTATTATCAAGTATCTCTATCCTGTTCTTACTGATTGTAAATCTGAGGTGCATTCAGGACCAGTAAGCTGTGGATTCGATTCAAGATCGCAAGACACATTATTTGCTGATTGTGATCGAGGCTATGCATCGCGAACCAAGCGAATGCCCCTCCTGACGGAGTTGTTTGCCAACCCCATTCACATTCATTCGATTTAGCAAAAGGGGAAGTACTTTTTACAAAATAGACACTGCCTACTTTAAAATCCAGATATCTTCTTGCTGTTGGTGGCTACACAGGTGGGTTTCATGGCTGCCCGTTGAGAGCAGGGCTACCAAGCTAGACGGTAAGCGTTGTAGCAGTGAATAGTATCCAAGTAGCATCAGGGGTCTTGAGTAAAACATGACTGATTTCTGGCTACAAACGGTGTTGATAACAAAGGCCTGATATGTGGCCCTGTGAATACGTTCAAGAGGCCGAAAAATGAGACGCGGATATGTGGCTCTCGAAGCGGAAAGGTTGATATGCGGCAACCCGTGCTGTTGAAGCCACCAAGTTCTCATAGACAGTATCTCATTCAACCAGAGGGTTTGCCTAGAACTTCGACCTGGCATTCTTCAGTACCCCTTTGTTCATAATCCACGAGCCTGGAGGCGAATTCTCCATTGCAACCCCGTCATAATCACCGAAATCGCATCTCCACAACCGCCCTATTTTGTTTGCCATCAAGTGAACAAAAACACATTTTTAGAAACTCCCGTCTTTCACCCGTGTAAAGCAGTTTGAAAATTTGAAACCACATAAGGTTAGCGCGCCATTACACAATGCACACAATAGGGCTTTGATCCGGCCTTGTACTCTCCTTTCACCTCGAATGAACTAAACGCTTTGTCCACATCCGGTCCTAGTAGCTTTTATCCCACGACCCAAAGTTACACGTTAACAGCAGCTCGCCGCGACTTGAAGCAAATAACAATTTCGGCCGCCCAAGTTACCAAGTTCTATATTCCAGCCAACATGTTGATTACCAGGAGAGCATCGTGGCCATTTTTACTCGGAGACGATGGCCAGCCAGAGTTTCGCCAGCCACAACCGGACGGCCGGATGGCACCAAGTTGGCCATCCAGAAAGCGCCGCCGCGAAGAAGACGACGACGATGACGATCCACCCAACTGCCCAGCTGCTCCCAAAGGCCAGCGTGCGCGCAAGATCCGTGTAATTCCGCAACTACTCGCCAACGAAAACTCGCGCCGTTTCCGCATCTCAGATGTTGGCGAGCGCATTGTCGACTGGGCTTGTGAGCAGCTGCAGCCAGTGAACCGTTGGTTTGTATCGGTGTACCAAACGTTTCTTCAGGGGCGACACACGCAGCTGGCCCGGGATTGCCGCGAACCGGAGCGGCGGAGGTTTTGTAGGCATGTGAGTCAGGTGGATCGTCATCACATGAGGCGTATGCAAGAGTTGGGGATGGAAGGGGGAATGAGTGAGCAGATTGAGCAGAGGAGGAGAGACTTACCAGGCACTTACCAGTCTCCGTTTGACACATATTCATGCTTGACCGGTGTTGGACCAGAGTTGACCAACGCTCCGCAAGCAGGTGATGGCGGTAACCATGGAGGAGCCAGCGTTCCGACGACAGCTCATATCGAGCCTGAACAACCACAAGCGCCGAAGAGAAAAGAGTGGTCACTACCATCCCCGGACATTCTCCCGCCGTACCTGATTCCAGCTTGCCTCCCTGTTGTTTACAAACCCTCGGCACGTGCCCGGCTCTCTTCCTCCCGTAAATCTCGGTCATTGTTGGTCATTGAGTCGACCAACACATCCTCATTGTGGGAACACACAATCCGGGATTCCACGCCTCATACATCGTCCCGTAATTCTACCCAACGCACCTCAAAATCGTTCAAACGAGTCTACAACATGCCGTCGAACAGAGCTACCAAACCTCGCAAAGCATCGCCTTTGCTGAAGAAAGCTGCTGGTAGTTGTCACGCTAAAAGTATCGTCGACGAGGCAGCCCAGCCGGCTTCAAGAGCCGTGGAGGCAGTAAAGCCAGAGGAGACGGCGGTAGCTGAAAGCGACAATGCACCCAGCACTACTCACGTGCCACATAACACGGCGCTGAACACCACCCGCCCTCCTCTTTTGCCGCCCCTCCCCTCCCCACCAGCACCAACCCCAGCCCCCATCCCAACCATCCTCATCCAAGACTTCTCCTCCACAATCGTCCCGCCCCACACCCGCACCCGCACCCGCACCCGCACCCGCACCCGCCCCCCACCAACCCCAAACCTAGGAACCAGCGTCCTAGAATCCACCACCCACCACCCCCTACCCCGCACCCCTTGCCCAGAATGCACCTTCTCCAACGCCGCTTCCGCGTCCGCCTGCGCCGCCTGCTACTTCCCCCTCGCGCCCCTCCCTTACCTGCTCACCGACACGCGGCGCCCAGCAACTAAGCGCGCATACCCTGCAGCCGACGAGTCCGACGCATTCGTGACGGACAAGCGGCGCTACACTGGGTCGGCGCTTGCGCTGGCGGCGCTAGAGAGCGACGATGAAGACGACGAGTCTTGCATGACGGGGGGCGCGGGGCCGGCGGGAACGCTGGATCAGGCTGGGGGGTTGGTGCCGATTGGTGAGGAGGAGAGTAGGGCGTTGAGGAAGGCGAAGGAGGATGAGGAGCGGACGGCGCAGTGGAGGGCGAATGGGCGGTCGCGGGTTCAGGAGGTTGCCGCGCCGTATTTTGATGAGCTTGTTGGTTGAGAGAGAATGGGGAGGATGCAGAATGGGGTTGGGTGTGTGTGTGTGTGTGTGTTGGTTAGAAAAAAAAAATGTAGTAATAAGGAATTCAATATGCGTGTCTAGCTTTCTTTCGGAAGAAGATTTTTGAAACGTGGCAGCGGGGAGAGCGGGATCAAGAGACGTTTTGGGCGCATGCTGTGAGACTTGTGAGGTTTGGTGAATGGAAAGGGTTCGGGGAGGCCAGAAAACAGAAATAAAGTTCAAATGTTTCCGATTCTGCGTGGGCCCCCCAGGGCTCGTTCCGCACCCGTTGGCCCGATCAAAACGTTCTCCAGATTCCAACTCCAACCCGCTGGGGGACCGTGCCAACAAAGTTTAAATTCGTAAAGAAAACAATAAAGCTACAATAGAGTTTTTTTTTTTTTTTTTCCCAAAACACTCTTCGTACATTCCACCGAAACATTCCACTTCCACGCTTGCAAAGTTTCCATCGCACGTGACGGGATCGCATCTAACCAGATCGAGCAAATTGTGGGCACACACACACACGCACACACACACATCTTATTATTCTCCGTGAACGAGCACGCACGCCATGCCACGCCACGCGCACTTGGAAACCGGGAAAATGCTCCGGCCAAAAACTCTTTTGCCCTCTTTTGCGTAGCCACACCCACATACTCGCATACACGCGCATGGAAGCCTAGACTTGAACCATGCAAAAAAGTGTTGAATCTCTCTTTTTCCTCAGACTAGGTACTGACTGGCTGGAATGTTCTGGATTCGGCGTCACATGGGCGCCGCATCCGCAGATCTAGAACGGAAGCGCACGTTCAGAGTTCAAACCGCGGTTCGCAGGTGCTTAGTTAGGTAGCGACGGCGTGGACCGGATAGCGTAGCCACACTCACAATTCCAAATGGGCAGAAGTCACATGCACCAAAAAAGAATCAGGACTTCAGGAACGCGGACGACGATGTGTAAAAGTGATTTCTACATCGGGACTACATACAGCAGATTCCGTATCACATGACACCGCGCGAGCGCGCCAGCCTCCACCAAAGGTACAACAAAAGGGGGTATCACCAAACTCCACACCACCGAAAGAAAGGTGAGATTCGCGCGAATCCAAAGAGAGCGGGGGATCACAGCAAGCGCGGCATCAACGCGTGCGCACCCGTCTCGAAACAAAAAAAGGGGGGTAAAGTAAGGAAGGGAAAGTGGTAAAGACGCGAGTCTTGAATTCGTCAATCGTGGATGAAGCGAAAGAGGAATTACAACGAAGTAGCCTGACTAAAGTTGGATTTAAGGGGTGGGGGGCAAAAAAAAAAAAAAGTGCAAAGCGCAAAGGTGGGTTGAAGAGAAAGTGTGCGCTAGGCGCAAGGGTATGAGGTCGTGAAGCGTGAGAAAGAGCAGCCGCTAGCGGGAGAAGCAGAGCGCGGCACCAGTCGATGATGCCAGCCGACGGACTCAGTCGATCTCACAGAACGAGGTAGGCGGCGCCCGCAACGAGTGCGCCGACAAGCGCATTCGCATTGAGGGCAGTCGCGGCGCCAGTGAATTGCGCCTGGCTAGGCTTTGCGCCGGTGGGAGTAGCGAGGGTTCCATTGGGCTTGAGGCTGCCGGTGACGACGGCGCCGGTGGGGTGCGAGGGGTGGATGGTGGACGTCTGGTTTGCGACGCTGCCAGAGGGCGAGGACGAGAGGGTGACGGTGTTGACGCGGTAGACGGTGGACGTGATGTAGACGGTTGAGTCATAGACATCCGTCTCCAGGGCGAAGGCACACGCAAAGAGCGCGAAGAGGAAGACGACGAGCTGCTGGAAGGAGCGCATGGTGGCTGATTCGTAGTAGTGACAGCGAGGTGTTGTTTGCGATCAAGTTTTGATTTGCTGCTAGGTGCGGGCTGTCAAGTCTTGAAGCTTGAGCGGGCGGCAGGGAAGGAGCGTCTGCGACAGAAGACTGGTTTCGTGTGTGTGCTGGATGGGTGATAGTGCGCAAGCGCGGCGTGGTATTTGATATAAACAATGGATATCGGCTGTGAGCGAGGAAAGAGTGTTTGTATTGTCTGTTTAGCAACAAAGAGTGTGGGTGAATAAGAAGAGCAAGCTCAGCCTGAGGGCGGCGTTGGATAAGAGTAGAGACAGTGCAGTGGGACGATGGACAGTGCGAGGACGGAGCGTTTTAGAGGGAAAGCAAACAACAGCCTGTGGGCCCGGGGCAGGGCAAAGGGCGAGGGCCTGTCTGATGAGGCGCAATTTCCCTGATCCTGGAGCAATTTCGGCCAACGATATGGCGCTAGTGGAGCCGCTACTGCATGGCCCGCCTAGCGCTTGCCCTGGTGCCTGCCAAGCCCAGCGGGATCGCCCAAATCGCTGCAACGCACGGCAAATCGCTGCCTCGACCCGCGCTCAACAGTAGGCTTCTGCGCTGGGCTTACATGCTGCTACCAGAAAATCTTACCATGGCTCACCATCGTCACCAGTAGCAAGAGCCGGCTCTTTTTTTTTTTTCCTTTTTTTTTTTTCTCTTGTGCCATCTCGCCATCGAGCAATTCGCCGCCTTGGGGCCCGCGCAGGTACGCTCTCTCACACTCCCACCGTCCCACCATTGCCCTCCTCTGCCCTGAAACATGCGCAGCCAATCCCCAGCCCCAGCCCCAGGCTGCACAAAACGTGACTGGAGCCAACAAAGAAGACGCACTGCAGCCCGTAAACTTTGTGTGCTATGTACCCACAGCGCAGCGCGACCAGGCAGCTCACCGACTGGACTGATGGACTGAGCGGCCGCTGGGGCTCCACTGCACGCCAACCACTCGTCGCCAGCGACCAAGACGCATGGCAACCGTGGAAATGCAGCGCTTTGGCCTCTGACGAAGGGGGTCTCAGCCACGGCGAGTGAAAGCGACTGGTAGCGTACACAGTAAGTGCCGCGAACAAGGGCGCCCAGCACCTAGAACAATGGAACAAAGGCTGCTTACACAAGCTGCAAGACTCTGCAAAAGATCTGACTGCATTGTTGAATCCCAACATGTGCTGGTGTGCCACGTCGGCGCACGCAGTCGCACGTAGTCGCACGTGAAGACATGCAGGAACACAGCGTGGCAGCACGGCGCAGTGTGACTCTCGCATTTGCTCGCGATGGGCCATGACACATGGAAACTAGTCGTGCTAGGCGTAGCTAATCAATCAGCGTTGTCACGTCAATGGGGCCCCAACTGCCAAAGAAATAAAATTGCCATTTGACTCCAGCCAAGCATTGCCGCCGCCCATTGGCTACACACCGGCCCCCGTCCTATTCATATTGCTACCCTTTTTACACAACACAGTGCTTCATTTGTTGCAGGCGCCCAGCAGAGCCTCGCGCGCGAAATAGCCAGCGTTGCGTCCAGCTGCTTCCAATCCAGCGTGCTGACTCCAGTCTGATTCACCCCAGCTATACGCCCGCCTAACAAATTGCGCCCCTCCAGCAACTTCCCAAAGCGCACAGCGAATTTCGGCCCCGTCCTACTTGTGCAAGTGTCAGTACTCGAAAACCAGTTTGCCAGCCTTGCCGAGCATCCAATGCCCGAAGCAAGGCTGGAGGCTAAAGGCCCCTGTGTGCCAAAACACAGACACATGACCTCGCGCTCCGCCAGCAGGCACGTACCTGCGACCAGTGCACTGCGCGCTAGACTGTCCCCAGATGCCCGCTATTGTCTGCAAGATTGAGATGTGATGAACGAATGTCTGTGTTGCCGTTGTTATGATATTGCCCCGTTCAAATCGGATCCTTCAATCTGCTTCCATAATTTCTGCGCTTTCCCAGAGCCGGCGACAGATTTCTTCCGCCTCGTTGCGACTGCGCGCCCGCTCGCTGTCATAGCTCTGTCCAGCGTCACCTTCGCTGCGTCGACTCCGCGGGCGGCTGTCGTCCTTGTCGAAACTGACTCGTGCAGGTTTGCGCGAGCTCGTTCCATCTGTTTCAATACCCGTCTCGAAACTTGTGCTCAGGCTGGTGGATCCATGCTTCCCGTTGGTCGTGGGCGACTTGGGGATTCGCGTTTTGCGCGACATGCCTGGCATTTGGTGGATGCGGAGCATAGAGTCGGCAATGGGGTCGCGGTAACGTCGCACAACCTTGTACTCGACGGCAACATGGTTGAATTGCTGCTGCAAGCGCGGGTCCAGACGGCCCTCGCCATGAGCGTTGTAGTTGATGCTGGACTGGATAAAGGTAGGGCCACCGGCGCGCGGGAGAGTGATTGGGACTAACTTCTGGGGCTCGATGTTGGAGGAGGCGCGTTGCAGCATGAGCTTCTGCTGGGTTCGCGACGGGGGTAGGTTGGTGGGCGTTGTTGCGCCTGAGCGCGAGGGCGTCCTGTTTGGCGTTTCTGCGCCGCTGACGTTTGGCATCGACTTGTTTCTCTTACTTGGATTGAGATCGGCCTTAGACGACTTGTGCGATGGCATGTAACCTCCATCATGTGGAGTGCCGGCCGAGCCATCTCCATCCATGAAGCGCGACACCAAGTCCCGTCCAGGTGTGTCTACTAACGTAGAGGCAGCGCTAGTACCAAGGGTACCAAGAATCGTGTGGCGATCGGTCGCTGCGCCCACTGTCGCCGCGACCGATGTCGTCTGTGGAGGGACCGTGTGAGAGGCGCTGCGCTGGAGGAGGCGCGAGGTAATCAAGTCAGCATCCGGCGGGCGTGAGTGGTGAGAGCTGCTTCCATTCGTTGCAGGCGCGGGGCGTGTTCGTTCGGGTGATGTCTGGGTGCTTGGAGACGTGGGGTGGCGGCTGGCAACCAGCTGCGACGGGTCGCCGCGGTTGTTCTCCATGTTTCGCTCTGCAAGCTTGTGCTGAGCGTCGAGGATGACTGAGTTGGAGCGCGTGTTGGAGCGCGTGGTAGTGGGCGATTGCGAGGCGCTCTCTTCCGTCCAGCCGTCGTCGCCGCCCTCTTCTTCGTCGCTGCCGACGTCAAAGTGCACGGTAGGATGGCTGTCTGGCGACGTCTGGCGTGAGCGCGAAGGACCAAGCAGCTTCTTGGAGACGGAAACCTCGCTCTTGGAGGACTTGAGCGTGTGCTTTGCCTGCCCCTGGCGGGCGAGGTGGCCGCTGGAGTGATTCTTGCGCAGGCCGGCTGGATTATGCGCCTGGTGGGCTGCCCTCACAACACCTCCAGACGAAGCATGGCGCTTGAAGCTGGGCCGCGGGCTGCTGGGGGCTGATACCGAGTTTCCAGACTGGGTGCGGCGGTGGTGTCGCCCCTCTTTTTCCGCGGCTTGGGTCTGCTGGGCTTGATGCAGCTGGACCTGCTGGGCCTGCTGGGCCTTGTTGAGTTTGTTCAGGTTCTTGCCAAACGACGTGTTCCTTTGCACGCGCTGGCCGACAACATGATGGCGCTGGACCTTGTGCTGCTGGGGTCGCTGGGGCTCGCCTTCGGATAGATGCGACTGTGCAGATGACTGTCTGGCCATGGCGGTTGGCCGTCTGGTCGTCCGCGAATGAGCGTCGTCTGCAGAGGCCATGGTTGCTTTTGGCCCTGCTGCACTGCGCTCTTCTGTTTGGCTGTGCGGGCTGCAGCAATTGCTAGCTGTAGGCGGGTCGTGATTTGGTGGTGAGAGAGCCCGTGGGTTGTCGTGTCTTTGTCTGGCTGGAGATCAATTGCATGGGTTGGAGAGACGGGCGATGGTACAGTCGGTGCCACGTTTGGGCCCAATGGCATTGACTGTCAGTGGTCGAGCGCATCGCCAAATCGTCAGAAGGAGCAGGCGGTGAGCCGGCCGCGACGCTTTCGGTTGACCGCGGGCCGCCCAACGCCACCGCCCGAGCGCAAACGCGCCCGACCACTGATCACCAGCTTCGTTGTTTGTTTGAACGTAATTATTCTGTTATTTAATTCAGATCTTTCGTCTGCGTAGACCTTCTTATTTCTTAAAGAGTGGGCGACGCATATTATGTGCTATCCTTGTGTCATGTCCGCCAAACCCTGTTCCATATCTAGATACTTCATTATCATATCGTGATATCTCATCCCCTTTCCTCTTTGCCCTTTTTTCATCCCCGCTCACTTTCATCCTGGGGCTGTAAAGTTCTGTGCGAACCTCTTGAGCTTTCCCTTTACGCCACGTCGGGGAGCCGCTCGCTGGTGGCTGATATGGCGTTGCATTGGATTCATACCGTCGATGCAGCCAAAGGACGAAGTCGTGACGGTTGAATCTGGGCGTGAACGATACGACGGCGGAGGCGGCCCGGAGAAGTACGTTGGAGCATCGGATAAGCTCCCCATAGAACCTTCGTGGGTAATGCGAGCAATGGCTGTCGATGGTCGAGTGCTATCTGCGCTCTTGGTCCTCCGCTTGAAAATAGCATTTATTCGACGTTCTATGCTCCCCTCGACTTCACTTGTCCTTGCGCTCGCTGGGCTATCATAGCGAATCCGAGGCTGCCCGGGTAGATGATCGTCGGTTGGTGACGTTACTGTAGGTTCTGCAGGTGATTTGGTTGACCTAGCTGACCGTACGCATGTGGAAGGAGTCAACAAGACTCCAGCCTGTATCGAGTTCCTGGGCAGAGCACCTTGTTGCATCAGTTCGTACGGAACCCCAAAGATGGGAACCGAGATTGAACGCCTGTTGACTTGCTTTCGAGTCACCATCCTTTGCGACTTGTTGCGCGCCAATCGAGGCATTTGCACCTGTATCCTCTTGGCATGGCGACGAAACACCTTGATCTGATGGCTAGGAGAGATGAGTGTCTGGTTGGCTTCCGGCTCCCGTATAATGGGTGTAGCATGCTGGATGCCAGCCGTGTTTTTCGTGTCAGTCCCGACAGCCTTCTTCCAGTACGAGACCCCGCCCATGAGGGGAGGCGATGGGGTACTCATGCTGGCATCGAGCCACGCATTGACATCCCGCACGATGCCCGAGTTGGGTCTTGGGGGGGGCGGGGGTGGGATGGCATCGAAGGACTGCTGAATGCGAATAGGGATGGATGGGACCGGGGGTATTGCGCTCGCATCTTCTGTGGTTGGGCTGGATGGCGCAGTCTGAGGCCGCTTGATAGACAAATGCTCCTTCAATTTACCGTTTGCCCCATTATCAATTGGCTGGATAGATGGAAGTCTTCGCAGACGCCGCTGTAACCATTGCATTTTTGTTTCAACTTTGGCTCCGGTCGCAGAACATGAGGGTGTGGTAGCGGGTGCTGCCATGTTGACTTGGATTGATATCGAGCATGAGGAGTGGAGAAGTACGAAGTGCAGCCTGCACTGCTGGTCGGTCGCTAATTCAGGTGCTATCAGCACGCTATTAGGGAAGAGGCCCTCACACGCAAAAGTGATGGTGACGTTGAATTAGGAAGGCATGACCAGTGAATAAACAGTGGCATCACACATCTAGCCAACAAACGGAGCAACACCTTTTTTACCCCGCAAATGCGCTTGAGGTCGACGGGGCCATGTCGCATAGGCTGATTGGCTTGTCGTTTCAAGTGGAAATCATCTTGTCAATTGAATTCAGCACTACACCTTGTCAAGCATTCCAAGTATGGCTTACGAGAAATTCGGTACAAGCCCTCTACGCCGAAAGAACATTTCCATAGTTTATGAAATACTACGTGCGCTTTCCGAGTGCCGTAATAATTTCTCTCAACGTAGGGAAATTATTTGCCATTGCGAGACAGCTTCTCAAAGCATTCAAGTAATACCATGCGCCCGGAGCATCACGATCATGCTCACAGTAGCCAACTCAATCGAGTAAGCGTCTAAATTAGTAGATGAAACTCTTTTATAGCTACGTATAATCTGAAAACATTACAACATATTACATCATACACACTATACACACAATTGTTGGCGATATTCAAAGACAACCACCAAGAAAATCATTTTACGGAAACCCAATGTACCCGTCAACCCCGAGGCTAATACAAAATATGCACTAATTATACATGACTCGTCTCTCAAGTATTTAGATCATGCCCTTGCCCTGGAAAAGTCGTTGGAAACTTTGCTCTCCCGAATATATGAACTCCTAACCAGCCCATCGCAAGGCAAGAACAACCCAACACCACTTCCACAATCCCAGCCCCCCGAACACATCATAAAGCTCACATAATCACACCTTACTTCCCTCCCCTCCCCCCACAGCCGTCAGGAAAAAGAAAGAAATAAAACGCCACACTCATACCTCGTTTTACCACCGCACACGACTCTAACCAATCATATCGCCCGCACTCGACTCATACTGACAAGCCAGCGCGCCATCCTAATGCGGTAATTCCAACAACCACTATTCACTCATCGCAACGATATAAATGCCCATCGAGCACGCCTAGGGAAATCCATAGAGAACTAGTCACACACACATCCACACACCATTGCAAGTCTTGTTTGATTGACTCGAATTGCATTGCTTTTACTCCATTACAGAGCGTTGCTATATTTAGCGACACGATGGTGCGCAAATCCAAAGATAAATCCGCAGCGAGCGACGAGCACGGTATAGTCGTCACAGCGCAGCAATCCCGCTACGCGCTCGATGCAGTCGATGCCCCGGCGTCGAAAGAAGTACGCCCCCGACCACCCCTCCACTCCCGTCTAACAGTCCCAGATCCTGATCAAAGACCTCTCTATCTCCATCTCAAACCGCGACCTGTTGTCGCGCACGACGCTGCACCTCGTAGAGGGGCGGCACTACGTGTTAGTTGGGCGCAACGGGACGGGTAAGTCCACACTGCTGCGCGCCGTAAGCGAGGGTTTGGTGCCGGGGATACCGTGGAGCGTGAAGATTTTGTTGTTGGGGCAGGTGCGGGAGGGGAGCAGGGAAGCGCAGGGCGAAACAGTGTTGCAGCACGTTGTGCGGAGCGACACAGTGCGAGAGCGGTATGTGGAGGAGGCAAGGATGTTGAGCGAGGCGTTTGAAGGGGCGGATGGGGTGGGGGTTGTGCGAGCGTATAGGCGGGTTGGGTATAGGAGGTTGGGGGCAAGGCTTGAGGAGGGGAGGAGGATTGCTGAGAGGCGGAGTGGGGCGAGGGGGAAGGAAGCGAGGAAGGAGTTGATTCGGTTGGAGGAGCGGTTTGAGGTGGAGGAGAGGAGACTTGAGGAGGATGGAGAGGAGATTGATGCTACGAGGTTGAGCGAGGAGACGAAGGATGCGGCGGATATGTTGGTGAGTATTCAAGCGTCGTTGGAACTCATGGATGCTGCGCAGGCAGAAGCGAAGGCTCGAGTTGTATTGCTTGGGCTGGGCTTCACGCAGGACCGCATCGATGGCCCGATCTCAGAGCTGTCTGGAGGCTGGAAAACACGTTGTGATCTGGCCTGCGCGTTGACGCAGTACGCCGACGTCCTGCTCCTCGACGAGCCTACGAATTTCCTCGACCTACCTTCCATCCTCTGGCTGCAAGAATATATCCGCAACCTGAGTCGCACCACTGTGCTCATCACTACGCATGACCGCGCTTTCGCCGACGAGGTGGCCGACGAGCTCATCGTTCTGCGCAACCAACAGCTCGAGACTTTCCGCGGTAATTTGAGCACGTACGAGCGCGAGCGGTGGAAGAAATCAAGATGGCTGACTAAAATGAAAGATGCCCAGGAGCGGCAGAAGAAACACATGGAAAAGAGTATAGCAGGAAACATCAAGGCTGCGAAAGAAAAAGGAGACGACAAGAAATTGAAGCAGGCAGCGTCTAGGAAGAAGAAGATTGATGAACGAATGGGAATGGAAGTCGGGCTCAAAGGTGGAAGATTCAAACTGAATCGTGATCTTGCAGGCTATCATCTTACCAACCGGGCGGAGATTGAAGTACCAGATTTCGATCCATTGCCGCTGTTGGCATTTCCCAAACAGCCGCCTGACTTGAGGTTTCCTGGAGCGTTAGTAAATCTTGAGAAGGTGGGGTTCTCATATCGGAAAAAGAAGGTAGCAATCTTGACGGATATTAATCTAACTATCGACGCCGGTGCCAGGATTGGGCTGGCGGGACTGAATGGGTCAGGGAAGACAACGCTTGTGTCGTTGATCATGGGGAATGCAGATGAGGGGGGACTGATGCCGACCAGTGGGTCTATAACTAGACATGCGAGAGCGCGCATCGGACGCTTTTCGCAGCACTCGATTGAAGAGATATCAAGCCTGGCATCGTCGGACATGCAAATGACGGCTCTGCGTCATGTAATGGAAACCGTTGGCCAGGAGCTGCAAGAGAAGGATGCACGCGGTCTACTCGGCGGGCTGGGTCTGCACGGGCAAACGGTCTCTGACGTTCCTCTGGCATTGCTCTCAGGCGGTCAGAAAGTACGAGTGGCACTCGCGAAGCTGCTCTGGCCACCACCGCAGCTGCTCATTCTCGACGAAGTCACGACGCACCTGGACGCTGACACAATCATGGGGTTGGTACTGGGGCTGCGAGAGTACGACGGGGCGCTGCTGGTGGTCACCCACGATAGATTCTTCATGAGGTAAGTTGTTGCACTAGATTTGGGCTATGCCGAGAAGAGACTAAGCGATGGGCAGAAGCGTGGTTGAGGGAGAACGGCCGTACAAGCTAGCGCCAGGGGTTCGCGGCGATGAGGACGAAGATAGCAGCGAGTGGTCCGGCGACGAGACAGGGGCGGGGCCAGGAGCGGTGTACCGATTGGCCAAGGGGCAGATTCGGAGGCTGGATGGAGGCATGGAAGAGTACGAGGAAATTGCCGCGAGACGGGCGGCGCGGTGGGCGGGAATATCTAAACCATAGGCTGGGGCAGGGCAGTAATAGCAAAAAGCGATATGAGGGGATTTATTTTGGTGGCTGAACTGGGCCAGTCATGCAGAGGGAGGCTGTTTAGGTTCGTCTGACAGGGCGCTAGACCAGATTGGGTCTCCCGAAGGCGGGCTGCACCGACGACGGGGCGTCACGTGCACGCACATCATGGGATGCGCAAGTGGGAAGTGGGACACGCTGCGAGGCCAGCCGCGTCCACGCTCCGAATAGTTAGGGGGAGTTTTGCGCCAAGGCAGCTTCGTGCTCTCGCCCACCGCAACACCACCAACCCACCAACCGTCACCCGTCGCTCCTTTTGCCTGCATCTTGTTCTTTCGAGCACTTTCGTCGTTCATTTATTTATTCTTTCATTCATTTACACACTCACTCACTTTCATTCCGTTTCCATTTTCGTTGCTATTCTTCAACTGCATACAGGTGATCATGTCGTAGGAGCGAGGAGGCGCTTAGTAATTCAACGAAACAAGTTTTAAAACAGCAAGAGCCATCATGGGCGAAACAGAGAGCGTCAACTCGACCCCCATATCCACTGCCGAGCCATCAGGCCTCAAGGCCGTCAAGGACAAAAACTGCCCCTTCTGCGGCCAGGCCTTCACCTCGTCCAGTCTGGGACGCCATCTCGACCTGTATATTCGGCCTAAGAACCCCAAGGCCGCCGATGGCATTCACATTGTCGATGAGATTCGCAAGCTGCGAGGCGGCATCACCCGGCGGCAGGCCAAGGGCAGCTTTTCGCTCCCCAAGAAGGGCGATCGGGGCACCGCAAGCAGTACACCCGTAAACAAGAAGCGCAGCCGAACCAGCGGAGATTCGGCCACATTGGTTCAGAGCCCCGATGACGAAGACGACGAGGATGACGACGGTGACGAGGATGAGGAGGAGCTTCAGATGGACAAGTCACGCACACACTTCAAGGACGTGAGCTGGAGCCATGGCAGGCGGCCGGGGCGGGGGCTGGCCGCCAAAACACCAGACATGCGGCGGGACGTGTCGCGTCAGATGCAAAAGGCCGACCTGGATCAGCGCTTCAAGACGAGCGAGGAGGCCGAGATTGCGAGTGCGACCGAGATGGCGCTGCGAGAGCTGCTCAAGAGTGTGCGCGAGGCATCTGGCTCCAGTCTCTTCGACTTCGATCCCTACACCCTCAATTTCCCCTCACTCTGTCTGCAGATCCTACCCGCGCCCTCGACCCTCTTCTCGCCCACGCCTTTTGCCGCGAGTGAGTCGTGGTCCATAAGCCCGCCTGGCCAGAAGCAGCTAGACGCGCTGAACAAGCATGTCCGCGAGCGCCTCCTGGCCCAGCAGCGCCAGCGCCAGATCAACCAGATTTACCCCCAGGTAGGCGGCCCCAACTCGACGCCTTCCTCGGCTGCCAATTCGCCGCTGCCCACCCCGCCGCTGTTCGACCCGGACCCACAGAAGCTCTTCTGCCACATCGCCGATGCCTTCAGCCACTGGATACACCTGCCCGACCGCACCCGGCAGGACTACTGGCAGGTGGAGATCCTGCGCTGCTATGCCCGCGCCGACGACCGCCGCCGCGAGGCCGAAGTCCAGCTTGAGAACGCGCGCAGAGAGATCGAGCATCTGAGGAGGACGGCGGGCGCACCAGACATCTCGCCCATCTCCATCAACCTCGGCACCAACATCACGAAGGAGCTCAGCATGCATGCCATGGACTTCCGTAATTGGGACTACGATCGCCTCATCGACAAGTGGAGGGGCGTCATCCGGGAAAACAGGAATGCTTCCTCTGGCATGGCCGCCCAACGCCCCCTCCCCCGCGGCCCGGCCAGCACCCGCAGCTGCTCCATGGCTAGCCTCCCGCCCCAAACCTACCCAACCCTCCCACCAACTCGCCAGACCAGTCCCGTCAAGGCCGAAGCCCTCCCCTTCACTGCGCCCCCTACTGTCATCGACGACCCTGCTAGCGACCAACTCGACGCCGAAGGTGATGACGACGAAGATATACCCCTCTCTCACCACACGACCCCCTCACACCTCCAACAACAACAGCAACAACATCTCATGCCCACGCCCGTCCACCACATGCACATCCAACAACAACAGCAGCAGCAGCAGCAACAGCAACAACAACAACAGCAGCAGCAGCAGCAACAACAACAACTGCAACACCACGCGTGGGCCCAACATATGGCACAATCCCGCCACCAGTCCTTTGCGCCGCACCATATGGGTTCTGCCCCTGGCAGCCGCCGTCCCAGTGTCCAGCTCATGGACCTCAGCGGCAGTCTCCCCATGAGCATGGCGGGTGTCGAAGGTCTGTGTTCCACCGACGGCTTCCTAGTTGAAATGGGCGGCTTCGGTACGGATTAAACCCTTCCTCTTCCCTCGGCGTTTTTGTCTTTCCCTTTCACATTCACTTAGACTGGCGGCCTTTTCTCTTCTCTTTTGTTCTATTTTTTATCACAGCTTATATACCCCTATTAGTTAGTTGATTTGCTTTCTTGGTGTAATTTTTTTTTGCGATGGGAGGTTTTAGGAGGTGGCGTTTATATACCCGGTCTTTGGTGGACCATGGATTGTCTTTTTTTTTTGTGGGAGTTGTGGGGTGGAGGGAGGGATAGAGGGGATTGGGAGGCAGGGATGAGATGGGAATGGGGTAGTTGGTAATATATATAATGCAAGGGTGGAATGTATTAAGTTGAAGATGTAGCGTGTGTGAGGAAGTGATGTGAGGCGATGAGAAATGGAGTGTGGTGTGTAACCGTGGCGGGATGGGCTGCATAAATGTAGGTGGATTGTTACTGCATAACGTGTGTGGAGAGTATATCGATGACATGTATGGATCGAGGAGTAGATACATTAAGGATGGTGACATCTTTTCGGTTTGCTTTTGTAAATTTCAGAGCAGGCTGCGCAAGTGCAAATCTGGGCATGTGGTGTTAGTCGATAAGCCAGCGTTGTTATTGAAATGTATATCAGCACATGGGGATGTTGTGATAATGAATTGAACGCGGGGTACTGGCATTGACGGGAATGCGTGGAATTTCATGCTGCCTGGAATAGGTATTCATCAACGGTGATATATTTTGAGTATTTTGATCTCAAACTCCCGGAGGCGTTTGCACGCCCAGTTGCATCGATTTTCAGCTAATTGGAACCGTTGCAGCAACAGTGTGAGCTACATTCTGAGCTACATTCTTGCGTACTCGAGGGTTTTCATATGGGATTTGATCTAGCTATAAAAAGTAAATTACGTTTTCAAAATTTGTTGTCATGTTCGGCCGACTATCGTCAACTAGACTAGGTAGAAGAGTCAGCCAAGGCCCCGCTAGTATCACCTCAAACTAGCCTGTGTCTACTCGAGTATGAACTACCTACGCTAGATACGCGTACAAGTCCCGGGCGTACGGTTCTCTTTCGATCAGCCTTCTAATTTTCTCTCTTTCTTCTTCCAACTTTTCAAATTCTTCAAACTTCAACAGTTTCCACTCTCTTCCTTCACTGCCACCAGGCCTAGTTTGCGTCGCTAACTCATATAACACCCAATAGTATTTGGCCATATACGGAATCTCCCCAGCCTCGTCAGACGCGATGTTAACTTCCCAATGTTTGACCTTCACCCCAGGAAGCAACTTCACCAAACTCATCGCCAAATCCTCAGATTTGTAGTAGTGATACGGAACCTTCTTCGACGGTCGAAACCCGGTACCGCTTACTAGAAAGCGCATCGTGTCCACCTGCACATTGCTCTTGCACATCAACTCCGCCAAAGGTCTGTAAATCTTCACGTGATCCGAGCCAAACCTATAGACCAAATCTATGGTTGTCTGGGACAGGACCAGCTCCATCCGGTTCATCTCCTGGGCCCGCAGAACCGGCTTATCTTCGGTTTGGGTTAACATCCAAAATTTCCACACTTCTCCGCGGAAGTACTGCGTCATGCCTTCATCTAGAATCCGCTTGCACGTGATCAGCCAGTCAGGTCTGGCCCGCTGGATGGCGTTGGGGGGTTCCTCGCGGCGTAGCCCGTTGCACGAGTACTGGTATTGGCGTCTCAATTCGCAGGTCGAGCGATTCCATTTGCTTGGAGCTGGGATGACGGTGACAAACTCATTGCGGAGGTGTATGAAGAGTTCGTGGTAGACTTTGTCTCGAAGTTCACGTGGGAGGCGGAAGAAGATGGAGTTGGTTTGGGGGTTGGTGGGGTATGCCTCAGCAGGCATGGCGGGATTTTGGCTGGCGGTGTCTATGTTGATGGAATTGGAAAGGAGGCGCGAGTGAGATGCTGTTGCTGAGCTTGAAGATGGCGTGGGATCTCGCTGAAAGCTGAAGGTGAATGCCCCAGCTGTCGCCCAAAATTACCAGTCTCGTTTTACTCAGACACACTGAAAGATTCCAAGGCACTTCCCACGTGGATATTCCGGCGCGGTCGTTGAATTGTATATCCCAGACTTGTAGAAGAATTTACATAGGTAGAGTCCTGATGCGGGGTAAATGTGGCGCGCCGTCTCAAATTCTCCATGCACGAGCACATGTATTTGGCAGTGTTGACTACAGCCTTCGCAGGTTGCTCATCCTCCAAGTTCCATTCACGAGCATTGCGGTCACTCGAAGCAAGCTTTGGAGCAGGCGCTTGTGTCTATTTCTGTAAATTTGGAGCTTTTTTTATCGTTTAGGGCATTGGTGGTTAGGCTTTTGCGCAGCGACCGTCCCTGTCAAATTTGATTTGACCACGACATGTTACGCGATGACCCCTACATAACCCAATCAACACGCGACTCTGTGGCACCGAGTTATGATCCTCCGAACTAGGCTTTTTAGGCGCAGCGCTGATGTCTCCTAACATGAGCCTTTTTGGCACTGCGGCATCTGATCAGGAAGGTCACCCCTTCGGAAGGGCCGTGTGGAAATTCCAGTAGTACACAAGATATCTGACAGTGCCAATAACTGGGTGAGAAAAATATCTTCTTCGTGCTCTTTTTTATTTTTGCAATGTCCACCTACCTATCCGCATTCATACCTTGGCAGAAACTAGGCGTTGCAAGGATAAGTACGAAAGAAGAAATGTACGAGATACTTGGATAAATATTGCCAAAGTCAATGTTCGGAAAAATGCCCAACTGGCACGTTTCCAGCCCACTGGCTGACTCGAAATATCATAACAATATGAGGATACACAAACAAAGGACAAGGGAGGAGCGAGCCCTACCTTTCTACGTTTATTCCATCACAGGCTCTTTATACTTCTCTTACAAGGTACAATCTGGTTCAGTGCCCAGGTGTTCTCTTCCAATTCCTATTCCGGTAATTAATGCGCCACGACACCCCGGGCATCCATGCAACATCAGCACATCCTTCGAGAGTGTTAGGCATCCAGCCCAGTTTAGCTGTGATCCACCCTTGATATCTTGTAACGAAGAACTCGTATTATATACATAGCCTCATTGCTCTATCGCGACATGTTTCAAAGCGCGTAACTACGACCACCCTGTATTGGAGTTTTGAGCATGATAATAAATCCTCAGAGGGGAGACCACGGAATAAATTTTCGCTATGTATTTTCCTTACCACTGATGAATTGGCTTTACAAAGGAAGAGTACCATATACTTGGCACAAATGCAGTAGCACAGAACTGGAAATGAGTTGCTAAGGCGTGCTGCAAATAGACCCCATTGACTAGTAAACAGCAACAAGCCTCTGGTCAAATAGTAAGCCAAGGCACCTAGCTATGATTCGCCATGTGAATACGATACAAGGGGCGCTGACATTTCAGCCACACTGTTCCACATCTCTCCCCCTCTGGATTACTCTCGTTGTTTGCCCACTGTCATCATTCACCCCTACCCAGGTATTCTAACAACACTGCGATTGTTGATTGCGCGAGCCAATCCATTTAGTAATACCATGTTACGAACACGATATATTATTCGAGCTTTGTCGCTCGTAGCGCTCGTCTACTGTCTTCGGCTTGTCCGTCGTCAGTATCTCTTCCAGCAACACATCCGTCGGCGGAAGATCACATCAGATGATTTTCCATCCTCATACATGAAAGTACTCAACGACTCAGTCGCGCGCCACGAGCAACCGCCCCTTGATTTTGACTACACATCGACGTTCACAAAACCCCAGATCCCTCGGGTGATCCACTTCATTTGGTTCCAGAATCTCTACCCGACCCACGATGGAGCCAGCCAGATTCCCACATCGAGCTCCAGAGCCCCAGAACTCTGTCGCGAGTTCAATCCAACCTACGAAGTACGCATATGGAATGCGACAGGGGCCCGGCAGTTCTTGTCAAGCGAGTATGCCTGGTTTCTCCCAGTCTACGATGGCTACAGGCATCCTATCCAGCGCATCGATGCGTTGAAATATTTCGTTTTATATCACTATGGCGGCGTGTACATGGATCTTGACATTTCATGTCGGCGCCCCCTGGACCCTCTGCTGAGTTTTCCAGCGTGGTTCCCCGAGGCGTCACCACTGGGTGTCAACAACGACTTGATGGCAGCTCGGGCTAAACATCCCATTGTGGAGAGAATGACTACTCAACTAGAACGGCATGATAAGAACTGGATCTTCCCTTACCTTACGATATTCTACTCGACAGGCCCGCAGTTCACAAGCGATATCCTAAAGGAATGGTTTGAACATGTAGGGGATGTGGAGAAGCGTATCGGGGCTAAAACACGTAAGCTTCTTTTCTCCACCCTGTTATAGCGGGGATACTGACGCTCAATAGCTGATGCCAACACCTTTTTCGTTCTGCCGCAAATATATTACTCCGAAACGCACACATTCTTTGGTCATAGCCCGGGAGGAACGTGGCACGGTACCGACGTCGCCGTCATATTGTGGATCGTAGAGAAGCCATACGCATTGATCGGGCTTCTCGTCGTAGCTACCGCTGTGGGTTTTAGGATGGGACGACAGAGGCTACGTCGAATGTCACTGAGTAGGAAGGGGAAAGAGATGGATTCTGTTTAAGGCCTGGCAAAATCGTGATAGTAGGGTCGGGACTACTGACGCAAATTATCAATACCAAGACCACAGGTATGTTGGTGCTCAAGTCATTCGGGTGCTAGATTCTAACAGCTACTGAGTAGAAGATTCGACGCACCACCGGTATCACCTCCGTGCCAGCTCTATTGACGCCGGCATCAACTTTGTGCACAGTCTCTGAGGAATGTTGCACTCGGTTTTGACTGAGCAGTGAGCGTAAACGTTGCGACCAACACTGTACCAGGCAAAAACGAACACACATCGTCAACAACACTCTACAGCTGTGGGTCCTACCTGCTAGCTGTAATCGAATTGAGCCGGTAGACAAGACCCACAACACTGCCTTATCTTACCGTAACCGAGGTGGACGCGCCTTGATGACGAGCGAAATCAACTCAAATCGTTTCCGCGCAGCTGTTTCATTTGTAAAACCTTAGTTCAATTCCGAGTTGAAGCTTTTGCAACAGCCTTGTGCGCATTGTGGCGTTGCGGGGTGTGTTTGGCTATCGTTGTCCCCAATGGAAAATAACTTCCGACACGACAGGCAGGAATACAACCACAGCCATTATTTGCCCAAAACTCCATTGACGGTCCGCAAACCTTTGACCTACGGCCTCTACCACGTCGCGTTGAAATTGTCGTAACCGGAAGAAGGCCCAAAATTCTGCGACAAGAAATACTAGAACAGACCCACACACGAAGAGCTAGGAGTAAGCATTGTTTACCTTGTCCTTATCTCCATCAAATGTGGGTCCTCTTATTTTTAGGAACTGGAGTTTTGTGCTTTGGTCGCTCTTCAATGTTGATAGGATGACCATGTAGATGATGACAGCAGCGATGAATAGCCAACTGCCTGCTCCGAACGCTGTCATTGCTATCTCCTCACTTTTAGTGACTACCCTCACATTCTCTAGACAGGCTTCCTCAATCTTGGGACCAGTCAATATTTGATATAGCTGATTCGGGTGCGTCACCGGTTTGGCTTGCTCCTGTTTTTGTTAGCAAATCCTTTTGATGTATTTGTGGACAGCATACCAAATGTGCCGCACATCCGTGAGGAAAATGGGTAAAAAGATATCGGCCAGCAGAAAATGAACAAAAGTAAACGATGGCTTTGCCGTGCTGGCAAGCTTTCGTCGTCTTCGTCATCATAACTATTAGCCATTTCTGCGTCACTTGTTTTTAAGGTCGATACGATCCAGCTAATTTTCATAGTGATGGCACCCATCCCGTCCGCGCCCTTCCCGAAATTAGCTTTCGCTAAGGTGGCAACACTTGCTATTTGTATAGCAAAAGTGAAGAATAGCGCGTTGTCGTAGAAGGTTGCCGCTGCGACATGCAAGAGTCTTGGTCTGTGCTCACTCAAATTACCCCATATATAGGCGCACAAAAGGCAGGCGCATATAACGGTCTCGGAGATGTATCCAGTTGCTATACCAATACCACTGATATCTGGATTTCCAAGACCCCACAGTGCCCCACATATTTCTGCTTTGCAGAGGTTGCGAACAAGGCTGAAATTACCATGCGTGGTGTTTCCCAAAAGTGAGACATATCCAGAAAAGTCTGTCCGAGACGAGAACTCAGTACAGTTTTGAGCCGTGCCCCCAAAGAAATATGTATCGAGAATGCGGGTGAACTCTTGCGACGTTGTTCAGTGATGTTGCAGTAGATGGAGAGTTCATGGGAAGACGCCCGCTCCTAAAGCTAAGATTGTTTCTTTTCTCCCCTTTGAGTGCATGGCGCACGTCACAATACAGTAAGGTAGTACAGTTGGTGAGGCAGTGCGTATGGCATAATACACTTAAATGAGGGGTCGTATACTTAGTGAAGCGCGTCTCAGCCCTGCTCGACCTATCCATGAGCCACAATGCAAGCTCTTCTGATATTGCTCTTCAATCTTTCTGCGTTAATATGTGCTCATCCAGTACGGCATACATTGAGAAAGGGAAGGAACTCACTAATTATTCACAGTTCAATTCCTTTGATGCAACACTGGCGGCGCTGCGGCTGACATCAGCTCAGATGACAACAGCAAATCCGACGAAGACGGCGCCGCCTGCGGCGATCATCACTTCGCCAGCTCTTGGAGTAGAGCTCGAACCTCGTGATGCAGATTTCTTCGATAAAACATGTGGATTCAACGCTCGCAATAGCGCCCCGATCACCTGTACTCAAGGTCATGGGTGCTACACTTGGCAAGAAGCATCAGTACAAGGATGTTGCACTACTGGACTCGCGTCTTCAGAGTGCAAAATCGCAACTACTTGTATTCCGTCTAGTGCCTATGCTACTTCTGCTATTCTCCAGGATATGCTTGTCCTCAAGTGTACTTCAGGCCAATATCCTTATTGCGCTAAGTATCTATATCTCTACAATGGTTCGAGAACCATGACACAGCACTTTTGTGACAGCATCTCTTACTCGGCATTGGCTTATACAGCTACAAATCTACGATTGACACCCACCGCGGCCTACAATATCACCATACCTCCGTCCAGTATAGGCGGGCCTTCAGCAACCGCCGGAGCGAATAATGGTATGATAACAGGTAATTTTACGACTCGCTATATAAGCTTAATACTAATTAAATCAAAGATTTTGGCCCTGGCGCAATTGCTGGGTGTACCATTGGCGGAGCGGCAATCATTTCTCTCCTTGCTTGGTGGTAAGAGTCAAACGGTGTCGAATAACACTGAATAAAAGACGATACCTAACTACCCGATAAGGTTCCACGTAAAGAGAAAACAGGAAAAGCGTGCGTCTTACAGGTCACGCAAACATTCTGGCACCAAATCAACACCTTCTGAGAAGATTAGCCAGAAAGCCTCGACATCGAAGCCGGCAGATTCACTCGCTTCGGGCCCTATCACAGTAGGAGCGGTCAAAACTTATGATGTCGGAAAGATAACCAGGGCCAAAACTTCCTGAGAGGATAACAAAACAGTTTCGGACCAAGAAGGGAGCTGAGTCACCGAGAGTGCCTCATACACAGGCGTTACGTCCGGTTTGACCACACCGCAAGCTGTTGTACATGTTGAAGCTCGTAGATGTAAGCTTTATGTTTTGCGTTACAGCAACAAAGTGGCGGCCAAACCACTACGCAACCTCTTGGTCTCTGAGTAATGCACGGGACACTCTGCAACGACTAACCTTGGTAATTTTATTTACCGCGATATCACATACTTCATCAAACCTGCGTGTGTTCCGTAGCACGTTGCAGTGTAAATTCTGACGCAACCCCAAATATATCGCTTGCTGATTCATTACACTAAATCGACAATCCGGATGAAGTATGACGAGATGCATACTAAGGCTCTGGCGCCAAATCGATAACAGGATGAACGGGCCAGGCCACTTTCATGCTGACGCGGAACTAGTGTTCACATGTAAATCGGCCCAATGATCTCTACCACGCGATTTGACCAGAGATCAATTCTCGCTCGGTGCCTCGGCGCTGGGCAAGTACGAATAAACCTATTTGACTGGTGCTGAAAACTGTAGGATATAGCTTGCTGAAGAAAGGTGGCAGACAGCCTGAAGTCTAGAGGTCGTCGGGGGCGGTAGAAATGTTTCGAGATATCGGCTACGGTAGCAGACGTGGTGATCTTGAATTGCATTCAGCGACACGACAGTAAGAGTTTTGTTTATCATACATATATTACAGTTGATTTCTGACCAGAAGCTGAACGATACCTCGGATGCGCTGAACCCCGAGCCAAATAGATTGTCTTCTGATGTGCATGTCTCCGATGGATACTCTGATATCTTGATGTGAAAATTAAGGTGCCGTCACCGATTCTGGCCCGTAGATGCTGTTTCCCAGATGCCGACCAACGAACCGTGTTGACTTGCCCATTCAGACACAGCGTAGCTATGAATTTTGATGGACAGGGTTAAGCGAATTTGAGGCAGGAGACAAGACAGGATCCCTGCTCTGTAATATACCACATGGCGAGTGCCCACCGGTATGATCGCCGGCACTTTAATGCTAACTGCCGACCGTCAGAGTCTGCAAATCAAATCCACCCACGATATTGTGTTCTCTACACCCAAAAGAATCATTGGGCGTTTATGGGTACCCTACTATCATGTCTCAGAATCCAGATTGATAATGGGATTCAGGTCGAGGTTTGGCTTCAGTATAAATAGCCAGGATGCCACCTGAAAAATCATCATTTTGACTTCAGCGCTTCACAAACCAGCCCTCACTATGCTTTGGAACACTCTCGCTGCGAGTACGCTATTAGCGCGGACTGCCTCTGCGCAGGCCATGCTTCGCTTTGGTTGCTCACAACTTACCGTTGAGCGTGCGGACCCTCTCGTCGCCCCTGGCCAGAACCCTTCTCCTCATACGCATCAAATTATCGGAGGAAACTCGTTCAACCTCACGGTACGATTGAAGTGAGTTGCCGTAGGCCACACTAACATGCTATAGATGGAACCAGCCAAGTATGACCCACCTTCCAAGTCCACCTGCACATCCTGCACATACTCCGAGGACTTTAGTAACTACTGGACCGCCTCCCTGTACTTCAAGTCTCCCGAGAATGGCACATTCCAACGCGTTCCGCAATATGCCAATGTCGGAATCCAGCAAGATGGAGGCATGACAGTCTACTACATGGCCTACTCAGCCAAAAACGGCAAGATGACAGCCTTCAAGCCAGGTTTCCGCATGATTGCTGGCGACCCAGCAACTAAGAAAGCCAACAGAATCTCCATCTGCCATCGCTGCCTCGGAAATGGAGAAGGGTTTGCTCCATGCGACTCCAAGGATACTGCCGAGCTTCCGAATAAGTACTGCCCTAAGGGTATCCGAGCCACAGTCATCTTTCCATCATGCTGGAATGGAAAAGATCTCGATTCTCCTGATCACAAGAGCCATGTTGCCTACTCCAACAGTGGTGGTCTTGGTTCTCCAAACTGCCCTAGCAGTCACCCTGTTGCCATCCCTCAAGTCATGTATGAAATCATGTGGGACACCGGAAGATACAAGAACGACAAGTGGTACGGTAATGGCAAGCAGCCGTTCGTGTACAGCTTTGGCGATGGGTAAGTCACATGCTCGGTTTCGCATATATTGTGGCGAGACTAACAAGGAAACAGTACCGGCTATGGCCAACATGGCGACTACCTCTTTGGGTAAGTTGATCACATGAGCAAATATTTGTGAAGATCGTGACTGACCCCTACAGGTGGAAGGATGACTCTCTTCAGAAGGCTATGGACAATCTTGGTAGCAAATGCCAGAATGCCAACTGCGGCGTTCTCAAGGTCCAGTCTGCTTCAGAGGCTATGAAGTGCAAGAAGGCCCAACAGGTCGTCGAGAATGTTGGCAAGAGCGGAGAATGGATCAAGGAGCTTCCAGGGGGTATTGCGGTCACTTATTAATCGTTACTGGGGCTCTATTTAGGCTGTAAAGGTTGTAATTTTGTGCGAACCTCAGTTACGCAAGAGTCACTCACTTCAAATCCACGATTCATTTCAGCAGTAGAGAAAGTATTTGTTATTTTCATGTAATGTTATCGCAACACAAGGATATATTCACCACTCTAAAACTTGGGCTGAGTGACTTACCAATGTTCTCTTGGCAGCCGCTGAATATTTGGTACTGAGTGGGGAGTGAAATAAGCACGTTGAGATAAGCTCTAGCGGCATCTGCTTGGCCCCACAAGCTAATATATGGATATTTGTTGGGTTGTGGGGGAGGATGGTGAATGCACGCTCCCCTGCGTCTAGATGTGACTAGTCGTTGAATTACGGCTTGAAATGGTTATTATCCGGTCCTAAATTAAACTGATTATCCTCTAGCTACTACAGGAGTGCGGTCGGGAAATATTTAGTGTGCGGATCTATGCATCGAAGTAGTCAATCATATCGACTGCCTGCTTTCTCGCCCCCCAGCCCGTCTTGTGGCTGCTACAATATCGACTGTGTTGCACAGTCAATATTATAGTGCAAATCATTTTGCAGTGTGTCTATTGGCTTTGTACTACCACGGGCAATGGCAAACAGCTAATTCGTAATGCAGCGCTCAACACTGACGTCACAAGTACTCTGTCACACCTTTGCAGCCTTATCGCAAACCTCAGAAGGCAAGAGAATTTAACTTTTTCTGTTCATGAAAAACAACTCCACATTTCTGTGCGCCTAAAATACTCTCCACACCCTCCAGGAGGACTAATTTCGGATATTTCCAGGATTGGAAAGGAGTACTACCAAACTGCTCGTCGAGGTTTAACTGTATTCTTTTGTATCGGGGTTGAGATATGTATACGTGGAAATCCGTGAGCAAGTCACTAGATGGCAGCGTTGATCCAACAAACATTACTGTCCTGACCCGAGTATCGCCTCTACGTGCGCCGCAATCGCCAGCATCTTCTCCTCTTGAAGCCTCCTCCCCACGATTTGCAAACTGACATGCGAGCCGTCGTAAATCTCGGGATCATCTATAACAATAATTAGCATAGAGTCGCCCCCAATACTAGAAAACTTACAATCCTCTTGAATTGACTTGTCCAACTCGCTGATCGCCGTGAAATTTTCGTCTCGGATGTCAATTTCCTTATCAACATTCGTAACCGGCACGGTGATGCTCGTATAATCCAATACGTTGACCCAAATAGAGTACCCATAATAGGAAATTCTGCCTGGTCGAGTAGCTGGGAAGGGAGCCAAGGGACAGATGATTGCATCAACAGGCCTGCCAGTACTCGTTTTGTCTGCCGTACTATTCCAGTAATCTAGATATTTCTTCTTCAGACTTCTCAACTCTACGTTCGTAGCTGCAATCTCGCTTCCCGTGAACTCCTTTGGCAATGATTCGAAGAATTTGATTTGATTGCTCATCGGCTCACCAGACAGCGCAAACGCACCTTTGGTATCAGTTCCACCGTCGAAGAACCATGTCTTCAGCCCGGTTTCGTTGATAGCGCTGTGTGGTGGAGGGCTCCACTCGATCATTTCGTGGCCTGCTTGTTCAAGCGCGTTGACGAGAATATTGAGCGCTCGCTGGATGGGAGGCATCGGACTAACTACTCCATCGCTCTTTAAAAGCCCAAAAGACAGTTTCCCTCCTTTCTTCTGAATTCCTCTGCCGTCTTGAATGTTCTCGTTGATACTGTTTTCTTCCATATATCGCCACGGGATCTCATGCACCATGGGATCTACTTCCCAGGGCTTCTGGTCTAGTAATACCTGAGTGATCAAGCGCAGAGATGCAGCATTGGTAGCAATTGGCCCGACGACGGACAAGATGCTGTTTTGGCCGTCCATGGAGTTTGCCATGCCGTGATACGGAAGCCGACCAGCTGAGGGACGGAGACCGTACAGACCGTTGAAAGCAGCGGGGATTCTTATGGAGCCTCCAATATCCGTTCCTAGGCCGAGGGGCGCTGTAAGTTCTTGTCAATATGGTGAAGTTTTGGGTTTTGACGAAATGCACTTACACCCTCGTATGCCAATGAGTGCCCCTTCTCCGCCCGACGAGCCGCCAGATGTCAGTCGCCTGTTCTTCGGGTTCAAGGTATATCCAATGATGTTATTTACAGTTTCGCCGGCCATCAAAGTATGTGGTACACTGGTCTTACAATAAAGCACAGCACCAGCGTTCCTCAGCATGGTCACCATCTCACTTTCATATACCTTCTCTTTACCAGTTCCCTTCTTCCCCTCAAACGTTCCTATCCATCCGACATATCCCATGCTTGTTTCCACGCCCTTGACATGGAATTGGTCTTTCAGACTGATAGGCACTCCATGCAACGGACCCTTGGTCCTTTTGTTCGCTGCGTAGTACTTGTCCAACGTTTTTGCATCTTCGATCGCTGCGTCGAAAAAGACTTCATGAAGACAATGGAGGAGTTGATGCGCTAGTGCAGCTCGGTGGCAGAATGCTCGTGTTACCGACTCAGCGGTCCATTCTCCCGAGCCGCACCTTTGAGCGATGCGATCGGCGCTGCACGCAGTAATTTCCAACTCTGTATTTGACAGGAATTGGTCGGTGTATTTGGTTACGTCTGGCTGCTCTTCTATAGAAGGAGGGTTTGGGATGTGCCATTCTTGCGGTATCGCTGCGAGGATAGCCTCACGTTTCTGCCTAGCGAGCTCTTCCCAGTTCGATGTCGCCATAGCGAGGGTTGAATGGATGGATGAAAAGGTTACAATCGAGCTTGACTCAAGTATTGCTCGTAGGTAGTAGAATTACTAAAAGATGAGGGTTTTTAGTTTAGAAGACAACCTGTTGCCTGATGGCAGCTCTAAAGAGGGGTAGCTTGTTGTAGCTTGGCTTATGCGCCTTCCGAATTGATACAGCTATATGGGATATAGGTAACGTTTGACATCGAAATAGTATGATTACACAGCATGCTTTGATAGCAGGGTGCTCTCGAGTCTCGGACCTGAAGGTTGTACAGCAGCTTGTAAGTACACAGGTATAGGCGTAATTCGCTCTTTTTGGTTTTTTTTAGATCCTTGCGATGCACAAGCGACATAGGACACGGGGGCTGCGTAAACAGCATATGCGCGTTCAAATAGCGACTTAATAGGGATTAGGGGTAGATGCTACGCTTCAAGAACTTTGTATCCTCATTTTATCAGCAAACAAAGTCAACCCCTATGAACATTTGTGCGTTCTGCCAAGCTGGATAGATAATCCTAGGAAGCAACCGCTTGTCACCTGCCCCATCAGGTTAGCGCGCAACGAAGATATTGGATGTTCCCAAACCTGCACAGCCACAATCGTTACTTGACTGCATGAGATGGGCCGTAAACAATGCCCCTGTATGCATATGGCTGGTCAGTACAAGTAGTGGGTTTGTCGCAAATCTCAGCCTTATACTATACGCTAGCATGTCGCCCGACACAGACCATACGGCGGGATCTGTAGCATTCTCGGCTACGAAAAGCAAGCAAGGCATCTATATGCTTGCACACGATTCTAGTACCGTCTCGTCAGTCGATACCAATGCGCACACGAGCATACCAAGTTCCAAAGACGAGTCAACCGACAACTTCCTCAACGGTAATGATGCTAGGGATCGTGTGGCCCAAAAGCCTTGGTTTTTACATCCGAAAATGTGGCTGTGGGAAATTATTTCCCTGTTCTTGGCGCTTGCAATTGTACTAACGATCATAACCATTCTGGCCATATATAAGGGCAAGCCAAGCCCAGTCGTCGGGGGTATTACTCTTAATACTGTGGTTGCGTTTGCTTCAACACTGTTTCGAATTTGCTTGATGGTACCTATAACAAGCTGCATCGGTCAATTGACCTGGGTCTGGCTACAACAGGGGTATAAGCCATTGCATGATGTCGTCAGATTTGATATGGCTAGCAGAGGGCTACTTGGAAGCTTACAGCTACTTTCACTATTCAGATATAAGTGAGTTGTCTCATGTGCTCATATATGTTCTATCACTGTTGTGGATCAGATATTGACCAATCAGCCCTACGGTTTGCATTGCTAGCAGCATAGTTATCACCAGCATGGTTATCGGCCCCTTCTTTCAGCAAAGCGTAGTGTTCCAAGGAGTCAGCATTCCAAGCAGTCAACTTGACGATCACTCCCTAGAGGCCTTTGCGTCAGCAGCGTACAGTTACGACGGCCAAATTCCTGGTAGAGAAGGTTTTAGGAATACTCCATTCAACCTCGTCTCTGCAATGCAGGCTGGCTTCTTTTCATCCGGTTTGGTCAGCCTTCCTCATCCGCCATACTCTTGTCCTACAGGTAATTGCACCTGGGATCCGTTCCCAACCCTCGCCGTATCGGTACAGTGCTTTGACAAATCAAATTATTTTCTGAATTGTTCCGGGACGGATTATCCAGAGAGGTTACGGGAGTTACTTGGTTTCACACCTTGCGCCGTAACTTCTCGCTGCGAAGAAAAGGATTGGCCATTCTTGCCCTCCTGGGGGAGAGTGTTCAGAAGCGTGATTTTGGGAAATGCAGGTTCACTCTAGGACACTGAGGATTCCAGGGCTCTATTCAATACCTTGAACTTTGACTATCACATCGATGGCGATTTACAAAAAACCTTCTCCTCTGTGAACACAGGCTTTACGGGGTTTCGGTGGGATTTAACAAGAAATCTCGACGATCCACAAGCCAAAATGCCACCCGTCGTAAGGACAACGAGCATTATAGAGGCTGGTTACTGCCTGTTTTATACGGAGATGCAGGTCATCAGCGCTCAAGTACGGAATGGTGTCTACGAAGAACAGATTATTAATTCGACAACGAAAATGCATCACGAGGGAGGCTACACCACTGAAAAGAACACCACCAATGTGACCTACACATATCAACCAACCTGCAAGGCTTCAAAGAAACCAACGCAATGCAATCTGGACAACCTACAACCCGTCAATATCACCATATCTCGCAAAAAGCACTCGAGCATACTAGAAGTACTGAACCAGAACCTGCCCGTGGGGGAACATTACCATTCAATCTTTGGGAGTGGGCAACAGCGACGGCGGCAGTAGCACAAGTCTACTGATAAGCACAGGAAAAAACCCCAACAGCGCCGAAGCCCTCTTCAACTCACCCAACATCACCCAAACAATGCACACTATCGCACACTACATGACGGTCGCCCTCCGTGCAAACGACACCGTCCTCGCGAGGCAATCCGACCCAGCCAACACCACCAACATCCCCGCCGATTACGTCGCGCCATCGCACCGCGTGCGCGGAACAATATACGTCCAGACGGTTCTCCTAGGCGTCCGCTGGGGCTGGCTGGCGGCGCCCCTTGGCCTCGTCGTGCTTACCGCCGGCCTCCTTTTCGAAACGATTAGAAAGAGTCGGCCGGAGGCGGTGGGCGTGTGGAAAAATAATCCGCTTGCTGTGCTGCTGGGTACGCAGTGGAGGCCTGAGGCGAGCATGGTGGGCGCCATCACGAGCGACGATGTGGAGACGGTGGCGAAGGGGTTGGAGGCGAGAATTGGGCTGGATAAGAGTCTGGGTGGGGGCAGGGAGGTGCTTGTTCGGAAGAGGTCTGCATTGTGAGTTGCTGGGCTCGGTGAATTCCTCGTTGGCGTGGCGCTGGGTCTTCACAAGGACTTGTATGCATCGGCTTGCGTATGGCCGGAGGGAGGGAGGGCCCAGAACATACCTCGTTCGGTGAAAAAAAGGAGACGGCAAATATTCACCCACAAGTGACGCAAATCACCTCCATCTCCCAAACAATCACTGCAAACACCACCACCAAAATCTCACCCCCCTCTTACCCTCCCGCCACCCAAACCAAAAATTCACCTCTACGCGCTGCTGCTCTTTCTTGTTCCCTCGGCGGTATATAAACCACTTCACCGCCCTTGCATCAACTCTTCCTCCTCAACCCAACACCTCCTCATTCAACCGCAGCACAAGCAGCACAACAACAAGCTTTTCCACTTTCCACGTCAAGAAAAAAAATGAAGTTCCTCACCATGCTCGCCGTCCTTGGCCTCGGCGTCGTTCTATCAGCCAGCATGCCCCTCGCCGTCCCGGACGAGACCGAGGCGCCCGCTCCGCAAGGAGATGTGTAAGTATAGGCGCTGCTATGAACTCTCTTTTTTTACTTTTCCTTTTCGATCTGATGATGCTGACTCTTTTGCAGCGTCTTCGCCGCGACTACTCCATGCCAGAAGTGCTCCGGGATATTCTATCAGTGTCTTTCTGTAAGTTTTTTTTGTTGACCTCCTTTGTCTTAGTTCTTCCCCCCTGTAACTATTTTGCTTCGGCACAATAAGCTAACGGATATAGTCGTGCAGCAACTGCCGTGACGAGTGCTATGGCAAGGCAGCGCGCTCGATCGTCAACGGGTACACCTGCAGCGCGTTGTGCCTATGGTAGGCGTGACATGGAGGTCAACATAGGGTGGAGTGTTGGCGGGCACGCGGGGTGTGAACGAACACAGATGAATAGCTAGATACGGTATATCTAGACAGATGAATGAAAACATAACAAGAAGCACAAGGTTCGGACGAAAACGTGACGTTGATTTCAGCGGTATCTAAGCGACATGCAAATGGTATCTCAGCTGTGTTGAAGAAAAGAGGATGAAGCTAAGGGTATCATTGAGGGAACGTTGCGCCGACTCATACTTGCTCGACGTAGTTGCTAGGAAAATTAGCTGAGTTCATAAAACATTACATGGTGACATACCTAGGAAATATGCCCTCACGGTCGCCGATCCTGCCTGTCCACCAGTCTGTCTCGTTGTCGGTCCTTTTAATAATGGTTATGATGTCGCCCTTCTTGAAACCCAGGTCGCCTGGCTGGTCTGCGTCGAAGGTGAATTTGGCGATTGCTTGGTCGGCGCCGAGGCTAGCTTTCTTGGCTCCGAAGACGGGCTTTGGGGCTGAGGGTCGGTCGGGTCTGCGGTCGCTGTATGAGTAGTCGTCGCTGAATGTGGAAGATCGGTTGCGATTGTCGATGCGGTCAAAGGTCTCGGTAGGGTTTGCGCGAGTGGAGAAGGAACGGGTGACGCCTGCAGATTGCGGTTGTCGGTCGTAGGTGTCGTCGTTCCATGTTGATGTACGCTGAGGGCGGTCTCGGTATTGATAGTCGTCTGTGAAGGACGCTGAGCCAGTGCTTCGTCGTACGCCCTCGCCCATTGCTCCACCATCACGGCCTTGCCAGACGACGTTGTCGCGTGGTGACTCGTCGTACACGGGGATATCGTTGTACATGGCGCCATCTGTCGAGTTGGTGGCGCCTGAAACACCAGAGAAGACTCTTGAGTTCAGCACGCGCAGCAGTGGGTCGGCGGCAGGCGGCGGGGGCACTTGGCCGCTGAGCAGTTCGCGGGCGGTCCAGCGACGGCCATACAGCTTCTCGTTGGCGTCTCTCCGCTCGACAATGCCGCTACCCTCCAAGCTGATACCTGCAAACAGGCCCTTTGTCTTGCTGTAGCTAAATATGCCGGCCACGCTCTTCAAGCTCGCAGCGCCAGCAGCCTCGGCATTGCGTCCCACGGGCCCTGCGGCTATGGAGACATTGCCGCCCAGTGTCAGCGATCCCGCCTGTGCGAATGTCCGGACGGCGGATGCGTCGTTGAGAATAAAGACAAAGTCGGTGAGCTCGAAGCCGAGCTGTCCGCCAAATCCGCCGCCGATAGTGCCAATGGCAGACGGCGCCGACCACGAGCCGTCAGCGAGGCGCGCTACAACCACCCCGGACCCAAATCGCGCTGTTCCGAGGAAGCCGGCTTTGAACACTGTGAGGATAGCGAGGCCCTGCGTGCGTCTGGCGTCAGTATGGGCGTGGGCAAGTCGCTGACAAATTTGCGCACCTTTGCATTGGCAAGCACCTGGGGCGGGATAATCTTGTCGGGCCCGAAGGACTGTCGGGGGTCGACGAATGAGGCGAGAATCTTCCCAGTTTTGCTGCACTCGCCTGGCCGTGGTTGTTAGCTATATATTGATGGACCGATGCTACCGATGCAACCGACGTCACCGGCGCCACATTCCCCACGAAAATACTCACTCTTCATCGACGAGGGCAGCGGATTGTTCAGACCGAGCGGCATGGCGAAGGATATGGGCGTGGTAGAAGAAAAGCAGCGAAAGGAGGTCGGGTAGAGAAGTAGAGAAAGCAGTACTGCGAGGGCGACGTCGTGCTTATGCAGTCTTGTAAAGGCAAGTGGGGAGATGTCAGGTCAAGCAAGCGCGTATGGCTGTGGCTCAGCCGACCACGACGCGTGCCCGGCCCTCTTCTTCCCTTCACCTCGGCCCTATCATTGCCTATCATTGCCAGTCGTACGACAGGCGGCGAGTAACGCCCAATTGACGGGTGCCATGTTCACTGCCACTATTTGGCCATGACGTAGCCACGTGTGGCGCACCTCGTCATGCATCTCTTGGGCCGGCTTTCACGGGCAACGAGCGTGTCACCTCTGTACCTCTGTACCTCTGTACTGTTTATTCTTCAAGCCCCTCTCTACTAATGCAGGAACTGCAGATAACATGTGTCGCAGAAAAGCTAGCCTTTGGTTGGTACATATCACGGAAAGAGCCGGAGTTTGGTTTACTCTCATTCAAACATCGGCGCCTGCCTTGTTCTAACTCCCAGGCCCGCTCTCCCAGCTATCGCCCCTGAATATCTTACATTTCTGGCTTCCATCTTCCTCCGTCCACGCTCGAAACATGCCGCCGCAGTTGAAGTCAGACACCACCGTTGCCTTCTCGCCAACAACTTCAATCCCAATCATGCCGCCTGTGCCCTCAGGAGTCCTACCCCAGTGATCGCCTGCAGACTGCTGGAGCTCACCACCGCGTCCTGCCATCCATGAAACCGACGTCGAAAGAGAAGCATGAGAAAAGCGCGAGTGCGCAGCCGCGGTCCGCGCCGCACACAACCGCAGAAACGAATCCCCATTCCCAGTCCCCGAAATGCCAACTGCATGCCTAACTTGTCTCGCCTTCTCATCCCCCTCCCTCCCCTGTGTTCCTGCCAACTGCCCCTGAGCCTTAATCCCCGGAAGACAATCGCCCACCAGCCCGCGCAAATCTCCCCTCGACAACCTCTCCGCCGGCGACACTGCACCCTCAACCGGCCTATACACCATCCCGCCCACCGCCCACTCTTCCGCCCAAAACCCCGCTCCCATTGTCGGCGTATCGCCAATCCTCCCAGGAACCTTGTTCGTCAACCCCCCCGTACTCGTCGCCACACACACGCTTCCCTCCCCATCCGCCACCACCGCCCCACACGTCCCCAGCGGCACATACTCGTCGCGCCCCAACTCCCCTGCCAAGCCTCTCACATGCTCGTCCCAACGCCGCTGCGTAAAATAGTAGGACGGCGCCACCATTTCCAACCCCCATTCCTCGGCTAGGGACTCGACATACGCCCCGCTGTACTGCACATGCGCGCCTACCTCCGTCCCTTCCCGTATCAGCAGCTCCCGCGCCAACATAATCGGGTTCCGCACCCGCGTCACTAGCATACAACTTGCACCCCGCCGCCCTCGTGCGTCCGACACCATGATACTGGCTTCGAGCTCGTTTTCGCCCGCCCGCGTGAAGACGGCGCCTTTGGCGCTGTTGTAGAGTGCATCGTTTTCCAGGAGCGAGACAGCATGTGTTGCGACAGCTAGGGAGGAGGCGCCGGTTGATAGGAGGGACCGGGCGGATGTGAGGATTTTGAGAAGGGATGTGGTGTAGGCGGTGTAGAGAGGGGGTGAGAGGTTGGATTTGGTGAGGGCGCCGGCGCCGCCATGGAGGATTATGCGGGGGGTTACTTTTGGGCGGGGTTTGGGTGGTAGGGATTTATTTGGGGTGGGGTAGTTTGCGGGTTGGTGGTGCGACATGGTCCTTGGGCGATGGTTGGGTTTAGTGGGGATGGTTTTGCTCTGATCTTGATTGTGATTGTGACTGCAATTGATATGATTAAGGTTGTCCCTGGGCGAGATTGAGACGTAATAGTCAGGCTATCAATCCTCACTTCTGATATTGTTCTGGAGGGAGTCAAGTGAAGGTTGGACGACTTCCGCCCCGTTTCAGCTTGGCGATTAGAGCAGTGTCCGATAGTGATTAGTACGCCACGTCACGAGCTGAAATTATCGCAGGAGCTGAACAATACTTCATAGGACGTGTAAGGTCTTGTCAACAACAATCCGGAGCACTGATGTGGCGTGCATTTGGGGATGCAAGCTAGTGCGTCTACAGCCTAGCGTCATACCTTCCCCACCTACTCCATCCAGACAGCTCCAAGCTGGCATCTTTGTACACACTCTACCTTCCAGCAATGAAGCTGCTCGATACCGCTGCCTTGGGAGCGCGTATTTTTTAAGGCTCCAAATATATGTTTCGTGTTTGTAATCGATATATGCTCTGAGCAAAACGCTGGCACGTGCAATTCCTCCACCAATCTCCACGAGTTCCTCTTGAACAAAGTCTCACCATGTATAACAATTGAATTGACACCATAACCCCAATTGGCAGATTTTTCGCTACCTGTCAAGTTATCGGTCTATTCTTTCACGCAAAAACGATATGCCATACACGCGGCCATTTCGCAAACACCAAGGACCAGCAAGCGCTTTAATTAAAGGTACATACAGCACCGCAACTTCCCACTTTACTAGTCTCAAACTATCTATCCCTTCACAAAGGGGGGGGGACAATTATACGTTCCGTCGGCGCCGCTGCATGGGTACCGTCGCGCATTCATAGGACTAGGTAGACCTCCATTAGCAATGTATTTCGTTACGAATACGAAAATAACCTACCACGCGGTTGATTATGCAAACGTATCTAGGTAAAATATCGCTATTAGATAGGCCCTATTTGGCGCAGGCCATATTTACGATGCGCTAGTCCTCTGCAGTATCCCCAAAATCAATCTCCGCACACCCAGTCACAACGATATCCTTAGCTACGCACTCGGGATTTAGCCATTTGCTAACAACGCAGATACGTGACCTGCGGGGATAAACGCTGAGCCAATTACTGGATGCCTTCAGCCTGTTTAGTCAGTCTAGCTACTCAACGCTGCGGCACACCGAATAGGGCCTTGATTAGTGGCACAAGCCTGTCGGTGCTGGTATTATGCCGGCATTGGCTTGCGTGTAGGGTCGACCGAAGGCTTCTAGGAACGATTAGCGAGCATGTATACGTGGGTGAGGAAAGCTCCAGGGCTGAGATGACTATCCGAAAGTAAGAAGATTGTACAAATGAGACCTGTTTCGAACCATGAAGCTCTTAGTCTAGACATACA
The DNA here is from genome assembly GCA_028456235.1 of Ophiosphaerella narmari. NCBI lineage: Eukaryota > Fungi > Ascomycota > Dothideomycetes > Pleosporales > Phaeosphaeriaceae > Ophiosphaerella > Ophiosphaerella narmari. Next base: position 1,253,701 of record JALNQA010000001.1, on the reverse strand, counting down.
ATAATAATGAAGCGGAGAGATATTACCCTAGTCAGCCAAGTGGAAACCCAGGTTATCTGAATGCAAAGCCTGCCTAGCAAATGTCAATATTGATTTCCGAAATCTAAGATACATGTTTCATCCGGCATTTCCTCGTCAAGACCCGCCTGAATAAGGAGGTGGTGCACCATTTAGCAAGAACGACGACCGCAGCTTCGACACCTCGTTAGCCTTAGCTATTAGTCCTGACTATCTCCCTTTCTTAGTTCTTCGGATATTTTACACCATAGCACCAAGAGTCTCGCCGGCCATTTGCACCAATACGTCCTTCATCTCTCCGTTATATTTCCTTGCGCCTATAATTGACTCAGTCGAGGTGCAGCCGGACGAACGACCACACGGGAAAACAAATTGATTCGAGGACCTGTCTAGTTAGTGGATGGTACACACAGCAAAGGGAAAGGGGACCCACCGAGACCCAAAACCGGAACACCGGTCCATAGAATAGCTACGAGTCTATATAGACCCGAACGGGGCCCGCAAGGCCCCCCGAGGGAAATCCCGTGTCACATGGCCCCTGGGCCGCCGGCTGACAATAAATAAAACATGACATAGCATTTACTTGCGCCTTTCGAAACTAGGTCGAGTTCTTATCAAGAAACGTGTGGTCAGTATGGTTTTGTAGCACTGTTGCTCGATCTTCGGATTGGCCGGTGCGACTACAACACGTGTTTCATTTCTTCCAGTGGTATAGGGGCCGTTGCGTTGCAGGAACGAGGTAGTAAAGGTGGGGGCTAGCCTTAGTGGAGTTGTCGGCGCTGCTGTAGGTGATGATGTAGGAGGATATACGAGGTTCGGACAGGAGAGGGGATAGAAGATTGTGTGCTATGTTTTGTGGGGTCTAGTTGTTCCTGTTTTGGAGTTTGGGTTTTTGGACGTTTAGGTTATTTAGAGTTCATATCTTTTAGGGTTTGGCTTTTTCATTTATGGGGATTTTGTGTTTTTGTCATAGGAATTGGTGGTTTCTTTCATAGGGTTTGGTTATGTTGTGCTCAAGAGACGTAATGAGTTGTGATATCGAGAAATTTCATTCAAGGAAATGAAATCGATATGAGTATTAGCATAGCTTCGCTTAGTTATAGCTTCTTGTTTCAAAATAATGGTTATGTTGGAGTCTTGGATGATCACGAGACGATTGTAAAGTCCTTCACACCAGAGGACTGACGTTTATGTTTGGCTTGGCGTCCCAACTCCCCCACTTACTCCTAGCGGTCAGCACCAGACTGACATCTTTTTCTCTATAATATATTTCCTCCACGTCTAGTATTACGATATCTTCTTCATATTCACCCTCTAATTCTAGCGATGAGATTACTTCACACCACAACCCTCGAGGTTAAAGAATTCCTTGAACAGAACGTTCCGGATTATGCTATCCTATCACATAGTCGGGCAGAGGAAGAAGTCTCATTTCGAGAAATGTAGTCTGGGACAGCAACGCATAAGAGAGGATACACCAAAATACTCAAGTGTTGCCAGAAGGCGGCTGAGCTGGGTTGACATTTGTTGCATTGTCAAAATGTCAAGTGCTGGATTATTCGAGGCTATTAAATCAATGTACCAGTAGTATGAAGAGTCACCATCTGCTTCAATTATCTCGCTGACGTGAAGGATCTTTCGCTCGAGCAATTTCAAAACTTGTTGTGTACTAGCCGGATACTCCAGGAACTTATCGCTCCTGATACTATTGAGTTTTGTAACGCCGAATGGATAGAGTACAGTACCAAGCTCAACCTAAATTCGGAATTAGTAACCATCATAGGGGTCGATCGAGGTGTGCTGGGAGAACTGGATCCCGCGCATGCTGTAACGTTGCTACAAGGATGCCATGGGCCGTGCGGTGGTCGACCACGCGTACCCAAGATAAAGTATACTGTCTCATGGGAGCGTATTCTATTGCTTTACGGTGAAGGCAAAAGAGCTTTCCGCGGGCTGCAAGAGGGAATAATGAGATCGAAGGAAGATGACACACTTTTAATCTGTGACCAATAAAACGGCTGTCCTGAGTAGGAGGGAATATTTCCCGGGGGCCTTCTTGCGCAGTCCCCGTCGAACTTTGCCAGCTTGCTATCCTCGGTGGGCGATGAGGAGTTATCCGGTTATAAATATGCCAGCCTAACAAATAGCCCCTTCCGATATCTTTCTCATCATACCATTACAAGCGTGTCTATGCCTATGCCCCTGACCGGCCGAGGGTACACATAACTCTCCCTACGAAACCTTCTTTCTTCAATGGAACACCTACAATGTTAACGGTATTTTCCTGCTCTGGCGATTGCATGACAGGAAGGAGCATGCCTAAATATATGGTATATGTACATCTTTATCAAAAATATTTTGCTAGAACGGACTGCTTCATCAAGAGAAGAAACGAGTTCATACCACCTTGTCGCCTTCAGCATTTCTTTATTTTTTGTTATGACTCAACAAATCTCGAATACGCGATATCTTCTTGGGTAGTTGCACTTGCCTTGTAGAGTTGATAGGGTAGACTAAGCAAACAACCACTTAGGCCATCCTGAACCGAAGGAACTTTGGTTGCGATCCGATGGACCCAATCTCATCCATAGAGCACTGGACAGAAAGAATGGACAAGCAATTGGGAAATGCTATTGATTCTTGATGTGAAGGGATCCTGTCAAACTACTGGCTCTTCTGTTTATCCTACAGAAGCTGCGTTGAGTTACAATCGTCCAGATGCCGGCTTAATACCTTCTATTTCGAAGAGTCTACACTTTCTTTTGTAGCATGTGTATTCTCAACGTCGATTAGGAACGTAGGACTGAACCTTCCTGACTCTGGTTCTGTTAGTTGCATCTCGTGTCGAGTCTCTAGTGTCTTAAGAGAATGGAGTAGACTATTGTGGAGATCTCTCGCCTGTCGCAAGAAGCTGAACTTATTCCTGCTGCTCTTGCCGGGCTATTTTTCGAAGCCGTAATTGGCCCTCGTAATCTCGTTTTTCACGCTGGGCAAATAGCGCCCGGAAGGAGATTATACAGGCAGTGAAGAACGCTGACAAAGTTAGGCGTGTCGCAGGAGGGGAGATTAGATGAACAGCTTACCAACAGTGAATTCAATAAATATCCAGAACCACATCCAAGCGAGATTCAGGTTCTTGGTTTGGCTGCTAAAACTTTTGTAGGCTCCTCCAAATACGCTGCCCCGCACTGTGGTAACAGCAATGGTAAGCGCCACTAGACCGAAAGTGCAAGACATAATTATTTTCTTTCGCAAACTGATGCGTACGTTCCATAATATAAAGAAGGGGGAGGATATGACTATAGACTTTTAGCAGACCCGTAAGGGAGGACATTGATAGAGACTTACTCAGGGCATCGGAGATGACATCGAGACTGACAGAAACCCTCTGGAAGTCGTAAAAGCGCTTCAGAGTACGCCGTGATTGACAATGCTGCATTAGATATCCGGATGACAAGAAGACACATTTGTAGTCCATTAATTCAAGATTAATTACCCCACAAGCGAGAGTAATAAACAAAACGGTGTACCAGAACACAAGATAGGAGGTGGTTTGGGCCCCTAGGCGTTTGGAAAATACGAGAAATTAATCTTGACTGCAGACATCCCAATGATTGAGATGATCGTTGCTGCACCAAATCCATGTAAGGCGCGCTCTATGGTACGAGGAATGTTTTCGCCTGGTGGTAGCTATCCATTTTCAAATGCTATTTCTTTGTACGCATCTTTCAGGAAAGCCTGGCCAAGCGCTACTACAGGGAGTAGAAGTGCCAAAGCAAACATCATAATCTAGTCATCAATGAGCAATCGGCGAAAGCAATGGTAGCGGACGTAGAGACGTGAAGCGAAAGCGATGAAACAGATGACGAACAGTGCCCAGCTGATGCCCTTGAATATAACGACAAGTTCCATAATCGTCGGTACAGCATGACTAATTACATGAAAAGCTTCAAGGGACACTACCGTTGATGTTGTTCCAGATCCGGTGACGCTATTTGGTTCTTGCATTTCGGTGGTGGGGGTTTTTTTTTCGCAAGGAAGCTTTTGCAATTGATCCCAGTTGCGATGAAGATATAGGCATGGCCTGCACGGTTGAATTTGTGAAAAAGGCCTATTATATAGGCGTACAAGCAGATGAGGTGTCATTTGGATGGCCGCAGGCCCAACTGCCTCCAAATTTAGGCTCTGAAACCGCATGCTTCGGTTGGTGTCCGAACTTGCATCGATTAAATACCTGTTATGCTCGGAACGCCTGCTAGCTGGGCGCCTCCTACATACATGATGAAAATGCAGTAGCCGGTCCAATTCCGCCCCAAAGTTCAGCTTACCGGAACCCCAGTGCGGCACAGTTAGTCTAGATACGCCACATACTTCGCTTGACCCCCGCGCACGAGATATAGACCGATACTGCAAAGGTGTAAATTTGCCACGCCAACGCCATCCTTTCCTCTCGCTACTCAACCACCTGAGTGACTACACGAGATTCCAACGCTTTCCCAACAAATACTCAGGGACTGAGCGACTTCTCGCAATATCAAAATGACAACTATCACTTTGTGGGTCGCTCTAGCAGTTTCTAGCTATTTTGCGACTTATGTTTTTCTACGCTTTCTACTCGAGCTCACCCAAAATGCACAAGAGCCGCGAGCGTTAGCGACCACTTTCCCGTTCCTGAGCCCCATCATTGGCATGAGAAAAAAGGGCAATTTCTACACAGAGTTACGGCAAGCGCGGAAAACGTCACTCTCAAAATGGGCAGGACTTGGGCTAACTGACTGACAGTGACAAATATAACCTCCCGGTCTATACCCTTCGGCTACCTTTCACGCGATTATATATCATCAACTCGACTGAATTAATTCCAGTCGTCCAGCGAGAGATCCGGACACTGGACTTTGCTCCGCTCGAGGCAAAGGCCGCTATAAACGTAATGGGCGCCGGTCCTGAGGGAAGAAAGATTTTGATTCGCGAAGTGGAGGGAGTAGGCAAGTTCGCCTATCCTATCCTGTTTGACAAGGCAATACATCCGTCAATCACGCCGGGTCCGAAGCTGGACGCTATGAATAGGGTGTCTGTTCAAAAGGTGGCAGAGACAGTAGAAATGCTTGTGTCGCAGGCACCAACAAAGTTGAGATTGTTCGAATGGGTGAGAAAGGAGATTACCCACGCAACCACCGAAGCCGTATATGGTCCGAAAAATCCCTTTAGAGATGCGAAAATTCGAGACGCTTACTGGTAAGCAATATCATCTGCTTCATGTACCGTGAGCTGACAATAGGCAGCAAATTTGAGCCAGGAATCATAACGCTTCTTTTAAATATCTTCCCTAACCTACTTGTAAAAGAGTCTGTGCAAGCACGCAAAGACATTGTTGATGCCTTCAACAATTACTTCATCTCTCGTGGTCACGAAGAAGGCTCTGCTTTTGTCCAAGCCCATTACCAGCACAAAATCGACCAGGGGCTCACGGGGAGAGACATAGCCAGTTTTGAGATTGGTGGCATAGTAGCCATTATGTCCAATACAATCCCTGCTGCATTCTGGGTGTTATATCATACCATATCAGATGCGGCTATATTGACTGAGTGCAGGAAAGAAGTTATGGCTTGTTGTAGAATCAGTGAGGACACTTGTACTCTCGATGCTACTCAAGTTAAAGCGTCCTGTCCGGTTTTGTTATCTATTTTAAAAGAGGCACTACGATTTCACGGAATTGGCACCTCTGTTCGTATCGTAATGCAGGATCATCTACTTGACGGAAAGTATCTTTTGAAGAAGGGCGGCATAGTCATGATTCCAGGGATTGTACAGCACACTTCTATCCCAGTTTATGGAGATACTGTTGGCGAATTCATGCACAAGCGCTTCGTACGATCACCTGGACACAAACGACCAAATCCGGTAGCATTCCGCGGGTTTGGAGGAGGTACTACACTCTGCCCTGGTCGCCACTTTGCAAGCACCGAGGTACTCGTTTTCGTGGCTTTAGCGATTGCCCGCTTCAATTTCGAGCCAACAAAAGGCGAATGGGTCTGTCCTACGACGAAAAATGCGAATATGGCGGGCACTATAGGAGGGCCTGATGATGATGTCGAGGTTGAAGTTTCCCCCACGACCAGTGAGTTAGTGGACAAGAAGTGGAGCGTGGTGTTGTCTGGATCGGAGGAGGGAGTTCAGCTCTCCGCCGAGGATATTCGCTAAACTTAGACATAAAGGGGCATACCTATACGGCGGCAGTCCCAATAGTATTTTTTTGGAGAATCGCATACCTAATCTAGTTGAGAATGTACGCTATTGCGCATTTATGTTTACTGAAACGGTTGCTCCTATATGTAGACATTTTTACTGAATCCTAAAGGAATAATAGTTACAAATTGATAAACCGGAGCTAATTTCAATCCTCGCTGTCTCATAAACTGAAGGAATCCATCATACATAGCTAAAGGTCACAGCATACCGCATTGAGCAAATTATCATCAAAGGAGAAAGTCGGATATCGATAGATGATAGGAAGTTACCACAAGGAGACAAAGTAATTCAGTTAGCCCCATGCGCTAACCGCAATACTATAAAACTATCGCAGGATAAGTAACTCTTACTAAACTCTCAATCAAGACAATCAATTTCCACCTCTCGGATTGAATTGAGTTAACCAATCAAGTTAATCAATCGAATCAATCTAGATTGCTTGTCGTGGAGTCTGGTAAATGGCCATTTATACGCAAGATGAGACTGTTTTTTTAATTGGTATAATCCTCAAGCTGCATTGAAACGTTCTGGTCTTTGACTTTCGTTATCTAGGCTAGAAGCAAGAGTATTAGTTTACACAATTTACGGCCAAGTCAATTACAGTCTACCCCAAAAAATGAACAAATATATCAGTCTCTCAATCGGTGACTCTAGGCTTGGAGACTTTGTAACAGGTTTTTATTATTGCATCACGGGCAGCTGTTGGCCAAATTACCGTCGATAAGCATCAACGATGCCCTGTAAATTTCGTCAACTCGATTACTAAATGCTATCATCCTCAACGGGCACTATAGAGCTGCCACAACATAACGAGAATAGAATGAATCATCTTGCTCATCCGGTACCGATAAAGTATTCAATCATTCAATCATATTCCGCTACTCATCCAAACTACTTTAATTCTCTGTATCCAGCACACCGCAGCAAGACAAATGAAGGGACGGGGTTCTTCGCCCAGCGCACTACCGCGGAAGTATACCATATCCATAGTATCGCCAATACCATACAAGTAAACAAACTGCAACGTGCCAAAGCAAAAATGTCCACTCTCCAAGACACCTACACCCCCGTCTTCCACCCACCCTCTGTCTCAAAAACCTTCCCAACCTTTTCACTCACCGCCAACAAATGCCGATCACGATACCGCGGCGCAACAAGCGATATCCCAATCGGCATGCCACTCTCGCCTTTGAAGCCCGGTACATTCACCACAGGTGTGTGCAACGCCTGCATCTATTAGCTTCATGTGCCACAATTTGATATCAGACACAACTCACCGTCCAAATCAAGCAAAACGCCGGACTACCCGTATGCAAAATCCCCGCTGGCGCCTCATCCGGCACACTCGGCGTCAACACCGCCGCATACTGTCCCAGGAGCGCGTCCACAACCGGCCTCGCGGCGGCGATGTTATCGAACGCGTCTGTGTGCGCCTTGTGTGATGCGTTTTTCCGGTTCTCGACGTGGTCGACGAGGCCGGGTGAGAGCTTTTCCTTGGCGATAGTGTATTCTGGGAGAAAGACTGTGCGACCTTCTGCATCGAGGATAGTGGCGTGCCAGGCCGGGAGATCATTGATATGTGCTGGGAACGCGATTTCGTCAACAGTGGCGCCGTGGGCACGGAGGAGGGAGGCGGCCTTGGTGAGGGCCGTGACGGTGCCAGGGCCGGCGCTTGGCCAGGAGGGTGTTTTGAGGATAGCGAATTTTGCGCCGTTGATTATGAAGTCTTTTGGGGTGGGGGTGTCGTCGTTCAAAGCGAATGTGTCGGCGAGGAGTTCTAGGTCAGCGACGCTACGGGCGTAGAAGCCGAGAGTGTCGAAGAGGAGGGAGTAGATTTTCTGGCCTTCGCGAGTGATGGAGTTCCAGGTGGGTTTGAAAGCGTATATGCCGTTGAAAGAGCCGGGACGAATCATACTGCCGCCTGTTTGGGTACCAAGTGCAATAGGGGCCTGAAAGTCACCAACAGCGGCTCCTGAGCCAGATGAGGAGCCTCCTGGAGTTCGGTTCTGGTCGTGAGGGTTGCGTGTCTTTGGGCCTTTGTTTGTTGCGGCAAACTCAGTCGTGGTAGTTTTGCCTAAGATGAGTGCGCCAGCCCTGCGAAGTATCATAATAGAACCGGCGTCAACTTCTGGGGTGTTGCCCGTGTAGATACTAGAATTGAATTGTGTTGGCATGTCTGATATTTGGTTAGCTAGCTGAAGACCAGGCCGGTTTTATTCAATAGAAACTTACCTTTTGTATAGATGACATCTTTCACAGCAATGGCAATACCGTGGAGAGGACCACGCTCAGTTGCTGGAATGGCATCGAGTGCCTTTGCTTGCCTCAACACGTATTCTGGGTCAAGGTATGCCCAAGCCCGAACAAGTTGATCCCGTACTTCGATACGTGCCAAAAGTGATATTGCATAGTCCTCAACTGAGACTTCCCCAGCCTTCAGCTTGAGTAGGACCTCAGTTCCTGTTAACCTATAGAGTTCGACGCTCATTTTTAATCAACTTCGAATGGAAAGACTGGGAAAGTGTATAAGTTTTACAATATGATCTCGTGCTCTTGTGAGTTTGGAGTTTGTGCCGCTTCGTTGTTGTGAGTGGTAAGGTGGTGCATCGGCAAAGTAGGCGTTCCTCACTCTAGATAGTTGCAGGACTAGACTAATTAAAATAGGAAAGTTTATCGCCAGAAATCAGTACCTTGCCCAGTTGGGTTAGAATGACAAAGCAACAAATCAATAAGAAATTGAATCAAAACTCTTCGCTCAGGGCAACACTTAGTCATATATAGCAACAAAGGCCACAGCATCTGCCATAACGACAGATCACTCGGTTCTATGTAGGCAACAACTGCAAAGCCAAAAACCGCTCGTTTTATTAGGGCACGATACAGCCGAGGCTATGCCGAATCAAAGCGGCCTCTTAGGTGAGTCTTTCTATATGAGTCATCGCGACTTCGATATCCAAAGGAGCCTAATTTGTGAAAAGGATTAGCGAGTTGTAAAGATGAGGTGGGACATGAGGGGTGCGAAGGCACACGAGGGCGGCATCAGGGCACGACAGGGCACAACGGGGTAAGAAAAATCGTAAGGACACGCGAGTGAAAAATAAGAGAGAAACACAAACCAAGAGATGGAAAAATAAACGAATGAGAGAATAGATTTATTGACCAGAGACAAATAGGACATGGGGCGACTATAATATGAGACAAGTCACGACAGCTGCCACAAAAAGAGCGACTGTCATTCCTCCGCTTTTGTTCCGCTCCGCAGCTGAATCTCTGTCTGGTGAGGGTGAATTTTGAGACGCTGGTGGCCATGGTCCCTGTGGTACCCGGCTTCCTGACGAGTCGCGATTGCCCTTGGTCTCCCACTTTCCCCAGAATGAGCCAGGGTACGGGCTGTCTAGCAAATCGATCGTAGTATGTGTAGTCACTCATACCTTGCTCTGTAATGCCCAATGAGTAACCAACACCGGATGTTGTGAATGTTCGATAGTCGGCAGGAATGGAAATATTTCCTGGTGGAGAGCCGCGTGTACAAGTGCCGTTGCCCAAATCTATAGGACCCACTGAAAAGAATTAGTCAAAACATGACGCCTTCAATCATGCAGGGAGTTACGTACCAAACCCAGAAATTGAACTCGTTCCACTAGCATAAATTTCGCTGCAGTCCTCTCTCACGCCCTTAAAGGAAGAAAAGCTGGGACAACGCCAATTTGGTGATTGGAATCCAGATATCCGGTGAGATTGCAGTTTGCTGACACAAGTTTTGCTCAGGACGCCCTCGCAACTTGTCTCGGCGCTATTTCCGGTGGACGAAGCATTGAGACCAGGCAACATGTACACACATGCACCATCTTGCTAGTTTTTAGGGACATTTAGGTAGCCCCGCAGATACCCTGCCATGGGGTTGCGATAAGTTACGTATTCGGTCGATCTTTGGCCCGAGTCGTTGAAGGTAACGGAAAATGACCAATTCGGCCAATTATCGTTGGGCCAAGTAATGTCTACACTACCTGTTGAATTGACTGGGCGTTGGGTGCCAAATTTATGAATATCATACTGACACTTGGCTCGGTCGGTGCTATTTGTAGCGTTTAGTGTGTCGCTCTGTGCGAATATAGATGTCGGTAACAAGAGAGCAAGAAACGACAAGCTGAGCCGATGATCCAACATGGTACGGAAATTGTCTTAGGATATCTCCAGGTTTGATGGAAGCATAAGGGAGTTATTTCAATGCTCAAGCACACAGATATGCTTAGTCTACTTGCCCAGTAAATATCACTGAACGTACCGCATTCCTCTACCTGCATCTTATCAGAGACGTCATAATCAAGTCATAGGAAATACTCTTGCGTGTGAGCGGTAGGAGGATATCTTAATATCGACTACCCCCGGTCTGTATTGACAAAGGTATACATGTTTAAAATCACCCATGTCGAATAGCCATCTAGTAGATGTAGAACCGGAAAATGCGATATATCTTGTTCCTCCTGTAGGACTAGAATGTGACGTGCGCCATGGCGGAAACGCCGCGCTGACAGGATGTGGCGGTGCGGCTAATGCCGATCACTCCTCCCAGCGTCGCAAAACAGTTATCGCTTCAATACAATCACTCGAGATAGCATAGTTATCGTATGGCAAAACTTTTTCGGACAGTAGCCAAGTATAACAAAGATCAGATCATAGTGTTGTGTGTTGTAATTATCAGTCTAATCAATCCCAACAGTCTCACTGTCTCGAAATCTAAATTGCGAACAGGGTCATTTCAGGCCTCTCACCAGCATCAAAAAGGTGGATCCTTTCATGGCCTCGCCGAATGCCGTCTCATGTATGAAATAAGAGATGTATGACGTCGAAAAAGTTCAGTGAGTGCAAAGGGTATCACACTTGGGCATAATAGCGAGGTTTATAAAGACCTTTCGAAACATTTTCCCCATGCCCCTATATCAAATTGATTTATATTGATGCAAATTTGCGCCTCAGAATGGTTCGTTTTCTCCATCTTGTTGGGATGCGCAACATCTCAAAACGATACCTCGGCGCACAATAATTAGACCTGTCGATAAGACACGGGCAGCGTAAGCTTCACTAGCCCAGTAAATGCGACTGGTAGCGTTCACTCTCAGTAAGGCAAACAGCCAAATACCGGCCGTGACTAGCATTTTAGCGTTATCCTGAATTCAAACGACATACGAGACAGAGCAGGGACCAGATATGTCTCTACGGATTCCCGCCTTTGAACATCTCGGCTTCAGGAAGCGGCATGAATGGATGCGAAGGCGTGCTTACTCAGGCATGCATCACAGCTTTGGGGAATAGGAGCCTGCCAGTGCTCGGCCTTTATGTAACGGATACCCGGCTCAATTGTCTAAGTCGACCAAGCATTAGGGATGCATGCGGTGACGCATTCGGGATGGGCATGGCAATTGGGCGTAAGCAGCTTGCACCTCTCAGACACTACTCCAGACACTACTCAACTCCTATAGAAGAACGTCTGATGACGCCGAAAATGGAAATAGCCGTATCTATTCAATTTAGTAATCACACTCGTGCTATTCCGTCGCCTCCTAGGATACCTGTGCATGAAAGTTTCCGCACATTTCCAATTCAGGGAATAGGTATCTTGGGCGGCGACCCAACCACTAATGTTAATACGCTGTGTGACGTGACTACCCGACAAGTGGTACCTTGGGTAATTGCTGCGTCTTTTGAGAACGGGGAATCCAAGACGAAAGCGGTATGTTTAGCTGCGAACAAAGCCAAAGATGGTAGTGCGCCAGAAGGTGAATGGCCTCCCCCAGGAAATCCTAGCGGCTCAATAGGTAGCTCGGGTGCTAGGGCTGTCGTGGCCTGAAGGTCTTATGGTATATCTTATCGCTATGGTAGTTTGTTGAGCTCCGGTTGGTGGAGCTATTGCTGTTATGTAAATATGCCTAGCATTCATGGACGTTATTGCTTATGTTTGTATCTTAAGGCACAGGATTGGTTTGACCTGCTTCGCAATATGGTAAGCAATCTTGAAGAAAAATGAAATACTTCATGTATGGCTCATGAGATGGCCATGGCGCTCATGTGCGAACGAAACCTTTCTTTACACATTAGAGTATTCGAAATGCGAAAGTGTAAATACACATGCTTGTCTATGTACCCTAGCAGGCCCGTGATGCATGTGCTGAAAGAGCACAGACACAGGGGCACCTCGTAAATGCGGGATCACGCAACTCATTTAAACCTGGTCCGGCACCTGCCGCGAACTTAGAGTCCTCACGATGCGCAACTCGCAAACAACGTACCATGTACCCGGTAACATCACCCTTGCAATCGCGTCCATGCACGATTCGACTTCACGCGAAGTGTGTATTCTTGACACAATCCCGTAGTCGTATTGGTTTCGCTTATTTTCATTATTCGTTGACTAATTGTACGTAAAGATCGCTCTTTTTATGTTCTACATCCAGCTGTATTGAGTCCGTCTGATTTCCCGCTGTCCTCAGGTGACCTCGGTGTTGGAGTTAACTCGTTTATGTCTTGTTCGTTAGAATGTCTCTCCCAGCCTGTACACCATCGTAGAAGAGGCCGCAGTGTTGGGATGCAGACGCAGATGATGGCGCAAGCAAGTTCGACTGTGGACCACATGACCGTGTATTGCATAAGCCATGTTGGATCATCAGTGATGGTTGACGACCGGAGTGTGGTAAGGCGAATGATAGAAATTGCGCAGGTGCTGCGGTTGTAAGCATGTCATATAATGTTGCCAGGCAACATAACTTACAAAAAGCCAAGGGAGAAGACCCCCATCAGCACCGCCTTTTGTGCTTTTGGTAAAGACAATGTCTTCAGTAGAGGTAGGGGCATAGTGAAGATGGCCGCATCGGTGACAACGTGCAAGGCACCCATGGCGTACCAAAACCTCAGTCGCTCCTTACAGTCTGTATATCGCAGAGGATCCCAGTTCGATGTGATAGGTGGGCAGTTGAGCAAAGACCCGAGCGTCGCCGCAGTTGCCCAGATGGTAATGAATACTAAAAACCCATCGCATAGTTGCCGAAAATGCGGTAGTGGGAAAACGCGGCGATATTGCAAGAGAAAGGCAAACTTGAGAAGCATAATAGAAGCTCCGTATGTAACAGAACTGATCCATATCAACTGCATAGTCACGATTGTTAGTGGTGGTCTCGCGTACGGAAACTTCACGCACCTTGAGAAACTCTGATCTCTCAGAAAGAGTTGTCGTTTGAGCATGGCGTCCAAGTCCAAATTGTATGGCTTCGCACAGTTAGGGTGGTGTTGAAAGCAGAGAGTCCATTTGTGTACTGACATTTTAGAACCAGGCCGATGCATACAATATACGTGCCCTGGACCTATTAATGAGCAGTACTCGCTAAGACGTGGGACACCATACCAGCGCTGCTATCAAAAACCAATCGTCAAGACCCAAATTCCTTAGGATAATTCGCCGCACGTAGGCTCTAAGACCGACCATGGCCGTCGAGAATGCCAAACATACCGTGATCACGACTATCACCCTCCAGCCATAGTTTTCGTCCGCATCTGGCGGCATCTGTGCTGTGGGTCCCCTACACACATGGACCCGCAAGGCCGTGGGTTTTTGAAAGATGAAGTTACGGAGACGCTTGCCTGTCGATGAACATACTTACTCCCTAGCACGGCACGTGAAACTCGCGCTAGGAAGCAGTTGCATGTGTCATGATCAACCGACAAGTTCAGGACCCGAATGTTGTGTCCTCAGATGGAGAGAGCGATGAGGCCCAAAAAACAAAGTTCAGATCCATCTCCCATACGGTGCCATTGGATATGGGATCTACAGCCGCCGCATTGGCTGGTCATGAATAAGGCACACTATGGCCCCAGCCGATCCCCTGTGAGGGGCACGGCTAAGAATATTAAGCTTGCACCGATGCAAAAGACTAATCGAGGTGGCGTGAACGCCGGGGCGAATCAGTCGCTGGAATCCGGGCTCCTTTTGCGGGTAAACACGTTAGCTTGGTAGATCGCGTCTCCTCAACTACGGAGCAAAGCGCCAGGCCCTCCACAAAAAGTCGGCATCCAATTGCCAGATACGCCACCCAGGCTCTGGCTCAGACAGTAAGTCCCTCGTGGTCGGTTGACGATTCATGGCAAGACGCGCTACAACACTATTCCTGTCCACCACTCTGTGAGTCGTACTGCATTTCGCTCTGGCAATCGTATCATTATCAGACCAGCCGAAAAAACCGGGCGCACTCGATATCTACCTTTGGGCATAAACTCGGCCAGGAATTGCGAAAGTGGCTGTGCCGCATAGAAGCATCGCAATTGATGCCAGATGGAATGGTGCCCACACCCGCCTAGCCCGTCCACTTCCGACTCTTTTGCCGCCCTTTCGTCTTGGCACCCACCCAAGACTCCGATCAACGCCTCCGAGAGCTTCTATTGCGACTCTCGTTCAATGAATCGACACAAAAATTAGCCCTAAACAAATCATCCCAGGAGATCCCCCGAAACCCAATGCCAAGACCACTATATTGACAGTTCTCCATGCGCTTTGTTTGACGATAACCACCTGACAACACCCAGACGACGTAAGATTCCGGAAATTGTTAATGGCGTTGTAAAGAAGGCTACCGATTCCTTTTCGTGCGGTCAACCAGTTGGGAGTCTGCTTCAACGGGTCCACAGCTTACGTACGGGCGGCCCGGCACCTTCGCTTCCGTCATGGACTTCTTGCGCAGAGGGTGGCAAGGTGGCAGTTTGCACCTTGATCCTCAAGCAATCGGCTTGATCTACATACCGTAACAATACCCGCACCACAGATTCTGCGACCATCTGCGATTTATCTCTCCTTACATGTCTCGCTGTCTAGCAAGGTGTCTGAATGTAACAGTATATTGTATTACCCACTAAGCGCAACCACCAAATATGATGTGATATGCATCGGCCTTTCTACAATGGTAACGGGTATTGCCCGCTCCGCTCATCTCCCTTTTCGATAGGATTCGAATTTCCTTGCGCTAAACCCTGTGGCATCATATACCCAACCATAGGGTCTAGATGGGCCCTGAGTTTACGCCAAGGAATATCCTCAAAAATAAGTGAGGCTGAGCGTCCTAATCAATTTGCGAGTTACTCCTTTAAGCGGTTGAATTATTAGTGTAGGAATTAAACTGTTTCGGGGGCCTGACGTAATAAGGGCTACTTTGCGCATGTCGTCCACTCTACTTGTGCAAACATTGGCCTCGCTTCCTCAATTTAGCCACAGCCCTCTTTCCTGACTTTGACAACTGTGTGCTATCGAAGCCACCAATGGCCCTCTGTGACAAGCCTCCAGTTGTCTTGTTACCGTTAGGAAATTTGGCTGTGATCCCCGTGAACCCTTCTCCCGCTCCGTCAGCAAGGTAGACCACCTCGCCTCCCACCATCGTGAACAATACGCGCTGTCTTCCTAGCGCTTCTTCGGGCACTTCGAAATAGTTATTTTCCAAAATAACAATGTCCGCCAACTTGCCTTTCTCCAACGAGCCAACATGATCGTCAGCCCTCAAGAATTGTGCACCATTGATGGTAATCGCGCGCAAGGCAGCCTCACGCGAGATACCTTCACCAGGGAATTTTTTATCATATGGTGCGCCCTGAGATGCTGGCGAGTTGGGATTTTGGGGATCGCCAGATCGTGTCACTGCGACTTTGAGGGCCAAGAACTCATCAAGCGGATCAATCTATAATGTCTGTTAGTTGCTGCTTTGTGAAATGCAAATATCCGACATACCGGCCAATCGCTACCATACACTACAGGGCGACCAGCCTTCTCGATTTGTGCGTAGGCTTGCAAGTTTTTCAGGCGGTATTCGCCAAGGGATCCAAACGTGCCTGGGATATAAAAGGAGCTGAGTTGTGACCACTGGAAGCTCATGATGGGATCAACCCCAAGCTCAGCGAAGCGGGCCCAGTCATCTTCATGAGAAACCTCATCGTGGGCAAGGCCAAGTCGGAAATCTTTACCAGGGTGCTCCTTACGGAACGACTCCGCAGCATCAAGACCGATTCGAACGGAAAGGTCACCATCGACATGAAGTTGCGCATCAACACCTCCTAAAAATAAACCTGAAAGCGTGCGGGTGAGGATCTCCGAACTCCAATACGGCTTGACTAGGGTACTGTTGTCTGGCGCCCATGTTGTATTTGAACCCTTTACAAGGCTCCAATAAGGCTCAATGAGGGCTGCAGTTCTGGTGGGATATGTGATGACTCCATCGATAAAGGCTTTTATAGCTTGCCACTTCAGGGCAGGTGCGACCTGAATCGTGGAGTTATCGTTCATACCTCGGATTGCCTCGATTGTGCTGGCGACGAGAGCAGGCACACCGTCTACCGAACTCGGTGCTTCGATGTGGTAGTCGAAATATGCTCGCGCACTCAATCCACCCTCTTTGCGGATTGCTTCGAAGAGTGTATGATGTTCTGGCCCGGCTGATGCCTCTTGGAAGGTTGTGATACCAGCTTGGCGAAGCTGCCGCAGCGCGGTGCGGCATGCTTGTAAACTTTGTTCACTGGTAGGTGGCGGAATTTGAAGCATGTTACCTGCATTATCTTGAAGTACGCCTGAAGGCTCATTGCCTCCTGGGAGGCGCTCTATGATGCCACCGGGCGGACTCGGAGTATTAGCTGTGATATTTGATACGGCCAGCGCACGCGAATTTGCTAGCACGGTGTGGTAGTCGCTGGAGCGGATATTGATAGGTCTTTTCGTTTTCAGCGTGTCAAGTTGAATTTTGTTGACCGAGCCGCTGCGAGTAGTGAGAGTGGGATAGTCCAGATTTACCACTTCAACCCAAGCATCGTCGCCTTTATTTGGCTCCCCATCAATGCAGCCTTGTATACGAGCTAGAACTTGTCCAAGATCCAGAGGCTGGTAATTAAGGTCGCATTTCAGGAGGGAAAGGCCACCGGAGAGAATGTGCATGTGGGAGTCAACCAGTCCTGGGATCGCCGCGCGCCCATGGAGGTTGACCACCTTGGTTGAGTTTCCAACGCGTTCTTGGGCGTCTGCGTTCGATCCTATAAAGACTATGAAACCATTCTTGACCGCCAGTGCACTTGCTTTGGACGAGTATGAGTCCAATGTGTAGATCGAGCCATTGTGGAAAACGAAGTCGGCAACAGAGTCTTCTTTGGGCGGCGCTGCATGGATTGTTGCCAGCAATCCCGCTGCTATAATTCCCCTCTTGCAAAGATTTCTTGTCTTCATCGAAAGCGATTGATATGGGTGCAGACGTTAGTAACAACGGAGCAGACTTCAGATTATAAGTAGAGTACAAGGGAATGAGAATTACCGGTCTTCACAGGGTTGACAAAAGTTGATGAATCCTACTCCTCATTGATGCAGGCTCTGATAGGTAG
The DNA here is from genome assembly GCA_028456235.1 of Ophiosphaerella narmari. NCBI lineage: Eukaryota > Fungi > Ascomycota > Dothideomycetes > Pleosporales > Phaeosphaeriaceae > Ophiosphaerella > Ophiosphaerella narmari. The sequence continues at coordinate 1,236,043 of JALNQA010000001.1, read as the reverse complement.
CTGCGTATAGCGGGAACGAGAGCGCTAGCGAGATTCCTGTATGCCCTGCATGTGGCCGCATAAATGGAGAAGTAATACATGGGTTGCCCGTCGTATTCGGCGCGTAAGTGGAGACGACGGGGCACCAAATGAATCTCTCCAAAAGTGGCAGGTTGTTGTATCCGCGTGTGTAAACATCAGAATTTAATTAGAATAGATATTCATCTGCGTAGCAAAAGACAAAAACTGATTTAGTTTACTTAGTTACTTACTGCTCTGTAAGGTAGAGTTCGACTGTTGAGTTTGAATTAGCCTTTACCGCTGGTGGTGTACCTAGGCGCGCTTCCAAGGCTTTTCGGCGAGTAGGCTCGCGTGGCATGATAGGCCGGCCAGCTAACCCTCCTTGGGTATACACACCCTTCGTGCATCGGCTCGCATCCCCGTCGCACGAACTTTGTTTTTGATCAATCGTACACATACACAGTAAGTAGGCATATTCGGTAAATAGTGAGGCTACTATTGGTGAGTCCAATACTTCACACTACAGTAATACGAAGCAATATGAGAAAGATATGTACATCCTGTGGCGTAGTTCTGATTTTGGAAGCTATTGGTCATGGAGCTATCGTTGCACACTCTGTCTGGCTGTACGTGGCGTTCATTCCTAGGTAGCTGTCTAGCAATGATAGGTTTCCAGACTGAAAGATAAGGCTAAGTCCCTCCAACATTCCTTTTCCCTTCAAGCCTTGTACGAGAATTGCAGATACGATTGCATAGCAAATGAAAACTATCATTTCCCACACTTGGAGCATCAAATTGAGGAACTCTTCAGCTTTGGACGCTTCAGTGGCTTTTTCAAAGACCCCTCAAAGGCTGGAACCCGTGGAAGTACATACTACAAGTGTATGTTTTCACAACATCAGCACTGTCTGATACTACTCTCTTCTCTTATCAAATTTTAAGATTTCATCATGTCCTCGAGCATTTCCTTTGTCAAGGGCGGAGTCTAACTTGATAGTATTGTTAGAGAACATATGGACTGGGTGAACACAAGACTTTCCGCTAAGCTATTCTTTTCGAAAGGAAGAAGAAAAGGACCAGTTTTTCTCCCTGGCTAAGACCAAAATCACGTATTGCAAGTACAGAGAGGCACAGGCATCGAAGCGAGGTAGCCTGCTAAAGCTCATAGTTCTCGTACTCTCAATCCAAGAGCAACCTAACCAGCAATAGCTATAATTACACCCACGCACACCGAATCTATATCAAATACCAATATCTAAAAGTATACTTCTGCGCACCAAAGCGTATGCCAAAAGTTCCTCAACTGAGTGAATGATCCTATGCAACACCCCTCACTCAGCCGAGTGCAAAGGTTTATCAATGTTTATAAAAGAGAGCTCGCAGCATTCGTGGTATTATAGAAGGCTCGATTCAACCCAGGTTTGAAAGTTGCGGGTTTGTATAACACGCTGCTCCCAAATGACGAAGACTGATGTTTGATCACGAATCAAAATAGGTACTCGCCCCCTGTCGAAACATAAGTTATCGAGATATACAAAAAATATACTCATCATTTTGTATGATCGTGTTACGAGGAGCATGCTTTTAACTCGATATTGTTCCCCGCAAATCGTGGGCTTCTCGTCAGCGAGTGCACGGTCAAAATATCAAACTGAAAGAGTAGTCAAATAACTTTTGCCTCTAATAGGGGTCACGCTCTTTGTCAAAGTTGATACCTGACCAGTTTTACATACGAAGATAGATCCTTCCAGAATATTCTCTCTAATGCATCCTAGCCAGCTACCTTGCTTTCGGCAGCCAGCGAGTGGTAGCGTACATCGGAGTATGCGCCTCCGATGACGTTGTGGGCGGAGCTTTCGACTCCTGGACAACATTATGGCTATATAAGAGATGTTTAGTAGCCCGTTGATCAGCCTTAAGCACAATTTGCAGAAGCTCATCAGCTGCTTCATGTTCTGGGCGGAGAGTCGGGCCCAAGGTTAATTTATTTCTCTGTGTGCGGGCTTTGCCAACCAATGCCATCGCCGAACGAGCGAATCCAATCTGAAATAATTCTACATCTAAATGCGGCACTTTCTCCAGATTTGGAAATCATCTGGAACGCTCGTTCATATTAATCGGACCTTTCTTATATGAGTCGATTCGTCGATTTACCCTGTTAAAGGCTAGGGTTGTTCATTATTAGGCAATTTTAGCGATATTTCGTTGGCCGCTAATTTCTAAAGAGCCTTTTGCCAGAATAAGAAGATATGATGGGTTCCACTGGTAGAGGAGGGGTATTGCTCTGCATTGCAACTAGATACAGATATATAATCCCGTCCTGAGTGCGTAACATGAGACAGCCAAACCCCTGCGCTCATCAGAGGCTACCTCCCGTATCACGATGAAGATCTCGATCATTATTTCCGCGTGTTTGTCAACACTAGCTCTCGCCAATCCGGTTGCAAAACGTAGGCGTTCGACAGAAAATATGCAAAAGCATGACAATTTCTAACTAGGCGTGAATTAGCCGATCTCAAGCGGGAGGTTGGCACACCAACTGTTCGACGAGCTACTGCGGTCGACGAACCAGTCAGTCTTTGCAGCCAATATGCTTATCATGCCGCCAATGGCTACGAAATCTTGAACAACCTTTGGGGCAAAGACCAGGCCACCTCCGGCTCGCAGTGTACCTACTATGAAGGCGCTGTCGGTTCAGGCATCAAGTGGAGCTCGCAATGGACTTGGGCCGGTGGAGAAAACAACGTCAAGAGCTACGTCTACGCGGGCCTTGTCGTCAAGAGGGGCACTTTGATGAACAAAGTCAAAGGCATGCCATCCGCAGTCAAGTGGGGCTACAACACAAATAACATACGGGCCAATGTCGCCTACGATATCTTCACTGCAGCGGATCCAAACCATGCGAACAGCGGCGGCGATTACGAACTGATGATCTGGTATCTATCTCTTTTGCTTCCAGCGTGTGTTTGGGCAATGCTAAATTTCACTAGGCTTGGCCGATATGGAGGGGTTTGGCCAATTTCGCAATCCGGCTCCACACCAATTGACACCGTGACCATCGCAGGTTACAAGTTTGATCTCTACTTTGGCTACAATGGCGCCATGAAGGTGTACAGCTTCCTTCCCCCCGGCAGCCTGTCCACAACTAGCGCGCCATACACCAACTTCAGTGCCGATATCAAGTTGTTCTTCGATTATCTGACCTCAAAGCAAAGCTTCCCAGCAAGTACGCAAAATCTGATTGGTAAGTCAATAATTTCCTAGAATAGTAAGTAAGTTTTTTTTCCTGGCAAATTGCTTACATTTTCTTCAGTTTATCAAATTGGCACTGAGGCTTTCACTGGCGGACCTGCCAAGTTCTCTGTTTCTTCATTCAGTGCGGCCCTTAATCTTTAGAAAGGCTTTGCGTAAAAATGAGCAATGAACGATGATTTCAAAGTTTCTATGAATGAAGTTTGGAAAGGCAATGGACATGATAGTTTATGATTAGAGCAGATACTTATTAAAGGACAAATCAATATCAATGACTTATAGACTCTATTAGATGTGCCATATTTGCTCCATATGCTCAAGGAAATATTTCGATAATAATATTGGTGACTAAAATCCATAACGAAGGTGGCGTGAATATCAAGATAGTGGCTTCAAAATATGACTGGTGAATCCCACTCCAGCGCTCAACCAATCCATTCACAAAAGCCAGTTTCCAGTTTCGAAGTTAAATCGAGGGGCGCTGCAACACAAGCTGATTCGACCACACGACGTAACCCTAATAAGTAAGCACCAAAGCACATTGCAAATTACAATTTTCAAATTGCAACCATTTACTGAGACCTAAATAACACGTAGTAGGCCACCGCCCACCATGCAAGATCCATCCATTAACCCGCACAACCTCGGCCCCCACAGCAAAGACAGCGACAACTTTTTTATACGTTTGGATATCTCAGCTTCCGAGAGCTAAGCGTACGTAAAGCAAAACACAGACAGCAGAAGATAACTCAGAACAGCCACAAAACACCTGATCCAGTTCCATGAACACCAGGCCAGCTCTGCAAGATATCCGCCTTACTCCCGCTAGGCACCTGAAAACTCGGGCTCGGCGATTGATACGGGAAGTAGTCAACGACATCAGCCGGAATCATGTCCTTGGCGAAATCCCACGAGGGTTTTTGATTGTTCCAGGCATGCAAGGATAAATGGTGGTCATTGAGCGCATTGACGAGGTTGACGAGCTTTGAGAAATTATTGTAGACGTGGTTTGCGTATGAGAGCGCGCCCGTCAGGCCTTGGAGGGCCTGTGCGGCCCTGATGAAGTTTTCGACATATGCGCCGTACGCTTCTGTCGTCAGGGGAATCAGATCCGGGGTGGATTGGTCTCGCAGTATGACTGAGGCATATACAAGAAGTATACCGGCGAGTAATGAAGTGAGTTGATGCGGGCAGATGTATGGGGTCAATTCCTCTTGCATGCGGATGTTCAACATGATGTGGACTATGTTCCATGCACGGGAGGCTAGTTCGAGAAAATATATCGCTTGGGAGTGATCATATGTCATTTGCGTCATGACCTTGCGACCCGCAACAAGTAAGACAATGAACTCATTCATTGCATGGAAGTAGTTCAGAGTAAGGGGTTTCTCAAACTGCCACGGGGAGTCTGGCAGTTTCCTGACAACTGAGGCGATATCAATGACGTCTTTCATTTGCTTTGCAATCTGTTGAACTTCCGAAAGAGTATCAGAGAACTTGTTCTTAGAAGCGTTTACAGAGACTATGGCCGTCAGTCGAGCCGTAAGTATCTGATACGTCAAGCACTTGTTCTGTTCTCCAAAATTATCCCGCGTAAACATAGAGGCCTAATTAGAGTCAGCCGATCGTGGTCAACAACAAAAATGTTATAAGGTTAGGAGTGTTTAGGCACTACCTACTTGTTTGAATATCACATTAGGCATATCGACCTGGACATCATCGATATGGAAGGAAACTGGCCTTCCGCACGAGATTGAGATTGAGTGATCCGTGATGAATACATTCCAGAAGAGGCACAGGCGATAGTATGTCCGGTCTGGGATATGCTCAGTCCAGGTCTTTTGTTGGTGCAAATTCTGTTGTAGAACAGCCGTGCAAGCCGTGCGTATAGAACTATAGGCCACCATTGGCATGTCCAGGTAGTTGAAGTACAGCGCCTACTCACGTTAGTTTACTAGATCAGCCCAATACCAAGTAGACTGGCCTTGTGAAGCAAGAACTTGATGATAAGATCATCATCACTAGCGCTCAGCAATGCCTTGTCATCGATGAGGCTATCTGCCAGTAGAAACCATTCCCAACCGGGAGGCTTGCTAGCATGCTTGCCAATGAGGCTCATGCCGAGTGATTCTGCCCTCCTCGCCCCCACTATAACCTCAGAACAGGCAAACATAACATAACAAAAAGCCAAGAAGTAGATATCGTCTGGTTCCATACCACCATCTGTCACCAGTCGGTGGGTACGTGCATCAAACTCGGGTTCATTTACGCAAGGATGCCGAGGATGAAGTGTGCGAAAGTAATCGGTCACATAAACGCCGTGTCTGTCAGGGTCCGGGAATGGGTGCATGCGGTTACCAACCCGGACCTGTATCGTGGGCTCGTCATTCACGGCCGGGGGAGGCATATGTTCGGGCGATTGATGAGTCATGCATTCGAGGGCCGGATGAATAGGATCAAGGATGGGCATAGAGAAGGCACTCTCGCTCCTAAACCCGTCGCTTTCATCGCGCTCGATACTTCCACCCGGTGTGAAGGTCAGGCCTCGGTCCTGCACCAAGGCCTCCATCATGGCCTCAATCCTGGCCATGCGGCCCTCCATAGTCATACCGGGCACGCTGGCATCGCTGTCTCTGCGCTCGACAGCCTGGTGGCGCGGCATGGCACTTCGTCGAGATGCGCCATTACCGGCACCAAAAGACGGCTGGGCAATGGGCGTGGGTGTAGGTCGGCTGAGATTTTGCAGGACCTCGGCTGCTGTTTGGTCCTCAGAGTAGAAGCAGCGCTTTCCATTGTCGACGCATCGCTGACAAGGGTTCTCGCCGGTGCACTGTTCACTGGTTAGAGACTCCCCGGCAATAAGGCGGCGTGGAGACAGGAATGAGGCAAGGGAGGAAACGAGGGCGGCTGCACTCACCTTGAGCTTGGATCGTCGACATGAGACACCTACACCAATTAGTCAGTGACGTGTAAACTCCAGGCGCAAATTTTGTCGCGTTGTCATTACCGCTGCCGCGTGCAGGACAATTCCTGCGGAACGGTCGGAATGCGTCGTTAGAGAGTGTCAAGTGGTTGCCAGCAACAGCAAGCTATGAGAGACGCGACTTACACGCTTTGGGGGCATATTTCTGCCGAATCTTCTTCCGCTTTGGCGATGGCGATCGATCGTCCCCCATATGGCCCATTGATGATGAATGTTTGCTCATGGCGATGTTTGGACGAAGCTTGATGGAAGTTGGAAGCCGACTCTATTCGGAACGCAACCAGGCGAGCCAGGATGAGCACAAGCGCGGCGCTAGCCTCATTGGGCATCGCCTGATGACTCCATCTCGACTTCACCCCACATTCCTCTCACACCACTGCCCTAGATATGCAGATTCGCCGAAATGTAATGCAAGCCCTCAAGGAAAAATCCAAAGCTCCAGAGTTACTCATCCATCATAGTCGACGAAATCTTTGGATCAGGAAGAAAAGAGGAGAAACTCATTACACCTCAACCTCAGGCACTATCTCGACTCTCGTGCACAATAAAGGGCTACCAAAATGAATTGATCAGTGTAATATCAGTCCTAAAATTCTCCCACATCCCATTTCCCTATGGTCGGCCGAGCACCTCCAGCAAATGACACACGCGAACCAAGCACAACAAAACCCAATCCCTTTGTTGTGCACATTTCTTGGCACTTATATGACCAGCCAATTTACTCGCTCGCCTCCTTTTTTTGCCAACTTCGCTGGTTCTTTTCTTACCCTTTTCCGTTTTCTGACACTCACATTTTCCCTATCGCTTCTCTTACTACTCTCGACTCTAAAGTCGGATATTTGTTCGTACACTCACTCTTCTGCTAACGAAACTTTCTACTAAACGCTTGCTCCAAATGGGGAGTCTCTTGAGGCACCTCCTCGCCACTACAACCCTCTTACTGATTGTGGCTGGGAGGCCAAATGCCACACTTTTCGCTACTCCAACACCCAACTTGAGTAGCAGGATTGTAAAAGCGGTCAGTATTAATGCTGATGGTGGACTGCTCAGCTTTCTTGGTGATATATCTGACGCTATTACAAACGACCTTCTAGGTCTAATTACTGTAAGTAACGGACCCAATTACAAGCAAGCAGCCAATCCATCATAGTCGGATCCTGTAGAGCTTTCAGATGATCTCACTGGTTTACTTATGCATCCTCATCCACGCGACCCCAAGCAACGCGGTTGGCAGTACTTTGGGTGTTTTGACACCGGCTCGTCCACAACACGTAGTTTCATGTTACCGCTCTCTTGTCAGGCCTTTCAGGCCTGACCCCTCAAACATGCACATGAACTTGCATCAGCGGAAGTTACGACTACGCAGCCACCATAGGAGCTTGTGTCTATGCTCGAATACCGCACCCACGCCTGGCACAGGAGTAGGAACAGCAAGGCGCAATTTACCATGTGTCGGCAGTCCTTCCGTGTGTTGTGGAAGTAAGCCATTGGCACCCAGCTCTATAAGCGCCTTCAAACGAGTTGTGTCTACTATCGACGTACCCGTGCCTAGATATGCGCCCGGTTCAACATACCACGGCTGCTACGAAACAACCTTACTATCTAAAAACGCCGCGAAAATAACAGTATCCGCAGCAGATGGCATGGACGCCGCAAAGTGCTCAGCAATCTGTTTTACAACGAGCAAAATCACTGTCGCCGCCGTCTCCGGCCTCTCATGCCTGTCATGGACCCCACGTCTAATTGGCACAACTGGGGCTGCTTTTACGGCGGAGCATACCTACTCGACACGATACTTACCGGCGCACAGGTTGGTTCCGCGCTAGACAGCGTACTTAACTTGAGCCCGAAGAAACGCGCGAGCAGCTGTATTGCGGCGAATAAGGGGCATACGTTTGCGACGACGCTTGAGGACCCGTGCCTTTGCAACAATAAGCCGCCGAGTACAGATCTGCGTGTTCCGGCGCAAACAATGCGTACTGATGCCCAATGTAAATGCACACATGACGCTGACTTCGGACTCCAGATGTAGCCTGCCTTGTTCAAGTAGTGCGACTGAGCGGTGTGGTGGCAACGGTGTCAACGATGTGCTGGGCCTCAATCTAATCAATTTGTATGGCGTGGGTAACCCACCTGTAAGCGGGGTTCTGTTTTGGATTAGCTGATGTCGCACTTGTTGCGATGTGCTTGCCCTGTGACCTTTAACGCGATTTGACCTCGAGGCCCGGCCGATTACCAAAACTTCGACAATTCGACGCTTGACCCGATTGGATGGTAAATTGATGGTAAGTCCCAGTCACTATGTAGTCTAGGGGGGTGGATAGGCAATTTGTAGGTCGTGCTCGTTTTCAACGCTCTGTTGTTAGGATATTACTAGATGTAGACGATAGCCTTGGGGATAAGAAGAGTTAGGGAAGGCAGAATATTAGAAATTTTGAACTGCTTCCGCTTCTCACTAGATGCTGGCTACCTAGCCTTTGAGATAATTATTTGGCCATGCGATGCGCGGCTAGAGGTATTTTATCTAGACATCTAGTAACAAAAACAAATCATAGGATAAAGAAGCCCTCTAGCCTTAACATGAAGGCTATGAGAGGGTTATAGTGCTGCTGGAAGTGAGGATAGGGAAAATCGCGTTATAAATCGAACACTCATTCACTGGCGATCAATATTGTATGGACGACCAACCATCTCACACGGTAGAATAAGCTGTCCCATTTAAGTTGCGCATATAAAGTCACGGCCAAAATAGGGGTTAAAAAAATTATAGACGAATACAATACAGAAAACAGCTTGGTCATGAAGACACAGTTTGTAGACTAAAATATAATTAAGTTATCAACGTCACAATCAGTGAATGCTATATAATCAGCTTCGCATTTGCTTGAGGCGAGACTAGAGGCCTACACAGCTGGTTAAAGTTCATCGTCATCCACACACGATTAATAAGTCAATCAGACAGACCACTACGAAACTACTTGTCCACACTACCTTCGATTACTCTTTATTTCTCCGCCTTAAATGCTTGACGATGCGCCTACAAGCGAAGTAGAGAGCCAGACTACACAGCAAGCGAATCCTACAAACCAAGCCACATCGATTGTCACCGTCCAATCCCAACCTAGCGCTCCGCGACCAAGCATATTCTCTCTATTCCGCAGAAAGAAAAAGGACGAGAGAGCAGAAAGTCAAATCGGCATTTTAACTCCAGGCAAGAAATTTGTTGAGTGGAAATCCACAGCTTGTTAATTATTTATTTATGCAGATATAGAATCACGGCTCAAACGAGCGTTCTCGCATCCACGGGACTAGAATCAAACAAAGACATGGCTACACAAGCGCTTCATTCAGCAACCCCCCACGATCCCTTTCGGTGAAGGCCATCCTTTTTAATGCGCGGCTAATGGTCATTGTCCGACTAGCCGTCCAGGGGTCGATTTTCGTTTACTGCTGGGACATCCCGGCCGGTGGTTTACCTAGCACAGCACAAGCGTCCAGAACTATACTTAGCTTTCGTGGTACTAATCCTTCCCCCCCCCAAAACACACACACACACACATGTTGGTAGAATTAGGTTTCGTACCTGCCTCCACCGTCGCCGCGCGGATTTGGCGCGTTCCATTGCGTAATCCTCCGCGCAATTTTTTGGGACTTATGTGGAACTGAAATCCACCACCGGGGCTGATATACTAGCCAACGAATAAATCTACCAGGGGGTGGGGTGTTTTTTTTTGGGGGGGGGTTATAACAAATATGTTTTCTGAGGCCGACTACCGCCGAGTTTCTATGGTTTGCAATACCTCCTGGGTGGGCAGGATATTGACTAGTTTAAGCAGGACTTTGTGGTGGCTTGGGGTCACAGAGTTGAACCGACGGGGGTGGATACAGCAACAGTGGCCGATGCACAAACCCGAGCAGGGTACTACATGTTAGTGATATTTGCTAGTAACGAGCGTGTGAAAATTCCAGTCTTGTCTGATAACCCGGATAATTCCGCGTTCCCTCGAGCAACTCGGGATGTTTCATCGGTATAGTAAAATCAAACGAGGGCTTGCTGAACTGCTTATTCCAAGGAGGCTTGTACAAATCGATTGCGTAGAAGTAGGCAGTCGCCCTATTCTCGGGATGCCAAACTCTGGTGCTGACTTCCTATCAAGGTATTAGGAGATGAGGAAAATGCCGGGTGAAACGATTGAAACGCTGAGATTGCTGCAAGATACATGATCTCGCGAAAATATTTGATATTGCGCCTTTGACTGATTGCTCTCTTGATACGGAGCCTGCCGGTCCCGAGCACCCCCCCCCCCCGTTCAATCTAGCCCTACCAAACAGCTGCCGCAGCCCGATCCGCCAGACGCTAAATTCACAATTCCTACTGATATCCCTGTCACTGTTGAGACAACGATTCATCCTAAGATGGCTACCGAAGGTCTGGAATTCACCGGAGCGCCGAATCGAAGCGCAATCGGCGGCGCAATCGTAGCACCACCAATAATGCCCGTAATGTCCATCGTAATCTAGCCCTTAGTCTATATTAGAAACCCCAAAGACGGCTCTAATAGAGCCGATACGCAGGTCGTCGTGGCTACCGCCTTTACAGCCGCGTCATACCTAGTCACCTCAGGTAAGGGCTTAAGCCGCTCCCTCCACTTTTGCCCGAAAAGTTCAATCAACTGCGATTAGGTTCTCCAATTGCTGGGCTGACAGCCTACCTCGATAATAACTTACGGGATGAGAGTAATTCTTAGGAAAGGAAGGTCACATCGTGTTGGTAGACGCTTTAAAAGCCAAGAGACGGACGCGGATTCTCGCCGCAACAGTACGAAGATGGCCAGTAAATAAGAACTGCTTGATTTTCAAAGGAATGGATTCCTCGACTATGTTACTCCTACGTCTCGTTCATTGTATGATGCCGGATATAAGAGCGCGGAATTACAACACGGCGCCGAACAGTCAATACACTAGACACCAAGCTTGATCCCTCGTCCAAACACACAATACTCCTGCACCCCATCATTTAACGTATCTATTTCGGTATAAAAACACACATCCTCCCCCAACCCATAAACCACGTCACCCCTTTCATCCAACACCGGACACCGTATCTACCTCGGTCCAAACCACACATATTCCCTTCAACCCTCAACTGCGTCACAACCCCCACTCATCACCAATTTCTACCCCATGCCAACCCCAAACCCGCTACACCTCACTCACCACCCCGTCCGCGGAGTCCCCCTCCCCTCTTTCCCCCCATCACTATACAGCGCATCCCAACAGGCCCACCGCCCACTCACACACGCGCATATGCACAACCGTCACACTCACGCCTCTCGAACACTGGGCGGGAGGTGAATTTTAGAAGGCCCGCGGAGCGCGAACGGTAGGGAACGTACATGCCTCCTACCCATCGTACATATATGTGATGCCATATGCGGCGAGCGTGCACGAACGGGATGTAGTGTGTAGTGGGAAGGGGTGCGCGAAACGTGGTCGCGGATACGTGTGTGAGGGGCGCTTGGTGGAGACGTCAACGTGCGTAGGTACGACCGTCGCATCTACCCACCTGTACTTACCGTCTGCGTCGCATCTACGCAGATGCGAGAGAAGCGCCCGTTTGACTGAAACGTCGGCGGCACACGCGGGAGTTCCCTCACCGATGGGCGGCGATCTTTCCGCATGCAAAGTCTTAATGAGTAATAAGTGCGGCGTAAGTGTGGTGTTAAAGGGGACTCTAAAGGCGCGATTGGGCGGTTTACAAAAGGCAAGAATTATCCGGCGTATGGGTTGGAGCAGCGTGCAGCGCGATAACGCACGACCACGCAGTACAGTATCGGCCGGGGTTGCGCGTATGCGGGTTGTAAGGCATGCAGAGACCTTGTTGGGCATATACTACAGACCTTGTTGGATATAGGTGTTGTATACGTACTTCACTACTCGTTTCGAATTCTAGAGGAGTGAGTAAGGCGAATCCTAGAGGAGCAAGCAAGGCAAGTGGGATGTCCAGCACACCTGTAAGCAGGCTTATCACCCCACATCTCGACCCAACTCTATAAGGCGTAACCGGGGGTAGGACGGGGAACAGGCCTTTCATGCAAGTGTTCACACAAAACAGCGAGGATGCTGGGCGTAAGGAGAGACACGGTGCTCGTGATCACTGTGATACACGGCCTCGCCTTGTCGAGAGTGTGGACAACATGGGACTGTTGCGGCGTCGGATTGATGGATGTCAGACGTCATCACCGTCAGCACAAGCCAGCAAGGACAGGCACGGCAGCGAGAAGGAACGTGAGCTGGAACGCGCCGTATAACGGGCGGCACATTCGCACCGTCCCTCCCTCACCGTTCGCCGTCTGATGTCAGCATTGTATCTTGCAATTTGCCCGATTCGCTTCGCATTGTGCATCGGCTGCCTACTTGGGCGTGCGCTGCTCTTGCGAAACCCCCATGCTAATGTCGAAACATAAGATTTTCTAAAGACCGGTGAACGAGGGACTCCACGCGACAAGTCTGGGGTAATTGCGGGAATGGGCCCGGAGGCGGCGGACTCTTTCCAATCCTGGAAGGCGCTGAGCGAAAGTTAAACTCGAGTTTGTGAAACGTTGTCAAGGAGCCCGTTTCTTATGCCGTATCTTATAGGTCTAAATGGGGTACCATGCAGCGTGGGCTTGGACATAGAAGGTGGCGCGAGGCGTATGCGCAGGTGTTCTTGCAGATGCAGGAGAAGTTGTAGAAAGTGTCACCTTGAGTCGACGCCAGCAACGCCTCCTCCATCAAACATTTTAAAAATCTTAAACTACGCAGATTGAAACAGAAGCGAGATTCGACTCGCGTACGCTGGTAGCGATGGGTAATTGTTGGAACCGACGAGTTAAGGCTGTTTATGGGTTTATGCTAATACCATCATCTGACAGACACCATTGGTGAATGGGAAGTCGGCCCGAGCACACTGCTCGTCTTGCCGAACAGCTGGTGGGCCCGGCCCGTGTGATGAAGTCTTTGACAGCTATATTTCAACAACAAATGTGGTCTCGGGCGTAGGGGGGCGGCACGGTTAGTATGATTACAGACTAGTTCTCACCACCTCCTTGCCAGGTTCGCTTCGGTAGATGCGAAGGGGATTGCATGATGGTGATAGTATCTCAAAGTGTCTCTCGTAAACTCGCGGAGTGAACCGTGGGCCCGGGTCCCAGGCGTCCAGCACGTGTATCTTGAGCGGTGAGGCTGTGGACCACGGTATGCGTCTGTAATATCAGGTCGACATTTGTACGACGAAGTGTGAGACTCCATGTTCAATTTTGGAATTCCAAGTCAGCTTAAAGGTCCCGGCAGAGTGGTAAAGGGTCTTTGCTGGCTGGGCTATGCAACATTTTAATATGGGAGCGGAGGTAATAGCTCAAGCTGACCACCACTAGAATCTTTATTGCCGGTGTTGTTGTCGAGAGCATACGGGTTTGGGAACACAGAATAAATGAAATGCACTGCTGACAGGTCAGCCTGGCAGTATTACCAGAGCCATAGTTAGACCGTGAACCGCTGTGTCGGGAATGAGGAGAAGTCAACACACGGCCTTCCGTGATGGGAAGTAAAAGCGAGAGCTGTAATTATGATAGTCTGTATCTTACATGACACGCCATAAGCCTGAGGAACTGTAAGTGAGCTTGATGCTCAAAAGGAATGGATCCCCAATGAGGCAGGCGATATATCGGGCGTCTTGCTTCGTTTGCAAGGCGGACGTGAGCGATGTACTAGTATACCTAACCAAATATGAAGAGTCAAGAAGAGCGCACGTGCAGTCCAAAAGCAGAAGGTCAGTTACTGTGCCGATCGGAGGAACTCGAACAATCCTACGGTAAAATGTCGCAACCTGACTAGATTCTCATTGGACATTGAGACGGAAAATGATAGGAGATGTCGTTATCGAGCCGCTGCTGGAGTTGCTGGAGATGTAAGTCACGTCGCATGAGCCCCATCCGATTGTCTCAAGCACGGTCGTGTTGGTAAAAATTCCCCACCTGCGATCTTCGGATAAGCTGTGATAAGCACGTGGGGGAAAAGACACGAGAATGCCAAGATGGGGGCTTGCCCATGTGAACGTAAACCTGGGCCGGGGTGAATGACACTCAAAGTTTTTAGCTAGCTTTCTGAGTCTGCGACAACTAAAAATCTAGGCCCTGGTGGATAATTAGGATCAAGACATATGCTGAGTGGCAAGCAAAAGTGACTTGTGACTTGGTTGTGGGGAAAATCGGATGTGAGTTCCGAGTCGTGGGTATCAGAACCTGCCCGTTCTTCTGGACCTCAGTCTTTGGACCTGCGCAATGGAGACGAACGATGTGACCTTCTGCCTCCTGGGATGCTGCACGCTAGGCTCCGGTGGCCAGGCAATGGGTCCTTGAATACTGTATTGGGAGCTTGACGAGGGTTAGATAGGAAATAAGAGAATATCCAACACAGGCGAAATGAAGTCCCAAGCCGCTGGAAAAGGCTGCGAAAGTGCGAATCGCAGCTGGTGAACTACGTCGGGAAGCGTATCCGCTTGGCGCAACCAGTTCTGATTGGCTATTGCCGACAACGTGCCGTGAAAAGTGAACAACTATTCGCCCAACTGATTCGTGCAAGATCGTGTGGAAAGTAATTGACGTTCCCCCCGTGCGCTAGAGCCACGATAGCGTGCCTCACGAACGCAAAGGGGCACCCTCCGCTTAGTCGAAGCAGAGCCCAACGCCGCACGGGGGAGGCTGGAGACAATTTCGGGGGTGCGCAACATCGGCCGAAACCTTGGATCGGTTTTGCAGAGAGTTAATGTCATCGCTGGGTCAGCATGTCTCAAAGCAGCTAAGGGCTGAAACGCTGTAGCGTGCATGGATTAGCACGTTGTAGGTGCGGATTGGACCCTAGCAACAGACTGATTCACGACGCATGGAATACCTAGCCTGTCGCACTTGGGTGTTGGACATGACATGACGGGTGCTGGCCCGGGGCCGGTGATTTGCGAGCACCAGCGGCTCCTGCTGCGTTTGGTGACAGTCGGGGAGTTAGGGAGTGCCTCAGATTTCATCATCGTGGTGAGATATTCCAATGACAAGCCACGTTCGCGGGCGCAGTGACCAACCGAAGCAACAGCCGGTGGGTGTAAGACGGGCGATTGGAGCGAGAAGCGGTCGGGGTGACAGCCACGCGAACTCGTGCAGATGGGGATGCTTCCGCACGCTTGCCGTTCCGAGTGTGGCTTAGTTCGGACGCCAGACCCACGCTGCCGGGCCTCTGGCGCCTAGCCAAGAGTCCGAGAATGTGGCACTGTCACGCCGCCATCGTGGGTGCAATCGTGTCCCATGCCCAACTGCAGCCCCCATTTGCGGGGGGCGAGGGGGGACGATACAGTCGTACAAATGCGCAGGCCAAGCGCACATATGCATGCCCTCCTGCGAAGTGCATATTCGTTGCGCCGGCTGCTGTTGCTCAAGCATCTGCGATCGTCTGCTGCTGGACATTCCCAGTGGGAGCCGTGTCGATCTTTGGACCCAAACGTTGTGCGAAACTAGGTCTCGCGGGATGCGGGATGCGGGATGCGTGGCTGTTCCCGTGATTTGCGAATGCGAAAAGTCAATTTGCCCAGCGGGCTTATCTTTGCATTTTGTTCATTCGCACGGTACCAGACGTGCCGGAATGGGCAATCGAAAAAGCAACCAGTGCTACAAAAACAACGATGCTGAGTTTCCCGGTCATTTTGGCGAGCATGGTCTGGGCGCGGCTGCAAGAATTGACAAGACGAGATACATGACCGCAACATCAACTCTTCTCGCTCCGGCAAGTCGAAACAGTCGCATCGCGTCGTTATTACATTCTGTGCGACCTAGAGCTGACTCAGATTGTCGTGTGCTTGCGATTATCGTCCGCGTTTGTAACACATTTGTCCAGCTTAGGGGTCTCTGTTCTGCACATTAGTGTTGTCGTATATGTAGGGGTTGTAAGACAAAAGCAAGGGATGCGCTATAATTGAGGTCAATTGGTAAAGCTCGCTTGTCGCTGTCTAGGCAGTCAGTAGTCCATTTGTAGGCCGAGTGTGCGACTATAATCAATTAACCTTGCGCTGCAGCCCCGTTTATAGCTTCAGGGTTATTGCCTATCGTTGCATTGTTGCATTGCCGTAATGGAACAGGTCAGATTGGAGGCGACTAAGCATACCTCGTCTATATCTTACTATTGAAGAAACGCGATCCTAGTCACGAGACGGCTTTGTTTATGCTCGCTTGACACGACGATCGGCTTGTTTTAAGAAGTCGGGTAACGAGTGAGTAGTTAGTGCATGTCGGTGTGGTTCAGGTAAACGCTTTGAGGCTGAACGCTGCCGGGCTTGTGGCATTGTGCTACGAGCATTCTTCCGGGCCCACGGTCCGGCAAACAGGAAGTCATCCGCGGTCACGAGCATCAACGGGCAGCCTATAACACCGGCTGGAGGTCGCCCGTACCTGAGCGACCAACTCATTTGGACGGATGGAGGGCAAACACAGGCAGAAGACGGGCCGCGGTTGTGTTTGGTTAGATAAATGGCCTCTTAACGCTGAGTGCCACGTAAACGAAGGGCAAATACCTGGTAAAACAATGATGTTCGTTGTACAACTCATGAAACAAGTAATTACGCCCGCATACGGCAAAGATGGGTTGTTGCACATGATTCGTTTGCGGCTCTGTGATTCGACCTCGAACTTCAGATGACCTCGAGAAATTACCTTGTGCTGGGATGAGGTAGCAAAGCTGTGCCTTTCGTATAGACTCCAAGGCGGCAGTGGGGGACTGTGCCCCAGACGCAGCGGGGTACATGTCGTGCGGCGAAGACTGGAGCTGAACGTCTGGGGAATGACTTGTTGCAGAGTTTGAGAACAGACCAGATTTAGCCTCGGTGACCACCGGGCTTGTCCCTCGTGCCCTCTGCCCCATGGCATGGCCAGCGCAGAGAGAAACCTGGCGAACAATGGCAGGCAGCCGTTGCAGGAATAGCGACGGTGTTTTGGGAGGGATACAGCTGGCGGCGGTAGGTGGAGAATCTGGAGTCGAGTACAGAGGCCATCCCTAAGCGGCATGTCATCAGCGCGGGCAGAGCCTGCAGTTGACCGCCAGCACCAGAAGCAGCAGGGCCCCGTGATGGCATTGGCGCGCAGAGATTTGCGTGCAAGCGGCCGAGGGGCGAATGGTCTATTAAAAGCGAGGCTGCGCAACGGCTGGTATCCAGTGCCTACTCACGATGGATGGGCAGATTGGCGACCAGGCAACCACCTGAGGGCATGAGGCGACAGACGTGGGTGGCTAATAGTGGGTAAGTCGTAGTAATGGACCCTGCGGCAGGGGAAGGCCTGGGGAGGAGAAATCACATGCCGGTCGCAAGAGCCAGTGGGCTTGGTCATGGCTGAGTGAGCGGTATTGTAACGTAAAGTATGTAATTTTGGGTGGGGGCTCAGGTGACGACATTGCGTGCCCCAAGCTGGCGAGGCGTGCGAGAGCACAACAAGTACGGCCCAGCATACCCAGTCGATAGATAGTCTAGTGATAACAGCCGTCAGCATGCTGGAACGGGTGGGTGGTCATGAATTGCGCAGTGCATGGACAGGGCCGACATGAGACGAGGGCCAAGCGCAGCGAGTCAGCCTCTTTCGAGGGGGATTCTGGAAGTGCAACCTGGTCAGCTTGTCGGCGGCGCACGGGCGGGCGACAGAATCATGTGCCTCGAACAAGTGAACTGGCTCCCCACGCCCAGACGAGCCACGCGGGCGCCGACGCTTTGAGGAGGATTGCTGGCGGCTGGCGGCTGGCGGCGGTGGGGGAAGTGTGCTGTTTGTTGCGGCCGACTGCGAGGGATCCGGCCAGGCAGGGGCTCAGATGCTGATGGCTACAGCGTACTATGTACTCTGCTATGTACTCTGCTATGTACTCTGCTATGTACTATGTACCGTGTACTATGTATGCTCATGACTCTGGTGCCCCAAAGAGTGGTAGGCCAGCGCACGCCGGCGGTGGGTGCGATGTGCAATCTGCCGGCGACTGTCCGGGCTCGCGACAGGGGGGGTGGCAGAGGGCAGGGCCCAGTGCGCTCCTGGTCGCTTTTCCATGCTGTGGGAGCACATCCCTGTCGCTTCCGCCCACCGCACGCAGCCCAGACGCCTTTGCCTTTATACAACCCAGATCCACTCCATTGCCCACACTACCTGCCATTCACACCTGCACTGCACATCCACCTCAGCACGCCCGCACCGCTGCACCTTGACCTCCACCCTCACTACATCGACACTGCCCCCTCATGTCGCTCGCACGTCTGTAGCTGCCCCGGCATTGTTCTTGCTGCTGGCTCCTGCCGTTGCTGCTGCTGCTCCTTCCTTGTTGACGCCATCGTGCCTGCCAGCACTGACGAAATCGGCACTCGCACCCCAACCACCACCACGACCCCACAGGAACATCACCACTGCCTCCACGGCCCCCTCTGCGCCCGCCATGCCTCTCCACGCTGAACACCCCATTGTGCGCGTCGAGACTGCCTCGATGCGCACCATTGAGACGCGCGATACCGAGAACCTCTTTGGCCTCTGGTCCAGTGAGTGACATCTAGCGCCGCGGCTGCCCCGTGACAGCCACTAACTGCCTCCCTCAGTCTTTGCCCGCTGCTCTCCTGCCCTCGAGGACGGAAAACGGTATGAAAACATGGCCTGGCGGCTGTGGTCGCGCGAGACGTTCTGCTGCCAGCCCGACCACGTCTCCTCGCCCTGGTCCTTCCCCAACCAGCTGCCGGCCGAGATGCCCGAGCTCTCCACGAGCGTGGCTTCCGATGACTCCAACCTCGACAGCGCCGTTTCCTCGCGCCCAGACCTGCGTCGCCACGACTCTGCCAACAGCCAGGCCCGTGGCAAGCACCTCACTCCCATTGGCCTGGAAAAGGTTGTCAACTCGATCCAGGAGAAGAAGTTTCTCGAGCCTCTGTCGCCCCTTCCCCCCCAGCTCGCCGGCCGCCTGCACATTATCGCAGACATCACAACGCCTCGCCCTGTCTCGCCACCCATCACCGCCCGCCGCATTCCAGAGTCATCGACCTCCACTGTGGCCACCACTCTGGGCAGCGAAGCCATGAGCCCCCCGGTCGGCTCCGAGGCCAGCACCTCCACCGACATGAGCCAGGCCACTAGCATTGTCCGCGGCTTCGAGCGTGGCCACATCTCGACATCAATTCGCTCCAGCACCAGCTTGACCGCACCAGCACCCATCCTCAAGACCTCGTCCAGCTTTGTGGCACGCCCTCTCCCAAGTAAGCTTGATTCCAAGAAGAAGCCAGCCATGTTCACCCTCGGTGCTTCCTCCGATGAGGACGCCACCAGTTCCTTTGAGGCTTTGTCATTCCAGCAGCGCAGCTCCCTCACAGAACACCTTCGCAAAGTCGCTCCCATGCGAAAGGCAACATCCTTCAAGAACGAAGTCAGCACCCGCACCTACCAAGAAATGACTTCAGAGAGCGAAGCAGCCATTGAGTCTGACAGCGAAGACGATGTTGACGAAAGCGCCATTGAAGAGGACGACTCCGAGGAAGACTGGGAAGACGACGAGGACGCCACTGAAGACAGCGCCGCTCCAAGTGCCCGGGAAGAGCCCACGTTTGCCCGTACCGAATCAACAGCAAACCTGGTCTCCCATCGATCCCTGCTCAGTGCTGCGCTACACGAAGGTGAGCGTGCGCGACACCTTGCAGGGGAAGCCTCTCGGTCGCAACCTGCGATCCGACGATCTCGCACAACCACGCCCAACGGGCCATCCACGGGCAACTCTCCTCAAGAGGAAGGTCTCATGATGCGCCAACAGGCCAGTCGATCCAAGCCCATCATTATGACTACCTCAAATGTTCACCCACCCGCCATGTCACCACGAACAACACGAAGAATGATGCTCCAAAGCGAGCTCACTAGTTCCCTCCGACAGAACCTTCTATGGGAACGCCAGCAAAAGAATGCTACTAACAACGCTGTGGCAAAACGCCAACACAGCGCCATCTCACTCCCTGCTCTGCGCCGAGCGGCAACAACAAGCAACATCACGAGCTTGAACAACGGAGCACAACAGAACCAAAACACGTCATCGTCATTCCGCGATGGCAGCCAACCAGACGATTCACAGAATCAGTACTTTGAGAGCGGCCTTCTAGACTACCACATGAAAGGATGGTAGTCTCGGCATCCTTGTTTGCACTTTTAGCGGCATCTGCGTAAGGCACTGGGCCTCGGGCGTTTTGTGATTATTTTTCCTTCTCTCCCCGGCAGCATGTGCTGCACGGGTGATTCTGGGTAATGTTTATCCCAAAACTCCTCGGTTATGAGGAACGAATTTCTTTGATGCAGTTTACCGTTGAAGACGGGTTATGGCTCACGCCTGGGTGGTCTGGGTCGGACCTACTTGTTGGGCAAGACATTGGCCAAGACATTGGCCTGGTCTGTACTATCACCTGCATTGTACTTTTATCGGGCTCATCAGCCGAGCCATTATACCCCAGCATGGGACGGCTTTGCAAAGCCAGTCGACGACGACAGCATTACCTAGACATGAGATAGCAGGTAATCAGCTAGCTACTTAATGACAAAAGTGGATTGATCAATATCGGCTTGCACAAGCGGTTCGTGGTGATTGTGACTGGGGCCGGTGAGCAAGTGCAGTAGGGGCGACGTTGGTACGAGGCTTGAGAGATTCCCTTATTGTCAGCTGGCCGCCAGGGTTTAGGTGGTCCCAACAAGATGCACACTTTACCGCTCTTCTGAATCACCTAGGACAGTTGGACGCCCGGCGAGGCGCTTATGCACGCTTCCTGCGGCACCGGATGGTGCCAATGGCGGAAGGCGCACGCACTTGTAACAAGCAGCTTTATTCCTCATTGCGTCTGCCACAGTTTGACGACGCGAGGCGCACGTTGCCCGTGTCACGATGGCAGTTTGTCACAATATCCATCGGCCAATATCACAACATGACAATATAGCAACATCGCAATATCGCAATATCGCAACACCGCAGTATCACAATATGCCTCGGGCGGCTTTCGCTCTGTTTAACCTTCTTTCCCCCGCGGGCCGGCTTCCTGGACACGCGGACCCTGGAAGCGTGCCTGGCGCCGCCCCATCACAGCATCACGTCGCAATGGTGGTTGTGCCAGCGGCCTCGTGAGACCATCCTTGCGTGCTAATGACCAGGAACACCACAACGTGCAGCGTGGCGAGTGCAATCTAGGTTCCGTCCTGAGGCGTGGGATCGCCGTCGAGACTCGAGCGCTGCAGCCACGCTTCAGCCTTATGAGTCAGGCTGTAAACTCAACACCACACCATTATCTAACACTACTCGTCCCGATTGAATCGCCATGACCGACCGTCCACCACAAGGCGGGCTCGCTGACCGTGTATGGGCAATGGCTGTCCTATCGCTCGCTATCGGCCTTGCCGCCCACCTCATCACTCGTCATTGTTACCCCGGATTACACGCGCACAGCCCTCTGTCGCTCACTCATGGCCTCCTATTTGCGACTTTGTTTTTAGCATCTGATGATCAGGCCCTGACCGAGAGCAACAGCCATTCACGCGAACGGCGAACAGCATCCCTCGGTGCTGCTCCATCAGGCACCCGCAGCGCTACCCCGCGACACAGTCGGTCTGGCGGTCGATGCGTTGTCATCTTGGCGTCTGCATGAAGGTCATCTGAAAGCTCTCGCTCTCCTAAGTGGGAGACGCTTCAGCCTCATGTACAAGGAACTTCGCCACCGCGGGAGGCAGACGGGGCACTTTGAGCTTAACGTCCGGTAATACGCTGACCCTCTGAGTCCTGTGACCGTGACACCGCATCTGTTGGCCCCTTTGAATGGCACTTTTGTCACTGATATCTCCCGACTCGCGTCGTCATTTGTCGCACTCGTGGGGGGCCGAGTCACATGTTCTACTATTGTCACACCTTTCACGAGACGACCTGGCCCTCGAGCCGACATGTTTCTCACATCCTAGCCCTTTACGTGTCCAACCGGCGTCTCGCGATATACATATCTGCATCTACAGAGGTTAGCCACAGTGATTTGCGCCGGCTGCCTTGACAACTGCCGCCGTGCAGGAGCGACTACCACCTGTAGATCAGCCCACCCAGACCAATGCCGTGCATGCATTTCGTGGCCGCGGACACAGTTCCCATTGCCTCGCTACAACGCACCACACACAACGCCAGCGTATCATCAATACTTCCCGCATTATCGGCTGCCCATTCGTGATGCCTCAGCGTACCGGATACCACAGCCAAGATAGGAGGCTTACAGACGACGCGTACACTGTAATGGTCACATCTTTGTTCCTCGAGTCTCTCTTGCATCGTGGACCATCTCACCCTATTGTCATCGGCCGGTATCTTGTCGTGTCATTGGAATGATGCAGAGCTGAGTACTTGTATCATTTCTCGCCGCATGCGGAAGCCGTCAATATCAGGTGCGTATCGTTGTCTTGGTGCTCAAACGTTGTACACGTCGGTCGGCACCCCACGGCCTCAAACCTATTTGTCGGGCCAGCCTTTGGGGAACGGATCTTCAGCTTTAGAGGCGTGCATGCATCTCCTCCACCTAGGGCAATGCCGTTTCCGGCAGTCCTGTACTCGAAGGTTCGAAACACAATTCCGCCTCCCACATGCCGCGAAACGCTCCCCAATCTCCCCTTGAACTCTCATCTCATTTGCACAACGTCGGAACGACTACTTAGGACACGACAGGCGGTAGCTTGTTGGGAGGGCCATTTCACAAGCGTTCTCCAATGAATCTACCCCAGCCCAACAATATGTACGTCACTTTACCCCGGACTACGCACGTTTGCTGTCTCAGTCCCCCGCCTTGGTAATGCAGGCATTAAGTATGCCCACGAGGCCGTCGATTTCATAGCCCAGGCTGCCAGCATTGACAACGCAGTGAACAGCGAACATTGACTCAGATTCCCGCCTTGCACCTGACTATCCTTCGAGATCCATGAGCGGGACCAAGGCACTCACAACCTGGACATGGTACCTTAATCGCCCCCAAACCGCTGCCCTGGAGTGAGATCTGATCCCTCGATGCATACGCGCCAAGATCAAACAGTTGTATCTTACCTTTCAACGTCGTCTCGTGGCTTGATTGCTGGCGTTCGTCTCGTTTGGTTTCAAATAGCACCACCACCTATTTGGCCGAAATTTGCTCCTGAATGGCTACCGAGGTCGAATGCCACGTTCTACCCTGGTTGAGTTCCCGAGCCGGTTACACAGTGCGCGGTAGGAGAGTACAGGGCACACCATGTCGCCTGGAACGGAACATAGAAATCTTAATGCAGAGAAATTTCCGAGGGGGAAGCACCGAGGATGAAGGGCGTTGTGGCGGAGTGATCGATCAGGCCGTTCTTCACTATCGGCGTTACCCTGTCGAGGAGCGCCGTAGAGGTTGCGAACGGTCAAGTCGCACGGCAAAGGGCAAGCGTGGTGCCTTGACCGTGACCCCCCATCTGCCAGCGCACCCCAAAAGTCTCACAACAATCAAGTCCAGTTCGCCTGCGAAAATGCCTACTAGTGACATCACCGCGTACCAGAAGCGAAATAGATCGAGGCGTGGTGTGGTCGTGGTGTTCTTGTGCAACCCTCAACGCCATCACGAGCCTGACCCCCCCCCCGTCCCCAGAATCCCAACGCCTCAGGCATCCACCATCTACTTACCCGCATTTTACTTCCGCTTCAAGTTGGCGTTGTGCCGTTTCCTTTCTCGTTCCAAACTTTCAATACACGCTTGAATACCCATCGCACGCAGCCAATTAGCGCCCGTGGGAATCCCAACCGTGAAAAGGTCATCTGCATATTCGACATTTTGCAGCCCTCTTCCCCGCAAAAGCTCCAGTTGCGCGTTACTCCTTTGGGCAAGTTTCCACGCGACGCATCCCGGTCCATGTGCGCCTCACGCTCGCTTGTTTGTAGAGATGTTGCGTGTTTTCAACCTTATTCCGCACAAACTGGCCGACTACCACACTTCCATTTGGTTGTCTTGTCGGATATCGGGCGGGTGCATGCGAATGGCCGGGCGAGGGCAGGTGTCGACTCCAATCTACGGTTCTGACCGCTAGCAATGCCATGGTACAGACCTGTTTCTCTAGCCCGAAGTTTGCTCAGCTTGAATGTTATTGCTGCTTCGCATGTGCAAGGCGCAACCGCCAAGCGACTTATCTCGCCGTGCGTCGGACGCTGGCCGAGCCTCCTCCAACTCACGCAACTCAAGTCGAGTGATTATTCCTCGCGGCGCATTCGCCGAGCACCTCGTAATTCAGGGCGGGCAGAATACGTACCTACGACTCAGCGCAAATCACGCACTCATGGCGGAACCCATTTGCGGCATTTTGCTCTTTCGCGGAATGATGCTCGCTACGAGGCTATCCCAGCCATCGGCTTCACGCAACTCCGGGACGTTATGAAGCTTCCCCGCGCCCGCGCCAAATAGCGTCGTCCTCACACCAGCCTGCCACCAGGTACGCAGAAAGCATGCCGTAGTGGTACATTGTAGGCGTGTACATCGCACCTGACCGCACTAGATCTTCACCCAGCTAGCTCGCCACCTTTGCACCCTTCCCTCGATACGAATATCACCCGCTGCATGCCCCCCATCGTGAATCATAGAGCGGCGATCGATTTCGAGACGGACCCTAGATCTCGCATCACATGCAACGATGACGTTGTGTGCAAATGCAGGTACGCCGTCGCGACCATGGCGCGCTGCTTGGGGAAGCCAAGCGTACCGAACGCACAGTGTATTGTAATGTAAGTAATTATATCTGTCCACATGCTTCAAACTCTATGGAAATGGTGGGCTAATGCGGGACCAATATCGGGCCTTGCCGAAGGTAATTTCTCGTCGGAGAAATGATAGTGGACTTGTAATCAACGCCCCCCGCACAAAATCCCAAACCAACCCTCCTTTGGAAGAGCGCTTTTTTCTTTGCAGCTAACATAATTACTACGTGGAAGAAATCCCCTTTCTAATTCCTCTTGCAGTATTTGTTGCACGTGCGCGCCCCACCACATCGTCACCTCGCCATGCAACCCCGAAGGGAAAAAAAAAAAAAAAAAATCTTCTAGAAGCTTGGAAGAACAGTGGAGAAAAAGGGCCACCCACCAGGACCTGCCCAATCACAAATACCAGCTAACTTTAAAACAACGCAAAAGCCGGAGAATTGTTGATTTGTTGAGCATTTGTGGATACCGCCGCTTCACGTGCGCAACCCCCTTCACCCGTGCGCCGAACGCTGCCCGATTTGCCCCATCCCATCGCGCGGCCCAATCACCGCAAACTCCCCCCAACCCCTGGTTTCTACCCCGGCTATCCTAATCCGGCAAACCGCGCACGTTTCATACTCCACCCTTACCGCAAACACCGCGCATTCCCTCCGACTTCTCCCGCACAACTCCCGCACAACTCCCCCCCCAACGTCCAGACTCGTCGCCCGCGATCCCCCCAATTCGCGATATCGTTACGCGTCGCAGAATCCCAGATATACTATACTTGGGCAGCGAGGACCCTTCCCCACTCCCCCCCTTCCCCCCCCCGGCGCCGCCTAACCGTGCGGCTCTGCGCGCGCAATGATATGTCTGCACTGCTAGCCGTTCGCCGCGTTGGGACGTAGTCGCCATTTATTCCAACCCACTTCACTCTAGGCTTTTTCCACCACGGGCGTCGCATTGCTAGATTTTGCGCTTGGGGAAAGAGGTGGGGTGGGGGGGGTGTTTCCCGCTACCGCGATGCGCCGTTGCAATAGGGGTTGGCTAGGTCTGGAATCATGTGTGGTTGGGCCTTTTTTTTTTTGGGCTGCGTGGGAAGGGCTGGCTTGGGGTTGGTGGGGAGCGGCGCGTGCTGCATTGGAGGTGTGCAAGTGGGCGTGTAGTCAGGCGGTGCATTAGGGGGATTAGGATTGGGATTAGGATTAGGATGGAATAAAACGCGCTGAAATGGATTGGAAATGGTGAGTTTTCTCTTTTTCGTTACGGCGTAAGATAATTGTTTTCATGGGTGTGAATGCACACAGCACGTGTGTGGTGTATCTAGTTTGCTGTAGTTACTTCAGTTGCTTGTTTTTGTGCTGGGTAAGTACGCAGGCAGAGATAATTACATGTCTGGATTGAACTAGAAGCGTGGACGTGAGTTGATGGCCCTCATCAAATATCCTTTCACAGGGCTGGCTTTTTTCAAACTGGCAATATCCTACCAAAAGCTTTGTTCCTCACCCTCACATTCAATCCCCATCTGCAAAACGAGTGTTTTTTTCATA
Source organism: Ophiosphaerella narmari (assembly GCA_028456235.1). NCBI lineage: Eukaryota > Fungi > Ascomycota > Dothideomycetes > Pleosporales > Phaeosphaeriaceae > Ophiosphaerella > Ophiosphaerella narmari. The sequence continues at coordinate 1,209,493 of JALNQA010000001.1, read as the reverse complement.
AATTTGCATTTCCAGTCTCGCAAACACGCTTTATTCCCCATCAACCAACACCCATAATCAATCACTTAAGCATCCCACCCCCATTTTCCCCATCGTTCGCCCCCCAACACCGCATCCCCCATTACTAAACCCCTTCGCCAACATACCGCTTCACTCCCCCCTCGTGCAAGTGCACACCCCACAAGTCCACCCAACCAGACCACCACCATTCATCCCTAAGAAACTACATGACTGTATCACCACACATTTCGCCAGTAAGGATTACACAGCGCGCCAATCTACGGCGTACAAAAACAAAGAACTAGTAAACAGGGCAGCAAAGTTTGCTCAGTGCAGGGTCAGGTTCCTCACGACAATCACGCGCCTCGTCGTTTACTCAGTGATATAACCCGTCACAAATGCAGCAGCGTTACACGTAGCTTTGGCGGTGTACCCCACACGCGTCATAATACTCTGTCAACTCTCATTTAATTCGGCTTGTCTAAGTGGTATGTGACCTCGTCCCACGCCTCGGGCGAGCCCGATGCACAAGGGCCTAGCTTTAAAACTCATTTTCATCACTGCCAGCGATGATCACGTTGTTGACCTGTGTGCCATTAGCATCGGAGAAGGCCGCATCGGAATGTAGTGAAAATGCAAGGTCGGCTTGTCGTTGGACGCAAGTTGGGAATGGTGCAAGGTGGGACGAATATTGTAACTGCGCGTGTAACATGCGTATATGTGCCTGGGAGGCCAGCTATCCGCTTCCCCGCATGGGTGCAAGGGGGGAGGAGGACAGGGGGACAGGGGAGTGTGGGAGAAGAGAAAGGGATAGGTGTAACGGATTGGTGAGGTTATGATACGGGAAAAATTACATACCTTGAGTACCATTCTGCATAGTTGTGTAGCGAGGAGCAATTGCTGTCGCTTTGAGATCAAGGGGTCGATTACAAAGTGCTCTCTCATGTCTGCAAGCGCCACGTTAGCACAATCTCGGGTCACTTCAGCCACCAATTTGATAAGGGCGGTGGTGTGGGCGAGAACAAAGCAACGTTGTCCAAGTGTGCGATGCATATCATCCTCGCATGTGGCTGGCGATGATAGAGCACCGCAACGTATTGGTGTTTGCGTGGGGGATGGCACTATATCCCGTGGAGGCGTTGGGCGCTGGTAACGTGCATGCACCACGGGATCACGCAGCCACGAGTACCCGAATGTATGCGGCGTTGCGAGTATGTGCGATGGCGGCTGCAGCAAAACAAAGTATGGGCAGCTGACGCCGATCGTGGAATGTGAAAGAAGGTACGGAGATGCACTTACCATTGCTTCCCGTCTGCATGCAGTCGACGCCTAACCTTGTGTTCTTCTCCTTGGCTTGTCGGGACTTGATATTTGCCAGAGTCTCAATGGGACTTAGACCAGAGTTCTCGGCTAGGGCCATAGGTACAGCGTCCAATGCATCAGCAAAGGCGCGCATTGCGTACTGCTCGAGGCCGGGGCTCTATACGGGGGTTAGCAGAAAGAAGAAGAAAACAGACAGGCACTTGCCTTGACTGCTGCATCTTCGACGGCCAGCGAACATGCAACTTCGGCGGCACCGCCACCATAGACGATTCGGTTGTCTCGCACTAGGTTTCGGACGACACAGAGGGCGTCGTGTAATGAGCGCTTGGCCTCATCGATGATCTATAATGGTCAGTGATCTCAGCAGAAATGCCAGAATAGTATCTAGCATACCATCTTGTTGCTGCCCCGAACAAATACGGTCACGGCTCTTGTGTTGGCGCACTCCTCAATGACTAGCATCTTATCTCTTGTGGTGCCAAAAGTGAGCTCCCGAACGATTCCTGCCTTGCCTAATTTTTCTGCACTAAGGTCCTCAAAACGGGGTACTATACGGCCGTTCGTGGCGATTGCAATCAGCTCAATCTCAGGCCCTCCAACCCATCGTACGGCGGGTAGCTTATTGGTGAGGAGGAGATGGTTGGCTTCATCGTCAAAGCCCCACTGGCATATGACTACGTTGGCGCCGGTGTCCTTGATCTGCTGAATCATTTCGGTGAACTTGTTGGACTCGTAGCTCTGTAGCTTCTTGAACTCCTCGACGGATGTGATGTCGAGCTTGTGCTTGGTCTTGGGCTTTGGGGGCTCAAAGGCGCAGGTGAGAATGGCGAGCTTGGCATCCTTGACCTCCGAGGGCATCTGGGGATGTGAGAAGTCCTTGTCTATTATGACGCCCTTGACAAGCAGCGTGTCCTCGAGAGCACCGCCGGCCTTGCCGTCCACCTTGATGAGCTCGAAGTCGACGTCTTTCCGGTCGAGGTCTGCTACGGAGAGAACGGCGTCGACGGCGATGTTGGCAAACTGGTCGTGCGATTTTGATACGATTTTGCTGCCTAAGCTGGTCTTGGCCACCCTGAACAGTTCCTCTGTGTTCTCCTTGGTGAAGTGAATCTCGTCCGAGATTTCGTCGAGTCGAGCCACCGCCACTTCGCATGCCTGGTCGTACCCGTCTGCTATCCGGATGGGATGGATGCCCTTGTCGATCAGATCTGCCGCTTGCTCCAGCAGCGCGCCCGCGAGCACTACGACACCGGTTGTGCCATCACCAATCTCGTCGTCTTGTGATTTGGAGAGCTCGACAAGCAGTTTTGCGACGTGGTTGGAGATTTCCATTTGCGAGAGAATGGTGGCGCCGTCGTTGGTCACGGTGATGTCTCCGTCGGGCGAGATGAGGATCTTGTCGAGGCCTCGGGGTCCCTATTTCTGCTCAGCGCTTGCCTTCCGCCTCTGCCATGTGTGTGCGTACCAGCGACGTCCTGACAATGTTTGCTACCGTCTTGGCGGCGAGGATGTGGGATTTGACGGCTTCGTTGCCATGCTGTCTCTTCTTCCTGCCCTGGTCTCTGACGATGATGAAGGGCCTGCCCGCCTCATCCTTCATCACCTGTGCTGTGTTGGAGCTGTGTTAGTGCTGTGGCCGGGGAGCTTGGCTGGAATTCGTGAATATTTGGGCGCGTACCGTTTGATAAATCGACCTCTGTGAGCAGGCAAAGTCAGCTATCTTTCACAGCAAGTAAAGGTACGCTCTATTTTTTTTGGGGGGGGATATTGAGCACCTGCTGCCTGAACTTACGCATCGCTTTGGTTGCTACCGAACTCGCTCGACACAATCAAATACAAGCCCACTACTTCAACCGGTTGCCAGAGAGCTTATGCGTAGTGTCGGTGTTTGTGGTGAGGTGAGGGGGTGGTGGGGTAGTTTGTAAACAGCCCAGACCTTCATCTCGAAAATTCCCCAGAACGCCAAGCCGGCCCAAGCGCGGTTCAACGCGCCGCGGCCCCAACCCAAGCTCCGCGTGTGAGTCTCCCATTTAGCACCGACCGCGACAATTGCTACCATGCCTCGTGAGTGCCCACCACAACTGCGCACGGCGCGTTCCCGCCCCATACTGACCCGCGTCAAGCTGCTCTCAGCGACCAGGACTCCTCTAGCGACGAGCAGGTGTCTTCCCGGAAGAAGGGCAAACAGCCCCAGCCTCCCCCTACGCCACTTGACGACGAGGACGAGGATGAGGACGGGGAGGTCCCGGACGAGTAGGCACACGAATTTTGCTGCAATATTGAAAGACTTACAAGCTGCTAGATACATTGTCGAGAGGATTGTTGGACACAAGTTTGTCAAGGTGAGCCGCCGTGCCAGCCTGTAATTCGGGCGTATAGTGACTCAAGCGACCAGAACGAGCTAGTCTTCGACGTCAAATGGCAGGGCTATGACGACCCCAAAGACCGCACGTGGGAGCCGGAACAGAACATGTACGACACGCGCAAGCCCACATGAACCAGCGGCTAATACTGGTAGGATCGGCGCAGTGGATGTTATGAATGAGTACTTCGACGAGATTGGCGGAAGGCCAGTACCCAAGGTCTCCCAGAAGCGCAAAGGGCGAGCATCAGGTGTCAAGTCGGAATCAGGCACTCCGGCATCGAGTGTGAAGCGCGCAAAGCAGGAAAAGGCGTGGAGTCCACCACCGGGCTCATGGGAGCATGACGTTAAAAGCGTCGACACGGTAGAGATGGGCTGGGACGACCGGACGGGCCAGAATGCCAAATTCGTATACCTTGTCTGGAACAACGGCAAGAAGACGCAGCATCCGCTGAAGCACATCTACCAGAAATGTCCACAAAAGGTGCGCCGACCCTACCATGATGCCTAGCCCTATGCTAACGCGTTGTAGATGCTTCTATACTACGAGGACCACCTTGTCTTCACAAACTCTCAAGAGGACGAAGAGGAAGAAGAAGCTAAACGGCGTAGAATCGGCACACCACCGGAAGGCTTCGAAACGGTGATGGATTTGGCTAGGCCACAGTAAATACCCAGGACAAGTTTCGCTCAATTAATGCTTTTGGGCCAGCACTCGCCAGTCCATCAATTGTAATAGTTTCCAAGCGGCGAAGAGCACAAGTGTATGGATGGACGGCTAGGGGCTATCTACAAACAAACTGTACAGTAGCAGTATGGATTCCAGCTCATCATTAGTCGGTTGTCGTGGCGTTGCGTTGGATGGGATGAATCTTTGCCGGACGGACATGGCAGATACAGTCAACTATCAGCCGGCAGGCCAATACAAAGAAACAAAGTTGCGCTGCTAAACTGTTTTGAACTGTTTTTGAATTCCTTCACATCATATATACACCAATCACCCCCTCGCTCGCGTCACGTTACATGCATCCAATCGGTACGCTACCACCCCCTATGCCAATTCGTCCCCACATAACTTTCTATCCGCCACCATTACTATCATTGCCCAAACCCAAATGCCCATGCAATCAGCCCAAACGCCGCCCAATGCAACAATTCATGTGTCTCGTTAAAGTTCCGTAGCATTTTTTTTATGCCTCGGTCATGTCGCTTGTGCTCGATGCCGTGCCACCAACGGCCATGCGCGTTTGCAGGTAGTAGATCAGGTAGCCGATCAACGCGATGAGGATGAAGAGGATGAGGATGATGAGGAAGATGACAATGTTGCGCTTCATGTTTGCGGCGTGAATTCCAAGACAGTCTTCTGCACTCTCATTAGCAACCCAAAATCACCAAGCAGAAAGCACATGCGACATACCTTAGGTAAGTGGGGGTGGGGGAGAGGGCGAAAAAGCGACAAGTCAGAATTGGACCAGGGGTTATTTTTCTTTGGTGGAGCGGCTTTGCGCTTTTGGCTTCGGCGCGAGAGGACGGTTGGATTGAATTGAATTGAATCGGATTGGATTGGATTGGATTGGATTGGATTGAAGTGAGGTTGTGGACGGGATGGCCAAGATGGGTGCTCTAGTACGACGTGCGGCCGCACTTTTGTATGGAGTGGTGGGGGGCGTGCACGCATTGGGTGGTTGGAGCCAGCCACCGGCCCCCTCGCCCAGCCTCTTGTCGGCGAGGCTGGAGACATCAAACTAACTAGGCGGTCGCGATGGTGACGTGGTACCATGACGCGACTGGGAATATAATTTTTCTTGCTGTCTATGGGATATTATGCGTGTTTGGGTGAGGCGGCGCGTGTCGTGTCTGGGATGATGCGTGGTCAGGTGCGGGGGCTTGGCGTGTTGGACGCGAGGCTGGTTGGCATCGCCGCACCGACAAGCTCATGCCTGGCTCCAGCAATCATCCACCTCTTGCTGCTGTTCCATCGAATTGTATGAGAATACCACTGAACAATGTTTCCAGCAGGGTTCTGAGATACGGTGACTCATTTGCCGATGAATTAAGAAGTCTTGTCAAAATAACATCCGAGTTCGCAAATACATGCACACAGTATTACGCCAAACGACCAAAAGAGTAAAATGTAATCATCTCACACATATAGTCGAGTATACAACATAGTTTGTGGACACTTGTTGTTCAAAGCCTCTCAATCTTACATGTACAACTTCCCCGGTCCGAGGTATTGCGCTGGCACCTTGTGGAGCTTACTACTTTTCAGACCCATTAGGCATGTCGATAATATCATCCACCACACTCGAGCATGTCGGAATTACATTGCCGGCTTGATTGATTTATTCATCAGGCCAGTATGTAGCCCAGGACATGGTTCATTACCCCGCATGTACCATCAGCCTATTTCTTCCTCCCTCCACCTACACTACATTTTCAAGTCGATTTAAAACACTACTAGTAAAAGAGTAAAGAACCGAGTGTTTTTAACGCCACAATGTCAGATCGGTCGGATGATAACAGCACTATTTTGAATAGAGTGACTCCCTACACATCCATTCCACTTACTTCCAATTGGACATTCAAGCAGGGCGATCTCTCATCATCGAACGAATACCTTCCCGCGAACGACCTTCCAACGGAGATTTTTCGTGACCTTTTGAAAAACGGAAAAATTGAAGACCCGTTTCAGGACCTGAATGAACTGTCTGTACGCTGGGTTGGCGATGAGACTTGGACGTACCGCACCACGTTCGATGCGCCTGCTGGTCACCGATCCTCTCAACCAGAAACGTCGTCTAAATCAGAGACGTATCTACGATTCGAAGGACTCGACACCTTTGCAAAGGTCTATCTGAATGGCACCCTGCTCTTGACATCTGAGAACATGTTCTCCGCGAACCTTGTTGAGGTCACCTGGGATTTGCACATGAAAAACAATACATTAGAGATTGTCTTTGAATCAGCGCGAAAGAAGGGCCTTGAACTTATCAAGGAACATCCCGAGCATCGCTTCATTGTGCATCAGACCGAGATATCGCGAGGTCCAGTCCGGAAAGCGCAGTGCCATTGGGGCTGGGATTGGGGCCCTATTCTACTCAGCTGTGGGCCATGGAAGCCAATATCCTTGGAAGTGTACAGTGGTGCCATTCAAGATCTTTCTATCGCGTATACCTTGGCAGAAGATCTGGGGTCTGCCAAAGTAACGGCGACTGCTAGCTGCAGTGGTGTCTCTAGTGTCACATTCACCCTTGTCAACGAGAAAACCGGCGCATCCATTGCGAGTCGGTCCGTAGAAGCGGTTGCAGATGAGATGGCGGATGGGACCTATCGTCCCTGTGAGACTAGCTTTCTGGTCGACCCTGTCGAACTCTGGTGGCCACGGGGCTACGGCTCGCAGACACTCTATACTGTTCGAGCTGAAGCGCATTCAACCAACAATCCGCCCGCAATTGGAGAGAAAATACACACGTGTTCAAAGACTAGTGGGTTTCGCAAAGTGGAACTGATCCAGGAGCCCGATGCGGATGGCACATCTTTCTACTTTCGCATCAACAACGTTGACATCTTTGTTGGCGGCGCGTGCTGGATCCCTGCGGATTCATTCCTCACACGAACTAGTGCGGAGACCTACAGGTCTTGGGTCGAGCTTGCGGCTGAGGGCAACCAGACCATGCTTCGAGTATGGGGTGGCGGGATCTACGAGGCAGATGAATTCTACAATGCAGCCGACGAACTGGGAATCCTGATCTGGCAAGATTTCATGTTTGCGTGTGCAAACTACCCAGCACACCGGGGGTATCTATTGAGCGTGGAAAGAGAAGCAAGGCAGAACGTTTTCCGCCTGAGAAACCATCCGAGCGTGATCATCTGGGCGGGTAACAACGAGGACTATCAAATCATGGAAAGATATGGACTCGAGTACGATTTCGACAACAAAGACCCGCAGTCCTGGCTCAAGACGAATTTCCCCGCCCGCTACATCTACGAGTACCAACTCCCCCGGATCATCCGCGAAGCTAGCCCCCACACTGTTTATCACCCCAGCTCGCCCTTTGGCAACGGCAAGTCCACAACCCTCGTGGTAGACCCCACCGTCGGCGACATCCACCAGTGGAACGTCTGGCACGGCACCATGGAGCCCTACCAACGCCTCCCCTCCCTCGGCGGCCGCTTCGTCTCAGAATTCGGCATGCAAGCCTACCCACACACATCCACGCTCGAAAAATGCATCACACGGGATAGCGACCGCCACCCGGGCTCCATGGCCATGGATTTCCGCAACAAGGCCATTGGCCACGAGCGCCGCCTCGTCTCCTACGTCACCGAGAACTTTGGCATGCGCAGCGATCTCGACGGCTTCGCGCATCTCACCCACGTCATGCAGGCCGACGCCGTATCGTGCGCGTATAAAGCGTGGCGCCGGCAATGGGGCTCGCCTACCCATCGCAAGTGCGGCGGCGTCCTCGTCTGGCAGTTCAACGATTGCTGGCCAACCGTCTCCTGGGCCGTAGCAGACTACTTCCGCGTCCCCAAACCAGCATACTATGCCATCAAGCGCGCAATGACGCCGCTGGCTATCGGCATACAGCGCACGTACAAGTCGTGGACCATGCGGCCTGCGGACGAGCTGTGGCAGCGCGACACGGGCCACATTGATATGCGCGAGCTGTGGCGCCACCCGGCGTTTGATTTGTGGGTTGCAAATAACACGGTCGAGGAGGTGACGGGTGCCGTCGTGCTCAAGGGCTTTGATGTGCATACCGGCGAGCTGGTGTTGTGGGGGGAAACCGACGACTTTGCCATTGTCCCGAATTCCACGACCGAGGTTTTGTCGCACTATGTCGTTCCTTCAGAAAGCACCCCCCCGGCCTCACCTGGCAGGGTCAATGTGAAGTTGTCCAAGTCGGATAACGGGGATCCGTATGTCGTGCACGCATTTCTGCGTGTTGGAGATGAATGTGTGGGCGCTGATACGGCGTGGCCTGAGCCGTTCAAGTACATTGATTTCCGGGACAGGGGGGTGTCGGTGCAGTACCTCGAGGGGGGGTCGAAGATTGTAGTGACTGCAGCGAAGCCCGTCAAGGGCTTTGTTTTCGCCGAGAGAGAGGGCGTGAGGCTGAGCGACAATGGCTTCGACGTAATGCCTGGCGAAAACAAGGAGATTATCGTCACGGGATGTCCAGCCGACGACATAAAATGGAGATACGTTGGGATGTGAGAGGTCGGACAATGAAATGACATATCGCTAAAACGCGCAGAAAAGTATACGTACAATACATGCTTTGAAAATCACATGTACCAGCCAAATCCTGTTTCTTCTTCGTCCGTGTTGCTCTCTTCATCATCGTCGTCGTCGTGCACAGACCGATCACATAACTTCCAGAAAGCAGTCGGCCCCGCGGGCCCATGCGGGTCAAAGTCCTTGTCAAACCACGTACCAATAACGCCTCGCCGCGACTGCACGCCGCCAACCTGGATCCCCTCACTGCGCCACCTCTCCTCCCCGCTGTCACACATCAGTAATATTCATCTCACGAACCTGACGTGGGAATAAGCTTACCCGTAAAACACCGATATCGTCTGCCACCGCACCTCGCCCTCCGGCGTAAGCCGGACGGAGCCCTTGATCTTTGAATTCGCGTTCGGGTCCCATGCTACGTCGACGGAGCGGGATTTCCCCTGGAAGTGCACGACGGGAAGCGCGCAGTTGTCGAATTGGCCGGGGGCGCTGATTTCGCTGACTTTGAGGTCCATGACGATGTGTCGGATTGCTTCGTCGGTCGTGAGGGGGTCCCTTGGCTGGTCTGACGGGACTTTGATGGCGGCGGCGTTGAAGTTGAAGTTGTAGAGGTCGTTGTAGTCGAGGAAGCACACGATCTGGCGTCATTAGTACGAAGCCACAGGTCTGCGTGGTTGTTTTACCCGCAACCAGATTCCCGAGACGTTGTATGGGTCTTGCATTTGCAGCGGGATGTCGGGCTCGTATGGTATCCGCGGCGCATGCTCGGATAGCATCTCTGCGCGGCTGCGCACAACGCCTTCGAGCGGACTTGTCCACGGCGGCGAGAACCTGGGCTTGGGGCGGCGACAACACAGGCCGGAATTGTAGCCCAGGATGATGACCAGACACTCGACCATTTCCCAATCAACACGCATGCTCCCGTCGTCGCGGAAAGGCCCCCATTCTGTTTTGTCGGTGTAGTTGCGCAGATCGTAGACCTTGGAGCGCGCCCAGGCGTGTGTTGAGAGGACCCTTTGGCCCGTGTTTGATAATGGGATGCCGAACAGGCAGTGCAGTTTTGCGCTGAGCTGCCGGCCTTCTTCGTCGTCGGCCGGTTTCTGCAGCTCTGTCCCCGCGCGGTCGAACAGCGAGGAGCGACACATGAAGGCATTGTGGTTCTGCGAGATGTGTAGGAAGAGCTTGGTGATGATGTCTCTGTTATGCGAGGTGCCAGACCGGTCCGTGGATGCGGTGGCAATCAGACTCTCGACTGTAGAGGCAACAAAGTGGTACTCATCACGCTGGGCACGTAAGTTGCAATGCTTCGAGTCCCGCGTCGGCACTGTACCTTGAGGTCGTTGTTGGCAGATTCAAGAATCTTTCGGCACCTGGTGGCTCTTTCGAGCTCATGCACCCATTGCGGCTCGGGGTCGGTCGGTCTCCGGCGAGGATCATCCTGCTCGAACATCAGCTGTACGTATGGCCGGGGAGGCAAATTGCGCACATGTCTACGGAGGTACAGCGCCTTATGCAGGCTGGCGTTATTCTTGATAAATCTATTGAAGGCAGATGACGTTTGTGCACATGAAGCTAGGTCCTCGGGATCGATCTCCTCTAAGATCTGGATCAAAATGTCATAGCATAGATCAAGAAGCTCAGTCATGGTGGTAGTATCACTAGTAATAGGTATAGGGTGCAGGGAGGGTGTGTGAAGGGGAGATCAACGAGGATAAATGTCGACATGTGCAGGGGGGTGGGGCATCTACCGGCGTTAAGAGAGTATTTCCGAGGCTGATTCCGAGGCTGATTCCGATACCTCCTCATTTTCGGGGCTGTGGGAGCGGTTGCAGACAATATCGACTTGCTTTGGGACGTATGGGGTTTCCTGTATATCATAACTTATCGAACATATCCTTGTCAAGAGCTATTTGGGCCGAAGTTGCTGGTTGACGCTATCTGCTGGCTTAGTAGTCAGTCGGCTAAATGAAGTCGCTGCATTGATACCTCCGTCTTAGAACCTGTAGAAGGCTACACTAGCGCTTACATGTGTTAAGCATCAAGAATACCGGTTTCTATCAAGAGCGACCCGCTCCCCGGCTCCTGCGATCGACTACTAGGCACAAACTACCCATCAAATGATTTGAGGTTTCGTTTTATTCTGGCAGGCCTTCACCCTCAAGGAAGCTATTTTAGCTTTCCTACTAATAAGGCTCCCATTACACCATCGCTTTCACAGCCTCACAATGACGCGAAGACTCAATCCCCACCACCCGAAGTCCGGCCCCGCCCGCCAATAGGAGCCCGAGGAAGTCCGCCTTCACCACTCTCCCTTATGAAAGTAGGGGTTACAAAGCCCTAGGGTTCTGCGCATAGCTGCTGGCGGCTAGCGAACGGGTCGACACTGCAAACACGTTTCCATCATGGCTTCGCAGACGTACAATCTCTCCCATCAACTCCCACCGCTGGCCGAATGCCTAGCGCTCCTCGTCGGCACCCTCGAACTACTCCCATTTGGCCTCTTTGGCCTGTATAATCCGTCAACCTTTGCAAACGGGTACGGCTTGCCCATTGAAAATACGTTTGTCGAGAGCGAGGCAAAATCTGCGACATTTGATATTGGTGGTTTATCTCTTCGGGCTGAGCAGCAGACGAAAAAGGCGTTGGTCGCGGCTATTGCGGCGCGGAATGTGCAGAATGGAATTCTCTTGTTGACTTTTGGTTTGGTTCTCAAGGACCGAAGAAGTCTTGGTGTGGCTGTGTTGGCTGGTTTGGTGACAACGCTGGCTGATACGGTTATTGTAAGGGTATATGGAGTCAAAGATAAAATTGCGGGTCACTATGTCGGTGTATTCAACAGCTTAGCCATTGGTGGGAGTCTGCTTTATTGGGGGCGAAGAGATTCATTATGGCAGATGTAGAAATTGAATTTGGGGGCGGTGTGGTTGCCTTCTGTGCTAGTATACATGATTGTGCTTTCGCTGAATCTGCACCTGACATCTGCTTGCATTTGCATAAATAGGGGGAATAGTCAGCACCTCATACACGGCTTCCGCGAAATCCTTTCAAGTTGATGAAGGCTAGAAGTTGTGTTACTTCGAGTAAATTTCCATCCCCTTGGCGTTGCCGTCATGGGATGCGTGAGCCGTGAATTCTCCCTGCCTTGTGTGGCAATACAAAAAATCGTGACTTTTGATTTTGCCGAGTCAAGTTGAGCGCCATGACTGAAGTAGAGGCCGAACAGCAACGAAGTGAAGTAGAGAAATGAGGAGCTTTCAAAGTTGTTCTACGCCGCTCGGTTGACTTGCTCGCCTCGCGATTGCTGCCACATTTACTTGCATTCACTCAGCATTTTCTCGCAGCAAACAGCTTTGCCTTGGCGAGTTGAGGATTAAAAAAAATAAACCCGCTCCATGTGTACTGATCAAGAACTCTCTCGTACACGCTTTTTCTATCGGCACGCCTTAAAGCTGTTACAGCCATGGCTTCATTGACTGCAGAGGGCAATTGTTCGTGGACCGAAGTGCAAGTGGACCAGACACACATCAAGGCCTATACCGCCGCACTCATAAAATACTTTTTCACGACTTCCGAGCCGCGCTTCCCAGGCCGCACAGCCTTTCACAATTTCCAGTCTCCCCTCGACGACCTTGGTGCACGGATGGTCGCCTTTGAAGTTTGGGTATGATCCCTTGCAAGGGGTCGTTGCATCTGGGTCTGGTTTGCTAATAACTACCGCGATAGGGCCACTACCCCAAAGTCTGCATACCCACTATCGAGCTCATCATAAAGCTCCACGCTGCCATCCGCCACGCCAACCTGACGCCCACGCTGCTCTCCCTCGACATGGCGGTGTTCATGCAGTGTGCATACGATCGCGTAGACGCCAGCTGGGACATTGAAAAGATTGGAGAGGTTGTGCGCGAGATTTTGCGCATTATCGAGGCCTGGAGACATAAACCAAATCGCCCTTTTTGTCCCGTGTATATCGATCTAGAAAAGGGCGCGTATTTTGAGAGGTTTCTTACTAACGTTCGGATGCATCTGCATATGATTCGTGATTCGTTGGTGGGAGCGGACGAGCGACAGGTGCTTTGTAGTCCTGACGACACTCTTGTGGGTGATCTTTTGGCTATAGAAAACTATCTCCTTTCCGTTGAGGATGAGTGATTGTTGCTCTGAATCGTCGCGCTGCGGCCACCGCGAGGAGTCCTTGCGCACACGAGGGGGCCGCGAGATGGGCGGTAAAGTTTTGGAAAAGGAGGGGGGATCGTTGGAGTATAGAATGGATTCAGATATATACTCTGAAATGGAGGCAGGGTGGTGCGGCTCCAGGGAAAGAATACGAAATAGCAGCGGCACTAAATTGACCTATCTTCCATCATTGGTGTACCTCAACACAATGGATATGTAATCAGTATTTCATATTCGCCACATTGTCTTTTCCTCTCCCTATGGGCCATAGAACTACACGGAATGGTATGAAGGGTAGCGCACAAGTTTGACGTTTGGGCACATTGCCAGCTTTATTACCTTGAGCTGCTGGAATAGTTGCGGCGACAAGTCGGATCAATCTGATGACTAGCGATGGATGGTTTTGTTGATTACTGGGATGAGGTAAATGTTTTGAAGCTTGGGAACCGCCAGCACTCATCATTTGAGTTGATTTCTGACATTGGTGCAATATTCATGGGCAGGGTCGCGATATACTTAACTTGCAAGTTTTTAACAGTCCTTCTCGTTCAAGTTGGCACTGAATGTAGATGCTGTCTAGGTACATGGAGGTATAAATATCATGTACTTAGCTGCCACGTGCGCCACGATAGGCTCTACGACAAGACGCATGCCATTTGGTGAACCGAAAAAGGAGAGAGTACCTGGTGTGATCTGACTTTTTGCTACTTGGTAGTCGCGACTTACCCTAGCTATCTTGATAAACTAGTGACTCGTAACTCGATATTACGAAACGATTCTTAAGCATTCCAACACAGGGTAAACGATAATCTCAGCTTGAGAAGTGTGGTCGCCTTCCATCTGATACTCCATTCTCAGATAACTATCTGTATTTACGCAATGCAACGACGCACCTTTCTCATCACCAATGAGCAGAACAAATGATTGCATGGTTTCGCTATGAGTTGAAAATATGCAAATTGATAAAAGTATTGTGCTATGCAGCGATGCAAACAGTCGATTGCCTTGATGGCTGGGCTGAAGCGTCATAATTATTCAACTTGTTGTAGGGCGGAATTGCTACAGCAACCCGCGATACTGCGTGCGAGTATTTTCCCGCTGAATCGCTACTGAGGAAGAGGGAAGGGTGAATTTATCGCCTAGGAAAGGCTCAACCGGATGTCAGCCATCTGGCTGGCATATGATGTTGAAAGGGCAGCACAAGCACTATTACCTAGACACACGTGACGCTGTAAAGAATGGCTGCCTCCCGCTGGGCAACTTGGGATCGCTTAACCTTGCACTGGGCGAGGCTGCTGTGGTACATGATGTGGGTCTGTATTGACAAGGGAAGACTGGGATTGGTCAAATAAATCTGCAGCTGTTGTGAGATCCACAAAATCAGGGTGTTCAGCTTATTCATGAAAGATATGGACACTCAAGTTACCTAAAGTCCTTTGGCAACAAACTAGGATAATCACTTCGGTAGGTCAGCTAGCGATGCATGAGACTGGATGTACATCATTTTGTCATTTGTCAACTTGCCCGCTGCAATGCTAGACCCCGTTGTGTATGTTATTCTGCTATATTTTGTGAAACCGATAGGGAAAAGTTGACTGTTTGCACCCCTTGCCTAGCGGCTGCCTGCGTCTTTTACCTTTGCCGCAGCAAACACTTCGTATTGACGCTAAGGCCGCTCTGTTCTCTGCCGCTACAAAACTTTTATCGCTTTCCCACCACAACTTTCTACTCATTCGTGCCATTTCATCTTAGCACACTGCGATTACAAAATGGCGGACGATATGCCTGGCGACTCCGATTATGAGAGCTCCACAACAGTAGTCACGCCTGTATCGATCGATCCGGATGCTGTTACCACGGGCTCTCTGCACGCTCTCCAATCTTCTGATCAGCGGAAGGTCATGGATATCGTCGATAAGCTCCGACGTACGGGTCTCAGCGGCATTGTCGAGTTGCCACAGTTGGTCGTCTGCGGTGATCAGTCATCCGGAAAAAGTTCTGTGCTGGAGGCTATCACGGAGATTCCATTTCCTCGCAAGGAAAATTTGTGCACGAGATTTGCGACTGAGGTGAGTAATATCATGGTTACTTCATGTATCATGCTGACGCACTTTAGATCATCCTACGTCGTTCAACGTCATCTACTAGCACAATCACGATTACTCCAGATAAACTTCGCCCGAAGTCAGAACAGGCCAAACTAAAGTCTTTTAGCAAGTCAATTCATGACTTCAACGAACTTCCAGATGTCATTGAAGAGGCCACACAGGCAATGGGTCTGGGCGCTGTGGGTGGAATCAACTCTCGAGCATTCTCTCGTGACGTTCTATCGGTTGAGATCACTGGTCCGGCTAGGCCACAACTGTATGTTACTTTTCGTATTTGGCATCAGTTGACTAACAAATTCTAGAACACTAGTCGATCTTCCAGGTCTTATCCATGCAACGAACAAAGCACAAACAGAGACCGACAAAGAGCTCATCCTGAACTTGGTTAAGGAGTACATGCAAAACCCGCGTACTATCATTCTGGCCGTAGTCAGCGCAAAGAATGACTACGCCAACCAAATAATTCTCGACCATTGCCGTAAGATCGATCGGCAGGGACGCCGCACCCTCGGAATCATCACTAAGCCTGACTACCTTCGTGAAGGCTCTGACAACGAGCTGGCCTGGATCGAGTTAGCTCAGAACAAGGACATCTACTTAGAGCGTGGTTGGCACATGCTCAAAAATCGTGGTGAAGATGAGATGAACTTCTCGTTTGAGGAGCGGAATGAACATGAGAGCTTGTTTTTCAGCAAGGGTCGTTACGCAAACCTCCCTCGCGAGTGCGCTGGCATCGACTCTCTTCGAGAACGACTAAGCAAGGTGCTACTCAACCATTTGATTAAGGAACTCCCGTCTTTGAGGGAAGAGATGGTCAAGAAGCTCCAGGACACTCTTGCAGAGATCGAGAAGCTAGGCGATAAACGCAACACCCCGCATGAACAACGCTTACTCCTGATGAAGATCAGCACGCAAATCAACCATGTCCTAAAATTTGCTAACAAGGGATCTTATGACGATCCATTCTTCGGGCTGGTCGATATAAGTGTCGCTGTTGATGCGCCTCAAAATATTCGCCGCTTCCGAGCAGTTGTTCAACACCTCAATATGACATTTGCCGATAATATGCGGCTGAGGGGCCATAAGTATGCACTCGAAGCTGGTCCTGGTGGAGGAGAACAGAAAAATGAAGAAGAAGAAGGAGAGAAGGAGGAAGAGGGGAAAGACAAAAAAGAAGAGCTTGGTGATCTCGAGGAAGACTTGGATCTAAACTTCCTTCCGAAACCTGTGAAGCTTACACGTCAAGAATCTGTTGAGTGGGTCAAGAGAATACTGGAGCGCTCCCGCGGTCATGAGCTTCCAGGAACATATCAGCCTATGCTCATCTCGCAGCTTTTCTGGGAGCAATCTCAACCCTGGGAGGAGATTGCTTCTCAGCACATCAACATTGTTGCTAGTGCCTCTAAGAAGTTCGTCGATACTGTGCTTCAACACGCCGCTCCGTCTGAGTTCATAGATCGGCTTGGCGCTCTCAACGTGGATGCTGCTCTAGACCAAGCTCGCAAAGATGCTAAGGAAGAACTGCGGAAGGTTCTCGAGGACAAGGCTCGCCACCCCACTACTTACAACCACTACTTTACAACAACTATGCAGAAGATGCGGAAGCACAAGTACCAGCAGATCTCACGGGAAACTTCGGAGGCCTTGGAAGCTCGATCTTTGGATCCTGCTCTTCCTCCCAAGACCTTTGACAGCGCTATCGAGTTGGACATGGACGTCTTCTCTAGCCAAGAGGCTCTTGATACGCAACGCGCATTCTACAAAGACGAGATGAAATACTTCGTCAATGCCGTCACCAAAGCCGTCATCGAGCGACATCTGGTCGAGCCCCTCCCTGAGATCATTCTCTCACCTTTGATTGTGGCGGAAATGACGGATGAAGAGATCGCATTCGTTGCCGCCGAGTCTCCCGAGATCACTCAGCAACGCATGCATCTGGAGTCTAGGAGGGTCATGTTGGAGAAGGGTCTGGAGACGTTCCGGGAGGCTATGGGCGGCCTTAAGCGCTAGCTGTTTTGCTACGCTAAGTTCGCGCCTTGTGGCTTAAGCCGGTAGCTAGTAGTATTTGAGGCATCTCGAACCGTTACGTAGAAGAACGAATCGAAATCAGAACTGACCATAAGTCACGTTTGAAATACAAACTTTCGAGTGATAGCCACATGTAAATCGCAATATGTGAAGGTCGAAGCATCAAACATGGTGAGCGAGTACGTGCAACGTGATTGAGAATATAAGATGAAGGACACACAAGGCCGTGACTCTAGTGACATATTAGAGGTCG
This sequence comes from Ophiosphaerella narmari, assembly GCA_028456235.1. Taxonomy (NCBI): domain Eukaryota; kingdom Fungi; phylum Ascomycota; class Dothideomycetes; order Pleosporales; family Phaeosphaeriaceae; genus Ophiosphaerella; species Ophiosphaerella narmari. The sequence goes on along the minus strand of JALNQA010000001.1, from coordinate 1,192,001 downwards.
TATTGTAGATTATGAATCGCTACGGCAAGTGTAACCAGAATCTCAGATTTCTACCCCAAACAAAAAATCCGCCTCAGCTGCGCGTCTAAATTCTTTCCCGATGTTTGAGCTTGTTCGCCATGAATTCAGTGATGTGAATTGCTCATAGTATTCACATACTCGCCCTCCGGCAGGTAGCTCTAACTCCATCTATCGCAAAAACCCCGCATCTTTCCACGCTTGAACATATTTGAAGACTAGCTCTCTATCAATCGCGGGCACACTCCTAAGAGTCGGCGAATGCTCTCGGCTATGCTTTGTATCTAATATGATTTCTCCGCATGACATACGTACGAAATCGATGTCAAAGAATTCTGCCAACAACGCTGCTGGGTTCTCCGAACTTGCCAAGCTTGGAGGAAATTGTCGGACGGCGCGTAGCCATTCATGGTAAGGAACAACTTTCTCACGCGGAATATTGAGCGCATCTGAGAGAATTGTTATCATCTCGGGCCAGGGTTGCCGGTTGGGATTTTCGATTTGGTAAATTGGATATGCTGGCTGCTCTCCCAGCAGCAACTCTCCAAGCGTCGCCGCGACGTCGTTGACTGGACACCACGATAGAACCTGCAAGATTAATGTCGGCGAGATTATTGTTTAGCCATTGGGAGGTAACTTACGCCGTTGAGATCCGGAAGAACACCAAGCGTGTGCGACGATTTTATCATATGCACCAAATGCTCTACAGGGTTCCAGTAGCCATTAGATTCCGAACCCGAAACTTGACCGACTCTCACAGACATGGTGCGAAAGTCGTCTGGATGTTGGTGCAACGTCTCAGCAAGCATGTCTTCGCAGACGAGCTTCGCGTCGGCGTAGCCCATGGGCAGAGCAGAGTCTACGTTGACCCTTTCTTCGGGAACGACCGCGTTGCCACTATGCAACGGGTGATAGCCCACGACGGAGACAGATGAGATGAATTGGAACCCAACCTTGAGAGTACCGGATTGGCGTGTACTCGCGCAATCGCGACACAAATCGATGAGATTTCGCATGGTTTTGAATTGAGGCTCAAAGCCGCGCACCGGGCGCGTCATGCTCATTGCCCAGGCGTTGTGGACCACATCAGTGACATTATTAACTAAGTGCTGATAGTCGCTAGTTGAGAGGCCTAGCTTAACTGCCGAGGAATCGGTCTCTAGAAATTCAAGTTTGGATATAATGTTGTCATCAATCAGGCCTCGCGATCGGAGGGCCTCAAGTTGCCGAGTAGTCGGATCAGAGCTACTCACTCTGTTTAAGCAAATGACTTTTCGTACATTAGGTTGGGATGCGATGTGCGCGACTAGGTGTGAGCCCAAGCTGCCAGTAGCGCCCGTGACCAGCACATGGCGACAGGAGTCATTCGATTTGAGAGGGACAGATGATTTGAATGGAGCGCGAAATCCTTGGGTATGTTTCTCGACAAGGGAATCGATTACCACTTGACGTGCACCTGAGTTAGCCGTATGATTTGAAGAAGGTAGAGGGGGTATAGGTACCCGGCTAAGTGGCTGACCAGAGGCCAGAGCGATGATTATGCGCTGAATGGAGTTCTCGGGCAGGTGTCCATCAGTCCAGTCAACATGGCCGTACCCATTAGCGCGCAGTGTCTTCTCCCACACTTCGGGTTGGGCAAGGGCATGTTGTCGGCCATCGTTGAAGAGCCACCAGCCTTCCACCAAACCAAAGACCGAATCTACCCAAGGAACCGCCTCCGTCATTTCCAGCATGATAAGGAAGCCATCGGGACGAAGAATGCGGTGGATGTTCTTGGTAGTAATGGTAAGGCTGCGTGTTGCGTGGACGCAGTTAGTTGCCAATACTACATGCTGGCTTTCCAAGAGTTTGCTTGGTGGGTTCTTCTCGATATCAACAATTTCAAAACGAATCCAAGGGTACTCCTTGAATCGCTTCCGCAACCCTGCTACTAGACTGGGGGATATGTCTGTTGCGGTATACGTGATTGGTATGCCGGACCGGGCCAGGAGCGGCAAAATCCCTGCTGTCGTACCACCGGTACCTGCACCCATTTCTAGGATGTTAATTGGCTCTTGCTGATTTTGTGGGATGCGGGACAAAAGTTGCTCCCAGAAATACTTTAGTTGGTCGATCCAGGCTACGTTGATCGGTGACTTTCCATACATCCCTGAGGCGAGCTCACGACCCTCGGCGGAGCCGAAAATGAGCTGGATGGCCTCAGTCTTACCAACGAGGCAATCTGCTAGCTTTGTTCCGGTCAAACTTGTGAGATTATGATCGTAAGAGTGTTCGGGATAGTCGCGCAAGAGTTCCTGGAGGAGTTTCGATGCAGACTTGCGTGGCGTAGAAACCGCTGTTCGAGTGACGGTATCGCCGTGAAGATCTACCAGACGAGCTTTTTCAAGTAGGCCATATAGAACGTCGACGACTTGTTTATGCTTGGGAAGATGAGATATGCGGTCAAATGTTTTCCCGGCCTGTGCACTGCGAAGGGGGCATCCCAGCTCCTCGAATGCATCGAGAGTGTAAACGACGACTAGTTCGGTTAATCGTGGCTGAACGTGATTTGAATATCCAGCAAGATTGCTTTGCTTGATGAATTGATCAGTTAATAGCCGCGTCTCGGTGAAGGTGTCGGTGATAAAGCTTGCCGGGATACGACCAACAGCTTCAAGACGACTGCTGATGGCTAAGTGATCGCTTTTCTTGCTAGGAACTGTGGCGCTGTCTTCAAGGTAATCAGATCCTTCATCTGGTGGTGTTCGTGGGGTGCTAGCTGTTGGCACCTCGGAAGCGTTACTACTCTCGTCGGCTTCGGAGAGAGACATCTCTGACTCAGAAGATCCAAGATTGGCTTGGATGCCATTGACCAAGCTTTGGACATCTGTCATGTCCATCAGCTCGTCCAGTTGGAGTTTGATAGTAAACTCCTTTTCTACCTCCCGAGCAACCTCCATAGCCAACAGAGAGTCAATGCCGAGTTCAACGAGATCAGAATCAAGTCGGACATCATTGGGCTCTAGGCCAAGCATGGTACAAAATAGTCGACTAACACGACTCAGGGTGTCGCTGGTTGTGGTCTTCGCAGCTAACTTCTTCTTGCTCGCTTTGGCAGGCTTGGCAGGCTTATGTAGCGCTGATTTACTCTTACCAATGATAATCTTATCCGATGATGAAGCAGCCTGGGGGATGAGCGATAGTGACAAGGTAGGAGATGGAGTGGCCTTAGATCCTCGACTCAAGAGCCGGGACATGGCAGATATAGACACCTCAACAAAGTGGAGACCTAGGATAACCCAGACTAACTTTCCATTGGTCTGATCGAAGACGAATAGGTCACTCATATACTCCTTGGAAGAAGGTTGATGATGTCTCGCGTATACTTCCCATTGTTCAGGTCGTTCATCAGCCGGAACGTTGGGAGACCGGATCCAGTGGTCAACGCGATTGGACAAAAACATTTTGCCATCTCCAATGTCGGTCATGCAGTTCAGATAGATACCGGCGACCTGGCAGAAGGCATCACCAAGTCCCACGCTCAGAATAGTATTTTTTCCGTCCCGTTTGACGAGGCGTCCAGCTGACTCCTTGCCTCCCGCAGCGAGCTTTTGCAGGCATTTGTAGTCCTCGTGATTATATTGTACCACACTAGAAAACGCTTTGTAGATGTTTCGACTGCCTTGTATGACTTGATCTGCGTCTTGCCCATCGAGCAAGGCAAGGGCGCGTCGTCGATCCACCAAACGCTCATACTTAGCAAAGTCCTGCATGGAATCGCTCGGCGTTCGAAACAGGATGCGGCCCGAGACATGCTGAGTTGTGTCGAGGTCAGAATTTCCAGTCGCTTCAGTGCTTGTAATGCGGAACTCCCAGGTATTAGGGTCGTCTTCCGTCCTCTCTGCATCGAGCCAGACCAATCTTGACTCATCCACACAAAGAGGCGCATCACTCTCCATATCCTGGAGCTCTGGTAGCATATAATCGTCACCCATTAAGCTCTTTAGAGCGTCTCTGGCGATGACTTGTTGGAACATGCTGGGACAAATGGGCGCCGTTTGTACGATCACATGGGCGCGAACATATTCCAGAAACTCATCGGATTTGGTGTTTATTTGAAAATGTGCATGGCATTTGCCTGTATCCACGTAGCCTAGAAAAGTCCATATTCCCTTGGGCGACTCTTGGAGAGGGGTCGGTGCGGATGCAAGTGTCACATCTGTGAGCAGTTGCTTCTTTCGCTCAAGCCAATGCCGGGATTTTTCGAACTGATATGGCGGTAGAAGCAAAGCACGGTCTGGTGCCTGCTTTAAATGCGACCAGAAGGAAAAGTTGAGTCCCTCTTTCCACAGGTTTACAGTGGCATCTGTCACGTTCTGAACGGCGCCTGGGCTGGTGATATTTAGACTCTGGAAACTCATCCGACCCAGCCCCTTGGACGCGGATTTTGCTAGGGTGGTAATCCCGGATGCAGAGCCTGCTTCAATCCAGACGCTGGAAGGGTACCGAGATGCCAGTCGCTGGACAGCATGATCGAAGTAGACAGTGTCCCTCATGTGAGAAACAAAATCAAAATATTTAGAGGCTGAACCATCTGCCGCGTGCTTGGTAGCCCTCTCGTGCGCGATGACAGGCTCACGGAAGATCACATCTTCTGCCACTTTCCCAAGCTCTGGGATAAGTGGATCAACCAGTGCTGAGTGGAAGGCGTGGGTTACCTGCAGCGGTTTCGCCTTGATAGACGAAGTAGCCGAAATGCGCTCATTTAGTAAACCAATAGCTTTAGATGAACCAGCTAGGGTGAAGCTATGAGAAGTGTTGTAGCAGGCAATGCTAACTGCCGGCTCTGCAGGATTTGTCACATTAGCCTCGTTCACTAGCCGCTGTAGTGTCTCTGCAGGTGCATCGTTGTCAATGGTTACAGCTAACATGCTGCCCCGGTCCTCACCCCATGTCTGCTCCACAGCTCTTGCACGCGCCCCAACGGTTCTCAAGGCGTCTTTCGTGGATAGTGTGCCCGAGATGCACAAGGCTGTTAGTTCACCAAAGCTATGGCCAACCACAGCTGCGACCTGCACCCCACTCTCAATCCAGCATCGAGCGACTGAATACTGCAGGCAGAATTGCATTGTTTGCAGCTCCACCACGCTGGCTCGGGCCGTCTTCTCGAAAATGGCCGGAAAGATGCCGCCTAGTCCCAACTCGATACTTGTCTCATGACAATAATCCAAGTGAGTGCGCAGCAGTTTAAATCCATCGTAGGCCTCGCGCTCCAGGCCAATGAAATCTGACCTTTGCCCTCCAAAGCAAAGTATCACAGGCCTTGGGGCGCTGCGTATACTAGGCGCAAGGTCACCCCCACGCCCCTCAGCGAAACTAGATAATCTAGCCTCGAGCTCATCGACAGTGGCGCAGCCGAAGATGAGAGCCTGTCCTAGTGATCGGTTCGATTGGCGCGCTAAGTAGAGCGATAAGTTCGCCATAGTGAACCGGGTGTCATTTGCTTGCGTTTGCCTCGTACGAAGAAACCGGACGAATTTAGCCGCGTAGGCTTGCAGGGATCGTCCGTCGGTACCAGAAAACCAGAAAGGATATCGACCTTGTGAGGCTGGGGTTACCGTGAGCGTGTTATCAACCTTCGTATCGGTGACAACAAGTGATGCATTAGAACCAGATGCCCCGTAGTTATTGAGCAGGGCCGCGCGAAAGTTAGAATCCCAAGGCTTCAGCTGAGTATAGATTTCGATATTATCTGATGGAGTTGCCTTGAGCCTGGCGCTAATCTTTCGGAAGCTTGGTTGGGGTGGAATGGCACTGTTGCAGAGCATCAACAGCAACTTGATGAGAGCCGCAATGCCAGACGCACACTCCAAGTGGCCAATCAGACCTTTGACGGAACCAAGAGAAACGGGCTCCGTTCGGCCCGGCCCACCGACCACCTTGCGCACGCTGTCGTATTCTGCTAGATCTCCAACTGTAGTGCCGGTGCCATGGGCTTCGACTACCGAAATTTGCTTTGGGCTGATACCAGCTTTGCGGATAACATCGTCAAATACGGTTGACAAAGAAACGACACTTGGAGCAGTGATCGCCGAACAATTCTCGTTTTGGTTCACGCAAGAAGCGTTGATAACGCCTAAAACCTGGTCGCCGTCCTCAATCGCCGATGAGAGTTTCTTTAGAAATACAGCACCCGCGCCCTCTCCTCTACAGTATCCATCGGCAGCTTCGTCAAATGGTTTACACTGACCTGTAGGGCTGAGAAAAGAGGCGCCATCTAGGTTCTGGTACCATTCTGGGTTCGTCATGATACTTGTGCCACCAGCAATGGCAGCATCGCATTCACCAGACTGAATAGCTTTGATGGCGTGGTGAACAGCAAGGGCTGAGGAGGAGCATGCCGTGTCAATAGTAACACTCGGGCCGCTCCAGCCAAAGAAATGGCTGATCTTTCCTGCGGCAAATGCTTTGAGGTTTCCGGTGGCGGTATATGCAGTCGCTGAATGAGAGGCAACATTGTCCTCATAGTCTGTTACTCCGATGCCAACGAAGCAGCCAACTTTTTTAGTTACACCTGGCACATTGAGGTATCCCGATTGCTCCACCGCTTGATAGGCTGCCTGTAGTATTAATCGGTGCTGTGGGTCTGTCGATACCATCTCTCTTGGACTCTTTTTGAAGAACTTGTGGTCAAAGGCGTCATGGTCTTGCACAAAATTGCCGAACCACTTTTTCCCATCCTCATTCTCACGCCACGTTGAGTATTCGAAGTCAACACGATGCGACGGCACCTCCATGTGTTGTGACTCTCCTGCACAAAGCGTGTCCCAAAATTCGTTGAGGTCGTTTCCGCCAGGGAAATGACAGGCCATACCAACCACGGCAATGGCGTCATCTTGGGCGGTACTCAAAAGAGAATTTAAGGATGGTGGATAGTTACCGGACTTGAAATCAATATCGGCGGCATATGACAATTGCGAGCTGTGTTTTCTGAGGAACCATTGTGGCAAGAAGCGCTGACTCCCAAAAGCGATGAAGGCCCGTTGGGTTGAGGCTGTTTCATGAAGTGCCGTGAACAATTGGTGCCATTCAGCCTTGTCTGTCAGCATTGCTCGGCTAGCGACATGATGGAGCTTATCTTCCACCCCAATTGCTGTCCCGTAGGCATTTCGGATGGAGAAGGCTAGCTGAGCAGGATCCGGGAATTGAAACGAGGGCTCCGAGCCAAAGAGTCGCAGGAGGGATTCTGCATGCTTGGCTCGCTCTCCACAGTGGAATGGCCCGCGTAATGCTGTCTCGGTGAATATAAGCCCAGCCTCCTTCAGTTGGTCGGTGAGATCAGCCGCATCAGTCTTCGGCACAGTGATGGTGACAAGCCGGGCTTCAGAAGTGACCGACTGATATGCCTATCCCGAAACGGTTAGCTTCATTGTACCAAACAAGAGCCTTTCATACGACGACATACCTCAGGAAATTGCCTCAATACTTTTTCCATTGAGGCCTCTCCAGTTGGGGATGTCCATCCAACGGCTAGTGACTGCCATTTCAATCCCCCGCTGCTTACTGCGTCTCCCGCATCAACAAGGGCTCCGATGACCATCGCCATACGGATGGCGACAGCTCCATGCTTTTCAAGTTCTGAAAGAGTCGCAGAACTTGCAGCAGCTGAAGCACTGAGGAGCCCGGTACACAAGCCGACCGCCTCTGTGTTGTCCTTTAGTGTCTTCCGCAGCTTGTCGTTTGGTCCAATTTTAGGATTCAGGAGAGTCACTAGCTGCGTATATTGGGCCAATTGAATGGCCACTACCAATGGAGTGACTATTATGTTTGGTAGGGGAAACGCTTGATTTAATGTGCCCGTCTTGATCCAGTTAAGCAGGGCTTGTATGTGTGATATTCCTCGAGGTTCGACGAGGTCGGGAACCTTTGTGAGTCTCTCCCATTCTTGAGGGAATTCTTTCAGCGTCTCTATAATCCATTGTAGCCGGTGATCGTCGAGTATAGTCTTCCGGAGATCCCGTAGAACTGAACCGTCAATGTTCGGATCTTGGGGTCCGAATACGAGTGTCAAGCCCTTGCTGCTTGTAGGAGGAAGAGAGAGTACCATGTTGAATGCTGATATAAATTTCTCTGATTAGAAAGTTGGAGTCGATAATAAGTCCACTTCTAGAAGTTACTGCTATGCAAGTGACCAGCTTTTAAACTATACTCCCAGAGGCGATGCTAATCTACAAAGTCTCCTTTGTCGTCTCAGACATATTTTAGATACGCCGGAAAGGTTAAGGATGAGTAAGTTGCACAACGATAATGCAGTCATGTTTCGCCGATAACACATTCTGACAATATTTTTGCAGCCAAGATAATTACACCGAGTGAACCTCAACGATAAGATTGCATGCCACTGTATGCAAACTGCCGACATAGCAACACGTCATTTATGACGTTTAGCACTATTAGCAATTGGGTTTACTAGGGCAAAACGTTTGGAGCGCATTGTATGTTCCAGATAGGGCAATATCTTGACATTGGTTCTAGGGTGGAATCATGGCCATGGCAATACTTTGAAGGCTTTTAGAGATTAACCTATTTGAAAGCTCTCAATGTTATTTGTTGGTGTATTGCAAGAAACCCACTTCACTCGAGAAGTACTAGACGTAGTCACGTTAAAGCATATTAGGCCTAAGCCCTCAATTAGGGGCGAGGTCTAAGAAAAGACAAGGCCGATAGTGGGCTCGCAACAATAACATGTCATCGAATGGAAACTTTTTGCAGTCCTCAAAATGATATTCCGACCTAAATCGACCAGTAATCTCCCCGGCTCGTACAAGGCTTGGATTATACGACTGCCTTCACAGGCGTAGAGCATAAAGTTCGGATTACTTACCAAACCGATCCAACACCAGACATGGGCCTAGATCTTACCACTCACAAATTGAAATTTGATAAGGCCGAACCCAATTTCCAGTCACCCCCACTTTCTGCCTACAGTAGTATCTCAAGCGAGCGACAAGGGCTAGCGAACTCAGCGGAGGCTACGGAGCGCGAGTGATCCCCGGCCCAGTGGGGCACAATCTTGGCCTCATTCACTCGTACCGTTGTAACACAAGATTACCTATTATGATGGCGGTTAGTAGCACCAATGCTTGTCCCCGTATCGGCTCATTAAGCACCCAAAAAAAGGCTTTTTCTCAGCCACATGCACACGAACGCAGGGCCATGCTAGCGCTTAGAAGAACCAAGCACCTCCCTACACTCTGCATGGGGGCCACATGGGCACGCAAGGACGTTACCTAGGTATGCACTGGCAATACGTGTATGAGGAACGGGCATGGGCCCCACATTCGTCATCCACGCTGCATCAATTGCAAAAACGTTGGTTAGAACTCAGACCTGGCTAATCATGAGCGGCTATTTGAGACGATTTGCTACCACATCTGTCAGACATTCTTCACCATTAGGATAGTGCTGATTGATTCTATGTTACCGCGGAGGCGGTCTGGGTGAGTCCATCGTGCACAACCGTCAGGCGTTCTTCGGCCACCTATCGGGAAAGTGTTGATCAGGCCCACCGGTACCTCCCGCGGAGCAGAGGGGTACAGGGTGTTGGCACGTTGTTTTGCCATAGTAGATACCTGTGCCAAGTTTACCCAATCAGTGAAACCACATGACAGAACTTTAATTCTCCTACTGGCTTAGCTCTCGACAGGGGCCCAAGCTAGTATGCATATACCCCGAATAGTGGATGGGATAAGGTGAATGAGGTGAGACCACGTACCCCAATTATGTTTTTATTACGACACCCACCCCCCCCCCCAAATACAAGATGGCTGAGAATTGATTTAATTCCAACTTTATTTTCAAAACATGACTAGTGGCCTGGGTTCCCTAATTCCTCAACTTTCTAAGATGGATGTTTCTATACAGCTCCGTACAAATTGAAAGTTGCTAGCAAACTATGACTTGGTCTAGTAGCTTTTAGATAATCTCCATTAAATCAGTTATTTGAGTATGCCAACTAGAATATAGACCGGATCGCGAGGTCAAAGAGGCAGCTTTTGCTTGAAGAAACCTTCCTCTAGAAAAGATACTATCTCTTTGGAACCCAAACAGAAACTATCCATTTCCTTCCAAAGCCTTATTTCGGCCTAACCATAGCTTTTGCGTCTTTGTACATATGATAGCAACGGCCTGACTCGAACTCCACTCTTTGGAATATCCCTTAACTATAAACTAGGACAACAAGTGTTTGCGATAAAGGTTTCTCTTCTCTGAAAAGGCCCGAGAAATTTGTTCAGAGAGTAACTGGCTATTTTATCTCGCTTCAATGAGTAATCGAATGTCCATCTCAAATATGAGGTTTGATGGGCTCGTAATGGCACTGCCGGGTCAACAAGTTTACCAACTAGACGTTCCGTTCAGAATAACTTCGGAGCTGTACCAGATGCGATGTATGTGAAATAAATAATCTATGCTCATGTACACTAATAAGCACTGCAAAGTGCAACCATACGCATTTGTGGTTAACAAGCCAATGTTGAAAGCCCCTATACTTGAACACGTCCACGGCGCACGAGACAACAGTAGTATGGTGTGTTATGGTATTTGGGAAATGACTAGAGTAGTTATACTTGATCAAGAACGGAATCAAAACATTCATTTCAATACGCAATACAGAGGGTTTGACATGAAACACTCGGTGACGTGTCGATGCACGGCCCTTTGAACCAACATTTGAACCTAATGCAGCGTGCGGGCCATCTACGCAAACTACCGTTGCCGAGCCACCGACTGTAGTTACACTTTTTTACTGCTTAGAGTTGGTGTATATCGACTTGTAAATGTGACACGCACCGAATCGGCGCGGGTATCGAAGGCATTACGTCAGATAGAAGGTTCAAAGGGGACATAAATCCGTGTTGTATCCTTCGGTAGCAATGACAACCCTAACCCACAATGACCGACATCCCACCAGACCGGGCGAAGAGCCGTCGAACGCATAGTGTGCTCGCCTGCGAGGAATGCCGCTCACGCAAGCTGCGGTGTGATATGCGACAACCTCAATGTAGTACATGCCACGATCTGGGTATTTCATGCGTAACCAACGCAGCCCGCCGGCCACGGGGCCCTAAGAAGGGCCATGTCAACGCTTTGAAATCTCGAATAGGTGTGTATTGCAATAACACAAAATCAATAGAATAATAGCTGATATTAAAAACTCATGAGTAGCTTATCTAGAACGCCAATTGAATGGTGGTACACAACACCAGGAAATGGATACACAGCCTGATGGGCAGGAAGATACAACACAGGCGTGGGAGCCAGTCTCTTCTACAATATGTGACCCTGTGGAAGAGAACTCTGATGAAGACAATCCTCTGGCCTCCGTAAACTCACTAGATATTGGTGATTTGGAATCTGTCGCACTCCCGCAGTGGCCTCCTACGATTCCTGCATTGAATTTTGGCAAAGAGTGGAGTAATAACATTGAAGGCCTACCAATAGTGCCAGAACCCACGTACTTCTCTATGCCAGCTTCTGGTAGCAGTATAGCCGGAGCAACATTACCTTTCTCACCTCTCAACGTCAGTAACGGCTTAACCCAAGATGGGCCCAAGGCTGCAGCACAGACTCTCCTCTCAAATTCCTCTGTAGTTGAGTTGTCGAATTTGGAATGCGCAGATCTGTACGTTATCCATTCCAGCTCACAGTGTATGAGGGGCTAATACGCTGCACAGAGATGATCTATTCTTTGAAAGGGTGTACCCCTTTGCTCCCATCATCAACAAATGTCGCTACTACGCACTTGCTGAACGAGCAAAATCTGAGCCAAACGAGCCGTTTACATGCCTACAAAATGCCATGCGAACGTTCGCAGCATCTATGGGTAGCCAATTCAGTCATCTTTGGTCTCCATTATATCACCACACCCGCTGCATGCTAGACACTTGGGATAGAAATATATTAGATGAGGCAGTTCCCATAGAACTAGTACAGGCTTGGCTTCTGTTAGCCAACTATGAAATCCTCAAAATCAACATTCAGAGGGGTTGGATCAGCGCCGCTCGTTGTTTTCGCCTAATTTATCTTCTAAAGCTCCACGAGATTGACAATCCGGAAGGCTGGCCGACACCGCCATGGGCTAAACTCTCTTGGGTAGAGATTGAAGAGCGAAGAAGGACATTCTGGGCAGCATATTCGCTCGATCTTTATTCAAGTCTCGTCAACCGCTTGCCAGTTGTTCTACATGAGCAAATGGTAAGAGCCGACCATAAATTTCTTTATTTCGAAGGCTACATGAATCTCTAACGCATGCCAGTAGATACTTACACGCCTGCCAGCTCCAGAGCCGGCATTTCGACATCAGCAACCAGTCGAAACGGAGTTCTTGGTGACAGCTATGACTAAGAATGGAGAAAAGCTCTTATCGCCTTACGCAAAATCCATCATTAGGCTCACACTACTTGCCGGTAGCGTCTCGCACAGAAACCAATGCAACGTGGAACGTATCATTGAACGCAGGTCCCTAGACTATCTCGCGCGCCACAGGGCACTCGATGACATACTAAACGAAGAGATTCAAACGAAATCGAGTACCGCTATAGATTCTGAGCCGTATGACTCTACCTCTCTCTTTATTGACATGTTATCGCAAGCAACAGTGCTTGTGCTCTACAAAGCTTTGAATTATCTGCCTCGGGATACAGATGCATGTAATGAAATTTACGATATTTATGGGCAGAAGGCGACAAAAGCTGCAGAAAGAATCCACAACCTGACGCAGGACCTATACCAACTGGGCTGCTTCAAGGTCAGTTAGCAATCGAATTCCCCACTCCCCTTGCATATCCTGACTCAAGACATAGATACACCCATTCACACCAATAGTTCTGTATATCAGTGCCGAGTTCGTACGTCCATGGAATGGAATTAACGATACTTCTGTAATGCAATTCAAAGCCATGTCTAATGCTCTCCATAAACTCTCAACCACCAACAACTTCGCTAGAACATTTCTACGAGAACTTGAAATAGATCAGGAATATTGGCCCTAGGGAAAGGTTCTCGAAGCTTACATAAATATAATTTTTTTTCCAAGAACTGCAGCCAGGCCGTTTGGTTTAGATATTCTATCGCCAAAAGTCCAAGTGCTTTTGCAAAAGTAATAACCTTATAACGCAGTTAACGATCGAAAGGCCAGTGACAAACCATAGAAATCTTCCGATAGACCCAAAGTAATGGTGACCTGTCATATCACATTGTTAAGTCTTAGACCCTTGCCGCCTTTTATACGTTATACCACAAATGTTAGGTGGCTGAAATGAATTGCGAGCTAATCAACCAGCCAGTTTCTTACCGGCTTCGCCTCCAATAGTCTCCATCAGCCTTTGCCTAATATGCTCACCAATTACTGTCTCGACTCCAGATCCATCCAGAGCCCGACACTTCAGAGCTAGATTACCGTTCATGAAGAATGGCGTGCTATATCGAGATTTGGCATTGTGGTTTACCACTCGATGGCGTGCGCTCTTGTAATAGCCACCGGTCCATTTCTGCATCATATCTCCGATATTGATCACGTAGGAGTGCTCTAGTACCGGCACGGGAACCCAGGTTTGGGTAGGAGGGTAAAATACCTCTAGTCCTTCCCGTCCTTCCTCTTGGAGCAAGACCGAGACGTTACCAAAGTCGGTATGATCGCCCACTGCAATTGTTATCAGAGCTGTAGTTACCTAGACTTACCACCCAGGAAAGCAAAGGTGGTACGGAGGGAGGAAAAATCCATACCTCCATATTGATTCTCACACCTAACAGGCTGAGGCGCATAGTGGAGTAGTCGCAACGGTGCTGATGGATTTTCCGTCATCTTATCGAAAACAGTTGGCGAACAGTTCCACTCTTTCGGAAGCCCAAGGGCTAGAACCTTGACGATGACCTTGACCATTTCTATCATCTTGCTGTGGTATTCCATCACAGGAATACGAAAATCTTTGTCAGGAATTGATTTAGGCCATTGGTTAGGGCCAGTGTGAAATGTGCCAGCTTCCGGAGCATCTGCGGGTGTCTCACACCCAATAATGAAGCCCTCGATTAGTTAGTGCCAGCTATAGAGAAAGTATATTATGAAGCAACTCACCTCCTTCGTGTCTGGTAAGAGACCGTTCTGATGCACCTGTAGCGCAGGTGGCTCATAACCGCGGAATGATTTTCCCATTGCCTTACCAATCCAGGTATCCATCTTCTCCTGCATAGGTAGGGAAAAGTAAAGTTTAGCACAATTCATTACGCTATCGCGATCTTCCTCGGAAATGCCGTGGCCGAAGAGATAGAAGAAGCCGTAAGTAGTGCATGCATCGCGCATAGCCTCGACTACCTGATTCTTGGCTTCCATGGACGAATTTCCGTCTAGGAAGGGGCTGATATCCACGGATGGGATCGTGGTTGGAGGGTCAATGCTACCCATTGTGATTGAGTTCGTTTGCGCTTTGCCTTACTGATACAATAACTGCTTTTTAGAGATTGGAGTACTACAGATAAATTTTTGGCAGGTAGTATGACCTATGTATAAATCTCCGACCCTACCACCCACCGCATCATGGTTGCCATGCGATGGTTTGAATTACCAATTTGAAAACATTAAGAAATTTTCGGAAAAGGTCTGACACTCGGGGTCGGGGATAAGCATTGAAACCTTGCATACCTACTTTGAGCGGTTTTCATTTGTGGGTGGTTTGAGTTAGCTATAACTCTAAAAAGTTGCCCCGAGACGGAAAATCTATGGTTACTATTACGCCGAAAGAAAGGCAGAGTTTGATGTACAGGAATTCGCGAGTGCAGAACATGGTAGGGCAAGATCAAACTCCCGCACTCAATAATATTCTAGACTGCAATATTAAGCTTAGCCCTCTAGCAATATTGTTGATGGTTTCCAGTCGTCTCACAACATAACCACACCTGCACTCAGCCTAACGGACAACGCAAACTCGAAGTATTCATCGTTGTAATAACCAAGTTTTCGTTACTCACCTATACAAAATTCATAAATGTCGCAGCCCAGCATGTCCGACAAACAAGATTGGCTGGTTCAATTCCCCATCAACGAAGATGACCTCGGAGCATGGGCGGACAACCGCGAGGCCCATATTTCTCACCTGAAGCAATATGTGGCAGACGGAACTATTGTTTTTGGCGGTCCAACATTAGCGAAGCATCCTAAGCAGCCAGGAGATGTGATGAAAGTCAGAAGCAGCATCTTAATGTTCAGAGCGGAAACTGAAGCGGATGTCCGCGCAATCATTGGGGAGAATGCGTTTTTTCAGGTTGGTGTCTGGAAAGCGGAAACAATGGTTATCACGCCTTTCCGGTGTACTGTGAGAACGGCACTAGTTTAAGTGTGACATGCATCAGGCTTGGAAACTTAGGGTAGCAAATACCACGGGAATATATTGAATGACACGCCCCATTTGTAGTCATGGCCTGAGTGCCTTGAAGAATTAAGTCCTGCAACAACGAAGAATAATAGCCTTTCACTTGTTACAGCTTGGTGTAGCCGAATTTGACCCAAAGCCATGTGCGTGCGGTTTGATAAGTTCATTGAAGGTTCTCGCCGTCGCGCGTGGTCTGAATTTGTAGGATTATTTTTGACTTTCTAAGCTTATCGTTCCTCCTGTGGCATATTTAGAAAATATCAAGTTTATTGCGTGTCCAGTCTATTTTTGTTGAGGGTATATATGCAAGCTATGGGATTTTTAAGAAAACCGCGTATAGTTGGTTCTAGTAAAGGAACAATACAACGACTAAGTGTGTATACTAGCGGTTCCTAGTACTTTCTATTAATGGAACATATCCCAGAATTTACGCCTTCATATTCAACTTCGAACCATAGAAAGCCACCCGAATCGCAGCGTAGCCCAAGCCTGAGACAATTGTAGGCACACCACCGAACGTCCATAATCTGTGCCAATGCAAAGAATGGTCGCTGCCGGTCAAGATGGCGCCACCACTGGGGCCGCTAATCAAGACACCTAGAGCAATGATGGCATAGCCCATCCCCACGCGCGTACCCAGCCTTGACTTATCTTTGGTCAGCATAGCGATGCAAACAGGCGGCAGACCGATGAGCGCGCCACTCATGAAGCCAGAGAGTAAGGCTAAGACGATCACCGCACCCTTTGAGTGCACGGCCATCATGCAGAGCATCAACAGGCCCGAAATCAAGGCCGATGGTACGAGGAGATTGAATGGACCGAGCGTATCAGCAAGTTTGTTGGGGATAGTGCGGCCAAATACTGATGCGGCGTTAAAGATCGGGACAAGATAAAAGGCAAGCGAATTGCTAGTGATGCGTGTCGAAGCAGCGTAATAGGACAGGTAAAATAAGATGACAAAAAGACCCATGTACGCGATGAGCGAATTGAGGATAAAGCTCATGTAGGCGACATCTTTGAAAGCAGTAACATCAACCAAGGCCCGAACTTTTGGCGGCTTGACGCGAAGCTTCATGACGGTGAGTGGAATCATTAGCGTGGCGAGTGCGATGAATCCAATGACACGAGTGGCCCAAGGAAATCCGATTTGTTGAATAAGGCGATACAGGACGATAGGATAAATAACACCGCCCAAGGCAGACCCAGAGGCAGCAATACCCATAGCAGCGCCCATCTTAGTGGTGAAGTATTGCGGGATGATTGCAACACAAGGAACAAACAGACAGCCCGTGCCGATGCCAACGACAAAGCCTTGCGCTAGTAGAACCTGCCAGAGCGAGCCACAGAGGCTAAGCATCATATGCCCAAAGACGACCAAAAAGCTGCCGACGAGGAGAAGAGTGCGTAGGTAGCCACGATCGTAGATTGGACCGACGAAGAGGCCCACGAATAGTAGCATGAAAGCGGCAATCGATCCGACCCAAGAAATGTCGGAGGAGGTCGCAGTAAAAAGCTGCCGGGACTCGTAGTATGTTTGATAGGCACCGAAGGTATTCAAGATGCCCCACGTATTGAAGTAGAGCATAAAGCTACCCAGGACGTTTAGCCATGCCGTCAACCCGCCGTTCGGAGGCCCAGGAGGTCCAGGAGGCCCAGGAGGAGCATTTGGAGAACTAGTGCCGCTAGAGGGTCCGGATTGTGAAGGAATACTATCCGTGGCAATCTTTTCACCAGCCTCAGCGGGCGAAGGATGAAATTGGGCAGTTGCGTCGCTCATTATCGAGATTTGTTGTTGTTGGCTCGAGGAGTCCCAGGAGCGCCAATTTCAGGAGGTGTAGGTGGGTGTGACACAACCTTAATGTTGCTGTCGTTCTGTCTCGTAGAGCGCTCAATATTGTTATACGCGTGGGTGCTCTGTGTTTTGACACCCCACGAGCCAGGGCATCCATGGTGTGCGTCACTATCATCACCAGTCTGCCAACGGACTTGTTGCTCGGGTCCGCTTTCGCCGGACGTCATCTTGATAGGTTCTTGTTTGCTTCCTATTGGGGATACCGTGGCGACACCGCATTGGTATCGCCGATGGGCGGCTTTCGGACATGTTGGTCGGACCCGCCTTTTCTCCGCACACGTCAGCCCGCTGTCATATTGTGTGCGCTATAGCAAAAGTATTTTCCGAAATGCGAAATGCGAGTTTGCCAAGATACAGTCGCAAGGCAATCAGCATAAATAAGATAATGCAAGACCAGGGCCAAGGCCATGATGGGCTGATTGGGCAAAAGTAAAGATTAATCGGCCTGTAGAACGTTATCGTCGGTAACGATAGTAAGCTTTGGTAGAGATCCTATATTTTGCCCTTACTTTGGTGAAAGATTTCTGCACAATCCATCGAAAGCCAGTATGACTATCGATGTGACGGACCCAACGCTCCACCTGCCGCGGATCTTGTGTCTTCATGGTGGTGGCACCAACGCCCGCATCTTTCAAATGCAATGCCGGGTCTTACAACGCGCCCTCAGCCCATTCTTTCGGCTTGTCTTTGCAGAAGCACCCTTCCCAGCAGAGCCAGGCCCCGACGTTACCTCAACTTACAAGGATTATGGCCCTTTCAAGTCCTGGTTACGCGTCAAGCCCCAGGATCCAGAATTGGATCCGCACCTCGTTGTAAAAAAAATAGAGGCCTCATCAGCTATCGCTCGATTGGGTGACGATCACCAGGGCGCGACAGGAGAATGGGTTGCTCTCATGGGTTTTAGCCAGGGTGGTAAACTCGCTGCCAGCATTTTAATGAATCAACAGGAGCTAGGGCGGCGAATTGGAGCCGACGCTATCTCGCCAATGTACCGCTTTGCCGTACTCTTGGCAGCACGGGGCCCATTGGTATGGCTGCACCCTGACTTGTCTATGCCCTCAACACTGGTTGCTGCCTCGGAGCCGACCATGGGGGTTCAGAGTCAAAGCATGGTTTCTGTGCAGGACCAATTAAGAATTCCCACGATTCATATCCACGGCCGTGCAGACCCAGGGCTGGAGTTTCACCGGAAATTGTTGCATCAGTATTGCGATTCTCAGTTTTCAGTACTTGTTGAATGGGATGGTAACCATCGCGTGCCGATCAAAGCTGCCGATGTCCAACCCGTCGTCGAACAGATACTTTTGATGGCACAACGCACAGGTGTGCTCAAGTTTACCACAGAGCCTGATTCTCAAAAATGCCACGTAACAATGGCGCGTGGATATTCTCTAGCTTGGAAAAATATTGTATCCGGCATTGAGGCAGGCTAGTGCCCTCAACCGAAAGGGTTTCAATCCCGTCAGTTTTAGGATAATGTACAGTTGAACTATAGACACTATAGACCTCAAGAATACACCCTGTGCATGGCCACACATCTGCATCCACATATTGTGGACGCATATTAGTTTTGCTGTTTGGATAACGATTAAAACTATTTAATATAACAACAAAGATAAAACTTTCCCTAGCGATATAGTGGTATTCGTGGAATAAAGTAGGCTCTTACTCTTTACAGCGTGAAGCGTTGACCCGTTGGGATATAAAGTGTCTATAGATCAAGCTTTTAGCTACAGATCTTTGACGCAACACCATGGCGTATACAGATGGTTTTAAGAGCATGGGTAGTTTCAGTACAATTGATACGCCCCATAACCGTCCGAGGAGTCCACATTATTACGTCCATGTACACGTCCGAAAAGTTTACAGTCTCTGCAAAGAAATTTTTCACGCCGATGAATACTTGGGCCCGCAAAGAGAGCAAAGGTGTTTGCAATTGTGGCACCATGACATTTTCCATTATAGTTCAAAGGAGGAACTAAGGTAAAGTAAACATAACCAAGAAAAGTTGAATGATCTTACTCAAAAGAATTTTTTATCAAGCGATTCTTCAATAATTACCTTGCTTGTATTTACTCCGATTGAAACCTACGCATGTAGCATTAGTAATTCCGAAATTATTCGTGTAACCACATCAAATATCAACCCTTAAAATTTGTAATTTAGTCACCGATCCAAGACAAGGAAAGGATGCTTTAAGTTGATTGAATTTCCCTACAATGACATTTAATAAATATTTACTTCTAGCTAATCCTCGTCTGGCAATTGTGCAAATACTACGACTCTATTCATAACTAGCGGCAACAGCTACGAACACTCAAATATCACGTTAGACATGTCTTCCAATGCCTCACAAGACGCCATCGAAATTGCTGTCATTGGCGGCGGCATTGTGGGCCTGGTGCTTACTGCTGGCCTAACACGGCGAGGTGTACGGGTCAAGCTCTTTGAACAGGCGCGCAACTTTTCCGAGATTGGGGCAGGGATCGGATTCACAGCGAATACGGTTAGGTGTATGGAACGAATCAACCCGGGTGTTGTAACAGCGTTGCGAGCGGGTGGCGCTGTCAACGTGTCATTGGATGAACAAGACCCAAACTCATATTTGCGCTGGATTGACGGTTATGGTCAACAAAATGAAAGTGACCCAATGTACCAGAAGCAACTGCTAACGCTCGATGCTGGAATAGGGGGCTGGGAGACGGTCAGACGAGATCAGTTCTTGGAGGATCTTGTGAAAGTCATTCCTGCTGGTGTGGTTCATCTTCAGAAGCGGTTGGACACGATAGAGGACCAAATGGGAAGGGACAAGGTAAGCCTTGTATTTACTGATGGATCTAGAGTAGAAGCGGACGCCGGTAAGTATCTTTAACTCTGGATTTGGTGGCAATCGAGCTGAAATGTTGTCAAGTGATCGCTTGCGACGGCATCAAATCGAGGACACGACAGCTTCTCCTTGGTCCAAAAAACCCCGCATCGTACCCTCAATTCACGCACAAGGTTGCGTACCGCGCGTTGATTCCGATGGATAAGGTTGTTGACGCCATAGGCGAGTACAAGACGCACCGGCAGCAGATGCACGTTGGCCCTAACGCGCATCTCATTCATTACCCAGTCAACACCAAAACGATAGGTGCCACGGTAGTCATCACCGATCCTAATGATTGGCCCCACGACAAGCCCAATACCACGCGTGCTTCACGCAAAGATGTTGAAGAGGCCCTCGGGAACTGGTCTCAACCCGTGAGGAACCTGGTTGCGCTATTTCCTGAGGAGCTCGAACGATGGGCCTTGTTTGATCTTCACGAGTATCCTGTCCCTAAGTATAATGAAGGACGTATCTGTCTGGCTGGTGATGCTGCGCACGCTTCCAGCCCACATCACGGGGCCGGCGCTTCTTTTGGCATCGAAGACTCACTCTGCCTCTGTGAACTGATGGACGAGTTGATCATGGATCTCCGCGAGCATAAATTGAACAAAACCGACGCGCTCCGAGCCGTTTTCGAAACGTACGACAAGACTCGTCGCACGCGGACACAGTGGTTGGTAAACAGCAGCAGGCGAGTTTGTGACTTGTTTCAACAGCCTGAGTGGGCAGACCCAGCCAAGCGAGTCAAAGCCGAGTCGTGCTTTGAGGAGATCAAAGATCGATCATTCAAGATATGGCACTTCAATTCCGCGGCCATGGTTGAGGGAGCAGTGGCAGACTACAGAAAAAGAACACAGCAGCTGCGGGATAACTCAGCGAACGGGTCAAAGAAAGTCACCGTTACCCACGACCTGAATGGGGATATAATCGCGCAAAGGCTAGATAGATAGGGTTTACTGCTTTTACTTTTAAATCTATGCAAACTTTACTCTAAGCGAACCCAGCCATTCAAAGAGTAAGCCGAGCTTTCCACTGCAATTAACTTTATTTGTAAGACCTTCTGCTGTCGAAAGGGGATATAAAGTTTCTCCGATCAGTGACTTTGCATTATATATGAGTGAAGGTATTCGTCTAAGATTGTAAATCACGGCAAACTTTCAATACGAACCTTCAATTCATACCACTTTTAGCGCGACCTAACAATGTCCGAAATACAATACGATTGGCTTGTAAAGCTTCATGATCTGCAAGACACAACTGAGCTACGTCGCTCTTACCACAATGAACATTCGGGCTACCTGTCATCCCAGGCACAAACAGGGAGAATAATAATGGGTGGTGACTGCATCGTACCACTGGGACAAGGAAATGCCAAATCACAGCATCGTGTCGAAGGAAGTATCCTTGTTATCAAAGGCAGCACCGAGGAAGATGTATGGAAGCTATTGGGCGCAGATCCTTATGCGAAGTTGGGAGTGTGGGACCTAGAGAAGACTACTATCGAACCGATGAAAGTTGGCATCTCGAAAGCATTACCAGCCGAAGAATCCAGAGATTAGCAAATCATAATACCTGGATAGCATGCAGAAGGACATAGATTGTTGGTAGCTGACTGAATATACACGAATCTAAGAGCACTCGCCCAATTGAAACCACTATTGCTTCTTTTTCTCCGCTTTGTGACTCTTAACATCAGCCTTTACACTCTTGGCCAGTAGTTTGATTTCTTTCTTGAGTGCCTTTTTCTCTGTTTTTGACCACGCACCATCCTTCTTCGCCTCACGAAACTCTTCGACTTGCCCTATGACCAGGCTTGTGATGGTTTGTACGGCGCACCTAGTACACTGGTTCTCGTCGATTAAGTCATAAAGGGCAGTGGTGAGTTCTTGGCGTTTTGCTTCCGGCTGAGACCTCAAGATATTTTCTAGATGGGTGGGTTGCCAATCCCCATGGGCAGCGCAAGCATTTTCGACCCTACGCACACGCTTGTTAGAACTAGCTTCAAAAAAAAGGCTGTGATTGCGGCTGAGTTACTTATTCGTTTTCGGAACACCGTGTAGAGTAGATGTAGATGACATAATAGATGGTGACTTCGTCATCGCTTCGAGGTAGGTGTATGGTTGTTGTTGTTGTTGTTGTTTCTGGGATTTAAGATGGAGCGGTTTCGTAGCAAAGTGTCGTTGAGAGACTATAATAATACAGATAACGAAGAGCGGATATAGGGCATCGATATTTTAAAGCACATCAAACTGTCTTTTATATCGAATCTCGTGGAGTTTTAATATTGTACCAGCTCGGGGCGGACATCTGATCGCCGGCTCGGACTTCACGGTGATGGCAAGCGGACATGCCCAAATCGGATTTTTTTAGCCGAGCCACGTAATCAGAAACATTCTATTCGATAATCTCGACTGGAAGCATCAGCTTATATGATCGACATATGCCCTGCGGCCACAGGTAGCCGTTGCATAAAAGGTCCGGACATAAGAAGTCTCCACTGTGATTCAGTAAATGTCTCTCTTGTTACGATGACGCATCTCTGCGTTTACGTGGAACACTTTCATAGGCAGCGGTAAACATCTGCACCTTTGTCCCTTACCAACTACCATCTTCCAGGTGTAAACTTCTACGCACACGTAAGTTTGATTCGTTGCCACCCGTTTGCAAATGCTTGGTCCCAGTCAGGACCTACCATCATCCCGCTTAGCATCATGCTTTGAAGCTGTGATGTTTTTGGTCTCATGATATGCGCCTGGTCGATTTTCTATCCATAGTGCATAGTTAGAAGAAATATGTTGGCTAAATTCATCAACAGACACAATGTGTGGCCTAATTTTGGATTGCGACTCAAACTAGACTACTGACGAGGAACTAGAAAATCATTGAAAAATCATTAAGTCGTGAATTTTGTCCCACTTAGCCAACAACGTCGGACTTAGGTAGAGCCCAGGTACTATAAGTCGCTTCTAGGGTCTTACCATGGCTGGATCGGTGTGCCATACTCACGAACTACTTTGCCGGTGTCGCTATCCCTTTTCCCCTCGATCACATTCTGAATGACCTTTGCCGCAACGCTTGAATGCTGACCGCCTAGCTTCCTTATGAGTTCGGGATTTCCGCCCAAATCTGTAACCACTAGGCCTGGGGCAACCGACCACACCTTTACGCCGTCATTCTTCAAGCGTTTGTTCCATTCAACCATCATCATATTAAGGCCCGCTTTGCTGCAACGGTAGCCCATAAATGGCTGGGATTTAGGAAGACCAGCCGGCGAGAAGCTGTTCTTGGGATTCCCGGGATCGGAAGATTCGTGTAGTGATGAAAGACCACTTGTAATGAACAGCAGTCTCGGGTCGTGTGACTTTATCAAAAGTGGAAGGAATGCTGTAGTCATAAGATGTGCCCCAGCCACATTAACGTCCCAAGCCTTATTCCACGCCTGACGGGCTGTCATGCGTCCGTCTACAATAGCAGCATCAAAAGAAGCGCCTGCAGAATGATGAGATAGAATCTTGTTGTTCTAGGAAAACCTCGTCTCACCTGCATTATTCACGAGACAATCTACGCGATCATACTCCGCTGCAATCTTCGTGTAAGCTGCTTCAATAGACTGATCGCTCTCAACATCTATCTGGATTGGTGCGAGCGAACTCTGAGACGCTGTAGATTCAAGGATCTTGATCGCTGATTGGGCTTTTTCTACCGTGCGACTGCCGAGTAGGATATGATATCGTAAATTGGACTGTAGCAATGACTTGACAACCTCAAGCCCAATCCCGGTGTTTGCACCTAAGGTAGCTGTAAGATTCATTTCAGCACCGGGTATATCTGTACATTCTTACCAGTTATCAAGATTATTTTCCTGTCGTCCATTTCTTTTCCTATTGGAGAGAAAATTCCTAGCGATCCGTTGAATTTTAAAGCTTGGGATATTAGGATGATGCCCTATTTCAAAGTGCACGCCACACTAGAGACGCGGAGTCATCTTGGTCTGCGCGGCAGGTATCTATGGGAAACCACAAAAAGTAACTCCGATTCGTTTTATTTATCGCTTTCAATTTTATTCCATGCCATTTCTGACAAGTACGTTTCTGTTCACATTTTTTAAATAGATTTAACGATTTGATAAACAAATTTCCGCCCAAGATTTATGTTGCGTCGCTTTCCGCTCGGTTGACTTCGTAGTAGCACCTTTGCGATACCACAGCACCCATGTCCGAAATCTTGGTCATCACCTGCCCGGGTGGCAAGCAATGCTCGCGCCTCATCCCACTACTCTACAACAAAGGCAAATTCCGACTGCGCCTAGCAGCACATTCACAATCTTCCGTAGAACGACTTAAGGAGCAGTACCCTGATTCCGAGGTTGTGAAGGTAGATATTCAGTCTCTCCCTGATTGTATAAAGCTACTTCATGGGGCGACCGCAATTAATGCGGTTCTGCCGAGTCTGCATTCGCGCGAGAAGGAGATCGGGTTCAATCTGGTTGACGCTGCAGTGAGTGAAAGCCGCCGTGAAGGAAACGTATTCAAGCACTTTGTCCTCTCCAGTGTTTTATCTACGCAGCATAGGAGCCTTTTACAACACAACCTCAAAAGCTACGTAGAGGAACGTCTCTTCCTCAGCCCAATAGACTGCTGGACCATACTGAAACCAACGAATGTGGGTACAACAATGTCCGACCGCGGAGCGGAGCGTAGTTTTGCTAATTTATTCAATCCCAACAGTTCATGGATGCGTATCCCGTGGCCGCGCTTGCAGCCCAAGAAAAGCCAATGCTTGAGAAATGGTGGACACCAGAACATGAAAACAGTGTTATTTCACTGAAGGACCTCGCAGAAGCATCAGCCAAAGTACTGAATGAGAGGCAACGCCATTATTTAGCCGAGTATCCGCTCTGCTCGACCTTACCGATATCTGAGATTGAGATTGTCAATATCATCGAAAAGCGCATCGGAAAAAAAGTCGAACTTGTCGCTCCTACGTTTGAGGTCGGCGTAAATAAGCTGATCAAGTCTCTGTATGGAAACGGGTCCGCGGGAGAGAATGCCAGTGGCGAGCTGAAGCTAGGCCTTGCTAGCGAGGGCGATCTCCGCGGAGATCTCGTTCGCGACACAGTTGAGGCCCTTATACAATTCTATAATAAACGTGGTTTGAAGGGCAGCCCGAATGTGCTGCGCTGGTTGTTGGGACGGGAGCCTACCTCGGTGAAAGAGTGGGTAGATAGCATCAATCTTAGATAAGAGGACGAGGGTTTTATATCACACAGAGGAAAATGGGACCCTATCTACGATTTGATTTCGATAGTATTATGAAAAGTTGTAGTGTCAAACGCAAGCTAGACTCAAGAAAGTTCGAATTATGAAGGTGCAACCTCTAGCCGAGGCAGGAAAATTGTCTTTCCCTGAATAAGTATAGTGCTAAATGTGAGGCCAATGCAAACCACGTGGTTATCCTTATGCATCCCTTTATTAGTGGCTACGACGTCCTTGCAAGCTATAGATAACCTCGATGTGCAAATGACATGTCGGGAGGCAATCGTGTCCTTCCTGCCTGTCAGAAATGTCGCACTCGCAAAGTTCGATGCGACCGAGGAAGCCCAAAATGTGGTAGCTGTACCCGGGGTAATGTTGCTTGTGTCATCGTAGATCCGGTCACAGGGGTACAATATGCGCGCGATTATATTCGGCAGTTGGAAGAGCAGGAAGTTCGACTAAAGAAGGCGTTAGAGGAAGAGATCCCAAATGGTCAAGAGGCGACACCTGGAAGAGGGCCTCCAACAGGAGGCACAACTGACTCCCATGGCGGTTTCGTTGGAGATAGTAGTGGGCTTGGGTATGTACCGGCACGAATTAGTTGTCTTGCACTAACAATAATAGCTTCCTACATAGCATTCTGTCTGAAGAAAAGTGGCAGCGACATCGCGCAGGCATCCTCAGTCAACTTGCGTCTCGTCCCCAAATGCTCGCACCTCATCTTGTGCCAAACGAGTTACCACCGCTGCAGGAAGCGGAGCGCTTACTCGAGAATTATTTTACTAGATTCCACATTCACCACACTTTCCTGCTACGCCAGGATGTTCTAGACATCTTTAATCGCATCTACAGCCCTTCGACAGATTCTACGAACAAACCACCCCAAGAGATGTTCCGCCTGCTTATGGTCTTTGCCATAAGTTCAACCACGCGGTATCGCGCTGGTTTAAGCACAGAACATCCATCTGGGTATTTCCTAGCCGCAGAAAGGTACCTGGACACTATACCGCTTATCAAAGATGTGGACGCTATCCAGAATCTGCTCTTGATCGCTAGATTCGGCATGTATCATCATATCGGAGCATCGCTCTGGGAAATATCGCAGCTTTGTATGCGACAGTGCATTGAATGGCGATTGCATACAAAACCGACGGAGCTGCTATCTCCCCTGCTGGAGCAGCACCATCGTCGAATCTTCTGGGAGTGCTACATCCTAGACCGATATAGCTCCGGTATACTGGGTCGGCCATTTGCTATCCTCGAATCCGAGATCAGCGTATTATTGCCAGTTGACGTGAGCGACGAAGCCATCATGGAAATTGGAGCACCAGAGCTAGATTCGATCACAGGTGGAGACCACTCGATACCAACGGAACTATCCGTATTTATATTTTGCATCAAACTTCGAAGAATTAGTTCGCGAGTGCACACAGCATTATACGCTAGTCCTGGTCATTCGCCAATCAGCAACAACACAAGCGGGACAAAAAATCCGCGCTTGAAGTCG
The DNA here is from genome assembly GCA_028456235.1 of Ophiosphaerella narmari. Taxonomy (NCBI): domain Eukaryota; kingdom Fungi; phylum Ascomycota; class Dothideomycetes; order Pleosporales; family Phaeosphaeriaceae; genus Ophiosphaerella; species Ophiosphaerella narmari. The sequence goes on along the minus strand of JALNQA010000001.1, from coordinate 1,165,096 downwards.
ATTGGACATGTGTATATGGCATATACGCAGTTCCGCAAAGAGCTTTTTGAATGGCGCACAAGTGCGCCTATATTCTTCAGTCCAAGATCGCTCTACGAGCGACCGGAATGGCACGACTTTTTGTACGAGAAAGACATGTTGTTGCTCGCGAGAGGTGCCATGCATAATATAACTCCCGTGGCCTACCCGAAAAGCAGCGTGTCAAGGGAAATACTTCTCGCATGTTACCAATCCGCCAGTGGTGTCATCCGGATTTATGCGGATCTCATGGAAAAACAAGCTATTACATGGACACGGAGCTACTTTCAAGTCATATTTACCGCTGGCTTGACTGTGGCCTTTTGCTTAGGCATTAAAGTCCTCGAGGATGGCCCTGACCTGCATGTTCGGCAGGAAACAGCTACAGGGACTCTGACGCTTTGTAGCGATATTCTCTCTTTCTTCAAGGAGAAAATGCCCGACGCTGGCTCTTTCACCGTAGTCTTTAATGTTTTAAGAGATGAGTATATCAAGGACAGATCTCGCGGGGCACGGCCTCCAAACTGGGCTTCATCTAGTCTGCAATCCGGTCTACCGACAGAGCAGCTGAACTCTACTCTTCCATCAGCAAATATGGCGGAGCAAGTCGATCCGGAACAACCTAACCTATTGGAAAATTTTGACGCAACACAACCCACCGACATAGACCAAGAGTTTGGGACATACGATTTTGGACTCACGGACAACTTTATGACGCAGCTAGAAGTAGGAATGGGCGAATATGCTTGGGGCTCAATACCTTTGGATGGAAATTTTTGGGATCAAGTCTATTGGGAGTGAGTGCTATTGATGTAATCCGCCAATCGATCTACCGCTGCCATTGCCGTTTCCATCTGCGTCTCCGCCGTCGCAGCACCAATATGCGGTGTGCTTACAACTCTTCCTGTTGCCCATAGGCCGCCATATCTCTCTTTGCTTGGAGGCTCCTGCTCATGGCAATCAAGTCCCGCACCAAAGATGAGCTTTTCTTCTAGAGCTCGCTGAAGGTCGGCCTCGTGGACGATGCCGCCGCGCGCCGTGTTGATGAGGATCGCATTCTTTTTCATGCGCCGCATTTGTGGGTAGGAGATCAAACCGCGTGTTTGCGGAAGCAGGGGAATGTGCAAGGTAACCACATCCGAAGCTTCAAGGACTTCTTCAAGCGTTTCCGCTCGGGTATAGGGAATGCTTTCCCAGGCATCCTTTGGTAGTAATGGATCGTACGCTACAATGCTACAGTTGAGACCTCCCTGGAAAACCTTGGCCACCTTCTGACCAATGTTTCCCATGCCGACAATGCCAATTGTTTTTCCGCTAATAATCACGCCGCCGCATGTCTCCTTCGGTACTAGACCCCCGCTGGTTTGTTGCGCTGTGATGTGACCTACTTGCCGAGCAACACTCATTGTAAGCGCGAGAACTGTCTCAGCAACTGCTTGCGCATTCACGCCTGGGGTGTTGAAAATCTTGATTCCTCGACTCGCACACGCTTTCGCGTCAATCTTATCAATGCCTTGCTATGATGTTAGCGCAAGCTAATACACCTAGGCGTCAAGAAATCCACAAACCAACGCCTTGCTTTCCTATCGCCTTTAGTTTGGGATATAATGCGACATCGCCTTTAGTAAGGTACGATCCACGAATGAGAAGGTACTCCGCATTCTCACGCCAATCATCCTGCCGTGATTGTGAAGGTAGAATCGCGTTAAACTTGGACTGGGCGTGGGCTACGGCTATAGGATGGAACGTATCGATAAGATATACTGTCGGCTTAGTATCGATTGCATTTGGCGTTGTTTCGACAGGTGAGTCGATGCGACCTGGCGCCATAACGTCGAAAGATAGATAAAAATGTTAGGGAAATGGTGCCCTTGGTGCTACGCTTGACCCGTATATAGGGAAAGCGTCTAGCACTCTTATGCGTCGGCTATTTACCATTGAATTCTCCCTGATGCTCATTACTGTGAGTTGTGGATCGTCCCGAGGCGTATGTCGGATCACGTCCGATGTGCTGGTTCGGCAGTTGGTTTGGTTTCGGTTCCCCTCCGCTCGGTCGATCGCTCAAGGCGGAACAGCGCTAATGCCTTGCGAGCCCAGTAATCCTATTACCTGCCGAAGATAATGTTCTGAAGGTGACTGGGAATAAAGATCTCAGAACCTAGGACTAGTGCGCGAAGTCGTTCTTGGCGGGCGGGATGGTCTACGCCCCTAGCAGCCACCATGTATTCAGCAATGATATCTCGAAGGATTCGGACTGATGAGTAGCGAATTGACAGCACCGTCAATATGATGAGAGCTTGGTATCGGTTTTGGCCTTGCATTGATGAATTCGACGCTCTTGTTCCAAAGTCGGAGATCGCTTGTGTGTCGAGTCGGATTAGACTGATCCCCATGCCAAAAACATATAATGCAGCAAATACTGAGACAGCACCTGATTGAGAATTGATGTGGGCTTCTAAAAGGTCAAGATAGGTAGTAAAAGCGCGCTTCGCATCGTCCAAAATGAGAGAATATCCAGGATCTAGGTTGATAGAAGGACACTTAAGTAGTTCCATATAGCCTTGTGAGAGTAGCTGACTGTGATGGAGGATAGAGCCTTCATTCTTCATCATAGACATTTCATGCCAGTGGCGTAGATTGATAGAGTGGCATAGCAAATCCTTTTCGCTATTCTGGTGACGTATCGAACGAAGTATTTGCGCATGTTGAATCAGATAACGAAATATTACTTCATTATTGTCAGATACTTCAAAATCTGGTGTAGGAGGCAACTGTAATTGTAAGTTAGTAGAGTTACATGCATCTGGGCTTTTATTGTGACTGACTAGATTTAAGACATCATCGTGGCTTATAGAACAGGGCCTATCGAGCGCCATGCTGATATATGTGTCCAAAATATATATTATCCCAAAAGCTCTCTGAATTCTACTCTTTTTGTCTACATCTGGATCTGCCTCTGTTATACGAGTTGTATGCATACCAGACGCAATGCAACGCGTCAAGGCGAGACCAAGTAAGTGCCACGTTGATCCACCGAGGGTGGTAAATGAAGAATATATCGTCAATGAAGTCAGGCAGTAGACCATGACGAGGTCATTCGCATCGTCGAACACCCGTGACATTAACTTTATGGCTCTTCTTGCGAGGTTTGTCACCACAGCTTCTTTGTAAGAATAGTCAGGGGAAAGAAGGATGCCAGTAGCAATTCCAAGATATGTGATGATCAGTTTCTCGGGCGAATCTGTTGCCAGTTGTTCTACATTGCCCGTCTCGTGAGACTGGGCTGCGTCCTCGTACATTTCCTGTAACTCGTCATTCACCATGAACGGAAAAGAGCCGTGTAAATACTCGCAATAGCGTTGAAATGGGTAATTTGTATCTTTGCGGGTTATCCTTGCGTTTTCTGCAAACCATTGTTGCCCAAAATCGGCCATAGAACTGGACGAATGTAGATTGACGCCTAGAGAGTTTGTGGGATTAGACCCCGAGACAGCTGTTGCAGCATTTAAAAAAGTCATAAATGAAAGACCTTGTGTGGATTGTTGACGGCGATCGGTTCGCTCTGCCATAGCTGATAATGAGAGGTACGAGGCCTCCTGCATTGTATCATGCAAGTCGGTCCGTGGTCGCTCGTTTGGAGAAGAAGTATCCTCAGATTGCTCAAATCGAATGTCCTCATCATGGATCACCTCGGCTATATTGTTATGTGGCTCTTGTTCGCCGAACGACACGCAACCCCCAGGATCATTGCCATCATGCACACGCATCTCGAGTGCACGAATACGGTGCTTGAGGGCCTCAACATAGCTGTCGGCCCCTATATCTTCAGAACTAATTACAGAGCCATGGCGGCGTCGAACACAGTGTGCTTGCGCATTGTTGCATTGGTGACAGGGGAAGTCGCGAGAGCACTACTTTTGTTAGTTTTGAGGTCGCTGGTCGAAGTCGCGAATACACGAATGAGCCACCTTTTGCTTTCGTCTCCAGCATCGCTCGCAGGCTTGGGACATCAATGTTGCCATTGAATAAGAGGGTGGTGCTTGATGGATATTCCACTAGATTGTGGTCAAGCTGAAGTGAAAAGGTCATGTGTTGAGTGGGGAGCAATCCAATCGGATAGTTGGTCTATCTATGAGATGAGCGCACAGACGCCAGCCAAAGCTAGCTGAAGCCGCCTACCACTCCACACTCCACATAACCATTGAGTGGTGGCGAAGGAACCCAGGCTATTTTTCAAATTTCAAGCAAGGCCCGCTCGATTAGCCATTATCCACTTCGTCAAGCAAATATAGCCCATTTGACGTTTAATGAATAGAAATTGTACAATCTATACCTATGTATACCTATCCCAACACCGACTAATCCATGCCTAAGGTGTCTGGCCATTGACCTGAATATCATTGCCGTTCACATGCTTCACCTTGACCTGTGATTTACTCGATTCCTTCACCCGTTGCGAAAGTTGGGCCATTTCTCCAGCCCTCTTCGTGGCCCCACCCAACAGCAGCGGTCCATCGGTAGCTGCCATGACCCATCTTGCGCCCATGGCGCAAAACTTCTCGACTAGATCTAACCGCGAATGCAGTCCGCCAATACCAACCCACTTGCCGTGCTTGTTGCATGCGTCGATGGTCTTTTGATAAACTTCTGTCAGACGGGGATTTTCATAGTCACCAGGTATTCCCATTTCGGCTGTCATATCATTAGTACCAATAAGTAGAGAATCAACTCCTTCCACAGCTGCGAGTTCTTCAACGCACTCAACAGCCTCGAGAGTCTCGACCATGGGAATGACAAGGGTGTTGGCATTTACTACCGGGTTTGATTTCTTTGCAGCAATGTGTCGGTACTGGAAGTGTGGGAGGTTGTTGGTTGAAGATCGATGTCCTTGGGGTTGAAATTTTGCTGCTGCAACAACGTCTTTCGCATCTTGAACGGAGCGGATGTGTGGTACAATAACGCCGAGCGCACCACCATCCAAAACTCTCGAAATGAAAAATGGATCTTTGCTTGGTACACGCACGATTGGCGCAATACCAGCGTAAAGTGCTGCTATACATATTTGGCCTAGAAATAGATAAGCAAGTTCCCTGAAAACAAATGAGGAAATCCTGACCTGTGGTATCTAGATCAAAGGAGGAATGCTCCATATCGATAAGAATGCCATCAAATCCAGCGGTTTTAGCCATCATGGGGAGTTCGACGCTGCGGACAAGCTTGACGGATAGTGTGTAGGCCACTTCGTCCTTCAGCATCTTCTCGCGAATTGAGTTTGAGAGAGTGAGTTCAGCCATATTTCCAAAGTTGAAGTAGACGTTGTGATGGTAAGATGAGAGGCTGCGTAGCGATGTAGAATAGCGCTACAGTATTGAGAGGGAGAATACGGAAACGGGGCATCTTGGCCTTGATGCACCATGCCCACTTCTTAAGAAAATATGATTGCTCTACCGTTGGCTAGCATCGAGGTCGTGCCGATGGTATTGCCGGTGTACCCGGGTAGGTATGCTCAAGGTTGCGTTCCGGTTGTCCTAAGGGCGACTAGCGCCACTCGGGGCTGCACCGACGCGCTTCGGACGGCACCGACACTAATGCTGGAAGCAGAGCCTGCCTGATCATACTCTTTCGAAGTTCGCCATACGTCAGAAGGAACTGCGCGCGGACATACGCCGAAGTATGGCTTCCTACCCTGTCAACAAGCATTGCCATCGTTGGTATCGTTGTCTGGGGCAGTGCGGGGACCCTAGCGCTGGAGTATAGCTGCTTGGATCCAGACCAGGCTCACCTTCCCATGTTCAGAGATCCTTGGGAGGATGTATAAAGGTTGGTGTTAACTTCCCTAGATTGCGAACCCCGGGCCAGGCTGCTGTAGACAATCAGTGCCATTTTCTCAAGCTTGATTTCCATTGCCCCGAGGTTCTCTTTTGGTTACCGTGACGGACCACAAGACGAACAACGAGTCCATCGCTTCCCCTAAGCAAAGCGGAGAGATAATAAAGGTCGAAAATGCTGAAATCAATGAGCAAGCCATATGGCTTCAAAAGTACCCCTTGTTAGCAGGAAAATCAGAGGAGGAGCTGGCAACACTCAACAAGGCTGTCCTAAAGAAGCTCGACTGGAAATTCTTGCCTTGTATTACAATGATGCTACTCATGAAGTATATTTAGCCCCCGTAGTATGTCGCAACCGAGATCTAACAGAAATCAGTTATCTAGATCGCATCAATGTATCAAATGCCCGCCTTGCTGGTATGCAAGAGGACTGCCACATGTCAGATGCCGAGTGGTCAGCGGGCATCTCCCTCTTTTACGTGGGATACATCATATCGCAGGTTCCTGGCAACGTAATTGTGGCTAAATCTTCACCACGGGTTATCTTGCCTTGTATTATGCTCGCCTGGTAAGTAGGTTCATCCAATGACTACACTGTTGCTGACCGCTTTTCAAGGTCCGCTGTTACTATTGCTATGCCTGCAGTAACCACCCCTTGGGGTTTCATGCTTTGCCGGTTCCTAGTAGGGTTTACCGAAGGGCCGTTTCTCCCCGTTGTCGCACTCATGACATCTTCGTGGTACACAAAAGAAGAGTCGCCACTCCGCATGGGCATATGGCATGCTGGCAATATCATCTCGAATGTTTTTTCGGGACTGCTTTCGGCTGCGATCTTGACTAACATGGACAACATCGCCAATCTCCACGCTTGGCAATGGTTCCTACTGTTGGAAGGAATTGTCAGTATTCTTGTTGCAATTACTGGTTTTTGGCTGTTGCCAAACTTCCCTGACAATACCGGCACATACTACTTTACCGAGGAAGAACAGCAAATGTCGCAATATCGGCAGCTTGTATCTGCTGGTGGTATATCCGAAGATGACGAGGGCGATATGATGGCTGGTATTTGGCTGGCAGTCAAGGACCCCTTCACTTGGTTCTTCGCCGGCATGCACTTTGCCCTCATTATCGCTCAGTCGTTCAAGGACTTCTTCCTATCGATTGTCAAGACGCTGGGCTTTGGAAAGGTCGAGACCTATCTCGTACAAGCACCACCATACGTCATCTCCTATCTAGTTACACTTGCCGTCTCGTGGTCTTCAGGCCGAAACCTTGAGCACTGCTGGCATATTGTTGGATCCATCGCCACTACGCTTATCGGCGCCGTTATCATGATTTCAACGCTCAACGTCGGTGCTCGTTACTTCTCCTTGATTCTTCTTTGTTCAGGCCCCTTCGTTGGCCTTAATATTCAGTTGTCATGGGAAACAACCGTAGTGCCACGCCCTCGAACAAAGCGGGCTGCCCTTATTGCCATCGCAAATTGTGTATCCAGCGTTTCACATTGATTTACCCCGTACTTCTTCCTTCGATCTCAGGAGCCGAGGTACCAGCTAGGTGGTGGATGTATAATCGTGGGATGTGGACTCACTATTATCTTTTGTATTCTGGCAAGATATTGGGCTATTCGGAAAAACAAAGCATTGGACGAGGAAGAGAGAACCGGTGAGGTTACCACTTGGCGATATGCAACCTAAATATCTTATTACGAAAAGCTAGTGAAGCAAAATACTAGTGTATGGCGAGGTGACCATTAGGACAAATGAGCAAAACACAAGCGTTAGAGAAAGGTTCATGAAACCGGAAATATATTCAGGAATCGACAAGGAGAGGATAAACTCATCCATATACCAAGTGGTTGAGCTCAGTGGTGTCGCACATAACAGATGAGTAGTCAGCCTGAGGCCCTAAGGTCTTGAACTTCTTGTAAGAGGCGATACGCGTTTTTGTCCATTCTTATTACTTAGGATTTGCGGGTTATTATGTTATGAGATCATTGTGTGTGTTTGCCGCACGAGTTGGGAGAATTGTTAGCGTGCCCTACGTGGTTGGTCAGGAGCCCAGATGCGCAAGTGCAGCGATATCATGGGCTATTACGTGATTGGCTATCGTTCTTTGAAAAGATCAATGTCAATGGCATCGTCGACGCCGCTAGCGAAATTCAAGATCACTACGGTCAACGCGTCAACACTCTATTTTAGCCATAGAAATACTAATAGCCCAATAGAAACGATAACACCGATGGTGAGCTTCGCAAATGATTCCTCCAGTTTCACAACCCGCCCTGTTCTTTCCTGCTCAGATAGATTGCTATGAAACTTCTCAACTCACTAGGTATCGAGGGTGCAGATGTTATTCCATTACTCATCCCGCGACTAAGCGTACTTCGCCAAGGCTTCCAAATAGCTTCGGACATGCTAAATTGGCTTTCTCCACCACAAATTCTGTGCCAGCAAAACCGGCGATATCTTCATGATTCTACTCGTGCTTTCAATCCGCAAGGCGGAACTGATCATCGCGAGGACCATGATCATGCTAAGGAGCTGAGCTAAGGTGATAAAACTTACTCCTGGTAAGAACGGCTGCGGCCATATCAATAATGAGTGGTAATATACGAATGTTAGCATTAAGCATCCCGTCATCGGGAATTAGAGGAAGAGTAGGGTAACATATATAAGGATAAAGACGGCCGCGCTATTCGCCGTGTTAGTACCGAACAGTATGAGAACGGGTTTAAAAACCGAATAACTGGACCGGGATCATGTCCGGAAAGGCAACCCCAACTACAAACAAACTCGGATATTTGAAGCGCCTTTTTAAATCAGGTCACTACTACCACTCGAGCGACATTTCCTTCAAACGCAGTAACCACGCCGCAGCAAGGCTGCGAATAGATTAGAAGGTGGTGGAAAGAGAGTCTTCGGGGCGGTCGGATTCTGTATGCATCGCGGCATGGTAGATTCGACAAAAAAAAAGGCTTTGTATATCGAAAGGTTTTACATGAACGAAAACCTAAGGATATCATCGTCCGTTTCCTCGCGGTGCAGTCTGATTGAGGCTTATCTGTTCCCTAAAAGGGCCATCCATTAAGTCCCACGCTCAAAAATAGAGTAGTCTCAATTTCCTCCGCTCTAGCCTTGAGCTCATCCACATCCCAATTAGCCCACAAGTACTTTCCCTTGAGAAAGCGCGCCTCAGTGCTAGCAAGCCACACATTGAAACTTGCTGGCAAACTTGCATCATCCCAGCCATATTCATCAAGCACTTCACCTTCTTTCACTTTGATCGCCTCTCCATTAAACGTGAACCCCTCATTTTCATCTTTAGGTTTGTACTTGGCATCCTGCGACATTTCTGTCTGTACAGCACCTGGCTGAACGCTGAAGATAGAGAGCTCTGGATTCTCAAACTGCACGCACTGATAAAAGCGGGCGGTAGCCATTTTCGAGGTGCTGTAGGCGGAGAATCCAGGTGTGATAGTAAGATATGCGGCGGCTGAGTTCACTTCGATAATTACGCCGTTTTTGGTACCGTATTTGAGGAAGGCTGAGGTTACGTTGAAGTTCCCTCGAATATTAGTCCCCACGCCTTCGAACCATTGATCAGATGTTAACTCAGAGACACTGCCGAGAGGCTTGATCACTGCTGCGTTGCTGCAAAGAACGTCGATTTTGCCATTTGCAGCAATCTGCGCAAATGCCGCTTCAACCTCGCTAGCCTTTGTCACGTCGGTTGAGACAGCGGTAACCTTAGTGCTTGGGAATTCAGTTTCGATTGCCGCCTTTGTATCAAGAAGAGGCTTTTCTCTGCGGCCAAGAATGCCGACGTGCGAGGCGCCTGCTTTTGCAAAGTATTTGGCGGTTTCTGCGCCGATACCAGTGCCGCCACCTGTGATAACGATAGTTTTGCCTCTCTGTGCAATGATTTCACAATTAGTTTGCTTTTCTAACAAGAAGATTGCTTAGGAAGGGAGGTATGTGGGTTTCTTGTACGTTCTTTGCATGCAAGACATTTCTCAAGTATTCCAGGCGTGAATAGTGGATGTTGACTTACTATTGAGAAGTTAGTATCATGGTTCTCAATAGTATATATACCGCTATATTACCAGCGGATAGTTCTGGGCGCGTAGGATCCAAGGATGGATAGGTTGTCCTGTGATAGGTTTTGGTAGGAGAAGGAAAAGCTGGAGCGACCATCGTGGAAGAAATGCAGACCGAATATATGTACGAAATCTTTGAGTGATATATCTCCCCCTGTGGCTACCTCGCACAGTCTATATATACTGACTGCCTCAAGAGGGGTGTTCTCTAGCATGGAATATCAGACAACGCTTGCAGCGCGCTTGGTAGGTTTGGAGTCATGTTAGCCCAATCATGTCAGCTTACATTAGATAATAAGTACGCCCTCAACAAAGATAATAGAACTGGTTCGGATGACTTAAACAACTTGCCGTGATACAGTATCTCTTTAACTGTGTTATTATTTTGAATCGATCATGCAGTAGGTAACGCGCGGGGGCGCATTTACACTTTGCTCAAATACGGTGGGCTGTGACGGGGTGGCGCAGTGTTTGCGGAGCCTGCTTAGGTCATCAAAAAATCGTTTCATTATTTCTGCCCGAGACGCGGACATATTTTCGGCATTATAATGACGCGACATTAAGATATCTAGTTCGAACTTTCAACGTGTTAAATGATGATGATGACTGGGATATTTTCTTGTCAACCCCTCCTCGGACCACGGACCACCTCACTAGAGTCAATGTGATCCAACGCGCGATAATTCCACATCTACACGGTCAGAGTAGATAAGATTTTCGGAGGAGCTAGCTTAGATAGATCTACATCGATGCCTAGTATGGACGCATGCACGCACTCAGAGCACAGCGTCAGCTTATTACTGGTATTACCTTATCTTATGTAACTAAGCTTATTCGAAACTTATTACCAGTATAAGGGACGTGAGTGCCATTTGCTCCTATCTGCTCTCTTCTCGAATCTCACTATTGGTACTGCAAATATGATATCGCTTGAACTCCCGGCACCTTTTGTCAACCTTCAAATCCCCCTCCTTTTTATCAATAATATCCTCGCTCTAGCTATCCTGCCCAAATATTATGTCCTCCGCCTTAGCCTTACGCTACCGACTCTGATTGTGCTTATGAGCCAATCACTTTACAGACAGTGGAATGGTGCATGGGGAGCGCGATATTCTATGGAATGTTTAACCGTGATGCTAGCGTTTGTCTACATTGACTGGAACATACTCTGTAGTCCTGATAAGGAGAAGTGGCACAAGATTGATTATCACGCAGCAAAAAAGAACGATGATAGTAAAGGAAAAGAGGAGACAGTTCCGCAACAATTCTGGGCTCGAGTATGGTGGGGAGTGAAACTCACAATAGGCCATCGATACGTAGGCTGGTCAAATCAGGTCAAAAATGTGCCTGTGGAGTGTGATGCGGACTACCCACGATGGTAATGTTTTTTTTTTTTCATATCTTTGTGTTTGAAATGTGCCTAGTTAATGTTATCTAGGCTTTTTATCGCGAGGAAGTCCTTTCGCACGCTCTGCTTCTATCTCCTCGTGGACCTTATCTATGCATACACTGCATCTACACCCTACGGCTCTTGGTCGGATATCGTGCATATCAAACCGGTAACCAGCTTTGCCGATCAACCATTCCCAACGCGCTGGTGGTATGCGTGGGTACACACTTTCTTGACGTACTGGAATCTCGCGTTTTTAAATGCGGCATACGGGGTAGTATGTGTCGCAACCGGGATATCAATTCCAAGGGATTGTCCGAATCCGTTTGGCGATTTGAAGGAGTTAGTTACGTTGAGGAAGGCGTGGTCGTATGTTCTCCCCTCTCATTATACAAGGTAGCGAATACTAATTGTTGTGTGCAGATTCGTGTGGCATCAACAACTAAGACGCATAATTTCTGCCCCTAGCATCTTTATCGCAAGAGACGTATTGCGGCTCCGCAAAGGCTCATTTGCGTCAAAATATCTCCAGCTCTATATTGGCTTTGGTATCTCCGGTCTTGTACATGGCGGTGCTTCGATGCTTATCCATGGCTCGTTTAACGATGACCATGCTCTTGCTTTCTTCCTTACACAGGCGACAATTATTATGATTGAAGATCATATTATTGATCTAGGGAAAAAGCTAGGCTTTAGAGACACAGGATTTTGGCGGTTGGTTGGTTTTATATGGACTGTGTTTGTGATTGGTGCGAGCTCGGCGAAATGGCTCGCTGCTATGGCTGGTCATGGTCTGTGGGTACACGACAGGTCCCCTGATTATTTCTTAATAGGACCCAAGGTCACTTTATAAGCTAAATAACGATGCGAACATTACTATCGCCTGAACTCTATAGAAAGTTCTATAATGAAGTACAAAGCTATATATAAGCCTTACCTCAGTATACGAAGACAGCGTGTCGTAAATGTGTATCGCCATCAAATGCGATATTCCAAAACATCAAAATTGGTTAGCAAAACTACCGGCGTGCTTGTAGATGCGACCAGAACGCGCTCTTAGTATAACATCTGTCTTTATATCACCACATACGCTCTGTAGCGAGCTGAATCATAAGCATTGTCTTTAGAGCAAATTTGGCTTCACATACGCATCTGCATTTGCTCGATTCTGCGTGGTTCTGTACATGCACGGCAGGTGCAATTTGATATATAGCTAGAGACATGCCAAAGAGTGTATTCTGTTTGTAAACCAACGTTTCGAGAGTGCCTAGGATGTGAGTGCGACACGGATCGCTCAGGTACCACTGTTCGATTCGGGCATTCAGACCGTTGCTGGTAAGGCTGCACACTACCCCTGCACTAACGGAGATAAAATTACTCTTCCATCATCTACGGCCCCTCTTTTTATTTTCTTCAGGAGGGCTATGGTGGAGTATCTTCGGCAATCGGTATAGTCGCACCGTACTATTGGCGGCAGGAAATCTTCCCATGTGCAAGGCGTGCAGTCCAAAGATTACTTATGTGACGGCCTACCCAGAATCGCGATTACATTCCAGCGACTGCCATTCTGCCCCCATTACACTATGAAATTCTTCTCAGCTATCAAAGCTGGGTTGGAGGGCCTCTCGCTTATTATTTTGTTCGAGCAGGTAGCCGTAGTAGGTGGTACACCACTACCCCAGACGGTCGGTAAGGCGGATGCAATCGCAGAACTGCCTCAAGGGACAGTAAAGGGGTTCAGCGACTCGTATGGGAACTCGGTATTCTTGGGTATCCCGTTTGCAGCCTCGACTGGGGGAGAAAACCGGTAAGATCTTGATCTTTCTCAATTCCCTTCATTCGCTTACGGCTTTTACAGTTGGAGGGCGCCCCAGGATGTCAACCAGCTGAAAAAAGGCGAGGTACTTAATGCGACCAAGTACGGCGCCACGTGTCCACAAGCGATTAGCGGAATATTGTATTCGCAGCAGGGCGAGGATTGCTTGAACCTCAATGTCTGGGCGCCTTCCTCGAGCCTCAATTCGCGACGCTCTCTTCGACCCGATAGTAGCAGCTCAGGCCTTCCGGTATTCGTATACATGTATGGCGGTGCCATGGTCACGGGCTCAAGTAGCAATCCCGGAATTGTGGGTACTAATTTTGCTCGTAAAGGCGTTGTTTTCGTGAGCTTCAACACGCGTGAGAGTCTTTGGGCGTACCCCAACTCCGCCGAGCTTTCGGGTGCGCAAGAATCGCAGAATTTTGGTATCCTCGATGTTGATAAGGCCTTGCAATGGGTACATGACAACATCGCTGAATTCGGTGGCAACCCTGACCACATCGTTTTCGGAGGCCATTCATCCGGTTCTGTTCAGGTCGACCATTACTTATGGAATCATCCCGACACACGGCTTGCAGGTGCCGTTCAGATGTCCGCCAACGCAAAGTCTGGTCCAGCCGTGGCTCCTACTAATGAGGCGCTTGACCTTGTTGCCAAAGAAGTCAATTGCCCAATTGGCAAAGGTCAACTGGAGTGTCTTCGCAAAGTTGATTTGTACGACTTCCAGACTGCCGCCTTCAACTCGTCCCTGAACACCTACTTCACACCCGTGGTAGATGAGAAGACGCGTTATCAGGACTATGAATCGCGCTTTAGGACTGGTAAATACGCTTCTCATGTTCCTCTTCTGACAGGTAACTCCGACCAAGAGGGTTCTATTTTCCAATTGGTATACGGCAGCGAGAACAGCGACTTCAACAAATGGATCAAGACTTTTGATGCCGATGTTGCGCATGTTCCAGGTGACATACTCAAGGCTGCGTACAACATCACAGACTTTTCCAGCGTTTCTGCTATGAGCGGCGCCCAGTACGGTGATGCACGATTTTTCTGCCCCGTCGACTACTTGCTCAACATGCGCCGCGAGAAGCAGGACACTTGGGTCTACCGTTTCTTCACGAACTACACCACCGGATTACCAGTACCTGGGCCCACGCACGGCACCGAAATTCCCTATTTTTTCGGTGGGAATGAGGCGTTCGCAGGCCTTTCTGGCGTGACCGCAGAACAACAGCAATTTGCTGACTTCCAGCATAACTGGTTCGTGTCCTGGATCAAGAACCCAACTGCTGGCCCTGGATGGGAAAAGAGTACAGCGCTGAGCGAACCCATTGCAAAACTTGGAGTACCTGGAAATAGCCTTGCTATCGAGATAGATAGTACAGGTACCTTCGGTGCAAGATGTAAGAAGGTATACAATCCTTATCTCTCTAAGTACCCAGTAGTTCAGAGTATCAAAATTTAGGGATTTTATCTTTCTCGATGTATCACACCTCTTCATCCTGTATATATCATATATCAATCTTATAACTAGTTGTTGAAATTTTCAAATCTAAAAAAAAAGGCTAAACTGAAATGAGTTTAGGTAGACTGTAGAGCTTATTTCGGAGTAAGTAATGGTGGAAGTAGCCTTTTTTGGGCAATTTTTTTCTCGCTAGTAATACCGTCGATAGTAGACATCAACCATTTTAGCTATCCAAGAATATGTCTAGAGCAAGGCCGTAAATATTAAAGGAAGATTGTGCAAAATATTACTATCTAATTTGGCCTATAGCACCTTACCTGATGGACTTGGCCTTTATAAAAAGTAGATCTTTAAACCATGGGAAGTGTACCTTCTGTTTGAGTCAACCTTCAATTCCTAGGCGCAACTCGAAATCGAAGTGCCGTGACGCGCGACGCATAAAAATTCAGAACCTAGAGAGAACAGATTTGGGAAGAACACCACAGAGCATTGGATTAAGATAAACACGATGCTGTCTAGCATTTACAGCGGTATCAACTTGCTCACTCCCAATAATATAAAATGAACTGCTACATATATGGCTACATCAAAAAAGCGTTTTTGTGCTAATATGAATACATGCTGATCGGGAAGCGGAAAACAATGTAGGCAACGACTGAGACGATTAGTTGGCAGAGACTTTCTACAACCATAGCTGGTAAGATAAACATTGGCCAAGAACAAGGGTTAGACCATTGTTCGCAGGCTTCAAAAAGGATCCTTTGTTCTGGGGAGAATTTGTTGCATTATATTGGTAATGAGGGCAGCGCAGTAACAAAAGCTGAATTTGGCACATAAATATGTTGGTGTGCGCCAGTATTTGATAAATTGGCATTTGAATAAAATCCTGAGTTGCGAGAAGAACGGTGTTGCGAATTGAAAGTTGTCGCTCTCATCAACTGCAAATGAATCTGTCCTACTCCAGTCCTGAGAAAACGTCGTAGCTGTTCTCGATTGTGCCAATTGGTTCCGAACCGATGCAAGGTTCTCAGATTCATTCCACTCGTCTGGCTGGTTGGTTTGTCCGGCTTGCGATGTAATTTCAAACCACTATTCCGCTAGGTTTTCATCCTTTTAGGGAGTATTCAATTGCAGATTCCGTTCTTTTTGCTATCCTTAGCTTTGTAGTATATACGTAGGCACTTTATTATACGTAGGACACGGTGTACAAACAGAAATACGGAGCTAGATGATATGTAGGAACAACGGATTATACGACTATTTAAATTACTAACGAACGTGGTCTGGCGCTGCGCGGGAATAGACGAGAAATAAGGAACCACAAGGAGCCCCACCCAATACACTATAACTCTGTACCTACTATCCCACGTGTGGCCATATGTTAGACCAAGTGTTCAATTTGTAGGACCCGGCGGGGAGCTTGCGAAGGGATGCAAAAGACTCCACTAGCAAGTATACCCGCACTATCAGGACGGGACCAAGAGCAAGACCAAGGAGAATTCCGCACACCTTGCTAACGATCCTACTTTCCTGTTTCTTCTCAACAAACACACTTAACCAAAGCGACAATACAAACCCTGACCATGTAGCTGCGGTGATCGTCGAAGAGATTTGCCAGAGAATTCTCTCGGCATAGCTGGGAAAGCTGCTGTTCCAGGCAGCAAGATGAACACCTCCGAAGACTAGGCCAACAAAAGAGATATATATGGACTCTTTCCAGAATGACCGTCTACCTTGCCACAGACGTATATATGCGTCACTCATGGCAGAGAAAAACTCGGTACGGATATTTCTATGTCCGACAAGCCGCTGGTACATGAGCTTCCCGATACCCGACCGAGAGGTGAGAAAGACACGAGAGGCATGAGAGGCATGAGAGACACCGCGATGAACCTTACGTGACGAAATAGTCTTATCTCCCCATGGGTTAGTGGGATCGTGTTCTCCTGATTCACCTTTTCTAAGAAAGAGTATCTGTTCGGGAAGAAGGTGAACTACAGTCGGCAGGTCGACATCGACTGGTTTTTTCCACCATGTGAGGTACATGGCAAATGCACAGAATGCATGGAGACAGGTGTGGAGCTCAAGTAGTGTGATAGGTATATCTGGGTGTTGGGCTCTCCGTCCGATGACCTGGACGATCATCCACAATGCCTGCCATGAGACAATCAATTTGGTTAAAGAGTTGGCGTTGCTTTTATCCTGCACTTGGGCGGATGTTATCGTGATCAATTCGTTGCCATGCTCTTGTCCGGATGATTCCGATTGCCATTTGACTAGCTGAAGGACCCCATAAGGAGTCAGTGTTAGAAGGCGATTTTCCAGGTTCTCGTTGCCTTCTTCATTTCCATTGCCGGCTGCCTTTTCCTCGCTGCTATTGAAGATGGTAGCACCATGTTTGGAAGCTGTTTCCGAGGGCGCACTAATGGTGTTTGATGGCTTCGCCTCTGTGGACAATTTCTGGCCCCCAGCCGGACTTTCCATCAGAGGGGTCACTGAGTCGTAATCCTCTTTCCGGATTACAAAGCCTCCCATGATAGCATAGTAGGCCAAGAACATATCCCACGGTTCTTGTCCTTTGGGAATCTTCTTATTAACCTCTTTACGGAGTAAGCTAGCGGTCTTCCTCTCGTAGGCTGCGATGGCCATGACTCCCTCGGGCACGGTCAAAGCGACCAAGCTCCAGCCCAGTTTGCGGATCGACCTCTTGGCCAGAAGTTTCAGTAGGGTACGGTTCTGCTTTAGTGCCTTGATGGGAATAAAACGTGCCAAAGTGGGGTTGAACTCGTTCTCTGGTGGCTCGATATTCACCTGTACCGTAGTCCAGACACAGAGAAACAAGGTGATGGTGCACGTGAAGATAAGGCTAAGTGTCCCTCGACTTTTGGGGCCTGCTACCCACGCAGGCTCGTATTCTTCTATGCTTTTGCCAAGGGTAGTATTTCGCGCATGCAAAATAGCTGTGGGTATTGCGGAGCACGGCTGGACGAGCCAAAGCATAGCTGTAGACATCGGTGTTGGAGACATGGTCAAAGAGGAGCTGTCTATTTTAATCAATAATTTTCTCGAGGTCTGAGAGTAAATTTTACCTCTTGCTTCCTGTGTTTCTAGCCCACAAATTTTGAGATCATAGCCTAATTCTCAATTCCAAGCGAGAGTAGTCTGGCATAAATGGTAGTTCTCCACAGCTCCGACATTGCGACTGCTGACTCCTGCGTAGGACTCTGATAACTGGTCCGAGCGGCAGAGCCTCCCAATGTGACACCTCTGCGGGGTTGGTCCGCTGGCGTTTTCCTCGGCGACCTGGCCGCATCGACACTCTGGCCGCATCGACACTCGAATGCGCCTCAATGCATGTGCCCAACCTCAGCTGTTGACAGCGCTTAGCGAGAGGAAACCTTGTGATACGAAATGACAGGGTAAAAAGGGATGTGATGAGCCGTATGACAGCGAATCTTGTGGAGGCCGACATGCATGATCTGTATTCGGCATTTCCGGGGTGAGGGGGTATGTGACTACTGTACTGCTTTTCGCAGATGGTAGGCTATACATTTGACTGGGTTTCCCAACGGGACGCGCCGCATGCTGGGTCTAGCGAAGGCGGTTCGCTGGCGAAAGCAAGTTGAAACGGGGGCATTGGCCCCCAAACGGAACTAACAGCAGCTGATCGGCCTGACTCGATTAGTAGCACCGCTTCGGCTCTCCGAAGACTACATGTAGAAGAGCCTCAAAAATCAATCGCGACACGCGGCAAGCAGATGATTGGAATCAAGGCTCTAGCAATCTACAACTAAACTCGCCATCCTAATTAGTGGTCCTTAGCTACTTTATGGAATCAGGGCTCTTACAGGTCTGCAACTTCAGATTGTCGACAATGCACCCGCAGCCTAATCGGGTTTGTGATGCGCACCACCGCTTGACAACCAATCACAAATGTTACCGGCGCGCGCGCCGCATCGAGTTATTGTCGAGTATGATTCAGCTCACCGTGCCGTGGCTATTCGTACGCTGATTTGCTATCCAGCTAATCATCTAGCCCTCGTCAACTACTGCCGACCCGCGACTCCCCTGACGAGTGGTATACAAAGGATCGGCGATCATCTGCGTTTGCTCGCCGACTACTGGTTCTAGCACTCTCGTATTGAGTCCTCCTGTTTCTGGTATTCGAACAGAGCTGGATCCTAGATTCCGGAAATGGCAGACGTGCTGACAAAGCCGCACGGACTGACAAGGCAGTCGTTCTGACCCGCCAAAGTACCATAATTTGGCACGAATATTCGTGTAGAAGGCGTGAATACGTACATTCCGAACATGTACATTCGAATGATGTCCACATCACAGCTCTCTTCAACAAATTTAACACAGTGGCAACTTGACATCGTGATACTTCAAGATCGGCCGACTCTATGATTGCCCAAAGAGGGACACTTCGCAAATTAAGCTATCCCATGGGCTGAGATAGCCTTCTCTTTCGTGTGCAGTAACAGGTCCTATTATAAATGAGATCATCACCGGAATTCATTAGTAACTATTGATTGGGGAACCACAAGCATACTCCATCCATGCAGCATTTCATATGCAACACCCTGGCCGTAGAGAACCTAACACGAGCCGTAGTGCACGGATGTGTTTTGCCATGTAAATCCCATGGGGGTGGTACCTCACGGGCCCGCCAGCCGATGATGTGAGACTACAGGCGGACTCTCTTTGAGCCTGGGCTCTAGCCGCCATCCTATGGATTCCTATCTGCCGTGTCACCTAAGTTATCTGTTTTAGAGATTCAGCCTTGGAGCTATCCAGCCTAGAGCCAATGCACCTCCATGTCGACCGGGATTAGCTGCATTGGTTCAGCTTCTCATTTCATGTTTCCGGGTGTGAGTACCAGCCGCGTCCAACTGGGGTGGCTCGGATTTTTGCACGGATGCATATTAAAGTACGTACTAGTACAGCCTCGTAGACGGGATTGAAAATCCACAAATACCCCATCGCCGCGTTTTCTGAGCCTCTTTAACTACATCAAGCTCTCTTCACTTATTGTCTAAGCCTTTCGTTCAAAGTTGCTGCATTACATATCTTTTGAGCTATACATTTGCTATTGCATTGCTCTCCAACACGCAATTGTTCGTCGTTACAATGGTGAAACTCCATATCCTTTTAGGCATTCTCGCCCCATCTTTGACTTTCTGTCAAGATGTTTCTCCAGGAGGATCTGATCTTCTCACTGCTCTCCGAAGCGATCCTGATACCCAAGAATTTGCCAAGCTACTAGGAGAACACCCGGAACTTGTCAATAACCTCAAATCTGATAAAGATTACACAGTATTCGCTCCTTCGAACGCAGCAGTTGCAGAATTCCGGCGATCTTTTAATGTTGACGGATCACTTTCCTCACGCGCGCGAGACCTATATCGTCGAAGTATCCCTAATTATGCCGCCGCGATTGCATTGCTGTTTACAGATAGATCGAAACAGCAGAATTTCGGTATCGAATCAACGGATTTAATTTCCAATTTGACCGATCCTGATTTCATCAATCTTGGCCCGGCTTCAACCTTCGCGTCACCTACCCCGGCAAGCTTCAGTCTAGGCCGGTCTACGCCTAGCTCTATATTGTCACCTTCAAGCTCCGTGCTCCCTACGACAATCCCAACGCCTCCAAGTGCTATCCCGACGTCACCTTCAGCAACTTCGGCTCCAATATCCGTGAGCTCAGCTCCAGCCTCAGGGAGTACAGTGATACCTGTTTCGATTCCACCACCACCAGCCCGTAGAGCAGAAGCTTCTACACCGCCACCGTCACCGGCACCGTCACCGTCACCGGCACCGGAACCTGCTCATATGCCATCTCCGAAACAGAAGAAGGCGAAAAGGTCGATTCCTCAGTACTCGAATCTTCTTCGACGACAATTAAACGAGTCTACACTGCGGGTATTCTCCGGGTTTGGAAATGTGACTGAGGTGTCATTGAGCGAGATGAAATATAACCGCGGAGCTATACGAAAAGCCAACAGGTAGTTACACAGCTTGCGTCTTCATAACAATGATCTTCTTGGCTAACATTCGATCTAGCTTTTTCACACTATTTGGTGATCTCGAGACTACCCTCAAGCAAACCAATGGTATAGCATTTGCTAAGGCTCTTACCCAAGCTGGCATGCTCGACTCCCTCTCAAAGACGCCCCGAATCACAATCTTTGTTCCTTCTGACGCAGCTCTAATTGGGCAAGATTTGAATGCAAATGCCTTGCAGAGATATGTTCTACTAAACACTTTAGCTACAACCTCGAGCCTCGCGGCTGGTACGTATAATACCAGCGGAGGCAGTTCGATTAAAATCACTACTGGTGCCGGTGGATCCTTCTCGGTCAACAATGCGACTATCATAAAATCGGATGTGATGATCAAGAATGGTGTCATCCATTATATTGATAGGGTGAGTTTCTCATGCGTCCATTACTGATAATCAACGTTGACTTGGAATACTAATCGGATTAGGCTTATACTAGTACGTTCACAGGTTCTGCAACTGGGCTCAAATCTTCCATGATTCCGGTTGTTGCAGGTCTCTTCATGGCCTTTGCAAGGCTGTACTAAACATGATGTGGTATGTATAGGTCGCAGGCGCTGTCGTTGGATATAATATGGTGATTCTCGTTTCGTTGGATACTTCTCGGTTTGGAGATGCGATGGGTTAATTTGTTCACGAGAACGTGGATAATAGTAATGGATATTTGATATCGAGCATTCTCCCAAACAAGTGAACATATGATAAGCCGGGAGAGGCATAGAATGTTATTCTCGGCCTCTAGCGTTGAAGGAGGGTGCATCTCGTCATAGGCTGTAACCATTGATGACCGTTCCTGCTTAGGGATAGTGACGCCGTGCTCCAGCATCGTATTCATGTAAGGATAGTTTGACACACTTCCCCTCACCGAGCCCTAATTCACCGCATCTCCCATCATTGGAAAAGTCTTCAAGGAACTGTCGCAGCTGGAAACTGTAATCAGGACTCACATGAGAGCCTCGTAGCCGCATCTACCTAATTCTCCATCCGGAGTAATGCAATACCTGCGTAGCCCCTGCACTTATTAATGCAGCGAAGTGACGCCACAGAAAACCACGTCATGCTTCGTCCATAACAGCGATAGTGTGGCTCCCGTGCACGGGTCTAATAGACCCAGACCCTTGGGATGCAGTACAAGCAGGGTCCTCCGTATCCTGAGGACGGATAGCCTGAGCTAACAATGCGGGCAATTACTACCTCCTACATAGTTGCCTAGGATATCAGCTGAAAAGGCTTTCGGTGACAGTTGTCAACCGCGACAACCCAGTCACAAGTGCCGCTAATGCAGCACCTCTACACAGACCAATTAATGTGTATTACAAAGCAAGTAAGCAGGCACTTAGGGAATGAAGCAATGCAAATCATAATATGGACTGTGTCAAATAAGCTTCGTCATTGGCATTGTTTCACTGCAGACGACAAAGTCGCCGACTTCGTGCATGGCACGGTAAACCGAGTGTCAGCTATGTTTTGATACCATTTGAGCTGGCAGAGATAGCAAGCTGAACAGCCTTCGCCGCTCTAGGTGCTTTTAAGCGAGTTTCTATGTTCCCCTCCGGTCGCAGAGGTAAAATATCGGCAGCCACATCACCATTAGTGGATTAGAGGGATGAGGGACGGCCGACCTTTCAAGGGCATCGATGACACGATTGGCAGGGGGAAATAACATAGCGCCGCAACTTCAGGTCAGAGCCGCATGCGGAGAGTCATTTCTCGTGGCTTACACCAATCGCCATACGTTCGCCAGCCCCTCCAAGTCGCGGCATATCTTTCGGGCACACATTTTGGCGAGTGGACCCTGGTCCCCAGTAACCAGGCTGGTGCATGATCGCTTCTGTGGTGTAGGATAACGAATGAACTCTTGTGACTGCATCCTAAGCTAGAATCCAACCATATAATACTGTGGTGTTTGTATGAGCAAAATCGAACATCTCTGTCTAAACTTTCTAATCTCCTACCAAGGCATTACATTTTTACACTCCAACACAAATGTCATCCGATGACTACATCCATACGGGGGACTGGGTCAACTGGTCTCGCAACATGGCCTTCGGAAATACAATCACAATCTCGTCTCGGAACGGGTCTTTTCTCCTCGCCTTCCTCACTCTTTACGTTACCATCGCCGGTTCCCGGTTTTGGCTTATAATTGCCTTCCTCATTCACCAAGAAATTGCAAACCGTCGAGAATATGATGGCATGCACATCCAGCAACAAGCCATTCTCCGGAATTCCGGATCTCCCATGAGCGCTGCCATATCACTCGCTAGGATAGCATTTCGATGGAAAGGGATTGCCAAAAGGCCGCTTTTGCGGTCTCTGCCTTTGGTAATCATTGCTGCTTCTAGTCTTGGCGCTTTTCGCGCAGCTAGTATCCTGACGGCTGAGGTCACCAAAGCTGCCGGAAATCAGACACTTATCAGAAGTCCTAATTGCGGTTACTGGGATCCATCCTCCGAGGAACCGCTTAAGCAGGGCGATTTCCGTACGAAGATGGTATTAGATGCTGTTAGTGCGTCGACATATAGCCGAACGTGCTATGGCAACTATTCTGCCTCGGCACAATGTAGAATTTATATCACGAGGCAGCTTGGCTGGAATGGCACAACTAAGGCGGCCTGTCCTTTTTCGTCTAAACTTTGCTTCTCCTCGCCGTCAGCGGTGTACCAAATGGATACGGGACAACTCGACTCGAACCTCGATCTTGGGTTGAATGCTCGTAAGAAAGATAGGGTAAAATATCGCCGACTTACTACCTGCGCTCCCATCAACGCTACGAATTACTTGAGCAAAGGTTCCGTCTCTTCCGGAGGCACGCCCTACAATTACTCTCTTGGAAGCGTTGAAGGTTTCTACGGGGGTAACTTGACTTTCAAATACAACGACCGCATCATCTCAGATGATATCGGTTATCGATTGACGTGAGTCTCTCTGATCAAAAGCTAAAGTACACATATGGCTGGTTCAACTGACGATAACTCTTAGTGCTTTCTCCACCGAGGTTAGGGCGACCTGGATACCTGAAATTCAGCTTATACCAACGCTGAACGCAGATATTACGATAGCTTTCATAACCGGTAATTCTGTACACTTAGAGAAAAGCAATACGGACCTAATTTTTGGGGCCAACAACGCCATCGAAATTACGCAAAATGGTGAAAAGCAGACGGTATTCAGGCCGGACAACCCAGTCAATGTCCTTGGTTGTGTAGACCAACATCAGATTTGTGACCCATCTACATCAAAATGCTCGAACCTTTCTAACGTTGTGGATCTACACGACGCAACAAAAGGACTAAATCTAAATCCCAGTCAGAACGCTGCAGCACGCTATATCTACAATGCGATCTTCTACGGCAGTATATATTGGACCGTTGGAACCCGAGGCGCTTCCGCTCTCCGAGCTAGCGACTCTGTATTCATGAACTCTCAACGCGAGCTTTCCAACACACAATGGATCATTGAAGTCCAGGGATGGCTCGATGCATCACTGGCTAGACTGCAGCAAGCAATGGTGGAGATTGCCATGGGACCATCTTCGCCCCTCCCTGGCATTAAATACTCAAAGCCTGGTTCGAAAACTCATGATTCATTCGAAGAAAATCTGTGCAACACCCAGATTATACGAAGCACAGGCAAGTATCAGAACTTTAGTGTTCTCGGAATGGCTATCATTATCGCATTCTCCACCTTCTTCATCTGGCTCAGCTTCGTGATTGATAGAGCCACAGGATGGATTCAGCAATGGATTCACAGAGGCGAAGACCGACGGCTTCAGTGGTTACTCGATGATAGCTTGCAACTGCAGCGGATGGCCTACGTTGGTGCTGGTGAAGGGAGCTGGAACCGGGATCCTAGGGTAATTCCCACTACCCAAGAATCGACAGTGCTCAAGACCTCACTATACCTACCTGCAAACCAAGGCATTCGAGAAGTTAAGTAGTCCGAAACACCTAATCAAGGGTCGAGAATAAGTGGAAGCGCTGCTGTATCCGAAAAGATTGATGCTTATAATTGTTATATAATATAGGAGAGGTAGCTATATACTAGGCGTTAGGCTGTGTTGACGGTGTCTACAGTGTCGACAGTGATAACTGGGTCGAACCTGATCGAGCTTGTCGAGGTTGTTGAGACTATGTGATTGCGGAACGCGCGAGGTTGATGCCCCATTTCCCTAAGTCGTCTTGGGTGATTATAACACCGGAAAGAGAGCCTTACTTCCTTATCAAAACCCTATTCCGGGGTATCTATTCACTCCCTCTCACTCTCTATCGTCCACAAGCCATACACAGTAGCATGTGACAAATTCATTTTTGCAGGACTATTCCTTTCCTCTGCTTCTTTTTCCTGTATCGTACGTAATCCAATAGCGCGAAACTGGAATCGCGGGGCGTCAAGCCTCCCTAGAATATGCTCCGTAAGTGGTTTGAGGAATGGCGCGCGAGCCGCAACCACTAGCATAATCTTTCTGACACGGTACTACCACTGAAGCGGAATCCAATACCTGAATTGCGCTTTCCGCGGATTGCACTTGCCAATGTGGTAAATTTTCATCGCACCGGCTATGGCTGCGATGGTACCGCCAAAGTGGATAAGCACAACTTCTAGTACACGGTGCAGTAGCGGGCAGCTCAATGACTAAAAGATGTCGACGTGAGTGGTTACAAAAATGAGATCGCCCAGCATGCCAAAGGCTTACGCATATTAACGCTTGCTGAATGGCAATGGTTACACGGAATACCGACCTGCATATATGCAACCGTAAATCTGGGAAACTTGGTCCGACCGGCAGAATCTCTAGGGCACAGGCTCCCAAGACGCACGGACGGGACGACACTGCAACAAGGCGGGGATATCGGCACCGATCGGCACGATAACCTGGCCGGCGAGCAGGACCCAAAGGGTTACTGTCCAAGCCTTGGTGATGGGAAAGTTGAGGAGCATTAATAAGAACGATCCCTAGAATGACCCAATGATCACGGCAAAAATAATTTCCCGATCTCAATCGTAGCCCGATGCGCCAAGGTTAATGTTTGCCAAATGTGTCGCCAGAGTAATTACTGAAAAGACATGTGCATCTTCTTTAGATCCAAGTGCGTGGGGGCGGGTGCAGAATTTGACTCACTAGCCCGGCTGTGACGAAGTAGTTGGAGGCAGCTAACTTAAACACAGGGTGAATCCTAGAATATGTGCGAACTGCATGGATAAGCGGGGCGACGGCTAGTAGGAACGAAACACTGATGGGTCCTGGGGTAGCATTGCTAGCGTTTGGCCGATTGTGCTGTTCTGTCTCCATAGCCTCAATATGAGATAAAACGCCGAAGTCAACTAAATAGACTCCGCAACAATCGGTCTTATCAATTCTGAAGTCGTTGATTGAATCGATTGTTGGTAGCACCGCAACAGATTGATTATATTTTGATTGTTGGTGTTTTTGGGTAGATTTGGGTAGATTGATTAGGCTAACACTAAGAGATCAAAGTTGTATATATTTACTATAGCTAGGCAATTCACTCTTGTATATTGTAGTCGCGTATAAGATCCTCATCTGAGAGATCATCCTTATCGCCACCCTCGGCACCGCTGTCAGTACTACTGTTAGGCTGAGCCCTAAAGCCAGCTCTCGTCCACGCTCTTACTAGCTGAAGAGCAGTAAGCAGCTCGCTGCTGATGGCGCGTTGTTTAGGCTCAAGTAGATCGCCTCGCTCACTAAAGAGCCGCTCGCAGTCGCAACTTGATGCTGAGATAATTGATGTGCCGCTGGGTGGCAAGTGGCTTCATAAAGCCTCTCAAACGCTGCCAGTCAATGCCGTCAAAGTTATCGCCATCTGCATCATCATTGCCAGCGCCACTACTATTACTAGCTTCAGTTATAGCTGCTGTACCAGCCTGGCTGCCCTCGGTGGGTGCGGCGATCTCTGCCTCTAGCTAAGACTCTAATAATTGCGACTCAAATGTGGTGGCCTGGCTCGCGGTAGCTAGGGAGAGTGAGCGCTGAGATGATGGCTCTGATAAGTGCAAACGTTTGGTTAAGGCAGTACTAGAAGCAGCAGTCCGCGAGCGCCTGGTCATATTGGGCAAGTAAAACGCCAGAAAACGTGTCAGTATAGGCGGCAGAGGCAGCTTTGAGAGCTTCAAAATTGTATACAGAGCGCTAGATAGATGAGCTAGGTAGGTAAGGCTAGTGTGTTGACGAGTCTAGTATAAATTAGAATGCTGCCCCTACGCTAACTGCAACACCATAAAACTATCGCAAGATGAGTAACGTAGCAACTTGAAAAGCCTCAAAAATCTCGCTAAACCCTCAATTAAGATAACCAAGTCAATCAATCTTTACCTCTGGGATTGAATCAACGCTGAATTTGTATGGGAGCGGATTGGATCGATTGAATTGAGTTAACCAATCAAGCTTGCTTGTTGCGGCCTCTGCAACTAAAGATTACAGTATGCAAAGAATGGGAACAAATTGTAGAGTTTGTGCTACGCTTTTTCATGCTATGAATCAGTCTTCTTATAGTATTTATATCTCCTGGGGGAAGAAAATCGTGATATTTAGGTGATAGTTTGATCGGTGTGCGAAATAGAAATGCAGATTTGACTCCCGCAAAATCGCGCGGTGTCAGGAGGACCCCGTATTAGAATTGAGGTGAGGGGTTACGCAGAGATGAAGTTGTGTGATCAGCTTGCATACGATTGTAGATGATGAAGTAGAGCAGGTGGTCCACAGGGTGGCGAAATCGGGCCAATATTCGCGATACAGCAAACTGGGAACTATTATTCCTTACGTAGCCACTCTCGGCCTCCATTATTATAAGGAATACTGGTAGAGTAAAGGTTTAGTTTCTGATATAATATCACTGCGTTAGGGGAATCCTATAATATACGTTGCTGAAATGGACTGTGTCCTGCTCGGCGTGGACCATATGCGCTACCTGCCTATATGCAGTTCTAGGCTACATAATTGATTTAGGGGAGTTTATTGTTGTGTGTAGGGTGTACCACCCGTTAGAAATTTGGCTTAGTAGGCTGCAGAGTTGACGATCGGTTTATTAATTATAATTTTGCATTCCCGTGCTGCTATAGTTTTCCAAAGTACATGCCTAGACTGTCAAAAGTAGATAGTCGACTAACTAGAATCTGCATGGGGTGCTTCCGTTCCCGAAACTCGGAGCGGTATCACTAATCGCCTCTAGCTAGTCTTCATCTCTCTGGGTCTCTCCAGAACGCTAATAACGAGTGGCTTCATACTACCATGGCGCCAACCACTGCTTTGGGTACTACAGCCGACAATGTGGATATTCATTCAGCGGACGCCATTTACTATCGCTTACTATTCCTATGTAACCGTGCGCCAGGTACGCTTCCCATTAGTGAGTGTACCCCTCTTCACTGACGGCATCCCGCCTAAGGCTTGGCACTTGCTTTGCGGAAACGCGAGTGTCTGTATACCTGACAAAGTTGTGCGTCCAATAGATACTGATAGGGCTACCTCTACGCTGAGTAGCTTATTAGCTATCTCACGCACAGCAGTCAGAGTTGGGGCAAAACTGTAAAAATCTAGGTTAAGGATATACTTAACTATTACCTCCTCTTTTGCCTAGTTGAGCTTCTTTAAGTTCGGCTAGTAATTGCGTCAGGTAGCTATACCAGCGCGCCAACAGTAGAGAGTTCTCTCAGTTACGCTGTAGACTGCAGGAGCGCGCTAATTGCTTCGAATTTGGTTTGATTCAATAGATAAAATGGTAAGCTGGATATCTACTTCATTTGAAGTTAACTGAGTAACGTAGCGTCGAGCCATTGTAGATAAAGATCGGATGAGCGTGTAAAGTTGATGAGGCCCGGCGCTCGCTTATAACCCATGTTATTTTAGTCAGTATTAATAGCGTTGTTAGGCGTCCCAGGGCATATGCTTATAGTCTCAGCCACACTTGGCTTGCGTTTCAGCATCACCATAAAAGTCGCAAATTCCTCGCCGGTCTCATTTTTACGTACAAATTCTTATTATCAACCACATACATGGAGCGGTGCACCACCAAACACTCTCAAAAGCGCTTGCAATGTCACACGCTGCGATTCAAAAGCCTAGCGGCAGCGAAGCGCCTACATACCATGGAGTCACGGAAGAAACAAAACTGACATCAAGCAAAATCGAGGAGCATGTCCGTGAGCGTACACGGTCTAGTTCATCGTTCTGGCAAGACAACCGCAATACAATTGCTGCGATAGTCGTACCTTATGTCCTTGGTATGCTACTTTGATTTCCAAATCTTCACTCTCAGAATTGACAAACTAAGTGGAGCCAGCCTTATGCATCGCGACGGGACACTTCAGCCTTTATATGTACCTCAATAATAAGCGGGTCGATATTGATACGTCACTACCACAGAGTTGGGTTTCATCATTAGCACTGGTGTTTGTGAACAGTTTCCGCTTAGCTGTTTGCTTCTCGCTTGGGGTCGCCTTCACCCAAACACTGTGGCGCAGCATACGTGTTGCTCCGATGACTATCGCAGACTTTGATCGACTTCATTATGTTCGCAATGACCTAGGGGCTTTGCTAAATTGGGATCTCATGCGCACCATGCCAAAATTAAGTCTAATGGCAATGCTGAGCTGGCTGATCACTGTCGCGATTGTGTTTCCTCCTGGGTCGATCACGGTCGTAAGCAAAGAGTTTACGACTAAGGTAGAGAGGAAAGTGCAACTCTTTGATAGCGGTTTCTTGGGAAATGGGACTGTTGCTGGGGCGAAAGAAGATGCGCTTGTGTATGAGGATAATTTGGACTATAAGTAAGTACACTTGTTAACTACCTCATGCTAAAGTTCTTGTTATGTAACATCTTATGCTAATAACACTAGGGGAACGAAGGGACCGATCATGACGATTGCCAAAGTTGCTCTTATCACTGGAGAAATCGCCTCCTCGCTTTCGCCATGCGGTACGAACTGTTCATTTGTTAACTCTTTTGATGGCCCGTATGTCCTCTGCAATTCTTCTACCTTTACTAAGACCATAAATTCTTCACGAGAGGCTTATGCGCCGTCAATATATTCCGGAGGTTGGTCCACGCAAGACGATCAGGGGCGGCCGATAAACTCTTATTCAGAGACACAGTCTGGTTGGGATTTGTCCAAGCGTTCTTTTTGCAACACAACCCAACTAGGAGGCTCGCTATGTCATTCCGGACCCCGTTTGAACACATTTTTTGTCAGCCAACACGAAATACCAATAACAAGAAGCTTGAAAACTTCGTCCGGCCTCTCTTTTACGACAAAAACAAACGAACTCACTTGCAAGCCCGGACGTGGCAGATACACTCTCAAGACACAGTATGTTAATGGCAAGCGAGAATTGACGTTGTCGACTTCACCCATTGACTCATTAGAATCACTATGGGGGGGATGGGACAAACTTAAATTCACTTCTAATAATTCCAACGCTGTCTTCCCATCAAATTCGACATATGCTTACCAGGTTATGAACCTATTCGCATTGATTGATGGCTTGGTACGACCTTTGTCGGGCGAGTACGAAACTAGGTTCTACAATGTAACGACAAATGACCGAAACTTCTATTTGACACCACACAACAGTGGACGGAACCGTAAGGCTACATAACACAAATCGCATCATTAAAACTCTAACCTCTCTCAGCTGCTAATGGTACTCTTATTGCTGATACTGTTTTCAACAAGGCACGATTCAATTTTCGTGGGTATTCATCGAACGTGCTGTCGTTGCAGACCTCGGACGAATTGGATCTAGGTCTGACAGAAGCAAAACTCAACGAAGCCCTACAGAATATTACTTTATCCGTCATGTATTCGCTCGACCGGTGGCACAAAATGGACAATGTGACAGAAATTGCCTATCAGAATATTTTTACCTTTTCCTCAAGGCCTCGACTTATTGTACCCTACGCCATTTCGTTGCTAGCAACCCTGCCATTCTTGGTTCTTGGCTTCAGGTCCCTGAGACTGAATGGTACGCCAGCTATCGATGGCGGCTTCATCCAGCCGCTGGTGACAACATCGCAGAGCAAGAAACTCAGGGAGATAGCAATCGCAGGAAGCACAAGACCACATGACGTACCGAAGAGCGTGAAAGAAACTAAGATACAGTTCGGGTACCTAACCGAACATGATGAGAGTGGAGTGACTAGAAGAGCTGCCTTTGGTCTTGAGTATGAGATTACGAATATGTTGCCATACAAAGGCAGTGCTGTGAATGGTGCGGCTAAGCGCTGTTAAGTTGGTACCACTTTGTATAGATCCATACCCACGAAGGCGGTAACGGCTGATTAACCGAGTTCGTGTACTATAACTTGGGAACAATACTCCCTTCGCTTCAGGCTTTATTAGCTACCTTTCTTCTTGGTGCGGAAAGCTAGATCTAGGAACATAACCTTGTGTTTTCAAAATAGAAATGGCAATCTGTGTTTATCCCCACAATACATCATGTGTTGGTAACTTCCAATAACGTGGTTTATAAGCGAGCGCCGGATCTCATCAACTTTGCACGCCAATTGTTTTGAATTTAGTTTGATTCAATAGATGAGATAGCAAACTGGATATCTTCTTCGTTTGAAGTTAACTTAGTAATGTGGCGTTGAGCCATTGTATATAAAGATCGGATGTGTCCGCAAAGTTAGTGAGGCCGGCGCTCGCTTGTAAACTACCCTTATCACATAAGGCTATATAGATGGCGAGAATGAGTACTTTTATTAGGGTGAAATTTATTTGGTTTTTGTCTAAAGCGCTAAAGGCAGTATAAAGGTACTACGATACAAAACATTCAAGGTAGAAGTCTCGTTGTCATCAAACCCGTGGATTCCTTGTTATACCCAGATAAACTTCAATGATATAGTGGCACACCTTAAGTGTTAAAAGCTCGCTAGAAGGCTGCTACATAACTATAAGCTCTTCGGAGCTATATTATTGGAAAATTGGCAATTTATCCTCTTTGGGTGCACGGCCTTTGTAGCTTTGCACTTTTAGTCGGACTCGGAGCAGTAACGCCGAATGAGAGGTTGGATGAGGCTCAGGGGTGGTACGAGCATTCCGATGCCGAAAGAGGGTAGAGATTCGACTATTGGTCGATAATGTAGTCTTGTTTACTTGGATTCTGTAACAATCGCTGAGAATGAGGTGCTATCTTGTTATGATAGCCCATGGTTATAAATCTTCACTGCTCTTTCATTATTTTATTGGTTTTCGCCACAACAATTCTCCTGGTATATGTCACTCTTATGCCTCAGCAGTGCCTCGTTCGTCGTTCCAAATTGTACTTTTGACAGCAACAGAGATGCTTAAAGTACCAAGTGTCGACGCACCCCGAATCTCAAAGACGGTAATGCACGCCTTAAATTCCTTTACAAGTCAGCTCCTCGGCCCCACTGCCAGAAGTGAATCGAACCCATACATCTGTAGTTGTTTATTCCGGTCAATGTCCGTACTATCTTGCATCTCTACGAGCGACTTTCTCAGCTTCTCGATAATCGCTTGTGCAGCAACTGCAGCAGCGTCTCCCAGCGAAGATGCATTCACGAACAACAACCGATGACTTGTGGCTTGGCCTTTACTCCCACGCGTCTCACCAGTGCTTGACGGCTAACTCTGGCTCCTTCCAGGCTGTCGTTGTTTTCTGTCCCGATTCCGATAGCTACTTGCGACTTCAATGGAGGCGAAAGTTGCAAGCTAGGACTACAGTAATGATCCAACATGCCGTGGAACATCTGTCTAAAGATACCCTGAAGTGTTTCGTACGTCAAGACTCGATCCAGGAGGTTTCTATCTTCTGTGAGGATACTATCGTTAAGTATGGCACCCAAATCAAGCGAGATGCATTTCTCTTCTTGAGGTACCCGGTAACGTACAAAAGCGTCCCCAAATGTATTCCCTACGTCATAATTCGCCTGGGCATGGATGCCGAAGGGCCCGGAGATCGAGGACAGTATAAGGAAGAAGTCCATCCCGGCGGGAAGAACAATGTAAAGATTCCAGGACCCGCTCGATTTACAATAAACAGCGACACTCTAGCTTTCGTAGTCCATATTCTTGAAAAGACTGTCCTAAACGGGTGGTTGTTGGAACAATTCTCTAAGAGATGAAGACTGGCCGCTTGCACTTACTCTTGCCACAATTGACATCTTACAAACCCCTTTGATTGGAGACGTATCTGCAGACAGTTGAGCGAAGGTTTCTCTCATCTCCGTGAGGTCAGATAATCGCCTAGAACGAAAATGCGAAACCCGACCTTCGCACGATATGATAACATACAGGATTGCGCCCGTGAAAAATATGAATCCCGACCTTGGAATTAACCCTTTAGTTTAATGCAACTGTATTAGCCAATGCGGTATTACATTCCTAACGAGGCTCATTAACTTGGTCGGGCTGGTTGTTGCATATGCGGCACGGCTTACTCTCATTTGAAAGATCGGTTGTGAGACCCAGCTGTTTATCCATGTATGCGAGGGTTCACGCTACTCAATGGGCATAATGCCTGCTCTTTGTTGAATACTCCTCAAAAAGCTCAGGTGACTTGACTTCTGTGGAGAAGCTGACGGCCCCACAAGCTCTACTAGATACAACGCCCGATACTTGGAATTTTATGAATTGTCGAGCAAAAGTCTCTGTGTCACGAAAGCTGTGTCGGGAAGTTCAGGTTGCGTATTATGGCAATATCTATGCACGGAACACAGTGGAAAGGAAACGGCAATCAGCGTATTTCGTAGTGAGGGGAGCACGGTGCGTGACGACCGCGCATGATGTAAACTGAGTACGGACGAACAAAAAAGTAGATGAGAGATAGAGGTTTTCACTTGTATCGGCTTGAACATTGCAGATTTCGAACCTCATCCTCGCTACTCCCCGCCTCTTGACTCGGGTTTTAACACTCCATCTACAATCTGTTGTGCTCTCCATGCAGCCCAACTATCCACATCCCTCTTATCCTCTTCCTCTCCATCCCTCAACGGCGGAATCACGTTTCCCCCCTTAAGCCTTTGTACAGTAGCTCCCCTCTCTGCGCGGACGAGATAAGCCAAGCTTTGACGGGGTAGCTGAGCCTGAGCTCCTGGAGGGGACACGACGCGATGAAGTGAGCTTCGAAGCAATCCACCAGTCCACTCTGTAAGCGTATCCGCAATGTTAATGAGAGCGCAGCCTAACTGCGGCCGAATGTAACGCCAATTCTCGTCTATATTCTCTAATCCTGCGGGTAGTACTTGGAGCCCGCCAACGACATTGAAAATGAGCGTGATGACGCCGATGTCTGTGTGGTTTCCAAAATTGATGCGACTAGGGTCTTCCGCTGGCTGCGCCGGGCTCAGTAGTAGACGTACAGACGTAGCTGACGGTTTGTCCAAGGCGCAACGTGCGGCTAGCGTGCCTGGCTGGAGATCGAGGTGTTTGTCCAAGTGATTCAATATAACACTCACCACGGCAAATGCAGCTTGGAAGAAGGCGCGACAATCATCACGGCTGGATTCTATGGGCTCAGGATTGGCCAGAGGGGGGATGTTTCCCAGGATATCATCTTGGCTCAGGGTATACACCTCTACACTGTCTTTTTTATTGTCATCCACCTTCAGTATGCCCCTACGCTTGTACCTATTCGATGCGTGTCAGCTAGACTCTCTTTTTTTTGCCTCGTATACTAATTCTTTTACATGTAGGTTTCGCTTACCCGACCAAGCTACGCGGAGCATCAGCGGTATACTTTTCGAGGGTTTGCTGGTCGAGAGTAAAGGTTTTTTCAATTAGATCGAACATCTTCTCGCCATGTTGCAACAAAGTTTCTCCTTGCTGAGAACCATTGATATTGAGGAGAAGAAA
Source organism: Ophiosphaerella narmari (assembly GCA_028456235.1). Classification (NCBI taxonomy): domain Eukaryota; kingdom Fungi; phylum Ascomycota; class Dothideomycetes; order Pleosporales; family Phaeosphaeriaceae; genus Ophiosphaerella; species Ophiosphaerella narmari. The sequence continues at coordinate 1,130,574 of JALNQA010000001.1, read as the reverse complement.
GCCCTCTCTCCTACATGCTTGAAAAAGTCTCGAGGATTCCTCGTCTGACCAGGCCTGAAGCTTGTTAAGTGATAGCGTAGGAATGTCAGCTACAGGAATCGTTGAGTCAGACGGGAAAACGGGATATCTGGAAAAGTACTTTGATGTGGGCATGGTGTATACAAGGAAGCGATTATGTGTTTCGTGAAATCAAGGCACGGCAGGTGGTGAAAGATAGTTATAGTGATGAATACGTGTAGATTGACAGCTCAAAGGAGGGTAAAGGCAAAGGTCTCCCCGCTCCCTTATCAAATGATGACATGACGTGATCTTGTCTTATCCAGTGTAACTGCAGTGTCGCCAGCCTGCACACCAACGCCCCGACCGGGGAGCGAAGGGGAGGTTAGACCAGGGTCAGCATGCCGTTGGGCTTGGCAGCAGGAACACACACCCAGGCCGCCGCCCAAGCATTGCTTTCTAGAGCTTTACCCACCAAGCAACAGCTCATGGAGGCTTGCGCTCACTCACTTTGAATGGTAATAAACACAGTCGTAACCTAAAGTCCATCTCACCAAAACTCTAAATCAGCCTAACAGTGGTGATGAACCTTGAAACCTCGTCTTCATCACCGAGATAGATTGCGCTACCAACGGTCATACGCATTAGCTCCGGTGTTTGCTCTGTGTCTTGTTGGAGGTTTGCATCGCTAACACCGGTAAAGGGAGTTCCAAGGATCTATTAGTACGCTTGATGGCGGGGCGTGCTGTCTTGCACGCTGACCAAAACCCCAAAATGAAGTATCGGACAGACGTCCGCTCGGCTTGTACGCAGTTTTTTCGTCCGATATTCCCGGCTAAAGGCCCTTGTGTTCAACTTCAGGTTCGAGATATCAGCATTGGGAAAGGATAGTCAATCTTTCTCGTAGAGTCGACTCAGGGATCTGACGCGAAAGTGGTAGCTTCAGCAGAGGCCATGCAAGTCTTACAGAGTTAGTAATTTTGCGATACCCGGGGCAGCGCTGCCAACGAATCGGGAGCTACCGCCTCCCGCCTATATCTAGAGTGGACCTTGCCAAGCTCAAGACTTTGGATAACCTCGGTTGGGCGTGCTGACATACTGCATTCTATCCTAACGGGTTTTGAAGTGACAAGGCCTACTACGGACGATTACGTGCTTCCTTTACCTTCCTAGGAGGCTAGAATACAGCCCCACTATGATAGTCATTAGGCTAATCTAGAGATAGGGTCTTACTTCGCTTCCTGTGCAGCCTCTTGTTAAGAGCTCCCTTAAGACTCGTAATCTTATACTTAGCAAGTGCTAATATAATAAAGTTAGATCGCTTAATTAAGCTTTGAGATCTTCTTCTTATCCCTATGAACTACCGCTCGATTAATTAACTAGGAATATTAGATAGAATTCCCTCTTACTTATGGAGGTAAGGCCCTAGTACCGCCCTACAAAGGATGCTCCTAGGCTGAGTAGGTAGATAAGAGAGGCTTGAATATAACGATATCATGCAGCTAAGGCATATAGGTTGAGTAAGGAGGATATACTATAAGGAGGATCTTGTTCTAATTGTAGTGGTCGATAAGATCCACCAATAGATGATACCTATGGCTATCGAGGATAAGTAATTAATGGCTTGATCGAGCCTTAGCTTTCGTAGAGTGATCCAATACCTGCTTGAGCCAGACTAGGCCTATATTGTTATTTGTCTATCCTAAAGGCGATAAGGCAGAGTAGGCTCAGTGATTGTCTGGATTAAAAGTTTGAAGTTAGCCATCTTATATCGAGCCTGAGGCTGATTGATAGATAATTACTGGGTTGAGAGCATATCTATCAGCATATATATAGGCTATTAGGGTTATCTACTCTCGATTGCTATCCTAGGTGTAGGCCTTGACCTTCCCCTCCTTATATAGCTACCTAATAAACAAAACTTTGGGCTATTAAATACTCCTAGCATGAAGCCTTTCTTATCTATATTACATATGTAATGAGGCTCAATCTCGTATTGGCTGGGCTTACCGTAGATAAGCTCAAAGGAGAGACTATAATTTGACTGAGAACCAGCCTAACAACGTGAACGATCGGTCCCCGCTGCCTAGTATGAGATGAGATAGACGTTGTACCGCTTGATATATCGATCAACCCAGTTCTTGTTGGCTATATCCGAGCTAAAGCGTCGTACTATAGCTCGAGTGGGTGATGGGATTCGCTCTATGGGCTTTTTGATATATCGTAGAAGCTCCCGCCCTTGTTGTGGGTGGAGATTTTGTTGATTTTCTGCCTTAATCTTGCATGAGGTTGCGGCGCACTGGTGTCTCCTTGCGAGCGTTGTACGACTACAGTGATACCTCGCTGCAAGCTGGAGATAGCTAAAATTTTCTCCATGCTCTAGCGATTCTATAGCTGCAAGCGCAGCCTCAATTGAGCTCATATTAGTAGAGATATCGTGTATTCAAGTTTGGTTGTTGTTTAGTTAGGGTGACTCGCTACGGTGTGATTCTCTACTTAAACAGGCTATTTCATTTACGCGCATGTCGCGGACATGATGAACTGCCATATCACTACTAATTCTTGCGCGTGAATTATTCCACGTTTTCGCATTGATATCCACCACAGGTAACGAAGCCAGACTGCCGGTATTACCGAGGTGTCCGTTGTTGCTGAGTTTCACCTTCCAAGGTGCGCCAGCAAATCACCGTTTGGTGGAACTATTATGGATACCTAGCGCCGTCGTATAATGGCATGCATAAACTTGTTCAGCCGCAACTCTCCTGTAACATCTTGCCCTAGCAATTTGCGTGACCTTATGTCGATAGCTTCTGAGGCCCATGACGTCTATAAGTACGAGCTATATTATTTCCGTCTTTACAGGATAACAAGGGTGGCGCAAGCATGATAAGCATCATTAAAAATAGAGTGCAAGAAGAGCGTAGCTGGGGTGGCCAAAGACTACCCAATCATAGGTTTTGGTTCGGGACGCAAGTGGACAGGTTCATCTCAAAGTGGCCGTGAAGAGGAGGGGGATAGAAATTTCGAATCTTGTATCTATTCCTCACGTTCAACACCTCCACTAATTTGATATTTATCCTATCAGCGCAGCCTCAATAGCTGGGCAGTGGTAGCTAAGATCAAGGTCGCTTCTGCCACACAAGCGGGGTCTTCTCTGGGTGGAGCATCTGCAAGAGCAGTAGCATGCCGGTGTCTTGTAGTGTAACCACAGCACGCTTCCTCGCTGCTTCCTGGCTTTCCCCGTCGCGTCTCATTGGTGCCACGCAATAATCGCGAAATATAGCCACCATAACAGCAACGTGCTCTACTTGAGAAAACTTCTTCCCAGGGCATGAACGATTACCCTCACTCCATGGAATGTACGCTCCATGACTAGGCATAACTATCTGTTCACGGCTATGTACCGGACCATCCCCCAATGTTGTCTGTATCCACTGCGATGGTTTCCACTCGAGGCTGTCATCACCCCAGTATCTTGGATGAGAATGAAGGGCATTTAGATTAAGAATGACTCGGGTGTGCGGCGGCACGATGGCAGTTTGTTCCCGGATAGTGAGGGAAGCGGATCGACTTTCGGTACCTTTTACGGTGCTTAGGAGCGGATCGTACAATCGCAGTGTCTCAAGCTAGCTGATGTCAATACTGCACCTCGGCTTCGCATGTAACTTACTAAGACGGCCGGAGTCCGAACAAGCTTAGGAAACACGCTATAGTCGGCTTCTAAGATATCCCCATCTCCCAAAACGTATCGAATTTCCTCAGCTATCCATTCCTGTACCTCTGGGTATGCGGCCATAAGCATAAAGGTAAATGCGAGCGAATGTGACGTAGTATCGTGACCTGCGAAGTTAAATACAAAGATATTTCCAATTACCTCGTCCTGAGTTATAACATTGTCATCCAAGGAAGCCCGTACCAGAGATGTAATAAGATTGCCCTGGGATTTCCCCTCCTCTTGTATGTGCTGGGCCTGTTGGGCCTGCTCTTCAAACATATCTAGCATGTATTGCCTAAATTGTTCCGCAGCATTACTTAGCTGGCGAAGCCGCGGGATAAAAGCGAGGCGCTTCAATGCCTGTGGTCCTATAGCAAGAATTAAGATAGCATTTTCGAGGATAATAGCAAGAGCATCGCGATAGCTCAGTAGACCAGATATCGTCTTCCTATCACGTGCTCCGTAGAAGTTAAAGGACTTTCCAAAGGCAGCATGGACAAGTACGTCTAGAGCAAGTGTTCTGGTATCTTTTGCCATAGTCGAGCAACCGCCTGTGTTAGTGTCTTTCCAATATTGAAGCAGCTGTTGGCCTTGGAGTAGAGACTCTCTCCATACTAAGAGATTGCCCTGCCCATTAAAGCTCGCGGCCGTGCACTTTCGTTGCCGCTGCCAATCAGAACCATTCATTGTAGATATATTCGGCCCGAAGACGTCTAGCATAGCTAATAGCTCTACGGGACGAGCAAACTCGCCGTGCCGTTCTCTCCTTATAATATCGTGGATTGCGTCCGCATCGCATATATAGATCCAGTTCTTGCCTGGAGTTGCGAACATGAAGGCGTCGCCAAGCTCAACATGGGCGCGAGCTTTCTCATCGAACTCCCAGCCTATGTGGCAGAATCGGGTGAAGTGACCGTTTCCAAACGGAATGTATTGGAAGATAGGGAGGATGTAGCGAGCCAGGAGCATCCATAGTGGATTCTCAGGGCTAATTGGCACGATAACGATTGGAAGACCGACCTTGCGTGCAATGCGATAGTTGGAGACGAGGCTCCAGGCTGAAGAAATGAAGAAGATAATGAGGAGAAGCAAGATAGCCAAGGCTACGGAGAGCATTTTGAAGTGATGTGCGCGTGAGGCAACACTACTAGGTCTCTGCGGAGGGCGACGGTCAATGGCGGCTTCCTTTCAGAGTTTGAACTGTGCCTCTTGCCTGCTGTGCCCTCGGCACTTGCTTTGATCTTCGTCACGTCCCTAACCGCTGAGTTATATGCCGTTTAGCGCTACAAGAAATTCAATATGGCTGCATAGACGCCTAGTCCGTGCATGTACCTGCAACTCTAGGCACACTTCCCACAAGGGGTCACAAAAGGTTGAGTAGGTATGGGGCCTAGCGCATAGACAAATTTTGTATGGAAAATAGTTGGGTTGCGTGGAGAAGATTCGCACGAGTTACGTCCAAACCTTGGTGCCCCCTGCGATGATTCGGAATCCGACCACGCCACCCCGCAAGCACAAGCACGTTTAGTCAAGCCGGGGACCCATCTCCGTCAGGAAATGAACTGTTGGTGCACGGCGACTGTGCCACATCCCCACCTACCAGCAAAGTTCAGCACATCAGTTGGCGGCGCTGGTCGTATGCAGTCGGATTCAACTTACCACAATGAGAATGCCAAGATCTAGATCCTACGTCAGCGAGTCAAACAGTCTTGCTCATTCGAAATCGCACTTACAGTCATCCCATTTTGTTTGTCCTGTGACGGCAAGTTTCAGAAAGAAGGTTATGAAGCCAGCCACCAGAAGACTCATGATGGCTGAGTCCAAGAAGTTACTGGGTCGTCCGCCCAGACAAGCTTGTGGGGAACTGAGAAGCATTCTGGCGTCTGGTGTTTGGAGACTGAACGGTTCTTTTTGTGGAAGACTTTGACGCGTTGAATTGATATGAGGTCTACTTCTTTTAACTCGAGAGCTTAGAAGGACCCAATCACTCCGCGCAATCGCCTGTGCCTCGTTCATATACTCATCCAACATCCGCCCCCAACCTGAGTCAAGACCTGGTTTATAAGTCTCGTTTTTGGGCTTGTCACCCCAGCTGCAAGGCGATGCGATATATTTTTGGAATGCGCATACGAAGACACCTTCGATTTTAATCCTCGAAGGGTCTTCAAACCCCAAATTCATGTACCCCAGTCAAACTAGTCGGATAGCTACGAAAGGAAAGGCAAACCGTGGGCTGCATTCCTAATACAGCCATTGCTGCTTCGATACTTGGTCAAGAAGCTTGTGCCTTGGGACGCCACGCAGTTCTCGGGGTTTATCCAGATGTGCTCCCACAAAGATTTATCTGTCGACCCCAGTATTGAACTAGAATGCATTTATTTCACAACGTTGGAAGTTTCCCCTAACCCTATAGCACCATACCATCTCTTCAGCATGTTACGAGAACTTACTTTTCACTCGTATACTGCTCCTTCAGGCCGGGATAATTTCATATACCCTCAGCTGTTGACAGGGGTCTTGCTTCTCCTGGTATTATACTCCTGCTGGCGTCAATGGAGTTTCCATCTATCCCCGTGGTTGTATCCACAGCAAGTTGTTGAAATTCTGTATTGGATCCCTTGTGAGCAAGCCCTTGATCAACGAATTGATATAGAGCTAACTAGTCTACAGCCTTGGGTAAGTCATGTAGCAACATCAGCGGGCTGATCATAACTATCTAATAGGACACTCGATCTCAATACTCGAAGATGCCGCGTCTTTAATACGACATGGCGTGTAAGAGAGTGCTAAGACACACTTTTATACTTATACTAATTATATCTTCAGGTACCTTTTTAGAGGATCATACGAACCCTTTGCTATTCGAGTGCTCGGAGAACGGCTATATGTCGTTACATCCCCCGAAGGCGTTACCATTGTCTATAGGGACTTAGCCAGTTTCTCTTGGGACGCATATATGGACAGACTTCTGAATTCATTCGGCCCTAGTAAATCCGCAAGGAAGGTCTCGTGGCGCAAGCCTAGCCCCGACGGCTCTAGCGATACTCGCATGAGGGGGCTCAACCCTCAATGCAAATCACTGGTGCATCTTATCGAAGATATATACAAGATGCAGCTTCTTCCTGGGGACCGTCTAAATGTCATGCTAGATACTGTCATATGTCGGCTGGATTTGTGGATAAACTGGTCCCATCTACACGGGCCATTCGTTACGCGCAGCAATATTGTCGAACGCGAGCTCTCTGTCAAGGGTTGTGTTCTTTTTTGATCACCGGCTGCACGACTCGGGCGGTGTTCGGAGACGTGATGTTCCAAATCGAGCCTGATCTCATCGAGCACATGAACACTTTCAATGACTATTATTGGGCTGTTGTTTTCAACGTTCCACAGGTTTTTATACCTAGATTGAACAAAGCCAGGGACAGGCTGTCACAAGCTATTTGCAAGTACCTGGATACGTCTCCATCGCGGAGGACACAACAAGCATGGTCTGTTGGCGCCATAGTGGAAGCAGTGGATGTATTTTCCATGGATAGAGACAGCCAAGTAGCGATGTTATTGATGATTTGGTGGGCGTAAGTCTCATAACCGGCTTCCACAATTCCTGTGCTAACAGACTACAGCGCTCACAGCAACACTATTAGTGCCTGCTTCTGGTTACTCAGTTATGTTGTCTACAACCCCGATCTCATGAACCTTCTTCGAAGTGGGACGCAACCTGCATTTCAAGAAACAACTATGGATGCTCAATACATTATGAACCATTGTCCTCTTCTGGAATCAACATACAACGAAACCCTTCGTCTTGTCAATGGTGCTATGAGTATTCGAAAAGTGGACGCTGATACGGTCATTTCCGGAAAATTACTCAAGGCTGGCAACACAGTTGTGATACCATACCGAGAAATGCACTATAACCCAAATGTGTGGGGGGAGTCAGCATCACGATTTGTTCCCGAAAGGTTCTTCCAACGATCTAAATTAGCCAGCCATCCCTCATACAGGCCTTTCGGAGGCGGCGTAAGCTACTGTCCGGGCCGCTACTTGGCCAAGGCCGAAATTTGCGGCTTTGTGGCTGCCTTCATCAACCGGTTTGATGTCAAATTATCGCGTAGAGCTGACGGCTCGATGCAACCCTTCCCAACCCTTGATACCACTAAACCGTCTACGGGCATAACAAGTTGCATGCCCGATATGGATCTGTTCGTCAAGATACAAATAAGGATGTGGGCTCCGCTTAAGTTCTGGTATTATCGAACCACAGCAAGTATATCCTTTGCACCACGTGTCAAGTGTCAGACTATGTGTAATAGCGGCCCTACCTACAGTTCATAGCGTGGTGTTAGACAATATAATCTCCGTGACTTGAACAACACGCCGCAACGTTATTTCATCATTTGTTTGCATTAGATTGATATAGCGTGGTTAGCGGCTGACAGGGTTTCTAGGCAGCTTCGCGGCGTAGTAGGTATGTGCAAAGTAGCCTATCTAGCTAGACAAGGTCAGACGCATGTAAGCATGAGCCTGCTGTAAGAACTCTAGGAAGGAAAAGTCCCCGAGAACGTGGCGACTGCATGCGTGTGCGTCGTACTCGCTTACGAGCACTACATTTCAGCTACTGTCACACTACTGTCTTTGCTTGCTTTCCGCGCCGCCCCTACCTTTGGCGCCGACCTCCAACTTATACTAGGATTATTGTTAGAAGATATGTGCATGGTTTGGTACAATATATCGGGTTTACGGTGTTAGAACTATATGAGACGGTAGCAAGACAAGTGTGGATATAAACTATAGATAACAAGTCGGATATACTAGACTGTAGCCCGCGTGTTTATGCATTCTCTCTGAATTCCTAACGTCGCTGCACTGATCGCTCTTGTAATACACGATGACTAGCCAAAGTCCGGTCAGCGCGTTCGTACCATTAGCTCCTAGGTTTAGCGTCGAAGTTTTTATTGTAAGTCAGACTACCGAACCAGTTCCAACACGAAACTAACTCAAATTGCAGGGCGTAGTTTGGGCTGGATTTTCTCTTGCAACAATCTTCGTTGCGTGTCGAACGTGGCTCCGATTTCAGAGATTCCACCGCCTGTTCGTTGGTGATGCATTCGTTTTCTTCGCGTGGACGCTCGTCCTCATTACGTCAATTCTCTGGCAGATTTACGCAGACGGCATGTTTCTCAACATCGCGGTCGCTCGCGGCGCGCAAATGCCACTGGCAGACTTTATTCAGCGGTCCGAGGCGTTTCTGAAAGCGTCCGCGGCCATTGTTTTCCTATTCTACACTACGCTATGGTCAATCAAATTGTCTTTCCTCTTCTTCTTCAGACGTCTCTACGTCGGCGTGGGAAGCTGGATGAAATTCTGGTGGGTGATTTTCATGGTGGCAGTTGCTACATGGGCTGTTTGTGTAGGCAACATCGAGTACAAATGCTTGGTGCGCCCGTTGACAGAGATTGCGGCGCACTGCAGTGGGGACTCCTCCAGGCGTTTTCAGAGTATCACTCTGATCCTAAACTGTGTCTTGGACGTTGTTACCGATGCGATGAGTAGGTCACTGCCGCTTGTTCTACTGCAAGCAACTAAAGCACCTTATGGTAGCCGCTATTCCCATCACAATGCTGTGGAAGGTCCGAATCAGCCTGCGGCGAAACTAACCCTTGCCCTGGTTTTTTTAGTAACCGTTCTCACGATAATCTTTGCGATTGCACGCGTATCATCAATTTCGGCAAGCTGGTATCGACAAGACATGACTTGGCTATTTATATGGAGCAACATCGAGGGTAATGCGGGTAAGGCACAACAGTAAACCCTCTTTGCCTAGTCTGCTGACAATCTACATCTAGCGCTGATTGTCTCGTCTCTTGGTTCTTTCCGTTCGTTGTTCACGTCACAAGATTCTAAGCCGAGATCTTCAAGACCGGACGATGCTCCCTACACCATAGGAAGCCCACCTCGGAAAGGAAAGCCGGATTCGATAGCACGGATAATGGGTTCTTCTGTGAGCGAAGGGTCCTCATCCCCATAGCACTCACGAGTTTGTCAAGCTTGAAGATACTAAACATAATCATGCCCAAACGAGTCAGTCTAGGGAGTGTTCGAGCAACAACAGCTATGTGGAAACGCCACGAGCCACCCGGGGGTAGTGTTGCTCTACTAGACACTTGGGGCCGAGGGGATACGTATCAGAAAATGCAGCACGGCTTTGGGGTGGCGTATGATACACTTTGTGCTTTTGTTCATTAGGTTGAAGTCTTAGATTGTTGACAGCTGGGTCATGTATTTCATTGCGCGTGCCTTGACCCCACAATTACTATTCCAGCTCCCTACATATTTATGATATTCTATTGTGTTCTTTCTTCAATGTTTTTTTGCTAGGTAATCATTGAACAAGCACCTGCTGTTAGCGATCGCAAATGCTGTAAGACACCCTTCATGAACATTGCACGGTACACTTCACGGACTTTGGGAAAGCTTTCATTTATCTCCTGCCCTAGCTGCGGAGTGCGAGGCGCGGAACGAGGCCAGGCAGCCCGACAGGCCGGTACATGTGCCGGGGCCTTTTCCCTCCTGGACGTACAGTTCGGACCGACCGAGGCGTTTGGATGGACATAATTGTTTTACATAGCTTCGCTTAAAATGCGCACACGCTCGCAATTGGGCTGGGGTAGTGTAAGCAATAAAGGTTATACTTCCTTGGGTAAGGCTGACTGGCTAGTTTTATGGGGCTGCGTACCGTTGTGGAGATGGATAATGTTGCCGGCAGGTAGTTGGGGCCACTTCGGAGAGAACAAACAGTTAAGCCAAGAATGTCTCTTATGGTTTGCATATACTTCTATTTTAATCTCACGTTTCCTTTCCTTACAATGGTATTCGGGGACCGGGTCAGCTCTACATACTACGGGGCCAAAGAGTGTATCCCGAACCGGATAATTTCGAGTCGACCATGAGAAGCGTTTGCTAGTAGCTTAGCTAAGCGCCCTCGACATTACTATTGGACCATAGAGCCTTATCGTACATGTTTTGAAATTAAGGCACAGCTATCAGACTTTTATTTAAGATAAACGCCGCAGAGCCCAGCTACTAGTAATTGGAGCGGATTACTTTCACAGTTCTAGTTCAAACCGTTTGTTATATATGTAGCATACCCTCCCTGCGCAGCCGCATTCTCCCAAACGAATAAGGGCTACCGGATCAACCACAATGCCGTGCCCAATTAATGATGAGAAAGCCGCCAAAGCTTTGGAAGAATCCGAGATTATAGCGGAAGCAACCGGATATCTTCATTCATGGCACTTGGCCGTTGTTATCACATCGCTTTTCTTAGGCCAGTTTCTCATGGCTCTCGATGTCAACATAATCAACGTTGCTATTCCAGAAACCACAACCCACCCTTCTTCACTCAATGATGTTGCTTGGTACGGCACATCATATCTTCTTACTATTACGGCGTTTCAACCCTTTTTCGGCACAATATATCGCTTTTTCAACGTCGATACTACTTACAAGATCTGTATCTTGATATTTGAAGATCAGTGACCCAATCTTGAAATAAGTTGGGGCTCATTGCTTAATCCGGGGCAGTCGGATCTGTACTGTGCGCTTCTGCTACTTCTTCGCGGATATTCATTGTCGGGCGCGCTGTAGCTGGATTTGGCGCCGCCGGCATCCTACAGGGGGCATTAGTAGTGATAGGCCAAGTTGTTGAATTGGAAAAGCGCCCCCTTTATATGGGTATAGTCGTGAGCGTTTTTGCCGTCACCGTATGTATGGGGCCGATTCTTGGGGGCGTTTTTACACAAAGACTGTCGTGGAGATGGTGTTTCTGGATGTAAGACCTACTATTTTGTCACCCGCTTGTTTTCTTAAAAGTAAGACATGACTAATTAATGGATTCGTGTTAGAAACCTTCCTGTAGGCGGTGTTGTCCTAGCACTGGTGCTAGCTTTCCTCGAGGTTCCCGGTAAGAGAGACAGAAATCGAACACTTGGATGGAGAAGGAAGTTGCGGCACCCTGACCCGTTGGGCCGCATAACTTCCCTAGGGGCTGTTACCTGCCTACTCTTGGCTTTACAATGGGGTGGCCAGACAAAACAATGGAACTCGGCAACCGTGATCGGACTTCTCGTAGGTTTTGTGCCCCCCACGGCGCTGTTCTGGTACATACAATGGCGTCAAAGGGAAGAAGCCACTATACCACTTCGGATTCCTGCAAAACGCTCAACATGGACTTCGGCTAACGTGGTTTACAAGCGAGCCGCCACCCCAACCAACTTTGCGCACCTCTTCAAGCGTATAACTCAACAACACGGTAGAGTAGAGAGTATATATTTGTATAATAAATCAAGTAGTAGCTTCTCCATCTTTCTTACACGTACGTGAGTTGTGCCCAGTCTCTCTGCACCTCTTACAGCGTGCGCGAGCCTGGCGACTCGAGCCTAAACGCCGCCTACTCTCGCGCTGTTCACGATCAATCTAGTGATCAGCCTCTAGTTAAGCAATTATATCCTCTCCTTATCCCTTTGTAAAGACTCCTTTCTTCTAAATCTGCTTCTTTTTTTGTGATTTACGCTTATTAGCTGCCTCATTGGCTCTCTCAAGACTGGAGATCTAATCGCGCATTAACTTAGCTTCTAGCATCATTCTATGAGCTCCCTTTTTGAGTTGATTGATTGCGTCAATAATTAATACTAGCAATAAGCTCTTGTGCTAGCGTACGCGCTCACGTATAAGCGTTGACTAAGCCTCTAGCTCACGTACGTTACTCGGCGTGCAAGCTACCTAGGGAGCCTCTAGTAGAGTAGCTAGAGTAGCTAGAGTAGGCGTGCGGAGCTAAACATTAAGTCTTGGGGTAACTACTTCTAGCTAAAGTAGAACGAGGCTAGTAGCTTAAAAAGCTAAGTAAATATTAGCTCTTGTAAAGGCCTAGTTAAAGGCTGCGTAGAAGGCTAGTAGGAATTCAAGTTTGGTAATTTAATTAATATAGTTCTAGATTAGGCTCTTAACCTAATAGCTGTACGCCTTCTTTAATAGAAAGAAGCAGCTAACATTAAGAGGCTAAAGTAAGTAAGATAAGTAAGCTAGCATGTAGAGCGTATAGATGTTATTCTCCTTGTAGATCTTGTTAAACTCAAGAGAGTGGTGGCTCCTATAACTATCAAGTATAAGTAGCTAACGCGCACTAACTACTTAGTTCTTTGTATACTTATTAAAGTGCTTAAGCTAGTTAATAGCTAGCTTATCTGTCGTCTAGCTATTATTGCTAATTCTAATAGCCTAGTCTCGTGGAATATAGTCTTCCTCGTACTAGGCAGAGAGGTAGTACTTGCCGGCGAAGATAAGGAACAGTAGGACTACCTAGCTAGCAGCGTTGATTGTAGCGATTGCTGTTACCCACTCACGATTACTAGGCTAGATAGCCTTTAGCCTACCTCTCCTCTCTAACCCTATTACAACGAGCTAAGTTGTAATCTTACCTATTATAAAGCCAGCCTCGTTGAAGTTGTAGACGTCCTTATTAGCTATCCTATACGTAGCTTTTGTACGCTGCACCCGCTCAAACTAACTACTTATAGTAGCTAGGTCCTTACATAAGGCTCGCTGCCTATCATATAGGCAATTAAAACGCGTTGTAAGACTGTCTGTACGCTTGACAAAGTTGCGCGCCCAGTAGATGCCAACAGGGCCGCCTCTACGCTAAGTAGGTAGCTTATCAGCTATCTCACGCACAGCAGCCAGAGTTGGGGCAAAACCACGAGAATCCAGATTGAGGATATACTCGACTATTACCTCCTCCTCTAGCTGGCTGAGCTTCTTTGACTTGGGCTGGCAATCGCGTCGGGCGGCGATACTAGCGCGCCGGTCACGTAGCGTTGATCTTGGAACGTTAAATATTGAAGCAGCACGCCCGACCTGCTTAATTTGCTCTTGTTGAAGAGAGGATATAGCAAGAATAATATCTGATTCTTGGTAGGTTGATTGAGGCATTATTAGGTGAGTTATTTGGGGTGGGAGATCACTAGGTGCGCAAAGTTGGTTGGGGTGGCGGCTCGCTTGTAAACCACGTTATTGGACTTTTCTTCCTTGGTGCTGTGGTCTATACGGTCAGTTGTATAGAGATTCATTCAATTAACCTCTGTCATGCTTACAGAATATAGATATCTTTCTATATACCATTTTACTTCCAGACTGTGCGACAAGAGACTCTAATTAATGTCGGAGTCAAATTCATTCCACTCATGATACCCCAAATACTTGCCATAGTTACTTCCGGAGCTATTGCTTCCCGCTATGGGTACTATGTAAGTTTCTCATCACTTATCGGCGCGATCTAATTAATTACAGGTCCCATTTATCGTGGCTGGGGAGTGTATCCGCGTCACCGGTTTAGCTATGCCGACTCGTTTATCCTCATCAACCAGCACCGCAATGTGGGCTTCATCCCTGGTTGTAACAGGACTTGGTATGGGTATGGCAATGCAGCTCCCTTATACAGCCATACAGGTCACACTTCGGTATGTTAAATAGTATGTTGATGAAAGTATAATTCTGAAGTATTTACAGCGAGGAGGACGTGCCAGTAGGTAACGGTAGGGTTTATGTAGATCCTCCTAGAGTTCTGAAGTCGTACTAATTCCTATAGCGATTCTTGTATTCAGCAATCAGCTTGGAGGGTAGGTCCTACTAATAGCCTATACCATGAAGAGACGCTTATCTTTGAGAAGGGCTATAGCCGTGGCGATTAGCCAGACGATCGTACTCAACACATTATCGTCTAAGATCCCTGAGGCTATACCAACACTCCCGGAAAGGCTAGTAATGAATGCAGGCGCTACTGGGCTAAGTAAAATAGCCGGCTCGTATAGCGCCGAGATAATTCTTCGAGCTATCTGGAGTCGGGCTATCGTGAGAACAATGTATCTTTCTCTCGCGTTTGCCATAGTTGCTATACCTTTCGCCCTTGGAATGGAGTGGCTGAATGCGAAGGAAATAGCGAAAGACAAGAAACACGGGTTGTAAGGGGTAACGCTAGATTAATACACTTCGGGCAATGGATGCGGCGACTAGGAGAGGTCCGTAATGGGGGGTGTAGTAGGCAAGCGTACTTGACGATAAACTTCACTGTAGTGGGTAGTCACTTATTGTAAGTAGATACTAAGCGTACTCGCTGGATGGACGAATGCTCCGGGTAAATAGTGTTCAGAAAGTGGCTAGTGCAGTGGAAAGACCAAAGAGTCCATAGAATGCCTTAGTCCCTTTTCCATTGCTTTCTGCGCAGCAATATAGATTAAATTCCCCGAGTGTTGGTTAAGGGCCTTCGAACCTATAGAGACCCTATGCTAGTAGAATAATGTCGCCAATTGTAACGTATTGAATTATAAGAAATAAGAAGTTCTATAGAGACTTGGTGTAGCTGTATCCATTGTATGAAGCCAGCAATAATAGACCAAAGGTAGATACAGGTGATGGTAGAACCAAGTCTATGGTCTGTGGTATATCGGTGAACGCTCAAGCAGCTTCAAATATAACCTATGGAACTATCCCCTTGCTGGACTTTAGAGCTTATTTAGAGATAAGAATATCATCTTTTGTGGAGCATGAAAATCTACAATAGCTACTTACTACTTGTTTGGTGTAGATAAACGAATCGTGATTTATCGGGGAGTAATTGTTTTGAGTGATATGTATATATTAGCTTGTAAGTGTATCTAGTCAGTATATTATTTTATATATGTAGTGCAAAAGGACTAACTCTACGCCCGGACCGAAACCTTTCTTCGCAGCCTGCGGAATTTTAGCGGTAGCATACAAGGCCGTTACATGTAGTCATTGTTTTTTAACTGGCAGCGCTGAAGGACTAATCGCACATTACTAGTTTTATATTTGTGTTCAATGTTTGCCCAAGGTGGGTACGTATAGCGCCGTTTCCATCTATATGTCAGCTAGCTTATTGCTAGTCCTATGCAAGTCTTCCTTGGATGTAAGTATTATATCGCGACTACACTAAAGCAGTACCAGCTCTTCTTTCGTATTGCTAGCTGCGAGCAGAAACCAAATAATTCTGATGATTCTTTTTGGGATGCCTCTTCATGCCTTGCCTCATTTGCCCTGTGGCCCTTTTGACATAGTATAGGAAGTTAACATCCGCTCGATTCAGGATATGTACTATATTACATTTCCTACCACTTTGGTAATGTTAAATATTTACTTTAGTTCTTAGGTTAAGCCAGGGCATAATATTTACTTATTTTGCGATTCTTCGTATCATCATTATACCTCACCTAATAAGTAAATTTTGACAAAAGGACACGAACATTTCGCGAAATTTCTCCTTTGTTATGGCCCAATAGCTCTCCCTACTATTATCTTAAATTTACGAATTACTTTTTTATTCCTTTCTTCTATTTCTTTAGTTGTGAAGTTGAATATCTTGGACACCATGGCACACTACATTGATGGCAAGGATTGTATAGTACGTATTATAATTACCGCTTTCTCCCCTGAAAGATCTCAATAACATATCTAATAGCACCAGTGTCACGGATATCCGAATCGATACTCCTAACTTTCGCATACCTTTTTGTCGCGGACCGCAATACCAGACTAGAGCGACCGCCTCCCGATCGCTTCCGCAGTAGAGGCTCTCGGTTTGGTCATTTGCGATACAATCACATTCTAGGTAAGTGTCGTGGGCGAGTATGAAACATCCGTGAAGCCCTCGAAGTGGGTTGTCAGCTACGCCATGCTCCCCTTCCCTTCCTAGTCAATGAAATTTGGTAATCTCAAGACATAATTCCGATTCACCATAGATCTCATTCGCTTCCGACTATTTCTACGACGTTAGTGTGGGTTTCCCGAAACTGAGTATGTTGGCATTCTATTGGCCTATTTCGAGCTTAAATTACAACCAGTGATGCGCAAAATGCCGTAGGCAGTAAAAGTAATTCTTATCGCATGATATTTTATGATGTTATTCGACAACACGTTCTTCTATGGCAAAGGCGTTAGTATCCAATTGTCTCAGGAAGGTAGATCTTGCTCAGCGTTCTATGCACCTGAGTCATTCATCATTAACCTTACGCTGGTCCTAGCTTGCTGCCTCGTGGTATATGCAATACCGATGATATTCCTCTCTCAAGGTATCCTGAAATCTACCAGATGCGTTTCACTCATATTCTTGTTCGGTGCCCTCACAATTGCTTCTAGTACTGTTCGACTCACTATGCTCAAAGTTGGAACCAGGCTGGCAAATCTTGTTTGTGAGTTTTGTGAATTCAGCGGACCTACTTAGCATGGTAGAGATGACCTTATCTATAATTGTTGTTGCCGTTCCTGGGTTAAAGCCGCTCCTATATAGGGAGCATCGGTCAAGGCAGGCAACCCGTGATCACTTAGAGAAACGAAGATGATCTACCACCACCCTGTCGATTCAACGACTAGGTATTGTAATAGTTCATTGGATTTGAGTAGTTATATTAGATGCGCCGAACGACAAAGTGTCTGATGCGCGCTGTACCCGGATCCTGTCCTAGGTCGCTATGCTAATTATCATAATTTTTTATAGTACTGTTAGATGAGCAGTCTACACCGACACGAAATTGAGAAATGACTGCGCTCAACATCCTCCCATAGCACTCCCTCCTATACATGACGCTCCTGTACCCTCCTAGCCTATGTTCTCGATTACATTACCATGCAAATATTGTCAAAGTGGATGTTCTTGAATAGAAGGCATTTAATGGGTTTAAATTGCCTATTGTACTATCCGATGGAGCCGATGGTAAGTTCTAACCCGTCATGAAGATGTGAGTCCAGGATGGTAACGTTTATGCTGTTAGCCTTGAGAGACATCGAGCCATCGCCACTAAACACTGTCCAATTTCTGAAGACAAGATTAGATGGGTGAATGGTGTCCGCTCCGTCCGTGCTTGTTGCACCATTATCAGCGTTGTTGTTGCGTACTTGAACAAATTTTGCTGGTGTTATTGACATGTCTTCAGAGGCACAATTGTGACTGTAGATAATAGAAATTGATCCCTTAGGTAAACGGATTGTTCAGGGCTTTCGGTATTATTTAATAAGATCAGCCTGGGTAATTAGATAAATTTGGCTGCTTCTTGATCCATTGGTACTAGTAATCTTCGTTTCCATTCAATATTCCAACACCGTGACCACCAATGCGGACATTATCGACGCCAAGGATGAACGTAGTTGATTGATTCTGGTATCCGGCGGGAAGAGATGCACTCGGCCGGTATAATATATCCGCGCCTTAATACAGCTGTATAAGTGCAAGGGTATCTGGTTACATTGGTTACATTTACTAACAGCCCCCCATCAACTTCAAGATCAACGTTATTAAGATCGCAAATGTTAAGAACAGGGTTGATTCAATAAGTATAAAGCCTGAAGATATCCTTACCATGTTGGCCACGGTCTTTGAATGCTTTGCATACTGCGGGTGTATCATCTATACAATTGTTGCCTTTAGCCGTGACGATGCATGTCTTTCGGTTGTTTGGTTGGATTAATCCTGCTGAAAAAGCAATGGTGCTCGGAACTAGAACGATGAGAGAAGCCTTCATCGTCAAAAGCCTTAGGTAGGATAGGCGTAGTTAATTTTAGGAGAATAGCAGGTCGGGGTAACGAATTCTCTTCGCACTACACCCCTATGCTTGAAACTAAATTCTAGTTTAATTACCACACATAGTTATGCCCCCAGGAGGGTCTTGACGGGACCAATACCTGCCTTCGGCGTCAAGAAAAGATAAACTAGAGCATGCTCATATTCATTGATAGTGTATGCTACGTTCAAAAGTCTCCTTAAAGCTTGAGAAGTGTATAAATTAATTAGCACAACCCGCCTACTATAGCTCGGGTTACTTTATTCCGGAGCCTTATTCCGTGCAAAAATTGGACATTAAGAGGCAGCAGCAACGGTATTGTACTAACGGAGGGACATGCAACGCAATCATCTCTCCTGCACAAACCTAACTTGGCGGTCATCTCGTATGTGCAAGTTATGGATATTTGACAGTGTCACCCTAGCTATCGCATTTCTTACAGTACACGATTTTAATCGTTGTGCTTTCTCCCAATTGATTGGTGTCAGTATTAGAACAAGAGTGCGTTCTTTGGAGGAAAGCACTTCCAGCTCAAAAGTGGATTCGAGCTACTATTCACGAGGCCTCGTTAGATGAAGGGCGTCATCTTCGCATCAGGTTTATCGGGAAGAGGGGAAACTCGCTACACCCGTTGTAGTGATGGTAACTACCTGGCCTAGGTGACGTAGAGGAGCCTCCTAACTCTACTATAGCAATGGTGCATTGCTGCCTATTTAAAACCATTTTATAGATTGTAAACATAAACTCAACTTAGATCCTTAGGCCCAATGTATAAAAGTAGAGATTTGACATTAAGAAAAAAAAGTCCAAGTTGTCTTTGCTTAGCTGAAATGAAGGTCCTTCCGCCATACAAGCCAAAAATGCTGGTCAAGCCACCTAGTATGGTGCCGCACGTCATGCCTGCCGGACATTACTTTTGGCTAGGGGATTACGAATACTACGACCAACTGGGCCTTGGCCCATTGCAGAAAGAAGAAATATGGGGAATACCTGACGCCAGCAAGCGTGTAGAGCGCCTCAAAACGCTGCTCAAAGATTACCCAAAAGCTAGGCATCGCGAACTGCTGACCACGCTACTTGATCGCGCGGTCGATGCATCAACTAGCACAGGAGATTCTAAAGACGTCAATACATATAGAGAGTTTACCTCACCATTGGCTTTCAAAGGGGCGGCGGCGGCAAATATAGGAGTTCTCAAGCTGCTCCTGGACAGAGGCGGCTACCATTTAGAACACGGGCAAAGTAAAACAAAGAGCGATATGCTTAGTAACTCGAACCTTTCAAATTCTTGTTGCATTATTCCTATCCCGCTGAGTCGATTGGTAACCCCAACGCTATCAAAATTCCGAACTCATGGATAGTCTATGGTACCTACAGCGCCATCTGCAACAACTAGGTAGATAGATTCGAATATCCGCTCGGGTTCGGGGTGAAAGAACACGCCACCATGCCGCTGGACGATCTTCCAGAAGGCCAAACAGTCAATACCTAACATCTCGTCGACAATTGCACCCTGGCTGGAGCCGTCGAAGGCATGAAGCGCCTTATCGAATAGCACGCGGGCAACACCGATACCTACCGTATTCCTTCCTGCACAAAGCCACTGTGGGCGGCAACAGCTACCAATGAATCAGATATGGTGCACTACCCCCTTGAAAATCACTCCATCGATATCCACTTCGAAAACGGTCGATACGCATCTCGACCACCGGCGCCCCGGAGTGCCATTGACCTAAAGCCTATGAATTGTATCAAAATTTTATTGCAGCATGGTGGGCCAGTCGATTACATCGATGGCGAATTGAAGAGTATTCACGAGCCGCGGACTGCGATTCTTCATGCACTATTCGGGAAAGGACCTAGGCACCCACAGGTAAGGCTTGAACTGGAAGCTGGAGTCAGCGCACGGGAACTGAATGAGGCGGAAGCAACAGCAAAAAGTAATCTTAACCCGAAAGATCCACGGTGCATGACGGCCCCGTACCCTACACTTATATCCCGTGTGCGCGAACTTAGGAACGATAATGATCTCATCCCGGAGTTTAAACCATTTGCATTGTCTAGTCGGTAGCGTTTGTGAGGCCAGGTTCTGTGCCACCAGACCAGACGTGACCAAAAAGGTACAGTATATATATATGGGTAAGTAACCCATCAGTCGGCCCGTGGCCGGTCCCATGGCGGCCCGAGGTCGCCCGATGGGAAATACCCGTGACACTACGACATTTGATCTAGATAGCAATTTGGTAAATTTATAAGAGGCCTCCAAGCTAAGAAATTAAAGAGTTAATGTACCCCAATTCTATAAAACAGCTACTTGGTAAGCTCTACCATATTATAAGACTAAACCTGTCAGGTTTTTAAGGTGGTTTGTGATGGTTCACCGAGATCTGGATAAAGGCGTGATAAAAGAACGTGATAAATGCACGTTGTAAGAAGATGATTGAATTGATTGATTGCTGTGATTGTCTTCTGTCTCTGCCGCTCTGC
Source organism: Ophiosphaerella narmari (assembly GCA_028456235.1). NCBI lineage: Eukaryota > Fungi > Ascomycota > Dothideomycetes > Pleosporales > Phaeosphaeriaceae > Ophiosphaerella > Ophiosphaerella narmari. The sequence continues at coordinate 1,109,751 of JALNQA010000001.1, read as the reverse complement.
CAGTTTCTCTATATACTCGTCTCTGCCCAGTTCACTGAGGGAGTTGCGGGCTCTCGGTTAACTGAAATAGTGGATGCATCAGCACGAGCCACCAACACCGATGCACCAGCACCTTGAAACACACCTATTTTCTCAACATTCTGCATAGCTAATGGTCTCAAATTTAAAAGCGAGACGCTTTAGCATCATACCTATCCCTAATCTCACGCAGGCGTCCTGGGTAGAGGTCTATCGTCCGATTTATCTTCTCAACTCCTAGTTACTTCCATACTTCATAGAATCTCTTCAGACCTTGTTTCTCACTTCTGCATGTTCTAGAGTAGAACTTCCGTTTAAGAGGTGATGCCTACGCCCCTATAATAGAGAAACCTAGAGATTTCTATAATAAAAGTATATAGTCTATACCATGTAGGTCTATCTACTTAAGAGTCGTTTTTGAGATGTGAGCTGAATCACGGTCTTGCTATAAGATCTACTCTCCGCCCCTCTCTAATAGATAGCTCTAAAGAGCTGGGAGTATAGTTTAAGTATATGTTTGAGTATTTGTCTTGCCGTTACGGTTACTAGCGTCATATAGGATTGCCCATGCAAGGTTATAGCCTAAAACATAGTAAAAATATAATTGTTTTTAAAGATTTAGATTAGGAGCGTGGTTTTTCTTATACTAAATGTTAGAGGGACTATACTTAGAGTAATCTCTAGCATTCCTCTTGATTCGAACTAGATATTTTAGGCTAGTCATGCAGTGTATCTTATCGCACTAGAGGACGTTATGCTAGTGTAAAGGATTAGGTCGTAGTTGCAGCTAGATAGCAAGGTAACCCTTTCGCATAGCAATCTGCCCTAGCGTATAAAGCTCCTTAATAACTGCGCGGTGTGTTTTTATCCTAGTTTCTCTTGTAATATGGCGCTGGATCGTAGTTGAGTGGAACTAGACATTCTCCTTCCCTTTAAGGTCGATATACTCCTTTACAACACTAGCTCTCTCTGCAAGGTCTTGCCAAGGATAGCTTTTCTCCCTAAATAGAGCTGCATCAATATATGAGTTAATAGCGTTGGCATCACTAGCTGAAAAGAGGCGCGCCGCGCCGCGCCGGTCTGGCTCGTCTGAGTGCTGCAGCCTCCGGCATCTGCCACTTCTCAAAACCCAGCGAGATGTCGTTAGTACTATCTAAAAAACTCGCTAGATAGCCTCTACACTATGCGGAAGGGTTTCCTTTTGGCAGAAATAATATACTGCAAGTATTGCAGAGCGTTGTGGCGTTTCAAGTTGGGGTGGTTGCTTATCTGGCACCAACTCCGGCGCCGGCGTTGTGAGCCGAATTGCAGGTGTAGGCATAATTTAAACAGCATCAAAATCAAGTATTTACTATACGATTTTACAGTGTTGGCGTGCACAGAGTTCAATCTGTTGATCGAGTGCGACGCGCGATCCATCCACTTTCTCAGTTAACCGAGAGGCGGGGTCAGCTCTGCAACATCCGACTGGCTCGCGCGTGCACCTGGAATTTGCTGATTGGCTCGCTCAGTCATTAGCGCAGCGCTAGCGTGCGATCGTTGCGGACCACCAGATCGCTCTATCTCCTGGCTGCGCACCGCATCTGACATCGCATCCGACAGAACTACTTGATAGCAAGGACGCTTACCCTACGCTCGTTTAGTTTATCGATGGATAATTAGGCGAATTATCAACAGACAAGTCGGATCAAAGGAACTTCTAAATCGAACCCATTTTGGGAGACCCGGATGAATCCTGTAGACTTTCTTAATCTAGCTACCTAAGTGTATAACCTGACCGTGTGAGGGGTACAAGCGCCGGTGGGCTAAATTAAATTAAGTGTCCGATGTAGCAGGCCTTATGATTGGTCTGGAAGGACGAAAAGACCCAGGATAATCTGTTTGGCCTTGTACATTCCCTTCGTTTAACTAGCCGACGAAGAAACTGGAATTCTGATTCCTGTATTCGTCGGTGTCAAACCTAATATAGTTGCCAGCACTGCCGGAGACTTACCTTTTGCGGTTGCCATTATTGCGGCTTGGGCTGTTAAGAAGGTAGCTGGAAGACAATAGTACTTGCCGTAGGCCACAGGAGATGGTGAAGGGATAACAAGTAGAATTGATAAGTGAGAATGAAAAATAATACTTGCTGAACTCTGTACGTAAGTATGGAGCCTTTTATGCACTGGTGTAACGCACCGGCCCCGCTCTAGACTAGTACTATGGTTACGTTGGGAGTGCTAGAGATCTCAGAGATCTCGGTGATCCCGGAGATCCCTGTTACATGGGCAGAGTTGATTTGAGTTCTATCCTGGAGCCAGTACAGGACCCCTCATTTTCGTAGGGCAGCCCGTTGGAAGTGACGTATAAAAAAGTGAGGGAAGCACAGTTTATCATGAATTGGCCGCGACTCCTCCCGTCTCTAGAGCATAATGGGTGCCTTCGTCCTGTCCCCTCTTTGGTTGCTCCTAGCGTCAAATGCACTCGCAATCACTATCCCATCCACACCAACATGGCCTTCCGGTCGCTGCACAGACAAATCCCTTACAATTCCGGGTTGGGTAATCACGGACTACAAAGTCGCCGCTGGCACTGCAACCTTCAGGGCTGACAACCGGGCTACTAAGTCTAGTGGAAGTTTTATTGAGTGCTATACAGGCAAGAAGGAGTGTCAGAGCTCCGCCACGGCCGACAAGATAACGGCAACCTGGACCGATGGTGCCAATGGGAATAAAGTGATTGCATTCGGCCAATCTTGGGTCTGTGAAGATGAGGGAGAAAAGTACGTCAAATCTTCTTGATAAAGACGTACAATATGAGCGGAGTCTTGACTGCAGCGGAAGTTGTTTGCTAACCTTAGTATTAGAGTCACATTCACGGCTACAGGGAACACGACCATTACCTCGTGCGCAGGCTCCGACTGCACATCACCTATTACATATTTGGCCCCTGGTAGCCTCGCGCTTCCCATCCCGCTTACGCCTTTGCAGCCATCTCCTCCTAGCGGCTACTTGGCCTCTACTTGCGCTAGTGTAGGGAAAAACCAATGGGTCGTATCGAGCGGTATGCTTTTCTCCTAATCTCTAAATTGCCACGCATGAAAATCGCTAATCTTCTGCCACAGTGGACTACAAACACTATGCTAAAGGTCAATGCAAACAATGGTACTACTACGAGCAATTTTGCGTAGACGACGGCTACCCGCCGTACGTCCCTATCTCCAGAGGGCAGTATCTCAATTTGGTAGTTAAAAACAACGCCATATCGCACGATGTGTCGTGCGAATTTAATGCAACTCCTGACAGCCACAACCTACCATCTCCGTTACGCTGCACAGGCGGTAAATTTAACGAGATCACGCTCCATGTCACTTTTTCCGGCACAGCGCCGAATTTTACCTTGAAGGTGGAAGAGCTGTGGTACTGCCTCGAAAATCCGTCAACCAACGTCAATCCGTACGTATTTGCGCCTCCTCTAGATACTTATTCCTACACTAGTAGGCAACATGCTCACAAAGTACGCAGTTCTGTCATCGTGGCATCAGGAAGTGTTTCCGTCCCCATGACCTGCGAATCACACACCGGTTCTACTGGCGCGACTGACGACATCGTTACTTTCTGCACCGACAACGCGTCCTCGCACATCGTCGACGGCGTCCAAGTCGAGAAGAAAAGCCTCGACCCGTACTCACTCGTGACTGCCTACCCCGTGCACGGCGGCTGCACCTTGGACAGCATTATTAACCCCACGTTTTACTACCGTAAAATGTTCTTCCAGACTAACGCTTTCTCCGCTGATGACCCGAACAGCGTCACTCTGTCGCGGCTCACTGCTGGCCTAAGTGGGCCGGGGTTTAAAAACTATTTCTTCTACGACAGCAAACCCGTTTCGGGGTCGGGCATCAACACAATGTAAGTACTTGAATCTATGTTGCTGGGCGCATCTGGGGGAGCTGGTCGCTCACAAGTGTTAGCTACTCATGCACAACGTACGGTGATGGCAAGCCCGTAGAGCAGCACTGGAACTGCACTTACTCCCTGAATCCGTTCACTAAGGTCTTCACCCAGGACAAAGTCTGGCAGTGCGACGACAAGGATCCAAAGCAGCCGTAAGTCCCGTTTATCTCATTACCCCCGGCCACCCCTCTCTTGAGCAGGCACCCCATGGATACTTACTATTGACACACAGGATCTACTTCCGTGGCTCCGGTACCTTCGACTGGAGCAAGGATCCAAACTCGAAATGCACCAGCCAATACAACAACTTATACTGTTTCTGGCAAGGGGACCAGGTTAACACGGAGCCCGGCGTGCCGTACGCTATTCCGAAGGTTACGTCTAGCTTGGTCAATGTGCTGCCGCGGGGAAACTCAAACCCGGTTTTGTCCGACACGGTGAGGGTAAATGGAAAATGGCAGAAAGCGGGTGAAGCGGAGATGTAGTGGGCAGCTGTATGACATCGAGAGGTCGGCAGGGTGTACCCTACTCTCAGGCTCCATTAAAGTCCAATCACCTGCGTTTGGAAATTGACCAGACTCTGCGGAGTGGCGAGATATATGGGGTGTTCCTAGGTCCAATAGCCGTCTATCCCTTTGAGTAAGGTGTTCCGTAGCTAGAGTCAACAGAGTGTCTTCGCTAGTGCAAGTCCGAATATTGCAAGGAAAGAGCTTCCTCGAGTTGCATAACTTCCTTCGGGGATTCCTTAAAAGAGTAGCTAAGAAGACGTTTATTCCCGTCGCCTTGGCCGTTATCAGGGTAGATAAATAGCCTAAGAGACCCGACTGGGTACCCTAGTTGCTGCACGGCCCTTTGCGTCCATCTTTTAGCAACAGATTTCTTACAAGCGATATACGCGAACCTACAGGCTCTAAAGAACTTATTGCAAAGAGCTCAATCTAATACGGCAAGCTACTTACCAATACGAGCTATGATACTAGCTATCTGCAGATCGGTCAGACTCTTACAGTAAGCTAAGCCCCTGCGGGCCAGCCAGTAGCTCTCGACGTAGATACAAATCAATGATTACCTCCCACCCATTCCTGAGCTCGATCCTCTCCGTCACAGGTAATAACATTGTATCTAAGTACCGGAGACGGTAATATCAGCCGAGCCAGAGCTTCCAAAGCCCTCGGTGGAGACGATCTGGTAGGCGGCCGCGCTAAGTGGGTTGTGGTTTAGACCATGAGCAGCGTAAGCATTATAGTGGTTGGCGGTGGTGACAGTACCGCTGGAGCGCTTGTTCTGGCGGATAGACCAGTTCTGGATGTAGTTGTTCCCGCGGTTGACCGTGCAGATCTGGTAGCTGCTGCCGTCGCTGGTGATAGAACCAACGGTTTGACCTTGGCTGCAGGGGTTGTAGGAGCCGTAGTTCTCGAGAATCTATCAAAGCATGAGATTCTAGTCCTGGCATTACTATGTCACCACAGACAATGGATGACTTACGTAGTTCTCGCCGTGCTGTGACCAGGTATAGACCGCAAGGTAGAAGTTGCCTTGGGCGTTCACGTTACCGGTGAAAGTGATGTTCCTAGGCTGAGCGGACTTCCAGCCCTTGCCGGATGTCATGTCGGAGATGCTCTGCCACGACACAGAGTACCCGCCAGCAGCCTTGTTCGTGTAGGTTGCGCTGCCGCGAGCGCCATCGGTCCCTGCGCACTTTGTCGGTGGATATCTTTCAAGAGTGACGGACATCGACACATACAGAATTGGTAGTAGAAGCCGTTGTTGATACCCGAGCTATTAGGACTGCTACGCTTGGAGATCGTAGACTCGGTGGGGCCCTCGACGGGAGCGGCGATAACGCCAGTGGCGGTCGTAAAGGCGACAAGAGCGGTAGTAATAGAGACCATGGTGGGCAGGTTTGAGAAAAATCCTGTACGAGTGATTAAAAGATTCGAAGAAGTGTGCTTGATAGATCTAGGGAAGACACTGCTCTACTCGATTCGAGATACTTCTCTTCATATATGGATATCGTAGCTTAGTCGGCCGAACCCCAACTAGGCTCTCTTTCTTCACTAGTATCTAGGTTGAAACGGAACAAACCATGATTGCATCAAACATCCATCAATCAAAGCACAAGGAATTCCGCCCGGGGAATGTTCCACAGTAGAAGTTCAGTATAATCAACTTCACTAGAACTAGACTTGGGAACAACCAACCCGATTTAATTTAATCACAGTTTAAACGATTGATTAATACGATTGATCGTATTAGAGGATTGGAGGAGGTTTTCGAGAGAGCTGTAGGAGCGATCGGGCTATAGTTTCTGGTATTGAGTTTTCATTGGTCGGCACCTAAAATGTGTCGTCCATCTTAGTTCCATGTTTTCTGTTCGGCCGAAGAGCCAAACCAGGTTCATGTGACTTTGTTATACTCCTCGTGTCGTACCGGTCAGGCTGGCGACTCGTCTGTCCTCTAATACGCACCCTTTGTTGCCATTCATCGCCACGACATTGCCTCTAGTGATTGTTCACGCGCCCATTCCCTAGCATTTAGTTCTCACAAAAATAAGATGAATCAGCTTGGAGATGTGAATCAATTCAATCAACTCAACTAGTAAATAAATTAGAAAGCAATCAAGTTAATTCATCCTCCTCGATTAATTAAATTGAATGTTCCTAGGCTTTCCCGGAAGCGAGTAGGCGAGCGAGCCTTGATTGGCTGACTTGGGATATTCGTGCTGTAGGGGTGCGCTGTTTCCTCCACGTATTGTGTGAGATCTTGTGTCAGATTGATATTACTTCACCCGTGTAGGCTAGATCATGGACCAAGCTTTTCATGATGATGTATCAAGCTTTCAACGATGACGGACCAAGCTTTTCACGATAGACGAAGTGGCACCTATTTATTTGATTTTCGGCGGGGAGTCTGGGGTCCATATGCATGTGCCCGTAAAATTACATGTACACGCGGTCCTGCATACAGCAAGCGAATTTTGGATTGCTCCTCCGTCCTCTCTACTAGCAACGATCATGTCAAATTGCTGTTCTCGTTGTTTTAGAAGGACGCAACTATTGCAGAATACAGGGCAAAGGTACATTATAGATTGAGTTAGACAAGAGACTACATATGCAGATGCAAGGCGACCGCGCCGGTAGGTATTAAGATCAAGGTTAGGGTCGCTGTGCCGTATTCTTGCGAGCATGTTGCAAATGTCTTTTCTCTTTCACGCTTTTATCTCTTCGTAGCGCGCGCATAGGAATGTTCGAATAGCATTTTCTTTTCTCAAAACTGTTTCTCTGAAAGTAGGTTCCTGCACAACGTCCCTCCTTGCATTCCATAAAACCTACCGTGCCGGAAAACACGAGGGATACTCCGAATTCACGCGACTGTAACTCAGCGCGCACATCTATACATATCACTCCTCCTTCTCCTATTTACAGAACAAATAATTTAATATTATCGATGATTTCCGTAGCTAGAATAAATCACTAATCAGAACGCTCGCTCTATTACTTCCATTAGTATGTTTGCCGCCAAGCATAGACCACGACTTACCCATTTAATATCGAAAATTTCAACATCGGTTGCCGAATCTCTACATGCTGGGCAAGGTCCACCTCTTGAAGAAGCAGCTCCAGGGTCAAGTGCATGATCATGTGTTGGACTTGTACAGTGCGGTCCTGGTTTTAGTGAAGTCGCGCACCTTGTGATTATCCGTATCTCTATCTTGTGTCGTACCTGCCTTTGGCAATTTGTCTGTGTCGGATATGCCGTAGGTGCACACGTTGTGGGTGTGCTGAGTGCAAAGGTGTTGGGTAGATAACTTAGGCCCTGTTCAGTGCGCTAGAAATTTACCTGTTTCTCCGAAAATAAATTGTAATCGTAATGAAACAAGCGCGTGTTCAGGTCGCCGGGCGGTCTATGGCGCAGTTTCGGAGGGCCACTAATTTGTGCACCTTGCCCAGTGCTGACATGACCCATAAGTTGCCTCTTGAGGCCGCAAAACAGTTTCTCTTACACACATAATACATCCGGCCTATCGTGACTGCGAGCGCTAGGATGACCAAGATGACTTCAATTGCGTGAGGTTGGCGTTGTAGGGCGTTCTTAGAGACTCCATAGGCTGAGATGGCCATGAAAACGGCTATGAACACAAACAGACAAACTATCACACTGAACGCGCCGAAATTTTATTTAGCTCGATTCGGTAAGGCTAGCACCCTTGGCCACTCTATTCGGCGCTACCTACAGCCGGATGCACACCGAACACCAAACTTGCGATCTCAAAGATGAGGCTGCGGAGCCACACACAATAGATATTATTATGAAATTTTGTAGTAGAGTAGTAACTAGAGGCTTGCGAGTAATTTAAACTATCCGAATTTTGCTGGAAGGCTGACGTTGCGGCCAGAGCGAGTAGTTTTGAGTGGAGCTGCTGATGCAGCTGCTAGAGACTCCTCACTGCCGGCAGCGTCAACTACCTGTTTGCTGTGCTTCTTCTCCCGAGTAGATAAAGTTAAAGCATTTCTCTTCTACCTCTAGCTAGGTTGTATAGAGTTTTTGGTGTTAATAGCTGCGCGCTAGGCTGCCTCATCTGCCCTCTCTTTCTCTCTTACCAACTTAGCTACCTCTTGTGCTACACGCCTCTCCTCAGCTAGCTCCTCCTTGCGTTAGCAAGCAGACTATTGTAACATTCTCCTCTTAGCCCTTTAAAGCTACTTCTATTCTTTCTCCTACTCTTCTACCTCCTTGTAATAGTAAGCCTCTCTTATCTTACGTAGCAACTAGAAGATAGCTCTACTATAGTACTCTTTGCGCTGCTAGAGGTTAAGAGGTTTACTCTTTTCTTATACCTCTCCTAGATGCTAAGAGCTTGTTGTAGTCCCTTATTCTTATACTATAGAAGCTTATTTTAAGCTTAAAGGTAGTAGAGCAAAGCCCTTAGCGTCTTAGCCTTAGTCTAGGTAGTATCCTTTATAGCACTCTAGATAAGGCAATCTATCTACCTCTAGTTGCTATTAGAGAGGCTTAACAGCGATGTAGAGCTCTAGCTCTCGTTAGCTAACAAGTAAGTAAACTATTTAAGGAATATATTAGCGTCTCTTAGCTAGATAACTATAGCTTTAAATAACTTAAGTATTATTAGAGCTTTAAAGGACAATATCTAGGCTTGCTAGAAGAGTAGAAAGAAGTTGCCTTTGCTAACTATAATAAATGTTACAGGCTATGACCCTACACAGGACCCCGACCCAATCGAGCCCGGCGACCCTTACCTGGACTCGGAGGAGCAGCCTATCGGACTGTATGGAATGGATGAATATGAGTGGGACGACGATGCAGAACACAATCTGAACACGTGACGACTTCGCGATTCGCAAAGTACGAATCACGAGTCACTCGATTCGCGGTTCACGAAGCACGAACACGGAATCGTCCTGGGTATATAGGAACGGTAGAAACCATGGATAGAAGGTCGTAGTCAAACTCAGTCTTACCACAGACCTAGCAGTTCACTTGCACACTCGTGACCATTCGATTGATCGCCTTCGTCCCTCAGTGACGTTTGACCTACCACCCCATCCCCCAAAGCCCATCCGACGCTGCCATTACCCCAGCCCCAAGGCACCGCCCTTACAATAAGGCCCTAGGCCTGCTAAAGGTAGTGGGTAGGTTTAGCTAAGTAGGTAGAGGCGAGAGGCCTAAATATTACTACATTAAGTAGCTAGAGGGAGTAAGTTAAATAGGGAGGAAAGATAGTAAGATCTTATTTTTATTGTAGAAGTTAATAAAAGCTAGAGTAATATAAGCGTCTAGCTTTACCCATAGTATAGTAGTTAAATACCTACCCAAGCTATGCTAGGCTAACGTCGTTATTTATCTACCTAGATAGAGATAAGCTAATAAAGACCTAATACTCTCTAGCCTTAATTGCGTTTACCTATATTAACCTTATAGCTTCTTAGGTAGCCTCGTAGATAAGTCTAGGTAGTAGAGATGTTCTATCTATATAGATATACGCTAGGGTATTTATCTACTTGCGAGAGCCGTCCTAGAGAGCTACCTAAGCCTCCTTTCTCTCCTATATTGCTTAGCTAAAGATGCATTTAGACCTCCTAATAATACTAATTATAAAGCCTTTCTTATCTATACTACATGTATACTGCAGCTCTATCTAATATTCTTCTATCTACTAATATAACAAGTTAAAATATAGCTTATACTTTGTATAAGAATTAGCTTTGTAGCGTGTGTAGTTAATGCTAGTAGTGTTGATGGGGCTTCGTCTGCCGCAAAGGCTTGCAGAGAGGCGGGTATACGCTAGCGTACGTAGTAGATAAGTAAAAGGTATTCAATTCTGTCCTTTGTATATAGTTGAAGTAGGTAGTATATATATGTTCCCGCGCATAGGCCCTAGGGCCTATGCTTCTTCCTACCCCTGAGTCCGCACGTGCTGGCCTTGCCAGTGACTCCGTGTTGGTACGTACGGACAAGTAGTCTATTTAGGTATAACTAAGTTCTGGTTTTGATTGAAGAAGCAAGTTACCTAGCTCTTACTAACTGTCGCTTGAGCTATTTGTGATGCTAAGCTTCTTATCATCTCTCTTGTAGGTGGAAGGCCTCTCTTTGTAGGCTTTTCAATATATTGTATAAGCTCGCTTTCTTGTTATAGGCTGAGCTTTCTCTGGTTAAGTTTAATAGTTGATCTGAGATTGTCTGGCCTCGGTGTCTCCTGCTTAGCGTAGTTCGTTCAATACCAAATTTGGCAGCAACTTTTATATATGAGAAATCTTCTCCTGGTTCTCGCGAGTTGATTTCTTCAATTGCAGCTTGAATCGGGTCCATATTGGTGGAGTTATCGCGTAATGTAGAGAGGTGAGTCAGGCTCAAGTTTGGTGTTCGGCGTGCATCCGGTGAACCAACACGTTACCATATAACTTTTAAAGGGGGCTCGCAACCAAAACGTCAAGCTTCATCCTCTCATGCAATACGGGCAATAGCTTATTCCACACCAAGCCTGAGAATGCTTGAGTATATTACTACTGGAAAGTCAGCGATTATCTATAGCATTGATAGCGAAAGAGTTTTGAAAGAATACTTCGAAGATAGCCGCTCCGATGTTGAATTTCAAGCATACAGCCGCCTTGGCAGCCATCGGAACATTGCAAGGTGCTTGGGTTCCCGAGGTGCCAATTCCATGATTCTTGAACGAAGAGAGCTTATTAGCACGATATATCAAAGCCGACATGCAGACCGAGTTCCATTACACGCGAAAATACGTTGGATAAGACAAGCTGCGGAGGGATTGCAACATATTCATCAAAAGGAAATTATTCACGCTGATATTGGAGTCAGCAACACGATTATAGTAAACGACTGTTTGAAGATCATCGACTTCGAAGGCTGCAGCATTGACGGTAAACCGGCGGATTCCTGTTACCAATGGTTTAATTATCGACCATCGCCAACAGTAAGCGTACGGACTGATGTCTTTGCATATGGCTGTGCACTATATGAAATTATCACTGGCCAACCTCCATACCACGAGTTCGAAGCCTACCCTGATCGGTATGTTGAACAATTGTATACAGCGTACCAGTTTCCTGACGTGCTGGACTTCCATTGGGCGAGTTGATGCCGCATTGCTGGCACGGCAGATTCCAGACCATGGCCGAAGCTATCCAAGAACTGGAAGCTTTTCAGCGTTCGGCTTCCAAACGGTGTCTTAAGGCTATTATCCGGACTGTGGTATCTGTATTTCTAATGTTTCTAATCTTGATTGTGTGAGTTCTTTAGTAGTAACACTACGTTTCTAGCTAATTAAATTTAGTTTATTGAGTGCTATGCCGCCCTGGAATGAGTCTTGAAACCCGCACAAGCTTACCTCATATTAATCTATAACCTACGCTATGCGAGTGCCTGTAGCCGAACAAGGGGTTAGGCGGTCACAATTGAGGTTAGGTAGATCTCGCTGTTAGGACCTAAAGGACGCGCAGGGTTATGGGGGTGCTACACACCCTCCCACAGTTATGCTTAATCCCACTAACCCTATTCTATTCTTAATTTCGCTTTTTTGTCCGTACTCTCCCTCAAACCCTACTTATCCTTGATTTTTTTTTCCATTTCTAATACGTCTATACGCTTGATAAGCCTCGCTACCCCTTATATCTGTCTACAAAACCTTTTTATTAGTAAAGCGCGATAACTTCTACGGGGTATACTGAAAATGTAGATCTGCTACAGAAATCTATTACCTATGCTAAAGATTCATATTTATTCCTATTTATCTGTTTTTATTATCTTATAACAAAAGGAATTGAGTCCGGCTGGGCCCCAATTCCCTTAGAGGCACTAAAGAGCAAGGACTTGATTCTTTTATATTCTTTGCAGAGAGGGTTTAAGGCATAACCGAGGCTAGATTTTGATACAACTCTCTAGAATAGTACAACTAAGTACGGCATATCTAATGTGGTAGGAACTAGCATAATTGGACCATTGCGTTGCGGGAAATCCAAACTAGATAGAGATAGGATAATACTGCAGTTTGATACAACTCTAATTTAAGGTTTAACTAGATCCTGTATACGCTTTACATTCTTTAATATGTTCTTATCTACTATCGTTATATATTGCTGTTGTAGATCCCAATAAGCACTTTTATAATAGGTTGCCAGCTTCAATGCGCAAACTTATTTCTGCCCATTTACTAAAGCCTTTAGAGAATATAGTTTAAATCTACTTCTACATCCTAGTCTCGAGCATTTGAAAAGAAGTAGTTGATCAGATGATGCCGGGTTTGGAGTGCGTTAAGCGTCAGATCGGTCGTCGCTGAGATCGCAACTGCCTACCGCTAATTTTCCGCACACCCTTCGGGGGACGCGGATGCAGCCGAGCGCAGTGTCACCTTGCATCACTTCATTTCACACTTATCTGTTCTTCCCGAAGATTATAACATCTTTTTCTTACCCAACCAGTCCCACGCTACGATCGACTGTTCTACCTACTGCGACTTTTCCCACATGTCGTTTGATTCAGTCGGACACTTTGAACGCACAGTGCATCCGAGACGTCGCCACCGTCAGCAATAGTTGCAAAGCTACCAGAATCGGAAGGGCTTTAGCCAGTATCGTGAGCGTTTTGTTCAAAAATAGTAGCCACGGCCGGAACGCCGGACAAAGCATTCACATGCTAAGAGCAATGATCGTGATACCGGCCGCAGAGCTGCACCGTCCAGCAGAAACTCGGGGAATAGAGAAAGCCGAGCAGAGAGGTTGTTAGTCTCAGCAACTGTTGAGTCGCGGCTAAGGCGCTCGCCAGCCCAGGCGTGCACCCTGGAACTTCACTGGCTGCAAGGTCCCGGTACCTCTTAGTGAGTTTGAGAAGCTTCTATTCCAGGAAGTATTGCCCAATTTCCTCAGAAAAGGGCAGTATGGAACCATTGAAGCGTTTTTAAGCGCAAGCAACGAAGGCACAAACTTCTATCGTTCAATCGCGCGATAAGGCAAGTCCAACGCTCGCGGCGTACCTCCTTATGCCTTTGCCTGCGGCTATCGAGTCCACAGTCGGAAGCGTTACTCTACGGTTGAGTAGGCGAGTAAGAAGCAACGTCAATATTACCACTGCCGAATTACCATGGTAGGGGCTGCCTCTCTAACCGGTGCTTTGCGTTTGCATCTGGCGACAGTTTTAGAAAATGCTAGGGATTGAAGTTAGCAGGGCTCACTGCGGGTTTCTTAGTGCTATCGCTTGTAGGGCTCTTACATGAAAGTCTTAGCCAATTAGCACCAGATTTGACGTTCACTCTACGGGGATACCAATGTTGCCGCCTTACGAAGCTCGAGCAAGAGATAAAGTAGTTATTACTACCAGTATAATACTATACGTTCATTGTGTCTCGAATTTCTTACCTATCTTTTTCCTATTTATCCGCTCTCCTGGTTGGCTTTACGTACTGCTGTTGGGTTGAACGGGTATTGTGATAGGTGGGATGAAAGGTGGTGAATGATGAGTCGTGATTCTTGTTCTGACCTATACTGTGCCTAAAAGACTCGATCTATATATACCACTGCTGTACAGGTCACTGAGGTGCGTTGTTGTCGTATTAACACTTGGTTAAACTGGCTGTATCCATTTATCAGGGCTGCGGGCGATCACCCCTCCACCTGCTTAAGGCGCCGTCGCCGGTCACCGACATGGCCCGAGCCGTTCGGCCGCGGGAACGGCTCGAAATCACCTCGGTAAATGGGGTATTGCGAACGCCTTTACGTACTTCTTCCGCTGCGGCGTCAATAAGAGTCCTCTGAAGCAAATAACCGTGCGTGATAGGGTCTGGTTCTGCCTCCGATCTCATGAGATAAACTTTCGGGATTAAAACTGTGCCATCCTTCGCATTGCCAACAGGAAGGGGCACCGCAGAACACTTTCCATCTTGGGGAGCCGTAACTTGCACATCAAACATATACCAAGGAGCAGTGGTAGGATATGCGAAACTTGGCTCAAGTTTTTGCTTCCCGCGCTGTATAACCTTCCACTGTTCTTGGAATTGAGTTATGAGACTTTCTAGCGTCCCCGCAAAGGTGTTGAGGGTTTCTTTGGTGAGGAGGGCCTGCACATCTACGATTTCAAGCAAATCATCCACAACAAACTCAACACATTCTTTGCCATACTCCTCTTGGTTTTTAGGAGACATAGACAGAAGAATGCCTCTCGTGTACATTTCTTTCTTTAGATCGATAGTTGCCTGGTAGCGTAAAACCCCTCGCAGGCCGGTATCTTCAGCCAACAGATAAGTAGGCTGGAAGATGAACTTATCCACGAGTCTCGCAAGGGAGCCAAGGACTATTGCCACCCGCATCTTCTTTGCAATGTCAGAATTCGATTGGGGAAGCGGAATTTGGTGTTTGAAAACTTCGTTGTGACATATTTTTATCCAATCGCCCTGCGGTTACATAAGCTATGGTACCTAGTTCTATTATGAATTGTTCACATACCTGAAGTATCTCTGCCGATAGGTCCTGTCCAATATAGCTCCAGATCAGTGTCGTAGCGGACTTCCACAGAAATTCTAGTTGACTAGTTCTGTAATCTTGGTTAATCATACACAGAACATACTTTACGGTATTGCTTACGTTGCGGCTAGATCAAGCTCTTTGATCCTCACCGAGAACTGTTGGAATTCTTTGAGCTTGTCTCTCATCTTGGCGACTTCTTCTTTTAGGCTTTGGTGCTTGATTGTTTCGTCATCTAACGATTTCTTCTGAGCAGCGGCGAGGTTGTGTGCTTTCTTTAGCTTCTCCACGTTGTCATTTGCTGTGGTCTGCGTAGTTTGTAGCCTCGCATCAAGCTCTCCAAGCTGCTGATCTTTGGCCTTCAACCTCTTTATCGCTTCAGTATATTCCTTCTCGAGATCATCAACTCTTGCTTTGTACCCTGTGAGCTCTTCCCGGAGTGTCGATATCTGCTTGTCCTTCTCTTCAGAAGCCGCTGATAATCTATCCTTTTCATTTTTGAGCGTATTGTTCTGCTCTTTCCATTCATTGTATCTTGTTTCGAACTCCGATAGCAGCTTTTGATTGTAAGCATTATGGGATTCGTGATTGGCAGTCAGTTTGATGTTCAGATTTCGTATTGCATCGTCCCTTTGATCGATCCCTGCTTTTTGTTGCGGAATGAGTTTGGCGAGGTTGGCTAATTCCTTGAATCCGGTCTCGGATGTGAATGAAGATATTGTAGTCAAGAAATTCTGTATATCGGTTAGAGTTTCGGAAGTTGACCTGATGCTACCGACGCCTGAATCGGCTCTAGTATGGCGGGCCTTCGACTCTGTAGTCATTGCTTTCTTCAATTCCTTTTTGGACGTAACAAATTCTAGATCTAATTCAATGAATGGTCGGATATACGTTTATAAGATTATAAAAAGCCTTTTTAGTAACGGCAAATCGCATCGGAAGTCACATAGCGATTACCTTCAGTCACCTGATATATGTCACACAACGTTTGAAACGTTGCTCGAGTTCATAGGGTAGACAATATTCGTATTCCGGTGGTGTGTGCGGTTGGAAACCCCATTGGCCATAGCTAGGCCCCGATACAGTTCATGTCATCGCGATTACTTGCATCGCGCACTAACAGGAGCCTATTAAATTACAATGCACTAATGTCGTACGTCATTCAACAAGATGTGCACTAGTTCCGCAGTATGACAGTTCATGCCGCAGATACACGAGGACCTATACAGTGCATTCGCGGCAGCCAAATAGTGACTAGAGCTGACCTCTGCTCAATGTTTACGCATGGAGTTGCAGCATTGAAGTCGCTTAATAGGTAGAGAGCAACGCCGAGCGGATTTTGTAGACGCCCAACCCCGCTCTTGTGTAACGGCAGCTAAGCCAGATGATCTGCTTACAGCCCGCATTTATTCCTTTTTGGCCCTTATTTGCCTGACATGATATGGCTGATGTACAACACCAACCCTCACGCACAGCTAGTCGCTCCACCATACAACACACCCCGTTTCAATTAAATAACCATGCATGGATAGGCTCTTCTGACACGAATTCCAAATTTTACCAACTAGCTATCACTTTCACCGATGAAGCTTGCCATCGCGGTCGTGCGAAATTTGTCAGTCTTATACCACCTGCAGCGTATGTGTAACTGCCTGCAGTTACGCTAGAAAACCTCGCATATGGGTACGCCATGTGGATCGGCGCCCTCCGTCACTCTTTGAAAGGGTACTCAGAGTATTGCCGCACAATACCAGAGTATGCCTACAGGGGGTTAGCTATCACTATTATTTATACTGTAATCAAATCTATTATGGGCTGATGGCCGCCAGAGTGTAGTGCAGACTGCGCTTCCAACTTCCCGGACTATAGATCCTTTTGAGAGCACGGAGCTGATGCAATCACTCCTCGATATTCGTTTCCATATCGAGTGACAGTTACACAGCGTAGGGAGTACGAGTCGAAACTTAGCGTAACGGTGACATTGCTGCCGCAGGATGTCAGTAGATCCCAACCTCCCTGCGAGACCTCTATCTAGAGCGACCTTTTAATATACCCTTTCCCTCCCTCTCTCATTGGTGCATACTAAGCAGATAGATTTCTCTGACGGAATTCGCCAAATGCTTCGTGTTGCAGTATTGTTGATAGAACTACTCTTCGTTTTGAATTTACTGCTACCGAGTCTATATAGAAAGATCATGTCCTGCGTCGCTAAGGGCCAAACCAAATGCCAGAGTTGTCAACGATCCGTTCAATTCAATCTATCAATCTAAATTGGATTGGGTTGATTGTTAATTGCTCCAAAGTGGGTTGAATTGAATTGAATTCGATCTCGGCCAGATCGATCGTAATTGATCGGTTGGTTGACTGATTGATTGTTGGTGTTGTAGTTTGGACGCCAAGGCCACCCCATAAAGCTGGGGCTCTTCTTCATCTACACCGTATTGTTGTATAATTTGAGCTTCGAATAGCTTGTTCCCATCACCGCTGTTTGATATTTTAAAGCTAGCTTTAATCCAAGCTCTCACTAATTGTAGAGCCGCTAGTTGTTGGCTGCCAAGCTTACGACGTTTAGGTTCGAGTAAGTCGCCCAACTCGCTGAAGAGGCGCTCGCAATCCCTGGGATTGTCAGTATATCAGTCGCGAAACGCGCTAAATTGGGGTATTTTAGTTTCACCGGAATCCAGTGCTTGACTGGTTCCACCTGCTTCGTATTGTTCCTTCGTCCACGCCGGCTCATGTGTTTTCCAGCGGAGCTGTAACTAGATAAACAGACTATGGATTGCAGCAGTATAGGTCATTTATCAGCGTTATCGAAGGTCTCACCGTGTGCATGAAGCGCTTGTCGGGTGCCCACTGACGCGCCTGTTATCTTCCACTTTTAGGCATGCGTTGGTTGCCCTGTTGGTCTATGCCACATCACTTCTTGGCATATCCTGACTAGGTAGTATACACGCCAAACAGCGGGTCGGAAGAAGCTCCGGGGCAGCTAGCTATGCTCTTCCTCCTTCGTTTATTGTTCTATCCTCTCCTATGTAATTATAACGCATAGCTCTTTCAAGCCTACAAAATAAGATTATGCTTGGAGTTGTTCAAAATATTGCAATCGTTAGAGCGCTGCTTTCTCAGTTTGCAGGCAGTCAGCTAGTCCTAAAGCCTTGGCTATCGAAATCTTGCACTAACACAGGCACTCTCAATATTACGGAAACAATGAATGCTTGGCAATTCAATGGTACGAGTGGTGGCATGGAAAAGAATCTTTACATCAATGAGAATGCTCCTAGGCCAATTCCAGGTGATGATGATATTCTGGTCTAAATCCAGTAGACTACAAAATCCCGGAATGTACAACGCCACTTCGGTTACTCGGCTCGACATTGACCCCAGGCTCAGACCTCTGCAGCGAAGTTATTCAAGTTGGAAATGATGCGGCCAATTTCAAGGTTGGGGAGATAGTATTTGGCATCTAGGTGAGCAGCATTGGAAAAGGAACTCTCGGACAAAAACGGATGCGCGGTAACTCGGATGAGCTTTTCGGCAGACAAATATAGCTCACGGCTATCCCCGAAACTAATATCCAGGTTGTTTGTGACTAGAAATTGCTTAAAGATTAGTGATGCAGCGCACGGCAAGCTGAATATGGCAGTGACCGGAACCGCACGAACGATTTCCGGCCGCATTGAAGCTCCAAGGGTCGGGCCCCAAATATCTCTTATTAAATCCAGATGCGTTGAACCCACGGTCGAGTTTATACCTATGAGATTCCCCTTATAATACTACATGTATCAGGCGAACCCGTGGGCCAGTTTCCTTTCGAGATCGAAGGGGTAGGCGTAAGAACATTACCCAAGTCCTCCTGGTTGGTACCCAGCTACGCGATCATCTTGAGCGCCTTTTAATATCGTGAGCACGTTCCATACTTGTCTACTCTTTTCCCTGTCATCATTCTGATTGATACATATTGCAACTATCTAAAGGTATTGATAGCGGAATAGTTCATTCAAGCAACGGAAGGCATACAACGCTTCATAAAGGTGTCCAGATATCGGAAAGTCGACGCCGTTACATGTGATGATAATCTCTTTGCTAGTACCAGTGCCCCACGTGCATGACAAGCCGTCATATTCAACGAGACTTTCTTCATCGTCGGGCGATGAGCGTAATCCAAGACCCCCAAATGCGGGATGAAGTATATCTGCAGTACAAAGATGGAAATTTGGCGGAGATTTGTTATCTTCGCAATCACTTTAAAGGCGGATTATTCCGGTCTGATATGATTTGATCGGAGAATATAAGGAGAATACAATTGTCGCATTTTGTCGGAAGCGCTCATGCTTGCCCTGTACAACTCGTAACGTACAATGTATGATAAATTGATGCCTTAAGTATAGGCGCGACACATTGTCAAGGGTTGTGTTGTGAGGAGTGGGAGCCAAGGACTCGGCCTAGACGTGCCTACGGAGTTACGTTCAGCCTTGTGGCACATGCGAGCCACACTCATGCATGAGCTTCGGGCTAATAATCTCACAGTAGAACTGGTTGTAAGAAGCGAGTAGCGAAACTTGAAATTATATGTTCGCAGTAGCTGCTCTTGATCTGATCGAATAGACATTGTGGGATGTGATGTGTAAGTGTGACCTTGCACAGGAGGAGCGGGTTGGGAGCAAAGTACACCTTGCCCGGAAGTCATTTGGTAACGGAAGAGCTACCCGTAGCCGTCTGCCAGGGTGGACGCTTTGCAAACCATTCTTTCATCGACACTAGTGCACATTGCAAGTTTGAAATGCAATAACGGTCCGCATCACATACAAACAAGCATTACTCATAAATCATTGAAACTCAATTAAGAATCTTCAAATGTGATCCTAGGCGAGGCCATGCGTCCCAGGCGCTTCTGATGATCATGACGCCTGATTGAAGCGTCTTTCGAATCATGGGGCCGTTGATGCAAATGCGCAGCGGCATTCGCGTAGAGGTAGGATGTACCAACCGATCAATTATCATACAAACTTAGGGACTGACCAAAATCGAATTATAAAATTTGCCAAAAAATCACTCTTGTCCCCAAGGAAGAGCTTATGCGGAGGTAGTACCATGGGGAGCAACAACACCGTGCGCACCAAAAACTATTGGCGATCCCGTATTCTTAGTTTAAAGCTACCCTAACCGATGCCATATATCGCTACGACAACAAGCGGTCGACAACCACAGGTCTTAGGATCGGGCACATTCGGAATCCGACCTCACTAGAAGTGAAACTCAAAAGGCTTGCCTAACAGTTCATCAAGGAAAGAACCAAGAGGTGTATCAACGTCAACAATGTTGAGAAGGCGCAGCAATCTGAGAGGGTATAAAGATGGTCCCAAAACCATTCCAGTGCCTCTCAGCTCACGTCAATTCTGTCTTTCTCATTCTTCCCTAAAGCACTATCTCCCTAGCTATTCGTTAGAAGTATCTCCTAAGCCTTTACTACGATGCACGTCACGAAGAATTTCATCTATCTTTTGAGGGAGCTACTGCCACTCTAGTTATTCCTCTTTACGGCTCTACCTTGCATTGACGCAGCACGAGGAGTAAAGTACTAGACAAGCCTTGACCGCGTGATCCCTAGTGGGATGGCAAGGCTGCGCACGGAAACAAAGCCAACAAGGCCATTGGTGACGCTGGTACCTTGTCTTGATGGAAACAGACCTGCAAAGATTCTAAAGGCAGTACTCCATAGATCACTATGTTAAGCCATTATTGTACCGATAAAGATAAGATTCAGGTTACTAGGATGGTGCAAGTCGTATATAATGGTCGAATCCTCGTTGATGATAGTAATAACGGACAAGGACACTTGTGGCTCTAGGCAAGTTCTAGTAGGAACTGATGCAAGGCCAGGCAAATTCTCCGTAAGTTACCGGCTCTGAGTGGACGTACTATGTCTCTAACTTGCGTAGATGGTGCTCTTTGACCCCCCCTTCAAACCCGATACCAAACAAACCAAACAGGACACCGCCAGCAAAGAATTCAATTATGGGCGCGATGTTTGATGTAACAGAGATGAAATATCTCCCTATTTAGAAGCTGCTAGCTTAACAGTATTTCATGAAATGACGCATATGCACGACGTTGGTCGATAGACAGGGCTCGTTGCCCGAACCGATCCGGACGGATACAAATCCTCCAGTACTGCTGACATCTACGTAAAGAGAAGCGGCGACGATATCTCGAAATATAGGGATATAGAACCACGGGAGGCTGCTCGTCAATTAAAACGTTTTTGGGATGAGCGCATTGCCGATAATGCAAAGTATAAACTAACCCAAGGGACTATTTATAGTGCTGAAAGCTATGCAACTGTAGCGTTAGTTTTTCTTCCTAGCCGGATGCAATTGGGGTGTCATCTTGTCTAAGTAGGGTGGAGCAGAAGAACATCGGGGAGAGTTTTGCCCCGAAGAAGTGGAGGAGTTCAGGTGTTAATGTGAGAGGGCCAATTGAGTGCTAAATGGGTTTGTAGCTTGTTGCCAACCCCTACTATAGGCCTCTATAATTAGTTGATTACGTCTACGAGGTCTATAGGGAATTTTTATCGTGAGACATCTTTGCTAGAAGCATTTCTCGCTCTATTCAAGGATGGCATGAGAAATTAACAGAAATGCTCCCGCTCAGGCAAGTGTCGCGGTATTAAGGGGTTGGTATAAATGAGAAGAGGATTATTACGAGAAGGGCCCCATTTTTCAAATTACTTACTAGGAGGACTTAGTTAACTTGATCCTTAAATAAGAGTGAATAAACACCAATACCTAGGGGCTACGAATTGGTTCCAACGCTCCTCCTTTAAAGAAATTGAACCCGGGAATTTTATGGACAAAGGACTTGTAGCCTCCAAGTTGCTCCGCTGGAACCCAGTTACCATGGACCTGGGCTTTCATTCTTATTGGTAGCTGGACGAACGCAACAGGCTGCTCGAAGTCGGCCATATCGAGTATCGCGAGGTCACATCGACCTATCTTCGGTCGTTCAATGAGCGCGATAACCCAACCGTCTCCTTCTTGTTCCGACCGTGGGACGAACATAGGCTCTTGCACAAGTGAATCATCTCCAACGTAAAGCCACTTACTTTCCCTTGTTTGAGAATTGATCATAACAAGAGCGTTCAAGCCATGAAATATATTCTTGCTGGAGTCGCTTCTCTGCGGCATCCAAGCATTTAACCACGTCCACCTGTACGGCTTCGTCATGAACCTTTCATCGATACGAGGGAACTCCGCCGGCGCGTCTAATACCATCTCTGGATCGGGTAAGTACGACCCAGAAGCCTGTGAGGGATCCAAGTTCCATCTGACAAAATCCGCCTTGGCTCCCGGTGCAGGTATGTGACCGTCGTCAGTTGGAAAGAATGGGAAAGCATTATAATGGACACGGGAGCTCTCCACAATTATATTGCCTCTCTCATCTTCCCATGCAGCAGCTGTATGAATAAGCATACAATTTTTCCAGGTGTAATGGCGAACCTCGCCTGGTTTCCAGCCTTTTGCAGGATTTTTTGCGTCTCGTGGCACCACTAGAAAGGTGGCACCACGGTCATAGTTCCAGGCCCAATGATGTCCGCCTCGCTTCATTCGTTCGATGTTTGCTTCAAATGGCCATATAAAGAGAACCAGCCAATTAGGACTAACAGCGCAGTCGTGGATTGCTCTATTTCACGTTGTATATATTAGATAGCTGTCGTTCAGAGTAATTGTGGTATACTTACCCTGGAAAGTCCCATGGTTGCTTAAACCAAAACCCATTAGAGGCCTTTCCATTACGATCGAGCGTGTACGACACGATATCACTGCTTGCAAGGCCCAACGCTTTATAACAAAATACGACCAACTCACCCTTGTAAGGGTCATACTTAGAGTGCGCGGTGGACGTTTTAGACCTAATTTGGCCGAAAGGATCATACTTGACAGTTTCAAGCGTATCGGGGTCCATTGCGTGTGGGAGACCGCCTTCCTTCAATGCAAGCAAATGTCCAGCCCATAGGATAACATTTGTGTTCGCGGTAGAATCTACTGCTGCGCTGCACGATGAATTTCAGTCTTGGCTTACCGCAACCTTTGATAGATTTACGACAACATACCGTACACATGGATGGTGCGAAAAAGGATTGCAATAGAGACCGAATAGGGCCTTCCCTGCTCGACGCTCAAGCTTGTAACGATCCGTCTCGACATATTTCGTTTTCATATCAGCTTTGCCGTCGTGAAATCGAAATGCTGAGATATGGCCATCACCGTCGAGGGGGACATTCTGAGGATGAGGTGGCACGTAAGGATCCACCATGACCCGATAGAATGTGCCATCAATCTCCTTAGGGATAGCTCCAAGGACCACAAGGTCGCCGACCTCAGATTCTAATCAGCAAGGAATGGAGCCTCCAGTCAGGTCAAGGGACACTGGCCACTTTGACTTGAGGTCATAGTGAGTAGTATTTTTATTCGAAACCATTGTACCAAATTCTGCTTGCAGAAAAAGATGTCCTGGGTTTGAAAGTTACTAACGTGGTTTACAAGCGAGCGCCGGGCCCCAAAACACACCAAAAACAGCTTCTTGAATCCCAGCAATAGCTTAGTAGAATAATCTTAAAAAATTATGTAAGCCTAATATACCTACCCTAAGACTAATACTTGAGTTTAAAAAGAATATGTTGAGTTGTTCTCAAGATAATCAAGAAAGATAGAAAATTGGGGACCAAAATATTATATCTAAGGAATGGTAAAACCTATAAAGCTCAGAATTCTAGGATATACTTGGGATAAGTGCAAGAAACTATATATACATTTTTAGAGTATTTTACAAAGCTGTAGTTGAGATTCAAGAGGCAGTTTTTGGTGTATTTTGGGGCCCGGTGCTCGCTTGTAAACTACATTACAGATATTGCAACATATAAATAGTAGGAGGTATCCGTTTAGCCGACCTTATCTAATGAGGGGAGTTGTAGTTAACGGTCGCTTTCGAGGCGGCCTCTACGGTTGTGATTGGGAAAAGAAGCGATTTCTGGTGTTTACACGGCAAGTACATAAGGTTTGCGGGGTAGTTGTGGGGTGCTTCGTGAATTTTTGAAGATGCCGCTTCTTAGTAGAATTCGTCCGTTATGCAGGGCCATGCACTCCTGTAAGGCGTCACTAAATAACACCGAATATCTAGGTTCGGCCACACCCAGAGGCCTCCGCAATTCACCAACATACTTACTAAAGTAGCAACGAAATGTGGGGCATTTCTTAGTACAGGAGAATCCAAATAATTTTTAATTAACCCTTAGATGGATTCGTCGATCTGTTAGAGATAGGATGCGGCGAGAGATCAAGTATAAGTTAGGCAGTCGAATTAGTGGGCGGCCCGGTTTACTGCCCACAGTACTCACATCAGCTGGTGCCTTCCCAAGACTATTTAAGGAGATTCTTTCAGGTATTGTTTATGGTAATTAAGATACAAACGTGAAATCAAATTTCGCAAAGAAAATATACAAACTCCAAGCATCAAACATCAGCGCCTACGGAGGACTAGTCAGCCCCAGTATGGCTGTTTGCGAATTTTCTTCCTTTCCCACGAGAGATTGGCTCGGAGGCACAGGCTGCTTCGCTTTCGGTGTTGGTTTCATTCCCGATTCCCAAATCTCATCTGCGATTCCTATCCCCAGTGGAACTCCTCCAATTGGAAATTTAGCCCTCGATCCTTGTCTGGTTCCTGTTGTAGTGTATTTAATGTCCTCGATATTCTGGTATATAGTAGCACCATTTTTGTCCGTCGCATACACGTCTTTCGTATCCGTCGGAATCAAGATGTCTTTGCCGGCGGCAGCGTCAAAGCGCCAATGTACACCGAGAAAAATGCGCGAGATAGCATTTTCGAACATTGCCTCCCAGAGACTATTGAAAGAGCGAGAAATACGCGTGCGTACAATTCCCGGCTGTTCCGTGATTGGAGTACTTGGGTCATACCTTTCCCGTAGATCACGCGAAACACCATTTAATTCTTCAGAAACAATTTCGAACGCGATTTTGTCGGCCGCATTGTTATTCCACCTTCCGATGCGACCGTTATAGTATCGCCGTACCATTTGAAATACCGCACCACCAAATGTTGCATGCCCACTCGGATAGGCAGGGAAGGGCGGCTTGAATGGAGCATCGTTAGTGTTGGTCGCTGGAGCACCGAGCGACAGCCAAAATGGATCGCCGTGATCAGGTCGACCATCATCGCGTACTCCACTTAGAGGGCGCCAAAACTCGAAATCCCATTTTTCTTTCCATGAAAAAATGCCCGCGTCAGCCATTGCCGTATTCGCTAATGCAAACACACGTGCGAAGTCAGCGTTGTTAGCCTCGCTCTCGATATTTTCCTCTTTCTTGTACCTCACGGCAATGTTCCGAATAATTTGGTTATAAAGACGAGGTGGCGTCCCAATCAAATTAGAACCATCATAAGCCCAGAAGTGCCCCTTTGCTGTTTGATTAGCACTGCGCTTCGTTGAATTGAGAGCTATCACTCCGCCCATACGGCGTACATCCTCGATCGAATCGTCATACTCGGCTATTTCATTGATAGCGGATCTAATTCCAGGTGGGTCGGCAACTTGGTGCTCCGATTGCGTTGCTAGACGCCGCGCAGTCGCACCGTAGAACGGGCCATGATACTGGCGGATGGCTTTCTTGGGACCATTTGGGTCATTTGGATCGACTGGAACGAGCACAACGGGGTGAGTTGGTTCGTCATTGAACTTAAATCGCCCTGGTGTTGGATGATAGCCATCTGAAGATGCTCCAGCGGCATGAAACAGAAGTTTAAAAATCGTAGTTGCCACCGCCGCTCCAAACATGTAGCTGCTTGAATTTGGATCGACACCTCCTGGGGAAGTAGTGGATGACTTTTCAATGGCTAACTTAAGCTGCGCTGTCGCATTTCGAGATATGTTGGGACCTCCTTGAAGATAGAGGAGAGAAAGCAGGGTTACTGCCGCACCTGCAACCGCTTGTCGGGTATCTCCTGCACTACCAATTGCCGGAAGAAGATACTCGGGATCTTCACTATTCGGTGTCAAAAAAGTTGAGAATGTAGCCGATGGCCGAATGGCAAAGTAGGCATCGTGGATAGCCAAGTGTAGCATGCCGAGAGCTCTTGCGGAGATCGGAGGTCCTGTTTGAGGGCCATTTACCGAATGAGTGAGCCTATTCAGCTCTAAGCCGGCTTGATTCCAATGGAGTATGTAGTTTTTGCTGTATTCGGCTGGCTCTTCAACCGGAGGAAGTGGGAGAGGAGTTGGTAGCTGTGTCATGATGAACAATACAAGTAGCGTTGATATGGGAATATTTGAATTTAGCTCCTAAGTGCTGTTGGAACCAGGGCTTTATATGCTCTTCACCTACTTGCTTACCTAAAGGGTAACATAGCCAGCTGACGCATTAGATCATCTTTAAGAACGGGCGAACCTGAGTTCAGCTGTCCCTACGTATGGGTTTGGGGCTTCGATACGAGCGTTACGTGATACTGGGGTAGCCAATCCGGAAAGACCCTCGTCATACATCTTCATATGATCCGCCACGCAATATAGGATTGTCTCTTTGTATTGGCTCCGTTCGGTAGCTCTAAAAATACATCTTTCAACCTACAAGACATCGTGGTGTTGGTGAACGGGACACGAACTGAGTACTAGAAGTTGTGTATATTTAGTCAACCTGGATATACATACTATAGGACTGTCAACCTGTAGTCGGTTATCATAGAAAAGATTATTATATGTAATAATAGAGCATCTCGTATGAATGCGTGAAGTACCAACTACCTCAAGGTAGCGATGGGGCGTCTTTTGCGATAACAAGATGCACCGCCAAGAAAGTAGCCTAAAAGGCCTTTTTGTATCATTGTTGCCTAGTAAATCCAACTTTACGAGATGTAGTGATGGTGGTCAGCGACCCGCTTACAGTGGTCCCGTGTTCGACGCGATCGCCAAGCAAAATGGTAAGCTGATGGAGGACCTCAACCACAACATACTGAAACAAAGGATGTCTGATGACTAGTAAATAACTTTTTGGGTCACACGGTCGAAGAACTCGTGTTATTGCTTCGCCACGAAGTTGATTATACCGCAAGATCGGTTCCGTATTAGCTACTCAATAAAGTTTGACATGTTAGATAGCACAATATCACTCGTTATTCCTAGCCTCCTAAACAAAGGAAGGTAGATAAGACCCTCTATTACTTAATAACAAAGAAAATACAAAGCTAAACAGATCTTGAATTCGATAGCCTATACTAGGAGTATTGTCCTCTTTGTGGCCGGAGTTGATAAAGATAGCATTAATTGATATTGGCGCGGGTTCTTATTACGACCGTGACGCTGGCAAGTTGACTAAAAGTCCCACAGATCTATACTTTCGTGGCACATGAGTCCGTCGGTAGGCATTCGATAGAAGTATTTCCCGAGTTCCACATCGATGCGTACTAGTAATTCCTAGTACAGATACCCAATAATTAAAAGGTAATGGCTTTTCATAAACATGCGTGTCACTCTTCAACATACCTTACCGCTCCTCAAGAACGCTTTAATCTCGCGAGACTTAGTAGGTCAGGCCCTCAACTCCGGAATAACGACCGTAGGAGCCATTAATCCCTGGTGCTGTTGTGTGGTATTAGAGAAAAACTCTATACTTGGATCATTAAGGTGTATGCGAGATCCGACCGATGGGGGGAGCACACGAAAAGGTTGGTCGGCTAACGCACCGCGGCTAAGTACCTTGTATCCGACTAACTCTCGGATGCGACAAACATGTGGCGCATAATGCATATCACAAGATTTAGACCTATCCTATTGGAATGCTCCTTGATAAGGCATCGGCTATTGCTTACTGCCCACTTCCGCAAAACCGATGCGCATCCAACCTGCCACTTAGCTGGACTATGTCCCCTTGCGGCAAGGTTCCACAATACCCGTAGTCAAGATGATCAAGAGATGATAAACACCGCCATCGTTCCTCAAAGTGATCACCTCACTACTTCAGGTTGTGCCTGTAACACCTTCAACTCGATAATTTGATCTTCAACCAACCTAGCACCACTACCACAAGATGGGTTCTATTAGCCATTGCGGCTGGAGGCAGCTAAGTGTAGGTGTTATTGGAGGCGGCATCGGCGGGATGTCAACTGCCATTGCGCTGCGTCGAGCAGGCCATGAAGTCACAATCTACGAACGTAACGATTTCGCTGGAGAGGCTGGGGCATCGGTATCATGCGCTGCGAATGGCACCCGCTGGTTGCATGAATGGGAAGTTGATGTAGAGAAGGGTGATCCGGTTGTTCTCAAAAAGCTCATAAATCGGGACTGGAAGACTGGTGAACCGGTCAGCGTATACGACCTCGATGACTATGAGGAACGATGGGGATTTGTCTATAATATGTTTCATCGACAATATATGCACAAGATGCTCATGGAATGTGCTTTACAGGAAGGAGGAGCTGGAACTCCGGCAAAACTATTAGTAAACCACTCCGTAAGATTCAAACCAATTCCACCCCATACCTACATCATACTAACTATACTTGTAGTGTGAGAGTATAGATATTGAGACGGGTTCAATCTGTTTCACGAACGGTACAAAAGCTCAACACGATTTAATTGTTGGAGCCGATGGTATTGGGTCCGTAACGAGAAAGATTATTGGATTGAACCCAGACAAAAGGCCTGCTGAATCTAGCTGTCTGCACGCCAATGTTTTAACGAAAGATGTAAGAAAACTAGGCCTCAAAGACTACTCACTCAACAGTGCCCTGGAATATTGGGGTGGTCAGGAAGGCAAGTGGGATAAGATTGTACTCTCCCCATGTAATGGCGGCAATCTTCTCTCATACTACTGTTTCTTCCCACGTTCCGTGGGCGATTACGCAAACCATACTTGGGGCGGTGCCGACCTGTCTGTTGAGGAACTTCTCGCACCATTTCCTGAGCTCGATGCTCAAGTAAAGGCTCACCTTGCAATCGGTATCGAAATACAGCCCTGGCGACTCTGGGTGCATCAGCCCTATCCGTATCTTGTCAGAAACACCGTTGCACTTCTCGGTGATGCTGGTCACCCGGTAAGAGATTCCCCCCATGAACCCTGTATTCTTCGCCTTTTTGCTAACTCGGGGTGGTAGATGATGCCTCATCAAAGCCAGGGAGCTTGCATGGCAATTGAAGATGCGGCCGCTCTAGGCATTCTCTTCAATAAGAATTACTTCACTGGCGATATAGGCGAGGCACTCGCAATCTACGAAAAGATTCGCTTGCCTCGTGTTACAAAGGTCCAGGCTTCTGCCGCCAAAGCGGCTTATAATATCAATGAACGAATTGGTAAGCCCAAGGTTCCAATGAAACGCGTGGTTTCTGTAGCTAATATAAATCGCCTTAGGATTTTCCAGTAATACATCACTGTCCAATTACAATGTCGAAGATGAAGCAGGCAAGTTAACAATTGAAGAGATGAACGGTTATGACATGTATAAGGACATTGACCAAGTCTTTGCTGAGAGACGTGGTTTACCTTATACCGACAAATACGTCAAAGGCTTGCCATTTGGGCTTAAGCTATCGAACGGAATTACCATTGATCGATCTGTAGTATTCTAAGAGTTTCTTGTACAAAATATAACAATTTTTTCCGCTTCAACCCAGTTCAATTCACACCTATTGTGCTCTGGTAGCAACTCACGATTATGGTTTCCTTAAGAGGCTCGTTTTCTATACCATTCTCAACCGTAGAATATATTGAAGTAGCTTCTCAATTTTCGGACGTGCTTCTCGACATTTTGAACCTTCAGTGCTGAAATTATGCCCGTTCGAGGTAATTAAAACAGTAAGCTACCAGGGAGTACCTAGGTAATTCTCGGAGCTCAACCAGCGGCGTTCCGCTACCTCAGATCACTGTGCATTAGCTGACAATTTCGCCTACAGTTTGCACCTCATGGACAGTATCTCTTTGCAAACTACCAGCTCCAGTTGTCTCAAAACCACGAGTCTTTCCGGTACCATTTTATACAACGAAGGTAAAGTGAAAAGAATACAAGCATCCTTTGAACAAGATATCCGCTAACACAAGCGTAGAATTTTCTCATGGCACGCTACAAGTCAACCGAGGAGTGCAAGAAGATCTTAGATCTGCTACTAAACTCGTTTCGGGTGGACGATGATGCACTCCTAGCCTCAGTCTGTGGTAAAAATCAATAATGCCACTTTTATTGCAATGTGTGATTTCCCTTCTTTCCCTATTCCCTTCAAGGAAACGGAGACGACTGCTGCCCTCAAAGCCTTTGAAGACGCCACTGCTGCAGTATTGCATGACCTCAAATGCGGCTTTGAATCGCATAGATCCGTGGCAATTTATTTGGAAAAGACTACTGCGTTCTTGTTCCAGGCTTATCTCGCTACTGTTGGGGGTATGGGTAAGCTTGACATTGGCGTCAAAGACTTTCTCGAGGGTGTGCATATCTTCATCTTTCAATTTCGGATTGACTAATTTGCCAAAGATACGGATCTACTTCGAGCGCAATCCGATCCCTACCGACGAATGTCAGCCAACTTGTATGAAACGAAGAATAAAGGAGAATACTACCATATACATGGCTCTCTAGAAGCATCAACAACGCTCGCTATGATCGGTCTTCCACCATTCAGGCCAGATCTAGTGACTCATGATGACATCTCTAATACAGTAGAAGCTGCCGTCAGACAATTCAGTGTTCAAGAACTTGAGAATATGAATGCAACGAATAGACAGGCCGGAGTGCCTGTCTTAAAGCACCAGGACTTCCTTAACACATCACACGTACGCAGCATCTCTCTATGATATTTACGAAATTTATGCTCATAAAGCGTGTCTAGGGAAAAGTCGCTGCAAAGGCCGATCCTTGGAGCGTCTCGGCTTTGGAAACATGCACGCCACCATGTCAACTTCCGTCGAGCGGTAACAATTCACCTCTTGCTGGAATCAAAGTGCTTGAGTTGTGCCGCATTATTGCCGGTCCAACAATTACGCGCATCTTGGCCGGGAATGGGGCTACTGTGCTCAAAGTTACCAGTCCCAACTTAAGTGACGTGCCATTCTTTCAGGTTGATGGCAACATGGGAAAACATGCCGCAGATCTAGATATCAAGACATTAGAAGGTAAACTTAAATTTGAAGCACTTCTCGCAGATGTCGACATCATTGTCGACGGTTACCGGCCGGGAACGTTTGATCGGCTCGGATATGGTCCCAAAGCCCTTTCTGAGATGGCCGTAAAACGAGGTAAAGGCATTGTATACGTCAACGAAAATTGCTTCGGCTATCATGGAGAGTGGGCGCATCGACCTGGATGGCAACAAATTGCCGATTGTGTAAGTTTAGCATCATCTAGTTATACTAATTTGCGCTTACAATATTAATTCCTGCCCTCAAGGTCTCAGGCGTGGCTTGGGAACAAGGAAGATTCATGGGTCTATCGGAGCCGGTCGTACCGCCCTTTCCCATTTCGGACTATGGCACCGGTTGCATGGGTGCTATCACAGCTTTAATTGGGCTTCTACATCGCACAACGCGAGGCGGCTCGTGGCACGGCGAAGTGTCTCTTCTACAGTACGACTTGTTACTCTTTCGGGCTGGACCGTATTCGGGGGGAGTCCAAGAACAACCGAAGAGGTTAATGGGGCCAAAGTTCTTGGCTTTGCGCCACGGCAACAGCGTGGACCAGATCAGCGGTGTTGCATTGCACCAAATGCGAAAACAGTTTCCGGAGTTCTTTGCCAATCCAGATCTGACTGGTCACTGGTACTCCGCAAAATACAAAGCCGATGTTCATGCTGTTTGTCCTGTTGTCGATATTGAGGGCGTAACGATAGGCTTCCACAGGGCAAGTTGACCAAACGGATCGGATCTGCCATCTTGGGATTTCGGCCCCGAAGGAGATATTCACAAAAAATCTCGCTGAAGCTTGAGCGATACAATTCAGCATCCTCGTGGTTATAATTAGTTGCATGGAAATACAATGCGTATACTACTAGGACAAGAGCGATCATATCAACTACTGCCGTAACCGAACTACCCATCTAGTAAGCGCCAGATCAAGGCACATAATATGACTACCGAATCTTGCTCCATAATCACGAAGACTATCCACGTCGATTGTCGGCCGGGAAGATCGCAAGAAACTCGTTCCTACCGCTACGCCCAAGCGAGGGTAAGGGCGAATCTTCGACTTTTTAGAAATCGACTTTCGCTTGTTCCCAGGTTCAATGATTCCCGTTATCTCGGCAAAGAGCCGCTACAAAATCTTTTAGCGATCGGCCATGTGAAGAGGTTGTAGAGTACGCTACATAAATTGAGTATTTGTATCAGCCCTTTTGAACCAACACATCTACTTCAAATGTGGTCAAAAGCGCCAATTGAGAGCATGTTTGCCCATATCATCTGAGCCCTGTAGAGTATTCTTTTCCTCTAACTCTTCCCAAGATGCTGTACGTTAGAGGGCACCGCACGCTTCCAACAGTAACTACGCGTTGACTAGACTAGGTTTAGAGGCCTTAGTCGCGTGCATCTTCCGCGAGCGGTATTTTCCGAACCCCGTGCCTGTTTGTTGGCTCGTGGGCTTTCGGCAACATTCCGCCGTGCAATTACGTAGTTTGCGCATATCACAGGTGCGGGGAGGAACATAGCCGCATAGCGGAACTCAATGATGGGCGGGGCGCTGCGTTTGTCCTAGCACTAATTGGTAGTCGTTGTCATGCGGCATGATCCGCCACCATGCCACCTGCGCAGCCCTCTGCCGCCCCCAACGCGCCCACCTCAAATTAGGTTTGTTCCGCCATCTTCCGATAATTCATCTTTATTTTGCTTCGCCTTTTACCATCGATTTTCCTGGCTTCAAAATAAGAAGTTTATCCTCAAGGTACTATTGTCTCTGCTATCCTTACATTCCGAATTTAGTCAGCACCAGCAACTCATATCGAAATGCTCGGAAAAGTTATTCTAGAAGAAGCATTTGCTTTGCCTCGCCTGGAAGAAAAAACAAGGTGGTGGGCTAGTCTTTTCAGTACAGATGCCGAGAAACACACACAGGAAATCCAAGACTTGACCGACATTCGCCTTAAATTCGCCGACCAGTACGGGGTAGGCTACACAATTCTGTCATACACAGCACCGGGCGTTCAGGACATCTTCGACCCTAAGGAAGCGCAAGCTCTAGCTGTAGAAATAAACGACTATGTTGCTGAGCAGATCAAGCCTTTCCCGGATCGCTTGGGAGCATTTGCGTGAGATACCCATTTATTTTGTATATTCCTGTTCCTACGAACTGACTGTGAATACGAAGTACTTTGTCTATGCACAACCCACGAGAGGCTGCAGAAGAATTGAGGCGAACAGTAACGAAGTATGGATTCAAGGGTGCTCTCGTCAACGACACTCAAAGAGCTGGCGTAGACGGAGAAGATTACGTCTTTTACGATCAACCCGAGTGGGACATTTTCTGGCAGACGCTTGTTGAACTCGACGTACCTCTCTATTTGCATCCTCGAAATCCTACCGGTATCGTGTTTGAGAAGCTCTGGAAAGACCGCCAGTGGCTTATTGGGCCACCCTTATCTTTCGCTGTTGGTGTTAGTCTTCACGCTCTTGGTATGGTAACGAACGGTGTTTTCGATCGTCACCCCAAGGCCCAGGTGATCCTTGGGCATTTGGGCGAACACATTCCTTTCGATATGTGGCGCATCAACCACTGGTTTGAAGACCGAAAGAAGCTTCTTAAACCGGGTCTAGACTGTAAAAAGACCATTCGCGAGTATTTCAACGAAAACTTCTGGATTACTACATCTGGCCATTTTTCCACAACGACCCTGAACTTCGTCAAGGATGAAGTCAGTTCTGATCGAATCCTTTTCTCGGTAGATTATCCCTTTGAAACCTTTGAAGATGGTTGTACTTGGTTTGACAACGCTGAGATGAACACGGGCGATCGTTTGAAGATTGGTAGGGAGAATGCAAAGAGTTTGTTCAAACTCAACGACTACAAAGACTCGAATGCGAAGGTAATCTAAACAGATCGATATCATTATTCCAATATCTGTGGGCAGGTGCACGAAATCATACCCCCTGCTTCAAATTTTGACGAAACGGCCATTTGTGGATAAAAACTTTGTAGCTCGCATAGAAAAAACGTGCCTATTTTATGATAACGAGAATCTCAAGATCGTTAGGACCGAGTAGCCAGGTGTCAGCGTAACTAATTAGTGGTTTACCGTGATCAGGGCAGCTACGTCTTGACGTGTCTGCTGCTTGTTCCTGGTCTACCTAGCTTTGTGGCTTCCAAGCCAAGCACAAGCCCAGGTCCGCAGGTTGCCAATAAATTGGCGAGCGCTTTCATTCACATCCGATGGTTCTTGGCCGCTAATCATCGGATGGTGCACCGCGTCTTGTAAGTGTGTCGCGCTAGGTAAGCTTCCCGACATTTATTTGCGGGGCATGCGGGGATCAAGGGTTTGACTTTATCGCTCTCAGCTATCCCCACCAAACTGGCATTACCTATATGTCGGAACATAATAAGGCAACGGCGGCTCCTGCTCCATGAACAATATCCGCAACTCCGATTCAATCGTGCATTTAGCGACTTCCACATTCTCTGGATCCACAATAATGAAGCAATTTCGATACCTCGATCACATGATGTTCTGAAGGGCCTTAGTATACACTAGGCTCACAATGCCTCGTCGGCCAGTAAAACCACAGGACCGACAGCGGGTGGTGCGCGCATGCGACCTATGCAAAACATCCAAGAAACGTTGTGATGGAATTCAACCTTGTAATGGATGCAAGCAAAAGGGTCGTGATGATTCCTGTCATTATACAGCAGGCCGACGACATCAACCATTACCATTGCAGAAGTCAACCTCCTCTCGATTACCTCAACCCGGGCTCCCGATTCCGGTTTCCGATAGGAACACAACGAACGAAATCGCAATATGCCCAATTCCTTCATGGAACGTTCACAATCCTGGTGTCATTTCTCCAGGTAGCACAGATACCAATTATGCAAATGCGTTTGTGCAACAAGATCGACTCGACAATGATATTCGAGATTCGTCTAGCGAGGCTATGGGGCAGCCACCCGTCATGCTATCAAGCGTTGGCGGAGAGAAAGGTTAGTACACATTCCTTTCACTGTATCATGGCGGAAAAGATTTCGCGTGGTCGCTACTATCCTGGGTCTAGTTCTCTAGCAGCAAAAGAGCTACAGTATGAGAAAATAAGCTAATAGCATCTTCATCCAGTCTTCATCGGAAATACAGCAGCTATATCATTCTTGCGATTCGTCCAAAAAACGCTGGAACGTCATATTGGTCCTTCTTGCTTCACTGACGCCCAGGAAAGCCAAAGGCTCTTTGAAGCAGATACTACGGAAATGGGTTCTAGCTCCTTCTATGATGGGCTTAGTACAGAGGGCCAAAGAAATTACATACAATACTACTTGGATGCGGTAAGCCCTCGTCTCTTGTCTTCAAACTCTTTACATAGAGGCTGATATGAGCTCAGTCGAGTGGATTTCTTGACCTATACTCACATGAGGAAATATCTCGGATATTAGAGACCTATAACGCCAGGAATTCTAATACAGAGTCGGCAACTACTCAGAAAGTGAACAACCTGGAGACAGCATCGCTGTTTCTCATGGTTGCTATCGGGGCACAATGCTCCGGCCCTAGTATAGGCGATAAAACTTCTGTGGCCGAACTATTCTCTCATGCCCGTAAGCTAGCGCTAGAGAAAATGCTCGAGAATCCTAGCCTAGAGCTTATCAGGGCATTCCTTCTCATGGCGTTTTATATGTTTGGAGCTTGTCGTCGAAACTCCGCCTTTATGTACCTAGGTGTCGCTTCCAAGGCTGCTGATATACTAGGTCTGCATATGTCCGCTCAGTATAAACATCTTTCGGCTGGCGCCCGAATCGCAAGGTACGTATCTGAAGATACCTTGTTTGCTTGCGATAGTTGAACCTAACTAACTAACTAACTAACTATAATAGACTCCGTACCTCAAAGAGTCTACGAGTTTTTGATATTGTTTGCAATTCCATCCTTGGCCGGCCAAGCAGTACTCCATCACTACGATCAGAGCGTACCAGCTATGTTGATGACATCGCTAGTATCGGGCCGGAATTCGAATATAGAGCACTTTCACTGGGGGCAACTTATGAGGTAGCCGCGATTCTAAATGCTGCTGTTGCCAAATCAGCCGAGGGTGAACTCCACATAGAAACGGCGGAAGGATTCGTTCTGGAGCTCCAACAACGGTCTCGGAACTTCCCATCAGTTCTGCGACAACCAAATAGCGGGGAAGCACCTGATAGTCGACATGTTACTATTGGGAACGTCCATGTCTCTGGGGCTTATTACTTTAGTGTCATCCTCGTAACACGGCAATTCTTGATACAGCACGTGGTCCCTCAGCTCTCTAATAAGTCGCGAACCTTCCTAGAACAATATGGTACCGCAGAGCATGGGCCAACTGGGATATCCAAAATTACTCACTTGGCCAATGCGTGCATTGAAGCAGCTACCTTCATGGCCCAAATGTGTTACCAAGTTATGAGATCCGGGCGCTTGGTCGCCAACATGTGCATCGTAAAGTAAGTAAAGCATACCCATTCAATAGAATGTATTGTACTAATAGCTAGCCAGGGCATGGATCTTCGCTACCGGTCTTGTTCTGGGTTTCGCCCTCCTCGTAGACGATGGCAGTAACAGCTCGGAAAGACGTACAGCTTTCCTCAAATCACTTCACGTATTAGGGGAATTGAAGCGCTCGAGTCCACAAGCCGAGCAATATTACAGCATTCTTTCAAGTTTTCACCTAGCAATCAAAGCTTACAAGGAACGATTACGCTGTGAAGAGCGCACGTCTCGGGCAAACCTAGTCGACCGGGTATTTTTGCCAAATCTCACAGTTGACTTCGATGAGCCCGAAATGATCACCACACAGCTTCCAAGCCCTGATATTACAATATTGGATAGTTCGTCGGCAGATTGGCCCAACGAATTGTCTTTGGAGGTGCTGAGTGACATGGTCCCTATTGATCCCGCACTCATCGGGGAGAACGATGTCATCATGCGAATGCTGTGGGAGTCGGACAGATATGCGATGGAATATCCAGATTGTTCCTTACCCAACGTGGAGCTGCATTTGGATACTCCAATTCAGGTGTTAGATAACTTAGTGTAACAAGATTTGGTCACTTGCAACTGCTTTCTTGTATGATCATACATATAAACCTTAATTCAGCATAGTAGTATTAGGGGTGATCTGATATATGCGAAATTCCGCCCTACTTCGCATCGAATCTATGTTTCTGCCGATATTCTTCAAGCACGCCGTTGTAATCCTCTGGACAGTAGGGCGAAATCAACTCTTGGATAAACGAAGATTTTCGTCTGTTTTGAACACCGATATCCTTGAGCAGCATATCCACGTATGGAATGCCTTCAAATACAAAATCCGGTAGACTTGCTCCATAGCCGCAAGGGTACCGCCACTTGCCCCACTGCGTGTGCATCATAATCTCGCTCGTGATCTGTTCTTGAGATATTGCTTCTCGTTCCAATTTGTCGTCGAAGAAAGCTGTTATCCAGAGTCCCTGTGTGCTAGCACAAATTGCGGTGCTGACCGTGGAAATCATGCCGGCAAAAGCAAAGTTACGCTTCGCTATCAGAACTGACGGGACCATGAAGCGGTAATAGCGAAGCGGCTCGGCTGCCTTTTTAGACTTGGACCGCAACGTTGGTTGGGCCTCGAGGATTGGGAATTGTTCTAAAACCTTCCTGTCATACTCGAGTCTGAGCGCATCCTGAGCTTTCCCATCAATGGGTAGACCCAACCCAAACTCGTCTAAGCCAGAAAATGTAATAGTGGATTCCTTCTTCCATCCGGTCGAACAAATCATCTCATCTGTCATTATTGTCTCGCCATTCTCGAGCACAACCTGACCAGGGGCGAGGCGTGCAATATTCTCGATATGCACCCGTACTTTGCCGTCGCGGACCATGTCAAAGAAGCTTGTGTTATAATTCAAGATGCTCAAGCCACTGCCAATCCAGAAGACGGGAAACCAAGGTTTGAGCTTTTGAAGCTCGGGGTGATTGTCGTATTGGTTGCGTTGTAAGACATCATTACCCATCACTAGAACAAAGCGTGTAATTAGTAAAAGGTCCAGCGAATACTCTTTATTAGGGAATAACCTACTTCTCCAAAACCCCTCGACTAGTAGCCGACCAATAGTGGTCTTCTGTAAGAAACGCCGCACAACCCCATATCCATCCTCATGACCCCATGGGCAAGGGCTAAACCACGATAGCGCCCTAATATTGAGGATCGTATCAATACGGTGCTCCAATGGGGTAACTTTCCGAGGCGCAATCCAAACCGGGCCCGTGCTATCTGGTTTGATGATGAGATCGACCGTTGCACCACCCTCAACCATGGCGTAGGCAACATCATATGCTGATTTGGCGCCACCAACAACAACCACTTTTTTAGCATCTTCCAACTCATTGGCGCGTTGACAGAAGTCTTTTGCGTGGAAGAAGGGTCTGTCGAAGCTGTCGGCATCTTGATATTGGGGAATATTAGGAGTCGATGTTAGTCCTGTAGCAAGAATAAGTTTAGTCGTGTAAACCTTTCTCTCTGCGGTTGATGTCGTCACTGTCAGTGTCCAACCGGATTCCGTAGATTCTACTAGCCCAACGGTGGAGTTGAACTGGAGCCGGTCGTAAATTCCATAATGCTTTGCAAAGTCATATGTCCAAGGGGTTTGACACCATACTTCTTCTCGGTCATAGGAAAGTCAGGGGACTCGTAGCTGCCAAGCATATTGTTGGACTTCAATCCTGGGTACAATCGCGCCTCCGACCATGTGCCCCCTACCGTCTTATTGGATTCTAGTATTGCAATCCTTTGGTTCGGATGAGATTGAATATAAGCCCGAGCAGCGCCTAGTCCAAACCACCCTGGGGAATCATTTGTTAGTGTATGGCAGGTGCAATATTGGTCAAATATGTAGTAGTAACAAACTACCAGGGTAGCTTACCGGACCCAACAATTACCAGATCGTACGAGTCGGGCATTGCCATATGCATAAATGGAGATAACTTTCTTAGAGGTGAAGAGATAGGGATAAGTAATGCCACTCGGTGCAACCTATTAAGATTAGGATGTGAGAATCAAGTGCGTATCGTATGTAGAGCAAACAAGGTTATATGAAGTGGTACGGATGATACTAGCATGAAATAGTATGGGCCCACTGGCTTCCAGAGTTGCTCTCGTATCGCTAAACTCTAGCTCTAATGTGCAGTTACCCGAACAATATAACCAATCACGAGTCGCCTGTTGAAGCGGTGTCACATGGTTATAAGGAGCGTATATGAGCCTAGCGTCGGATAGCGTACCAGCCGATAGCTCAAGACCTGTCGGCTAGATAGCGATAACCTAGACTTTGTGTTGCTCTGCTAAATTCCTGGCTTCTTGCGGTTTCGGATGTCAGACGCTTCCAGTGCCATTAGATGGCGGGCGGTACCACCCCATTGTTACTTTGGAATAGTGCAACTTCCTACCCAGGCACTATCAGTCGCCATCCGATAACTTACCATAGCATAGTCCGCAGCCTAGCAACTAGCAATACCCCTGTCCTGAATAAGACCTAGCTCGTCAAGACCCGCTTCTTTGGGCTGCCCCAACCTCCTCCGCCTAGGAAAATTGTCGTTCTCTGACTTAGCAACAAATTCTTGGGTCATGGCGGTGTCACAAGCAAGGCATGGTTTCACGAACAATGAATTTCAGTATGAATACCGAACCAGCCAATGCTATTGAAAGAAAAAGGGTTGAGTGTATTATGCCGGACTAATTACTCCATCGACAGTGCCAGCATGGAGTCCTCCGGTGATTTGTATATCGGCAGCCGTTGTATGTCTCGAAGCATCGCTAAGAAGATACACAATAGCTCCGGTGAGATCATTTTGCGTACTCAGTCTTTGGAGAGGTGGTGCAAGCCACATCTGGTCACCCTCTCGCTTGGACTTTGACGCCCTCACATTCCGGGTCATTTCAGAGTCGACAAATCCTGGCGAGATGGTGTTTACTCGAATCCCATGCTTAGCTAGTTCGACACCAAGTGCCTTGGAAAGCATGAGAATTCCTCCTTTGGAAGCATTATATGCTGCCATTCTGTATCCCGGAAGCCCGATGTGAGACGATTGTGAAGCAATGAGAACTATACTTCCACCAGATCCCTGCTTAATAATCTGCTTGGCGACCAACTGCACGGCGAAGAATGTCCCACGGACCTAAATCGTGTCAGAAAAAGCGGTAAATATGGTGGGCGGGGCAAAGGCTTGCATTAATCTCCTGAATACGAGTGAATTCCTCCCAGGTTTGATCCACGAAGGGTTTATCAATGGCAATTCCAGCTGCCGGTACACACCCATCAATTGTTCCAAGACTCTCCAAAGCTTTTGCAAAGCCTGAATTGAGGCTGTCCTGGCTAGTAAGATCGGTTTGGTAATAATATGTTTTTGTGCCGAATTTCGAGGCCAGACTTTGAAATTCTTCGATAGGACGCTCTTGGATATCCAAAACGGCGACATTGCCTCCCATCTCGCAAATTGCACGTGTCGCGGCGAACCCGATTCCCTGAGCACCGCCAGTAATAAGATAGTTTCGGCCTCGCAATTCAAACATGGGTCGCACGTCGTTAAGTTTATCTGCCATGCTGATGGAAGTAGCGTTTTGGTTGAGGTGAAGTTGGCTATTTCGGGCGTGAAAAAGGTCTGCTCACGTTTTAGCAAACGATGTAGATCCAAAAATATAGTTCGGGAGCCGCACAGTCAGCTCTTCATTTAGTGAGCCTAGTGCCCGAAACCGCCTCAAACTTATCTTAGATCAGCGTCGGCATTGTTCCTTCTGCAGGAGTCCATATCCGACCTCGGTCATAGCCCTAAAGAATCTCAACTGTGGGATCTGTGGGTCGGCGGAGAAACGCGAAACTGACGCCGGAACTGATGCCGCAAGGTGCGCGCATATTAAATTCAAGTCATAATTTGGTCTTTGCCTGTCGCTTCATGCTAACATTTGCAATACAATCTTGACCACAACGCCCTGCCCTCTAGTCTACGACGAACATTATTAGGAATTTCACCAACCTTGCAGTATAGCTGCTTACTTTTCCGTTTTATAATATGTTCAGGGACATCTCAAAGCCCCCACCACCATTGCCTCTTAACGAGCTATATGAATTGGAAGCGGGCGTTTCCTTGTTATCTCCACTTAGCCGGAGAGGTCATGGTCCTGGAGTCATTCTTCTTGTTCCAAGCACGGATGCATCCACAAAAATTGTGGACGGCGTTCCATCGCACCTAGCCAAATGGGCCGAAGAAGGGTATGTAGTGGCCGAGATTCAACAGCAAGCCCTAGTGAAGGATGCGGAGAGTGTTTTAAAGCGAGCAATCGATGCCTTGAGGAATAATCCAAAATGCCAACCTAGAGATAACTTTGGAGTTGTACGCACCAATATTGGCCGTTGCAGGGAGGTCCTAATTGAAATTGTTTGTATAGCCTACGAAGCTGAATGCTGGAACCTTACCGCAGAAGCCATAAATAACATTCCAGATATTGTGGCCACAGTGATCTACGCGGACGCTTCGCAGCAAAGCTCTATACTAGCCTCAAATGTGCCCGCCATACATCACCTAGCAGGCAAAGGAAGCGACAAGCCGCTAAGATCGGAAGCGCTGACTATATATCGCTATGCCGGTGTTGAGTCTTACAAGTTTGCAATCCCGTTCCAAAGTTCGTTTCATTACAATCCTGAGCCGATTTCACACACCCGAAGCATTACACATCTCAAACGCCTTATGAATGGGCCATACTTCGATCTTGAACTCATATGGGACGAGCATACCTACTACGAATTCGCAGATCGCTCTGTTGAGCATACAATGAGCACTATGGTACAAGAACCATATGTTAATCATGTACCCACTGTAAGTGTTCATGTTTGTTTTCTATTGTTTCGCATACTGATGCTCGTATGTAGCTTACGGGTAGAGAAGGCCGTGGCCCATTGACCGACTTTTATCGACACAATTTCATTTTCAATAACTCCGCCGACACAACCCTTGAACTTATCAGTCGGTCCATCGCTATCGACCGCATCATAGACGAGTTTATCTTCATCTTCACGCATGACCGCGAACTTGACTGGCTGTACGTGACTATAATTTTTTGATCCCTTTTTTTTTCACACGAAGAGGACGTTTTGGAGCCGACAAAATTTCACAAGGTTACCCGGAGTCCCGCCCACTGGTCTCAAAGTTGAAGTTCCTTTCACGGCGGTTGTAAATATCCGTGGTGACCGCTTATATCACGAACACATTACTTGGGATCAAGGCACGGTTCTTCGCCAGCTGGGCTTACTCCCAGAATACCTTCCATTTCCATATCCACTACCAAACGGGAACACTCCAGCACCGGGCAAGACTTTTGAGTATAAGGTGCCGGTAGCGGGCATAGATACAGCGAACAAGATGCGAGATCGGAATTCGGTGCAATCAAACATGATGTTTGGCTTTCAAATTAGAGAGTTGTAAACACCGGGGTTCATACTAGAGAAAGATCTTATTACCAAGCATTT
The DNA here is from genome assembly GCA_028456235.1 of Ophiosphaerella narmari. Taxonomy (NCBI): domain Eukaryota; kingdom Fungi; phylum Ascomycota; class Dothideomycetes; order Pleosporales; family Phaeosphaeriaceae; genus Ophiosphaerella; species Ophiosphaerella narmari. Next base: position 1,067,099 of record JALNQA010000001.1, on the reverse strand, counting down.
CACATGTAGTATCATAACAGTGGAGCCTCTAATATAAATATAATCAAATTGAGCGAAAGCTTGAGCAGCATTAAAGCTTGTCCATATCCGCTTTTCAGACAACGATAAGGCCAGAAGCCATCCGAGTAAGTGTCGCTTGTCTATGATGATGTATGAAATCCTTGATTCGCAACACTCAAAATTGTGGGAAAACGAGGTCACTAATACTCATATAATTTGTTATCACTTGGGGCCTACTTGTCCTAACTTATCTGTAAAGGCTCGGATGCATCTCCTCACCATTTACCCTATTTGACCCTCTAAGCAGCAGTCAAAACGACGCGTCCACTGGTGAGTGAGTTTGACTTCGCCTCGATGACAATCTCTCCCGAGGCTCCTGGTTCAGATCGCACAATCGCGAGTGCAAGCCCACTGAAAGCCTTGCGACTTAATGAAGGGAATACAACCTTGTCGGTGGGATCGCCATTGTCTGTACTAATAATCTTGCCAGAGCCAGAGACAACCGAAAAGGTTATTTGGTTGCTCGCCTGAGGAACGACAGTGCCGGAGGCATCAACGACGGAAACAGTGACAAAGGAGAGATCTTGACCGTCACCGGCGATCTTGGATCGATCTGCTGTAACGCTGAGAGCAGTAGCAGCCCCCGCAGTCTTACGAGAATCAGTTGCCCACTCTTTGCCATTCTTGTAAGCGACTACGCGGATAGAACCGGGCGCGTAGGTCACATTGTCCCAGCGGAGCCTGTAATCGTACTGGCCCCTCTTCTTCCTACCAGCACTCACATTGTTAACAAAAAGCTCAACCTCATCGCCGGATGTGAAGACATGAACTGGAGTCACCTGTCCGACACGATCCGGCCAGGTCCAGTGCGGGAGTACATGAACCATAGGCAGATCTGGACGCCAGCGAGCTTGGTACAAGTAGAAACGATCTTTCTTGAATCCTGCGAGATCGATGATGCCAAAATATGAGCTGCGACTGGAATCATATGGTGTAGGTTCGCCAATGTAGTCCCAACCAGTCCAGACAAATTCTCCCGCTGCATAGGAATGCCTATCTAGTTGTTCAAACACTTTATCTGGTGACGCTGCCCAGCTAGGAGAGTAAAGATCGTAGGCGCTAACGTGCCGGGAAGTCGAATTGCCACCCACTCCGTTTGCAACGACAGCAGTCTTCTCTTTGGTGACGGGGAAAAGATACACTCCACGTGAGCTAATCGTTGATGCGGACTCGCTGCTCCAAGCCATCTTGTTAGGATACTTGCTGTGGAAGCCTGGGTAGGCACTACCCCAAGAAGCACCGTTGCCCTCGCCCTGGTAGTTCAACCCAATAATGTCAATCAAATCAGCCAATGCGGAGCCCGGACCTGCACCATTCATTGCTACCGTGGCTAGTCGTGTAGGATCCTCCGTGTGCACAATGTCCTGGAGCATCTTTCCAGTGGTACCACCTTGCGCATTGGATTGTTCTGGGATCTCATTTCCAATACTCCATGCGATGATTGAGGGATGGTTACGATCGCGACGGAGGAAAGAACGGGTATCTGGTTCATGCCAGTCCGAGAAGATGAGGTGGAAATCGTTGGATGTCTTAGCGTTATTCCATGCATCGTAGAGCTCATCCAGAACCATGAGCCCCATTCTATCGGCAAGCTCAAGGAATTCAGGTGCCGGCGGGTTGTGCGATGTCCGTAGCGCATTATTGCCCATCTCTTGAAGCATCTGGAGTTGGCGCTCAGCAGCTCGAGTATTCCAAGCTGTACCGATGGAGCCCAAGTCGTGGTGGTTACATGTGCCTTGGATACGAACAGCTTGTCCGTTGATATAAACGCCAGTATTTGGGTCATACTTGATGGTACGAATTCCAAAAGGTGTCTCGTAGACATCGACTGCTGCTCCGCCGACCGACACTGTGGAGACGGCCACATATTGGTTCGGTTTCTGCGCCGGAGGAGGTCCCCAGAGTTTTGGATTCTGGACCGTAGTAGATCCTTTAACTGTTGCCTTGGACTGGCTTCCAACAGTCGCCTTCGCTGATGGAAATGTTGCCACTGCCTTGCCTGATGGTTTCCTGGTTGCGGGATCGAGCTCGAACACATCGGTGACCACCTCCACTTGCTGACTGCTGTTGCCCTTGTTTTCAACTTCAACAGCAATATTCAGCGTAGCCTGTTGTGCTGACACCGTAGGCGTGGTGATGTAAGTTCCATACTGTCCTACGTGAACTGCATTGGTGGTAACAAGCCAAACATTTCGGTAGATTCCAGCTCCGGGATACCAACGTGATGAATCCAATGCATTATCGACTCGTATGGCAACTTGGTTATCGCCAGCTTTAGCGTATGGAGTGAGATCGAGGCGGAATGAGTTGTAGCCAAAGGGCCACCCTCCGACAAGGTTACCATTGAGCCAAACCGCTGCATAAGACATGGCACCATCGACATCGAGGAAGATTGACTTTCCGGAGTTAATAGTAGCCGCATCAAGTGTAAGTGTTCGGCGATACCATCCTACTCCGTTGATGGGCAGACGGCCTGGGCCTCCTCCGACACCGGGAGCATCAAATGGTCCCTTGATAGCCCAGTCGTGCGGTAAGTTGAGCTGCTCCCAGCTTTTATCATTGAAGTCGGGTTTCACGTAGTTGACATTGTTACCTGGAGCAGCTCCGGAGGGGCGCTTGTATGTTGATCCGCTGAGGAAGTTGTTGGCGCTGGGTAGAATCCATGATTTAAGCGTGCTATACGTCAAGGAGTCAGGGTTAGAAGTGAACCGCGAAAATCGCCATCCAGCGTTGAGAGAGGTGCGCTCGCGGCCGGTCGCGGCGGCGCGTGGTCTATTGATCGTGTGCGCTAGTGTAGCACTGAAAGCAATTGAAGCCAACAAGCCGAACAACAGGTATCTGTAAAACATCCTGGAGCTGGATGTCATGGTGCGTGGTAGAGAGGAAGAGGCCGGTTGAGGTCCGGTGTCCAAGGGCTACACATTCAGTTTGCAAGATCAGGCATGCATCATGTTGGACCCAAGGGGTGATTATATAGATTCACCCGCCCAATCATGCCGCAAGTACTGCATGTGACATCACATAGTGGAGCGTGGGCCACGGGCTATTCAACCTCCGCCTTCCATAAAGCTTTATGCTGTACCCGACGGAGAAATCGATATAGCAATAGTGCCGTAGTAGTAATTAACCCGCTGTTGAATGATCTCGCTAAAGTAGACTAGCCCTTCGCAGAAGGTAGTAGGCACTACATTGTTTTCCCCACAAGACAGGGTGCGGGGTGGCGTGCACGGCTGTATGTCGATCGGAGTCCTGTTCGGCGGCAGCTCCACCCCATGTGGCAACTGTTCCGGCTATATCGTATGTCGCTTGCATTGTCGCGAAAAGGTGGGAGAGCACAACATGAAGGCGTGCCGTAAATCCCCATACTTCGAACATATCACAAGATCCTCTTGCGCTGGTGCTCCGATAGCACAGAAGGTCTACTACACCCTCAGTGAAAGCAAAGCTTGGCATTTTTTACGGTCTGGATCTTTAGGGTGACACCGGCGAGCAAATGTGTAGCACAGCAGGAGCTAATGACCTACCCAGATGGTAGTCGCGAAAACAGGTTGGATAACTACGAATGAGCATACTCTGTCGCCGCGTGCTGCCGGGCTGCTCTTCTCTTGTCTGACTTGGCTTGATGTTGATATGTGCACGGGGTGCGCCTTTCATGATTTTATTCGCGCAATGGAGGATTACGGTCTGTCTTTAAAACTACTCACATCAACAATCTACAATAATAAATAAAGGCATGAGTAGAGTTGATGTTTGATTGGCACTTACTGGCCATCGTCGAATCGATTTACCAGTCGAGGAAAGTTATTCATTTTGGTTGTTTCGATAGTTAGGTGTAAGGCGAACAACATTATGACGACTTCCTTGGTTAATTGGGGGTGCACTTGCGGCTTTAGGCACCCTGTAACTTGATGATCCCAAAGCCTTCTCATCCTTAATCTTTTCGGCCGCAGATCCACCAACATGCACGCACGCGCCTAAAGTATCAAATCAAGCCTCCTGATATTTTAGGCGCCGAGCGAACCCATTGGCCTGGTTAGGTAACACCTCAAACATATCTTCCGTCAGCTTGCTTCCCATTCGCTGCTCATCCTAAGAATAACTCCGCCACTCTAACGCTTTGACTTGTCGAAGAGTATGGAGCATCATGCCTACAAGGCGCAGCAGTAAGGGGTGGAATGTTTATTTTGCAACGTCTGGGCAAACACAGATTAGCCAACAATAGGCCGGCACGAGCACGCCCGAGGTCACCGTCAGCCCTAACTCCATGAAAACGCCATCATCATGGCTGACATCAAGTAATAGCGCATAGTCGATGCCCTTTTCTCTATTTGAGAAAGTGTTGTTTCGATGGGATGAGTTATAAGTCCAAAGTCAGATCTACTAATCCTATGTATCTTCACTGCACTTCAAGCCCTTTGTTCATACAATTCAGGCCAACTATTTGCATCCGAGTTCTACAATCATGGCACCGGTTTCATTCCTTCTTTTCACCGGCATTCTTTCCACTTTAGTGGCTGCTGCTCCAGCATCTCGTGCTCCAATCCTCCAACTACGACAAAGCAACAGAACAGTAGGAACTACATTCGCCGACGTGGTTCCATCTGCCAATTTGAAATGGGTCAATTGCTATTTACCAAAGTTTCAATGTGCCTATTTAACGGTTCCTCTGGACTATGAAAACACCAAAGCCGGAACTACAAACGTTGCATTCATCAGATATCTAGTTGACGAAAACGCCGAAGACCTGTTATTCAATCCAGGTAGGATGTTAAACCTATCTTCGCGCAGTAGAGAGGAGCTAAAGTAAATTGCAGGTGGCCCTGGCGAATCTGGCGTCGAGCAACTATTGGGGTACGGCCCAATATTTGCCAAACGATGGGGCTATAACCCAGTCGGCTTCGACCCAAGGGGTGTTTTCTTGACAGCACCTAGACTAGAATGCCCTAATAGCAACAGCACGACGCTCAAGCGCAGAGCCGCTCATGACCTCGGTGATCTTACTGAGGCCTGGAACTCCAACCTCAAAAGAAATCAGGATTGCACAATCGCAAACAGGGATACACACGCAAAATATGTCGGAACAGCAGCAGTTGCTCAGGATTTGATGCACTTTACCAAATTGCAAGCAGCTGCAAGAGGTAAAGATCCTGAAAAGGCACTCATCAATTATTATGGAGTCTCGTACGGCACTGTCCTCGGGCAAACACTCGTGGCTATATATCCTGACCGAATCCGCCGTATTCTTCTCGACGGTAATGTTTATGGAGTTGCTCACTACCAGGGCTGGGAGCCATCTGGGAATGACGATTGGGCTCACGCAATTGAGCTTTTTGCCAGTCTATGTTCCCAAGCTGGGGAAAAGTGGTGTGCTTTGGCAGATAGCAAGAAATCTCCTCAGCAGGTAAAGGACATCTTCGACACCGTTGTTTTCGGATTGGACCAACCCAAAAGATCCCAGTTCTTGGGTGCCATTACCCAGATGCTGTACTCCCCAAGCTCCAACAGCACGGGCTATCTTTCAGTGGTCAATGCTACGGTGGAAGCAGCACTTGGCCTTGTTCCATCAGCAAAGTTGGCAAAAAGAACCACTTCACCTTGGACAGCTGAACAGCAAGAGGTTGCACTCGGTGTTATCACAGGTGTTGATATAGCTGGAAGATACCCTTGGAAGACATACGAGCAGTGGAAAGCAGCGGCCGAAAAGGTCGAGGCTACAACTCCATACGGTGCCCTGCCATGGGCCGCAACTAATGGGTAACTCTTCACTCCTAAGCTCGTATATAGCATGACTCGCTAACATGTGAGATCCAGTCTTATCGGTGCCGGCTTTGGAATTATCCCACCCAAAAGCCAAGTCTTTCCTGGTTTCAAAGCCATAACTCCAAAGGCTCCGGTCCTGTTCGTCAACACACTCGGCGATCCAGTCACCCCGGCCAGCTCTGTTCATAATATGAAGAGACTCTTCAATGGATCAGGCGCCGTATTTGTCGATGGTCCTGGCCATTCGGTCTCGGCTGCGCCCTCTAAGTGTGCCAACGCGATCATTGCGAAGTACTTCGCCGATGGAAGCGTGCCCGAAAAAGACGTGCTATGCAAGACAGACGTCAAGGCGGAATACTATTTTGGCGGGCCAGCTGAGGCGTGGACTAAAGAGTGAAGATTAATGTTAAACTTGTAGACCCTTGACTTTTCGTTATTAGATTTTAGATTTCATCGTTGCGGACAAATGTGCGGGTAATTAAATTGGCACTTTCCTTGCTCATTTTACATCAATAGGCAAATAGGCTCTACCCCGCTTCTTTTATGAGTTTATTGCGTTGCATTATTCTTGCGAACCAAGTATGCTTGAGCAGGAACCGAGTATGGATGTACAATAGCCCCAAGCACCAGAAGCTACATTAATGAAATAGTCGAAGCGAGCATCGTGACAATTTTATGCTGCGAAACGTCATTGGCCGGCGGGGGAGGACGAGCCAAAGCAGAGTCAAAATAAGGAACATGATTGCTTGGTAACACTAGTTACTGGTAGACTTACAACACGAGCAATCGGAAGTCGGGGCTTCGGTATGCGCGCTGCTTAACAAACATGCTGAGCACGCCTTACGCTTCGCTACATTCGCAATCTTACTCCTGCCGACGTTGGCAACACAGCGGCTCGCTCATCATTTGTACCACGACCAGCCGCAGTTTTTGAAGATGAAGCAACTACAGCTACACCCCTCACTCCGAAGACTCCTCTTGCGCCGCCGCGCATCATGTCGCAAAAGCCAATCCTCATCTCCGGCGGGGGCATAGCTTCGCTGCTCCTCGCCCACGCCCTCCGGCGCTCCAACATCGCGTTCCGCGTCTTCGAACGCGACGCCTCCATCGTGTTCCGCGCTCAAGGCTACCGGCTGCGTCTATCCAGAGAAGGACTGGATGCTATCGAATCTGTTCTCGGGCCAGAAGGCTTCCGGAAATTCTACGACGCCTGCGGTAGGACGGGTGGTGTAGGCTTCGCAGCCATCGACCCCCTGACAGGCGAGTCGCTGGGCGGAGGACATGCCAGCGTCGCGCGCGAATCCCTGGTCAGCCGCGATGGAAAGGTCGTAGGCATTTCACGAGGCGATATGCGCGCGCTGTTCCTCGAGGGCAGCGAAGAGCACATTCGCTGGTCGAGTCATGTCGTAGGCTACGAGAAGACGAGCGACGGCGTGCGGGCCGTCTTCGCAGATGGCAGCAAGTCGGAAGAAGGCAGCATGCTCATTGGCGGCGATGGCGTCAAGTCTGCCATTGCCAAACAGCTCACTAACGGGGCCATCAAGGTGTATGACCTTGGCGCTCGTGGGATACACGGCCAGGCGCCGACTGCTGCATTCAAGGGGCTGGGAGAAGGCGTCTTTCGCTTGGTAGATGACAAAACCCAGCCCAATGGCAGTGTCTACCTCATCACCAATGTGCGCGCCGAGGACATGGATAACCCAGATGTCGTCTTCGGCTGGACAATGGGAGGCACGCCGGGCGTCATCAAGGCTCCCAATGATGATTTCTCCATCGTTGGTGAGGTAGCGGCGGGTATTGCGAAAGACCTGACGAGCCACTGGCACCCGCGCGTCAAGCCGCTTTTCGACAATATGATAGAATCAGAAGCTGCATTCTGGAAGATCACCTGCTCGTCACCTGATGGCGTACCAGAATGGCCCAATGATCCTCGCGTGACGCTGATTGGAGATGCGGTACATGCCATGACGCCTGCTGGCGGTAACGGAGCCAATACCGCAGTTATTGATTCTGCACTCTTAGCCAAGTTGTTGATTGAGGCTGGTGGATGCAAAGAGGGTCTGACCGAAACATACGAAAAGGAAATGCGCATATACGGAAGCGAGGCTGTCAAGAAGAGCTATGCACACGCAACTGAGCAATTTGAGGCAAAGATTGATGAGTATACGCCTTTGATATAGTAGCATGAATATCCTAGAATTGCGGTGTTCACATTGTGCGTGCACGTAAATGCAAGAGTCGGGACTGGAGGTTCTCTGTTTATTCTCCTTGTTTCCAACTCCCGTCTAGCCTGAGATTCATAACAAACCCCAAAATCATACTAGGAGGACTGCGACGCCATGTAGCAAGAGTCCTTCGAAGACAGTGATTCGACAAGTTGAGACATTTCCAATCATTCCATTCAATAAGAGCAAGCTCATTCATATCGCCTCCCTTTCTCCACTTTCTTCCCTCGTATCATTGGCGCAAAGGCAATCTTGCCTATGTCACTACCACTTTGCACGTCGGCAATCACGACTTTCAAACTGCCCAGCCTTTTAGTTTTCTCAGATCCATCCTCTACACTGCTCCCATCTTTGTTCCAATCCTGAAAGTACACTGAATCTCTGGTCAAACTGCTGGCGAATCCAAGGATAGAGGGCGCTCGACACTTGATGTGCATGACGAGGGCGAAGATGGCTGCGAGCAGCATAATGTATACCGAAAGGAAATATAATGTAAGCCAGGCATAGTCCACTGCGTATACGGGCGGAAGGGAGTAGGTAATCGCAGAAGTCGTACTTTGCACAGTGGGGCGTTCCAAAGCGTAACTGAAATCGCGACCCATAGCACTATCCTTTGCCCACCCAATCTTCCATAATGTGTTCCAAAGAAGCGAAAAGCGTCTTTCAAACGTTCCAATATCCAGCGCGCCTATGTTGGGCGACTGGGTACCGAAGTCTGCGAATACCACCGTCAATGGGTTGTTGAGGTAATTCTGTGTACGCGTACTATAATACTGTTCATCTTTTAACATATCCATGAAATAAGAGAACGAACTTTCGGCTATATGCTCCTCATCAAGCACAACTCGTGCGGCGCTTGCAGGCGGATTCGGCATTTCCCTCAACGCCCAAACTCCGCAAATTGCCTTGCCTAGCGCACCCTTCGCAATGCAAGTCACATTAGCATCAACATACATGGTCTTAGCTGTACAAAGTGTAGCCAATATTTTTTTTTTCGTGGGTAATGGGTACACGATTTCTGGTGAGGCGAAAACGAACTCGGAGACGTTTTTGGTCGTGGTCGAATTTGACAATATTCGCGCGACAAAAAAGTCTCGGGCCCGTGTACCTGAGGGCCGTTGTATGAGGCTTTGATAGTTACGTCCTGTCTTCTGCAGTAACCAGCGATCTGCATCAGAGGAGTTGTTTATCGCTGAGTATCCGTTATCGAGCCTAAACCAAGGGATACACTAGATAATTAAATCACGCAATGCCACAAAGTTCAGTATCGAACTACTTACAGAGAAGCTTTGGTAACTGGAAGAGATTGTGAAGGTTGTGTTTGCGACAAAGTCACGATGCACACCAGCAATTCGATCGCCTAGCAGACTAGAGTAATTCATAACTTTCTGATCCCAGGGAGTCTCCAGCCATCGATGTGGGTCTTTTGAATTGTAGCCAGCAAGATATTCAAGGTTAGGAATACGTACGTTTCCCCAGGGATCCATTGACGCCTGTATAGCCGCAGATCTTTCGCCGCCCAGCATCTTGATTATTTCCTTTGTGCCGTTGTCGTTAGGATCAACATATTGGGTATTGGAGACATAATCGAATAAACACACGGTATATAAAGCGCGGATAGTTTGTATCGTTTGTGGAGCTACTCCTCCGAAGTACGTGAGACCTAACTGGGTTGACAAACTAGAATTGTAGTAGGTCACATTTCCATTATATGTTTCCCAACTGGGTCGAATATAAAGACCTCGAAACGACGCTTGAGAGCCGAGCGGGTTAAAAGCCCAAAGGAGTATCAACGCGACAGAGGAGATTCGGAAGATCGACCAACGGAAAATAGTGATCAGGGTGTTCGCCATCTATTCTACTCGATCAGCAACGTGAATACATACTTTAGGAGGGATTCTATACTGTAAGCGACCCCAACAGCTGCTCAAGCGTCTAAGGCTGTCAGCACATGTTTGTATAGGACGTAAATGCGTGAGTGCAGTTACCAACAGCGATACTCCGCTTTCAGCTTTCCACTCAGCAAAAGCCTTCACAGCATTGCTCAAAACGCCAGAAAAAACAATCGGCCATATTGAAGGAGCAATTTTTGACGCTTGCAGGACGCGATTTGACCAAGCACTCTCTGTTTTGCCATCAAGTGAAGCGATGCTTGACCCCAAGGCTATATCAACGTCAGCATCCTAACAAAGCCCGGCCACGCTTCATAATATGCAAACTATACCAAGGAAGCACAGAGACAGTAAGATACTGAGTAAATCCCACGTTAACCAAAATGGCGGTTGCCCTTTCCAAACTACAACTCCAGAGGGTTCCCTCTTGTTGCTATTTAGAGCTGTTCCATTCACGGTGGGTATCTGAACATCGCCATCATCATGGCTCTCTAGCTGTGGCCCTTCCTGTTGCAAGCCAGAAGGCTGCGGCTCGAGAAGGCGAGTTGTTGCCTGCTGCAGGTCAAGCAGCTCTACGTCAACCGAGTCCGTGCTCGTATCCGTATCGAGTTGGGTGTAGGGATGAGGACGAGGTCGATATGTCATCGGAATAGTTGTTAGTTCAAGCTATACAAGAACGTCTTTATACATAGATAGAGCACCGCAAGCCCCGCCTGCTGGCGATTAGCGATACTTGAGGGATGCATTGCTGTGCATGGTCTTGGCAACGCTTTCAGCTCGGGTGGCTGACGATTCTGGAGGTTGGTGACGTCGTTTCTGGAGGCTGACTTGCCGCAAAACCCCTCTAATCTCTCAAGCAGGGCTCGAACGGGTTTCCCACCTCGGCTAGCGCATGCGTCAGGAGCCGAGAATCTCGAGGATATCTAGAGGAGCGCGAAGGCAGATAGAATCAATCGGAGCAAGCAATCAATCGGTTTCCTCAATTCAATCAATTACTGAGTTCCATCACTTCTTTAATCAATCAATCCAATCCATTTACTCTATCGATTCGTGAACCAACCCATCCAGATTACGGTCATCCAAAGTACCGCAAATCTGACAGATAGAGCCAATTAAACCTACGTTTAAACTAGAGGGTTACGAGAACCCTATAGACTACAAATAGGATAGCGTAGCAAACTACAGTATAGACACGTAAGGAGTTTGTAGATTAGTAGATACTAAGATAAGCAAATCTACGAAACCAACTTAGTAACTTTGCAAGGGCTAAGCAACACGAAGCTACGAAGCCACCCTAGAGTTATAGGTATATAGTAACCAACACACTCCTTAGATAGATAGTATCGTTAACCCTAACCCCTTAACTATAGAGCGATACATTCTTGATATCTACTATTTGGAATTATTATTGTACTTTAGCCCTATTAACGGTCGGCAATCTACCTACATAACTTCTACCTGTTGTACTTCTACTAACTATCCCGCGCCCCACGGTAAGTTGCCTTACGGTACCAAGGCGGCTCCTAACACTTCTTAATGTCCTTAACAGTATTAGGTTGCTAGAAGGTCGACCGCTAATTATGACAACCAATTATATTGAGAACCTCGATGCTGCGCTTACACGTCCCGGCCGTGCGGACTAGAAGATCGAGTTCCAGCTAACTAATAAGGACATAATTAATCAGCTCTTCTTCTTTACCTATAATCCCGAGGTAAAAATTGCTAGTAGGGACAAATCAGAGAATAGTGTGCAACAGGGTGAGGGAGAAAAAGTTGACTACAAGCTGAATCAGCTAGCACAGGAGTTTAGCCTGGCTGAAATTATATCGCATTTACTAGCGAACAAGCGATCACCCCTCGATGCTATCGCTGGTATAGACACATGGGTAAAGAAAATTAGAGAAGAAAGGACGAAGTTTGCGGAGCCAAAATCCTAGATGTTTGGTAACGACGATGTTCTATATACGAGTGATACTTACGTTCTCCTATCATTATCTATTTGTCGTTTGCAATATAGGGCTACAAACATGTCCGAGTAGAAGAAAGATTGTGTAATTAAATCTTCTTTCCAAGACGATTCTTTCTCGTCAAGCACCAAAGGAGTGTATCTACTGAACCCCTAGTGAGTACCCATATATGCTGCAGCCCTTGATGAGCCTTTTAGACCCTAAACTAAGTCTTCTAATAACAATCGTCGAATTCTGAGCTACTGCATCTGTCAGTAATTGTATTATTGCCTATTCTACTGACGTACTCTTCAGAATAGTATCAAGCGAGGCATGCCGAACAAGGAACGCGAGCACGGGTTGAGCCCATGTGGACGTCAGGAATATTCGTACAAGTGCCCGAACATCCACCGCTGCGTACAATTTCGTATTTGGTATTCGAATGGCCGCAGGTGTAGACGGTCGTGATAACATGACGCTGACACATGATTTATGCTTCAAGGTATTATCGAGAATCGACTTATGAGTTTGTATAAATATGGTAAGTATTGCGATGTGTGGCAAGCTGATGAGCTGAGAGACAATAACTCGAGAGAATGGGATAAAGGCAGAGCTTAAATAGCCATTAATCGCTTACAAGAAAAGTATAGCTCAGGAGCCATTCGACATGGAGCTTCAGTACCCTAGGACCGGATCTCTAAAAATATTCGTGACGGATTTAGAATCCTGTAGTTCAGGCTGTTGAAGTTGTGTATGGAACGCCGTCATTTATTGAATAACGTGCGGTCAAGAAATTTTGGGTTGCCCTACATGCAGATGTTGACGAATAAGAGCATATTCGCTAAAATAGTTTTGTTTGAGCAAGCGCCCCGACGAAGCGCCGGCCTTATTCCGGACTAAATTCCAAGTGCTAAATTTAAGTACTTGTCTTCAGCCAATCCCCCACCATTTCCCCTCTCCTCCCCAAATACTTCACAACTGAACATGCTCTGTTGAACTTGTTGTTTCTCAAACCCCTCTTGGTATCGATCTTGCGTTAAATTTATCCGTCTATGAAATCATTTCGGAGCATGCCACTCTCTCCCAATGAAAACGCCGTTTTGCCAATGGATGGAAACTATCATGTTGATCCATCAAATCCAATGAATATGGTGAAATACATCGATGCGTGGTATCCGCCAGGTGTATCTGAAGCAGATATGATATGGGGTGGCAATACGGCAAAGCTAGTGCGACTTGCAGATGGAACTGTTTTGAAGTACGTCTGGGATAGGGACGATCATCGCGCTAAAAACTGTCTTGACATCGAACACTCTATCCTCTCAATGCTGGGCAGCCATGAAAGGGTTGTCAAGTACTTAGGAAAGCACGAATATGGTCTCCGATTCCAATTGGCAACTAATGGTGACATACGTCGGTACCTATCAAGTCACGACCCTAGCGAGATTCCAGAGCAGCTACGGAGGAAATGGGCGAAGCAAACGGCTGAGGCACTTGCCTTTGTTCATGAGAACGGCATCATTCACAGCGACATGAATCCAAATAATATTCTTCTCGACGAGCATCTCGACATTCAGCTCTGCGATTTCGCTGGATCTCTATTTGGGATTCTAGACGGGGGTGCTATGGAGAGCATTCGATTTTTTCTGCCAAGGGATCCACTTTCAACGCCAGATATAAAGTCAGATCTGTTCGCGTTAGGTTCCACGATGTATTTCATAATGTCCGGTCACGAGCCATACGATGACTTATCAGAGGAAGAGGTAACAATCCGCTATTCAAGAGCAGAATTTCCGGATGCGCAGAGATACTCATGCGGACGAGTTATTGAAGGTTGCTGGAAAGGGCAGTTCAGAAGTGCACAAGATGTAGTAGATGCTATCTCGAGGGGTGAGGGATCTGAATTAGGAATTTGAAGGCGCCAACAACGTGCAAGGGACAATGAAAGGATTAAAGATTGTACTAGATACCCGCGCGGTCTAAGAACACCAATACTTCGGTATTTGAGATAGCTTAATATCTAAGAAGAGGATCTACTTACTCGCTTCCTCGTCTACGAGCAGACCGTGACAGGTCGCGTCTCTTCTTCAATTACTACTACAAAAATAAAACGCTGAATACACCCACCTGTTTCCCACTTATCGAAAATGAGTCAAAATTCGACTAGAAATCAATATTTCTAAAGCCACGTAGTAATTACGCTTTAGTTCACAGTCTATCGATTGTAGCTCGACTCAGCACAGGTTCATTAGGATGCTTCTGAGCAGGACAGGATGCCTGATTGGCTAGGCCGCCCATTTGGATACCAATTACAACTCCTGATAGAACTGATGCGGGCTTCGGGAGCGTACGCTACCACGCTACCGCATGATTTCCCTCAGTCTTCATTATCACTCTCAATCTAGTGGGCTTGTCGTCTTCATATTTAAAGGGTCCACATTTTGGGAGCCGCGCTCTTAGAAATTGGGGGCCGGGACGTCAGATGACGTATAAAACTGTTCTTTAAATAGATTTTAGTTCTGTTTGTTATCGTATAGTTCTTCCTAATATTCTCGACTCATTATTACCTGATGAAAGTACGCTTACAGAGTTTCTAGGCGCTGAAATATACTGTACTTCGATCAGATAAGTGAAAAAGAGCTTCGGTCTACTGTGTCTCCCATGCAATGGCTCCCAAAATGTGAACTCTAATTAAAAGGCGAATAGATTCGGATCACCATAACATGTGCCATGATATAGACGATAAATGTCGACTTACCGAATATCATACGGGGTAGAAATAAGCCATAATCACAGCTCCGGCTACATGGACAAGGACTTGGAATTGGGTGGTCTGTAGAGATGCAATCAGCATCCTAGCGCTCTGGCTTTATTGGCATTCTAAGATTCGTTCTAGGGGCTCTCTAAAATTGCCATAGTCTACGCGTTCCTTTGAATCACAGCCTTAAAATGAACCCTTCCTTTCGCATCCGTCTTGACCTTGTCGGCAGCCGCACCATTCAGCTTTACCGCTCTCTCATCACCAGCTGGCAGAATAATACCAAGATCACTCCAGTGGGGAACAAAGCCTGTCTGAAGTTTCTCGTTAAACTCCACTAGGACTTCGCTATTGGTTGTCTGATACTTGACTTCGAATGCTGAGATCTTCGCAGGCGGCGGGCTCACACCATCATCCTCGTACCAGGTGTTAGAAAAGACCTTTGCGTTCGAGGAGCCCTTGGGCGGGAAGACCTCGACTGCTCGGTAATCATCTCGCGGAAGGTTGGCCGGGTTAGAAGTGTCGCCAACGGCAAGGACCTGTTCGTTGCGTCCTACGGGGAGCGCGCTGCCAACTTTTGCGAGCACTGGGATGCTCTCCGTCCATTTGGCCGCAACCTCAACCCATTGTCCTGCGTTGTAGTATGTTTTTGGGGCATTGTTGAGGTCTAAAAACTGTAGATCTGGGTTCGCTGCATCTTTGGGAAGATATACTTTCGCACTCTGCTCATTCGGTTCAAAAACGCCGCCAACAAGCAGAGCATCGCCGAGCCAATATTGTGTCTCGCCATCTGTTAAAACCCTGTTCGCCCATATTTCTGGGTCGGATTCATAGCCCCATCCTGTCCATCTTTGTGGTGGTGTAGCGGTTGTGTGCGATTCAAGGGCGAGAGAGTACAAATATGGGATCAACTCGTAGCGGCGCTTGATAATGTCGCGAACAAGTGGTGTAGTCTCCTCATACATCCATGGCTCAATTACATCGCCAACACTGTTGTTTTCCGGCGAAGTCTTGAAGCAGTTGATGGCAAAACGAGGGGAGTAAATGCCTTGCTGGCACCAGCGAACGAGCAATTCGGGTGAAGGCTGCGCGCCTTCAAAACCGCCAATATCGTGCCCATAACATTGCATCAAGCAGACACCAGCTGTAAGAGATAGAGCGTTCGCGCCTTTCATACCAATCCAGCTGGTAACATTGTCGCCACTCCATGCACTGGCGCAATATCTCAAGGTACCAGCTGTCGCGCTTCGGGTAAGAATGAATGGTCGCTGATTTGGCTCAGCTTCGAGTGACGCATCATAAGAGCTCCTTCCCATCAACTCTGTGTTCAGAGAGCGACCCCAGAATCCAACGTCTTTGCCGTAATCCGCAGTCTTATCCTGAATGACATTTGGCTCTGTTAATTCGCACTGCCAGGCGTCGTGAGGAATAGTGTACTCGTTATTGTCGTTCCAAATGCAGTCGATACCCACACGTTTCAACTCTTTGACGCCCTCATACCACCATTGGTAACCGGCTTTAGATGTGAAATCGATATGTCCACCAATTCCACTCTCGCCGCCTCCAGCGCTCCACAGCCGCGCCTCGGCTGACTGTATGGTCAACGAGTCTGTGAAAAATGCGCCAGCAGCCTTGAGCTTCTCGTATTCGGGATGACTGCTCAGCACATAGGGCTTGACGTTCGCGATCAGCCGAATGCCCTCTTTATGGAAAGCGTCAAGGAAACCGGCGGGATCTGGGAAACGGTGCCGATTCCAAGTGAAGACATTGCGTGTTTTCGGTTCTGTCTCCGCAACAGTATATCCAGATGACATCTGGAAGCCTGAGCAAGGGATATCGTGTGTCTTGAGCTTCCCGGCAAACTCCATCAACGCGTCACATGCGCGTGGCTCGTCAAGCATAGAGTATTTCATTCCTCCGGCGAGATACCCGAATGCCCATCTTGGCACAAGCAAGGGGTATCCAACGAGATCAGCGTATATCGTGACAATATCTTTGAGCGTTTTTCCAGTAATCAGATACTCTTCTAATCCACCAAAATCTTGTCGGTAGACTTTGAAGCGACCCCACATGCCATCCATCTCTGAACCTACAGAGTAGAAACCTCGAGCATGCGAAGTCGAGAAGATTCCCACGCATCCTTCGGGTGTTGCATTGATGAGTAGCGGGATATGCTTGTACATTGGGTCGGTACGGTGAACATCATAGCCAAAGCAATCAGTTGCTGAAAGAACAAAGTGACGGTTCGAAAGGTCCATTGGCGCCGGCTTTTCACCGAGACCAAGATGAAGGGTTCCATTATTGTACTTGGTGTAATGTGCAATACCTGTGCCGTCTGCTGCATACGATCGATGAGGCAGGTCAGCATGGATTGGTGATTTTTGGCCAGCGAGTGTGAGCGAGACTAGAGGTAGGCCGCTAGCCCAATCCACATTTGCTTTCACGCCCTCAACATCGAGACTCTTCGACTGTTCGGAAGAACTCGACTTGCTATTTGCTCCATTAAAAGTAGGTTTTGGCACGGGTGCCGCTCGATGAGGTGGCAACAAATGCTTTGGTGACGTGAAAGTCGTCCGAAAAAGACCTGGTCGCAATGCTTCAAATGTAAAGTTAAAGCCACCGGAGGTGGACTGTAATTGGACGCTTGTGTCCGAGTCAGTGGTGGAGCTCAAGGCATGGTAGCCCTGTGGTATGTGTTCAGCCTGAGGCATAATGTAAATGAGCAAAAGGGGTGATGCAGAACTCCTCCCTTGAGATGAAGAGCTTTTGATTATTAAATGAGAGGCTTCAACAATGACGGCTATGGGTTTATAAGTACCGGAATTTTGATGGTCGTCGGCTCTTCACGCTCGTCACGAAGTATCCGCGTGAGCTAATAGCGCCGGAGATGATCGCTTAGTCGTCGGCCGAAGTTGCCGAAGTTTTTCGACACTATCTCATAATGGGGAAAACGCCCGTGTCTAGGATTCCCCGTGGGGACGTATAAGTCTCCAGGCTCGACTCCACCATTGTGCATTCAGAGAACATTCCGACATCTTCTTTCTTCGTTCGTTGCATGATGTCGAAACCAGATTCAGCCGAACCTGTTCAACAGGAAATCAACAAAGCTGATGTCGAGACTAGCGAGTCGATCCACAAACCCACCTTGACCACTCGTGGCAAGGACAAAGCTGCCGAACTTCTTGCAGCGAACGAGCGCATTGTCGTATCATCTGAAGAAAACAAGCGGGTTCTTCGCAAGATCGATCTTGTCATCCTTCCTATCCTACTCTCTGTCTACTTCCTTCAGAGTCTGGACAAGACCACCCTCTCGTACGCCTCCGTGTTCGGCCTCATCCAAGATGCGAAGCTCAACCCCAACTCCCAGCAGTTTTCATGGCTGGGGAGCATTGTGTATATTGCTCAATTGGTGATGCAACCGCTTGTTGCATACTTCCTTGTCAGGTTTCCAACTGGCAAATTTACAGGCATCATGGTGTTTACATGGGGAGTCATCCTGTGTGGAATGGCTGGATCAAAGAATTTTGTTGGCCTAATGGTAACCCGTTTCTTGCTTGGAGCCGCAGAGTCGGCAGTGGGTAAGTTAGGAATCTCTTCTGCAGCTGCGCCATACTGATATCTCCCAGCCCCAGCCTTCATTGCCGTAGTACAAATGTGGTACAAGCGTGCTGAGCAGACAAACCGCAACGCAGCTTGGTATTCTATGCTTGGCATAGTCAATATTCTCGGCAGTCTGCTTTCATTTGGCCTCGGTCACATCAAATCCGACGCCCTCCACTCCTACCAAATCATCTTCCTTTTCTGCGGTCTCCTCACTGTCGTCACAGCGGTTCTCGTCTTCATATTCATGCCCGATTCACCCATGGAAGCTAAATTTCTCGATAACCATGAGAAGCTGATTGCTGTCGAACGTCTAAGAATGAATCAAATGGGTGTTGCATCGCGTGTCTGGAAGTGGGACCATGTTTTCGAGGCATTCTTGGACCTGAAGACATGGCTTTGGTTCTGCATGCTAACGGCAGTTTCAATTCCCAGTGGTGGTATCTCAACTTTTGGGCCACTGATCATCCAGTCTTTTGGTTTCGGAAAGTTTGAGACCATCCTTTTCAATATGCCATTTGGCGCTGTCCAGATTATCGCCACGATGGGCGGAGCCTGGCTAGCAACACGTTTCAAGATGAAATCGCCAATTCTCATCCTGCTTTGCATTCCACCAGTTGTGGGTATCATTATCCTCATGGTTATTGGCCGGGAAAAGCAACATCGTGGAATCTTGCTCTTTGGATACTACATGACATCTTTCTACCCTGGTATCTCTCCATTGATCTATTCCTGGTCAGGCCAAAACACTGGAGGCGACACGAAGAGGAAGGTCACAACCAGTCTTCTTTTCGTCGGAGCAAGCGCTGGCAACATCGTTGGACCCCATCTTTTCAAGCCCTCCGAGAAACCATACTATCGAAGAGGTTTGAGGGCCAACCTTGCCCTCTTCCTGGGAATCATTGTTTTGGTACTCGTTGGAATGGTTTGGATCCGAACCTTGAATCGCAAGCACGCCGCAACTCGTGAGAGCATGGGCAAGTCTGCTGTCATTGTTGATCTCAGTATGGAGAAGGGTCGCGACGTTGATTCTGAGGAGGCTGAGAACGTTGGCGCGAGTGGAGTCGGTGATAAAGCGTTTGACGATGTTACGGACCTGAAGAACGAGGATTTCATTTACGTTTATTAGCGTATATTGAATCTGTAATTCAATAGTCTGAGAAGTATATAGCCTACTATGATTTAAGACGATATTACTAGTATCAAGCGAATGCAGTATCGACCTCCTAAGCTTTGCCTCAACCATTACATGAAAGAAAATAAATGTCTGTCAAACCATGAAATAGTCAGAAAGTCCTCATTCCCTTTTATATTCTCCAGCGAATGTTCAAGGTTCTTAAATTCCCCTTCAAATACTACAACTAACGATCCTTGATTTCGACACACTGCGCGATAAGAACACCCCTTTGAGGCTATTTCGACTCTTTATGAACTTGAAATAACGGGTAAAAAATAGGCATGTTACTATATGACTATTAGGAATGAACGCATGACACCTGCCCTGAAATAGGAATTTTTGGCATAGTCCAAAGTTACTCGTTCACTCAGAACAGGCCATCGATGTTAATAAACCAATCCTGCCAGCCGAGCGGCATATGCTTGAGATTCAGACCAGGAAAATCCCATTCGAAAATAAACTCGCTAGGTACGTAACCCTGAAACTCGTCTTCGGCGGCTCTATCTGGTTGCAGAGTTGTCAATTCAGACTCCGGTGAAGCATTCTGCTCTGCGGCGTACTCCTTCAGGGCAGCCTCGCATTTCTCAATACTGGTTTGTAAGATTTGGAAGTATGCGATATGGCCTACGGTAACTCGCTTCAGTTCTTCAAGTAAACGATGAGCGTCGCGAAGAAGCAGGATTATGGAGGGTACCGGGTCCCGGAGTAAAATAGCTAGTTTAAGTACTAGGAGGACAGAGAAAGCGCACTTAGCCCACACATAATCTAGGGTCCAGCGGAAACTGTTGAGGTATGAGGACGAGGGAGTTGGATTTGGTTGATTCGGTGACGAAAACGGGGTGTCTTGCGTCTCTAAGATATAGTGAAGGTGTTGCGCTGCCGCGTCTTTAGCTTTGCGGACTGAGTCCTGCTGGAATTCCGTCATAAGCGCGATGTTCTCAATACCAGTAGTTGCGATAGCCTTAAGATGGAGTGTCATCAAAGCCCACTGTCGCTGAATGTGAAGATTCTGTAAAGCGACAGACCTTTGGAGGGGTTGTGGTTGCGTAGACACAATATTTGCCCATTCGTTGAGCCAAAGTGATAATTCCATGGTTGTATCGTCAAGGACAACGCGTAAACGAGTCTCGTTCTGCGTTAGCTTATTGTATGCTTCAGAACGTATTAGGTTCAGCTCAATCTGAGAGAGTAGTCGAATATCCACTGCGGTCCGCTCTGGGTGGTTGATTAGAGTTCGTATCTTCCGTGGAGAAACGTGCAGAGTCATGCTAGGCATTTTGCCGCCATCAAGAGAAAAGCTAACATCATTTAGCAACCGCCATAAGTCATCAAGCGGGTTTAACATACAAGAGTTCAAGGTTACAGATTCCGTGCCACAGGCGCGATAAACGATAAAGCTCTTGCTCATCAGCGTCCACGAGTCCTGGCTGACTTGTGCATTTTGCAATGAGCTGGTCAACGGCGTTGGGTAAGCCAAGTTGATTGGCAAATCTCAGCGCGAGAGCTATCATAACAAAGCCATTCTCAGAGTATGCGGCCACTAGAGTGACGGCCTGGACATCTTCGAGGCTTGGTACGCTCACGTTGATAAGCAGACTCGTGAGGTGATCGCGTAATCGTCCTTGGAGTTGCCGGTATGTTGGTGAGCTGAAACCCTGTTCTGCTCGACAGCCGATGCTAACAATTGCGTCGAGGAGAAATGGACTCCGAGAGGAAACTGATGCCATGGTATCGTGTCGTTCACAAAAGATAGGTACTAGGTATTGCTGCCCAGGTTAGTACATATAAGCATGGCCCGAATATGAGGTATGCGATTTTGGAATAAGCTCAGCTCAAAGAGGTCCAGTTAACATTAGTTTCATCGAGTAGGTGGTATGAATCTTTGGAGGTGCTAGGAAAAGTGCATCGTACACTACCAGAAAAAAAACTGGAATGATATCAGCACGTTCATACACTGCCCTGAAGGAGCGTAGAAGTACCTTTGAAACCATGACGCCGCTTGTTCCCAAGTTATGACTGCGGCGTCTATAGCATTAGAAGTTGCACCGCGCTCACTGAAGCGAGAGGAGGAAGTCGTCGTGAAACTATCCCGATGATTACTGAAATGATCCATCTCATGGCGCAATGCAGCGACTTCAGCCTCTATCTTTTCGATGCGAAAGGTATTCTCATCCCGTTGAGGCGCCCCATGATATTGGCAGACTGCGTCATTCCGTTCACATCTCTGGCACGGGCGATTTCCATCGCAACGAACCTTGGACGTTCGGCAATTGATACATGCATTGATAGCACGTCGTTTACGAGGTCTTTCGGATGATGGTGAAGCATCCATCGGTTCGGTAACTTCGTGCGAAAGAGAAGGCTGGGGATCTGCGGAGCATGGGGTCAGGCATCAGACCACGTTTTTGGGTTGCGGAGGTGAGCCGAGCTAGGCACCCGAATGCGGGGGAACCCCTGGGCCTTCGGGACGAAAATCTATGCTTCGACGAAAAACATAGCAAGTATGATGTGATGCCAGTCTTGCAAAAAGGTTCTGTTCAAGGCAGGAGAGAGGGCTTTAGCAGTGTATATTAGTTGGGATATCAAGACAACTTCTTCGCCATCACACTCATCACTCGACGCATTAATTCCGTCCTTTACCATGACACGAGCAGGTGTCGGTGAAAATCTTGTCTGGGTACGCATTTCCGCGGTTCTAGTGTGTTTCGAGAGGCTACTAGACTATTTGTGGTGTGGGACGGAAGACGGTTACCGGCCAGCCACATGCCCAAAAACAGCAAGTAGCGCGGTAACGGATAGTCAGCTCGGCAGAAGATAATTACTAGAGTATCACTTTCAGCCTACTTAATGAAAATTCTCAGCTATTTGCTAATCGCAGCTTCGGTAGCCCCCAAGCTTCCAACTACTACAAAACATACCAAAGGTATGATGGTATAGCTGATCGTCAAGAGCTTTGCAGTCGTCATTTTCATTGCCTCGGGCGCCCCAGTCACGTCTGTGAGCGCGACAAGGATTATAGCTGGTGGTCCAGTTGGCATTAGCATCACGGCAAACCGCAGGACTGGGTCGTCGTTTAGGAAATCAGTTCTGGAAGCTAGCACCCAAATAATGGGAATGCTAATTATGTATGCTGTTAGCAGGGGTTCACTATTCAAGTAGGAAAACTTACAAAGGCCAAATGAGGAACCTAATGACTGTCAATATGGCCAAACTGCTTTTTAACACCTGTCCACTGTCCTCGTCGCGCTTCATGTGTTGATGGGGCTTCGTCTGCCGCAAAGGCTTGCAGAGAGGCGGGTATACGCTAGCGTACGTAGTAGGTAAGTAAAAGGTATTCAATTCTATCTCTTGTATGTAGTTGGAGTACGTAGTATATATATGTTCCTGCGCATAGGCCCTAGGGCCTATGCTTCTTCCTACCCCTGATTCCGCACGTGATAGCCTCGCCAGTGACTCCGTATTAGTACGTACGGACATCATGTGTAATATGCTTTGGCTAAGTTTCACTCCCACAACGACGATCTGTGTGGAAGCAAACAGGCCGCCAATGTTTTTTTATACAAGCGGTAAGCCAAGCATTGAAGTAACCACCCTCAGTGCTTTTATTGAAGAACAGTTTGTGTAGAGCTGGTGTAAGCCCAATGATTGCACCAACGAGTGCTCCTAGAAGTGGCGCGTTCGCAAATTGCCAGGTAATCTCGACAATTTCCTGCATCTTTGGTCCAAGGGTATTGAACCGGTTGCGCTTTTTCAGGTAACCAAGTTTTCTACACGATTCGTTGGCCGAACGATGCGTTGCGGTAAAGGGGAAGTATTCTCGTCGATTAGGGTGAACTGTGTGATAAACAGATTGCAGAGGCTACTAAGAGCAAGAGCCTGTACTTGCAAGTGGAGGCTATTCCTACGGTACCAGGGTAGTGTATATATGTAGTGATTTTCCTATGTTATCCTGAGCGTAAGTTCTGTAAGAGTTGAAATATAGCGAACCCGAACAGTTTCAGGATAGTAGATGATATAATGTGTCATTCTTTCACCAGAAATCCACGATAACTATAGCTATACTTACGAATATATTAGAAATAAGCTTTCAGTAGCCTAAGTAGCCTCTGGCTACTAAATTTTGACCTGCTAATATCATACGTTTCCGGTTCAATGTGAGGCGTCTTGCGCACACATGGAGTGGTTGGGCAACAATTAAAATAATATCATAGAGAGTGTACAGAATTTTCTATTAAAGTAAACTAAAACATTAAGAAAATGCGCTCTTTGAGCGCGGTCTAGGGATAAACCCGCAAAATGCCTCACTAATTTCACTCAGAGGAGGCATTTGGATCTGGACCACATTGAGAACCTTGACATCGCCTCAAGTCTCACCACTACCACCACCACTAGCAGCATCATCTCCGTCTCCACGGCCACAACCGCCTCCATGTCCACCACGTCCGTCGTGTCCGCCGCGATCGCCACGGCCTCCCCGACTTCCTCGACTTCCTCCTCCACGTCCACCACGTCCACCACGTCCACCACGTCCGCCACGATTGGCGTTGGAACCTTCGGCCTTGGACTCTCGCTGGATGAGACGTTGGAAGGCCCTTTCAACCGCAAAACCTTGCGCAGGCAAGGCGGGCTTTGCGCCAGTCTCCATTGTATACCGCCACTCTTCTGCAGAAACGATACAGCCTCGATCGCAGAGGTCCCTAAGCAGCGTGAAGAACTTGCTAAACCGCTGTGACAGGACGTGCTTGTCAACTCTCATCTGCACCAAATATTGCAGACCACCGACAATATGCCTCGCTACTCGAGCGCGTGACAGCGCAATATTGATATTGCGATCCTCTGCAACAAAGCGGATTGGTAGAGACTCTTGGGCTGGGAGCCGCTGTGTACCAAGATCAACTACTATTGAAAAGAAGACAATGTTGCGCTCCTTGCCCCGTGCGTGCTGTACCGAAGAGATAAGGATTTCGGAGATATCGACCTTCGCCTGGCGGAGTTGGCTTCGGACCTCAAGTACTTGCCCCGTGTATGGTGTGACTACGCCGATGTCTGAAGAGAGAATTTGACGACCACCCGAAGGCGGCTTGAACCTCAACATGCGGGAAATTGTCCATGCAATTACCATCGCTTCAGCTTGGTTGTATCGAGTCGTAGTACCTTGGGCTTGTGCGTGGCAAGCTCCCATCGTGCTACAATCGAGTGCAACCTGGAAAGCGGAACCCGTGAATGAGTCTCGAAGATGGGCTTTCCAGAAAGCTTTGAGTGTAACCTTCAAATCTGGAGATTGGTTTCCCGCACTGATATGGTGGGTTAAGCCATGCTCGTAGAATTGCTTTGTGAAGTTTAGAAGTTCAGGTATCATACGATAGCACTCATCTAGTCGGACAACAGTATGAAGCTGACGCGGATCCTCGCAAATTTCTTGAAACAAGTTGCGGGAAAGCATACCATGTCCACAGTTTGAATCCTTGGCTGCATACACACCTGCGCCTTGTTTGTGGTCTCCGGCAAGCGTGACATGTTTGATAGAATCCCGATGGGCGCCAAAGACAGTTGCTAGACCGGCCAGAGACTCATGTGCAGCCTCGTCAATAATGAGCTCGTCGAATTTGAAGGCCGCAGCAAGTAAAGGGTGAGCTGAGGTCGACAGCGTGCAGAATATAACCTTGACGACGTCTCGCAAGTAGAAGAAACCCAAATTGTACTCGAGGTTTTGGAGGCCTTCCATTGCACGTTTCCGCTCCTGTGCGTCTCCAATATGCTTGATGTCTTTTTCTAAGTCAAAGTACTGTTTAGCCATGTTACATAGCTCGGGATTGGCATTGGACTGTCGATTGGATGCCCAGCCCTCGGCGACGATGCGCAGCTTTCGACCGAAAGACCAATCAATATCTGACGTCGTATTGTGACGATTGACAGACATGCGGGCATATTGCACCATCATATTCTCTGCTTCAATCATGAGATCGGTATCCTCGGCACTAATTGTCGGTTGCATCCTCATGAGGTCTTGTTTGAGCTTGTCCCGATCCGCAGCACTAATCTTGACTGATGCACCTGTGAAGTGCACGTACTTAAATTCGTTGAGGTTGCGCTCCTCGACTGCAGTGGAAGCGAAGGACTGGTACATATTGATGACGGCCTCATTCTGTGGAGCAGTGTACATGATCTTGATTCCGTGTTGGACAAGTGTATGGCCAATTCCCTTGATTGTTGCTGTCTTGCCGCAGCCTGGAGGCCCCTGGATGACCGTTACGCCTGACTCTGATGAGGCAGCATCACTGATAGCTTCCATCTGTCGCGTGTTTGGCGCTTTCTTCTTAGGCAGTGCCTGAATGTACTTATCCATCGCCTCTCGTTTATCAACAAGGGTAGTCGCCATATAGCCTGGGTTTGGCGCTGGAGTTGGATCATGGAAGAAAAGCGATAACATATCAACGCCAATAGGTTTATTATTAGGGTCGATCTGTTGGAGCTCCTGGACTGAAGTCATCTGTCGCTTGTATGGTATGGTGTCGATCACGTAGCTAACGAAAACCGGCCACATCTTGTCAATATCTAGCGACTTCCACGTCTTTGTAGGCCCTCTCAACATGCAGGCAAAGGCAGCTCCATTACCGAAAAGACCGGCGCATACAGATCCAGTAAACTTGTGCGCTGATCTTTCCTGTGGTTGCCATGGAGTGTTTGGATCGAGGAGTAGCTGGATTCTCGTCCCTACACTTGGCATTTTAAGCGCTCCGCCCGCTGACTTTGATTCATCCGATAGGTAAACTTGAGTGATGTAGGTACCGGATTTAGCGTCGACTTCTTTGAACATGCCACGGAAGAAGTTGCTGCCGTTGGTCTGCGCAAGCTCTAGAAGATTTCGGGTCTGCCGCTTCCTCTCACCATCGATGCCCAGCTTCAGAAGAAATGCAGCCTCGCTCATGTTCTTGTAGCCTGGGAACATCTTATGCCAGGCCCAGTTGTATGGCCGTGGGTTTGAATAGATGGCCGCGCCGTCAACCACTGTCAACGTAAATTCCCATTTAGTGACCGCCCAGCGAGGGACGCCGAGATTGCGATTCGGAAATCTAGGTTGATCGATAGCATCATTTGCTAGTCCTTGTCGTTCAGCCATCCCCCGATAGTACCAAAAGTTACCCAAGTACTGGGCGATCGTGACTACGCGACGGAAGTAGTCGAACAACGCAAATAGCTCTTGGATAGTATCTTTCCTGTTGCATCGGAAAAAGAATGACACGGACTCGGTGCTTGCAAATTGCTGGACCAACAGATCACGCGTCATTGTGTCTGGGCTCGCTGCGTGCTGGCGAATGTGGTTGATCTCGGCCTCGGTTATTCCAGTCCATCGGCGGCTAGAGTCCTTTTTGATATTGACGAGCGCCTCAAAAAGAAGGCCCTGTTCTGCAAGCTCGTCGATATCGCGAAGACTTCCGTTGCCGGGCATATCAGGATTAACACCACCAATAGCATTGCCACCGAATTCCGCATCCACTGGGCGGAGGATGATCGCGGAGGCATTGTTATGTTGACAGATATCGTCGGCGTATAGGCGGAGGGAGATGAGCCCTTCAGATCCATCTTTGTTTGGATGCTTTCGCGTTGTGATCTCGATATTGGGCGTCTGACAGTCCTCGTGGAAGCTAGCTTTGATAATATCTAATCGCTTCTTGGGTGCAGGCTTTTGCTGTTGCAAGTTTGCCTTGCCCTTTCCTTTGCCCTTTCCTTTATCAGTTCCTTTATCTTCTGGAGCTGCAACCTTTGGCTTTGCGATTGAAGGCCCCACGAGAGTGGATAGACACTCGGTTTCTCCTTGATCATTTTTATGCAGATACTGGAAGCCAAGGGCACATTCCATTCTGTTCATTTTTGCTAGCCAATCTGGCTTGTTAGGTGCGACGTCACTCCCTTTCAAAGAAAAGATGTCGGCCACTTGCACTTCGGTGCTCTCCCCAGTACCCATCGTCAGCTGGAGAGGATTATGATAAAAATCAGCGTCGACGTCCATCACTAACTGTGCTTGATGGTTGGTGAGCTTCTTAGTATCGATGTAGATCGTGCTCACTCGTGATGATGTCTCGACACCTTCCATTTCGTCACCAGTGTCCACTGGCACCTGCGTGACTGGTGGCGCCTGCTCTGGCACCTCTCCGTTCGAAGCCATCTCTGAGTTTGATGCCGCCTGCGTGCCGGGGACGTCAATGTCCATTTGTTCGTCGGGGTTCAAATTCCCGAAGAAGTCCTGTTTAGAAGGCATGATATATAAGATGTGACCGGCCTACTAGTACCAGTCCGAGGTTGATATCGGATAACGCGAGCGCTACCGAAGATTACCTCGTTTATCCTCACGACGAAGACCGTAGTCGACGAGTGAGTCCCAGACCGCAGTGCCGCCCGAAGGGGACCACGGTTGATTCTGGATTTAGAGGCTTGCGGTGCCTTGGACCGTCTCAGTTACGGCTGAGAGCCTAGCTATCCAGATACGGCTGGAACCTAGCGACCACGAAGAGCTTCAGTCAGGAGCGCAGCTGCGAACAGAAACGCGGTTGAGTGTTGCGGTTCGTGGTGGAGAGAAAAGGTGGAGGCGCGATAGCGTCTAATATGAACCTTCGTGGTGCCAAGACCTACCAGGCAGCCGATTACGTGATGGAAAATTTTCAATGAGCAAACGGAGTGAGATTAGATAAGAAAGCTAGAGGTGAATGTAGCGTGGCTACGGTGGTGGCCATTAGTGAGGTGAAAGTGAAAGATCTGGCCAATCGTCAAGATCTCAACCACAAAATCTATATTAAAGCTTCTGCTCAGACTGCCTGATGTTCCATTTAATACTAAAAAACCATGAAATCCATCTTCTCATATTAACCCTTGGCGTATACAATAGTCTATTGCAATATCATTCTCTAGCTACGATTGCCGAACCACTTCAGCTATACTTATACCTATCGAAAAAACTATCCAAGATACTACCGATAGGTTTTGGCTGCTGCGTCTCAATTCATCTCTCCGGCCTCTCTCGCCCATCCATTTATTACAGCCCAGGCAGGTTGATAGATCCCAACCCCTGGCTTCACCCCACAAATATAGCCGATACGGAAAGCTTGGCAGCAAGCCAACCTGGCATGAGTACCAGCCTACGCAAATTGAGGAATCCCATATCCTGGCTTCGCCACTCCCTAAACCCGGCCTCCGATACAGCAAGCTTAAGAACAAGCGGACCGAGGGCAATCAGACCTTTAGTCCTCGAACACAGGTAAATCTCGGTGGTGCTGGTGGAGGCTGAGGTGGGACACAGCCCAACCAAAGCAGTCTAGGAATAGCCTGAACCATGGCACACGACAATCCCAGTTGGGAATGGGTTGCGGCCGGAAGTGAGGCCTGGAAAACAAAGGTGACGGTTCTGGGCGAGGCTGTATTGTAGTCACCGACGCCAACTCGTCATGTAGCTCTCAGCCTCTGATGATATGTTCGCCTGGTGGCCTACAAGCGGAGGAAAGACGACCAAGCAGTGGCCACGGAGTTGTCCGAGAAGTACTGGACTATAAGTACGCAATACATGATGAGCCAATAATCTCTGACGAAATTGGGTAGGGTTGTATAATATATCTTAGTCTTAATTTTCATCTCATGATCCGCGTAGTGTGCTGATCGCGCTTGGTCTCATTGTTTTTCCTCGTGCCTCCTCTAGGCATTTTGCGGAAGTTGCCCTTTTATAGATGATCAATTTGATTTTTGACTTTATTCGGCGAAATTCTACCACACCTAAGAAGTGAGGTTCATGGTTGATTGATACCAAGGCACCACGTGATTACATGCAGGTACTATATACGTCAACCAGCAAAGGCAAGATGAGACGGTAAATCCAACACGACGCTTAGGGGTCCTCGTTGTATATATTTTATGACCCTTTTACAGCTTCGCAAACAAAAGTTTGCACATTGCTCAACGGTGATTGTAGAAGTCTGCAGCCTCTATTCCCTAATGCATCACCCAAACATCATAATAAGTCTATACATGCTTCTAAGAAGAGAGATAGCGTCATCGTCTATATGATGGCGCATGCAACGTCTGGAGATCATGTGGAGAGTGACGGGTGGCAGATATCACACCATGTTAGTAGTCGCTCCTTCCTAGTCGCTCCTACCACTCGACCCTTAGCTCCGCAAGATAGGGTGGGTGGATTTCCACGGCTGGTGCCCGGACGAATGTGAAAGCAGTATGCAGCATGCATCTCGCACTTGTACATCTCCCCGTCTGGATCAACCGTTACAACGCGATTGTCCCCGGGCTGGAGTATCGCACACTGCGCCGCCCCGCCAATGCGAAGCGAGCTACTTTATATGTGATGCGAAGCCTAGACGTCGCTAGTAGTACCAAATTGAAAAGCCATGCGATCCCGATACTTGGAAAGGAGTGACTTATCTCCGTGGTGCGGACAACGCAAGTACACTCATCCTGAGTCTTCCTTACTAAGTGGCGACCACGATGGTTTGCTATATATCAAAAGGCGACAAACGAAGCTCAAGGCATATGTACTACAGCAGGCATTAACAAGTTGCTCATAGGGAACGAAATTTTCTAACCGGAGAGAAGAGCCCGCAAGAAGAACTGATATGGTCGACATTGTGAGCTCGTGTTGGGCCGGTGTCTTGGTAGGTGGTGACTTCCTTGGGCCCTACTTGCCGCACTAGCCAAAATGCAGAACATTTCCAAGGTGATTGTATGCAAAAATCGCCACGAAGTAATATACCCTCAAAACTTTTCAAAAGTACCTTACTTTATGGATTATAACTCTAGCTTTGAACAGGCTACTTCTTATGAACTTTGAGTATATAGCACGCGCCAAGAGCTGATTTCTCTTGCAGATTCCTCCTTGCGTGAAGTACTGAGATTGAGCAGGCATGGCTGGGCAAGGTCCTTACATCTCTTTGATACTCGAATTGCCTCAAATGACCAATTACCTAAGATTGTCAGTCCAAACCCAGTGTACTCGTTAAATCAGACTGCGAAATTTCCACCACTCTCGTATTCCCCGGCGCCTATCTTTCCACACACTGTTCCAAACAGATTATCTATCTCGCCAAGAATTTACAGTGTATGACCGCCCAACCCGCATTCCTTTTCCCCACTCTTTCCCGTCATACAACCCCGCCTCTTTTTCGTTCCCCGCCTCGGCATGATGCCGTTGCGCAATGGTCACGAAACGTGGCGTGCGGTAGGAAAAGCCAAGTTTATTGGCGCCATTGCTACTTGCGCTTCTAGTAGATATAGGGTTGTGGTGAAGGTCAATTGTTTTGCGCAGGACCGTGTTGTATATTGTCATGGTCCATTTACCTGCTTGGGCCCCACAGATGCCATCTGACATGCGTGTACGATCCAACTAATGATTTCGCATTGAGTGCTGCTCGAGTCGCTCGTATGATGAGGGCGCGGCTTGCCTCGTGGGCTGCACTTGACACATGACTGCGGAGGCTGGTCGTACTTATCTATCTTCACGTGCTGAGCAACGATGGAGTACAATACCCCAAAACTACGCCCGTCACTAGACGCCCTTGGATTCAGCGGCATTACAATGACGCCCAACTCTTCGACGCCCTGACATAGCACCATGGTACAGAGCCATAATACGAATTAGAAACGCACCTGCCCGCCTCAACGCCATGCGCAAGCACGAGCGAGGGGCTCATGGTAGCACGCGCTGCTATGACATCTGCCAGTGCGGTTAGTGCACATACGAGTGTCATATCGTACCCCAGGGGCGATGGTGTTTGCCGTCCATGTTGGGTGGTACAGGAGACGACTTACACCACGCACGCCCGTAAGAACCACCAGCTCGAGCGCGTGCGACCAGCCACGCATATATGAACAGCCCTTATACCGCAATTGAGGATGCAAGCAGAAGCCAAGAACAAACATTCGGACTAGGAACGCGTATTCAAGACCTGAAGAGAAAGACAGATTTCGGGACTGAAGGGGAAGGTTTAGACATTGCGCGGTAAATACGAGGTGCGGAAGAAGGAAAGAAAGAAAGAAAGAAAGAAAGTGAAGATGCCGTCCCGACGCCACTCAGCTGCACTGAGCCCCTCCGCCAAAGCTGCAGCATGGGACGTCCTGGGCCTCATCCTCGCCGCCGCAATCCACCTCCTCGACGACGCACCCCAGCACATCCGGCACCGCGAGCGCAAGAAAAAAGAAAAGGAGCAAACTAGGCGGTCCGGCTCCCGTTCGACTCCACGCCGCAGCGAGCGCGAGGCCACACGCCCCCATTTGTCGACCCAGCCAACAGACATTTCCGCGGCAGAGGCACGGCAGGCGTGGGAGCACGTAAGAGGGGCGTCGCGTATGTGAGTTTCCGAGAGTGTTTGGCGAGCGGCGTTAATGCTTGTAGGTGAGAGGGCGACGAAGAAGGTTCGGTTTGAAGGGATCAGGGTGTACGAGGAGGGGGAGAGGACGGAGGCAGGCGTGGGCAGGAGAGGGCCGAGAGAGACGGGACGCGCGGCGAGAGGGTAGGTGTTGAGTTTGTTGTGAAATGAGAGCAGGAACCTGTGTAGTGGTATGGCGCACTCATTGGCAAGTCGGTAGACATCGGTGTAGGGCGCAACCTTATCCGGGGGGCTGGCGCGTGACTAGGCTATTCACAGGAATGGGGAGAGAGCCAAGCGCGGCGAGACTGCGGGCGGGCTGCAGACCAGCTGCAGGCTGATTGTGCCCTGGGGGGCCATGGGCAGCGTGGCGGCGATTGGACGGGGGACTGCAATGTCCGAAACAGCGACCCTGGTAGACAGTTGTTAACCTGCTAGCCGTTGCGCCCCTGTCGGGCCAGTAAAGTGGGCAACGCCAAATGTGAAACTGCGACAAAGTGGTCGGGGGTACAAAGACGATGCGTGCCCCAGGATTATTTCCTACTGTTCTCTTTGGGCCGCCGGTGCACCGCAACGACTCGCCGTGCCGCACTCCAGCCCACTATCGACTATCGCACTGTCACGAGACGCCCACCCAGACTATTGAGCGAGCGCCATCCCGACAGATAGCGACCGCACGAGGCGCTGCAACGCGGCACAGACATACATTCGTCCACGCATTCGTCCACGCATTCTTCCCTTCCTCGACCGCATCTTAATTCTGCAATGACCATGAAACGCAAGTTCTCCTTCAACCTGGCGCCCATTGTACGTCCTGCCCGCCGGCCAATCTGCATCTCTCCCATGCATACTGACATTCACCACCAGAAGACGGGGGCGTCCAAGCAGGCTCCTGAGCCGGTCCCCAAGGCGCGGCCAGCACCACCGTCCCACTCTCACTCTCACTCCCACTCCCACTCCCACTCCCACTCTCACTCTCACTCTCACTCTCACTCGCAATCCCACTCGTCCCACCACTCGGGCTCGCAACCACACAGCAGACATTCGTCTAAAGGCAGCATCTCCGACTCGTCACCCTATATCAGCCGCCGCCTGCTCGATGCCCGCACAGAGCAGGACCTCCGCGCAGCATGCCACCTCATCCTGCAGAACTTCAAGCCCTCGGACCACGGCATGGAAGACACCGACCCCAAGCTCGACTTCGCCATGCACCGCGGCAGAGAGCGCACACGTGACCGCACCCAGCCCAGAGTCCATATGCCCACGGGCGCCCCTGTAGACCTCAAGACCGCTTTGGAGGCACGCGGCCTGAAGCAGACGGAGCTCACGCTCGGCCCCGCCTCCGTCGACGCACCTTCCCGTGCAAACAGCTCCCGCAAGCGCGCGGACTTCGCCTGGCTCGACGACCGCGACGAAAAGCGGGCCGCGAATCTGCGAAAGTGCGTCTTCCCCCTCCGTCCCAAGCACGCCCGCTGACACACACACACCAGGAGCTCATCCATCCGCCGCAAGGCCTCCGACGCCGCAGAGTCCCAGGCCACAGATGCCATCCGCCAGGACCACGGCGAGCAGCCGCGCCCACCCAGCCGCGCCCGCAGCATCAAGAACAGCGTGCGCGACTACGTCTTCCCCGGCACAACGAGTCGCACCCTGTCCCGTGCGCCTAGCCACGGCTCGCTGCGCACGCTGGCCACAGACGACGACCCGCCCACCAGCGCGACATCGACCTCCTGGCGTGGCTGGACGCTGCCACGCAAGTCAAGTACGCGCAGCAACAGCCGCCCAGCGACATCCAAGGGCGTCGTCGTCGTCGTCGACGACGAAAAGAAACCCGCCGTCCCCGCCGTCAACCTCAACCGCGAACTGCCCCCGCTGCCCAGCCTCGACTCCTGGAAAGACGACGAGCCAAAGCATGCGCCCATCACGTCGCCCACGCACATTGCCTCCGTGATGCGTCCCGCGCCGCATCGCCGCAGCACCTCGGATCCCAAGATGGCGTCTGCCCCCAAGACTCCGTCCATCCCCAAGACTCCTTCCGAGACGCAGAATTTCTCGCGCAAGATGAGCGTTGAGGGTGCGCGGAGCGCCGCATCGGAGCGCAAGGAGGAGCAGAAGAGTAGGCTCAAGAAGGTGTTTGGAGGGTGGATGAGCCGGAAGCGGGGGGACGATTGGATGCAGCGGATTGAGCGGGAGGGGGTGCGGGAGGGGGTTCTGGTGAGGAGGGAGGGGGGTGCTGTGGTTAGATATTAAATTGTTGGGAGGGGGAGGCAGAGCGCTGGCGCGAAATGGGTGTTAATGGTAATGCGTAATGTAATTGGGGAGCAATGAGATATGACTTTTTTGCCATGTTTGTTTTTTGGGCATGGGTGTGCGCATGGGGATATATTATTGGGTGGGCACGTTAGGTGGAGGATAGATGGGCTTACGACATTCTTTCGCACATCAGGTCTCGCATTCATATTCATGTTCACATTCTCACTATCACACACTACCCCATCCGGCTCCTAACGACCCCCAACGCCCTCCTTCCCCACCCAAATCCACGCCCTAACAACCATGCAGAGCACACAAAGCGGTATCGTAACCGGAAAGACGACGCACACTGCCGGCGCAGCCACTAGCAGAATGCTCGCCGAGACGAAGATGGCATATGGCCCAAAAACCACTGCATCATCGACATCAATATCGTACTCCTCGTTGGGGGGCACCAAAGGTGAGCAGCTGGATGGACTGCCCAAATTAGTCGAGAACGGAAAGCAGTGATGCAAGGAAGCGCATCATCACCACTTATCCTGAGCGGGCCCGGTCGGAGCGTTGGCGCCGAGGATGGTGTTGAAGAAGGAGCCGCCGCTAGGTTCGGCGAAGCCCGACATCATGCCCATGCTGAGGCGATTTTTGCCCTGGGATTTAGCGTGTTCGATGATGTAAGTTTTGCGGCCAAGTTCTTTTGCGGCCGAGACGGAGTTTGTGATGGAGGAGAGGAGGGCGACGAGTTGGACGTCCGAGGCTTCTTGTTGGGATTCGAGGGTGAAGGCGGCGGAGTCGGGGGGCGCAAGGATGTTGATGCGGGAGAGGGTGGCCGCGGTGCTGCGGAGGATCGAGTGGTTTAGTGGGAGGGGGTGGTCGTCGTCTGGTGATGGGTTGATTGGGAGTGAGGGGTCGGAGAGGTAGGAAGGTGGGAGGGCGTCGAGATATGTGCGGAGGAGTTGTATGCGGCGGTTGAGCATACGGATGGCGTTGATCTTCGTTGTAAGGGAAGAAAGAACTGGGAGTGTGAGCATCTCTATATAAGTTCGCCTCGACAACTTACGTTCATCGTCTTCCGGGCTCATCACTAGAGACTCATCAATGGGCGCGTCCATCTCCTTCTCCTTCTCCTTCTCCTTCTCCTTTTCTTTTTGTTTTCCTCGTGTGACCCGCTTCCCTATACCTTCCTCGGTCTTGGGCTCATCCTTTGGTGCTGCCACATCGGCAGAGCCCTCAACAGCTGTGGCATTGCCACCGCCGCGAGCGACAAAGTCGACGCTGATCATCTCTGCCTCGCCAGTCTCAATGGTGTACACTAGCTCCTTGAACTTTGTCGACCTTTCCCGAGCAGCGCCGTCAATGTCCATGGCCTTGTCGTTGGGGTCATTCGTGACATGTTCGGAGATGGGCTCATAGAGTGTGAGCGGTAACTTTCCGGCAGCAGTAGCTTCTGAAAAGGCATCTTCTGGGTGAAAGAGTAGAAGCAACGGCGATTCAGTGTGGACTTCTGAAATGTGCGAATGTATTGGGAGGATGTGAGGTGCAGGTCCGGATCGAGGGCCGAGGGTGAACCAGCCAACAAGGTCGAGCGGCGGCTGTTTGTGAACATCTTTGACTAGCTTTTGTAAGCAGTTAATTCAGCACGTTGGTAAGAGAAATACTCACAGTCCTCTAACCGCTTATCAAACCACTCTGCGTCGAGCACCACGTCACCGTTGTCGCTTACATTAAGCTTAGCTTGAAAAGCAACCTCCATGGTAATCTCCTGACCATTCTGCTGCCCTATTATGGCCCCAACAACTGGTCCAGTTTGCTGTCGTAGTGTGTGTCGCGTTATACAATCTGATATGGTGAGAAGTACTAGCGGATGGAGCTGTACTGTGGGAGAATTATCGCCGGCGCGGGCACTCGAAAGGAGCGGATTTTGTGGTGTATCGCCCATATTTGTGCGTTATGTTACAAGCTTCACTATGGCGCAGAGAGCAGCCGTATAAATTAGGAGGTGTAGGGTCAAGTCAAGCAAGTTAAGCCGTAGTGGGGAGCTTGCTAGGCACCAAGTGCCTGCCACTTTCGTAGTACTTGCCAAGACCGCGGAGTGCTCGCTTAGTCAACTGCCCCTCCCACGTGACTACGCGACGCGTTTTTTTCAACTTTGGATTGGAGTCGGACATCCTTCTACCGTCAAATTTACTACTTTTTTAAAAAGCGGAAAATCATATTGTTTATTAGCTAGTAAAGAGATCTATCATTTGAATCCTGGACACTCTAGACCACCGGGCCAGACGCCGTTCGCACATGAACTTACACTGTAGCACCGCATGCTTCGATGAGAAGTCTCACATCCTTCAACTTCACCTCCGAAGTCGCATACCTAGTATTCGGGCCTTGTTCAGTTGTGAAACAGCCTTCGCCTACCTAGATCCAACAGCACACCAGCACACCAGCACGTCATCTATTCTCGCTCACCCCGAAGGCACTCAGTCATAATGCAGCCCAACGATCTGAGCAAGTTTTGATGCCGTGACCGAATCCTCAGCCCAAGCCGAAGTGTTAGTGATTACATTGTACACGTCCATTTCGGGACTATCACCGACGCAAAGAGCTAGATATCAAACAGGCTGCGAGCCGTGGCTTCTGAAGAGAGCGGTCAACAGCCGAAATTATTACTACCTGAATTACAGGGCCACGGAGAGTTCCGCAAACCAGGGACCCCAGTCGTCTTTTTAACCCAGCCCAATTGTCCAACTCCCAACCGGCGAAAAGATGGTATCTCAGTCTACCAAAAATTAATCCTCTCGAAACGCCTGCCATAGCGCCGGTACTCAGCTGGCCCATCTATGTCATCTCTAAGGTCATAACGATGAATAAAAGCAAATATACACCAACAGAGAATTTTCTCAGGATGCCTACAGAAATCTACCTCACATCTCAACAAGGACTTTCAGGACTAGATTGCCGTCTTTGTCTAGCGTCTTTCCTGCTAGCTCAAAGGCCTCTTTGACAGACCCCAGACCCTATTCAAGTCAGAGTAGGTTTTATGAGGACTGTGAGATTGACTTACATGGTATCTGTGAGTAATCATATTGTCAAGACTAGGCAGTACGCCTGCGGAAATGAGCTTGATGCCGGTAGGATATGTGTTTGCATAGCGAAATATTCCGATGATATCGACTTCTTTGAGGTGAGATGCGGACATAGGAAGAGTTTGGATTGGAGTGCCCATTCCAACCATGACGAGCTGGCCGCCAGGTCTCGTTGCCTGTTCAATGTTAACTTAAATCTTGTTGATTGGATCAAAAACTTACGTAAAGACCAGCTTGCATACAAATCTCCTTTCCAGTGCAGTCAAAAGTCACGTCTGCTCCTTCAAACTCAGGGTCGTTAAGAGATGCGATCTGCATCACATCTGTGGCCAGCTCCTTTGCATGATCAAGCTTCTCGGAAGTTTCAGTAGCATCTTCTGCAAGAGGTACAATGTAGCCCTTGTGCGCGAAGCCATTTTGAAGGGCATAGTTTATCCGCCCATAATCGATATCGGCAATTACAACGGTGGTCGCTCCAGATACCTTGGCCATGGCTGCAGTCAACAAACCAACGGTACCTGCGCCGAAGACGATGACCGTGTCGCCCTGCTCAATAGTAGCTCGCCTTGTAGCATGAATCGCAACAGAGAGCGGCTCCAGTAACGCAGCAGACTCCATTGAGACGTGTGAAGGAAGTCTAAACAAGGTTATCAGCTTACTTCCGATTTAGGTAAATTATGCAAGCCATACTTGTGGCACCATTTTGCGGGATGATTGATGCGTTCCTGGAGGGTTCCCTGAAAATGAGGGACTGATTTGGCGCTGCTCCTAAACCTCATCTTGGGACATAGGTTGTAGCGGCCCCGTTGGCAGGACCTGCAGTTATCACACGGCACGCCAACCTCCAATGCAACCCGCTCGCCAATCTGGAAGTTAGTTACACTCTCCCCGATGGCAACCACTACTCCGGCGGACTCATGGCCTAGCGAGAGTGGCTGGCAGGCATGCAGGTCCCCGTTACGGAACTTGCTGTAGTAACTGCAATCGCTCCCGCAGAGACCAGTAGCCTTGATGGCTACCTGGAGTTCGTTGGGCCCAGGGTCTGTGATAGAGCGGGTTTCCTTCGGCCAGTTAGCCGTGTGTTGCAAGTTCAACATTCATTATCCCCCACGAGAGTGGGCAGCGTGGGATGTGTAAAGGAAGGTGAAGACATACGAGCCGCAAATCTCTTGGCCCATGTAAAACGGAAGCTACTACAGTCGAAGACTTGTGGTAATGCCTCGTCGGGATCGGATAGAGATCCGCTAACGCTGAGGGAGCCATTACGAGAGACTGTGTGAGGTAGTGGTAGAGAAGCGGGAGAGAAGAAAATTGCTAGCAAGACACCACCCCACGGGAGCGTGGAGGCTGATATACTTGTTGGGAAGCCCCTTCGGTCAACGCTGGCCTGACGCGAGCTGGGCTCGCTCATGTTCGTGCATCGGGAGATAATGGATTGCATCAGGAAAGATTCAGAGAATCCACGTCATTTGCTGGGTGGATCAATCTGGCGCAACAAGCATGGATATGGATGCGCGACTACAGTTTTTCGGTACAGGCTACCTCGCGTGCCATAGACCTTTCCTTCTCGAGTTACACTGGCGATGTGAAAGAGGCTAGATCTACTGGTGGGTACCAGCCGGGAGACTCCTGCAATTCGCCGCGGGGTCAAGGCTCCTAGCTCAAACAATTCTGGACTAGTTTTCTCCTAGGAGCAACTTTGACGAACCTGCGATATAGGAACTGTAGTCATAATGTTGTGTCTGAAGTGAACTGTATGGCGTAGCGGCCATCTATCGGCGGCCACGCCTGCGCATGAAACAGCGATAAGGCAGTCAAGCTGCAGTGGAACCCACATACCTACTAAAGGCGCTTCGGAACTTCTGCAGTTTACCGGTAGTAGTGGGCTCCTGGCGGGTCCGCCAATCCTTGCAACGACGCAGGAAATATCAGCCTGATATGCGGACTGGTCGTCTCAAGGTTAGCACGCCTTTGCGGGCGTTCCATAGCGCAATTAGAACTCATCCACAACCCTAGTAATCTTGGGAGGCTTATAGTCTACCGGTCTACACGGCAAGTCTCGGCTGCTGACTGGCTAGAAGATCTGGCTGATTGTTCCAGAAGATTTGCATGTGCAATATGAACGACCCGGTTATATTCGCCAGGGGCGAGTCGCGCTCAACGGTCGTATCCACCAAGAATGTACTCCCGGCAGGGCGCGTTGTCGGTTCCGCGGCGTGGTACCTTAGTGGATTCTTTTAGAATACGTTGAACCGGATAGTGGTGAGACAATGTTACTCATTGGTCAACTACCGAGGTTAACAAAGTGGCCAGTGATATTACCACGCCTCTGGGTCTATCAACAACAGGGCTTGCTTATCAGAGCAACTTTGCCATTGAAAGTACAGGTGCCCCGGGTGTAACACGTAGAGCTGCATTCGGCCGTGGTCAGCAGCAGTGAAGCGTCATTGAGTTGTCAGGTGTTCCGAGGGCTTGTGCATGCAGACGATGACATGCCGCCGCTCGACGGGATCTTCAACGACCCTGCCGTGAGGTCAAGCAATCATCAACCACAATCGAGAAAGATGACGGGGATCGTAGGCGCATGTGCGACCCATGTAGTCGGACAGGGGGTGGCCACGAGCAAGATGTCGTTCCGAGTTCTACCAGCAACTATCTCTCCGAACGAACAGCGACTTGCCGAGTGACCTGCAATGCGGGACGGCAAAAGCAAGACGGTAGTTCGGCCGATGGTGAGAGGAGCACCGCAGGGCACCTTGATGGCGCGCAACGAATCGACATTTACCGTCTTCAGTGATATTGCAAGGTTCACCCTAACTCAACGAGTTGACAAAATACTAATTACCAATACTGGAACCACTCCGCTCC
Source organism: Ophiosphaerella narmari (assembly GCA_028456235.1). Lineage (NCBI taxonomy): Eukaryota > Fungi > Ascomycota > Dothideomycetes > Pleosporales > Phaeosphaeriaceae > Ophiosphaerella > Ophiosphaerella narmari. The sequence continues at coordinate 1,027,121 of JALNQA010000001.1, read as the reverse complement.
CAACCTAGACCCGAAGCCACGAAATACTGTCGAACACATAATACTAGCGCACGCGAACTGATAAGCAAATCATACCTTTAGCACATTATATTGCAGCAATTGTGCAGGAGATAGACGCCTAGGGCAGCGCTAGTCCATGCTATTATGCACGAGCCTCTGAAAGCAGTAATGGGCGGAAAGCGAGCATACTATGAGTTCCAAATCCGAACGAATTACAATCTGCGTTCGCGCGCCTCTTCGCGTAGATGGCCGTGTTTCAGGATTGGGTCGGATATTTTACGCAGCGGTGAGCAAGATAGACATTAGTCGTCAATGCCAACGCCGTGGCGACCCTAGAATTAAGTTCAAGGCACATCCCATCAGCAAGAGAGCGGTCTGCCGGAGGTAAGGTACCCAGACCTTCTACAGTAAAGCGTCCGGATCAAGTTGCGGAGCCAAGCTTCCGCATTAATTCTTGAGTACTGGCAGAGAAGACAGCCCCTTGCTCTTGCTAGATTTCTCGTCCACAGGGTAAGACGCCTTCTTCCCACTGGCTGCAGTGACCTTCCAGAACTGCGGGACCGCACGCAACGCACGGACTTGGGGACCTGCATCCGGGCTCATCCTGGAAGAATACCTAGAGGCGTGGGAACGTGCTTCGCCGTGGCCTCCCAAGATCTTGTGGATATTTGGCGTATTCGTATTGAGATGGGTACCGTCTCGTTCAAATCAAGCCCTGAGCAACGCCATGCAAAGGATTTGCAAGCCAGCGACGGAGAAATTACACTTTGTAGGAGCTTTCCTCCGAGGCGCTGGGATTCGTCGTATTCAAGCGACTAAACGGTGCGCGTCACCGAACCAATATCTTCGTCATCAGCACGGTGATATGTTCGTTGCAAATCTGTGGAAACTCGGCATTTGGCTAATGGAGAGTATATCCTACCTGTCTGTTCTACTCGTGGATTGACGGTGGTACCGAGGCCGGCGACGGAGAATTCAAGCCAGTGATTACAGAGCATGTGCTAATGTTAAGGTCAGGGTTCCGATATCGCGAGGATGCACTACCTACGGGTAGAGCCGCATTCTGCTGTCATGTTGGCGTGCGGTATCTGGACACGGCAGCATGCTTGGCTAAAGAGTTATTTGCTTACAACACGAAGCATCAAATCACACTAGACGGAACTGGCGTGCTTTTACGGGGGCATTACTGGCGATGATTCCAAATCGGTGCTCAGGTCAATTTTTCGTGTTAGAACTCTATTATACCCAAGACCTATAGAGCGCTCTTCGACTTGCCCACACCTAGTCCCTCGAGCCAGTTCCTCACAATAGTATTGACTTCTTCCGGCTTCTGTGTAAGCGCCCAATGTGTCGCCGGCACCTCGCCTCTGGCCAGATTTGGAATAAACGCATCCATACTCTTGGACATTTCCGGCTTCAAGACCGAATCAAACGTGGCCTGAACGAATAGGGAAGGTTGCTGAATGATCTTCTTGTCGAGAAGATCTTGCTCTTCTTCCCAGTTTGTGCGGCGGACGCGGTACCAATTGACTGGATGTCGAGTTAGCCACCATGTCGGTTCATCCTTAAACAGAATGCCGTCAATGCCTTCTATTCTTCCAGCGCGGCAAAAGATGCGACGCCGGATACGGATCCGATAGTGTCGCTTGGGATGATGTACATATGATGTAGTGTTTACATGACCCATGAAGCCTCACTTAGAGTGCAGATACATGTGGGATGAACTTACGCGTGGGATGAAGCCCATGCTTCGAGTATTCCTTGACGTAGTAGTCCAAAACCTAATCGCCATAGTCAGCCCAATATCTCTGAAACGAAATCACCCACGCGCCCGCGGGAAATCCCAAGGACGACCAGGAAATCAACCCCTCACAGGGCGAAAATTGAGCCACAGGCGATACCGAGCACCCGTCACATCATTTTTGCCCCTGAGATGGAGAATTCACTGGCCGCACACCCGTCTCCCCGCCCCGTCTCGATCTCTAAACCCATGCACGATCCCTCGCCATACGCGGAAAAAAGATGGGGATGCGTGGACTCACTTTGCCATTCAATAGCTTGCTCTCGCCAATCAGCGGCAGATTTTCCGCCAACACGCCCTTCTCCGGGTCAAATGCTAGCTCGCCGTTTGGTCCACGCGCGCCATACAAGCCACTGAGGAACTGTCTGATGGATGTCTCGTCCTTGACGCTCTTTTCGACCTCGCCAGACGCAAGATGCAACTGGTACGCAAACTGCGGCAGCGGGCCTTTCACCAGGTCTTCTATCGAGAAGAACTTTTCTTGCGGCGGCGAATACGGAGCTTAGTCCCATTAGCATAAGCAATAGTGAGGAGCATCAAACATACTGCACACAGCGAACACGTGGGATACTAGCTTCGGATACCACGCTGCTGCTCGCCACACGACGGCGCCTCCCCTGTGGCAGCATTAGCACGCTTCCCCTCGCTTCCGCGCATACTCACCAATCATGGCCACCCAGCACAATGCGCGACGCGCCCACTTCCTTCGCGAGAGCCGCAATGTCGTCAGAGGCGCGCTTTATGCCATACAGACTGATTGAATTCGGCGGTACAGACGGCGCATCCTATCTCTGAATCAACGCCGTATCTGCAATCTAGATCGCGTGCATACCGTGCCTCCGTACCCCATCATATCAGGAGCAATGACGCGGAAACCCATGTCAACCAGCATGGGGATCTGGTGCCGCCACCCCATAGACAAGTCAGGCCATCCGTGGATCTGTGGGTAGGTACCTGGTTAGTACGCTGTGCTGCGCTGAGCAATAAAGTACCGGGGACGAGAGAGCGTGTGTTTGCTGTGCTGTTCTGCCATGCCAATGCCAGTCGTGCATATATCCGGCGGCAAATTGTAGCGATAAGGATGGGGCAAAAGACGTACCAGGAAAACAGTGTGGGAGAATTGTTTGGACTTGGGTTCGGCGTGGAGATAGTGGTACGTATAGCCGTTTAGATTCGCCGTCTTGTGCTCGATGCGCGGGTCTAAGGTGGGATCGATTGGGTCGTGAGACATGGCTACGTTTGCTTCACTTTTGTGGATAAAGACGCTTCAATAGAGGGAGGATGCAGAGATATTGTGATTTGAATGCAGTGGGGCGGTGAAAAAGGCGAGGGCTTTTGGCCTGATTATCATGCTTTACTTGTCGAGTGGAGACTGTGCCTCGGTCCCGAGGCAAGGGGCCAACAACCACCTATTGCTGTCTCACACTTGAGGGATTTTCGTTGGAGTACCACGATTGTCCGACTTGAATGGGTGGCGCTGTTCAACGGCACCCATAGTAAAAGGTATACTGTTTGATGCTATATCCTACTCGGACCTGGGCAGTCTTCTCACCTCCCACTCACCCGTGGGGCCCCACCGAACGATCCACAGGCCTGGTTGCATTCGGGCACGTATCTCGCATGATTTCTACTCTGTATAAAGCGAGGCGAACGCCCTCACATAGCCGGCTTGCATGAAGCCAAGTACCGGCACGGTGGCTACAGAGGGTAGTTGCCGGTGACGCTTCTCCCGGGGCCTTGGCTAGATAACGACTTTTGACACTGTCAATTTATCCAAGAAGAATTTAAAGAATTGAAGGGCGACGAAGAATTTCAAACTCGCGGACAGCGAGCCAGATTGCTGCGCTGGTACAACAGTATGATGTTCTGCAAGAGCATGATCTGGTATGTTGCGCAGATTCAAATACGCTTTGTTTCCAAGTGCGTTAATGTGTGGCGATAAAAGTGTTTCCAATAAGTGATGCTCGACTCGGCGAAGCCGAATGTAGGGCAATGTTATTGTAGGATCCCTTAAAAAGATAAGCGGTCCGGCAGCCGAGTGCACAGGCGGAGGCGGCGCGCAATGCCTAGCGGACTTCAGTAAATGACGGTATCCTCGGCCGCCTCTTCGACCACATCTTCTCCATTCTCGTCATGATTGTTGTTGCTAGCATGGTCAGCGGTGGGCTCATGACTTGGTACATTGTTGTCTAATGTATGCTTGGCCGCTTCAAGTCTCACCGCCTCGTGTCCGAGATCTTGCGCATGATCGTCGTCCATGCGCGGGTCCTTGAGAGAGTTGTGGCTGTCATCAGTCTGCCGGCTGGCTGGATGCTGTTGGTGGGCGTCATGTTCTTCTAATTCTCGCCTGTTTGCCTCGTGTGCTTGGACGATTTGGTCTTGGATGAGGCCATCTTCTTTCGCGCTGGTCTCCCACGGCTTGTAATACTGTCTTCATGTCAGCCTGGGGAGATGATCGTGATCCAGTGCGTACCAAGTGCGGCATGGTCTCGGTTTGGAGGAAGTGAGCCTTGTTCAGCCGGTGCTCATGGTTTAATCGCATCTACGTCACGGTCAGCTTCTTGCCACCGACATCATGGGCCATGGGCAAAAGCGCACCGACTGGTCCTCGAAGCGCCTCTGTTCTTTCCAGCGCTGGGCTTTGCGCTTCGCTATTCGCTCTGCCTTCCTTTGTTCATTTTCCTCGTTCTCCTGCTTGCGTTGGGCCAGCTGCCTCTTCTCGATATCGGACCGGCGTTTCTGCGCTGCAGTAGTAGTTGAAGGTTGTGAGAGGGCACCAAGCGCAGCACCGAACAGCCTGCGTTCCCTGCCTCGCTCGCGGCGCACGGGAGCAGCTGGCTTGGCTACAGGTGTCGAATCTATCGAGACTTGGCGCCCGTTGGGCACATCGCCGTTATTAAGTCGTGGGCGTTTGGTGCTTTCTTCTGAGTGTGATGGTTGGCGTCTCTTGTTGCTGTTGGTTGGCGAGGCTGGGGGCAGAGGCTCTTCCGGCAAAATTACAGCAGACGCAATGGGGCCATCCATGTTTTAGGCGTGCTGAGTACCGTGTGTATACCAGCTTAGTCGGGGCTGATGTTGTCCTGATGACGCTGATATCGCGTCGCGTACTCGTGATGGAGCATGGGGAGAACGGCTCGAAGGTTCCGCACAGAGCACGCGTTTGGTCATGACTAAGCCGGAGGTCCGCAACTCGACACTTGCCCGCAGCCTTTCTCGACTGGAACATCTGCCACCTCTGCGACCTCACACAAAACACCACCAGCAACAGCCCAATACTGCGCCATGTCTCGCCATCACCCGTAAGTCAGCAATTCCTCTTCCTAGAAAGAATCTTCCCTTGCCCACCACTTTATCACCAGCTAACCGCCACCCAGCGATCTCGTCATGTGCCGCAAACAGGCCGGCATCTCCATCGGCCGCCTCTGTGACAAATGCGACGGCAAATGCCCCGTCTGCGACTCGTATGTGCGACCCACCACGCTTGCCCGCATCTGCGACGAATGCTCCTTCGGCAACTACCAAAACAAATGCGTCGTATGCGGCGGCGAGGGCATCTCCGATGCTTTCTACTGCTTCGAGTGCACGCGCCTGGAAAAGGACCGCGACGGGTGTCCAAAAATCATCAATCTCGGCAGTTCGCGGACGGATCTGTTCTACCAGAAGAAGAATTTTAGAAATCACTAGTCAGGGTGGTGGGGTGATCAGAGCGAAGATGAGCGATGGAAAGCGGCGAATCGATGTATCCGGAGCAAGAGCACTGGTGGGCATTGAAATTCGATTGGAGAACAGGCTAGCAAGGCGTCACGGCGCAATCCACATTCCGGGTCACTTTTGGGCATTTAGAATAAGATCACAACGGTACACTTCAACCTCTCACCCTTTCAACCTGACTAACACCCTGCAAAGAAAGTCCCAAACACATGCTTCGGGAGGGGAGGCGACTAGATAGTAATCCAGACCAGACCAAACCAAACTACATTACATTTGAACACTGATCCCACCGCATCCCTAACTCCTATACGCGGCTACGTCTTGATATACTCAACTAGGTTTAGAGGATAAAAGCTAGTGAATGAATCTTCGGCCCATCCACGGGATATCCCATAAGTACTACAGCATCTTGCTAGTTCTGCTAACCCTAGAGGCTAAGGCCAGCTGGTTGATGCTTATGTACCGGGAATCGATGATCCCACTCCTTTTTCCAGCACTGTGGGCATTGTAGAGAATATCTTGCATTCCAGGACCTTACTTTTCCGCGCCAGGTGTCCTCATCTTTCCGGTCCACTATTGTTTTATTCCAATAGCTCTCCCTGGTGGGACGGTACCGCATACAATCAATACAGAGTGCCCAACGCTTGTCGCATTTTCCCCTCGCGTTTAATGGTTGAACGCGCCTAACCAACGTCTCCACGATTCGGGCAGAATGTCCAGTTGAGGGTCGGGACAGGAAGGGGACCATTATGGATGCAAGTGTAGAAACTTGCAGGAGGTATCGACACGAGATTGCGAGGCAGATTTTATCCGGCGTGCTCGCATGGTAGAAGATCAGGAGAAGGAGCTCAGTGGGGAGGTCGAGAAGGGCGGAATGCGAGATCGCAGTTTGCGTCAAGCACTAGAATCAATCAGCAAATAGTGGAAACGACTAGGTAGCATTTTTTTGGCGTACGTTTTGAGGAACGACGAATGGCTTCCAACTCGGCATAATGGGGAACTTCTCCAAGACATAGAGACTCTGCGCGGTGGGCCGTTGTTGTTGTTTCGTAAATACCCACTTCCGCATACAGTCAACACAGAGTGCCTAGCGCTTGTCGCGTTTTCCCCTCCCGTTTACTAGTCCAATGCTAATCCCGGCTAGGTATAGGTCGCTGCTAAGGCAACGGCGCTAGGTAATGGGGGAACAAGTAGAGGGTGCAAGAATTTTCCTATGTTATGTTGAGCACACGAAAGAACACAGCCTAACCAAAATGGTCTAGCAGCTAAACTGTAGCGCACTGTGAACGAATCAAGAACATCCTTCGTAGAGGCACAACTTCATAAGAACGAGTATAAATATTCCTAGAGGATAAAGCTTATAGCCTTCAAGTTCGCTATAGGCTACAAACTTAAGTAGGCAGCGGCAGAAATTTCTACAAAAGTTAGAAAATAGTAAACGCAAACATTTTCAAGACCATTACGCGTCGTTGAATAAGTATAGTACTATAAATTTTAGGGTCGCCGCAACTCCACGAGTATCCTAGTATACTGTAGTAGGAAAATAACTCCCTTTGATTCTATACTAAATCTTTTAATATAGTTTATTCTAATAATTTACTTTTAACCTATGTAAAGAGCATACCTACGATATAATACAAAAGTACTTTTTTTCGATATTAAGTATCTCTTAATCGCTCTGCCGAAGGACGTGAAATAGAGTGCTGTAGGGGATAGCGATTGGTATGGGTGCGCGTGTAGTGCTAGTATTCATGTCTGCGTAACACGGTCGCAGAAGGACGGGAAAGAGTTCCCGGATCTGAAAGACGCATTTCCTAGATCTGGGGTCACGCACGGGAGGTCTGCTTAGACGAGTGTTGGAATACAAGATCTGGGGTCACGTACGGGAGAAATGCTTAGGCGGTAGGAGCTAGAGAAGGGTGATGCAATTCCTGAATCTTGGATCACGCATGGGAGGTCTGCTTAGAGAACCCTACCATCGCCAATGAATTTCTGGCCAATCGTGACTGAGCCTGCAGCGCTATGTTTGAGGCGCGGAACTCCCATCGTCATCAACAGCCCTCAGTGCACCCATTTCCCCGAATCAAACTGCATTAACGTCTGTCCCTGGATAACGAGACACCCTGTATGACGAGATGCCAGACCCCCCCCCCCCAAACAGGCCGGAAAAATAGACATTCTCAGAATAGTAGCCTTAAGTCTCCGGGTACTGTTTTCGGCTCCACTGAGGCACAGCAATTGTGCTAGATAACCAATTATCAGAGACATAGTTTGATAGTGGTATTCGCCGAGACCGAAGCGCTTAGCGATTCGCCTTCACTATCACGAACATGTGTCATCGTCGCTAACTTTGAATCACAAAGCGCCATGTCGGCCTTGTTGTATGCTCACGTATGCAAGAGCTGCTTATGAGACCGGACATCCATCACGTACATATAGAGCCTTCTTCTCTTCTTAAAGCAGCTTCCGTCAGCCAGTTTACAGGCGTATCAACGGATTATCCTTCACTCATTACTTGTACTTTAGCTTTCCGATATCCACGCCGTATACAGACAACCTCCAAGATGTCAGCCGACAAAGTCATCTCCAGCTCCTTCACCAAAAAGGTGACGAGTGGCGGTCGCTCGATTGATGTCAAATTTGCAACCAAGACCGATGCCTGGAGGCGAACACTGCTTTCACAGGAAGTCAAAGACGCATTCGCGGATGCCGTACAGAAGGCCGATGTGCCCACTGGTGCCACGACCGCTGACGCGCTGCGCTTCGAAAGACTAATCATTCATATGTGCTCTAAAGTTCAAACTCATAGCGTTGGATCTAACTTTGAACGTTTGTCGCGCGGGCTCAATCTCACCGCATCGTTTTGCTTTTCACATTATATCGCTGACCCACTTGCCCTTGGTTGTTGGATTATCTTTGTTTAGTGAAGATTTATGTTCTAGGTCACCCACTTCCATATGATCGTGATATATGCTGGTAGCTACTACAACATGCGAAGCATGAATGTTTGTTTTGCGGTCAAGTCGAGGCTGGATGTGCAAGCTTGATTCTGTACCTTTTTTTTATACTTTTACTACTCGCTCATAACGTACCGTGGTTGCAACGTAAACGCTGTGCATACTGAAGACACACCCCCGTACGCTGTAAGCGTTGTGGAAGTCGCAACCTGTCGTGACGCGCCATCGCGGGAGGAGTGCGGCTCTGCAGCCGCCTCCGTATTGATGTCTGATGCATACCCGCGCCTCAGCAGCCTACCACTAGCTTGTAAATACGGCAGGTTCAATATCCTTGATAGCGGATTGGATAGCATACTCGGAGAAATTCACATCGGGTCCTTGGTGATTGAGATGCCGCGTACTGAAACCAGCGATCGCGGGCTGGCTAAAAATTAAGGCTGACAAAAGAACACCATTCTATAGTCACTACGAAGAACCCCTAATTGTTGAGACAACTTCTCTCCCATAGATTCCTGTTGCTCAACTCTCCACTCATGCTTCTCAATCGTCTTGCTTATCACACATCCCCAATTTCACGTACAGGCATCAGGATGTTATCCACCATCGTGGGCAAATCTGGTCGTGTATACATTCAGCGCGAGGTGCTCCAGGAGCGCAAAGATCCTAGATTGAACATTTTCAAAGCTGAGTACGTTATACAAATCTCACACTTAGAGTTTCGCTCAACAAAAGTCGTTTTAGACCCCGGGGCCAGCCTTTCGTCTTCAAGCGCGTGTCCAAACCATTCTACGACCTATCCTTACGCCTTGCAGCCGATTTTCCCGAGCTTCGTCGGCTTCGCATACATGTTGATTTCAACGAGGACGAAAATATCCTAATCTATCCGTACTACCAACATACCCTCCTTAGACTGCTTCAGGAGGATTCGAACATTTCTGATGCAGCACGGAAGAAAATATTGCGGCAGACAGGAGAAGCCATACAAGAACTACATAGTAAGGACTGGATCCATATCGGTACGATCACCAGTCCCAATTTGATCTTCCATCACGAAATCCTAACTGATACTCGATCTCGGCAGATATCAAGCTTGATAATATACTGGTCAACTGGACTTGCAACGAAGAGGGTATTAAAACAATCACCAACGTCGCTTTAGGTGACTTCGACATCGCTTTCAAGTTGGAAACTGGAGCGCTGCTTCAGACCACTCATGCAGTAGAGAATGCCATGTGGCGCAGTCCAGAAGGACAGACCGGGAGAGGCTTGTCTAAGGCATCAGATGTTTACTCATTCGGACTGGCTGTAAGTTATTCCATGCAATTTCCATGGGTATCATCGAAGAAGCCCACGCTAAACGTTCGCGCAGTGCATATATACCCTCGGGGCTGAGGAAGTACTACTCATCAATGATTACCAGGACCTCGTCAAGCTTGGCATAAGCCCAGAGCAAGAAATATTAACGCAACACTTCTCTTACTTTGGGTCAGCGAACGAGGGCCTTCCCAACCATATCGCTGGCGAGAAATGGACAAAAGCTCTCAAATTAGCATCTCAAATGGCTGAGTTGGCGTGCAAGACCAACCAAAAATGAACTTCGAGGTGTGGGGACAGGAACTGGGCTCTGAGGCACAGAAGATGATGTCTAAAATGACGAAACCTGACCCAACGGCTAGGTCAACGATAGACCAGGTTATGGCGCATCCGTGGTGGCAGGAGGCGGCTTGACAGGCGGCTAGGGTAGCTAGGAGGCTGTATGCGTGTGTCATTTGAGAGCGGATATGACTATCGAGTTGGTCCTTGTAGAGTGTGACTACAAAACAGGGCAAATAGCTACAAAATCAATATCACATCCACGAGGCTAACGTATCCGTGGTGCACGCAGTTTACTAGGAAAATCAAAGAAAATTAAGTGGTTTAAAGTAGCATAACTCTACTAATATATAATATTTTAAAAAAACTCTCTTAATATTTATTATTACTAAGACTTATATAAATAACTTTAAAATAAAAAAGCGTAAGTAATATATATATGAAGAATATTTTTAGTATTAAGAGTTTATACTAAAAAGCTATGTTGAAGGAGATAGATTATCTCTTCTACTTTTTTAGGTATCTTTTTTGTCACGGGTATTTCCGCCGGGCCCCTATGGGCCAGCCATAGGGCCGCTTATGGGGCTAGCTATAGGGCTGCCACCCGGTGGGTTACTTACCCATATATACTGTTCTGTGCCCAGTCTACCTATTCGGCATACTGTACCCGTTGCAGAAAGCTCAAGCTACTACGACGAGCTACCTACCGATACGAGCTAGAGTACTAGCTATCCACAGATCGGTCAGACCTATACAGCAAGCTAAGCCCCTATGGGCCAGCTCGTAGCTATATAAGTAGCTCATCTCTCGACGTAGATACAAGTTAATGATCATCTCCCACACATTCCTGAGCTCGATCCTCTCCTCTTTGGGCACGTCTGGTTAGGTGGTATAGAACTGGGCCTTGCTTTTTTTTTACTAGAAATAACGTATCTCCTTTAATATAGCTTTTTAGTATAAACTCTTAATACTAAAAATATTCTTCATATATATATTACGCTTTTTTATTTTAAAGTTATTTATATAAGTCTTAGTAATAATAAATATTAAGAGAGTTTTTTTAAAATATTATATATTAGTAGAGTTATGCTACTTTAAACCTCTTGATTTTCTTTGATTTTCCTAGTAAACTGCGTGCATCATGCGAACCAACACGTTATCTCGATCGATACAGCTTGGGCATTTCTCTCTAAACATGTCAAAACCTTTCCGTGCGAATATTATGAACTAAAAGCTAACAGTTTATTGAGTTTTGCAATCCAAATAGTCGAAAATGCTTAACCCTTTGTTCGCACGATTGGACCTGATATTCAGACGCAATATTGCACGATTTCATCACAGCCAATCATATCTGGAGATGGTCATCACATACACCATCTATTGGGATTCGACTAACTGGAGGAGGTTGTGTCACTTATTAACAAAACAAACTATCCATAGGGACTGACTGAGGCTGAACAACTAATTGGATGGCTTATGGACAAACTTTTACCCACTATGACTGAGAATGTTCTAGTCATAATTTTGGTGTCTGGACTGTAGAATAACATGACGGAAAATGACTTGTTACAATTTGTCAAAGATGCTAATTGTATCATCGTAAAGCTTCCCATAGACAAGCTAAAATGCCTGTATAAGGACGCTACTTCACACCATGCCGAACCATTCAAAAGGAACGACAATAATCGACCAGTGTTGATTATTAGGTGAATAACGGTAAGCATACACTGCAACCAGAAGCCTTACAGCCCTTCAATCTCAGACCCAAGGCGCCCAAATACTGGCTTTATACCCACTATCAAGAGCCATCCAGGGAACAAAATCTCACTCAACTACCGTCCAAACTCCCTTCAACAAGCGAAGAACCCTACTCATCAACCCCATCGCCTCCTTCACCCTCTAAGTCGCACTCACTCCTTCCCTTCCCCCAACCTACCCGCCAACCCAGCGCTGTGTCCACTCCAACACCGGCGAGATATCTCCATGAGGAAGGTCACCACCATCAGGCACCTAGCAACCTCTCGCCGACTCCTCTAGCACGAACTCAGGCCTTGGCCAGCACCCAGATTCTCAGCGGACTATCGAATATGCACTACAGATTACAACACGAGGCTCACCAGGCGAATGGAGAACCGGTAGACTGCCCCGTCTCAGCCGCACCGCCTTACAGAAACGGCCGGTAAGACGATGCCAAGAGAACGTGGCGAACAGCCTTGTGGGGCGGGGGGAAGCGAGCGTGATATTTGGCGCAGGAAAACTTGCCCTGCACGGCTTGTGCAGGGCTGGGGGATGCTCTGGATGGCTATGGACGCAGGGGGCCCCACGGGTTTACAGTGGGGTTGCCGGATGGGATTGCCCGGGATGTAGCCGGTGTATGCAGAGTCCATTTTGTGAGACCATTTGGCTTGTTAGGGACGAAATGTCACGCTTTGGTTGTGGCTACCCTGAAGTATAGCGCTGGAAGAACACCGCGTATAGGTGAAGGGCCGCACGTGGGAGGCTAGTGTGACTAAGGCAATATGCGCCGTGACTAAGGATGTCGTCGGTTGCTTTTTATGCTATATATACAGGCGGCGGATTCTCTTTGGCTTGGCAACCTGGGTACGGGGCTGGCCGGGTAAAATTGTGGCTAGACCTAAAGGAGCAATTGGGCTCGGGATATCGAGTTGCGGGTAGGTAAGTAAGAAGCTGGGTATAATCATGTTACCGGAAACAAGCTATGCTAAGACTAGTAGAATTGATGGTTTTCTGAGCAATGATACCCGGCAACTGAAGGTGTTGAGTTCTAGTACTTTTGTGCTTGCCTTGTTGTCTGGAGCGTTCGATATGCATCTCATATAAATTAAGAAGCTTGATAGAGTATCATCTCAAATGCATATCTGATCAGAAACTCTCGTAGACGCCGGTGTCTGTTGTGCCGATGGATAATATCAAAGCATCAGCTGAGCGAAGAGCTATTTGTGTCGCCGGCCAGCATCATGTCGAATTTTTGTAATAAGAGTGGTTCATAATTTATTAAGACATCGTGTATGGTATCCACTTGCGAAGGCCAATCCTGCGATGGACTGACCACCGGATTCCTCCACCGCTAAAAGAAACATTTTTGCAAAGTCAGCAATGTCCCGCACGCTTTGATCAACCATTTGCTTAATAAAGGCTGGATGCCTGAGATGACTGCAGCTCAAGTAGGAAGTGTGCAATGTGGGGATGTGGTATGATTGAGCGATAATTGTGGTACCTAAGTATGACGCCTAGGCTTGGAAGTCGGCAGCCCAATCCCCTCAATTAAGCATACATTCAAGGTTCGTTCCGTCACGCGAAGTCCCCACATAGGTATTTGTTCAGCGAACGCCCGATTGACCAATTGGCCGATTGAGTATGATTGGGCTTGGACTGGTACGAATCGTGAAGTTTGCGAGGGCAATGTTTCTGTCCCTTGGAGTTGAATAATAATCGAAGGAGCTAAAGGCCAAGATAATTTAATAGCCGATCCTGAATTTCCAAGACTTTTTAGGCATTCAACGGGGGAGACAAAGTCAGATTTACGAGCGGCTCTATGTCGGCGGTACCTGCCCAGGTGGCTTTCGACGGACACACTATTGAATATGGTGCAAAAGCCGTCCGGGGTTGACTACTTGGCAAAACCAAGGGGAGCGAATTGCACAACTTCAAATAATTGTGTACAATGTAGATACCGCATCCGAAAATTGGTGGCTTCCAGTGGACGATGCTTAGGCACAGATGCTTTCTAAACAGCCGATGTTGAGAATTGAAGTCATCAAAACCGGCCTGGGTGGAACATCAAGTTCATCTGTAGCTTCCTGATTGGGGTAGCTATAGCATGTCAATTTGAATTTTGGGGGCTGAACCGAACTTATGATTGTCTAGATCTTCGGATGCTCACCGAGGATTTCTCCTAGGGTGCTGCACGGTTTGGCGTGCTGAGATGTATCAATGCATTAGCTGTCTTACACGCATAGAACGCGCTAGAATGCTTTGGGACTTGAGGATGTTCGGATGAACCCTAGAGCATTCACACAACGAGTGCTGCCGAGGAGAGGACTGGACGACGTCCGAGTACGAGCACCGAGTACATACCTATGAGGCTGTAAGAATAGAACAATGGAGGGCAGAATTGTATATAAACCCTTCAGTTTCGCGTCAAGTCAATTTCTCACTACGCTCAACAACTCTTCAGCATAGCCCACTCTTCAGCAAAGTACTCACCACAAGACTCATATTCTTGCAATCATGCGCTTCTTCGTTCCCATCGCCACCCTCCTCTTGGGCGCCGCAGCCCTCCCAGCGACCAATGTCGCCCGCGACGAGGCACCCAACGTCCTTTCGTCGATTCAGAACGAATTTGACCATGCCCCTGTTGCCGATGGTGCAGAGCCCTTTACTGTTGCTGCCTTTGCGAAGCGTGAGGTCTCTGAGGCTGTTGAGGCCAAGCTCCTCGACAAGCGTGAGGACATGGTAAGCAACCAGTATTTGCTTGTATCTAAATAGAACTTGCTAATACACAGTTAGCAAATCGAAGTGTGGCAGGATGCCGACCAGAGGGGCAGGCATGAATCTCTTCACACCTGGGGTAAGTCTACGAACCAAACAACATATGGTAGAATGATGAGCTCTAACTCTTGTAGTTAACCGTTGTTATAACTTATTTAATGGCTGGAACGACCAGATCTCTTCTCTGTCTGTCCCTAACGGCTTTGGCTGCGACTTTTTCCGGAATGGGGATTGCAACAACGGAGACTTCAGTGAGTGACGGGTCCTGAGTCCATGGACACCGATGAACTAATCGTTACGCAGGACTGAATGTCCCCGGTGGTAACTACATTGCCAACCTCAATACCTACAGCTTCAACGACATCATCTCCAGCTACCGCTGCTACAGATAGGCGGATGCTGATGAGAGAAGCGGAAGAAGTGGAAAGGTTGGAAAGAACGAAGCGAGAGAGAGTAGGCTGATGGAAGGAATAAAAAACCTGAAGTTATTGGTGGAGATTGACTATATGAAACTTCCTGTCGCTCGTTAATGCTCTGTCGCGATAGCTCCAAGCTTACAAAAACTATCCGGGGTAGGATAAATTATTAATAATGATAAAGTATTTTCTAGCATTGAGATTTGTGTCAAGGCATGGTGACATTGAAAGAATCAAAATGTAGCGAAGGACGACATTGGGGGATGTCGAAGAACGGCTGTCAGGAAACGGTGGTGCAGGAGAACTGCACGTGGGCCACTAGCGCCATAAGGTTAGACAGCGCTCGACGTCATGCATATCACGAGCTGCAGACCCGCAACACCAACCACCCTAACTAAATAGGCCGGCCAAAATCTGGTATTTGCCATTGTGACATGACAAACCTTTAATCTACCGTGGAGGAAGCGGGAAAGCAGTCATTACAGAAGGAATCACGGAACGCTTGTCACGATGTCATCAAGCTCAGAGACCACGCCGTTGATATCATCAATGTCGCATGCAGGCGGCCGACAGATGCCCCCGAAACCTCAACGAACCGTCACATTTAATCCAACTGTGTCCTCGTCCACTCCAAGCCAGCCGTCTCGATCTACTTCGCATGGCGCGCAACTTCCAGCCAACAGTAACGGCGGCCAGCCAATGCTGTCGTCGTTGAACAGCAAATTGCGCAGAAGAAACAGCTCTGGTGCGCCAGTGAGGGGCCCGCCTGCACCAAAGATTGGTCCTCAAAGAACCACGAGAACTGCACAGAAACTCAAACTCCTCCCAGATCCAGCCAACGATGACGTCGAAAACGAGGAGAGCGGGCGCGACGTATACGTGCAATACACGAGAATAAAGGACCCTACTGCCAGGAGGGATGCTGCTCGGCTAGGCAAGGCTGATAGAGAGCGCCTGCCTAGGGTCACGGCATACTGCACCTCGGCTTCGTACAAGCTGGACGACCTGATGCGCTATTTGAAAGGCAAGCAGAAGCTGCGTAGCGCTCTACCCAAGCGCTTTGATGAATGCATCTATTCGCCCTACAGTTACGGAGCCAAGGGGCCAGTAGACGTGGCAAGTACAGCGGTGCTCGATGGCATCAGCGAGCCCAGGCAACGGCGGTTCTCCGACAGCGCTATCGAAGTTGAGCACGAGAACGAGAGACGGCGAGACGTCCTTATCGACCTCAACGACGAGGGCGACGCGCCGAACATAGGGGACGATGGAGAAACACAAAGGCCTAGAAGGCCGTCAATCACCCACGCAGACTCCGATCCTCAGATGGAAACGCCAGACTTTGATATTCAGGTGCATACGCCCGAGGTCTTCCTATTCGAATACGGGACCGTGGTGATATGGGGCATGACGCTGCAAGAAGAGAAGCGCTTCCTCAAGGAAATCGCCAAGTTCGAAGTCGACAAGCTAGGCAAGGACGAAATCGAGACGGAAGAATTCAACTTCTACTACACGCGCGAGTACCAGGCGCGGATATACAACGACTTCATCAGTCTGCGCGATAAGAAGAACTACATGATCAAGCTGGCCATCAGCCACGGGCTCTCGCAGAGCGTCAAGACGTCGCTGTTTGAAGACCTGGTAGACAACACCATCGACGACACAAAGGACATTCCCGCGCAGATTGCGAGCTCCGGCAAGATCAATCTCAACAAGAAGCAAATCAACATGCAGATTGGCGAGCTGTTCATCCTGCGCATCAGCATCCACCTGCAGGGCTCGGTGCTGGATGCGCCGGAGCTCATGTGGGCAGAGCCGCAGCTGGACCCTGTGTACCAGGCGGTGCGGAGCTATCTGGAGATGGATCAGCGGGTCGGGCTGTTGACGGAGCGACTGAACGTGATTGGCGATCTGCTCGCCGTGCTGAAGGACCAATTGACGGTGACGCACGTGAGTAGGACATGCTATGTGTGATTGGGCTTTGCTGACGATTTGCAGGGAGAGTTGCTGGAGTGGATTGTCATCATCCTGGTGTTTGCCGAGGTGGTGGTTGCAGCCATCAACATTTTTGTCGACCTGCAGGCGCAGGACTAGGGGGCGGCATGTGGGGTATCCGTGTATATAGCTATGGGCGTTTTGTATGATACCGTGTACCAAACAGAAGCGGTGCCAGAGAAGGGAAATACAATCTAATGGCTTTGTCATGGGCCGTTTGTGGGCGTAGGAGCTTGGCGCGGAGCCCTGCAGCCAGAGACCTACCCCATTTCCAAGCGGGCCGTCAAAGCATGACAGTGCGAGCTATTGCACACCACTCCGATCCGCCACGTCACGTCACATGCCCTTCCTCCCTTTTGTCGCCCGTCGCAGCGCCCCAATGAGCCGTGCCAGATGAGTTGGAATCTACTTGAGCGCTTCATAGAGTCGGACCACTTCAACACGGACCCGTCGCTTGCAGTGGCCTATCTTGCGTGAGTTGCCTCAGGAGACGGGCATGTGGAATGCTGAACCCACGCCAGACGCTATGCAGACCACGTCGGCATCCACTATGTGCTCTGTTCCAAGCTGCGCCAATTCGCCTACGAGGAGCTCGAGTTCTTCCTGCCGCAGTATGTCCCGCGTCCCTCGGCGCCCGCACGGCGTACCTGACACTGAGCAGACTATGCCACCTCCTTATCAGCATCGACAATGAGTCCATGGCCCTGGAGGAATTCATAATAGACCTGTGCGAGGAGTCGGTCAATGGCGCGCTGCTGGTGCGTGTCCATATCAAGGCCCCGTGCAGGCCGCTGCTGATGCTCGCAGACCTTCTGGCTCTTCCAGACCTACCTCCACGACCTGGCCAGCGCCCCCAGCTCAATTGCGTTCAAGACGTGCCGCCGCATCTACAACCGCGTGCAGCGCATCGTCTTTGGCTCCGCCGAGCCGCAGCGCCGCGAGAAGATCAAGGAAAACATCCTGCCCGTCACGGTGCTCTCCAGTCTGGTGTTGGCCAGCATTGCCGCGCCCTTCCTCCCCGCCCACGCCGGGCCGCTGGCGATTGCGCAGGCGCGAAAGCCGCGGCCCATCGAGGACATCATCTCGGACAATGTGCAGACGGCCAAGGTTGCGAGGAGCAAGACGGTTGCTGGCGGCTCGCCACGGGCAAAGCAGAGGCGGGCTGGCCAGGGACACTCGGATCCAGAGGACGGCAGGGCGTCCAAAGCCGCCTCGCCGCGGCCCAAGGACCAGCCGCAGAGGGAGAGGGATCTCCGGAGACTGGCTGCGCGGCCGGCGAGCATGGTGCGGGCGCCCTCGGCACAGCACCACCGGTCGTCGCTGCTGGCCCTGGACGCAGACGCCTGCCTTAGCTCCTCGTCCCTGCCTGACTTTCGCGACCCCAAAACGTCTCCCCTGCCAACCCCGCCGCCGACTGCAGGCTTAGGTCCCCGGCCAGACCACCATCTGTCACGCAAGCACCATCCACAGCCGCCTCGCCCGCTGACGCCGACTGCGCTGACCCGCCAGCAAAAAGTCCGCTTGCTGCGGTCCAACTACTTCCGCAGCGAGACGCAGTTCCTGAGCGCTCTGGAGGATATATCGAATCGGCTGGTCATTGTGCCCAAGCCGGCGCGGCTGAGTGCTCTGAGGGCAGAGCTTGCCTTGATTGCGCAGGACCTGCCGGCCGAGGTGGACATTCCTACCCTCTCCCCGCCTACCCTCAAGGATGGCATCGCATCGCAGAGCCAGCACCACCGCATAGTTCGCATGAACCCGGCAGAAGCGACCAGTCTCAATAGCGCTGAGCGGGTGCCCTATCTCCTCATGGTCGAAGTGCTCAAGGAGGATTTTGATTTCGACCCAGATACTGACCAGAACCAGCAGTTGCTTGAGAAGCTGATGTTTGAGAAGGGCACGTCGCGAAGACGCTTGTTTGACATTACCAGTGCCGAGTATCTTGCACTCGACCGGACTCCGCCCAATGGCTCAGACAGCGTCTTCGAGCCGGCAAATGGCGATCTCAGCAGTACTTCGCTCATCAAAGGAGGCGATGAAGAGGACATTTCGTCTGGCTTGGCGCGAGTGACCCTTCCACCAACGAGTGTCAATGGGAAAGCAACGGCACCCAGATCATCAAGTGGAGCGAACACGCTATCTTCAATGGCCACACTATCCACCCCTCGCACATCTGACTCTGCCATCAGTAGATCCAACAGCCCGGTCCCGATGAGACGAATGACGCTCCCCGCGAACGCAAACCGCGGCAATCAGAGTGCTGATCAGCCCGACTTCTCAGCCCTTGCAACGCACATGCGGACAGCAGCCCAGATGCTGGCACAGCTAGAAGCCAGTGGTTCAAAACGACCAAAAACAGAGGTTGCTGCGATCAAAGCTAAGATTATTGCAAGCATGCAGAGTCTGGAGGAGCAAAACTTCATGGCTGAAGAGCAGGGACCTACCTTTGACACAATCATGGCTGAGGCAGACCCAGCAGCCATTTCTGCAGAGGCAGAGGAGCTGGAGGATGGCTTGCCAGCAGGGACTAATTCTGGCGCAGGTGCGGCCCGGATGGAAAACGACCTCAAGACTGGTGGTATGCGGCGAAAAGGCGATCGAGATGATCCTAGTGCTGCTACCTTTGGAGAAGAGTGGAGTGCGAAAAGAGAGCGCATACGGAGATCCTCGCCATACGGGCATATGAAGAACTGGGATCTCATCAGTGTCATTGTCAAAACCGGCGCAGATCTACGGCAAGAAGCCTTTGCTTGCCAACTGATTCAAGTCTGCACTCGAATATGGGAAGAAGCCAACGTCCCGGTCTGGACCAAACGAATGCGCATCCTCGTCACAGGCGAGTCCTCAGGTCTCATCGAAACCATCACCAACGGCGTCTCCCTGCACTCCCTCAAGCGCAGCCTCACCCTCGCCAGCA
Source organism: Ophiosphaerella narmari (assembly GCA_028456235.1). NCBI lineage: Eukaryota > Fungi > Ascomycota > Dothideomycetes > Pleosporales > Phaeosphaeriaceae > Ophiosphaerella > Ophiosphaerella narmari. The sequence goes on along the minus strand of JALNQA010000001.1, from coordinate 1,007,225 downwards.
TCGCCGCCGGTACCAATCCCCGCAAACGCATCGCCACCCTACAAGACCACTGGCGCAAAACCTTTGGCGAAGTCGACTCCGAAGCCTACGCCGCTGGCGTCGACGCCTTCACGCGCTCCCTCGCCGCTTACAGCATCATCTCCTATGTCCTGCAGCTCAAGGACCGCCACAACGGCAACCTTCTCATCGACAACATGGGCCACATCATCCACATCGACTTTGGCTTCATGCTCTCCAACTCCCCCGGCTCCATGGGCTTCGAGGCCGCGCCCTTCAAGCTCACGCAGGAATACGTTGACGTCCTTGGCGGCTTGACTAGCCCCGCTTTCGACGCCTTCAAGGCCTTGTGTAAGCAAGCGTTTCAGGCTCTAAGGAAAGATGCCGAGCGCCTTATTATGCTTGTGGATCTCATGAGTAAGCAGAGTAAGATGGATTGCTTCAAAGCAGGGGCGGCAAGCGTGACGAATAGTTTGCGCGCGAGGATGATGTTGCACCTTAGTCGCGAGGAGGCCGAGGGGTTTGTGGACGAGTTGATTGCGAAAAGTGTGGGCAGTTATTATACGAGGCTGTAAGTTTTATATTCCCTTTTCTGTGCTTTTGGCGCATGGCTAATTATGGCAGGTACGACACGTTTCAGTATCGCACGCAGGGGATTTACTAGGTGGGTACGATGGAGCCACGCATTTCTAGGGCCGTAGATAGTAAGCCAGTGGACATGCATTCTGAATTCATCGCCTTCGTTTGTGCTCTTCCTTCTACCCCTCCCCCATCACAACCCCCTTCACCCCCTCAACAACCTTCCCAAGCACACTCCCCCCGCCAAAATCCCCCGTCTTGTTCCCCCACCCCGCACCCCCCGTCGATCCGCTTCCCGCACGGCTCTCGTGCGCGCCTGAATACGGCACCGTTGACGCGTTGTCGAAGCGTGTGTCTGGCGCTGTAGAGGGGGGTGTGCGGGCGGATTTGTTGCCTGAGTTTATGAGATGGGTAAAAGGGGGGGGGGGTTAGGGCAGGGGGCGTACCGAAGCCAGCGCCGGCGGTTGTGCCCGAGCCGTATTTCTGCGGGTTGGAGTAGGGGTGGGAGGATGTTTGGGTGAGGGTGGGGAGAGGACCGGGTTGGGCGGATGAGGAGTGGGAGGAGGTGAGGTTTCCGTAGCCGGACATTGTGGTGTGGTGTGGTGTGGTGTGGTGGAGTTGGGAGAGGTAGAAGGATGCAGAGAGGTATGGGCGATGGGGATTGTACGGAGATGCGATGAATATTTTAAAGGAGTATATCAATGTTGGATTGTGCTGAGCCGTTGTCAAGCCTCATGAGGTCATTTGGCGTAGGAAGCTTATCCATCCCCATGCCGATCGGGGGTGGACAAGCGCTGTGAGAGGGGGAAGAAGCTGCCAAGGTGTGCTTGGTATTCTTCCGACACTAGAGCAGATTCCAGCGTGGGATGGGTGAAGGTGGCAGGGTGTGGTTATTTGTGCAAAGGAAGCAGTGATGCGTGTTGTAGCATGTTTAGATACTGACTCTGTTGTTACAGATCACTGGCAATAGTCCGACTCATTCACACTGGAGGCCACTGTAGATCCAGAATAGTAACATATACAGATGGCAAGTTTGATTTTATAGTCTTGTCAAACATGAAATAGTCCTGATTCGCTCGATCGATGGTAGTCGCTGGCTGAGGTGAAAGATAGCCGGCAGCCCGAAACGGCAGTTCCTCGCTGATCGCGATAAGGGCCATTCTGCGTCACTGGCTCCACGGCCTCCCAGCGTTGATGTGAACAAATAAGGAGATGTTGCGCCAAGGTCCACCTACGCCAGCAATGCATGAAATCTTGAGATGAAAAGGAAAGATTTGGTAATGATATCATCGAATATACTTTGACTATCTCAAGATTAGTCGTCTGGTTGCAGTATTTGAGGCGACAACTCACCATGAACTTTTTGTGGAAGTCTGACCGCAGCATGTCATTGATGAATTCCTTCTTCTTGTTCTTCTCTTCAGTACCTCGTGCCTGGTTCTTGAATACCACGTCGTCGTCCCAGCGTCGCTTCATAGCAAAGTCGCGGGAGTTAAGCAGTGGATTACCTCGCGCGACATCAATCTCTCGCTGCTCTTCCTCTTCCGCTGCACGCTCTGCCTCCTCCTTGGCTTTGGCTTCGGCGCGCTCCTTTTTGATCTTCTCAAGTTCGCGCATAAGGGCCGCGGTTTCATCTTCGTCGTCTTCCTCGCTAGATACAGATTAGTATACTGCTAGATAGGGATGTAGTGTAGTGCATACTCATCGTCGCTACTCTCGCTTTCACTACTGCTGTCGTCTGCATCTATCTCCCGGTATTGCTCAAGCATCTCTATTCGCCGCCGCTTCTGGGCTGCCTCGTCTTCTTCGCCCTCGTCTGCCATTGAAATTGCATCAATCTGCCGCTTCGAGACACCGCTAGGATCTGCTGCAGACTCTGGCTCTACGTAGGTGCCGTTCTTCTTTGCATAGTGACGCGCCTCAGCCTCAAGTAGCTCGGCACGGAGGTCGCGCGTGTGTGTGTCAGCATCGCCTCCTTGCCCCGGTTGCCTGTGTTTGAGGATGGTATGGGCAGGAAGCAATCGTTGATGGTAGGCAGGCCCACGCTGAGCTTCTTTGCCGCGTGCGGGATCGAATGTCGGTCTGTGTGCGGTTGTCATTGCTCCGAGAGATTATTTTGGCGTATTTGATAGTTCTAGTCTTGGTTTCGGAAGTCTCCTGCGTGGTTGATGCGGTTTGCCGTGAATGTAGACTGAGAGAGTTGCCGTCTTGATGGAAAAGTCGCGCTAGGCCTGCGCCTTGACGTTTCTCCGCCCCGTCGCATTTTCACCATCAATCCCCGCATAGGACCTGCATCACGACAGTAAGCATACTACTTACTTTGAGACGGATAGGGGCAAGATGCCTCGAGAAGCTGAAATATCTATTAATGAACGCGAATTCATCAAACAAGCGCTACAAGAGGAAATACGCCTCGATGGGCGAGCTTTCGATGCATTCCGCAAGATCGAACTGGCCTTTGGGGACGAATATGGCGTCGCAGACGTGCAACTAGGCAAGACCAGGTATAACCAGCGCCTTTCTGATATATATATATATATATGACCTGACCATCCCAAGAGTCGTTGCGCGCATATCAATTCAAGTGACGGCACCACTCCCTGAGCGCAAGTTTGATGGTGTCTTTCAAATAGTCACTGAGTTCTCGCCCATGGCCTCCCCAGCCTTTGAAGTCGGCCGGTATGTTTGCTACTATCCATATATCATGCAGACACTCACCGACCTGAGACAGACCTACAGATGCCGAAGTCATTCTGTCACGCATACTGGAGAAGGCTATCCGCCGCTCCAACGCCCTTGACACCGAGTCGTTATGCATTATAGCAGGCTTGAAATGCTTCGCTCTTCGGGCCGACGTGCATATCATCGACCACGATGGTGGGCTCATTGACGCCTCGTGTATCGCTGTAATGGCCGCATTGCAACACTTTCGAAGGCCCGACGTTGTCGTTCAAGGAGAAAAGGCAACCATTCTCAGTATCCGCGAACGAGACCCAATTCCACTATCCATCCTGCATCAGCCTGTCTGCGTCACCCTTTCATACTTTTCCGAGGGCGAAATCTTTCTAGTGGATGCAAATCTGGCCGAAGAGCAGGTTCGACAGGGAGAGATTATCATCACCATGAACAAACACGGCGAAATTTGTCAAATCGCAAAATATGGAGGAGCAACAATCAACCCGTTAGCTATGCTGCAGTGCACCAACGTCGCGCTGCAGAAAGTAAAAGAGGTCAGCAAGTTTATCGAGCAAAAGCTTGCTGAGGATGCCAAACAGAGAGACGCTGGAGGCTTGATGGCTGAGTTGAGTGCCGAGAACGCCAGATGAGGGGTTTGACCGATGAATACGAACATTACAAACAAGACGAATTTACGCCAACAAACAGGTCAGCGATTTCCCGCTTGCCCACCACGCGGCCACCAACATTTCGCCCGATCACTGCGATGGCATGCAGACATCTGCACAAGACCTGGAGAGTCCAGAGAGCTATTGCCAAGGAAAGGTCGGCAATGGGGGAGGAAATACAAATACTATCAGCTATTCGGTATTATGAGGTGGGGTATGTACTCGACCAAGGGGACATGCACGTAATGGCTTAGATGAATAATCAAACATTTGAGAAACGAATCTCAAATTCTAGGTCTTGGGAGCTATGACGCAGCTTTGTCAGCCCTATCGCACCACCTCAGCCCCTTGCAACCTGCATGAAGCGCGCACAACCACCACGCCCTCATGACGCCCATTCGATGCTGTGATGTATTCATCATCCTAGGCATCGGCCGAGGCATTCACATGAAAATAATATATATCGCGACTGACCTTTTAGAGTCGCTAATTCACAAGAAACAATAACAAACGACTTCGTGAACATTGCGTCATCAAGGGTCCTTGACGTCTTCTATTTCCAAACTTCAAACTTTCCACTTGCCTGACTATTCCTTTTCACATCTTCTTCTTCTCACAACCCAACATGAGTTCCAAGCTAGTGCCCTCAGACCCGGCCAAGGTCATGGTCATTCGTGATGTCGTCCCCAAAGTTATAAGTAGGTTTGGTTTGACCTCCTATCATTGGCTTACTGACTTATTGGCAAAGCCACACTCTCGGTGCCCTTTTGGCGTTTTGGTAGGATAAAGATTGGCGGGCGTGGTACGATTGGTGAGTACGATATATTATACAACGCTGGCTATGGCTAATCATGATGACAGTTCGCCTACAATCTGGAGCCGTCGCCGTCTTCTCTCCTGTTGCGTTGACCGACGACGTCAAGCGCAAAGTCTCCGAACTAGGAGAAGTAAAATACATCGCCGCTCTTGACGCAGAGGTAAGCTCTCTTCCACGGCCCACCCAAACCCCCACTGACACCCACAGCACCACATCTTCCTCGGCCCCTGGCACCAAGCGTATCCTAACGCGCTCGTCCTAGGCCCCGAAACACTCCCGGAAAAGCGTGACAAGCAAAATAACGAAAAAGTGCCCTTCGCCTTCGTCTTCCGCAAATCCGATCCCATCACCTCCATCTCGCCCGAATTCGACGCCGAGTTCGACTGGGAGTACGTTCCCGCCCACCTTAACAAGGAAATCGTCTTCAACCATAAGCCCACCAAGTCGCTCATCACCGCAGACCTCATGTTCAATCTGCCCGCGACCGAGCAGTTCAGCAAGTCCGGCGTCGATCCGCAGAGCGGCATATTGACGAGGATATTTGGCGCCTTGCAGAGCACCGCGGGCACGGCGGTTTGGCAGAAGAGGACGATTTGGTATGGTACGAGTAAGGGGGATCGTCCAGGATTTAATCAGAGTGTGGGTAGGATTGCCAGGTGGGATTTTGAGCGGATTATTGCGTGCCATGGGGATGTGATTGAGGGGGAGGGCAAGAGCATATTCGAGAAGGTGTTTGGGTGGCATTTGGAGGCGTTGAGGAAAGGGCAGTAGTTGGGAAGTGTGGAGATATGATACCATTTCATTTAGTTCTATGTTCGCTTGCTAGTGGTTAGGTGGTAATTTGAAGATTTGGATTATCATTCTCGATACAGATACATATGGCATCACGTTCTCACACCCCTTTCTTCCCCCACCCCAGCCAAATATCCATCACCCCCTTCCTCACAAGCTCATCCTCATCACACGTGCGTATAGAATCGCCCCCCGACAAGTGCGTCTTCTTCCCGCCCTCATCCCGCATAATCCACCCATACGGCGTCACCGATATACGGCGCGCAATTCGCGACGTATGTTCCTCACGCGCCACATCCGCCGTAGCCGCACGTTGCACAACGCTCTCAGCACGCTCTATCGGCGGTCGCACACCCCCCTCGCACTTTTCCTCAACAACATCCTTCCCCTCCACATCCCTAGGATCCACCCCATACCCTTGTCCCTGCCTCCTCATGCGCCCTTCAAACCGCCCATACACGCCCTTCTTGCGCACATAATACAGACTCGCTGCCACAACGCCCAGCACGCCGCTCAACGGCGCGCACGTCACGAGGAAGGCCGTAGTGTGCAGGATCGTGTCGTTGGTGCGGTTTTGGCGGGATAGCGTCGCGTGCCAGGCGCGGTACTTTGTGAAGCTAGTGAAGAAGAGGAGGAGCGCGAGGGTGGTGTGGGTTAGGAGGAGGAGGGTGGCGATGTAGAGTTTGCGCGCGGGTGTAAGGCATGGCATTTTAAGTCCGGCGGTGTCGTTATTATTGTTATAGGGAAAATATGTGAGGAACGGGCTGGAGAGAGGTTTGGTACGACTATGTTGGGCATTGTCGTGGGCGCTTCACGGAGGACTTGAATGCTCGTTTCAGTATGTCACCCTGTACTCTGGTGGAATGAATTCGAGTCCAAGGCCTTTGAAGACAACCTTCTCCGCATCCTCAGGTGTTCCGTCTACACCATTTGGACCCTCGAGTCGTATGATTTCACCTGTGCTCCGGCTCCGGATGCCGCTGCTGTCGAATTTCCAGGCCTTGGTGTACTTTGCGTAGCGGCGTAGATCTCTTTGGAACGTGGTACCGCCACTCCAACCCATGACGGCACAACCCACAGTCCGCCACGGGGTGACAATGATGTCGACACGGCGATGGATATTCGGATTCTTGAAGTTTGGATCTGCGGTGAGATCTTGGTCGCGAGTTGGCCATTGGGGGTTTTGCCAGACCACTAAAGCCTTGTCGAGTGTATCGAACCCCGTGCCCGCGCCTTTTGCAGAGCGAAATGGCAGTGTTTCTTGGCCTCTGCTAGTATTCTTCAAACTCAGGGTCAGTGTATGTGTAATATACTTTGAATCCTCCAGCGCGTCGACTATCTCTCTGACTAGTCCAGCCGTTGACTCAAGGTCGGGATGCGAAACGATCATGTCTACGTCACCAGATGCTGCTTTACCTCGACGGTATCCACCCACCAGAGTCACAGTAACGTGCTCATCTCGAAGCCGAACTGCGTGCTCTCGGACAACAGACGCTATCTGTTCGACCTCTGGCCGTGGAATCGGGACTTGAAATTCCTCGTAGTATTTCAGGCCGATTTGCTGCACGCGGTCTAGCTCGTTCCAGCCAAATTCGATAATATCATCCAACTCCGTCCAATGGTTGTTGTAGTAGAACTGTCGCGCAGTCTTTGCGCCAACGCCCCAGATGTCGTAGAACAGACGTAGAACTTTCATCGCTTCATCATTCTCATAGTCTTCGACGGCTTGTATTTTACCTGTGTTCTTCCATTCTACAAAGAGGACTGCGGTCTTCTCATCGCATCCAGGAAGTCGAGTAAGCTCCCGCGGGTGGCCAAGTCTGTGAGGATACGCTGCAATTGAAGCAATGATTGTTGAATAAGCGCGTATACCGATTTCGTCATTAATTAATGTGCGGGCTGTTCGAATTTTCTTGAGTTGCTCTAAAAAGTCCTCGTTTGGTCCGTTGGCTGGTGTGAAGCGTTGACAAGCATACCTTACACGATTCTTCACCCATTCTGGGGGTGGGGGTGTGTCACTATCTACACCATCATAGTCACTTGTCGTCATTTGAAGCAAGTGGATGGTGCGTGGAGCAAAAGACTGTTCTAATTGCTGATTGGAGGGCGCAAAGCTCTTTCCTTCAAATCGACGAGAGACACGATGGCCAATTTGACGTCGCTGGTAGGTCGCTTTTGGTGCATTGAGTATTGCATCGGTCTTGGCCCTATCTAAGATACCATGTGTAGCTAGGGGCAATGTCGCTGGCAAAGTCTTTGAAAGAGGTGTCGCCTTCACCGCTGCCGAGAAAACTGCCTTGATGGATTTGGTATCTGCTAACTTTGGCCGATCTAGAGCTTTGCATTTGTACACCAAATTGCTGCCAAGGGGCACCAGATGACCAGCAGTGACACAAGCATCTAGCCAGTCGGCCTTGATAACCCAAATAATATCATGTCTCGAATGATTTTCAAAGACACGTGTCGCATGATCAATAGTCCGGACCCAAGAGCGCGGCGATATGGGAGTTTCTGGTTTTTGGGGAAGGAGTGCATCATTACAGTCTCCAAGAACTTCATCCTCGGTGGTTGAATCTACTTGATCCGAGATATTGGTATTGGTATTTGTATTCATAGAGATTCTTCTTTTTTTATGGGTAGATTCCATTGCCTTTACAGGACTAACAGGTCGTTTTGATAGGCCAACTTCTTCGACCACCAGCTTCCGCGCCTTCAGCTCAAATTCGGCCCGTCGCTTAGTTCCAACCCTGCCAATGAACACCTTTGCTCTTGAGACATCAGTAGTGAGAGGCGCACCGTATTGTTGCAATGTCTCGTTGATGGCATTGTTCTCGCCATCCCTCAAATGGGCGGTGAGAATGGCAATGGGTGGGATGCTGCTAAGACTGAGGCCAGACTGTGATACCGTCGAATTGGGTGATGGTGATCCGGTGCGTGTCTGAGCAGAGCAAATGTCGGTGTTCATTTTGGGAGCAATATTACAGTCAATATGCCTGGCAAGGGTTGTTAGCTGCATCAAGGAATCGCGTCCTGTGTTTTGCAAGGTAAAATGACCGGTAGATCATGGCACTGTCAATGCGATATTATGCAAAAGCAAGAAGGATGTAGATGTGTGATGACACGATAGTCGATATAGCTGAGAGGACGACGACGTTGGTGCAGGACAAGTACAAAGGCTAGATCGAGTCGTGTGATACTCGCTTGCCAGATTTAGCGTCATGTTTCCCCACAGGGGCTCGCAGCGGCTCAGCCGTTGATGCATTAATCCGCAACGAAAGTTTCAAACACCGACTCGTCATGGTCTCTCCACCAAGCATTTGACCCATGCGGCACAGGCTGATCAGGCACCTATCGCCGCCGCCGGTGTCCGAGGCTGAGTGCCGCAGCAGAAGCGCATAAACATCTCAGCCATGCCTTGCGAGCCACCCTACACGCGCTCACTAGCTTTGCCCTCGGTGGACATCGTGACAAAGTATGCGAAACATGGGCCAACTATCGCGTTATATCGAATTCCCTTGCGTGTTCACGGCTTCTCGATCTCTCTTGGGGCACGCCGACGCCATGTGTGCACTCCGATTGGCTCCCCAGCCCTCCCAACCAGCTCAAGCATTCTGTCACTGTCAACATCAACCAAGGAATGTTGCACCTTTTTGGTGCCAATTCCGCTGGAGGGTGAACAGTTGGACCGAAGATAGCGCGAACGCCGTAAAGATGTTTCTCCTTGCCGCTGATCCTTTCCTAGGTACGCGTGGACCTGTGTTTCGGATTGACATGGTTGCAAAGTAAGACAACGCCCGATAAACGCACTGCCGAGCTGCGGTATATATAAGGTATATGATCCCGACCATGGTATTCAGGCGAACCGCATTTCACTCGTTCAACAATTGGCTGGTCCTGCAACGGACGCTTTTGCCATATTACGCCCCCGCCACTGCTAACCGCATGCTTCTCTTCTGCTTCTCCCATTTCGCCCTACGTTCTTTCTAGAAGCCTGGTCGCAGTATCTTAAGAAAAGGGATCTTATACCAACATAGCCTCGACGGGCCAACCCTCAACGGCTATCGGACTGTAGCAGTCCGATTGATATCCAAACCCCAAGTTTCGTCAGCTTCACCGATCGCATCATGCGCTCTCTCTTCTTCATAGTCCTGGCGACTCTTCTCGCCTTCGTCACGGCAATCCCAATCACTCCTTCGGCTCCACGACTTCAGAAACGCGCAGAGCAATACCGACTTCAAGGACTGAAAGAAGTGAGTAGCCTTGTTGAAGCAACTCCTAGGGAGTTTGTTGACATCTGTAGTTTGAAATTGCCGAGCGGTTATCAGCTTCTGTAGAAGAGACTCAAGATTTCCGATCACGCGTCAACCATAAATTACATTCTATCTTCCACACTCCTTCAGTAGGATATGACCACGACCTCTTCTCTGGCGACATTGCACCCGGATCACTAGATTCGCCTTCCATGCTTCCCAAAGCATCTGTTGATGAACACAGTTCCTTCTTCCGCTCTTTATGCGCACTCTTCCATGGCAATGATGAGAGATTTGGTTACGAGGGCAAGGAGGGAGAGCTCCGAAGGCCTACAGGGTCGAGACAATGGACCCACACATTTGGAGGATTCAGGAGGTGATGTTCACTTCCCCTGGGTATGTTTATGAGTATACGAATCTGCTGTGAGATGGTTTTGCTGGCGTTTGAAATTGGGCTTCATTCGTTGATCCGGCATGTTAGCTACACCATTCTACAAACCAGACTTATCCATCAATCATACCAATCGTCATTCACGAAAGTTATGGCTCTTTTTACGACATCTAAATTTTTTTTGATTGCCTATGCTCACAGCAATTGAAATAGCGGCCCCTATTGTGTTACAGAATTTAGATGCACCAGTAAATGGTGCAAGAACCCGCGTCCTGTTTTAACTTCGTTGCCTGACCACCCCTCACAACCATTGCTCCTCTACACAACCCAAAGAATAGGCTAGGGAAACATAGAAATCAATGACGCAACTCGACTGCGACGCCGATCCGCAATTTAACAGTAGGCTATTTTATGCACCACTCGAAATCCGCCAGCACATTTACAACCACCTCATTCCCTGTGGTGTCCATGCTTCCATCAAGGCGGGCAGAATAGTCCTGCCAACATGCGTCCAACCTATTCCCGAGCACGAATCTTTAGCGAGACTCAAGCGGGCTAGTTCTGTTTACCTCAGACCTTATTTTACTCTCGGCAATTCTCTTGTGCACTCATGTACATGGGGCTTGCATTATAAATGCAGTGAGGTAGTTTTAATATTGGATCACGATTTCAAGCCATTGAGAAATACCGACCTGGATATTATGCGCGCTTGCAAAAGAGCGTAAGTAGATGCATCGTGTCAAAGAACAGGACTGATGCAGCAGCAATAGGCGAGCAGAGTTCATAGACTTCATAACGAATCTAGCAGTTTGGCACGTCACGGATCTGGAAACACTTCAACGCATGATCCCAGAGGGACGCTGGGGCGTTCCATCTCTAAATACGACTCCGTCCTGCGACTTGGCTACGGCCATTCCGCGAATTCGCGAATTGTCCATCAACCTCACACTATCTTGTGGATTCTTTTGGGCAATAGAAATTGCGGTGGGTCTCCTGCGTTGGTAGAGGCACTTCCTTGGATGCGGCTCTACCCTGCTATCACAAAATTGACTAGACTTCAGTCACTCCGTGTATAGATAGACCTCCACGACGAAGAAATTTGTGGCTATATTAACGAGCGCCCGTTTTTTGCCCCATTGCAGAGTTTGCTGAATTCCTCTCCAGCCTTGAGGATATTAGTCTATCTACTAGAATGTACTTGAAATGAGAGTGTTTATAATAACTTAGGGTCGCTAATGGTCCTATATTACCAGCCCCTAATAAGTGCTGATTGAGGTAGTGGCTGTATGTAGTAAATCGAGGGCATGGAAAGTGCAAAGTCGTGTTGCCCTTGGGCTTTCCAGCATGTACAATGACCTACGAGGATCTAGGGTAAGACCTAAAATAAATGAGGGCAGAATATAGAAAGGGTACGAAGGCCACTAATTCTATTGTCGTGTAAGTTGGTCTATATGCGGTCAAACCCCTAGGGAGAGCTGCTCGCTAGCTTATGAACCATATCTCAGGTCGAAAGAGACAGTCGGAGCCGTCCGTTAGTAAACTGAAAAGGTACAAAAATTGCTATCCTTTTGTTAATGCGGGGTGTGTGCAATAAATAATGTATTACAAATCAGTTTAACTAGGAGTATTATACCACTCTAGCTATACTTGTAGAGCCTCTGAAAAAAAGGGTCTGGGCAGATGATTATCTTCTAGCTACCATATCTCAAGTTACCAACATCCCACTTCTCTAGTTAAGTGAGAGCCTAGATGCCGCATAGTTTGCTAAGTTGCATCAAAGCTAGGTACATTAGCGGTCTTGCACGCACAAAGTAGTTGAATAACGATTAAAATAATGTGACATCTCCTCTAAAATTTCTATTAAATTATCTATTAAATTAAATTATGAACATGAGAAAATGCGGAAAGCCTCACCGTGCATTTCTTCCCCTGCCGAATCATCAATCTTGTTCGGAAGATTCGTGGAATCCGACACTAATCTCATCAATAAGATCGACGATGAAGTCGGTGACGACGTAGTCGGGAGAAACTTGACGACGTCTCCTGTGCTTTTCTTGTACGGTTCGGTGCTGTGTGCACATATCGGCGTGCCACCCTTCTACGTCTAATGAATCCTATTCGGCTTTGCCCATGGAGCGCTCTATTCGGGCGCGCGCAATCCATATTCGGCAGCGTAATCTAATATCACTTTCACCAAGAGTACCCACATAAATGCGGTTATAGTCGAAGAAACACGCGCCAGAATAGGGCGCTCCTTGTCCATGGGGACAGCTCGGATGTCTTCCTCAGAGGGCAAGTATGCTGGGCCATCTTTTCCGCGTGGACGTCAGGCGGAGCCTCATCAACGTTCGGCCCCCGCTCTTGAGGTGCCTTGGGCGGAGCTTGATTGATCGGGCTGTGCTGAGCTGCCACGTTGTCGGCATGAGCCGCTGCTCGCGATGGTGTCTCCTCCTCTGAGCTCGTGTCGGAATAAAATTAGGCAATAGTAGTTGCGAAGTCTGGTCTCGCCGGCCATGCCCAGCCTCCCTCCTCTACAAGCTCGGGTAAAGGATACGGTATGCCCTCTGCATTTCGCAAATTGAACTTTCGAGCCCACGGGGCTATGCGACGCTTCACCCTTTTACAGGGTTCGCATTTGATGGCAAGGAATCCGGGCGCGCTGCAGCACCGCGTGAGCGATGGGAACTACGAGATGTAAACATGGTTTAAGAACAAGGCTATCTGGGGTAGAAAAGCCTGGACGCAACGGCGAAGCCCTACAGAAGTAGGGCTCGCTGGTGTTCCTGTCTTGTTTATACTCCCTCCATAGAAAGAGTTTCTCCGTAGAGGAAGACTATACTCTCCAGAAGACAAATTCACTTGGAAATCAAGGTGCTTTCTCACTCAATCGGGGGATCTGATCGCTAGCTGAGATGGGATGCATCAGCAGTTCGGGTACGATGAGATGGAGGGGGAAGGCTTTTACAATAGAACCCATTTTTTAAAAAATATATATTAAAAACTAAGAGAGTTATACTAGTGCATCACGCGAACCAACACGTTAAGCGTTCCCGCCTTCTGGGCAGACTGACAATATCATCTCGAGAACATACGACTCCCCGCCGCCCGATGCGCACAACGCATGCGGCGCCCTCAAATGTATTTAGCAGTCTTGGCGCCCAGTTCCTCTACCATGAAAGAAGTTGGAAAAGAACGCTCAGCCCTGGGATAGTGGCGCGGCGTGCCCAGGTGAGGTTGGCATTTGACCACGCCCAATCGCGCCTACATCACGTCGCGTCAATGTCAAGGGCGCGGTTGTCGCGTGTACGGGTGCTGTATATATGAGTAAAATGGGATTCTTCCTAGAAATTGGTTTTCAGTACACTGGCATCCCTCCACCCGGATGGCATCAGCATACGCCAATACTCACTATCAAATTCCGCTTCGACTTCGATTTTGGGGAGCATCTACACAGGTGCTTGCATCATGGGAATAGGCCCCTCCGAGCTCATGGGCCCCTTTTCGGGGTCAATCCAAGCTTCTTTCTCCGTCTTGCTCACAATCGCCTTTGGTGTTTTAGCTGCGCAGTGTAATTTGCTGTCCACCACCAATGATAACAAGTGACAATCTTGAACGTTGCGTTATCAAGGGTCCTTAACGTCTTCTATTTCCAAACTTCAAACTTTGCAAGAATCCTATGAAATACTTTATTATTAATTAATTACTTAATTCTACTCTACACGGCTTTTGCGGAATTGGAGCCTAATTATATATCTTTGTCGTCTGTAAAATCATCTTTGGCATCCACCATATCGTTGATTGTTCCAATTTGACGATTGAGGTGCGTTCGTCTGCCTTCTATATCTTCTCCACCCCCCGAACTCCGGATTATCCCAAGTCGAGTGTGGGGTTTGATTTGGCTTTTGATCCGGAAAGCCAGAGATAGCTTCCTCAATCGCCACTGAACTAAAAACTACCACCCAATTGTCTCTCACTTTCATCTGTCCTAGCCCCTCTATCTGATGTTTCATGATGATGGCTAGTTGGAATGGGGGTGCCTCTTGTAGCCATTTCTGCAGTAGGTCGGCGTTATAGAAGGCGGGGTCTATACCTATGCAAATAATCGCTAGGTTTTTGAGAGCATTTAATAAGAACTCGGTAGTTCGATTCGATAATAGCAACGCCTTACACATAAGTTGTAAGCCCTTGATCAGCCGTCAGGTAGTATTTGTTTCCTCCGGCCACTTTGGAAACCCAGACGACACCTTTAACCCCCCAGCTTAAACCCAAGGCTGTGTTTCTCCGCAGCTTCTGCGACACAAAACTACAAACCATACATTCCATGGACCAAGTGTTATCCACTGGCATTCAATTCACGCCGACTCTTGAAAAAATTTGTTCCTCGGCCGCTGATGGTTGTGCAATGTGTCGGTTGGTTTACTACATGTTGTTGTTTGCTAAGGGAGGCCACTATCGACCCCAACTTGAAAGGGCTGTCGGCAAACAACTAGATTTCAGCGTTTCCGGCACCCCCTCGCCCTCAGGTCATCTGAGCTTTCGACTCCAAATGTATGATGGCCAAGGAGAAACTCTAACAGCTCTAGCAGAAGAGGGTGTGTACTCGTGACAGGTAATTGGCTCCGCTTCTAACTAGGCCTAGGTGACCCAGCGGAAGCATTTACAATACAAAGACCCGGGGACTTTATGAATGATACGAAGTTCTGGTTCGAGGAATGCACGGAGACACACAGCATGTGCCCAAAGTCTACGGAGGTCATTTTGCCAACAAGGGTACTTGATACTTTGCCAGATGCTAGCGGCCCCGAACTACAGTTACTTGAGACTAACCACAGCAAAGGCCAATACGCCGTATTAAGCTATTGCTGGGGTGGCGAACAACTAGGCAAACTCACAAATACAAGACTCGCCGAATATAAGCAGGGCATTACGGAGGATTCTTTGCCAAAATCAATAAGAGATGCCGTGCATGTGACCCGGTGCCTCGGGCTAAGATATCTATGGGTAGATGCCTACTGCATTCTTCAAGACATCCAGGAGGATAAGGAACGCGAGCTTAGCCAAATGGGCTCTATTTACAAGAATTCACATCTCACTATTCAAGCCTCCGGCTCTTCGACTTCCGAAACTGGCTTCCTGAACCTCAGAGAAGAGTGCGATGTATGGCCGCTTCCAATTCGGCTTCCTACTGGGGAACGAGGCACGTTTCTTCTTAAGCATTTGCAAGATGATATCACAACTGGGACCGAGCCTATCACCACACGGGCATGGACAATGCAAGAAGAGCTGCTCTCGTCTCGTATCATATCCTTCCCGCTCTTCGAAGAAGCGAAAGTATTGTGGTGCTGCAGAACGCTGTCTAGAAGTGACTGCGGACATATACTATCGTCCCAACCGCGATCCCAACAATCGCGCTCACAGCTAGCAAGGGCACGCCACACGAGGCCATACCAAGCGCGACTCCTGCACCGCATTATGGACTGGAGTCCACAGCACACCCCACACGTCCCCGTCCACCGCTTCCTCTGGACCTGGACGAGAATGGTCGAGCAGTTTTCCACGCGCAAGCTCAGCCATGCATCCGACAAGTTGCCAGCCATTGGTGCCGTTGCAGCCGAGTTCCACAGAGCCTGGGGCGGCGAATATCACTGCGGGCTCTGGGGTGCATTTCTCTCGCGGCAATTGCTATGGATTTCGACAGGGCCGGATTGTGCGCGGCCAATTGACTATCGAGCGCCCAGCTGGTCGTGGGCATCGTTGGACGGAAGCATCGCGTACCTCGGGTCAGCACCTTACTCGACGTCGAATGTGCTCGAAGTTCGCTCCGTGGAGGTGGAACTGGAGTCAGAGATTAACCCCTTCGGCGCGGTTAGGCATGCACGACTTGTCGTCCGAGGGCTACTCAAGATGGCTACGCTTCGCTACCGCCAATGTTACGAAGTGAGAGATAGTAACAACACTAGGTTGGCGGTCGCATTTACCGACGAACGCGTGCAGCAGGACAATGGGGTAGCCGTGCGTACGCAGCAACGGGAAAGTGTCGACGTTTGGTGTCTCGCTGTCACGTTTGCGGAACCCGTGTGTTGGGATGGGTACGAGACGCAGGACAGTAATACGAGTATGGATTACCCGTCGGAGGCGCGAGGCCTTCTTTTAGTCGAGACGGGGTCGGTCCTGGGAAGGAGGACGTATCGCCGCATTGGGGTATATGAGAGCTTTGGACCGCATAATGTAATAGACTCCTGGTATAACGGTTCCCAGCCAACCGAGATTGCCCTTGTGTAAGGAAGGCAAGCATGTATCATATAGAGACGGATTAATCGGCTGTGTACCAAGCTTAAAATGCAAATAGAGCTAGGACAAGACAAGACAATGGTTTTTCTATCAGTTAGTTTTTGTGCAAGTTGCCCAGATATCATGATATCTACTCCTAACAGAGGAATATCCACTTACAGGCGCGTAAGAAACCACTCGGAGGCGTACAGAAATAGGTATTTACTCCGTGGCAGTTACCTAACATTTCCATCTATTCCTAACCCTACCTTACAGTATTATATATAGGAAGTATAGGTAGTTTTTTGAACCAGCGTACTAGATTTGAACATTCATATCTGAAACTTGGTACACGACTGAATGAGTTTCCCCATAGTTATACCTCAAAGCAAACCGGCCGGTAAGAAGTCAAACTAGACAATCCATCATACCAACAACAGTAATACTTCTCCGTCGCTGTCAACAAGCCACAACCCCTACCCCCATCCACCACATCCCGCACCACTACATAATCCCATTCAAGCCCACCACTCTTTCTTTTCACTCCCCCTCTCCCCCCCCCCCTCTCTCTCTCTCTCACACACACACACACAACTCCCTCCCACCATCCGCACAACCATCAGCAAGCAAACAGCCGCCAATCTCCGCCCCAACGCGGCCCCAACCGGCTGCCCTCGGCGCGCAAACACAGCAACACACGACGCACGAGACAAGTGTGCCAAGCCGTGACGCTATCGTGCTTGTGCTCCACGCGCATAGCGATTGGCAGGTCGAGAGGCCCGTAGCTTGCGTTGTGCGATGTGAAGTAAAGCAGTGTAGACGCGAATCAGGGGCAAATATGATCAAAGAGCATGCAAGTGAGTTTAAGCACACGTATATATATATGATTTCAATTATGGAGACAGACTATACAACGGAATAAGAAACGCTTGCGGCGCGCTGCTGTGGCGTTTTGTATTGTTGCGTTGTCGTAGGCTGGCGTTCGAGTCTGTTAGAACACAGCGGGTTTGCACGGGGATCGACATATGTACCGACGTCGATACCACACTCGATACTCCTTCTCGCCATGCTGATGGGAATGTTGATGGTCAGCGGCCCTGTCCACTGTCTTCTCAGCTAGGGTATGATGCAGGTAGTGGAAGCCATGCTGCATCGAAACGCGCCATGTCGATTGAGTCAGGCTTGGACGTTGCTGCCGTCGATAAGGTTTGGTTCCGTTCTAGTGCTAGAAATACTATGCTAGGACATGTACTCGAAAGGCAATATAGTACATGCAAGGCGATGGTGCTTTGGAACAGTAAAACCAACACACGTTCGGTCATCATTCATCACAGCGTGTTCAAGTCCGGGCATCGGGTGTCCATGGCGCGTCCTTGACTGGCTCGTCTAGCCAGTTTGATATGCGCAGGTCCGAGAGGTCGTTGTTGGTGGTGGAGATGGGCTTGGTAGAGCTTGTGGTAGCTTGGCTAGTGCAAGCTGTATGGCCAGAAGTATCGTTAGGCCTGTTCTGAAGCCAGCATAAAAATCAGCATGGGATGGTCAGGAGAGGCATTGAGACGGACCTGAGGACCGGTGGTTTGATCAATGCTCTGCCCGCCGTCGCGGGGTTGAGCAGCTTCGGCCTTGGAGGTGGGTTTGGTCATCTCTGGTTAAGAGGAGGTTTATTAGATTTTTGTTGCTTGAAAGGTTGAATTGGTTTGATGGACCGGATGCTCAGCCGTGATCACTGTGGTATTTAACCATAATGGCATCACCCCAATCTACTTTCCTATAAACAGGCCTTGCTTGTCTCCATCATAGTCTTCCTATTTGGAACAGGCATACCAGTTGAAGTTGTGAGACGGTGCCTGTGCATTGGTCACCTCGTCAACGCTACATATGCAGCTGTCAGCTTGTGAGTAACAACAATCCCTGAGTGTTCTTCACTACGCTGCAACTATTACTGCATCAGAGCTCACACTTTTACAAGTCGATAATCATATACCTCAAATTAATGGTCAAACGGAAGTTTGAAAGCAGATAGAGGGTAGATGCGGTGTAAACTACCTACCCGGAAAGAGCGACGCGAGCCTGGCGAGAAGATTGCTGGGGTGCACAACATTGAAAACTGGTACCAAGGTAAATTCAATGGACACGATGGTGGCACCAAGACCATTTTTTTCCGGAGAGGTGTGGTTGGATTATTGAATGAGAGCGTGGCCGATGATTGATGTTGGCCACCAGCAACTCCGAGGCGGTAGCCCGTACGAAGTAGTATCTATTTACTTTCAATAAGCGGGGGGTGGGGGGTCAGATGGGTCTAGCAAGTATATGCTTGAGCTCCAGGTTCTAGTGTAGGTAGGACGGACAGGACACTCGCGTGCTCGACCAGAAAGGGAGCGGATGCAGATGGCCTGTAAAATTCAAGCAGTTTAGCACGGGGATTCGCGGATCAGATAGAAAGGTGCATGGCTGCAAGTTGCCTTGTTACATATGAAGATTTGCGCTTGGAGAGATCGGTGGCTTCATGCATTGGCCATTGTAACGGTATGCGTACCGGGTAGGGATTGGAGGTGTACAAGCCAAAACTTTATTGAGAGCTATTAGTATGAGGCTTCTCGGGGTGATAATCGCATACAGATAGCTGTGAAACCCAGCTAGTTGTCGCTGGCAGTGTAACAGATGCAGTATTCGCCAAAAAGAGAGCTGACAGAAGTGCACATTCAGGATTTTTGATGTTCAAATCGTGCTCAATGGAGCTGATTTGGCACATGATCAGACATGCGATTGCCCCTGCCAAAGCGACTTACGGTTCTTGGGGTTTGAATAGGGCTGATTATACAAACACCAGAGAGGACATTGCTAAGCCAGGCACAGGAACAAATATCTAGCCTTTAATAGTGCTATCCCCGCCGCCAAGGTTGAGAGCACGCGGGGTAGGTTGTGCAGGCTTGAAGCTTGTGGCATTTTCTGAGGCTGACTTGACAGAGTAACACTGCTCCAGTCTCCTCGCAGTGCTAAGAGCCCCCCTGTTCGAGTTTGTTATCAGCAAGATCTCCAAGCTATGTGTCACTCCTGTGAAACGTTGCTGTCATAGTCCTCGGTGACCACCGTATCTAGGGAGGCTGTACGGTGGCAGCAGGAGGGGCGCCGACCTGCAGACTGGGATGGATGCTATCGACCACGGTGAAGAGGATGTAATGGGCATGAAAAGCGATTAGGCAGGCCCACAGCAGCGTCATCGAAAGGCTGAAAAGGCACTGCATGGCCATTACTGGCAGTTGGGATCAGAGTCGTCAAGCTGTGCAGTCCTGCCACGCGCCTCGTGTATGGGATCTGAGGAAACAAAGCAAGAGCTCTGTGACGTTGACCGGCATGTGGCAGCCTGCTGACTTGGAAGATTTGCGACTCTCAGTTTGTGGGACGGACAAGGAAGGTTGCGCAAAGAAGAGTCAAGACATTGAGGCTAGATAACATGACAAGAATCCAGCGCCGACTCTGTCACGACGCTTTTCTCACTTTTGTTACGGCAGCGAGGCTGGGGGATGAGGAAGTCAGGTGGGCGTGGGTGAGAGTACAAGACGCGATGGGTGGCAGGTGAGAGCGTGACGTGATGGCTGGATGCCCGCGAGAGGGCTAGCGTGGTTTTGGAAATGCAGGCAACAATCGCTGGCGCCTGTGTCCATAGCCCCGCCGCCGCCCCCTCCATATTCACATCAACAATACAAAATTCTATCGAATACACAGAACACGGAAGCACAACACCACACACACACAAATTAAGGAACACGACATACGCATAATACAACATCCGGCACCCAGCATCCAAGGCACAGCGAAGACCATGGCCTACAACTTTGTGCGCTCCTACATCGACACCTTCCGCGAGCGCACCGCGGCCATCAGCCATACGTCGACCTTCCGTGAGACGGGCCAGATTACACCAGAGGAGTTTGTGCTGGCCGGCGACTTCCTCGTCTTCAAGTTCCCCTCGTGGCAGTGGGCAGACGCCTCGTCGCCCGCCAAGCGCGTGCCCTACCTGCCAGACGGCAAGCAGTTCCTGGTGACGCGTGGTGTGCCCTGCCACCGCCGGCTCGACGACAACTTTGCGGGGGAGGCCGGCCAGGACGAGACCATAGTCGGCGATGGCTTTGCCGCTGGAGACGCCGACGACGACGGCTGGCTGCGCACCGGCGGCATGGCGGCAAGTCAAGAGGCAAAGGTGCGCGACGTGCGAACCGTCGACGAGAGCGGCAACCTGGGCGCAGAAGAGGAAGAGGACGAGATCCCAGACATGGAGGATGCTGAGGACGACGAGGAGGCCATCATAAGAGATCCCCAAGCCGGCTCGTCAACCGCAGCGTAAGTAGCTTGTTGCCTATGGCCGCCTGCCCACATCACTCACACACCACCAGCCCCCTTCGCACATACACCCTCTACATATGCTACTCGGCACACTACCGGACGCCGCGGCTCTACCTCTCCGGCTACGGGTCGACATCGGTGCCGCTGAAGCCCCAGGAGATGATGGAGGACATAGTCGGCGACTACAAGGACAAGACCGTCACCATCGAAGACTTCCCCTTCTTCGACCACGCACTCAAGACCGCCTCGGTGCATCCCTGCAAACACGCCTCGGTCATGAAGGTGCTCCTCGACCGCGCAGATGCCGCCCTGAAGCTACGGCTCGCAAAGCTCAAGGCCGGCAAGGACGTTGCCAAGCTCGACAGCGGCATGGAGGGACTGGTTGACGACACACGGTTGCTAAAGCTCACCGAGCAGGCCAAAGCCAAGGACGGCGACGACAGCAAGGACGACTGGGAGGTGCTGAGCGAGGGCGGCGACGACGAGGTGGCCATCCGCGTGGACCAATACCTCGTCGTCTTCCTGAAGTTCATGGCGAGGTAAGCATGACCGCCGCTCCATTCATCAGCTGACACTAACACACGACAGCGTTACGCCTGGCATAGAGCATGATTTCACCATGGGCGTCTGATTTCCCTTGCTACTGCATCAGCCTGGGTGGACATCTTATGGTCAACAAGGCGTTCAGACTTATGCGAATAGAGTCTCAAATTTAATATTACCCGCCCACTGCAACATGTTTCCTCATCCTTTAGCCCCCAGGCGCTTCGATATCTTTCCCCTATAAAGCCACGCCGCGCCCGCCGCAACAGCGCCCAGCGCTCCCACCGCCAACGTTGTATCACTGACCAACGTCTCTTCTCGCACCCTCCCAACCCTCGTCTCCTTTCTTCCACTTCCAAACACAACCCCACTTGCCTTCTCTCCATTTTTGCCGTTCTCCCCTACAATCTCAAACTCGTCCCAATTCACTCGCTCCATAATCTTCTGATACTCTGTCGCAGTTCCACTCCAATTATTGGTTATTCGCCCCTCCTCATTCTTATACCACGATACACATCCTGCATCCGCAAAGCTGCTCTTCTGAAGTACACTCTGTATCTCTTCGTTAAACTCCCGCGTCCGATCTTCCTTTGGCATAATCCCAATCCGAGACCCCCTATCGCGTGCATCGAGCACGGCGCTCACCAACCCACATATATACCTCGACTGCGCCTCGATCATCAGGATAATGGAATTATGTCCCAAATTCGTATTCGGGCCGTAGAACATTCCGAAATTGGGCATGTTGGGCACTGTCACGCCGTACAGTGCTGTCGCGCCATCCTTCCACTGGTCCTCGAGCGAGACGCCGTGTGTCCCTGTGATTTTTATCGGGTGGAGGAACGATGTGGTTTGGAAGCCTGTGGCAAGAATGAGTACGTCATGTTCATGCGTAGTATCATCCACGCAGACGCCTGTCTCCGTAATTCGAGTTATCGGCCGAGTTTCCAATACCGTCTTGGGATCTGCGAGCGCGGGGTAGAAATCATCACTTATGATCACCCGCTTACATCCGGGATTATAGGTTGGTGTTAGCTTCTCCCACAGGCCTGATTCGCCGCCGTTGGGAATTTGCGCTTTCATCGCCGCGAGACAGGATGAACGTAGGAACGCAGCCACGTCTGATGACCCGTCTACAACACCTGCATGCCACGTTTCGCGGAAATCAAACATCTGAGCCCGCGTCCTCCAGCGCACAGGCGGGATATAACGATACACCGCGCGCCAAAAGGGCGTAATGGGTTCGTCGAGGCGCGCAATAACCCAGTTTGGCGACCGCTGGTAGACAGTCAGATTCGACACGACAGGTAGGATCTCAGGAACAATCTGCGCGGCCGTCGCTCCTTCACACAATTAGCCCTGCCCACCACACACGCAAGCCAACATACCATTCCCAATAACCCCCACCTTCTTCCCTCGCAAATCAACGCTCCAGTCCCACCGCGCAGAATGCATCATCTTCCCGCCAAAATCCTCCAGCCCTTCTATCCCCGGATACCGTGGCACATTCAACTGCCCCGTCGCAGCCACCAAAAACTCACACCGCACACTATACCGCGGACAAAACTCGGCATCTTTCCCCCCCGTAACCCTCACATCCACACTCCACCTCTTCTCCACATCGTCCCACACCGCCCCCTCCACCCGCGAATTAAACCGCACATACCGATACACGCCGTATCGCTGCGCAACACCCTGTAGGTACGCGAGGATCTCCGCTTGCCCCGGGTACTTGCGTGTCCAGCTGCTGTTCTGCGCAAACGAGTAGCTATATAGCGTCGACCAGATGTCGCAGCAGGCGCCCGGGTACGCATTGTCATGCCAAGTGCCGCCTAGCGCAGAGGATTGCTCGAGGATGAGGAGGGGGAGAGTCGGGTGTTGTTGGAGGAGCGAGATGGCGAGGCAGAGGCCTGAAATGCCGGCACCAATTATGAGCACTGGGGTGTTGGTGTGGGAGTGGTGGCCGGGGAGCGGAGACAGAGACGGAGACGGCGATGTAGAAGTCATGGCGATAGGTCGCGCGATTGCTATGTCTACCGTCAAGCACAGTGCAATGCAAAGAAAGTACAGATTCAAAGTGCAACGCAACCCCCGTTTCGTTGTTGGTCGCACGCGCCCCTGGTAGATTCCTCCCGGCTGTACTTGTTTTCCCATGCGGCAGTGTCCCCGTCCCCTGGTTGTGCTCGGGCGCGACAGGGTGGTGCATTCGGATTGCCCTTCCCTCGTCTGGGTGCTCCGAAGTAGAGATAGACGAGTGGGGGGGAGAGGCATGCATCGGAACTCCCTGTCGCCCCCCCCCCGGTCTCTTATCCCAGTCGCTTTTCTATCAATGGTCCATCGAGTGGGCGTGGGGTTAGCATATTTGCACGCACAACGGGAAATGGATGGGTTCTTTGTGTATGGTTGAGGGTATTGGTAGTTGGGTGATGCCAGCCTCGTTGCGTTGTGTAAGGGAGTGTGTGTGTGTGTGTGTGTGTGTGTGTGTGTATGTGTGGGAGGGGGGAGCACCGATTGGGTGTGTCTAAGCCTGTTCAGGATTTAATAGACTGAGTCGCGAACTGCTACTTGATGCGGGTTGGACATGGTAAGTCGGCGACTCAGTTGCTGGAATAGGCTACTCGGTAGCAGTAGTTAACTGGTTACGGGAATAATACAAGTGAAGACACTTTGGCAATAATCGGCAAATAATGAATTGAGTAGCGAGACATCTTAGATCTCAGTCTAGAAGCCTTGCCGACGATGCCACTTCTCTTCCCAGCCCGGGTACCACGGACTCTCCTCTAGTGTATGCGGCTCCCAGTTCTCCGAAACCAGGCCTTTCTCTACTTGTTCCTTGTGGAACCTCTCTAGCGCCGGCTTGACGACATGTTCTACGTGCCACGTGTTCTTGTACTCCATCAAGCTCTTCTTACCGTCGTTCAGCACCTTGAGCAATAGCCCCGGTATACACGGCTCATCGCGGAATTCCTCAACGGGAGTGAAGAGCGCCTTGAAGTTGAAGACGATGCCTGCGGATAGTGGCAGGCGGCGAAGTGTTTGCCAGTCTACGCGGAGATGACATCGTGATAGATCGAGGTCAGCCATCTGGTGTTCGCGGTGCTTTTCGTGTGGATCTCCAGGTGGCATGTAGAGCGGTTGATCAACCTCTAGACCCCATGACCCTCGTTGAATGGCCCTATCAGTAGGCTTTTTGGCGAAGTATCTATACTAACGTTAGTTTGTGGTTGGCCATGCGGTGGAGTGCATACCTGTCCATGGAGAACTGCATTTTCTCCTTGTAATCTGGGATAGGCGCATGTATCTCATGTAACCGCATTCCGATCTTCGAGGCGACGTTCCAGCCTAAGGCACTACAAATGATGCCCGCTCGAAACAAGTAGAAGCCAGTCTTTTCATCGCGTAACATGATTGCAAAGTCTTCAGGTATGTTGTCGAATAAGACATGTAGCGGATCGGTGTCCTTGAGATTTGTCGTGGTGTTCAGAATACCATTGTGGAACAGCATATTGTCCTTGTCGAGACTGAAGTATTGAGGATATCGAGCGCATAGGAATTGCAGGGACATCTCCATCAACTCCTTACACGCTAATTCGGAGCCTGGGAGGGCTTGCAAGACAGCATTGCCATGGTTGGCTAATAGATCTTGTCGTTCCTTGATGCGTGCCTCGTATGTGTTCTCGATCTCTAACCACCAATCAGGCTCCATCTTGGTCAAGGCTGTATGCGATCAATTTATGATAGAATAGACTGCATGCTAACTTACACATTGTCTGATGGTATGCCCATCGAAACGGCCTATATGGTCTTGGTAAAGCCTTTTTTATGTCAAACCCGGCGTACGGCTTTGGGAGAGGTATTCCGCTCAGTGTCGAATAGTTTGGAAAGTCTCCAAGTGATTTGATCTCTTCGATTGAGAATCCGCAGGGCATGTACGTTGAGTCTTCAGCATCTAGATAGGAAGTCTCCAAGGGTACCATTTTATTGTTCCAGTTAGTTTCCGTTGGCCCCTTCTTCACGGCGGTAGGTCCAGAAGATACGAAGCCGTCCAACTCGGCGAGGACAAAACTTCGAGACGGAGGAAGAGTATCTACATAATTGGGTTCTGCAGAGCTTTTCTCGTCCTTCTTGTCTGGTGAGAGAGATCGAGGCGGAGTCCCGGCTCCTGAGGCTCTTCGACGATTGATATGAAACTGACCCAGAAGAATGTCACGCTTGCCCTTGTGGCCTATGAGGAAGAAGGCCGAGCTGGCGACGAAGGCAACACCGAGAAGCCATGCCAGGTTGTTCGGCATTGTATGGCTGTCTTCGATTGTAACTCTGAGTGTAACTCTGAGGTGAGACCTGGATCAGGCTAGACTTGGGATACAAGTAAACGGAGTTTAACTGAGCTTGAAAAGGTGGTATAAATCTGGCATTCTCTGCCCATGCATCTCAATTCACTATCCAGGCAAACAATTGGCGAGTGACAAGTGATGATCACCTTATCGAACGAGGCGTGCGGGGAGATATGCACTTAAGTAAGGATAGGAATGACGGTCAAACCATCCCAGCAATAGCAGGTGCTGTTTTGCGCCCAAGCCTCCGAAGATGTAACCAAGACGGTCGCCCTGGATGTGGCCAAACAGCAGCACGCTGCAAACGCTGTATGCACAGCATCACTTTTGAAGTGGAGGGATTATCATGGCAGGATCGCTACCGAAACAGATGTGGCTTAGCGGTTGCCTTTCGCAGTATGTAAATCCCAAAGTGCTTGGCGAGGGCGTGGAGATCGAATTGGCTGCAATTCGATAGCCCTTTAACGAGCTGGATATCGATGCAAGCTTTCGTGTCTGGCGCGTGTTGCGCGGCTCTAGCTTCCCCACTGCCGGCAGTGTAGGTGCTAATCGGCTGCAGCAATTGGCGACTCTACTTCAGGTAAAGAACTCCAGCTTCCAGCGCTCCGCGGTTGTCGCATACGGTTACTTCGCAATGCCCTGTTCTGCGGGTTCGTTTGGGCCGCCTGGTGGGCTGTTCTTCGCCCACAGGAAAAGCGCTGTGAGACATGGGGCCTCGAACGCCACATCTGCATCGTGGATTATCTTGCTTCCGTCATCCTGGCTTAGTTTACGGAGGCTGCATGGGATAGTTCCAGGGCAGCATGGTCAGTGACCGTATATCATGCGTTTACGATTAGAAATCAAACGTTTCGGGGCCTCTGGGTTTGTGGTCGATAAGCTATCGTTTTGGCGCGCACTGCACCTTGCTGGTCCGCCGCTTTGACTTTGGGTGAGGTGTTATATTAGACAGAATCAACAGGAAGTGACGTTGAGAGCGAAGTTGAGACATTGACCACCAGGCTGCAGAGTCGAGACACAAAGAGCGGTCACGTGTGAATTCACTAACTAAAATAGTCGCGCCAGGTGCCTACTTCCAGTCTGGTGGGTAGCTCCCATGCCTCTTCTGAGAATCGTGATACCTCTGATAAGTAGCAGGCCAATAGGAATTCCTCTAGGTCTTACGGGATGACAAAGGTTCCTTGTGATGATGCCTCGAATGTTTGAGTAATTCAAGTCTGATTGGACACTTAGGTATATATTGTACGTTGAGCCGTGCCATCTTTTCTGGATGAGATAAGTAATCCAGAGTATAAGCATAGACTCTTGCTGTATATCACTATATACTTCGTAATCCGTTGCCTATCTCTAATAGCTTATCAATTTCACCGCGCCTATTTACTGATAAGATTGTAATAACATAGTTAGATGGGTGAGAACATCATTGGATGGGAACATCATGCGTGCCATTCATTGGAATCATTACCTCATCGACACCACCTATCCACGCCACAAAAACCTCTCAAACGAAAACCAAATCCTTGCGAGTTACAAACACTACCTAACACTCTTAATCTCCCCTCCAAACCCTCACTTCTTCTTCTTCGCCGCCCTCTTCTCCCCCCTAACATCCTTCTTCAACCGCGCATCCACCATCTTATACTTCCCCTTCGTCCCCTTAGGCCTATTCTTAATCCCCTTATTCCCGCCCCTCGCCACCACCACCGAAACCTTCTGCTTAGGCTTCTTCTTCGCAGCGCGACTCATCAACCTTGCAATGCTCTGCGCCTTCTCCTTCTCCGTCATACCTTCCTCGTCCGCAAGCAGTGCACTCTTCTTCTTGAGCTTCTCAAGGCGCTGGGCGGCTTTGAATTTCTTGCGGGCTTGGGCTTCGCGGACCTTTTTGATAGGGCGGGCGTTGAGGGCGCGGAGTTTGTCTTTGATGGCGGTGGCGGCGGCGGCGGTGACGGGGCGTTGGAGCTTGGAGTGCCGGTTTTCGTCGTCGAGGAACCAGTCGGGGAGGCCGTCGACATCGCGGAGGGAGTAGCGGTTGAAGGAATCGTCGAGGAGGTCGTATTTGGTTTTTTTGCCCGTGGCCATTTGGTGCGCGAGGGTCATGGCTTCGGCGGTGATGATGTCAATGTCTAGTTTGCCGTTTTTCATAGGCATGTCGTCTTGCTCCCATTGCGTTTCGTCACGTTTGACTTCTTCGATTTTGTCTTCAACGTCTGATGAGTTGGAGTCTGCGACATTTTGTGGTGGTAATGGCTTTTTGACTGGCCTGGTAGGTAGTTCCTTCTCGAGTCTAGATTCGGGTGCATCTTCTGCTTCGCCCATTTCGACATCGCTCTCCACATCAATGCCACTGTCGTCATCCTCTTCCAGGTCATCTAGCCCATCGATATCCTTGAATATGTCCTGGTCGAAAAATCGTGCCGCTCGCTTTGTAAGGGTCTTGCTTGATCCAGCTTCATTGTCCAAATCTGTGATCAGAACTTTGGGGCCTTCCTCGTCGCCGCTGAAATCGCTATCATCATCCTGCACCAGCTCTTCATCACTGCTTTCTTCTTTTTCATTTCCTGAGAATCCATTCCACTCTCCATCATCGCCTTCATTCTTCGCCCGTTTTGCGCGATACTTGGCATCTCTTGCTGATCTTTGCTCTACATACTCGCCATACATCTCGTCAAGGTCTCTCTCGAGATGATCCTCCTCGTCGTCGGTAACCTGCTCCTCATCGCTAGACTCATCAGGTCTTTCGCGCTCGATGATAGTGGCCATCTTGCCTTTGGCGATTTTTGATAGCGCCCCAGCTTTGTCCACAGCCTTGAGCCCGAACATGGAATCCTCGCCCTGCGGCCCAGCCTGCTCTAGACCAATCTCATATGGGGTTGTCATGTTCATCTGCATGCGCACGATTTCTTTTTGCTTCCGTTCATTCTCATTTCGTCGTTGCTTCCGTTTGGATTTCGAATCTTTCTCTTTCAGCCGTTCTAACTCTTCCTGAAGTTTCATTTCATCGTCCATATCCTCAATCTCAGCAACCTCCTGGCCCTCCTCCTCTTCCTTGGCTTTTTCCTCCTTCTTCTTCGACGAAAAGCCAAATATGTCTCGAACTTTCAGTCGCCAGCGAAGAAGGCGCTTGAAGTCGGCTCGACCCAAAACTTTCAGGTCGGCGCAGCAGTCCCTGACTTCCTTTGTAGTGTCTGGCAATTTTTCGATAGTGGCAATAGCAATGTCCCCGTTCGGAGGCTGCTCAAAGCTGAGCTTGTTCAAGCTTCCAAGCATGGCGATCGGATCTGTTGTTTGAATGAATTCGGAAACTGGGACCTCGTGGAACTGTGTCCAGTCGCCCTCCTCATAGCCCCCACGTTTCCGCTTCTTCTTCTCTGGGTTGAAGACCTTGGCCTCGTTATTGGGGGCGGGCTCTGCGAGTTCGGCAAAGACGGTACGGGCGTCGAGAAACTTAGGGTCAAGGTGTTTGGGCGCTTTATAGCCTCTGCAAACGACGAAAATTTCAGCAGAGACATTTCGGCTCGATGGCGGCTTCGTTGCCTCGACTTTAGTGAAGAGCTGGTTGAAGACCCAGAGCAATGAGTTGTAGTCCTTGGATCGGAAGACCTTTGTGACGAATGTGCCACCCTCTACCAGGAACTCGGTCGCAAGTTTCATCGATTGCAGTACAAGCTCGGCCTGTGTGAAGGCATCCTGCACCCAAGCTGTACCAACGTTTGGCGCACCATCGTGAAGGACGGTATCGGCCTTCAAGTGCTTGAGATGCTGGCGCAAAGTCGCGCGACATTTATCGGTGGTGATATCGCTCTGGAAGGTAATGCATCGTGGGATGGGTTTGATAGGAGCAAGATCGACGCCGACAATGAGGGAGTGCGCGGGCATAACCTGCGCATGGTTAGTTTTGTCGAGTAATTATTTGGAGTAACATACCTCGGAAGCGACCTGACACCATGATCCGGGCGCAGCGCAAAGGTCGATCAGAACCTTGCTCTTCTCCAGGAAATTATACTTTTTGTTCAACTGGATCAACTTGAAGGCTGCACGGGCGCGATAGCCCTTCTCCTTGGCGAGCTTGTACCATTTGTCGAGACGCCCTTTACCGTGCTGCAATTGGTGAGTAATGTTATTTTAGATATGCCGCAGACTCTCCAAACCTTCTTCTGGATCGCCATGACTGCGGTGGGCGTGCGGTTGAGTGCGGAGAAAAAGTTCGGCGGATAAATTTTTGGCTATCGATTTTGGAACCCGTCGCAGGGAGGCGGTGGCAGAATCGCGCATCTAGTCGCGCTAGGCCACCCAAACCCAGAGCACGGGGCAGTCGCATGCGTCATGGCCGACAACGAGCTGGCCAGCCCGTCTGGCTCGGGACAGAAGGTAAGTGCCATCAAGACTCGGCCCTTCACATGCTTGAGCATTCACTACACATGCTAATACCGCCCCTAGCGGCCTTTTCGCCTGCTCCATCTCTTTCCACTCCCCGCCCGAATGAGCCCACGCAAGAAGTCGAAGCTAAACCCCCCAACGCCCACTGCAGGCGACAGCAATGCCAGCACAGCAGACGCCACCTCCACCACACCAGGCGATAGTGATATCATAAACAATACGTCTGCGAATACACCATTAGCCGAATCAACAACAGCTTCAAATGGAGTAGCAACACCCACAGCCACCGACTTACAGGCACCAAAGGGCAAGAAGTGGCTTGGCGGCTCGGGCAGCTGGCGGTCCAAGGCGCCTGCTGTGGTCAAGACAGTCAAGGAGAGCATTGGCGTCAGTGGAGGGGCTACCAGCGAGCTTCCTGGGGAGCAGGCAAAGAACTCCAGGGACGACTCGCCTGCTAGGTTCCTCACCAAGCGCAAATCGAGCAAGGGGAACACTGTCCCAACTGCCATCACGAAAGTCAACATCTCCTCGGATGGTTTGAGCCAAGACACACAAGGAGCAAAGGCAGCAGAAATGGCCAAGGACGCCCCCGAACCACCAACACTCAAGGTCGATGATCCACCATTGCCGCCAAACCCTCCTTCACTCACACCGGCAGACCCGGCTGCCAATACTTGGGGCTGGCGAAGCTGGTGGTCGAGGCCCGATGGGTACTCAGAAGCAGACAAGGCCAAGGGTGAGACACAGCCCAACATCGCTGATGCACAGAACACGCCTCTACCAGGGCCAACACCATCAGAAGAGCCAGATGCAAAGACAAAAGGCTTAGATGTTGGCCCTGTGGTAGAACTTACCAATTGGGTAAAGGAAGGAGCGAACACAGATGCGCCGGTTGACAAAGCGACTGGGAACGATGCTAATACAAAAGATGCGGCAACTACAGCCGACGGAACACATGGCAAAAACACATCTAGCTCATCGTGGTTTTGGCTATGGAGCAGCACACAAAACGCACAAGCCAACCCTCCTCCTGAAGTACCTCTAGCTGAAGAGCCGCCCGCACCAAAGCCAATCGAGACACCAGCACTCCCTGAGCCACCAGTCTCGCAAGCAATGCCAGAGTCACAAGCCTCACAAGAGACGGGTGTACTCATAGATGCCAAAGGGCAGACAGAGGTCGCTTCGGCTACTGCTACTAACACAACAAAGCCATCTGCATGGGCGTTCTGGTATAGAGGGAAGCCTGAGGCGGAGAACATGTCAGCCGAAGATGCACCACAGAAGCATATCGGCGAAGTGGCAGTCTACAACACCCCCTCACAATCGCATCCAGAAGCGGCCCAATTCAATGAGCAAGAGGAACCCCAGGCACAAACAGAGACTCTCAAAGAACCACAGCCGCCACCAAAACCAGCTTCGTTAGCAAAGAAATCATTCCTGTCTTTACGAGGACAGCCAAAGATAAGCAGCAAGTCTAGAGAAACTCTATCTGACAGTGCTGCTTCCAGCAAGGCACTCAAGCCTGCAGATAATTCGGCTACAATAGAACCAACAAGACCCGAAACCGCGCTCACAGCTCAGCCAGCGCCAAAGGCAGTGGCCAAAGTTAAGCAAGAACCACCGAATCTCCTCCTACCCAAATTCGAGACAACATACCGAATGGTCCAGCAGCCCAAGTTCTGGCAGCAGATACGCCAATTTCTCTTGGGTGGCGAGGCCCCAATGCCCCATTTACAAATCAATCCAAGCCCGCCACGGATAAGAAAGGCTGTCGCTATTGGAGTTCATGGTTTCTTCCCTGCTCCAATCATTCAGAAAGTGATTGGTCAGCCGACAGGAACTTCGATACGGTTTGCCAATGCTGCCGCAGCGGCTATCAACGACTGGACCGAAGCACGGGGCTATTCACCGGAGATAGAACAGATAGCGCTTGAAGGTGAGGGATTCATCGCCGAGCGCGTCAACACGCTGTGGAAACTGCTGCTCAACTGGATTGAACATATCAAACAAGCCGACTTCATCTTCGTCGCATGCCATTCGCAAGGCGTGCCAGTAGCGATAATGCTAGTCGCCAAGCTCATCCAGTTCGGATGCGTCAACTCCACCCGCATAGGGATATGTGCCATGGCAGGAATCAATATGGGTCCCTTTATCGAATACAAGACAAAGTATCTTGGCCCTACAGCCGCCGAACTATTTGAGTTTTCGAATCCAAAAAGTTTGGTTAGCCAGATGTATCTCGCTGCACTGGATGAGGTGTTGAGATTCGGTGTCCGCATCTTCTACGTTGGAAGCATCGATGACCAACTCGTATCGCTCGAAGTAAGCCCATCCACCCCACGCTATCCGCGCCTAACTAACAACCCCCCAGTCCTCAACCTTCTCCACCCTCTCCCACCCCTACATCTACCGCGCCGTCTTTGTCGACGGCCGCATCCACGCCCCCGACTTCCTCACCCACCTCGTCGGCTTCACCCTCAAGCTGCGCAACCTCGGCCTCCCAGACCACGGCCTCATCCGCGAACTCGCCCCCGCCCTCGCTGGCTCGCTGTACGGCGGCGAAGGCCACTCCCGCGTCTACGAAGACCCCGCCATCTACGCCCTCGCCGTCCAACACGCCCTCGAAACAACGTCCCTTCCGACACCCCCGCAGCCCCGTCCCTCCACCGCCACCAGCTTCCAGGGCATCAACATCCCAGTCATCGGCGCCAAAACCGACGCTAAAGACGTGCATAGCCTGCGTGTCAGGGACTATGCACCGTCCGCGAGCAGCGCGAATCCAAACCCGTTTTTCTTGCCGTGGGCAATGCGCGGCTTGTTGGAGGAGGACTTTGTTAAGAAAGAGTTAGGCAAGGAGGTAGAGCAGTTGCTCGGCATGTTTGAAGAGTGGAGGCCCACGGGCAAGCAATTGAAAGACGTCAAGTTTCGCCTCGAGGGGGTTAGGAGTAAGCTTTGAGCATTGTAGTATACATGGGACGGAACGCAAGGCGTTGTGGCGTTTTTCCTTTGCGATACCTATGTAGATTTTTGCGCGGAATACATGTCCTTCCCTTCCTGTCTCATTCGTCGTCGTAGAATATCGCTTTGTGTCGGTGCGTCGCGTTGACGACTTCCTTTGCCGCGTCAAAATCTTGCCCGCAGTTAGTTACCGTATGTGTGATCCATGCGCACGCCTACCTATATTCGTCCCGAAATCCGTCGCCGCTTGCACTTTCACTGCGAGGTTCTGGTCCACCTTACCGATTATCTCGACCGCGTGGCCCACAGCAAGATGGGTGTCCTACTACACCATTAGCAACGAACACAATAGGCAATTATACCAGGCGCAAGGGGCTAAATTGGGCGTACGCGGTTCAGGACTATGTCGATATGCCCGTCTGCATCGATGACGGCGGTTTCGCCGCGCAGCTGTACGACTTTTCCTAGGATGCGCACGATGCGGTGCTGGAAGGTTGCGAGGTGCGGAGCGAGGATGCGGGGCGTTTGTGGGTGGTCCATTGTTGCGGTGGGAGGGTGTGTGTGGAGGTGGTGATAGTGGGTGGGGGCGGGGAAAACGCAACGCAGCAAACGCCAGCGCGTCGGGTGGACACGTGACATGAAAAAAAATAGGTAGGTAGTTGCCATCTGCGTGGCGATGTGCTGCGGCGGATTATTTTATCATACGTGGATCAAATGGCGCAGACGGACGAATCGAGAGTATACCGCCATTGCTGATGGACGCGAGGCATCCCGGCTGGACACCGCGTACCTGGCAGACTGCATTGGGGCAACCAGACGCAACGACAGAATGGAGCGTAGAGACAAGAGTCAGGCCGCCTAGGCACCAGGGTTCACATGACTTTGGCAGGGCGGAATTCTCCTACGCAAGCTCACGACAGGGCCAATGACATATTCCGCATGGGGATATGCTTGTGGCCAAGGCTTGCGGCTGAATGGTCGTCGAACGTGGCCGTGGTGGCTAGAGAGGCTTGGCGCGCGGTGGTATAGTGACGATTCGATAGCGGCCGTCTTACCATCTGACTACTACAACGGAATACCGAGGGTGTGTCTGCATGGAGTAAACTGTGAGTAGGGGCGAGGCGGCATACTCGTGACTTGTAGTCATGCCAAACTCATGCTCAAATGGGACTCGTTGACGTACTTGCTGGTATACTTGGAAACCATTGCATTCGGACATTATGGCATTCAGCAGGCGGCGAAGGTTCGATGGTATATAAGTAGTCTTTGGGAGGAGAATGGAATTTGGTGGTATCTTCATCTCTTCAGTCGTTTATTTTTTGCAGGTCCACGACTTCGTTTCCGTCACAGCCTAGTCCTAGTCGTGTGTTGCGGTTTATCTCATTTTCCAATGATTCCCATTGTATTTTCATCTCCGTTGCCGATTGCGGACCAGCAGGCGGCTCAGATGCGGGCGCAGGCAAATCAGTCTTCGGCTGCTCCTTCACAGGCACAGACACAGACAGCTTCGTCCAGCTCGCAGACTTCCTCAGGGCAGACTTCAGATCCAAAGACCTCAGCAGTAAGTCCAGCGCCTTCTGTAGGAACAGTTTCTGAGATGACGGGAACAGTGACTTCCGTGTGGTTTGACCCGCATGCTTCGAATCCGTTTCTGCTTTTTCCCCACTCTTCCTCGATACCTTCGTCGTCGGTGCTTGATCCAACGGTGGATTATTCTTTCCCGCGCTCTCTTCAACAACGGCACGGCCAGCAGGAGAATCCATACTCCCAAGCTTCCCAAACTCCTGCCATGCAATCACAACAACCTCCGACTTTGCCTCAATACACTGCACCTCCACCTCAAGACGACACTCGGCACAACTATAGCCGGTGAAGTCTCCTCCATGCTTCCACACGCTTTCTTTGTGGTACCTGTTCAATTCATCCATGATCGACCCATCGCTTTTCCTCCAGTTCCCATTGATGCACACATGCGGGCATATGTCAATATTCGCCGTCTCCAGCCGTTCCAAAAGCTCAAAGATACTCACATTCCAATCGAGCCGTGCATCTCCAATGTTGGTCCGGAAATTGAGAATGTGACGGCGGCGAAGATAAAGATGGGTAGCGCTGGCGCGCATGGTAATGTAGACGGAGAGCTGGTTAGGCGTGGTGATATCGTCCTCGATCCACGTCACTTGGCTGGGCCATCCATGGCGCGGAGTAGCAAGACGGCGCTGCATTTCATCGAGCGCGGTGGCATAGGCAGACTTGCAATACGGGAATCCGGTTGTGGTGCAGGCGCCGGAAAGGAAGTTGCTGGGATCCCGGCGGCGTTGGTGTGTTGAATGGAACCGGATACAACTGTAACATAGCCACAAATCAACACTCGGTTTTGCACTTTGAAGCTTTTGCAGGAATGCTGCTTTTTGTTTGCGGTGATTGTCTAGCTCTGTAAAGACCCGTGTGCCTTGACTTCGTAGCATGTGGCGACATGTGAGGGCTAGGCATGCCCGGTCGTCCTGGGGCAAGAAATCGCATATCGAAAGGATAAGCTCGGATGGAAGATTCAGGATCGTCGTCGGGGTGGCCGGCTCCTCGTCCGGTGTTGTAATCTGCTTACGACTCCCACCAGGCTGTTGCAGCTTCATGTTGCGACGCGTGGGCATCACGTCGGCAATGTGTGAGATCCAAAGCTGGCATGGTGTATACAAGTGTGGTGTGGGTTCCACAGGCTGCCAAAATAGAGGTGAGAGGCCGAAGCTGAGAAAGCTAAGCTCCTCACACGGAAGTTGCACGCGAAAGAGCCGCACCAACAGACGCACACGACTAGTGGATACATGCGTGCCATCGTATCGTGAACAACCAAGTGAGAGGCCCAAACAGGTGTAACTTGCAAAAATATGGCTCCCCCGGAAAGGCTTGAACTTTCAACCTCCTGATTTGCTACCATCTTAACAGTCAGACGCGCTAGCCAATTGCGCCACGGAGGATATGTGAGCGATGAGAGTAGCTTGTGGCTGACTCGACGCTTGAATGGAACGATCCAAAAAATTATTGGTACATAGCCAAGCTTTAGCCACGCAAGGATATAAACTCGGGGTTTGCATGTAGTGCTGAACTTGTGTGGATATGTGTGTAGAGATGTGGGTCGAACTCGCTTATGGTTACAGACTGAGCGTTGTGGTTATTTTCAATATGAAACGATGATGCAACGCTGAGAAATGCCATTCAAACTCTGGGAAGTCAATTTTCCAATATGATAGACTGAAGTCTAGGGTATAAGTAAGTACCCGTGTTCCTTCATGCACAGCCACACCGGCCCGTCAGAATGATCCTTCAAGGTACGCGTAAGGCGAGAGGCTAGTATCGTATGTCGTGTGAAATGAGAAGATGTGCTAATCCCGCTCAGGCCTTGGTACGCTTCTTAGATTTGTTCTCAGTATTTGTGTCACTATCGCCCAGGCCAAGCTTGAATTCGTCACTGTCGAGATCAACTCCGCCTCGGAAGATGCTCATAGGTAGCAGATCTCGGTGGTAGCATACGAAGCCCTCCTCCGTTAGCCTCTCCGCATCTTTGTCGCCCTCGTCTACTGCAAGTATGATATTCGCTTCACTCTTATCGATCTTCTTTTTCTTCGTTATCTTTTCTGCACCTGCAGCCTTGCAGACCTGCTCAATCTCACTGAAGTCCTTGTACATTGCAAGCACGCTCGTCGTAAAGTGGATAGTGTAGCCTTCGAAAGGCCTTTGGGCCTGGCCTATTACGTCTTGGAGCTTGAATTTCCATTCATCTTCTTGCTTTGGGGCAGAAGGCGTATATGCATCAGTAGAAACAAAGTGGCCGGTCTTAGCAGAATCGGTGAGCCATTTATCGGTGACGATAGGTGCACCAGTAGCGATAGCTTGTAAAACCTTTGGAGTTTTTTGAAGCGAACCATCTCTGACACTACCTCTTATTAGTATGGAGACAACCAAAATTTACCAAGCGACCACAACTGACCATAGTATGTTAAAAGGTTGCTTTACCGAGTCAACGAGCGAGCCACCCTGCCTCTTCAGAAATTTCACGGCTTGGCTTTTCTCCATTATGCTGGAATTGCTAGTAGCAATGCAGGGAGTTTCGCCTTGATAAGACTTTATGCTTGCCGCTGAATTTGAACGTTGTGAGCTTATTTGAGAGCGTGAAGGGGTTGCGTTGAGGCTTCCAGTTCCTTTTATTGTCAACTTCCGCTTTTTGCCTTTCGCCTCTAGTTCGTCTGGGGAATCGACCTTCGAATTTTCCAGCAGACTGTTTTGAGAATCGTTATCCTCTGGCGCCATCTTCTTAGCACGCTTGCTTGATCGGCCCGTATGTCCCCTTTCAATATCAGCTTCGTCAGGAACTGGGCTTAGCCGCTTCTTCGAAACCATCACTTTAGGGTGGTGACCTGCACGTAGCGTATTCTTAGATGGAGCATCCGTGGGGTCAGTGAACGTGTCCAGGGCTTTTGTTTCTGGCTTCGCAGACTGGATAGTGGGAGCTATAGAAAAGTATTCCGGCATAGTATGAGTACTCATCATAGGAATGGCTTCACTATTAGCAATCAGACTGACGCGACCAGCGGTTGGCGTTTCTTGAATGATGAATGATTGTTGGTTAGATAGTTGAGGTGTCGGCTCGGGTTGTTGAGACTTGGGCTGTGTTGCTGCTACTGCTGTAGTTGTCAAATTTAGATCATCATCTTCATCTTCAGTGACTTCTTCGGGTGTCTCGGCAACTCCAGTACTAGTATCGTTGACCTGAACTTTAGGCCCTGCTTCCCAGATGCAGGTGATACCAGCAGAAGACGATGAACAAGTGATGAAATCCCCATGACGCAGTAGTAAAATTTCCGTGCGTTCATCAGCACGTGGTTGTAGATGATAGCTGTCGAACTTTGGGGCCCCAGAAGTCTGGTCGGACAATATATCCAGGGGCGCTCCAGTCGCCTCTAATTTGACACCAAATGAGCCAGTAGCTGCGTAGATGAGCATCTGCTGATGTGTTCTTTGAGTGGTAGACTAACTAATTATACCAACCCCAACCATATCATTTGGTCTCGTATGCACGATCTGAAAAGAATCATTGTCGTACGTGATACTCGCAGTGTTGTCATCCTCAATTCGGTGGCGTTGTAACTCCACATTAGTTTTGCCTACTACTAGAAGTGTCCAAGGCATGCTGGAAACACGAAACGCGGTGTAGTAAGGTTGTCAAAGTGTCGTGACGCGATTGCGGAGCGATGAGGATGACGTGCATTGACTTAGTCCGTATTCACGCTAGCGTGTCTCACGACTTCCCGTGACCTCCTCAACCACTTTCACGCGTCACGTTACAACACAATCTACATCTCAAGTTTCACCTGCAGTATCAATGAACAATACTAAGAAATCAAATCTGGATGTTTAGGGGCATAGAATCGCCAAAATGCAAGACACACAGCCTCTAGGTTCCCAGATTGTTGGACGAGTGCCATCGAAAAAGAAATGGGTACATGGGTATAGGCGAGTGAAGGTGAGTGCGAACAATAGCAAGAGGCGAGTGTCTCAGAACTCTAGCATAATATTTGTGATTGAGGGACAAAGCGATAAAAGTGGGTACTCTTAATATTGTTGTGCTCTAGTGCTCACTGTTTCTTGTCGACAATATTAAGTATAGAGCGTTTGGAGCAGCCTATCACTTGCCCATATGCTTTTCCTACTACTTCTAGATACCTTCTGGGTATATATTTCTTGCACTCGTGGCCGCTGGGTTCATATAATCTTCTCAAATTTGCTTCCTGGCTTTTCTTCTTTCTATAATTAACCATCTTCTTCAGCAGCCCATCAAAACAACGTATAGACACGACCCGACTATCACAACAACAATCCTTCATCATGAACGCTAGCCCGTCTCAAGAAAACTTCGATCCTTGGAACCAAGTAGTCACTCTCAGGGGCCCGGATGGCAGTGCCTTCAATACTACTCTTCAGGATTGGAACAAGCTCCGCCTACACATGGGACGCATGGCTATCGGCCTCGGGACTCAGATCGGCGCATCGTGGCTTCTGCTGATTATCCTATTTCTTATGACCAGCGCAAAGAAGTACAGCTCATCTGTCTTCATCACGAATGTCCTATGTTTAGTCACTAACGCTATTCGGTGTATGCTCATGGCCTGTTTTGCAACCAGTTCAATGAGCCACCCATACGCTCAAGCGACCGGCGACTTCTCACGAGTCAGTCAAAGAGATTTTGCCATCATGATAGCAGGGAGTGTCCTCACGCTCGTTCTTACCATTCTCGTTATGGTGGCACTCAGCTTACAGGTCTGGGTTGTGTGCGTTACGACGATGCCCGTTCAGCGGAACGTGATCATGGTCATGACGATTTTCTGCGCGTGCGTTGCCTTTGCACTCAAGGCTGCCTTAATCGCCGATTCAATCCAGGTCACTCTTGGGCATGTGGGATTTGGTATCAAGTCTCATAAAGCTTTGTATGCTGGCACGTACATCTCGCAAGCCATCGCCATCTGGCTGTTCAGCGCCATCTTCACCTACAAACTGGGTTATGCCATTGTTCAGCGAAAGAAGCTCAACATGCCTCGATTTGGTCCGATGCAGGTCGTGTTCATCATGGGTTGTCAGACCATGCTGATCCCAGGTATGCTCTCAATACTTCGCTTTCTATCTGTGCTTCCACTGACAGGTCCTAGCCATCCTTGCAAGCTGTCAATTCCGCGACGAAGCCGCCGAGTCCACCGGAATGGTTCTTACTATCGTGGTCATTTTCCTTCCGCTGTCCGCCCTCTGGGCTGGCGTCGCAAACGAGACATTCATTGCTGGCACCGGACCAAGCATGCGTCATACTTTCTTCTCGGGCGGCTCTGATGGATCAAGCAAGCCAAGCAAATTCACGGATAGGAGCAGCACTGGGACAGAAAAGGTAACGGAAAAGGGCCAACAGTCCAGCAATTGTGCATGCTCGGCGAGGAGCGGAAGCGATGCCAGTTTGGCTGAACTGGTCTTACCTTCTGATACCGCACATGGGGGTTACAACATCTATGTAAATCGCAAGCTCGACGTATCGTATGGCGATGCTGGGGATAGGGTCTAGGTGTTGCTACACTCTAGATATTCTCTACCATCGAGGGCTTGATTCCTCGATTGGTATTGCCTACGAATTTTTCGATCTCTCCTCACGACTGTCGACTCTGGACGCGGTTATTAGCCTCCGCTGATTTTTTAGCCTCTCCTATCATGGCCTACAACGCAACAACCGATTCTCGAACATAAACTGGTCCACTGCACATACTCCGCATTACCCGTCCGACAAAACTTACCCCCCGCACCTTATGTCATTTTTCATTCCTTTTGCATCAAAGGCACCCTCATTAGCAGTAGTATTGGAAGCATTTTCACCGGCGCAATGGCAGTTCATCACATTTGATGGTTTCACACAGCACACCATCATTCATCTTCAATCTCAACTATATGTTCTTCTACATGAATGTGGTAAGATACATACCACAATCTAGCCATCCAACCCACAACAAGTCCCCAGCAATTCTCCGAGCAAAATTCGAACACCCGAAAAGTGACTCCAACCCAACTTCATAGTACAGACTCCATGCCCACATCTCACCGCTACAATCACCTCAGTACTAATTAACCCCGCTACCACCCATCCCTAGCAGCCAACCCCCAAACCCCTCTCTGCCCATCCTATCCCTATCCCTACCCCCATCCCAGCCTGCCCCTGAACCCCCCTCCACAAACTCCACCGCCGCGGCGCCGATCTCGCCAAAACGCTTGTATGATGCCGGTCGCACTAGACGAGTCGATCCGACAGGAATCTTACTTTGAAATAGCCACGTACCTAGCGGTTAGACACGCCAGTAACAATGTCGGGGGGACTAGCCGGACCTAACGCCGTGCATTTCCGCGGAGGGGTTGCGGGGAGAAAGCGCCGTATGCGTGCAATGCGACACAGCAGTCAAGATATTTCCCACACGTCTGATCTTCTAACGCCAAATTCCGGCATAATCATACACCACACTCCCGAGCACCACTCTAAATGGCGCAACATCACGTAGAAGGACGCACACGACACACCCCATTTAGACATACAAATAGATAAATTTTCTACAAGGCCTGAAAGCCAGATGGTATCTTATACAAATCGAACGCCAACCATGCCCGCCGCCGCGCTTCTGATAAAGCCCGGTGCCCTGAACGCAAGGGGAAGAAAAACGCCGGTAGTAAAAAGGGGTCAGAACGCCGGGGCAAGAAAATGCCAGGGATTAGTAAACGATGGTGGGCGAAAGGGGCGGCGTGCGGGAGATGGGATGCGCAAGATGGCTATATGGTGGTGGCGATGCATGCTTAGATTAGCATGGGGGAGGGTTGCCGAAGCAAGTGGAAGTCTGTGGTAGTGGTGCCGGACACGTATGTTGGATAGATGCTCGAGACACTCGGGAAGCGTGTACTCAATGGTCCACAGAGGTGTCGGTAAATATTATGTGCTCATAAGTGTTGCCCGGTAAGGCCGGGAGTAGTACATTGTTGTGCATGGTCCTTGACGCCAGGTAGTGCTGGAGCTCGTGGACGTCGTTTGCGGTCATTTCATGAAGTAGGTGAGCCGTGATCGAGAGACTTTGGGCGCAAATTAGAACTGGTCATAGCCTTGCCGCCCATTTTGCGCGTCAATTTGGCATAGTCTGCCTAGACGTTAGCGTGGTTAGAAAAAGGGATGTACAAGATCTTACGTAGGCCACAAGCATTACACAACGTCCTTGCACCGTCCGGCCCTCTACGCCATTCGGGAGTCTCTGCCCTGTTACAACTGTGGCATCTACCAGGTGGGGCAGCCCGCTACAGTCAAGGTATTAGTCCCAAAAAATCGATACAGCAAGTACAGAACAGTACTTACACCACGCTTCCTCGTCTTGCTATCACCACCGGCAAACCCTCCCCCATTCTTTGGGTCGTCTCCGTAGTTACTCAGGGTGTCGTGCTCATACCCTCCGTTCATAGACCGATAACGAGCATCTTGTGGAGGCTCTGCAATGCTTGTCTGATTGTTGCTGTAAACCACATCCCGCATGCGTTGTAGGGAGACTAAAATTATCTCGTTTTGCTTGAGCATATCATCTACCTCCTCTATCCTGGGTATAGACTGCGGATTCATCGCTGTGCGTGTATCATGAAAAGCTGCGCTTCGATAACGCTTAGCGAACTCTAACATACGTCCAGAGCCTTCAGCAATCTAGATGGGTTAACAGGTGATCATACAGAATAAGTACGTGTACAAACCTCATTCAAAGAAGCCGCTAAATCGAAACTTTCAAGATGCCGTTTTACTGATTCACCGTATGTCACTAAGTTCGAGCGATTGTTGATTTTCTTCTCTTCCATGCGAGCCATTTCAGAGCCTTCGCGCCATGAAGCTGGTGGTGGAAAACGCGGAGGCGCGGAATATGTGTTTGCGGAAGGTGGATATGCTGAATTTGGCGCACTTTGTGGTGCTGGGGCTGATAAAGGATAGTTGGAGGGATACTGTGGGTACGAGGAATAATGGCTCATCGCTGATGGAGGGGGAGCAGGAGCCTCGTAGCTTGCTGCAGGTGGTGGATACGAGTAAGATGCACTTGGCCTAGTGGCACTTGGTGGTGGAGATTGTGTGGTTTTCAGGGGATGAAGCGTGGGTAGTTTTTGGTTGTGCTGGGAGGAGGCGTAGGGAAGCCGCGGTGACGAAAACGAGTTACGGGCTAAAGAATCCGCATGCGATGGCGGAGGGGGTGGAGGGGGTACTTGGGATGCTGAAGTCGCTATAAAGGGACTCCTGGGGTGCGAGAAAGGGTTCGTAGGGCCCTGGCTGCTATGCAAATCGGATGAGAAATTTCGCGGCCGTTGGTCAGAAGGCGAAGTAGCGGCAGACGATGGATGATATTGCAATGGAGCTGATGTCAGAGTGGATGGTGGGGGCACTGGCGCTTGTGCAGGCGTTGGGTACGATAGATGCTGTTCCGGACCCAGGGCTTCGTGGATAGACGGCAGTGACTGACGGGCCGTCGGTCTTTGCGCTTCCTTTTCATCACCAGACGTCCGTCGAGAGTCCGGTGGGGAGAGGAGGCCTCCAAGCGAGGCGGGTAATGCGCTGGCAGGCGAGGACTGGTGATTGCTGTTGCCGTGCAATAGCGACGAACCTGGAAATGGGTGCAACGGGCTAGCCATGGCGGCCGAGGA
The DNA here is from genome assembly GCA_028456235.1 of Ophiosphaerella narmari. Classification (NCBI taxonomy): domain Eukaryota; kingdom Fungi; phylum Ascomycota; class Dothideomycetes; order Pleosporales; family Phaeosphaeriaceae; genus Ophiosphaerella; species Ophiosphaerella narmari. The sequence goes on along the minus strand of JALNQA010000001.1, from coordinate 964,002 downwards.
GTGCTTCCTTTGGTAGTCCATCTCTTCACGCTTCACTCCTCGCTCGGGATTTAGATGGAGGATTGACGGCAGGCCGACGCTACACGAGACGGTTAGCTGAAGCGGGTTGAGTGCGGGTACAAGCGATGCAGGAGCGAATGGTGAACAGGCAGGGGCAAACAAAAAAACGAACCTTTGCCTGCTGCCGGCATCCAAAGCCTCCATTAGCGTGATTGATCGTGGTTCAGGAGTTAGGGCGATCCACTGCGGCGAGGCGACGGTGGTGGGGAGAGGCGTGGCGATTTCAGTGTTGGGATGATTGTGTCGTCCCGGAGAGGAAATAGAACAACTGGGTAGACCCTTTCTCAGCGGGCAGGCGCAACCTGGACTAGCGCTTGGCTTGCTGCAAACACCCCACGATGAACGTGGTGTTGCAGAAAATGCAATAAATGCACGACACAATACACGCCGGATCAGCAAGGGACGTCACGTCCACCTCTTCTCGCTACAGATAATGGCGATGATGATGATGATGTCAATGGTGATGTCAATGATGCTGCCAATGGGTGTCGCTCGCCGGCGGGCCCAGGTGGACGTGACCGGCGTTATTGTTGATGTTGTTTTTGGGGTTGATGGTGCCCGTGGCCGTCCAATGTCGAGGCTGTGGCTGACGTAGTGTGTCGCAGGCACAAGGGCCGGAAAGACACCTTGGATTTCTGGTCGCTCCCAGCAATGGCCACACTCTGAATCTGCAGCGGGCGGGCCTTGTTGTCGGCGCTCTGGGGCGACGTGGGCGTGCAAGATGGGGTGAGAGAGCAGTGGCAGATGTGACATGAGCGACAAGTCGGCCACAGCAGCCGGTCCCGTGATCTGCAGATGACAGCAAGCGACTCGATGTCAGCGCCTCTCCATGGCTGCAGCGGACTAATAGTGGGTAGTAGGGGTGGTAGGGGTGGTAGGGGCGGTAGGGGCAGTTAGGGTGAGTCGACAGGCCGGCAACAGACAGGCTCAACGCAGATGCGATCGGAGATGAACCGCCCGGCAGTGGGCAGATAGTCGCTGAGTGTGACGAGCGTGTGCAGTAAGCAGGATAGCAGCAGCGTCCCCAAAGCGTCGACGCAGCGGCAAGGATATGCAGCACGCGAATTCGCCCTTGTAACGCCTAGGTCCAGCAGACGGCTCCACCCCCTTAAAGCAGCAGACATGGCAAGAAGAGGCGGGCGAGATCAGCGGCGGGGCCTGGCCTGATCTGATGTTGAAACCCCAGCCAGCACGCGAATGAGCCGGCCAGCCCTCCGCCGGGCAGCAGAGGCGCCAGGCCGTGGCAGCGAGCACAGTTCGTCGCCTCGATCGCCGCCGTTGGGGCAGGGGACACGCATCGCAACCAAGTCCGCACGAATGGGCGCGCGCCGCCGACACGAGACGAGATATGCCCAAACTGTAACGGGAGCAGCCCGGCCGCTTGGGACAAATTATCGCCGCGGCGTGCAATCGAGATGCAACCGAGCGTCGCTCATGCACCGCATATCCACAGTGCACCCACACGGCGCGCCCACACTGCACCCACGTTCGCCTGGCTGCGGCGGCAAGGGCCCACGCACGCCACATCGGGACAGCGTGCTGGCTGAGCCTGTATTCTGCCCTCGTTGGTGCTGAGCACTGCGCCGCTGGTTGGGCAGCAACAGGAGCCTGCGCGTCCCAAACCGGCCACGTGCAGCCCACCCCGCCGGCGCTATCGGGAATATCCACGCACACAGGGGCGCTCATCTGAATCGACGCCGGCACGATCAGCAACACTCGCTCAGCCGGGGGTCCGCGGATGCCAGCCGGGAGCATCCAGCATGACACTATTACACATTCTGCCAGGTTGCCAGGCTGGTTCACACGCGGAATGCTGACGCTGGACAGCGACGAGACAGGACGCTGGACAGTGAACACCTTCCACGTGACGTCTTGGTTACGTCAGACGGGCACCACAACCCACGGCCTGCCCACTAGAACGCCGTTCTGCTTCTTGCGCTCCACTGATTAGCTTGCCGCTGTCAAATCAGCGAACACCGGCCAAGCGCACCTCAGATCTGTGGGACGCTGCCTGCCACCACCACAGCCAGCCGTACTACGTGCGCACGCACGCTGCCATCAACCTGCACTCGCGACATGCGACACTTCCATGCTTGGTAGTCTCAAGAGTCAGCCCGCCCTCTCGCCCTCTCACCCGCTCACAGTTGCGCTTACGGCATGCGCATGGCACGGCAGCTCAAACACAGCCACGCTTCGCCCGCTTCGCTAGAACAATGCTAGATCGATTTCATGCACACACGATAATTAAGCTTGCTCCACTCATTGTGGCTTGCAGCTCGCTTAAGCTATAGCGTCCAAAGATATCTCTCTATTCTATCAAGCGAAGTGGTAGGTATCGGACCAATCCTTCCGACCTGTCACTGAGAGCCATAAAATCTTCAGACATACACTGAGCCTGACCATAGGCCGCTGGTGCAACACGGATTGACAGCGAAACACAGCAGGCATTATCCATGGCAGTCACATGCTGTACAGCTCCCACGTCAATGTGCCTCCGGCTATCTTCTCTGTTTGCGTGATACAAACAGTGTCTCCGGTCATAGCTTCTGTGGCTTGGAAACGGCGAAGTCTCCAGAACGCCCACTACCACCATTATCGCAAAGCCCCTCACAAAGCCCTTCCCAAAGCAGCCTGCAATTCATCCGTCAACGCAGTTTCTCGCTTCACTTTTCGGCTTACCTAGCTGCTCCTACAGTCGATTAACGAGAGTTAGATCGGACTCAGCGTGCGTTGGCCTGCATGGAATGGATATTGCGGTCCGCGGCCAAGCGTAAGGAGATACGAGCATTTGACATGCGCCTTCTTACACCCCCGGGCACGCGAGTAATTCATAGCCTCATAATAAAGTCACAACATGTGTCAGAATCCATGGCCTTAATATGAACTTCTTACAAGGCCGCCGATGTAGCTGTTTCAATACCTAAAAGCACGTCACCTAGTTACGCATCTGAGAACCTCCTCCGAGAATTGCCAGGGCGCCTTCACATGCCGCTCCACACGGTTCGACATCTCACAACAGATCCCGCGGGACGTTCCATTATCCCGAGGTAGTTGTAAAAATCGTCGATGGCCCCTGTTGTAGATGCTACAGATGTCTTCGGATTGTCCATGGTCGGAACAGTCCACCCTCAACGCTGCGTCAAAGCTGTCCCGTCTGCCTCCAACTTCTGGGCATACGGCTTAATTAACAACCCTGCATACTATGCTATTCAAATCATTCTTTGAATATTGTATTCTGGGCGCACAAACGACCACATACTACTTCTGCTAACCGGCACGAAGTTTCCGGTAGCATGGGCCTCTCGATCTTTGATCGTTTCATCTCAGGCTAAAAGTGCTGCCCCTTGCTTGGACAAGCGTTCAAGCAACGTGGGGCGGCCTATTAGAAGGTACTCGAAACAGTGTTTCGCGGCGCTCACGCAAACTAGTTGTAAATAACACCGCAAAGGTGTCAAAGCTAATCTACTACCGACAAGTCAAGATTCTAACACGACGTATGCTTTGACTCCTCGTTGTCCTATCGCTCAGGGTACTTTCCAAATTCGACAAAACTGTCACGTTTCAAGCAGGAGGGTCGACGTACCGGTATCGCTCTCACTACGACGTCGTGTGCCCCGGGCAGAGAGATTCAATACAAGCCGGGTAACATGGTTCAGGCATGACGTTTATCTACTATGATGTTCCTTCCACAGGGTTTGGCCTGTTCTGCCGGTAATCCATCTGGCTTCTAGTACTTTTGCATCCTGCTCAAGGTAACCGACAAGGAAGGCCTGTCATGCACACTGTCAGTGTCACCCACGCCGTCGCGCCCCACATTTTCTCACACATGGCGGATGGCAGGGCCCCACCCCACACCCGTTCGTCAGCAAGGATGTGGAAAGAGGTCCTAGGAGCATAAGTCGCTGGCGAACATCATTTATCATAGGTAATGCCGCCGACGCAGCGCCTTATTTGCATACTGCCTGCGCCGAACGATGAAGACATCTCCGGAAAACAGCCCTTTAGAAGAGACGGTGAGAACCTCTGCTGATGGGCATGAAGTAGACGCCGACCATTCCGGCGATTACCTTCGTTCAAATTACAAACGCCAATCGACTTACTCGCAGAGCAGATCGCTTTCCCTTGTTACTACACACTCTCAATGCCGCGGAGGCTGCAACGGCGAAAACCTTGTTTGAAAGTCACTCACTAATCAGGCCAACGACGACAACAGGATTAGTGGTGTGATCCATATTCCGCCTTTTGTAAGACACCAACACTGCTCGCTAAGCATATCTCGATCCTACTATGCTGTAGAACTGGGGCACCCGCTATTCGCTCATCTGCATGGTGCAACAACATTGCTATTGACATGCGTTGCGCGCCCTAAGCAGGTCTAATGAGTGCGACTGCGTAAGCAGCATGGTACATCTTTCCGCTTGGAACACAGTCAATATTTAGTCGTACGACATTCGACGCAAGCCATTCGATAGACAAGTCAGTCGTGTGTTTCAAGATTTACGAAGAGTACAAGCATCTGACCCTGGGTTCCACCCACTTCCTTATATGGTACATGATCGTCCTACGTGCCACCTCTCATACGCTGGAGTAATGTGGGCGGCACCAGATACCCGCGTCACAAGGAAAAAACGACATCAAAGTTACCGTTGTTCAGGGTTCACGGAGCGCTTGCCAAGCCACCCCGGCCACATTTGATTTTCATCGGCTTCCTGCATCGTCAAATTGTCTATTCTCACCATCAGGGGCATCCGTTTTCTCTCTAGCTCGCTACTTTGAGACCTGGTAACTGCGCTGACATCGACGATTGCGGACCTGAGTGTTCCCAAAGTGTGGTCAGCGTAGCATAAGCATGGGCCAATCCCTCGAAGGTGATCTCGCGCATTTCGATCCTGCAGCCAGAGGATACCAGATAATTAGGCCATAGCTCCTCCGTGAGCAAAATTAAGTGGGCCTCACTTTTCGAGTCAGTCTTTGAGTTGGCAAAAATCCTCCGTTCGTCCTGCAGGACGGAAGAATGGTCAACAAGATTCCCTTTCATGCACTCTGAAAGGGTGGGTCATTTTAAATCCCATGGACGGCTCATCGTGTCGCCGACGAAAAAGAATTCTATGCATGAGACACACTGTGTAGCCTTGCCTCATTTGTATCTGTCCAGAAAGTATCCAAGTTCTTCCCGTCGATATACTTTTCGCACACTATATTTCGCACTCTCCGCCTTGTTACTCGAATGTCCGGCGCTGCTGTACCAGTAAGCACTCTGTAGTACTTGCCGTCCCCACCACAATTCTTTTCGGATCGTCGCTTTCACAATAGTAAGCAAACGATGGTTAGTGCAGAATCTGTTGACATTCGCTGGGTCGTAGAGTACGAACAGACGTGGCAGCGAATCCCTGGATGTGTTCTTAGTGGAGAAAATTGGGCGAATCATAGAGCGCCGACTACAGTAGGTCTTGCCCAGCTTGGTACGGGGCATTGCGATAGATTACTGGATACTGACCAATAAGCAGGACTGAGCTGCCATGTTGGCGGCAAATGTTAGTCCGACTTGTCGACTGGCCGACTCTTGCCTTGGTTTGGCACCGAAAACAAACCCGCGACCAAGCCCCCGACAGCCAGAATCGATGCGCAACCTCCGAGCCTTACGGCAATAACCGCTGTTACGGGCATAAGGCCACCCACACAACTTGTGAAAGAGGTCGCGCTATCTATTTAGCTTTTCGTACCTCACCTGCAATAAAATAGGGTTTCTGCTCCGCATCAAGCAAGTTGCTAGCAAAGCGGCACCATACCGGGACGGTGGTCGAGGTTCCACTGCGACCTTTGGGGATTAGATTTGCCCTGCGCATCGAGAACTTGTGGAAGAGCAACAAGGAACAGGGCATCCACATTTGTGTTCAGCGCGAGGGTCTCACGGGGCGTTACAAGATGTTATCTCTAGGCGACCTTGTCCAACAACGTGACCAGATCCTTGCGATGCCAGGAATATCGGGTAGATTTGATCGTGCATGGAGATTGAATCAGGTATTGGAAGCGATTCAGATCGATTTAGCGAAGTTGCGAGCACAGCCAACTGGAGATGTGGGCATTCTTCGGTCGCGAGCGTGGATACGAACGCGAACTCGAGGAACCTGGGTATAGGATCTTCAGGCTCGTCCCGTGCCGGCTACCAGCGTGGTCTCGCAACAGCCCATGTCTCTTGCGCATTCTTCCCTGTTGACTGCAGGGAAGCGCTGATTCCATGAAGCGAACCGGTAGTTTGCGCATTGTGGTTGATTTTGCAGTGTTTCCCAATACGTTGGTGGGGTAGGTAAGTTCTATGCCTGGGACAGCGCAACGGCACTGCGGTTAGCCTATACCTTTAGCGACGCCGCTTTTACGAAGTATCGTGCGCTGTTATCGTGTCCAAAGACACTACCATCCGCTTTAATTATCTAGGCGCAACTAGGGCTAGCGCCGAACTCCATATAACACGTCCAGCACTCGATAGTGACGGACACCTACTGTGGCGGCTTCGCGCAACTAACACGCGCAATAAGGTTTACCAGTATCAATCTATCACACAGCAAAAAGAAACCAACTAATTGAATCATTTCTTCTTTTTCAAACGTTACGCGCGTGTGGGAACGGATGCACATTGCACAAGGCGGTGCCGCTCACGGCCAGCGCCGCCCTCAGTCGGCATTCCCCACCTCCATCGCTTTTGCTTTTACTGTCCAGCCCGATCTAGCCGGCGGCTCCTGGCGGCCGCGCCACGGCACTCCCAAAACGCTTCGCGAAGGATGGCGCCTTAGCCACGCTGCACATGTCACGCCATGAGGCGCGCGCACCGGCTGCAAGGCGAGTTTGCTTGTTGCTGTGAAAGGATAAGTGGTGTCGAGGTGTGGCGCAATAGAGTTTAGGGCGCCGCGGAACGCACGTGAGATTGGCGAGCGTCGGCCGAAGAGGGTTTGCTGGTCGGGGGTAATGTCACTGGCAGGAGTAGCGCGTCAGGACTGAAGAGTGATTGGGTGGTGGTACCTTCCGAAAGTATATTTGGGGATTGTTGCGGTCGAGCTGCGAGATAAGATGGAGAGTGCATGAATTGTGTGAGTGGTGATACTTGTGGTCGCTCTCTATCTTGGGTTCTGCCGCCATGCCAACGGTGCGGTCGGTGTCGCGTTAGCCAGCTGGATTACGTCATCGCACTGTGCCAAGCTATCTCTCTCTGCGCCGCAGACACGTGATGGCAGGTCTGATGGCTCGCACACAGCATGCTCTGGCTTGTACCTATACATAGAAATTCGCTGCTGTAGCGGCAAGCAGGCCACATGCCGGCCGCGATCGTCTTCCGGAACATGCGGAACGTTGGAGATCTTCTGCGGACATTATCTGCCAGATCAGTAATCATGACGTACTGCACGTTTCGGCAATGCCACGGTCAACCATGGTAGCGTAGACTAAGCGTACCCGTCAGCTGCGAGGCACGCACGGCGGATCAGGTACAAGCACCTGCGAGCTGACGGGCGATCGCCTGGAATACTGGTCTAGAAAACCGCGTTCCATGGCTCGACTCTGCTTTGCCTGGTACTACCAGAGTCCAACTGTGGGTGACAGCGCTGACACGCCTGGTGGCCAGCCAATCAGAGAGCAGCTAGCTCGCCTTGGGGGAGCACAGGGGTGCTCGCTCAACCCGATTGTCTCAACCCAGTTCCAACCTCTGTCTTGGACCTCTGCCCTCAACCCCCCCACTGCAACAACTGCACAACCCCAATCCCCACGCCAACACTCCAGGCCGCTTTTTCGTCGCTCTTGTCCTACCGCATCGCATCGCCTCTCGAGCCTGTGGCCCGTCCCCATTGAGTTTGGCGCTGCATACGGGCCCCTGCCGTCGCTTTAGTCGCATCGTACGATAATCAGGCCACCATCGTCAATTCTTCGCCCACCACCAATCCTCTTGCTTTCGCGCCCCAGGGAATAGCGAAAATCCCGGCAAAAAGCGTCGCTCTCTGTACCGCAATTCCTTTCTTTCCGCCCCACCCTGGCCGGGCACAGTACCCACTGACAGCGCGCGGCCGGTCACCTGTGTACCAGATTGGATTGCCTGGATCGCACCGCCGCAGCTTGAGGAGTGAATGGCATGATCCGACCTGTGGCTCGTAGATACGGCAACTGGTAAGACCGCATTTCGTCTTTGCCTCTCTTTCCCACTGTGCTTGCTGCAGTCTGGCTTTCCCCACTGTCTTGTGTTTGGTCGTGAAATCATTGTCGCCGTCGTTGTCGCAGCCCTGTTGCTGCACTCACCTCGCCGAGCATGGCCTCCGACCCCAATGGCAGCCCCGACGATGGGCTTGAGCTGGAAAGAATCGCCGTGCGTGCTGCAGGCGCACCCGCGCAAATTGAACGCTGGCTAACTTGCAGTCGTGCTCTAGGTTGGTCCGTACTGTGTGTTTGACAACTACCAGTTTCCTCCGAGCCCCCAGGCCAAGCCAAGTCGTCCGCCGCTCCCCGAGCTGAAGCAGGCTGCTAGCGACATGGAGGATCCCATGCTGTCCACTAATTACCCCTTCAACAACATGCGCGCTCCGTGGCTCACCTCTGCTGGAGACGACTTGTCGCTTGCTGCCCCCTCTGACGACATGTCCAACTGGAACGAATGGATGCAATACAACCCCGCTGCCGCGTCGTCTCAGCACGCCCAACCTGTCGAGGCCAAACCCGCGACCACGCAGGGCCCCACAGCCTTCCTTGAACCCGGCCAGCAACAGTCGTCGCCTTTCAACCGCCCCCAACAGCCACAATCGCAATCGCAGCCTCCCAACTCCATTCCCATATCCGCTCCAATGTATTCGCAGCCGCACGGTGCGGCTTTTACCTTTGGCCAGAGCATCGAAGTCCCTCCGGCTTTCGACTTCAACGGCAACCCGCTCAGTTCGCCAGCCGACGCTGAAGTGCAGCAGCCGAATGGCTTCTACTCGCCGCCCATGTGGCAGCAACAACAACAGCAACAGCAACAGCAACAGCCACAGCAACAACAGCAGCAGCAGCAGCCACAGCAGCAGCCACAGCAGCACATGCCCGACAGTAATTTCTTTCCAAATTCACGTTATGATCAATCAACTCATGTCGCGCCACCACCCCCTGCGTCGACACCAAGCCTTCATCACAGCCCTGAATCGCTGAACAACGGACGAGCCAGTTCATCATCATCACATTCATCACCAGAACCCGTTCCCAACGCAAAGAAGAGGAAGTCGATAGAAGAGGATGATGATGACCTCGACTCAGCTCCGGTCGGCAAGGGTCACAAAGGCCAACCGCCGAAGAAGACAGCGCACAACATGATTGAGAAGAGGTATCGGACAAATCTCAACGACAAAATTGCCGCTCTACGTGACAGTAAGTCTCCCACGATCTAAACACCACCACGAGCAGGACCCCCACTGATTGTCATAGGTGTACCCAGTCTCCGTGTCATGTCACGGCCGAATGGTACAGAGGAGGATGACGACCCAGAAGACCTTGAAGGTCTGACGCCTGCTCATAAGCTGAACAAGGCCACGGTGCTATCGAAAGCAACCGAGTATATTCGGCATCTAGAGAAGCGCAATAAACGCTACTTCGAAGAAATCACGACCTTAAAGGGACGGCTGGAGAGCTATGAAAAGATGGCCATATCTGGACCCATGGCATTGCATGGAGCCGTCAGCACACCTGATGGCAGCAGATATCAGGAAGATCCCTTCATGCAGCAACACGGTCTGCCCATGGGCGGACCTCCTCAAGGCATGATACCTGTCCCCGAAAACATTGCTGCTCTTCAACGCGGATTGCCACCACAACAACATTATGCGTCTGCATACCCGCCCTACGCTGGAGGCTCGCGTCAAGTTGTTACTGGTCCTCCCATGGTCAACGGACGCCGCACTAGTGCGATGATGGGTAAGCTCATGGTCGGTTCTCTCGCGGGTCTCATGATCCTCGAAGGATTAGTTGAACGCGAAGAGTCAGAGAGTCCGGCCGGTCGCGGCCTCTTCGCCATACCAATCAACCTGGCCCGCATCCTTGCTCCACAAATCTCGATAGGCGCGTCTACCACTCAGCTTCCTCTTGCAAAGCTTCTGCTTGTGTTTGGAGCGTTCTTCTATCTTCTCGCTCCGTTGTTCGATGCTAGATCGAAGCCAAAGAGGAAGGCTCCGCCTGGGTTCCTCCTGTCGCCTGCCCCATCACTTGCCTCTCCTGTTGAAGTGCGCCGCGCTGCTTGGCTTACTGCAATCCAAACGGTGTGGGTGCCTCAGCATAACTTCATCCTCGAGGTAGCAGCCCTCGGCTTGAAGACACTGAAGCTCAGCACACGCAAAATCATTGGTGAGGAAGGATTCACAAGAATCACGGGCATCACAAAAGAGCAAGAAGCAGCGCGCGTCAAAGCCTGGGAAATCGCTCTTGACGCTCAACTCACAGGAGGTGATGCGGAGATCAGCAAGAATCGACTCGTCTTAACATTGATGGCTTCTGGCACTCTGCCGGATACTCCGGCACGCCTGATGCTCAAGGCGTTGCATATCCGTGTACTGTTGTGGGAAATTGCCAACGCTGGTCACGGTTCGTGGTGGATGGTGGACGACCTTAGTGCCAAGTTGGCCCGGAGTTACTGGAATATGGCTCGCAGTGAGCACAGGATTGCTACGAACCTGGCCTCGAAACAAGGCAGCAATGCCCAACCTCTGCCAGACCACCTGGCCTCTCTTATCGAGCGGGAATGCGACGACGTTCTCGTCCCTGCGATTGTGCAACGCGCCTACAACCTCGCCTGGAATAGGCAGAGTGCCGAGAAGACCGTCATCGATCCTCCTATGGACGGCGTTGTCGAAGACTCCGCCATCTGCTCGCCGCTTGACGCGCTTGCAGCATGGTACTCCAGCCTCACCCTCAACAAAGCACTCGCCAGCACCCTCGCAACAAAGAGCTCCTCGCCAAAAGACCGCGTCATCTCCGATCTAGACCGCGCCCTCCAATCCGCTCCACCAAACTCCCAAGCCCAGCTCCGCGCCCTAGTCGCTCAAGCCATCATCCTCGACACAGACCGCGAATCCCACATCGCAACAGCCCTCAAAGCCCTCCCCACAACCTCCCCCACAACCTCCCTTATGAACCCCGTCGACAACGCCCCTGTCGCCCCAGACATCCGCAAAGCCCTCACCCTCGCGAAATGCATCTCCCTCGCCGACCACCCTGCTTCCCGCTCCCGCGCCACCGCCCTCATTAATAATACCTTCCTCCCCGAAATCACAACCACCCTCCTCTCCTTTGTTGCTGCGCACAGGCTCTTGTCGACGTTCATGGACGACCACGAGCTCCGCACGGCGGCGTCGGAGGGCCTAGAACGTATTGCTAAGGGATTACGTATGTGGATTGGGCATGGGACAGGGGAAAGGAGTGGGTTGAGTGGTAAGGCAAGGCGGAGGGTTGTTAAGGGCTGTTTGGAGGCGAGTATGTTGCTTGTGGGTGTTAAAAGTGAGGAGGTGGATGATGGGTATGTTAGTGCGAGTGTCAAGGACGACTAGTCGTGTCGTGTCTTGTCATGTGCGTGTTGTTTCTTTCACCTACTTTTTTTTTCTTTTGTTAGTTACGTTCGCGTATATGGGTAGGGTTGGACTGGCGTGGAACCTGGGATGCGTTATATATACCATATGAATTGGCGTTGGTGAGGTTTCTTTGGCTGGAGGGGTGATGGGTGACGGGTTACGGTCTTTTTGGGAGGAGGTGAGGAGGGTAGATAGTGAATAGAGTGGTTGTTTTATATTAGTTCATGATGTGAATGTGGACGTGCACGTACAGTGTTGAGATTCTGGGCGAGGCAAGTGGTGATATATATCTGAGGGGATAATATGTACTCTGTAGCTGGTGCTAGGCACAGTTGGTAACGAGGGTTTGTACGGACCTTCATCTTTATTCTAGAACTGATGCCTAGCCTTCGCTGCTTTATCGTTCATTACCCGCGTCCCCAGACCAGCACTAGTCCGATAAGCCTCTGCAATGCAGAACCCATCAGGCAGCCTATCTACTTTTCACGGGGTGGATATTTTTTCGTTTTTTTTTTTTTGGTCTCATCGTAGTTACAACAACGCAACTCTATAACTACTGCGCTAGACGATACCTAAAAAAAAAAAGGGGGAGGGGTAGACAATAACCAATGTTGGTTGGTTATGGGCTATAGAACAGCGTACATATATTACAGCGGCTTTCTACTACCTTGCAATGGTTTAGTGATCTAGTTTGTTGGGCATGAAATGATAGCCTCGATTCAATACAGCTTTGCCACACCTAGTCGAAACTTCACTGCCACGTGAAAACGATAGACTTGCAGTTTGTTTATTCGGAAGTGGCGGATGTTGGGGGGAGGGGGGGGGCAGGGATAGTAGAGGTGTAGGATTACGTGCATGGAAGGTGTGGATGTGAGTAGTGTAAGGATTCCTGTGGTTGGGGCTGGGAATAGTAGAATATAGACAAGGAGGATAGAATATATGTAAGATTGTGTAAGACTTACTCTCTCAGGGTTGCAGGGTGCGTATTGTAGGCCCTTTTTTACTTCGTGTTGGGGATCACTTTATCGAGCTTAGGTGAAGGGCAGTTACGCAGGACTAGGGATGTGGCGTGTAATATCATTGTTGGGAGTGGAACAGTATCCGCTTAGTGAAGATTATGCGTGATTAATAATATATCTAGATGTTGATTGGATGTGTGATGGACGTAGTTGGGCTGAGATAAGTAGTGACTTGTAGATTTCGTGGAATACGGAGGTTATATTGCAGGTAGTAGAGTAAACGCTTTCTATCTTATTCATTTACCGTGTGTCCTGTGATATGGTTTGGCATAAACTACATCAGGTAATTGCCGCTATGTGAGATAGGATACTCGTGAGTCAACCTACCTGACATTAACCAATGCGCTTAGTTCAACCAGAAAGGTTTTCAAGAGCTGCATATATCTACTCAAAGACTACAAAGTAGTTTTCTTCTTATCCTCTCCGAACACATGGGTATCATCAAAACATGACCTACTTCCAGCAGCGACAGACGCAAACACAAGATACTACCCAATCGCTGACACCTCACTGCCACATAACAACAACAGCACTCAGCACCACCAGGCTCCAAACCGCCAACGGCGACTCGCGCCATCCGGCAGCTGGCTTGTCCGGCCCTGCCTGGCCCTGCCCGCCCGTACCAACAATCCGACACAAAACAGTAGGGTCACTCTGATTCCCCGCAACACTGCCTTTATCCTGAAGGTTCAGCACAAGTACATGCAACGCGCTCCTCGCCCGATCAAACATGGTCAAATTGCCAACCGGGTACGTCCACGACGTGTGGTAGTACCACGTATCCCCGGGTCTCACCGGCGCAATTGCAAAACTCGCATTTGGGGATTTTTGTGTGTTGAGATCTAATGGTGGGTTTAGCGCGACTCCTACATCTACTGGAACGATTGAACGCACCAAACCCGCCGCCAGCGCTGCTGCGGTATATCTCATCGCCGTTGATGTCGAATGTGTTCTCGCAGCCCGTGAGTCCCGTGGCTCTGAGAAGCGCGTCTTTGGCTACGGCGTTGGCGAGCGACTGCGTGCACTGAGCGCCGAGGATGGCGTTGCAGTTGCCATTGTCCTTGTCGTGGTAGCGATCGGTGATGTTGGCTGGTTTGTTGGAGATGAAGGCGCGGAATTGGAGGGCCATGTTCAGCTTGGTTAGGTAGGACTGCAAGTCTTTGGAATCGTCGGGCCATTGCAAATCCCATTGTGTATTTGTAGCGCGAAGGTTGCGGGAGTTGGCTGAGATGTTGTGGGCATCGTAGTAGGAGCCTGGGACGGCGAGGTCGGTGATGTTGACTCGCCACGTCCAAGTTTCGAGCGTGTTGTTCTGTGTCCGTGTGAATCTGAGTGAAGTGGTTGCATTGGGGTTTCGGCCGGCTTCGAAAAATATCTTGTATGCTTCTGGTTCAGTTCCTGTTCCTGGTTTCAGTGGACCAGACGATGGGAATCGATAGCTTTGCGCCGAAGAGAATGATATGAATAACGACGATAAAAGCATACTGGTCTTCATTTTGATATTTCGATCCGATATTCTGGATGTGAGTAAACTACTGAAAGTAAATAGAGTGAGCGGAGGCTTTGTGGTAAATCTCTCGATCTTATCGTGGCGCAGTCCAATCGAGGCTGTGTATATGAAGCGCATGCCGTGAATATAAAGATTGCGGGATTGAGTAATAATCCCTAGTGCCATTGCCGCAAGGCGTCCATTGTCTAGAGTCCATCGAGATGGCCAGCATAATGGTTGCGTAGTTCTGCAAGATGCCTCGTGGCAAAAGATACGAAATGGAGTGTTAGGCCTCCCAACTCGTGTCCAGTTAACCCCGGTGGTCTTACGAGATCCTCTTTTACCAATTGAGAAGAGTGTGTAACATAATCGATCATTTCATTCATTGCTGCTTACTCAGGCATCTCGTCTCATCTGTAGATCATTGTCCAAATCCTCGAACTCACATTCCGAAGAAAGTAAATTATTAATTAATCAAATAACGCCATGCCCTCTGCGTGAATATTTTGGTAGTAGTAATGTAATTTCGTTTGTGAATTATAACTGAATTATGATGCCATGTCTACTTTGTGTTGATGGCGCTCATAGCTATGCCCACCCATATTAGGAAGGACGTGTATCTCCAAATAGAGTGCGATCACCTACAATAGAAATGTGATTATAAACGCACAGCTGCTGCTTATGCCTTGGAAAGTGATTCTCTTGCATTCGCATAAGTTGATTTTCATGTTTTCGACCTATTAACCTTACCTTTTCCAGGGACGTTCCACGATTACAGAAATTTTCATGGTAGATAGAATATGTATTGGGTACGAGAGATAATAAGGGTATACCATCCCCTATTGAGGGATAGAACTATTGTTTATCAAAGGAATTGGAGGTATTAGGAGAAGATCAAGGCCCTTAGATCCTATTTCCAAAGATTTTGTATTATATAGATTGCTCTAGTTATAGTACTATACTATACTGCAGTAAAATCTTTATAATAAATGCACTTTCCGATATATCTACATTGAAAGCTCTATGTACAGATCGAGCTTAATCCTTCAACACATCCCTCGATTTCCCACGCTCTAGTTAACCTTAGCCTGGGACAAGTTGTCAATTTGATTGGTACCGTCCTGGATCTTTCCATTGGGCGTCTTGAATCGGCACAGAACACCGGAGCGTTCCTTGACGGCGTTGTCGCACGTCAACTGGTTGTTCGCAACGCAGTTCAAAGCGCCATTGCCTGGTATAGATCAGTATTGCTCCGTCATCTGATAAACAAAAATTCTATAGAACGCTTTGTACTTACATGCAGCAGGGCCTCCAGGCACACACTTGCCAGCGGCACCGTTGACAGTGCAGGCATCTTGCTTCAGGGACCGGTTGGGAATGCAGCAGACGCCGTTGGCGGCCTGGCGGGTTTCGATCTCGCTACGGGCGACGCTGTAGACACCCTCAACATCGGTGATGGCGGCAGAAGAGACGGCGATGAGGCCAAAGAGAACGGCGGTGAGGGAGAACTGCATTTTGACCGAAATTTATTTGTATGGTATTGTAAGGATTGATGTTGATGTACGAGAAGTGGTTTGCGGTGAAAGTAATCCGCACAGCGGGAAAGAATAGACGAATGTAGGTCTGAAAATTGGAATTGAAGACTGGCTTGGAAAAATCGAAGAGGAAACGGCTGTTTGTCTCTATTTATGCTACAAGATACTGTATGGTCTGAGCAGCGCCGCTACTATGTGTCTCATGAATCGCTATGCATGTGGCTATGTCCGCATCTAACGGCAACTATTGTGCATCGCGTAGGCCCCTTAGCCCGGGCTGAAGCTCCTGATCTGAGTGAAGCGCTTCAATCGACTCGCAATAGCAGGGGTATAACCGCTCGAAGCATAGAAATAGCCATCGTATTATGCGACAGTAGGTCTAAGCGAGCTATGTGGAGTATGCCGCATGCCTGGGAAACAGAGGCTATAGCTTCTACCGAACGCTGTGGAATAAAACCTGCACTGAAGCCTTGGGAAACAAGCTTAGCAAAGTCGATTTTACAAACAGGAACGACGAAATTTGAGAAGTTGAACGACCGGACCAACCAAAGAAGCGCAATTCGCATAGCTGCTGATAAAACTCCAAACAGTGCGCATTGCGTGACTTGAGACGTCAGAAAATCTGAGGCACGCTAGGATGTCGGCAAACCTGAGGCGAAGACGAGACACAACAGACTGGTAACACAAAAAAAGAGCATCAAAGGGATACCTAAATATCCTCCCGTCGTACATGCGTCCTGCTGCGTGTTCCACTCTCCCTCTTATGTTTGTCTTCTGGCATAACTGCTGTTCACAACGTAAAATATGTTGCGCTCTCTCGTTATGACAGGACGTAGGGGTATTCAGTACATGAGTGGTACTGGGCTTGTGCATGCGTATAGGGATATTAGGAACTCTGACAGCAGGTTCGGGTTTGTACTTAGGAGAGTAAAGAGGCGGTAACTAGAAGTAAGGCGAATTTTTAATCATATTACTCAAAGCGATTGGATTAAAAAGCGTCATACGAGGGGCACTTTTCCCTGAAATGGACAAGCGCATCCAACAACATTATTAATCTGTACACCCGCGTTAGCCTCCTCAGCCAGACCATGCTTCGAGTCGGCCATGTTAAAATCTAGATTCCCTTCCCATTTGCTCAACAAATTTCGGTGGCTGTGGCCGTGAGCCTCATACCTCATACATTAGTCTTTGCAGTTGAGTTTAATTTTGCAACTCTGCTTCCGACACCCTCACGCTAAGACCGAAGATTTGCTTCCCCGCTATTGTCGGACCAGCGCGGATACGACCCATAAGTGCGGTTTTTAAACCGATTGTGCTCCGATCCGGCGTGCGTAGAATCGGAATTGTGATTGGAGATGGGTTTGCTGTGAGGGTTTGGTTTCCTGGCTGGGCGCGTCTCGCTAATTCGATCAAGTGCTGTTGGAACGCCGCTGGAGTGGCCCGAGGCACAAAAGGTTGCGTCCCATGTCAGGTCGTGGGGTATCGAGGTATGATGAACAAGGAAATGATAGTGTCAGGAGTAATGGTTTTAGTAGCAACTGCTTGCGATATGGCAGAATGCCAAGGGCAAAGAAAGAGATGCGCTGCTTTGGGGAGACGAGGTACATCATCCACTCAAAGTGTGGTGAATAAGACTGATCGGCGGCTAGGTCGAGTACCTGGTGGTTTGTTACGATGAAGCCGGCCATAAAGTTCGACTATCTCTCCGACAGGCAGATATCTTGGCAGCACTTGCTACGGATGAAAAGTTACTCCAGCAAGGGGGTGGAGTGCCTGATGTGCAGACTGGAGATGCACAGTGAGGATTAGAACTACGCCAAACGACGAAATGTTAACTCGTATAGGGGCCACGAAAACCCTGCACCGGTATTCCACCCGGAGTTTGGTAGGTTCATGCTTGAAGCAACTCCTGGAAAACCATGGGGTATTGGATTCAAGGATCTATTAGACGTTGAACCGAACATGAAGTGGAGGTAAAATGAAACCGCACAACAACCTCAAACCGTATACTCATCCTTTCCACAGACGAAAGATTGCTAAGGAGCACATGGCGGCCTCCGAGTTTCCCATTACGTTGACAACATTTCCCCGTCTTGGATCGCCTGACTGCACTGTGCCCTCTTTCCCTGTTTCCGGGCCAAAGCTACGCTCTCAATTTGTCCCAGACGAAATAGCAAACCCGCACATCCGCTTCCCAACCCTCGCAGCAAACATCCGCTCCCGAAGAGGAAGAAAGGTAGAAGTCAATGTACCTGTTTTCAGGGATGAAAACACACCATGGCCATGGAAAGACCCCACTGTCAACTACGATCTGCACAAATGGCCAGAGGATGATGATGTTCGAAACGGCGCTGCAAAGGATAACTTTATCCACATGGATGCAATGGCGTTCGGCATGGGAAGCTGCTGTTTACAGATTACCTTCCAAGCGAAAAACATCGAGGAGGGACGACAAATGTACGACCAACTAACCCCCCTGGGACCCATCCTCCTCGCCCTCACCGCCGCCACCCCTATCTACAAAGGCTTCCTTGCCGACACCGATGTCCGCTGGAACCAAATCAGCCGCGCAGTCGACGACCGCACGCCCGAAGAGCTCGGCGAAAAGGTACCCATTCCAACCCCCAACGCCCCGCCTAGAACTAACACTCACAGCCCCTCAAACACAACCGCTGGCGCCTCCCCAAGTCCCGGTACGCCTCCAACTCAACCTACATCTCGCAGGACCCCCGACTGCGCCCGGAATACCTTGACCCAACCCTCATTGTCGACCCGGAGCTCAAACAACGCCTGCTGGACGGTGGCATGGACGACCTGCTTGCGACCCACTTTGCCCACCTCTTCATCCGCGACCCCATTGTCGTTTTCGCCGAGGACCTACAGACCCTCGACCGCACCAAGGCCGACCACTTTGAGAACCTCCAGTCCACGAATTGGCAGCACATGCGCTTCAAGCCGCCGCCGCCAGGCTCCGACATTGGGTGGCGCGTCGAGTTCCGGCCCATGGAGATACAAATAACCGACTTTGAGAACGCAGCGTTTGCCATTTTCATCGTGCTGGTGACGCGCGCGGTGCTCTCGTTTGGGCTCAACTTCTACCTGCCGATTCAGCGGGTCGCGGAGAACATGGACACGGCGCATGTGCGCGATGCCGTGGCGCGCGAGCGCTTTTGGTTCCGCCGCGATGTGTTTGCGGGCGCGCATGGTGCCAGTCGGCCGGGGACGCCCGAGGGGCCCGTCGACGACGAGTATGCGCTCATGAGCATCAACGAGGTCATCAACGGGCAGGCTTCTGGCGGGTTCCCTGGGCTCGTTCCGCTCGTCGAGTCGTATCTGGACAGCGTAAATGTGGATGTCGAGACGCGGTGCGAGCTGGCGACGTATCTGGATTTGATTCGCAAGCGGGCGAATGGCACGTATTGGACGGCAGCGAAGTGGATTAGGGAGTTTGTACGCGGGCATAAGGAGTACAAGGGGGATAGCGTGGTTGGGGAGGGCGTGACGTACGATTTGGTCAAGGTTGTGGAGCAGATTACGAGGAATGAGGGGAGGGATGGGGTGGGGGGTGAGATGTTGGGCAAGAGGCGATGATGAGTTGCGTTCTGCTTGCTGGCGTTGTATTCTGGCGGATGCATACCATGTTTTGTAAATAAGACGGTATAGACTTTGTCGACTGAACCCCACAGAAACACAGTACATGCACTTGAGTTCTTTGAGAAAAAAAAAAAAAAAAAAAATTCATGAGTATACAATCCAGCTTATGCGGAAACGACCAGATCCCGTGCAAACTCCAACCCAATAGTCTATCCCTAGCCCTTTCGCTCAGTCTCCAGTCCACCACCACCACCACCACCACACATGCCATCACATAACCACACACTGCGGCCCCCCCATCGGCTTCTTAACAATCGGGTGTCTCAGCCCCGTCTCGCTCCGCGCATCCACCTCGCGCGTCGTTCTCCCGACAGTACTTATCGGCTGCACGACTCCTTTGTCGAAACAAGGCACAACGGGCGCAGCTGATACAATGGATATGAAAGCGTGCAGTAGGACCAGGGAAATGAGGAGCGTCATTGTGTTTGTGTTTGCGAGCATCAAGGCGTCTCTGGTTGTGATGTGTTTTCTTGCGATGGTGTGGAAATTCGGTATGTGCAGGTCGATATCCTGTATCGGGCGTTGAAAAGAAATGGTTGGGTTGTGGGTGGTCTAGGGTATCGAGGGGGGGGGTTCGTGTGCAGAGGTATATATATGGGCGGCATTGTTTATCTATTGTCACTCTTACTATTGTACTCAAGTCATGGGGGTGGGAACAATTGGGTGGGTGGGTGCCTGCTTAGTATTGTTGGGTATGTTCACTTGTTGGCATTGTTCGCTGAGCAAAGGTAGGTAGAGTGAGTGCGGTTAGTGGTAGTAGTATTGTGCGAGTGAGCTAGAATTCGTGGGGATTATTTGGTGGCGTTTTTGGTGGCACTGATTGTGGTGATATGTGGCATAGATGGCAAGGGAGGCCGAGCTGATGATCAAGGTGAGGCTGATATGATATATTGTACCAGGTTCTACGCACACGTGCACAATTGAGCACGAATCTAGTTGAAATTGGGGTTGTTGGGCAGCGACAGGTGAGGAAGGTACGTCTTGGAATTTGCCACTGACACGTGATGAGGCCTGTCTGAGGTGTCAGGTCCACGGACATGTGCTACAAGGTGGGGTGTTATTCCTACGCCTTACCAATAAGAGCGTGTAGACTATTGGCCGGCAGGAATGCAGGTAAGGCAAGGAGACAGACACATTGTTTTGTACTCCATCCACCCCGATAGGATGAATTCAATGCAATCTACCAGGCGCATACTACGCAGTAGACTAGTCAGCTGCTACAGAGGTACAGCACAGTTAGCTATCGCTATCTATCCGCATCGGGTAGGGCTGGTAGCCTGCACAACCGTCGCGAGGATCCTGGTAGGTGGAGATGTTGATCGTCGTTGATTACCAAAGACCGCTTTGGCAGAGCGATGCATGGCCTGGTAGATAGCATCATCAATCTATTGCCGACGTTGGGGCGGGGCAGCCTCAGTTCAGTGGCTCAGGGTGGAAACAGGCGGCGTGATGGTGGGCAGCGTATGATGGGCAGGATAGGATTGAAACAAGATTGAGCAAAGGGTTGTGTGACTGGTGCGGCATGATTTGGGGAGTGCCTGAATCAAAGATTGGGGGGCATGCAAGGGGCTCCCCGTCCCCGCGTGCAAGCAGCGCAAGCATCGACGGTGGGAAGCCGACTTGGCAAGCGTTCCTGCAGGGCCGCTGCTACCGAGATTGTGCACATTAGATGAGACGGTTGCGACAGAGGGGGCAGCCCGAGAGCTCCGGAAGATGAAACAGTTCGCAAGTCAAGCTGGAGCAGATAGACTGACGTCGACTGCAGTGGCAAAGGATCAAAATCGCCGAGCTGCAGGCTGCAGTCGGCGTGCGTGTCAGACAGGCCAGGGCCGGCGTGTTGTCTTGCAGAGCTGGTTCTGCGGCGGCGAGACGGACTTGGGCTGGGTGAGCTGAGGCGCTGACATGAGAGCTGGCGCTAGGCCGGATGCAGACAGGCGTCGCAAGCTCGCGCCCCTGCAAATACGACACGCTCAGATTCATGCTTTGTGTGGCCTGGGCAGGCCAAGTGGCAAGAGCAACAAGCAGTGCCTGGCTGGCCGATGGCAGAGCATGTTCGTGCCATGGCTGCGGATGGCTGGTGAGATGATGGTTGATGCCGTTGCGAGGGTGTGCGTGTGTATATTTAGACGTGGCTGGAGACAGGGCGCCGGCGCGCCACGTGATTGGCCGCTCGCAGGTGAACATGTGCCTGTCTTGTGCGTAGCCGCCGTTTGCTCGCTGGCTGACGGCCAACGACTGGCCCACGGCGGCGGCATAGACGCTATCAGAGTCGCACGGCGGGTCTTGCGGTGTGCGCGAGCAGAGCCGGGCGAGCAATGAGAAGGCCTGTTTCAACGACAATGTTTCGCGCGCCGGCCTCCCTTGCTCGTCGTGCTCGCAGGCAGCAAAAAGGCAACGAACGCACGCTGCCCATGGCTAGATAGTACGGCTGGATTCGCTACGCGTACGCCCCTCGCCGCGCATGAACAACGAGCCCGGCGGGCAGGCCAGGGCGCGCTCCTGGAATCCCCAATCCAATGGCCCTTGGCTGCCAGCGTTTCAAGCCTGCCTCGATTGCTGCAGCCTCCTGGCGCTAGGCCCGCAGGGATACCATGCCCGCCAAGCCCCTCTAGCCACCCTCCCGCCGTCCAACCATCGCGCCCTTTCATAACGAGCACCTGGCCCGCCGTCCCCATTGCCTCGCTCGCTGCTCGCTTCTCGCTGCTCGTCACCTTTTCTCCTGGCCCTCCGTCTCCCATCTCCATCCACCCTTCTTCCTTCCTCGAGCCCTCTCTTCATCGAGCCCTCTCTTCTCTCTTCCTGCTCTGATTCTTTGGACCAGCTTTTACTATCCTAATCACCACTGCACGAGCGCGCCAGTATCGTTGCTCCCGCCCTGAGAAGACCCTGCACAGCCAGTCGCATCACCCTGTCTACTTATCTTCGCCGCTCCTGCCAACCCACCACTCCTCCCATTCCGGCCTCTGCGACCAAGATCTTGTTAATAGCCCCAACTGCTTCGCCCGTCGGCCGCCTTCACTCTTCGCCTTATAGCCAGATCATTGCGATCCGTAATCTCGTAATCTCCAGCCCCTCTGTACAGCTGCCGCTTCCGTCTGGTCTTTGATCGCTGCCAGCTCTTCCTGGACCGCTCGCAGACTCGCACTATCCAAATATCTTCGCTTCTCTATCCTTTCTCTGTTTGTGCCCTTTAGAATAACAAAATGAGCATGGACGCTGGCGGTCTTGCTCAAATGTCATACAACAACTTCCAACCCCAGGGCGGCATTGGCATGCCTACCTCGAGTTTTGCTTCTCGAGGCAAGGGTGCCGCTCTGAAGCGCCTCAGCCTTGCTTCTCCGCCCAAGGTTGCTCCCATTGCCGAGGACTCGGTGGCTACTCCTCGCACGAGCCGCTCCCATCTTCTGGCTGGTCTTCGCACCGCCCCGAAGACGCCGACGTCTGCTCAGCCTCCTGCGTCGGCGCCCTACTCGCAGAACCAGCATAACCTTGCTGCCGGCAACGCCAACCGTTTCCCCAGGCAGAACGTGAACCGCGCCAACCAGGGCGTGCCCCAGACGGCCATTGGCAACAGCTTCCCCGGTGCCAACCAGTACAACCAGCAGCCTCAGGCAATGGTATATGACCAAGTTCTTGCCCCTCCGTCTGTGCAGTATGACGATGCTGAGATGGACCCCAACATTGCTGCACAGTTGCTGGCCACCGAAATGTACCTCGCCCAGAGACAGCAGCAGCTCCAGCAACAGCTCCTCACTCTGACTGCCCAGCAATTCGGAAACATGAACATGAATGGTATGCGTCAGCAACAGTACTCAAACCAGTACAACCCGCAGATGAACGCCTATGGCCAGCAGTTCCAGAACCCCCCTGCTATCCAGGAAACTGGACAGCCAGGCTTGTACATTGTCTTCAACCAGCTTACTGGCCAGTACCAGTACATCATGGACCCCAGCGTCCAGCAAGACAATGGTGGCGATCTCCAGAACCATAACGGCACTTCCAACCTATCGCACTCCCCACCTCCGCCAACCCCGAGTTTTACAGGCTCCCCACCAAAGGTTGATACTCCGGTGCTTCACGTGTCTCCTCCCAATGAGATCAACCCCAGCCCATGGGGCTCGCGTAGTGCGTCTCCCCCCAAGAAGTCCAACACGCCACCCCAAGAGGTCGTTCCACTTCCGCCGCCATCGGCCAACGCCTTCCGCCGCGGTCACAAGAAGAACCTGTCGTCCCTTGCGGTCGATGCCAAGGCTCAGACCCCTGACGGACCCAGGTCTGCCTTTGTGCGACCTGTTGGTTTCCCGGCCACACCGATGACTGGCACTTTCGGCCCTGGTCAGGCCCGAGCTGGAGAGCATCCTGTTCGTCAGCCACGCGGCCCACCTTCGATTGAAGACCTGAGGGAGAAGCCCACCACCAAGCACGAGGGTAGCAAGAACTTTGCCACTCGCCAACGCCGACAGGCCGTAGGCAACCTCGTTCGCGCTGGTATCGGTCGCCGTACGCAGCGCACCAGCAGCGGCAGCGCATCTCCCGAGAGCGACACCTTTGCCTCCTCCGACAACGACTCTGACAGCGTTCGCAGCGGAGGAAGTGGCAGCCTGTCTGGTAAGCCCAGCCTCGGCAGTCTCCGTGCCGTAGCCAACGGCGCAATCGGCTCCGAGCGTAAAGCGTCCCAGGAGCGCTCATGCGACCGTTCTTCCATCAACCGATCCTACACTGCCGACAGTGTCAGCAGCGACGACGGCGCCTCCATCGGCGGAGGCCTAGTCGAGGTTCGCCCCGCTGAGCAGCGCCGCATGCCCAAGCTCGTGCTCACCAGCGTGGAAAAGCGCAAGAGCACTATGTTCTAGCGTAGCCAGAAAAAAAAAACATTGTCAGGATGCATCCATCCTTTGTGCATATTTACGTCGGCGTTGAAACTCCCCCGCCGCAGACCCTTACGGCCCTTACGACCCTTTCCTAGTCTAGTCTTGCTTATCTATCTGTCGTATCTTCATTCTTTGCATGTCACGCGCTGATCATCAGCACTATCTTTCTGTCGACGACCAGTCGTCAAGGCCCTGTGCCGCCCTTTTTTTTTTTCGTGCTCGCCTTTTCCCATGGCCCCTTTTTTTTTTTCCGCAATGTGTTTTAATGAGCGGGGGCGTGCAAGAGCATGCAATGTTCATACCTGAATGGGATTTGGCGCCGGTCGCGCCTGTGGCGGGGCTGCGTGCCGGGTGTTTGGTTGGTTTGGTGAGGGGATATGCAGGATCAGAGAAATGCTATGACACTCGCTTGTTACTTCCGCTCCGCTGTTCTGATCGTGATGTGCTTGGTTCGACGCGGCAAGCCACGGCTCATTGTCGTACCGTACCGTGCCGCTATCGATAAGCGCCATAAGGCTGACCCCCACCACCAACCTCACCCCTCCCTCACTGCGCAACCCCACATCCACATATACCGCCAGAATGTCCACACACCATGTCCTCCCCCCGCCTTTCTCCCCCACAGCCCTCACCCCAATCACCCAAGGCGCCGAAGCCCTCGTCTTCAAATCCACCTTCCTCACCCCGCACACGCCCTGCATCATCAAATTCCGCCCGCCCAAGCCATACCGGCACCCGATTCTCGACGCGCGCCTCACAAAACAACGCCTCCTCGCCGAAGCGCGCAGCCTCGTGCGGTGTCGCCGTGAAGGCGTCAGAGTCCCAGGCGTGCTCGCCGTGGATGTGGACGGCGGGTGGATGGCGATGGAGTACGTTGCGGGCCAAACGGTGCGCGCGGCGCTGGAAGCGCGGCGGGGAGGAGGAGGAGGAGGAGAAGAAGAAGAAGAAGAAGAAGAAGAAGAAGGGGATCCTGGGGAGGAAGAGGAAAGGGGGATAGGTGGGCTGATGCGTGCGATTGGCCGCGAGGTGGGCAAGTTGCATGCGCTTGGCGTTGTGCATGGGGACTTGACGACGAGCAATCTTTTGCTCGACGGCGCCGGGGAGGTGTGGGTGATTGATTTTGGGCTGACGGCTGCGAGCGTGCAGGATGAGGACAA
The DNA here is from genome assembly GCA_028456235.1 of Ophiosphaerella narmari. Lineage (NCBI taxonomy): Eukaryota > Fungi > Ascomycota > Dothideomycetes > Pleosporales > Phaeosphaeriaceae > Ophiosphaerella > Ophiosphaerella narmari. The sequence continues at coordinate 938,653 of JALNQA010000001.1, read as the reverse complement.
GGCGACGGATTTGTATGTGCTTGAGCGGGCGTTTGGGGCGACGCATGCGTGGGCTGAGGGGGCGTTTGGGAAGGTGTTGGAGGCGTACGGGGGGAGTTATAAGGGGGCGAAAGGCGTGTTGAAGAGGTTGGAGGGGGTGAGGTTGAGGGGGCGGAAGAGGAGTATGTTGGGGTGAGGGCGGGACGTTGTCTACGAATTACCTATGGTGTTATTATAGCCGCGCTTCTTCGCCGTCGGCGTCGAGACCGGCTAGGAATCCAACGACGCGCTGCACCAGATCCTGTACCACGGCGTCTGGATCCCCGTTAAGATTGTGGTGCGCGCCCGGCACCACGCCGCCATGCACATCGTCTACGACTCCGCCGCCGCGGCGAACAGCCTTGGTCCACCGCGCAATCAGCGCTTCCTTATCCACTGTCTTGGGCACATACGGGTCTTCACTCCCTAGCAAAAAACACACACGCGTGCGCGCCCCAATGCGCCCAAACGTCCTCGCCAACACCTCGTCCCCCAAATCCGCGCTAAAGTAATCATCGTCCCCTCCAACCGCCAACAACGCCACCGTCCGATACGCACTCATCTGCGCGCCCAACCCCTCGGCCACAAAATTGCCCTCAACATTGACAATCTTGCTTCCCTCCCCGCGCCCCACCATCTCCCTCGCCACATCCAGTATCTCGTCAAACTTGGCGCGCTTGGCAGGCGAAGCAAGTCGTTCCCCCCACGCCTCACGATCGCTCACCCCGCCCTGTAATATAATCCCATCCAGCACCCGCCCTCCCTCCCGCTCCGCACACCCGGGCCCAACAACATACTCCATGGCCCCCTGCGCCCCCGTCGAGTGCCCCATCAGCACCACCTTTCCCCCCCGCCCAGCCCCAAAGTACCCCGCGCACCGCGCCACGTCCCGCGTGTCGCGCGCCAGGCTCCCCGTTGCCCACCCACTGCCCGTCGAACGCGTCGTGACTTCTGCTAGCCCCCAGTTTGGCGGCAGCGACGCGGCGAGCGTGGCGGCGTAGGAGACGGAGAGTAGGGTGTCGCCCAGACCGGGGAGGAAGAGGAGGGTGTGTCGGGGTGGGGGGCGTGTTGGGTGCGGGGTGTGTTCAAAGGCGGTGAGGCGGGAGGTGTAGGGGTGGAGGATGCCTTTGTGGGGGGGCATTTTTATTTTTTTATTTTTATTTTTTTGTGCTGCGCGTCGTGTTTGTGGTGGATGTTTGGTAAATAGAACCTCGAGTTGGGGGGGGTTGGAGTGAGAAACTGGTTGGTTAGTTGGAGAGAGAGGCGGGGCGGGGCTCGGAACGAGTTCCGAGAGCGCGTACGATATATGTCACGTGGGGAGGGGTGTCCGAGGCCAATTGGCAAAAAGCACGTAGGTGTGTGATGGTAAACACTTTTTACAACTCTACGCTATCGTAAGCTTATATTCGATCAAATACTATATAACAAACCATCTAATTTCTCATAACACACACGCATTCATTCCCTTTCTAACACAAATCTCATTACCTACTCACACCCCATCCATCCCATCCCAAACAAAAAACGCCACCGCAATGCAACAAATCCACACTCTACGCCACCTGCCCATCAAACCGAACTTTAACAACCCACTCCTCCCCAAACCTTACACCCTTCCCCCCTCCAATCCCCGCATCCCTCCACGGCCGATCAAACCCAACGTCGACAACCCACACAGCCCACGCGGGATCCCTCCCATTTCCATTCTGCAGGGCCTTTAGGAGACCAGAGCGCGGCGCGCCGAGGCAAACAATGTACTTAGCGCGGACCTCAAGGGGCTCGCCTTCGAGGATGGCGACTTCGCCAGTGGACCCGCCGACGCCCGAGGGCATTTCGACGGCGAGGCAGGCAGCGCGGGACTTATTTGCCCACCCGACGATGGCAAGGACCGCGCGGCGATCGTGGTCAGCGAGGGCGTCGAATTCCTTGTGGCGGCCGAGGAGGGCATCGATAATGAGTTCCGGGGGTGCGTGTAGGCGTTTGAGGGCGTCTTGAGTGTCGGGCCAGGCGCGGACGGAGCCGCCGAATTTGCGGAAGAGGTCGACTTGGCGGCGAACGTCTTTGTCCCAGTCTGTGGCACGCTCGAAGCCGAGGAGGGCGACCATGACTTTGGGCCCGCGCGCTTGGAGGTGCCGGGCTGCGGCTACGGCGCGGGCACCGCCGCGGTGGTTGCCGGCAAGGACTACGATGACGGGGCGGGCGTTGGGGTTGTCGCGTGCCAAGCGTCGGCCGCCTGGATTGATGGCTGTCAGGGCGACTTCAGCGATGCCGCGGCCAGCATTCTCTGCGACTATGTCTTCAGTAAGACCGTAGTCCACCTCGGCCGTCTCCTCCAAGGCAAGGATACTTCCAGGTGTAATGACATGGCATCGACGATCGTTTGAGACCAAACGTAGACAGCCTCGAGTGCTGTTTGAGAGAGGTGAGTCGGGAGGAGTTGCAGTGCGGCCTGGCCTTGGGCTGCCAGTGGCATGTGAAGAAGCATACGGTCGGTTTGTCAAAGATCGGTTGGCACGCGCAAGAAGTCCGGAGCCTGCAAGGTCTATATCTGCCTGTACGGAGCTGCCTTGTCGAGCTGGTGCTCTCTTGACTGATGCGCGTGACATGGCTCGCCGCGAATTCCGACTGCTGCCAATGTCTGAATCATCCTCGGAGCTGGTGTTGGTAGTGCTCATGAGCTTCCGATCCAGCACGTTCTCTGACGGATGTAAATTCTTGCCACCATGCGTACCAGGCCGTGCTATTCGGTTGTGACTGACTAGACGATCCTCATCGGCAGTCGTGTCTTCATTCCGTATCTGATTGAATACAGTGCGTTTGTCGAATTTCGAAAGATTGCCCTGGAAATCGAACTCAGGCATATCTTGGATGTCGGTCGCATCTTCAGTAGCCCACCCGTTGGTGGCATCGAGTGCCTTTTGCCGCCGTGTCTTGGTCTTGGAGGCGTGTGCTGCCGCCAGACCAACCCTGCCCCCAATGACGCCTGGTGTTCGTGCAGTGGGCGGCTCGGCGTCTTGAAGGATAGGTGTATTTCTCCAGCCATTCCCTTTTCTGTCAATAGTTAGCCTGGAACCAATAGGCATATATGGACCATTACATACCCTTTCCGCCCAGCATCAGGACTAGTCTGCATATCCGCACCATTCTTCCTCTCCTGGGCAGCAAGTTCCTTCTTGCGCGACTTACCCCCTCTCCGTGTCTTCTTGCCGCCGTCATCAAGCTTCTGCGGACTTGCATCATCCATTGGCTTTCCCGTCCTCGTCTTATTGATGCTCGCCCTCCGGACGCTTGGCTGCACCGTCTTTGTCTCGCTATCAGCCTCTTCAGCATCAGCAATATCCAGAGATGAGAACGGCCCCTCCAGCGTCGCCGCACTTGGCTTCCTAACATTATGCCCCTTCACACTGCTAACAAAAGGGGAAGTGTGTTTCGGCAATGTTGCACCGCGGGCAGCAACCACAGGCTTAATAGGCGTAGCAGGAGCTTCTTGCGGCGGTGCAGCGAGCTGATTTGGAGCAGGTAGGGTGGAAGTGCGCTTTCCCATGCTCAGAATAGCAGGATCGACAAAAACGGGCGGCTGGGCAGGCGTCTGCGTGGCCTGGATCGGACGCTGCGGCGCCTGGTGCTGAACAGGAGGCCCGGCATTCTGCGACCCTTGCTGCACAATACTAGCAGGATACTGCGAGTACGGAGGCGGTGCGGCAGCAGGCGCAGGCATATTAACCTTGATGTCAGCGATCGCGTGCCCCTCGACCTGGTACGTATTCAACCGCTGTCCTGTCCGTGGAAAAACAACTAGAATAAACGTCAGCAAATCGGTATACCACTAGCCAAGTCAGCGCAATCTCACCATTCTGGAGCGTCAGCGTCGCAGTCTGCGCATTCACGGCTGCGACCATGCCTTCCACGATCGTGTTTGGCGGGTGCTGCAGCGTCACTGCGACGGGGATGCCGATGAGACCAGACGCCATGCTTTCAGGCTGCGCGCGCGGCAATATCGAAAGTATGTTGTTGACTGACCCCCACTTGCGGCAGTTGGAGGTGAGGGCGCCTTGTCGGTCGGCCTTCTCCAAATCATTTGAAGTTCCTATGTACGCCAAGACGCTAGTCAGCGGCCGCTGATGTAAGGGCCCCTATCGGAGGCGCTGCGTCTATCTCGTCTCACAATCCACATGCGAAACTCTCCGAAATCACCCATATACGTAAACGCGTAGTAATTCTATGATTAAATCCGTTGAGTAGTCATTATTCCTTAGCATGCCCACCCAAACCCCATTGCAGTCTAAATTCCAGGGTATCTAAATATAAGGAACTTCGGCCATTAAACCAGCTCCCACATGCACAAAACCCCAAACTGGCACGAGTAGGCCCTCTTGTTGTTCCACGCCTCATAGCTTAGCCCCCTAGCATTCTTGTTACAGAACTCGGTCACGGCGTTGACGGAGATCTTCTGCCCAGGCGCCCCGAGCTCGAGGCGTTCTACGTCCAGCCACCACGTGCGCCCGTCTGTGTTGAAGGGTAGATATTTCGTATTGCGCCCGTCGCGGCCTGCAATACTGAGTAGCAGGACATATGGCTTGCCCTTGCCATGGCGCTCGTGATCCCAGTGTGCGCATAGCGTCGAGAATTGGAAGCGGAGGACGGGTGGCGCCTCTGGGTCGTGGACTTTGAGCTGGAGTTGGGTGGGGTAGATGCTGCGTTCACCGACTCCATGTTCGGCACCACAGTCACTCATGACTTGGACCCGGCCGCCCATATCGTCGCGCTTGAATTCTTCGTATGAGAGGACGCGGCCATCCGTGCGGAACTGATGGGCGTTGTCAGATGGGAAGTGCTTCATGCCAAACTCGTTGTTGTCCATTGTGAACTGCGACGCGTTGAACTTCCGAACATAGCTAGGATGCTTAGCAGAATTCGTTAATTTGTGTGCCAAAACATACCCTTCATTCTTCATCTGGCACCCAAGATGCCCGGCACCCCAGCAAGGATCAATCAACTTCCATTCACCGTTATCAATACACACAGCATTCCACGCATGGTTCGAGTCGAATGCGGGCAATGGCTGTCCAGGTTCCAGAGGCGTGTGCCCATAACCTTTGCTATCTCCTGAGCACACAAGAGCTTGCAAACCGGCCTTCAGCGCCAACGCAGCAAACAAGCCAGCATAGCCTTCGCACACAGCCAAGCCACTTGTGATGGTCTTTTCGGGAGTCGTAGGCGAAACTGTCCCACTGAAGAATGAATGCACATCATAGTCAACGTTATGATGCAGCCATACGAAGATAGCTCGCGCCTTGTCGGTCGGAGAAGGGAAGGGTGAGCAGAGTTGATGTGCAAGCCAGCCCACATCAGAAGACGGAAGTTGCGTCCGCGGGAAACGGGCAGCATGCTCATCAGGACCAGAAAAGTCTCGGCATATAAGGCAAGATCCTACGGCTCCAGGCTTTGGCTTGGAAGCCATGATGGCATCCAGAGTGGGTCTTGAAGCTAGCGGAACAGGTGGTGGTGGTGTCGCAGCAGGGGTGGGTGAAGGTCGATTCTGAGGTACAGGGGGCGGTTCTACGGCTTTGTTATTGAAACCCAGCTCCAGCGCTGACTTGCGTGGCGGTGGAGCTACTATTCTACTCGTTCTGGGCGTGGTTCCGTTGCTCTGAGTAGGCCTACTGGGCAAGGCTGGTGGCTCTGGTGGTGGATCCTGAGTGGTTGACTGCCTTGGTGGTAGCGATGGTCGTGCCGGGAGTTCTGGCGTCTTGGGCAGAGTGGGTGGTAATGAATGACTTGGCACATAGTCTCTCTTGCTCTTCATAGCATTTCGGGTTGCGCTCTTCTCTTCTAATGCTCTTTTCGGTGGCAGTGGCGGTAGTTTTGAGGGATCGTATGCTGGGGCGCGCACTTGGTATGTTGCGCCATTACTGTTGCTTGTGCCGGTCCTAGAGCCCAGCGATAATGTTGAAATGCCCGAAGCTACAGTAGAGATGGACTCGGTCGATTCGCGGCGATGTAGGCTGCGATTGTCCGAGGGCCTTCGTGGCGGCAGAGTAGGAGTCTGTCGTGGAGTGCCATTGTTGCTGGCGTTGTTTCGTGGGGGTGGGCGCGGCGGCAGAGCAGGCGAAGGCCGAGGACTGGGGCTTGGTGCAGCTACAGGCTGATTGCCTATTTGGCGTGCACTTGTAGGGGCGTTGCTCAGAATTGGGGGATTGTTGACCGTTTGCTGTCGCTGATATGCTGGCGGGCGCTGACTCGGAGGAGGCGGGGGCGGCTTTTTCTTTGCAGTGACGGCATCGTAGCTGTATGCCGGCTTTACACCCGGAGCCGGACCATGAACTTCTTCGAGGTTGAGGGCGGCGATGCGAGCCTTGATGCTTCCTTCGGCCATGACGCCCAAAGATTCCAGCGATCTGCGAGGGTAGGGCTTGTTGCTGAGCTACCGGCTACAAGTGTGGCTGCGCACGCGGGCTGCTGGACCAAGGGGATAGAGCGAAGCCACAACAGCGAACGAAGGAACGCAAAAGCGCATTCTCGTCTGCGCAATGCAAGGCTGTCAGACGATGAGACGAGAGCGAGGGATGCGCCTTGCAGTTACTTTATGAGACACGGTTGATCCTCAGCTCCATACCAGCACAGCCATCGGTGATTCGCCAATCCTGTAGGCGTCCTGCCGCAGCCACACTCTGCCCCACTTCCCACCTCACCCCGTTCCTGGCCCGCTAATAATCCAACGCCAGTTCGTCTCACCCAAAATAGCCCGGCTTCGACATGCTTGACGTGATTGACGCAGAATATGGTGAGTATTTTCAGGTCCTCGCCTTAGCAATGGCTCCATCAATCGATCCAACCTTCCAAAGATGCACGCACAATCATGCTTGTTTATCAACATCGTCCCGTTTCGCCTTGATATGCAGTGCTACATTGACTAGCGATCCTCACCGGTGGTCGCACATGTGCCACATCAAGCACATGACCTCACTAACCCTAGCACTCTACTGTGAACGTGCACTTGTATAGTCGTTATTGAATATCGTAAGCTAAATATCGCTATTATCAAACACAGGTCGTAAGCGAAACAAAAAATAAATAGAAAGCGCTTCTCGGCCGCAAACCACGCGCCAACTGATCAGACATCCAGACCCCAACCTTGACCCTCTAGCCATATACCTACCCTCCACCGCGATATCCACCAACGTCCCAGTTCCATTCCACCTGTAACTCCATGTCAATTTTCAGACACCCACTCATCCCATTCGTGGCGATGCTGAGAGCAAGCGCGTACATGTATATTGAACTTGCTAATAAAGAGTGACGCGGGAAGATTCCCAAAGACGCGCAACGCAATGTAGTATCCAGAATTCCAGGTACTGTCGAGTCGTGTAGGAAGTAATAGCGAGCTCGGAAGAATGTCGCGAACCAATACGAGGAACGATATGAGCGACATCCAATGCTCAGCGAGATTTCGCATAACACATAGGTAATGACGTGTTGTTACCTCTTGCGCTTCTTGCTCTTGTCAATGGAGCTGGCACTCAAGATAGGATGGGCAGCATCCATAGGCATGTTGAAATCGTGCATGGGCGGAGGTGCCATCGAGGTCGTCGAGGTCGATGGCTTCTTGACAGAAACGCCCATATGGCGTCCATAACGCCCCTTCCTGCCGTTGCCTTCGTCTTCGCTCACGCAGCCATCAGCGCCAATACCGGCGTCTTTGCAACGTTGGCAAGGTCTCTGCCGGTCACAGCCTTTCTTGCTCTTACGGCATCGTTGGCAGCGAGGCTTGCTCGAGAGGTCTTCTTCATCAGCGGCAAGCTGATGCTGGAAGTTGAGTGAAGCGCTTGAAGTCTTGCGCGACTGCGTGGGCAATGAAGTTGGCGACATCGGTGGCTTGCTGACACCGTTGACCTTTGGCTTGCTCTTTGAGAGAGAGCGGGGTTTGGCGGGCTTGCCAGATTTGCTAGTAACCGATGAGCGAGCTTTGGCGACGCCAAGCTGGACTCGCTGATTGTTGTGCTCATCCGGCACCATCTCATCACTTTCGCCCTTGAAGGAGCCATCTCTGTTATCTTCATAGTCATCGCTGCTCTCTCCAGTATCATACCCACGCACAGCCTCGTTCGTTCGTCCCATGTCGTATGAGAGAGGAGGAAGTCCATTCCCATCGTCGCTTGCGTTATCAGACTCATCGCTAGAAGATGCAGCAGCTTTGCCGCTCAGGGCATCGTCAAGAGTGGAAGTGGAAGTACGGCCATGGGTGGAGAAGTTGGATGCATCACCCAGGCGCATAAGCTGGCGCGCAACGTCCTCGTCAGAGATGACACTGACACTTGCCAAGGTTGTGTCTGGAGTTGGCATGACCCCACTGCCTGAGTAGCGATATTGCCCATAGTGTCCTGAACCCCGAGAGCGTCCCTTGTACCCCTGCGCAGGGTTGCTCGAGGCTGAGTATGGCGTCGCCAACCCAGGGAGATACGAGCTGTCCACCTGCCCATAGCTTTGTGGGGAAGGAAGTGGGTGTGAGTAAGAGAAGGTCTGTTGGTTGCCGATCGAATAGGGCGAGCCTGCAGTGTTACCACTGACGCGCCGCTGGGGGGAGACGGATGAAAGCGAGGCAGTCATCGGAACCTGAGGAGGAACAAACAGAGGTAGCTCCTGCAAAAGGCGCCAATGTTAGATACACTGCGCAACAGCTTCCATACAAGACCATGACTTACCGAACTGTCAAACTTCGCGCGCTTTCGGCGTCCACCCTCGACGATGTTGTCAACACTAATATCGGCGCTCGCAAGAGGCTCCTTACGCGAGCGGCGAGAGCTTGTAACAGAGCCCTCGCCGCCATCGCTGAGATCGCTGTACCCGTCCCCATTAGCCTCTGCGAAACTGCCATGGGAGCTATTACCACGGCTCTTCACAGAAGGGCGATTGCGTTTGGCATGAGTGCTGGCAGAAGCACTCCTTCGTCCTCGCCCAGAATGGGGAGAGTGGGTTCGGCGCCCGTTGCGAGAGTCGGCGCGCGCCGTAGCTTGGGGGTAGTTGATGGGTGGAAGCATCTGAAACGCCTCGTCCAGGTGCGGGCGAGGGCGACGAGGAGATGCCGTGGGCTGGCGAGGCGCAGGCGAATATTCCTCTACTTCGAGGTCTACTATTGTAGCTCGTACGTAGACTACCATGTCATGCTCGAAGTTCTCGAACCTCGCAATGAGCGTGTTGCCGTGACGGTCCTCAAGTATGACGCCACGGCAGCGTGGCTCATACAAACCGTAAAAGTTCTTGACGGTTGTAATGATTGACTCGGTCGTATCATGAGGGTAGATGTTCACCCGCATAGGGAGGCGAGCTCTGTGCTGTGGAGACTGGGGAAGCAGGAGCTCGAAACTGACGTGCTTGGGCTGGATGTGCTTGGTGGGCGACAGCGAATCATGCGCCGAGGCCGTCTCCGTACTAGGGTAGACATCCATGAGGCTTGAATCGGCGCTCTGTGCAAGCATGTCATAGTCAGGCGGTGATTCTCTGGCTTTGTGCTGCTGGCTCGCAAGGAGCTCCTCGACTGTCTCGGGGTAGCGCTGTTGTGCGCCCGATAGCAGAGAGCTCGACAGCATGTTGGAAAGTTGCATCTCAGGCTTCCTAGTATGTGCTGTGTATGGTATGGTGTTTGCTATGCGCGCTGCGGTATGCGTCGTCTGGGTAGGCGGCACACCGATCCCGCCGGTGTCGCAAGGGCTCAGAGCGAATGGCGGTCGGGGAAGGATAATCGATTGTCGGGCCTAGGATGGAATATGTCAGTTGATGGATCTTGATGGTGGTTCTGGACTATCTCAATGCTTCTCATGGAGACGCGGAAGTGGCTCAGCGAAAGGGAGGCTGTGGGGAGGTGGTCACCGCTGCCGGGTAGATGGCGTGCAGGGAGCCAGCAACGACAGCAGCCAAGCTCGCGAAGGCCGCCATCAAAGACATAATGATGCATCCACGTGGTCGCATGGACATGGGACAAAGGCATACATACCGACTGCAGTGATCGGGGCGCCAGTCGCTCTCAAACGAGGTGCTTCGAGCTGATTCCGTATACCGCCGCTGGCTGGCAACGTCAGGTTAGCGGGCAGATGCGCAGCGGAGCGATGGAACCAGGCGAACACCAAAATGCGGTATCGACGGTATTAGAGATGTAATGGGCGCTCGGGGAGAGGACTTACTGCGAGTGTCGCTGTGGGGGTTAGTTGAGGGATGTGCGTGGTTGAGGAAGAGAGGAGGGCGCATCCTATTAGCGAAACTCCATGAACGACTACCGGAGACTTGGAACCGCTTCACGGCAACCACGCACGCTTCTCGTGCGCCAAACGCTGCGAATTGCTGGTCGCCAGTGCATTCAAAGTCTCTTCTAGCTATATTGGTACTGGTAATAGCACATCCTCCGTCCAGCGCATTCCGCATGCCTATTGCATGTCACTGCGCTGCACATCCACACAGCATCCACCGCGCCTTGAGACTAAATGCACCTGCCCCAGGTTGTAAAGACGGTGAGATAGCATCCCAACCGGCCTGAAGGGCTGCTAGAACCTGGTGCTGTGTTTGGTGCATGCCACTCAACGTCGAAACATGGGCAGACTCCGGGCGCCAGCTATGCGCCCAATCGTTGAGCCAGTCTAAAATGCATGCCACAAGAAGGGACAACGCTTGCTGGGCATTAGGACATACATCCACATAAGAAGTCTCTAATCGTGCTGCCACAGCGCTCGACAAAACATCAGGACCTGGCCAATCAGTTGCGTGCCACTTTGCTGGCCACATGCAGGTGCACGTTAACCTCCCATGTGAACAAGGCGAGCACTATGATGCGCAACCCCAACATCTTCAGAGCATTCGATAATGTCCAAATCTGGATCGCCACTCGATAAGAATATGGGTCAAGTGCTCAAGAAGTCTCCTGTCCCCCAGGTTGCCCGAAGCGCTGGGTTTCATTGGCAGGTGGCGTTCGGCGCCTCCAGGAGACAAGTTTGTGCGACAACGAGTGCCAAACATCTGCTCACGAGCAACATCTCGCAGATAGTCACTGTAGGCCTTCCGGCAGTGTATTTCACCAATGTTGGGAATGCCTATTAACAGCGGCGCATCTCGGTGAAACATTCGGAGGTTGGCTCAGCGTCACAACTTCTGCAAGGACTAATGGGGCAGTAATCAATTTACATCATAGCAGTCACAGTGTATTGGGTTGGCTTGCCATGCCGTGTGCGCAGCCTTATTTTTGATGATCTGAATGGAAGCGTGATTGACGGTGGCGCACGTAAGATTCGCCCTGCATGTGCTGGAACGAGCTATAATGAACGTTTACGTAGCGCTGTGTGTGTGGTTCGTGGTCTGTTCCATCGGTAGCCGTCCGGACTCATACGTGACGACCCCTCCATGCCGTCCATGTGCGCACACAACTGGCGCAAGCAATTTTGCAACTGAATCGCAGTCGCGGACCTAGTAGCAAGCAGTTTATTGCAAAATAGGCGTCGTGCATGCACGTCGCGGGTGCTACCGGTCCCTACAAGTGTCGGTGAAGCTGTGGGCTCGGCATCCACGCACGACAAAGCAAGCGAACAAGGCGGTTGACTAATTCCTCCAGAGTGCCCACACTGGTGACTGGCTTTGTCCAACGCAGAACGGCTGTTCTAGGATGATGTGAAGCAATGGCATGATCTGCAGGGTAAGCGTGGGCTACAGTCTGAAAACAAGCTGCGTCGCGCGGGATGATAGGCTGTCGGCAGCGCAGAGCGGGTCGGATGAGTGATGTCGACAACAACAATGAGATTGCGACCGCATTCGAGGCCATGCGCGAATCTGGCTGAGGGTGTACAAAGGTTGTTATGGCAATATAGACTGTGTATAGAGATGTTTCAGTGGGGTCGGCAGATGGTCTAGGGCACGTGACTTCGTAATCCCAGCGCGACGGGCAGGACCGCGATAGACGCGTTGAAGGTGGGGTGGGCAGAACATACGGATGACGAGAGACAAAAGCAGAAAAAGAATCGGATTATCTTCAGAGCACATGCTAAAAGACGCAGCTGACTTATTGTCGCCGTAGAAGCCATGTGTGGCGTGGCGCATGGCAAAATCGCTTTTTGATGTTCTTCTGATGCCCGCGTTCTCACAATAATGACGTTGTAGTGCTCGGCTAGTCGGGGCGACGGTTGCCCTGGACGATTGGGACCGGGGTGGCACAGGCTGGAACGCTCCGCTGGTTCTGGACTAGCGTCTACAAGCTTTATGAGCTGCCTCGCGTTGTGATGGTAAACACTACTTACGTTCGAGCTTTATAGCTTCTTACACCCGCCAGGCCGCCGCTTGCTACACCACTTCTCTTGTCGCCTGCCTGCCCGTAGCTATCTGCCTGTGTATCTCATTAACGTCAAAGTTAGATGGACAGCTTCTTTATACCGGTCTCAGTTTTGTAGCGCTTCGACACCGCGCCGCCCCTATCGATCACATCGCCGACAATCTTCCTGCATCAGTCACTCTCACTGCGCATCTCTTCCACGAGCTCTCGACATCAATTGAAGGCTCAAGCACAGCATGGACGCAAAAGTAAGAGCCCCATCGCCCCCTTCATTCCGTACCCGCTGCAGTGGTACAAGTTAAGTTCCATCACAAATTTTATCGACAAACGCACCTTCACCAAGAACACAATTCAACATGCGCTAACCGAGCCCTGTAGCCTCAACGTCCCGCACGCACGCTGCGTATACGCGACGAAAACGCGCCCCCTCAGCTTCCCACCGGAAAAGCCCTTCACCAGCGCAACAAGTCAACACCTGTGCTATCCACACTAATGCAGGTAGGCGGCATCAAGGCGGCCGCGGCCAAGCGAACTGTTTTCGCAGATGTCAGCAACACCAGGCAGCCTGTTGCGAAGGACGATATCCAGGTTCTCGGCAAGAAGAATGCCACCGTCTTCAAGGACCCGGCCATTGCTTCGATCAAAGAGGTTGTAAAGTCTGGCGCGTTGCTTCGACCTGCGCAGCGTCCATTGGCAAACATCACTTCGTCACAGGGCAACATTGCGCTTGCCAGTGACGGCGCGTCGGCCGTGACCAAGCCAACCACACAGGATGTCAGTCAACCCGCCAACAACACCCGCAAGATCCTTTCCAAGAAGTCCACAGCTGTCTTCAAGGAACCCAAGGTCGACCCTGCTCCAGATACGTCCATTGCATCTGTTCTGTCGCGACAGCCCCTTGTCTCCCAACCTCTCTCATTTCCCAACGTGGACCGTGCCCCAGCACAGGCATCCGAACCAGTGGCTCCTATTCCAGAAGAGGTTGTCGTGAAGGAAGAGAGGGTTATAATTGACAGCAAGCATGCCGCTGCCCACGCTGAGCCTGAGGACAAGTATGAATATCTTGATGCCTTAGAGGAGCAGGCCCGTGTCATCGAGCAGGAGCGCAACGAAGAGATCGCACAGTCCCTCGATCGTGAGGAGTACTGGGAAGAAGATGAAGAAGAGGAGGAGTACTATGACTTTGACGGGCACACCACTGTTCGCTCCTTCCGATCGCGAGGTGATAACACCACGGGCGGCGTCACTCAGGTCCTTGCACCAAGGGTTACAGCGAAGACCCAGCGCGAACTCGATGCCGCGCGCCTGTTCGTCGAGGCCAATCGGTCCGCAGAGGATGTTGAAGACGAGTCATGGGATACATCAATGGTTGCCGAGTATGGCGATGAGATCTTTTCGTACATGCACGCGCTTGAAGAGCGCATGAAGCCCAACGCCACCTACATGGATCACCAGGCGGAGATTCAGTGGTCAATGCGATCAGTATTGATGGACTGGCTTGTCCAGGTCCACAACCGCTTCACGCTTCTCCCAGAGACTCTCTTCCTCGCTGTCAACTATGTCGACCGTTTCCTATCATGCAAGGTCGTCTCCCTTGGCAAACTTCAGCTTGTTGGTGCAACTGCTCTCTTCGTGGCCGCCAAGTACGAAGAGATCAACTGCCCCTCGGTGCAAGAGATCGTCTATATGGTCGACGGTGCTTATACTGCCGATGAGGTTTTGAAGGCTGAGCGATTCATGTTGAGCATGCTTCAATTTGAACTCGGCTGGCCAGGCCCAATGAGCTTCCTCCGTCGTATCAGCAAGGCTGATGACTATGATCTTGAGACTCGTACGCTCGCCAAGTACTTCCTTGAGATCACTATCATGGATGAGCGCTTCGTTGGTTGTGCTCCAAGCTTCTTGTCAGCTGGTGCGCACTGCCTGGCTCGCCTGATGCTGAAGAAGGGTGATTGGGTATGTTGTCGCCTATCAGTTTAAAACGCATCATGCTAACAGTTTTTAGTCCCAGGCTCACGTTCATTACTCCGGCTATACCTTCACTCAACTTCGTCAGCTTTTGTCCACCATTGTCGAATGCTGCGATAATCCACAAAAGCATCACGCCGCCGTCCACGAGAAGTACATGGACAAGCGCTATAAGCGAGCATCAGTCTTCGTCGAGGCGGAAATTTCCAAGGGCTTCTCACTTCCTTTCCTGTCCAGGGACAGTCTTGCTAGTCAGACGTGGAGACGGAAGTGAATATGCCACTTGTCTCTGCATGAATCTAGCCTGATTGTTTCTGACAAGACTGCAGGGACCGTTTGATAATGCATCTTCCTCAAATTGGTCAACCATACCTGTCTAGTAAAAGCCACCTATCTGGAAACACACAATCCATTTCCAACCAGAATCAAAATCATCACCAACATGGTCACCATCGAAATCTCCTCCATTCTTGCTTATTGTTCACCGACAGCACCCGGCGCTTCGGCGGCTTTTTGGACCAGGTTCAACATCAGCAACATCCTCAGCTTTCAGCAGCTCAATCGTCGTCCAGGCAGGCGCACGGCGTTTACGGTTTCCACCTCTAGATCCACCTTGGTCTCCACGCCTACTCACCCGTTATCCAACCGCTCTGTCACGCGCGGCGAAGCACCTGTACCACCTTTCACTTCAGTTGTATTTTCTTGCATCAGCGCAACCTCTTTGGGACTCCTTCACGACGCCACGAAGTCACGACTCCCACTACTAGCCTAATCCTCTCCCAGAGACAAAGCCCCCAGTTTTCCTTGCATGTCTTTTTTTACACAGTCCCCTGTTCTGGCTTTTTTCTTTTGTCTTGGGTTGCGGCGGTGCTATGGAGTATAGACGGGCGATTGCGCTTCTATGCGCGTGGTTTGATGGCGTGAGCTTATACCCTGTGAAATCGGTAGTTCTTGAAAGCACACTAATTTTTGCATGTTTAATTGTGGATTTGAGTATGGTGTGTGATATGTTGCCTTGTTGGTGATGCTGTGATTAAGGCTGTTGACGCGCTTAGAGCTGCAGGACAGTGAGGATTACGGAGATGAAGAGGCGCGTAGTAAGATTCCATTGTTTACTACCCTGTTGCTGGGCGTAAGGTAGAGTGTACTTTGCTATTGGACTCGATGCAACTTCCGACGCTGCGAATTCTGAGACCGTGCATCGCAAAGGAGGAAATATATCGTAATGTATTGATTGTTCGTAGATGTCTAATCTCACGCTGCTAGTATTGCTTCGAAGTTGCACATGCATTCCCCCATTTTCCTCGCTTTTGCCGTTGTCTTGCTCGGGTATCTCAATCACGACTGAGCATATCGCCTCGATGATCTATTGCCGCCATTTTCGCCCTCCGCTTCACCCATCGTGTTATTTACCCCGTTTGACACCATGTCTCATCTCTATGATTGCGGTGCGGCTCAATGCGTAGTCCCGTCAGCCGGTGCGATCAGAACGACTGAGTCTCCTACACCACTGTCAGCACTGGCTACTATAATCCAGCATTATCTCAAATGCGTACCTCGCACAAAGAGCATTTCACTCTGCTTCTTGACTGTCCTGACGCGTGGTTCCTGGTCCTCTTCTTCCTCTTCAGCAACGAATATTGTTTCCTCGACGTCCCCAAGTACGAGATTGCAATGTGAATCGTAGGCCTGTGGTATAGTCTCAGCCTCTATATGTGAGACATATATCTAGTGTGTGGCAGTTTTGTAAACGTACGTGTAGTCTTCCTTTCAATTCGCGATCGCCGCGCAGTTTTACGACGACGATTTCGTCGATGCACAGGCGTACAAGATCGAGAGGCTCGTTTGTCTCTTCTTTTTCTTCCATAGTCGAAGCAATTGTGGAGGTCAGGGAGGCTTGGTAGAGGAGCTGGCAAGGTCAATGTTTCGACGCAGCGTACTTTGGTAATGAATGGAGCTGCGATGTCTTGGCAAAGGCGGGGAGCTAGTTGAGCCACATGGTGCACTAGTTCTTTGTTTGGACTAGTGCGGGCCGAGCTGCGGTATTGCGTCAAGTGTCAGTTCTAGGTACTCTCTGGCCGGTCCCTTGCTGCTCGAGGACATCAATCGATACGGTTGACGTCTCACTCCAAAACCCAGCCACCAGATAGAGAAAACGGCGGAGCATATCTAATTATGGCCGAAACCCAGGACCAAACTGGTGCTCAACAAGAGAACCCCCTCCGTGCAGCCCGGCCGCCAGCGACAGACCCTATCACCTATCTCACTATTGTGGAATATAATCTTTCCGAGGAGAATCTTCCAATCCTACACGAAGTTTTGCAAGATGTTGATTTGACCTCTACCATTGGTTGGGACCTAATCCATCTGCTACTTCCGCTTCTGCCGGCGTCCGAGGAATGTTTGCAAGATATTGCCACAAAAGGCAATCCCAGAGAGTGCATTCTGAAGGTCACGGAGGCACTAAGACTTTTGGAATTCGAGGAAAGGCAAGAGACGGAAGATGAGGACGAAGAGGGCGAGCAGAAGCTCAAGGCTCCAGAAATTGTGGTAGGACAGTCAAGTACGAGCCCAGGATTCCCACCGACAATACTCCCGCCACTTCCAGTATTGAAGTTCGAGGTGCTCTTGGATTTGTTAGCGACGCTTCATCGAAGAGTCAAAACCAAATATCCAAGTCGATTTCTATCAACCAGCTTGCAGGCTACGCTAGTCGCTTTCAATAGAGCAACTGCTCATATCGACGAGCTCACCCTGTCCGCTATCAAATTCATCAAAACTCTCTCCGGAACTAAGAGGCCGCATTTGCCTCCTAGACGTAGTAGTACTAACCTTCTCCGAACCAGGACGAATGAGTCTGAGCCAGATCCAGAAGCCCAAAGCGAAGCGCCAAATAATGACGAAACGACACTCATCAACCGACTTTTTCAGTCCTTCATTACGCATATTCTAGAAGACTACGTACTATCATTGACTTCGGATGAAGATGTTCCTGGCTTTTCGTGGTCAAGTCGTTTAATGGAAAAGTACGAACCTCAAAGAATACCAAACAAGCCTAATTATCGAAAATATGCAGATCGATTTGCAGATGATGAAGACTTAACTAGTCGAGCTGCTATCCTTGGACAGATCGTCGCTTTAACACAGGATCTCGGATTGAAGTCGGACGACCTGGTACGCGCGGTGCTTGACGCAGAGACTGAGAAACGTGGCACTCCTGGAGCAGAAGATGATCCCCCAGCGTTTGCTGAAGATATTCCATTGTCAAGTACGGGCTCGTTGCTCCTACTCACGGCACGTACTGTGAAGCAAGAGCTATATGCATCGGCTAATGACGAATCCTCTGCCATAAACATCTTCCCGCAACATGCGACCATCTTGCGCAAATTCGTGGGTGCCGTGGGCCCACAAACGGTTGGCCTTGAGCCAGAAGCACTTCTCGACGCAATAATCGCACTTGGCCTCATCGCTCTCGAGAAGAATAACGTCGGAGAGCCAAATGATGACGAGTCCTTCGCGCGCTACTTACAAACCATCTCCCTCATCTCCGCCAACACTCCCTCCCCAAGCCTCCGCGGCCACGCCCACTACCTCACATCCACCGTCCTCCGCTCGCACCCGCACGACCTCGTCCGCCTAACCTTCATCCGCGACACGCTCGAGCACTGCCCCTATGAAAACCTCAAAGCTAGCGCCGTCTCCTGGCTCAAAGGCGAAACCCTCGAGGCAAACAGCCCCCAATCTCAGTCCGACGATCCCACTCAAACAAATATCTTCGCAACCCCCGTCGCAATCTCCACCGTCGCGCCCTTCCTATGGCCCGATCTTACCGCGCACTACGCCTCGCTCGACTCAGACCTGCCCGAGGCTTGGATCCAGTTCTGTCAGGAACTCGGCTTTCACGTTGCTGCGCTCAACTTTTACTATCTCCTTCTGCAGGCGGGTCATTTGCGTGAGAATCTGGGCGTCAAGCATTTACGCCTTGCTGCATATATCGAGCCGCTGAAATCGGTGGTGGGGCGGTTTCAGAAGGAATTGGGGGCTGGAGGGGCGAAGTTGGAGGTCGAGGGTGAGGGACTGGAGCAGGCGAAGGCAGATGTTGGGTTGTTGGAGAAGGTGATCGAGTGGGTTGAAGGTAAGGTTAGGACAGTGTAGGAGGGTGTGAGTGAGATAAGAGTAAATTTGGAAAAGTGTAGGTGTGGCGTGTGCGTGGTGTTGGAATGTGTATAGATGGTTGCTTTTAGTGGGGATGGATGGGATAGGATGGGATAGTAGTACGTATATCTAACCGACATGGTTTCTTTCTCATACCTTGAAGTCACATACAAAACGCACAATTCTCAACCGCCGTTGTTTTCTATCTAAATTCTGCATGTAACGACTGAATCAGCATACTTCGCAACTCTACCGAGCTCCACCCCTTCCCCTCATTCAACCCCGATAAGACGCAACCGCATTCGCTGACCGACCCCCATCAATACCATAACAAACCCCATTCTGGAAGCCACCATCCCCGCCATCGACCCAGTGCACATTCACCGCGGACGTGAGGTCCCCGCAGTTTCCAGGAATGAAGAAGTACGCCTTCTGGTGGTTGCCGCCATAAGTATTGGGCCGGAAGGACTTGAAGCCGCCCATCCACGCCGCACACGTGTTGTCCCACACGTTGACGGAGCGGCTGCCACCGGAGCAGTCGGTAGAGTCGTAGATGTCCATGACGAAGGCCGAAGTTTGGGTTGTCAGCGCGAGGACGGTCGCGAGGGCGGAGACGGGTGTGAAACGCATTTTGAAAAATGGGTTTGGGTGGTAAGGTGGCAATGGTTTGGAAGTGTAGAGGAGATGTTTGGAACTGTGGATGAAGTGCTTGAGTTCTTGTGTGGTGTGGATTAACGGCAGGTATCATGGACCTTTATATACACGGCGGGGCAACATAGTCAGTGGCGTTTTTGCTTTGGGAGGCGTTTTTGTTTCATGGGGCATTTTTGCTTTGGGGTCCTTACGGATTGAGTGTGGTGTTGATGTTGTGACTGCGATTTCCCCGTTGGTGGTTGCTGATAGCGTAAGCACTCCTAAATTATTTGCCCCCCTAGATTTATTCACGACCCTTCCATGACAAAGGTATTATGAAGCCACAGCTGAATGCAAAATTTATCATGAGGCTATAAACCCGTATTGCTGACCGGTTGTTCCTGCCAAACTGGGGTGGTGCCCTCTAAGGTTCATGTACATGGTACTTCACCTTACATCTATTGGGTGCTATAGATTGAGTACTAGTACTCAAAGTTATCTTTTTCCATTTTCTGCCATACCCATACGCGGTGGTTCGGTGAAATTATTCCAAACGAAGCGGTGGACGATGGGTCGGAAATATTACAAAGATTTCAGCTCGCTGAGCAAAGGGCTGGGAATAAATAGACGGCCAATAGCGAGATCGTGAGGCGCGCTGGTGGTGTAACTCAGCCCTACCTGCCGAATTAGCTTTAGTCTAGCTCTATCGCACAACTCACTTTGCATCAAATCATAATTTATCCAGCTTTTCATGTCACGAAAATGAAGTATCATTTGCTACTCGCTCCCATCGGCCGCTTCGTGAAATTCGGCATTATTGCAGTGAGCTTTCATGCAAGATTTTGGGGGCCGATGAAAACAGTAATTCAACCCATTTCAAGTAGATTGGACGCATCTAAGGCGTCAAATTCTCCCTCGGGGTTTTGCTTTACCAGGCCCTTTTACTTGTGCCCAGCAATGATACAACAAAGCCTTCACTCGCAACGATTTCTCATGCACTGCAATTTTAAAAAGCCCAGATGAACCAAATATGCGGCGTTCATATTTTGAGGCAATTTACATAATACGAACTTGTTCACGCGACGAGGCATAAAAGTGTATGGGAGGCTAATTCAGGTTAGCCATTCAGACGCTTCGATGCAGATGCAGATGGCAGATGCAGCCCATTGAGCCAGGTTGAAAATGGAGTCATTTCTAGACCAGACTGTGTCTTTCGCACTATTAACAATCATCCCTCTGTATTGGACTAGGATTGGAACTGGCTACATGTACTATTGAAGTCCGAGCCTGAGCTTGAATTTTTTTTCTGGATATTTTGAAATCTTTGGAGAAACTGAATGTGCTTTTCCGATCGCTGCCGTGTGCTAGCTTCTAAGGAAACAAGAGAGCCTGGTATGGTATGCACCTTCACCCTTGACCCAAATCCTCATTGTTCTGAATCTCACATGAGAATCTTCCTTCCAGCCTCCAGATCCTGGATCTCTTTCTTCAACTGAGCTCGCTTCCGCCTCAGACTAAAGTCTTCGCCGGCAACTTCCTGGAGCTGTTCATGAGTGAGACTGAAGACAAAACTGGACGAGAAGAACCTGAGTGGTGTATCCGGTCCATGGATTAGATGATAGCTAGCGGCATGCATGCACACATTGTCGGTGAAACGCTTGCGTGCAACCTTATAGTAAGCAAACAAGATGTCATGAATATCACGGATAGTATGATCCGCGTTGCTCATGGGAAAGTTTTCCGTGATACGGTCGATGGGGACAACGCGTTTTGAATAGCCGTCTACTGTAGAAGCAGGCATCATGGCAGTCTTCAGGCGCTGCTGACGACTACGCCATGATTAGTTAGTAATAAGACAAAGTAATGCATTATGCCTTACTGACCATTTCTCAAGGTTGTCATTGAAGTAGTGATTTACTGTCATGGGCATCGATGAAAGCTCCACATTGAGTAAGAACTCCGTGTGAGTTAAGCTCTTCTTATACCTTTCGAGTAGTCCATCTAGAAGCAAGTCTAGTAGCTTCTCGGATAACTTATCATCGCCAGAAAGTGCCTGCAGTGACTTGATGATGAAGTTGTGAACGCGTGCGACTACATCGCTGGTGTAACCATAAGATATGGCTTGCCATTTGCTCGACTGTTGTCGCATCGCCGCTGTCAGAATATTGGAGTTGAAAGTACCAAGCTCAAAGCCTCGAAACTCCTTGTACAGTTTGTCTAAATGTCCAAAGATCGGGAGTTTTGATGGGCTCGGAATGTCGACGTTGTTATGGAGAATCTCGTCTAGCTGAATTGCAGTCGTGACATGCCTGGTACGGACATACCGTTCATTTTTATTGCCACTTTTCTCACTAAGTTCATCCATTGTTATAACGGATTGCTTCCCACTGTTGTCGCTTTCTTTTTGGAATTGATATTGGTGACCGAACTCTTCTAGATCTTTAGTAAACCCCTCGTAGCCGTTGACGAGAAGGGTGGCTAGACGAAGATCAGCAATGGTGTTAAAGAGAGGATCGACTCCATAATCTGCTCTGATGGCAAGATCTACAAGTCGCTGGAACTTGATCGCAAGATCATACAGATATCTAACCTGATCATCTACAGTGTCTCGTTCCGCGCCAATTGAATTCAGGATGCTTTTGCACACGCTTAACTTCTTGTTAACCTCGGCTTTGACCTGACCGGCACAGTTAGATATGGGTGTAAGTTACTCTAAGCAAACTGACCTTTGGAAATTCGCGACGAATATGCTGGGTAAGGACTTCTTCTAAACGGATCCGGAGTGAATCGATACCTCTACGCTCTTGGGGTAGCGAATTCCAGGGAACTGTATGCTTGAAGAATCCTTCTTCGATTTTCGCTCGGTCCATCGTAGAGTCATCGAGTTGTTGCTGCCCTGGGTTGCGAACGATGCTCCAGTCTAGCCTGGCCTCCAAGCCCTTTCTCTCAATCATCTCCATAACCTTACGTTCCGCACCCTTATCGACGAGATCAGGCTTTGTCAAAACGCCAATCGTGCGATGAAAGCCGGGATCGACTTCCTTTGCCATCTCTAGGATCTCCTGAGTAGCAGGGTCGGCATTAGCAGGAACAACTGCAAGCATGACTGTTCTTGTGTTTCTCATGTATGTTTCCACCATGTTTCTAACAAGCTCCTTATCCGCCGTGGTCGTGACACCAGTAGTAGTAGTTCTGAAGATACCAGGAACGTCGATAATGCTAAGATGTGCTTCATCTGGGCCACATATTTCGAGGCGAAGGACGTCATTGGAGAACGTCTTCTGAAGGCCAGGCGATTGAGCTTCGTCATAGGACAAGCCCATCACGGTATGTACCTAGGGCGGCCTGTAAGCGTGACCCTCATCATTCTTAACGACTAACTCACTTCGCTCATAATTCTCGCAAAGGAAACCGCATCAAGTTGTTCAATATCAGATTTACTCCAACTCTTCATACGCTCTTGATGTTCTTTGTTGGTATCTGTGTCGGGCTGGATGGAGACCTTGATTGAATAGCTGGTCGCCCTTCGAAAGGTAATTTGTGTGGCGAATTTTGTGCATAATCCACTGTCGCGGGGAAAAGGAAGTCGCGTCAAACCTTCCAACACAGAGCTCTTTCCGCTAGACTGATCGCCAACAACGACCAGTTGGGGAAGATCTATGTATTCGCCCACATTGCAAGCAAAGAGTTTGTCGATCTTGTCCAACAAGGCGGGATCGCCAATCTTCTGATATGCCATTTCGGGTGCAGCCTTCACGATCCTGGCACCTCTCGGGGCCGTCGATTGCTCTTCTTGACGGATATTGTTGTGTGTGTGTGTGTGTGTGGTTTGACGTCCCTAGCAGATATTGGTGTAACCATGTGCTTGACAAACAACGTTATTGACTACATTAGCGCCTTAGCATTCTAATCTTACTAGATCTGCTGCAACTTTCACTTCACCTATTACGCGTGTACTTTTGTTTGTACCTAGGCATGCAGCAGATTAGAGAGCCGATGAGAGCCTTTTCTTACAAAGCGAGGTATTAATCCAATTCATGGAACCCCCGCCGGGACAATCTGTTTGATAAGTGGGTACTCCACAGAGGTTGTTGTGAGTACTGACATAAATTAATTGGGTTGCATAGGGGGTGTTAGCAATATCTCAATGACAAACAGAAAAAAGATATGGTAGAAGTTCCGTACTTACAACATGAACATCACACGTGGCCAGCGTACCTTTTTAGGTGGCCTTTGTAAATACGATATCCTGTTCACTTGACGGCGGGTTTGTTCTGGGTAGCAATCTTTAACAAGCTCTTGTCAGGTAATCCTGCTGGTGTCATTGCGCAGCGCCATCAAGACAATACCGCGGAAAGCCGACCACCTACATCCGTTGCTCATTTTGCCAAATGGCAAAAAGTCGAAATGGGTGAGCCGAAAGTCCTTTGTCGTTGAAGCGATACTCTTTACTTCCCTGTACACTCGTCCATATCATTGCCAGGTTATGAATCAGGCCAAAAACGGATTCGATTTCCAGCATGATAGCGAATAAGGCAATCTACTCCGAGCCCAAAGCAGGCTAGATGCGATCACCACCGGCCAAACCTAGCGCGAGACCGTACTGGTCATGGATACGGATAAGACGCTGACCGTAGTGGATACTGGCAATATGCTCTAGGAGAAGGCGTCTAAGAGCGAAAATGACCCACTAAAAGCGCGCCTTTTGGTGGTCCTCTGCGCTGTCCGTACAATGCATTCTGCAAGCAGTCTTTCTTACTCTATGAAGAGGCCATCGATGACTAAAAGTATGATACGCTCTGTACAAAGGCTGCTGCAAAGGCGACAATGCACCTAGAATTCGTTTCGTCACTTCCAGCCAAACAAGAGCATGTTAGTGCCGTGGTAATCACTTCTGGGTTGCGACGAATCCGGGAAAAGGCACTAGAGCGAGAGGATTTGCCTAAAAGGGTAAGTGTGATTGGCGAAGAATGCATCGAAGGTGGTTCCATCGTTACCTCTGGTGTAAAAGTTGCTCTGGTTGATCGCTTGCATAACGCCCATCATCTGTATATCTGTGTATTTGGAGACATTTCACTGGATATGGGGATGATTTGCGGGGCCGATCACGCCGTCGTGGTGACTTGGGAGGAGGAATCCAGAAGCAAATGAACGCTTTCTTGACAACAGCCATGGAGAACGGTCTTCAAGCACGTCAAAACCTACTCCCAGCAACTTGAATCTTTTTTTTTAGACGCTACCAGGCTTCCACTGGTTGGGCTCACGCAACTTGGTCTTTTTGGCTCCGTTTTCTGCCATCCATCGCTTCAAATTTGTTATGCTACCGAGAAGAGCGCGGCAAAATTACTTATGACGCCGACGCGGGATGCAAAAATTGCTGGCGCAGCTTTGAGGAAAGTGCATGTGCGCGTTGGGTGATATTTAACTACGGAGTACTTGTCTAACATAGTTGGCCTTGAAGAGACCCCGATACACCACGTCCAGTGCCCGTGACGTGGATGGTACCGACTTCACCACGAGAAGCAAACATCAATTGTGGCGCTCATGCGGGGCGGAGAACCTATGGCGTTCGGCGTTAGCGACGCATTTCCGTTTGCAATGTTCATACATGCCTCTGGCCCAGAAGACGCCAAACCCCATCATCTTAAGGGCCAGAGTACCGTGGTACTGGTTGTCGTCAACAGCGGTAAGTCAATATTTGAGCTTTTAGAAGCCATTTGCAAGCTCCATGTCACTATTTGTATTATAGTAGTTGTTGGTGTTGCCTAGGACAAGTCTGTATCCGAAGGCACCATCAAGAAACTTGGCCGTCGTAGGAATTCTAGTGTGGTTGCTCTCCGCATTTCTGACCAGTTCACTGGCCGCCGCACTATCGATACCGGAAATTGCATGTCTAATAAGACGCATCTAGATTGATTGCATTTTCTTCGCATGAGCGAGGTCACAGGGTCAACTTCTCAAACTCGGTTTTATTTTCAGGCGGTACCATAGGCGTTACGAGAGTGTGTTTTCTTTTCTAAATTTTCTTGTATTACACCCACGCGACCAGCTATCCAGGAGTTACAATAGGAGTTACTAGAGTACATTTTCTTTACTGACTTTTCTTGGGTTATTTTTATCCGACATGGTGATGTTGCACTCTCTTCTTGATACTAACTCTTACATCTTGCGCAGGTCGCCTTACCCCTGTACCAGGTCTCATTTCTGGAATTTTCCAAGTACCGTCGTCCGCTGGCTGAATGTCCCATAGGCTAATTACCGCTGCCCCTACACAGAGAATTTCCTTCTCAGCAAACGTCCTGCCCTTACACATACCAATGCCAGCGCCCCAAGGTTTGAGCCTACCATATCGAGCAACCCTTCTACCTGTAGCCCGATCCATCTCGATAAATCTATCTGCTATAAATGAGTCGGGGGATGGAAATATTGTCGCATCGCTCTGAACCGCGTGATGTGGAACTGATATCCATGTGCCGGCTTGGATGTTGTGCTCATATGCACCATCTGGAATAGTCATTGCCCGTGCCACGTAGCGAAGTGATGCGGGGTCATTAACTTTTCGGAAAGTCTCATACAGTGTCGATTTCAAGAGGGGACTTTCATTATAAATGGCGTCATATGAAAATGAAGTTATTTCGTTGTCAACAACGTCGATATGAGGCGCTATCTCCTCACGAAGAGCGGAAAGGAGACCAGGCGTACTGTAGATGAATAAAGTAAACCAAAATATTATGGGCTGGGTGTTCCCATTTTGACCCCAGAGAAGAGCGAAATCGGTAATTCCGCAATGCTGAGGAGAGAATTTGTGCTTGTGAAACGCAGTATTGCGGGCTAGAGCCACTTGAGATACATCGCTCATGTCGGCGCCATGTTCCACAGGGACGCCTTTTTGATACTGATCAATGCGCCTATAAAGAGCTTCAAGTTCTTGGATGATTCGTGAACGCGCTGAGAGACCTTCTTTGAAAGGCTTTAGAGGCATCCAAGTCGGGATGCCTAGCAAAAGCAGAGGAAAACTATCGTGGTCGAATTGCCATAGATCTGCAAGACATTGAGGATACCTTTCCAGGAAGTCATGGCCATACAATAATGGAATGGCAATACATGCGCCGAAGTCTCTCATGAGAGTTGCCAGATTTGCTTGCACAGTATCCGGCTGGACCAATTTAACATCCGAAGAACGTTCCCATAGCTTTAGGTTTTTTTCGCTCGTTATGAAATTGACCAGAATTCCGGCCTTCTTAGGGATGTTTGCCCGGACAACTGCAGAAGAGGCACCTTGTTCGCTCAGGAAGCCACGTTCAACAGAACTAAAAAGCTCTTTCCTTGCACATACGAGCTTCTCTTGCAAGTCCTCAAGTTTTGACGCTCCAAAGACCCTTTTGTACATCGTCCAATCGACTGGATGATTGTCAAGCGTGTGGTTCGGTTGTGAAAGGAGCTTGTCAATGTTTTGCACATTGTAAAGGACCTGGTGTTTTGCAGAAATTCCGAATAAGGAGCCACCATATTTTCGAAATGATAAACTAAATATGTATTATGAGATATTGCCTTATTTGACTTTCCATAAGGCATCGCTGTTCGTACCGGAACTTTCGTGCGATACCGCCTGCAGAAATACAGGCTGCAGTGATCGCGATTTCTAAAGGCACATATGCTGGCAGGAGGACTTCGGTCTTCCTGGTTTTTCGCCATGCATAGAGTAGTGCAATGGCGCCAAAGAATGCCAGTAGAAGACGCAACTCAGAATCAGAAAGTGACGCCATCGACGAAGCCAACGGATGAGAACTGAGGGTTTTCCATCTCAGAAACTCAAAATTTAGCTTGTTGGCGAACTTCGACATCACAATAATCTTGTATGAGATGGTAGATGAATGAGCCTGTTTGGTATGCGAGGTATGGACACCAGTCAAATTTTTCTGGGGGCGAACGAATTTACCTTCAACATCACCGTAACTAACTGATGACGGCTGTGGCTCCACTTCGGTCTAATTGAATGCAGACTAGGTAGCGAGCTACAAGTACCATACCAAGTTGGGTGTTATCACACGATAGTGAATCGGTCCTTACTACGCGTCAACACCATGAAGGATAACTCACCTTCTCTGTTGAATCTTATTCGGAGGCGCCGCCTGTAACTGCAAGGACTTGCGAGCAAAACGACATGCTGGGTGATATCGCGTAGCAGCGACCGACCTCGACCCACAACACCAGTCCAGTAATGGAAAAGTAACACTTTATTGACTGTCAGGTTGCACCTGCTTCTCACATGTAACTACATATAACTACAGGGAGTCATGACTTGTGCCCGATATGCTAGCCGGGGAGACAATACGTAGTTTCGAAACCAAAGAATAACGTGGGAAACCTAGGATATAATACTAAATTACGTGGTCAAACATGTATTCACCAGGTCTCTTTATTTATGCGATCCAAACGTATCTGCCTCTTAAATGTTGTATGTATATCATGAACCCCTCCAAAAGGAAGCCGTTGTTTAAGACAATGCTCTATTGGTTCCTTAAAATGTCCCAGAGTGCAAGGAGACTTTCTCGGCATAGAAGGCTGTGTTGAGCCGTTTGGCTAGGTATGTAGTCTATCAATCTAATACCGTCGACAAACACCAAATGTGGATTCAACGCAGTACGAATCTACAACGTTACATTGGAACGATTCGTAATATAATGATTCGGCAACTCAAGGCTCCACTGCTGCAGTATATCCTAGCTAAGCGATCGTGAGACCCGGTTGATGTGTCCAAAGCCAGCAACAGGCGATCGTGCCTAGATGAGATTGAAACTCTAGATGCAAGGTTAAAACCTGATCGTTCATCTTATGATTCGTTAGAGAAGTGATGATCCAAGACTCAGACCCGTGGCCCTTCAGACGCAGCCAAGAGTCTCACCAAGTATCGGTGTAATTCGGACAGCGATCACGGGTACAACGAAACAAGTGGTCCACTTATATAGAAAAGGCAAGAATTTGCCGTTCACGATGCAAGTGACTAGCCATCAAGTAGAATTTAGCTAGCATCGAAAATCACAGGACCACGTATGCCCATGTTCTATGTGGGGTTATGCTGAAGTGATGTAAAAAGAGTAGAATAAGGAGCCCTTTGTTTCCTCAGAAAAATTTATCGAGCATCAGACCGGCAACTTGGGTGCAATATATTTCACAATGTTTGTTCATCTTTTGCAAGTATCCTTCGCCTTTTCACTGTTCTACCTGATATACAAGATACGAACATGTGGATCCGAGATACCTCCCCATCTTCCTTGGGTAGGCCAAGATGTCAAAGGGCCATTCAAGCGATCGCGTTCGTATATTCGAAGCATCTTTGGGACCAAGGCGATGCTTGATGAAGGGTATGAGAAATACTCGAAGCATGAGCTAGCCTTCGTCCTACCCAATATGTTTACCGGAGCCGAGATTTTACTCCCTCCGTCGAAACTTGACTGGTACATACTCCCAGCCTTTAGAAGTCTATCGGATCACTGATGATTCGTAGGCTTCACAATCAGTCAGAGGATAACTTCAGTGGTCTGGAAGCCCACCGACAGTTCATGCGTGGTGACTACACGCTCCTACATCCGCTCATGTGCTCGGAGCACGTATTTGAAGATGCAATCAAGAAGCACCTAACACGCGGCCTTGACGCTCTTGTGCCAAGCCTGTGGGACGAAGTTAATATAGCTATGAAGAAAAATGCGGGTCTGGATACATTAAACTGGAGGGAAGTGGACTCGTTCAAATTCTGGAAGGGAATTATGGTTCAATCAGTGAGCCGCCTTTATGTGGGAGCACCGTTGTGCCGTGATGACGCATATCTCAGCAGTGCTGGCCGGTTTAACCAACTAGTCATTTTCAACGCAGGCATTATTGGGGCCATACCAAAGCTCCTACGGCCGTACGTATTCTTGGAAATCTTATCGGCGTCTTCTAACTCACCGAAACTAGTCTCTTAGCGCCTTTAATTCTCATTCCAGACAAGATCCGTCACCACAACACTGCTAAACTAGCTGCACCTGTGATCTCTGATCGCCTGCGCGAGGTTGAGCGTATTGTGGCCACCGAAAAAACTCCTGACTTTTCAAAGCTTCCTCATGATCTCATCACTTGGTCCGCAATTGATGCAATTGAATCGGCTGGAGCTATCCCGGAAAAGGCTTCTGTGGATTTTCTGGCCCGGCGCCTTAGTGTTATGACTTTTGTGTCAACCGATAGCACGACAATCACTTTGGGAAACGTACTTTTCGACATTTTACTCGCGCCATGTAACACTCCTGAATTCAATCTTATGAATAGAGTTCAAGAGGAGATTGAGAATGCGTACCAGCGCTACTCAGAGACTGCATTCAAGGAGGCCGATGCTGCGAAAGCCTTTATTGACCAGTCCCTACCTTTGTTCGATGCCTGTATCAAAGAATCTTTCCGCCTTCGCAACTTCATCTCACGCGGGCTAGTTAGGACGGCGACCAACCGCTCAAGTGAGATTGACGTTCCTGGTGTCGGGTATGTACCGGAAGGCGTCAAGGTTGGAATTCCTATTTGGGGTATTCACCACGATGAAAAGACTTACGATGATCCAAGCACATGGCGCTATGACAGGTGGCTTGAAGAAGGTAGCCATAAAAGGTTGACACCCATCACTGGCGGTGGAAGTGCAGAGATGGTACGGGCATACCTTCCTTTTGGCTTCAAACGCTTTTCATGCCCTGGGCGGTTTTACGCAGTCCGACTGGTGAAAATGGTTCTGCTAAATTTCTTACTGAATTATGACATCAAATTGGCCGGAGAAAAGCCACCTGTTCATTACTGGTGGGGAATCTCCGTCAGCCCGGCAAGAGAAGCCGGGTTTATGATTCGAAGAAAAAGGTCGGAGAGCTTGAGAGCATTCTCGCAAGATTAGGCGGTATGTCCTTAGTGAAAAAGTATTGGTGGAGATTCCGTGTTGTTTGTAGCTGCTCAGTCATCTACGTGGTAAAGTGGTGGAGGAATTCCCTTTCGGCTCAACCTTCCGTAGCGTTTGTGCTAGCCACGGAGTTGAATTGAATCCGATGTGTACAAGGATGGGAATTCCAAGCTTATAGAAATCGAGAAGTTCTGCCGTGCTCTAATGCCGCTATGGCTCTGTTAGGGCTACAGTTGTACTACAGCCTGTAGTTAAGAGCTGAAGCTGTTGCCGTGGGCATGTAACACTATTTTTGGACCGATTAGGTGTTATTCTGACGTTATAATCTCGTTACTCCGACGTTTTGTATCAAACCCGAAATAAAGGCGATCTCAAATTTAGCCCTAGTGGACGATAGCAGAAAGTGGGGACGCAATAAGGCCCTGCACTGCCTATATTTTACAATAATGCTGCATGAAGCTACAAATCCCCGCATGCCCCCCTGATGTAAATAGGTGCAGTATGCATGCCGGCTCGCACCCCGTAGTGTAAGTCTGCATTTTGTCGAATGACAAGGCTGAGCTCAGCGAGGGCAACTCTTGGTAACATGAGGGAGGGTTGCTCTAGTACCTAAGGGGGCACTCTCCAGGCCTATTGACGTAGAACCTGTTTTATACGAGAGCGGTGCGAGAAACGGGCATTATAAGGTTTCGGAGGTCTTGGGAATACCACTAGGAAAGTTTTCGATCTGGGGAATCGGTTTCCTGACTCAGGTATTCCAATCATAATGTGTACACGCTTCTTATACTTAACACCAATGTGCCTAGGTATGTACACTCCCCTTTCTGAAACGATTAAACTAAGTTATGATTATGAAGGTCCGTGTCATGCTCTATCCTATATCAAAAATTGCTCAGGTACTTAATGCAAATTAGATATCACGATATAGCAACGGAGTTGAGTATGTCTTATGCCAAAACATAGAGTGAATAAGATTCCACGGGGTGATTCGGCGAATGCAAAAAGTGTCTGGTGGACATCAGCAGGTTTTCGGGATTTTACCTATGCTTTTGAGTAGTTGCTGCGTGGTCCGTTCCGAGCATCGTTAGTGCACCAATAACGTCCAAATACGATCAAATGCAACGACCGGAGAAACTCCGCCAACTTCCAGTGACACATGCCCGGAACTCGGATGATCCACACCGGCTCTACCGGTCAAACACATCATTAGTGTCATTTTGACAATGGCACCCGATAAAGACTGTTTATTTAGGGGGTTATAGTATCAGGACCCTTTAGCTACGGGCCGAATGAACTATTATGATATCAATGTCGCACTTTAATGATAACATGGTGAATGCACTAGGTACTAGTTATCATTCATGGACTCTACCTATCAATCGCAAAACATTAGAGATCGTTTGATGTACTCTAGAGTCTCACCGAAGGACTGTACCGAGCCGGACCGATCGCTCGAAGCTCAGACGTAACATCGAGATAGGGCACGTGGGTAGCCTCGGGCTTTTGCGGATTCCGGTCTATTCCCAGAACGCGCGTAAGATGTTCAGCCAAGTCCGCAAGACTCTTGAGCGTAAGAAATGTTACCTTCCTACACCCCAATCACCTCCGACGGAAGTCAGCCGCAGTTATCCTTTTCTTGGCTAGATTTCGTTCTTAGTGATGTAAAGGGAGTGGACCAAAGTGGAGTAGACGAATGACCGTCTGAACTACGTACTCAGCTAGAGCTTCTTATATACTGTATATACTAATCTCAAATGGAATGCGTATAGCCAGGGATAACTAATTCCTCCCACCCCTGCCAGGAGCAAGGCTAAATGGCGCAAGTGCCGCCTATCACTCTGGCTCTCAGTCAAGCGGAAAAGTGGGACGTTGTACACTTGAGATATAGCAGCTAGAAGATATCCAGCTACCCAGAACCTTTTTATAAGTATAGCTAGGGTAATTCAAGATTCCTAGTTCAATTGTTCAGCAGCACATTATCTATTGTATGCACCTAGCTTTAACAAAAGAGAGCGACTTTCCCACTTTTTCAGTTTACTGACAATACTTGTCTTTACTCTCATCCTGCTGAACCCATTCGGCACTTGTCAGAGCTAAGATGAGCGCTACAACAGTCGTATTCATTATCACTGCCGCAGCAGCAATAGTGCTCTTTACATTCAATCTGAGAAAACAGCGACGTCTATTCAAAACCCTTGTTAGTACTGATCTCCCTTCTATGTGCCAGCGCTTAAACTCATAGCCTCAACCACCTGGCCATGATTTCATCTTCGGTCACGCCAAATTTCTGGGCGAGCTTGTACAATCACTTCCACACCGTCTGCATCCTCAGATATATCCATTAATTATGTACGAGCGACACCAACTCGGTAAAGCATTTTATGTCGACCTCTGGCCAATCTCGCCATCCTGGCTCATGATTCGAGACCCGGAGCTAGCCGATCAAGTGATTGTGAAGCCCTCTCTACCAAAGTTCGATGGGTTAAAAGCTATTTTGAAACCGTACATTGGCGTAAATAACCTAGTCGTTCAAGAAGGGAGTGAGTGGAAAAAGTGGCGCACATTATTTAATCCTGCCTTTTCTGCTATGACGCTCCGCGAGCACACGGCGGATTTGATATATGAATGTAGCAAATTCTGCGACCGTCTAGCCACCCATGCGCAATCCGGGGCGCCTCTGGAATTGGAATTGGCTGCCGTGGATCTCACTGTCCAAATCATTGGGCGGATTATTCTGTGAGCCTTCCATCTATACATGATATTTACAGTGAGGCTCATAGAATTCCCAGTGGATCATCATTTGCTAGCTCTCCTGATGGTAAGCAATATACCCAAATCCTTCGAGACCAGGCATACTGGGTTGCAATTGCATCAGAGCCAGGGTTTGGGCAATTGAGACGATTAAATCCATGGAGAGCGCTTATGATGACATTCAACGAAGCTCGCATGAATAGAGCGATCAAATCCGTTGTTTTAGGGAGGTGGAACGCGAGAAATGATCATAAATATGTGCAAGCGCAGATGCGATGCAAGCCTGCGATAGATATCGCACTGGATTCTATTATTGAGGATAGCCCGGGTTTGAAGAAGGCTCCTGGCACTCTCGATGAGGGATGCTTGGCCGTTTTGGTGGACCAGATGAAAACCTTCTTGTTTGCAGGGCACGACACGTCAAGCGGAACTCTATGTTATATTTTCTGGTTACTTCATCAGAACCCTTCTTGGTTACGGAAGGTTCGCAACGAATACAACGAGGTACTTGGCGGCAGTGCCGAAATACCAGGAAGACTATCTGCTCAACCAACTCTATTAAACGAGCTACCTGTAACAGCAGCAGTTATCAAGGAAACACTTCGATTATTCCCACCTGCCAGTAGCATTCGCTCAGGGTTGTCGAACATTCCTATCATTGACCCTGAGACCGGTGAGGCATACCCAACAGAAGGTTTCATGGTTATGGTTGCTAGCTTTGCCTTACATCGCAACCACCTATACTTTCCTGATCCATACTCCTTCAGGCCAGAACGTTGGCTTCGGCAACACAAGGCAGCTATGGACTGTGACCCGCTACCGGAAGCAGAAAAGGTACACAAGCATGCCTGGAGGCCCTTTGAAGTTGGTCAACGCAATTGTTTGGGCCAAGAGCTCGCACTCATGGAGCTTAAGCTTATCATGGCATTGACTATTCCACGATTCGATCTTATTCCCGATTACCATGAGAAGGATATGAGCGAGTTCAAGTACTTAGGAGCACCCGCATATCCTATCTTATTTGGTACTGGGAAGCCATATAAAGGCATGCCGATCAAAGTGGTTGGAAGAGGTTCGGATAAAGTGGTTGAGAGAACCCTAGAGACTGATGATATCTCCTAGAGGAGTAGATGTTAGAACGGAAGAGCGGGATGTTAGCCGCTTAAGATGTAGCAGCCAGCATAGCTACCCAGAACTATTTTTCATGTTATTTATAAGTTTGGTTGGAGTAATCTAAGACCCCTAGTTGAATCACTTAGGAGTATATTGTCCATTGTACCATATAGCATTAATACAAAGCAAGTGATTTTTTACTTCTTCAGTTTACCGAAATCCAAGTAGTCTGTAACTTATTGAAGTAGATCACAGGTTTTTATCAAACCCATATGTTTTGTAACCTAGATTGATATCTATAATAGGTGGTGGGTTGTCGTAAATATCATAGTATGGCAGGGTGTATAGGAAATTCATATCAAGCCACCCTGCACAGGCCCAGCGCTTATGATGAACGTCCCTCGGCCTTGTACTTTAATGTAAAGATGAGGACTTCAACTTTGGTAATCTGAATCCGTGCAAATTACCATAATTGATATGCAAACTATTATTCTCAAAATTATCCCTAGATTCTAGTTGGACGGCGTGCGAATTCGCGTATTTTTCTGCAGCTATTGGCGTTAACCATTGCCATGGCGGAGGAAGGCATAATGTAGGCAAATAGTTGTGATTAGGTTCCCAGCGGCGCGCGCTTACTTCATAGCGGAAGCTTTATGCTAAATATTTGAGGCTGCTAACATTTATCTACATTAATATCTCCTAGCTTTGATAGGACCGTAGCTCGCTCCTTGTTCAATTACGTAGCCTGCAGCGCTAGTTCATTCTTCCACGCTATCTTTTTTTTTTAGGTTTGCTTAGTTGTATTGTGGCGAAATGCCGATCAGAAGAATCGTCAAAGCGTAATGGGCCGATAAAAACTTGGTAATCTCCCTAGGCAGTCTGAGAATGGTCCGTACCCTAACATTTACGATCCCGATCATCAAGTTCGGCGACGACGGATGGGCTAGGAACGGACCGACTAGCAAGCACGTGGAGAAAATGTGAAGGCTTAATTGATAACTGGTAACCGGTACCTTTTTCCCCGGCAACCATCACTTCGGGATTCGCCGTGGGAAGCAGTACTGACCGACATTGTAGCACAGCGCAGATCGCTGTTTGGGACAATTGCGGCGGTATGTAATATGCTTTAGAGGACCATTTTTAGGAAAGCGAGTATTCACATAATCGGGCCATATGCATATGTTCGTGTTGCTTGGTACCTGCAAGTGCGTTTTTGACCGATGAACCACCCGCATCATTCCGGTCAGCAGACTGTTTGAATTATTCTGTAGACGGCGTAGTGTAGGTATAGCGCATGAATTGGGGACGACTAGGTTGTTTCATAATTTCACAAACATGAGTGAGCTTCGCTAATTGTTGCGCGGTGATGGGAGTTGATGATAGTACCATACATACGTATAGCAAACTTGCAAGTACCTACAGTATCCCGGCGAGGACGACTAGTTGCATCGGAGAATGAATTTGTCACTCGAGATATATATTGAAACACCTATCAAATGACATTGAGCACGCACTCTTTATACACAAGTTTAAAAGAGTAATAATCTAGAAATTCAACTTGATATTCCCTCTTTGACCAAGAATTCCATAGTGGGCAACCTCGTCCACTTTTCCTTGACGTACGTCCATTGATCAAACGAAACGACAAGCAGGCGATAACCGGAATACCTACCATTCTGGACCTGCCCCAAACCGGAAACCCGATATCTTGTCTCCTATATACCTAGATGTGCCAACAAGAACTTGGATAGGATAGAAAAAGCGCACAATCAAAGAGCGTGATTCCCAAAGATAAAACCTCTACCCATGAGGCAGACGAGCTTTGTAAAACATGAATAGTTGGGAAATATAGACATCAAGCCATGCCTCAAGCAAATCACCGCACTGGCGTTCGAGGACTACGATTTTCCCATACTCAGAGAGGGGAAATAGCTCTGATCTGGAGACCCCACTGGAGCTACCCCTCACCGTCCGT
Source organism: Ophiosphaerella narmari (assembly GCA_028456235.1). NCBI lineage: Eukaryota > Fungi > Ascomycota > Dothideomycetes > Pleosporales > Phaeosphaeriaceae > Ophiosphaerella > Ophiosphaerella narmari. Next base: position 902,824 of record JALNQA010000001.1, on the reverse strand, counting down.
CAGTGACCCCACCTCCGCCAGCCTCCTCGACTCCACTTGTCGAACCTACCAAGAGGCGAGGCAATGTACATGCAGCACGTTCCGTACAGCCGTGGAAGAATGAGAGCGTGGTGTGTTACACATGCATCGTATGATCGCGAGACCTAGCGTGTTCACTTACTTCATCCACCCCTAATCCATATCGTAACCGCCCTAAAAGCTCAGAACCATTCAGTATGTCATGTACGTATGTTGCAATACACAGGGTCGTTCATCACTAACTCCGCATAGCGAAACACTTCATCCACGACCCAACACACCTTGTCACCTCCGCGCTACTCAGCATCCCGCACACCAATCCCTCCGTGCAATGCGACATTGCAAACAAAATCATATACCGCACATCCAGCGCGCCCCAGGTCTCCATCGTTTCTGGGGGCGGCTCGGGCCACGAGCCGAGTTTCGCGTCGTTTGTGGGCGCTGGGTTACTTTCTGGTGCTGTTGCAGGTACAATCTTTGCGTCCCCGAGTGCGGAACAGGTGCGGCGATGTATTTTACATCGGGTGCCGAAGGAGAAGGGCGTGTTGGTTGTGGTGATGAACTACACGGGTGACGTATTGAACTTCGGCATGGCGGTTGAGAAGGCGAGAGCAGCGGGGATAGAAGTGGATATGGTTGTTGTTGGAGACGACGCGGGTGTTGGGCGTGCGAAAGGGGGTAAGGTTGGTAGGAGAGGGATTGCTGGGACGGTGCTGGTGCACAAGATTGCTGGAGCGCTGGCGGCTAGGGGGTATGTATTCGATTCGTTGAAACTGGCATGGGTAGCTAATGTGGGCGCAGTGCAAGCTTGAAAGATGTGACGAGGATCGCGCAGCTCGTGGCTGACAACACAGTCTCAATTGGATCGTCGTTGTCACACGTGCACGTTCCCGGGCGCCGCGAGCCGGAAGATGATGCGCTGAAGGAGGGCGAGGTTGAGATTGGAATGGGCATCCATAATGAAGCTGGTTCGGAGAGGAAATCCACTGATCTACCTGGACTGGTGAGAACAATGTTATCACACTCTCTGGACACAGCAGACCAGGATCGAAGCTTCTCAAGTATTACTGAGAAAGACCCAGTTGTACTCCTTATCAACAACTTGGGTGGTGTCAGTCCGCTCGAGCTGGGCGGCATAACGAATGAAGTTGTTGAGCAGTTGGCCCAACAGTTCAAAATAAAGCCAGTGAGGATATTAGTAGGAACATTCATGACAAGCCTAAATGGTTTAGGCTTTAGTATTAGTTTGTTGAAGGTGACGGACACAGGATCAGTGGGAGTTTCCCTGCTGGAATTATTAGATGCGCCCGCTGAGGCAAGTGGATGGTCTACAGCAATCAGTAGCAGCACATGGGTAAAGAGAGGAGAACCGAAGCAACAGGAAGAGCAGACGACAGGAGGCGAGGTTCAGCCGAGTAATCTGAGAGGTAAGGTCCCATGATCTGATTAATTACGGCGCTGACACTTCACAGTCGATCCAAGTCAGGCCAAGTCCACTCTGACAACAGCACTAAACAGGGTCATTGCAGTTGAACCTGACGTCACGAAATACGACACAATTGTTGGCGATGGCGACTGCGGAATCGGACTAAAGCGGGGTGCGGAGTGTAAGTACGGTTCACGTAGATGGTTGCCTAGTGTTGACATCGTCCCAGCAATCCTCAAAATGCTCGAAACAGCAAGGGAGACCGACGATCTTTTGATTCTTGTGAATAACATCATCCAAGTGGTTGAGATCTCTATGGACGGAACATCGGGCGCCATTTACGCCATCTTCTTGAATGCACTGGCGCATGGGTTGCGACAGAATTCGCCCGACACCCCACAACCGGTCACCCCGCAAATATGGGCCAAGGCTCTTGAGTCATCACTGCAATCACTCGGAAAGTACACGCCAGCTCAGCCTGGCGATCGCACGCTAATGGATGCTCTTCATCCATTTGTCCAAACGCTGTTGAAAACTCATAACGTCGATGAGGCTGCGAAAGCGGCACAAAATGGAGCGAAGGGAACAAAAGGTATGAAAGCCAGCTTGGGACGAACGGTTTATGTCGGGGGTGAAGGTTTTCAAGAAGTTCCGGATCCTGGTGCACATGGACTCGCAGAATTGCTGTTGGGATTGAGCGATGGTCTAAAATAGACTGCATGCACTATCCAGACACCATGGGGTTATGACGTCTAGGATAATAAGACAAGGATGACTGAATCTCCACGCAAGAATCTGCGTTTTGTCAGCGCTAGTGTGTCTTTGTGTAGTATAAAGGTCACATACAGCTTTGAGATAAAACGGTCCTTGTTTACTTTGCGACCTTGCTGACCGTTCGATGTCCGTGGTGTCTCCGTCCACATCTCCTTGGCATTCTCGAGAACCATGTTGCAATGCCGGTCGAAAGCCTTCACGCGCGCCAGGATTTTGCGGTTGTTGCGGCATGAAATGAGCACTTGTGTACGGCTGCGAACCGCAGTCTGAAGAATTGAGAGAGGACCAGTAGTGAGCTCATGCTCTTCGACCTGGGCAACTTCATACTCACTAGGCACCGGTTAGCGTAGAAATTTATTCAGGTCGAAGGAAGTCTTCCGTACGTCAACTCTGAGCGGGGCTTTGCAAGCATTTCTCTGCAGCAAATTAGTAGTCTAATATTATACGTCGTGACAACATCGGTAATACATACTGGATCTTGGCGTCGACCATCTTTGCGGTGTATTATGATGAATTGGTCTGGGAGCGTGCGGTTAGCTTTTGTTTCGCCAGCTTCTGCCTGCAAATATTCTTTGCGCAGGTGAGAGGATCAAGAATGGCTCAAATGGATGCACAGACCAGAATGAGGCGCACTTACTTGGTATGAGCGCAAAGTACCACGGCAACGCGCTTGGATGAGGTGGATCGATCGGGGATGGGATAATGGGAAACAAGTTGAGGTGAGGGAGCTTGTCTGCAATTGAGCCCGGCCCCCGGTTTATCCGGCCGCCGGGGCCAATCAGAGGGCGCGTCACTCTGGCGTTCGGCGGGTGCGTCACGCGTAGTTGGTAGTTGGCCGCGGGAGCTCTAGTTCCAAACCTCCCAAGCTCGTGCCGCGCCGTTCAACTTGACCTCACCACAGCTTTCTCCACCCGTCTTCACGTCCTGCGTTTCCTTTTCCTTTGTCCGACGCGTGCGGCTGCCTAACCACCTTTACCGTATTTATTCGCCACGTTTTCCACGTAAATAATTCGCTTGCTCTTTTAGTTTGACGTTTGGTGCTCGTTCTCCAGTTCACCCGCAACGCGCACCGCTATGATCAGACGCCAGCCACCGATCGCCGTGTAGCACCATTCACCTCCTCTGCAACGCGATCTCGACACACCTTCACGACCTGGCCCGCCATTTCGTGGTCAACTTTGACTGCGTTCATGGGCAGCCATGTCTACTCCTACCAGCGCCATCATGGAGGGCGGTGTGCAGCAGACATCCGCCTTTACCGCCGCCGATGAGGATAGCACGAGCGACATACCACGAAGATCAATGCGAGGCAAGCGCGCCTAATTTTCTCCACGCTCTGTCATTAACGATTCTGTGTTTACAGTGAAGGTACTCTACACATTCGATGACCAGAACAAGTCGAATTGCCTTGCTCGTCTGCCCAACGCGTTGAGTGTCCCCGTCGTATCCCTGGACGAAAACACGCAGGTAGGAGTCATTGAGCTCAAGACATGCATTCAGGCTATAGTCGCTGCAAGGCATGTCCCCAGACGCCCTGATTGGTGCTCAACCGCTGACTACCTGTTGCCACAGCCCCGAACTTGTAGCAAAACTGGGTCATGATTATACCGTCTATGCATATGACTTTTCCGAGTATGAAACCCCTCTCGTCGGCCAAGGAATGCTATCATGGATTCTCGCCTCGGCCTCTACCACCCCGAACGCGCCAGCCGACGAATCTCAGACAATGGTCACCGGTCGCGTGTGCAAAAACATTCTAGGTCTATTTGGGAATGGCATGAAAGAGACCTTGGAGGTCAAGCTGAAGTTGGTGCCTGTTCCGACTAGTATGCAGCAAGAATATGTCGAGAACATGGAGAGGTACCACAGTTTAAGTCAGCTGATGCCTGCGGGATTCGATTACAATGCCTGGTCCGATTTTTTGAAGGCAAACCCAGCTCTAGACCAGCTGGCCCAGCCAATGCCCACCTTTCCTGCACGACAGCACTCCCAGCGCTCCTCCATCGGGGGATATGAGCCTTTCCATCAAATGCTCACCCGGAATAGCCCGTCACAGGAACCTTTGCGGAACGACTCCTTCTACGACCAATCAAACGTCTCCTTCGATACCCATCCAACCCGTGCTTCTAGTCCCGCTATGAGTACTCTGTCTTTCCATCACTACCAGTACAACCCAGAGTCTCGACCAGCATCCCGTACTTCTGTAAGAAGTGAAGCAATCCAGCCGTCTCAACATTTCCAACCTCGGGAACAGTACACCATGGAGCAGCAAGAGGAGGGCCCAGCCAAGAAACGTGCTCGCATTGTTCAGACTAAGAGACCGAAGAAATCTGCGTTGATGGCACATCAGGATTCGCTACGGGTCACGGCTAGTACGGCGGCATCGGTACGCCTCCATAGGCCTCTCGCTACTAATCCAGCTGCTACACTAGCCTCTGCGGAGCTGATACCTCGTGCGCCTACACCACGACCTGGAGATGCGGCATTTGGCCACCGGGGGCTGCGTCGCCCACCTGCGCCAAGTGCATTGAGGCACGCTTCAATGGATGAAGGTCGCCCGTATACGTCTCCTTATGACACGAATGCATTTTCAGACGCTATAGACTCTGCAGATGACGAAAGAGGTGTGAGTCCTGGAGATACGCCCATGGACATTCCATCCTCGCCGCCAGTAGCACCTCAACGTACGGCGTCCCCCGATGCATCTAGCCCACCATTACCTATCCTGTCGCTGCCCAATGATTCTGGTTTTGTTAGTGACATGCCACTAGGTTTGGATGAGGAGAATGTAGATCTTGGCAACAACATCTGGGATGGTAGTGATCTACCCATTGCACCCGAAGCGCGCACTCGTAAACGACAAGATAGATCAGGAAATCCCTGGCAGCAGGTTAACCCAGGACCAATCGATCGACTCCCGCAATCATACATACCACGACCAAAGCAGCACTATCGCAAATCAACAACGCAGCCGATTGCTCAGAGCATCGAACAACAGCCATCGACGGGCGAATATGGGTACATGCAGGGTAATAATGGCGAATTGGTCACTGGTCGTTCGGGCCCCTCAGATTCCTGCGCGTTTGGATCATTCCAGCAACAAGCAACGACGAAATCAGTTGCGTGTAAAGCAGATTCCCCTAATGCGCCCGTCTCACATGTATCGCCTGTCAGCGAAAGTGATACTCAAGCATATAGCCGCTCCGCTACGCCAAATATAACAACGCAAAAAGCCAAGACTGTCCGCGGGAAGGGACTCAGCCGGTCACAGACATGGTCTGGAACCGGCGAGCCCATGTCGGATGCGCCGATGCCTTCTGACCCAGCCGCCCCACGAAGCGGGTCAGGCGCCAGGAGAAAAAAATATATCAAAAACAGGATGGAGCAGGCGATTGCTGCTGGAGAATTACCACCACATTGCAAACACTGTGGAGAGATTGATACGCCAACTTGGAGAAAAGCCTTCACTCGACTTGAGCCTGGGTCGCCCGACGGGCTTGAGGTATCTAAAGATACCACAAGCACAGACATAATTGCTTACGAGATTATTCAACCTGAAGAGAACGGCGACCTATCGTATCGTGTTTTCAAGAACAATGTGACGCGAGAGGAAAAGGAAAGCAAGATTTTTGAGGAGCTTAACCTCTGTAATCCATGTGGGCTTTGGCTTATTAAGAAGGGGTCCATGCGACCACAGAAACTGTGGGACAAGTCAGAACGTGGAACGAAGCGCAAGCGCCAGGCAGCTTCGCGTACTAAATCAATAAGTCAAGATGACGATCTAGTCTCAGATGTGGTTGTGCCGCAATCTGAACTAGCTATGCCGGAAGAACATATGCGAGCTGCTACTGTGGAAGGCGATTTGGGGGGTGCTGTTGCCTCTGTGTCGGATCACATGCCCCCCTTCCAAGCGCCGGCAAACCCTTTAACGCTGGATAAGGGAACGGCCGAGGAGGCTTTGAGGAGAGCTATTCAGTCTAGCCCGGCTGGGCTCCGGGGCAGTAAGCACTCTCCTATAGACGTTGAGCCCGACCTAACGCCAAAACCGACACGGCGATTGCTCTTCCCTTCGCCTCATAAGGAAGGCAAGACAAAATCCACATCTCCGAACCCACTCGCACCCACGACGATCTCGCAGGACACCAACAAGGATGCAGTGCCAGAAAAACCACGCTGCCAGAGATGCAAAAAGTTGCATAGGGGCTGTGACCGTGAGAGGCCGTGTGGTCGGTGCGACAATGCTGGCATTGGCTTTGATGGGTGCATCCCTTGTGAGATGCCGAGAACCAATTGGTTTGAGCCGCCTGTTGTGCACATGGTTAGTATTGAGGAGGACAATCCGGATAAGGAGAACTGCCCACCATCACCACGTCAAGAGGCCGATGACTTGGCCCATCTCTTTGAAGACTCAGCCTCTTCGAAGACCACCCCACAAAAGGACCTGCTCTTCCAAGACTTACTCAAGACGCCAACTCCAGGTTCTCGTTGTAGGAACGCTCTAACCCCAAGGCGCAGTGCAGATGATGCGGACCTTCTTAGGACACCGTCTCGCACAACACCTTCACGTAATATATTCACTCCCCGGGGCACACGTGCTGCTACCGTGGCCCCGGATACCCCCTTCACTCGCCAGTTTAATGCCTTCCTATCTGAAGGTAATTACTCGTCCCCATCTCACGCCATAGATTTTTCGACTTTCCCAACCTTCAATACACCAGGTCGCGTACAATTCAGCGATTTCATGCATGACGACTTCCTATCGAGCGACATTCCAGTGGCGAGCTCGCCACCGAAGAACGGACCGCTAGGTTTAGGCTTTGAGCTCTACGAAGACCCCACCACCTCTACTGCGGGTCTGTGGGCCGGCGTGAATATGTTTACGAACGACGCTACGATGGCCACGTTTGACGGCTGTGAAGACCAATCTCGCATGGATCTACACGACAGCCCGGAAACAACCACGCTCCTTAAGATGAACGTTGGCGGCGTCACCGTCGACTTCACGGCCATGATTGAAGAAGTCGTTGCCGACGGCAATGGCGATCTGTGCGATCAGGAGACGGTGAACAGCGCGCAGCCTGACGACCAGGGCCTCGAGAATACGCCTGAGGTTCCTTCCGTCGAGTGATTCGTTGCACGACATGACATGCATCCGGGAATGGCGTTATAATATGGACTTGAATGGTGCCACTGATGATTATGCATTGTGCTTTTAGCGATCTTGGCCTGGCATAACATGGCGCAATTAGGATTGGAAAATGAGTCATGATATGTGACCGTCGGTGACGGCGGGACGAACTCGAGCGGGTTTGTAGATGCTTGAATATGAATGAAGTTATACCATATATCAGAGTTTTTCGTGATGACGCAATTCGTACATTTTGTGCTTTGCCTAGTGATGTAGAGGTTGGTATCAAGCTAACGCACCCCTCCATCAGTGCCTAGTTTACGGCCATCTCCCACGCCACGCCTAGTCCTCAGTCCGCAGCTCAAACGCCGTGCCATAAAGTATACTCCCAGCTGTCCTCCCACCCAGCCAACGCCCAAAACAAGCCCCGCAACGGCGATCCATGGCAAACCCAAGCCCAAAGCCTACCCAGAAATAGGGCCGAGGCCCAGCGCGCAAATCGCCCTCCCCCCCACCCCAAAAAAAAGGTATAACACAGCTCCACGCCATAACTAGCTCCTCCCCCCGCGCCTACTCTACTCGAAATTGAAAAACGCATCGTCGAATGCCTGGGTCTCTGGATTCTCGTACTCGTCCATGTTGAACAGGTCGTCGAGTGTGTCCGTCATCATGCCGCCCATCAACTCATCGTTCGCATCGTCAGCCGGGAGCTCCAATTTCGCTGGCTCGACGGGCTGCGGCGGTGGTGGCGGCGGTGGAGGCGTAGGCTCCTTTTGCGCGACGGGGGGTGGGATGTCCGGCATGGGGATGTCGATGTCGAGCGGGGGGTCGGGCTGTTTGGCAAAGTCCTCAAGGCCGCGGAGTAACGGGGGCTGGTCAAAGGCAAAGGCCATGTCGGTCGAGGCGTCCATTATGTCGTCGGGTGCGGTCGCAGACTCGATGGCGTCGCCGAACATGGCGTCGAAGTCGAAGTCGGTGTCGGTGGGGTTGGCGGTTGTGGGCGTGCCGTCGAAGAGCGGGTCGCGTTCGGGGGGCTGCTCGCTTGATATCTCAATGGGCGGCGGGATCACCTTTTCGACTGCGCGGTGGAGCGCCTTGGGAGACGCGGGCTTTGGTTGTGGAGAGGATGGGCGCGCAATGGGCGCGGCGGCAGATTCGGTCTTGATGGTTTCGGTCGCGGCAGCGCCGGCGGTGCGCGACTCGGCGGCCAGCCTGGCCTTCTCTGCTTCTTTCTGTCTGGCGGCGGATTCGCGCTTTTTGCGGTCTTGCTTGAGGAGCGCGCGGTCGCGGCGCAACACGACTTGCGCCAGCCGCACTTCGTTCTCCAGCTCGTCGAGGGCGTCGTGGAAGCGCTCGGTCGCGACGGGCACGGATTGCCGCAGGGCGAACTTCATGCGTCCTGTGCCGCCGCCGGACTGGTGCTCTTTGATGAAGCGGCCCGAGGCCAGAAGCACCATGTTCAGCATGCTCTGGACGGTGTCGAGCTCAGTGGCGCCGACGACGGGTGGGCGCTTGGGCGGGTCCTCTTGTTTTATGGCGGCCATTGCTGTGTCGAGGCGGACGGTGGTGTTGTTATTGTTATTGTTGTGGTGGTGGTGGTGGTGGTGAGTACGGCGCAGCCTTGTCGACGCGCCGGGTGCCTTTGTGCAATGGCAGGGCGGAGCGCAGCGGTACTTCGACTGACATATGCGGGAGGGCCAAGCGCGTCTGCGGCCTGCGTCGAGCCTAAATTGGCGCTCTACCAAGCTTTTGCTGCCGACGGCCGCCCAACGCCGTTTATTACGCGCCAAGGCTGAAATTTTTGCTCCTTCCACCAAGCCTCCCGCATCTTGGTTGAACCCCTCATGAGCGATGATAGGGGGCAGCCGTCGAGGGTTCCAGCAGCTTCCATTCGCGCCGGCTGTGTCATGATGCTCTGGCAAGCTCTCGCCTGGAGCAGAATGTGAGCCAGAACCGGGAGCTGCTCTCGCCCCGTCCAATCTCGCTGGCTCGATGCGATGCGGAGCAGTCAGTGGGTGGTGGATCAGGGGAAAAGGTTGGGGGTAATAGTGGCACCACCCGGCTTCCACGTGCTCGTCCCAGAAACAAAACAGTTTAGTCATGCACAGTATAGCAGCGTCCTGCTATGCCCTCCACAGACCTTCAGCACGTTTCGTGTATATATCCAACCAACGCCTGGCCTCACAGCACCACCTCTCCCAGCTCCTCGCAACGACGGCCTGGCAGCACACCCATTCCACAGAAAAGCCGGCATTAGCTGTCCACAGATTCGGTACACGGTCTCTCGATTGGTGCTTAGCTACGTAAGCGGGCTGGCAATAGAGCTACCGTGGGCCAGCTAAAGCCCGGCCCGCCGTGCATTCGGCGCTTGGGCTAATTCTTGCTGCTCATCCTTCGCATCTCTCTCTCCTCAACCCCCACACAGAACCTAGCCCATACCAGCTTTCCGTTGTTCGGCGTCGGTTCTTTGCCTGTCTTCGCATCTCCTTGCCCTCTCTTCCTCTGTTTCTCTTTCCCTTTCCTTGCGCATCTGGATTTGCTCGCGCCTAACGACTTTCCTTGCTGCCTGCCTCGCCTCGCCCTCGACCCAAATCACCTGTCCTCGTGGCCACGGTTGTCGACGCTGCCCTTCTGTGCACCTCCGCCGCGTCGCCCATCAATTCTTCGTTTCTTCGGTATACAGACTCACTTAGTAACTAGCGCTTTTTGCGACTTTACCTACCCCGATCCACCATGGCCGAATCACAACAACCTGGCGCTAACCTTCCCCCCCCTCCCGTCTCCGGGGGCGCTCCTGGCTACGATGGAGCGCATCAGGGCGTTCCCCAGCAGCACATGCCGCCGCCGCCGCTCGCCCCCGTTGTCATTCCCCAGAACACGAATCCCATTCCCACGGCCATGGGCTCGCCACTGCCAGGCGGGCCCATGGATGCCATGTCTCCCAACACCGGCGGGCCGGGCTATGTCCCTCGCCGCGCTGCCCCCGAACCGAACAAGCGAGCCCTATACGTTGGAGGACTGGATCCTCGAGTGACCGAGGACGTGCTGCGCCAGATCTTCGAAACCACTGGCCACGTCCAGAGCGTTAAAATCATTCCAGACAAGACCGTCAGTGCTCCGGAAGGAAGATATGCTGCCAGCTGTTGTCCATAGCCTGGTTTTTATCTTGCATTCCTCTCCCCCGCTGGATGAGTTGGGGCTGACAGCGAACAGGAGACTTCCAAAGGTTTTAATTACGGCTTTGTCGAATACGATGACCCTGCAGCGGCCGAGCGAGGCATGGCGACGCTGAATGGGCGTCGCATCCATCAGAACGTAAGCGACAACGTGAATTGGTAGGGTCTCCAAGTCTGACTCAAATAGGAAATCCGCGTCAACTGGGCTTATCAATCGAACAACACCGCCAAGGAAGACACATCCAACCATTTCCACATCTTCGTTGGCGACTTGTCCAACGAGGTCAACGATGAAGTACTCCTCCAGGCTTTCTCCACCTTTGGCGCAGTCTCTGAAGCTCGCGTCATGTGGGATATGAAGACGGGCAGATCACGTGGTTACGGTTTTGTTGCCTTCCGCGACCGTTCTGATGCTGAGCGCGCACTCAGCTCAATGGACGGGGAGTGGCTCGGATCCCGCGCCATTCGTTGCAACTGGGCCAACCAGAAGGGCCAGCCCTCCATCTCCCAGCAGCAGGCCATGGCCTCCATGGGCATGACGCCAACGACTCCTTTTGGCGGCCACCATCACTTCCCAACTCATGGTGTCCAGAGCTACGACATGGTCGTTGCGCAGACTCCCCAATGGCAAACCACTTGCTATGTCGGTAACTTGACACCATACACTACGCAAACTGATTTGGTCCCACTCTTCCAGAATTTTGGTTATGTCACTGAGACGCGCTCCCAATCCGATCGTGGGTTTGCTTTCGTCAAAATGGACACGCACGAGAACGCGGCCATGGCGATTTGTCAGCTTAATGGCTACAACGTCAATGGCCGACCCCTGAAGTGCAGCGTAGGTTAACGTGTTTCCTTTTCGAGCTCCATCCCAGCTTACAATTTTCTTTCTAGTGGGGCAAAGATCGTCCTCCTACCGGTCAATTTGAAGGCTACTCGCCTGCGGCGGGGCCTAACTCTGCTTATCCCCAGACTCCAAGCGCGTACTTCCCGCAGTACGGTGGTGGTGGCCCGGGCGGCCCCATGTCACCCTCAGGTGAGCGGCACCGGAGGAAGCTGCAATATCGCAAAACACAATCTAATACGCGGGCAGGACCTAGCCCCGGTGGACAACCCTTTGCCCAGCAGCAACAGGGCTTCGGCGGTCCTGGTATGAGCTACCAGCAGATGCAAACTCCACAAAGCGCCGGTGGGTACGGTCGCGGCGCTCCTCAGCAGCAGCAATGGGGTCAGCCCCAGCAAGGCGGCTTCAACCAGAACGGATTCGGCGGCTATCAGGGTTGAGCATGTCGTGCTCAACCATTTTTCCTTGCTCTGCATTGTCTGGCCTATTCTTGCGATACACCTGTTTGTATACACGGGTACGTTGGTTGAATAGTCCGCATTTCCGAATCATCTCCTTAGCTATTTGCCCATGTCTATTCTGAGGGTCCTGTGTTAACCTAAAAGTGGTGTGCGAAGGTGGTTGTTGAAGGTTGTTCTCAAAGTTGCACATATTCCCCCATCGGCCCACTCTCTCACGGGCAGGCTGGAGTGGTTTCTAACGGGTTGGTTTATGGAAGGGCTTTCAATGAATTTCCTTTACTCCCTATTACTGTTTTTGCCCGGCTGGCTTATTGGATGATCTATCTCTCCTTACGATCTATGTCATGTCTGTTTGATGCCTTGATCATACTCCTAAAAGCATTTGCTCTTCTTTACTGTTGCCTGTCCTTGGGGTAATACTGGATGGCTGCCGTGGTTTATGCTTTGTCTCAGCGTTGTTTGGCGATTCAGATGAGTTCTCCTTCCGGGTTCCAGACAGCTCGAGCGTCTGGCGGTTTATGTAGCTCGGACCGTCAAATGTATTGTTAGCGTCAGATGCACCCTGTTACGACCTATTGCTAGACTACGAGAGAACACTGATGAGATGGCATGGGATATGAATGACGATATCGAAGGAATTTACAAAGTAATTATGAGCGTGCTTAGATGCTGGGTTTCTTGTGGTGCACGCTACTTTGGTGATTGGAGAGGTTGACGTTGGCGCGTACCAAGTCGCACACAGGGTTCCGTACCTGCGTGAACCCCGCCTCCAGGTAGATCTTGATCTCAGTGCTGGGTCGATATGAGCACCGTAGTGTGACCGAGGAAGAAAGCATCCGGACCAGCAGATCAACTCGCGTCAGCACGTGACCCCTGCTAAGCGAGGAAGGCAATCGTCGCGTCAGGGTGCGCGCGTGTAGGTCAAAGTCACTGTCCGAGCGCCACTCGCACTCTTCAATGTTGTCGGCATGCACCTGCTTGACCATCTTTCGCTGGTGATTTCTTTTCTTGTCGCAACCCTAGTTTGCTGCATGCTTCTCGCTCTAGTACGACTGGGTGCATCGCTGAGATTGTGTTCTCCCAAAGCATCGCCCAAGTACTTGCTGCACCCTCCCAAGACACACCTGCCGCGAACACGCTTCTCGACCTTACCTTCTACTACAGCCACCCACCAGACGCCTCAATCCCTCACGTCACCACCAGCGCACTACGGCTGGCTTGCCCACCACCCACAGCCGCCACCCACCATGTTCAAGCAAGCGGTGAAATCCCACAACGCTGCCATTCCTCCAAGCCCCTCCACAGCCGACGTCACGCCCAAACAGCAGTCACTTGGGACATCATTCGCTCGAGCCGGATCAACACAAAACAAGACAACACGCCCTTTGGCAACCGATATCAATCACAATGGCACCAAGCCAGGGCTTGGATCATCCCTACTTGGACCACGCAACCAAGGCACCAAACGCATGTCAAGTGGATTGGCCAAGACATTGAGTTCCCAGGAGGACCTCTTCAATTATCCGACGCTTAATATCTCGGGGATGGATAAGGAGAATGATTTCTCCTCATATACCTCGACGACGCGAATTAATAGCACCAACTTGGCCACCGCATTATTCGATGACGACGACTTTGATAGTGATATTGACTTGGATGTGGAAGACCCCGCGACCAAAGGCACTGTTTCGTACCCAACGCTGCCCGCAAGTAGTGCTACTACTGGAAGAGATTCTGGTTATCAAACAGGGCCGCAAACTATCCAACCAGACAGCAGTCAGCCGGTACCATGGTCATCTTCTCCGATCGAGCATCGCGAGGCGCCCTACAAATCCGAGGTGCCCAAGCCCAAATCAAAACGCTCTTTTCTTCCGTGGGGACCGAACCAAACGGCAGCCGCTACGCAAGTACCAGTCCACCAGATAGAAGAAGAAGAGATGACACGCCCGAAGAAGAGGCAATCCACTGAGCCAATGCCTGTAGTTGCCTCTACACCTAAGCCGAAGTCAGAATTCCAATGGAACACAACAGCAAGCGCTATAAAACAGCAGCAGAAGAATCTGCGCGAGCAGAACAAGAAGCAAAACAAGGACCAGGAGGTTTCACTCGATAATCTCACAAATGCGGCTAAGAAGAGGAAGAAGATAGTCCCTCGAATGTTCCTTACCGAAGAGCAGCAAAATGTGCTCAGTCTTGTCACCGAACATAAGCGGAGCGTATTCTTTACTGGTTCAGCCGGTATGTCATCCACAGCCTTGCCGAAATGATTTGCGAATACTAACCATGCTAGGTACTGGTAAATCTGTCCTGTTACGAGAAATCATCGCAGCTCTACGCGTAAAGTATATCCGCGAACCGGACCGGGTCGCAGTGACAGCGTCTACTGGTCTAGCAGCCTGTAACATTGGTGGTGTCACTCTGCATAGCTTTTCAGGAATCGGCCTCGGGAAGGAACCAGCAGAAGATCTGATTAAGAGAATCAAAAAGAATCGAGGAGCCAAGCAGCGTTGGTTGCGGACAAAGGTGCTTATCATGGACGAAGTCTCAATGGTGGATGGCGACCTTTTCGACAAGCTGGAACAGATTGCGCGTACTATTCGTAACAACGGTAGGCCGTTCGGGGGCATTCAACTCGTCATCACGGGCGACTTCTTCCAATTGCCACCAGTTCCTGAACATGGACGTGCCTCCAAATTTGCATTTGATGCTGGGACATGGACAACTTCCATCGACCACACCATCGGCCTCCATCATGTGTTCCGTCAAAAAGATCCTATTTTTGCGGGTATGCTCAACGAGATGCGTGAAGGGAGGTTAACCCGAGATTCGATTGCTCGGTTCCGACAACTAGATCGACCGCTACCAGCTTCAGACGATAACATCGAGGCTACAGAGCTGTTCCCTACTCGTAATGAAGTTGACCGCGCGAACACTCTACGCATGCAGCAATTGCATGGCGATGTCTTCGACTTTGAGGCAAGAGATGCAGGTTCAATTACTGACAAAGTGCAACGTGATCGGCTATTACAGAACTGCATAGTTCCGGAGGTCGTACATCTGAAGAAGGGCGCACAGGTTATGCTGGTCAAGAACATGGATGAAACTCTCGTCAATGGCTCACTGGGCAAGGTGGTTGGCTTTATGACGGAGCAGATGTTTGCCATGTATAAGGAGAATGAAGAAGCTTTCCTTGAGGGTGGGTCGTCGGATCAGGCCATGAAGGAGATCGTAAAAAAGCAGTTGGGTCTCAGCACTGCACAAGTCTTTCCTCTAGTGCGGTTCGCGATTGCAGATGGCACGACACGCGACCTGCTTTGCAAACGCGAAGATTGGAAGATCGAACTTCCCAACGGAGAGATACAAGCGTCGCGGAGCCAGATCCCGCTCATTCTCGCATGGGCACTATCTATCCATAAAGCACAAGGTCAAACACTGGAGCGCGTACGAGTCGACCTCGGAAAGGTCTTCGAGAAGGGCCAAGCGTACGTTGCGCTCTCCCGTGCAACGAGTATGGACGGTCTACAGATTCTACGATTTGACCCAAAGAAAGTCATTGCTCATGAGAAGGTCAGGTCGTTCTACAATGGTCTGAGTTGTGCAGAGCAAGTAGATGGCAAAGTCAAAAGCCAATCAATAGCAGCGAAGCTACAGGCTGGGAACGCGAAGTAACGTGGGTGATGTGGACAGGATGGAGTTTCATATGGTGCTTTTACGGCCTCTACAAATATAATTTAGAAGGCATGGCGGATACCCGGCGCTATCGTTGCATCCGATGGTCTTAAACTCAACCCTTCTTATTACGGGCAATACTGTACCGGTAGCCATTTTTGTTACGAGAATGTAGCGGCTCCAGAACTCCTCTCTGAGGTAGTGAAATAATTTTTTTTTTCCAGGCTGCAATTATTGAAATTGGCTTCAATTCACTGGTCTAGGTTTCCCGATGATGGGCAGTGATTGACTGGAGCCACGCGATTCCGACTTATCGATAGCGATTTCGGAATCACTAAACCCAGCACGCTACTTTCCATGTTTGCCCCACTGTGTACCTTTAGGCAGTTCCAACAACTGCCATACTCGAGATTCTACTTGCTCAACTACTCAATCGCAAAGATGCATATCCTAGTAAGCCTTTATATTCTAATTGCTAGCATTGTGTAGTAACAAGGTCTAGGTTACAAATGACGACGGCCCACCCTCAGACCAGTCTTCGCCGTATGTGCATTCGCTCGTGTCGACACTGCAACAACATGGACATACGGTTTCGGTCGTGCTTCCACATACCCAGCGCTCGTGGATAGGAAAAGCACATCTTGTTGGGAAGTCAGTACGTCAACTTTATGGCACTCAGGAGGAGCAATTGCCGGGGATGTACCATGTACAAGAATATCATACTTACAGGTGGTAATAGGTTAAGCCTACATATTTCCGTCCCGCACCGCTACAAACCACCCCAGAAGGCCGTCTTACAAACTCCGGCTCTACATCCAACACGCCACTACCAGCGGATAGCACTGATGAGGAATGGATCCTAGTCGATTCCACACCCGCCTCGTGCGTCCAAATTGGACTCTACCATTACTTCTCCTCGCGCGGGCCCATCGATCTCGTAGTATCAGGCCCCAATTACGGCCGCAACAGCACAGCTGTCTTCTCCCTCAGCAGCGGTACAATCGGCGGCGCCATGGAAGCCGCCGTCTGCGGCGTCAGATCCATCGCCCTGTCCTACGCCTTTTTCGACCGCAACCACGACGCAGCTATAATATCTGGCGCGTCCTCCCTCAGCGCCAAACTCATCCAATACCTCTATACAAACTGGACGCCCGACACACACCTCTACACCGTCAATGTGCCCCTCGTTGATAACGTCGCCAATCGCAAAATCCTCTGGACGCACATGCTCCAGAATAAGTGGAAGTCTGGCTCCTGCTTCCAAGTCATCGACGTGCCGCCCGACGCCGACGCAGACATCGAGTCGCAGATCCGCAGACAGGAAGAGAAGCTAGGGAAGAAGGAGCTACGCGCGAATACGCAGGGACTCCAGGACGACGCTGCGGAGTCGGGCCAGCAGACGCCTGTAGGGGGGCCGCCGCATGTGCGGTATGCGCATAAGCATTTCAAGTGGGCGCCGGTTTTCAAGGATGTGTATGAGAGCGTAGAGGAGAGTAAGCCGGGGAATGACGGGTGGGCGGTCGCGCAAGGATATACTAGTGTTACGCCGTTAAGGGCGAATTTTATGCATACGGGGATGGTGGAGGGAGAGATTAAGTTGTAGGGAGGGTAGGTTGAAGCGGGCTAGGAATTAGAAGTGGGAGGTTTGATTTAGAGGGCGGAGGAGAGACATGGAGATGGTCGCGGTATAGAAGGTGATATGGTGTACAGGATCCGGATAGATCGTCTTGTTCTCGGCCAATCAGTTATCCTGTATAGTCGTCATTCAAGCTGCTTATTGGCCACGTTGCAAAGAGTGCCTGATCAATGCATTCTCATTTTCACAGCTTCAATTACCCTTCATTGATGCTAAGTAGCTTAACTGGTGAAGGATGCGTCCTATTCATCTCATTTTATTGCTGCTTAATGTTGGCTAATCAACACTCACGATAGAGCCATCAAAACGATCAAAAGACACCTGCTAATCAAATACGTTATCCCCACACGACAGTCCGACAGTCCATGGTCATAACACGTGCTCCAAATATCCGGACATTTCTCGCATCTCCGACATCGATAGTGCAGACTCAGTACCTACTGTCTCAAACCAGGAGCTCCAAGCACAACACTTCCTCCTCCTTCCGACCCGAACGCCTTGCATTTGGAACCAAAAAAAGAACACGCGAACCAGTAAGCTAGACGCAATACCCAGATACGACACGCAGGATTCCGAAGCGTAGAGCCGCAAAAAACATCCAAAACAACCCAGTCCCTATTTCCGGCGTTGGAGCTTCGGATCCCCGCTCACGCCCCGCTAGACTCAGTGTTTGGGGGGTGAGGGGGGGAGCAACACAAGTACCAAAATAGTTTGTGGCGTGGAATATATAATGGAACGTGGAAGACATGGGAAAGGGACCATTCCAAAGATACCCGTACCTACTTTGCCCCATTGTGTTGTTTGGCAATTTGAGCGTTGATACCCCCAGCCAATAGGACCATCGCCAACCCCCCCCCACCACACGTGACGTGCCCCTCACCATGGTCATCAACGTCCCGACCGCCTCGCTCGAAGGCCAAGTTGCGCTCATCACAGGCGCAGGCCGCGGTATCGGGCGCGGCTGCGCCATCGAGCTGGGCAAGCGCGGTGCATCCGTCGTCGTAAACTATGTGTCATCCAAGGAGGCGGCGGAAGAGGTCTGCAAGACCATCGAGGCCTTCAACAATGGAGCGCGCGCCATCGCCATCCAAGCCGACGTCTCCAAGGTCTCGGAGATTACGCGCCTGTTCACCGAGGCCAAAGCCGCGTTTGGCAAAATCAACATTGTCATGAGCAACAGCGGGACCGAGAGCTGGGACGTGACGGAGGAGATTACCGAGGAGAAGTACGACCACGTGTTCAATTTGAATGCGCGCGCGCAGTTTTTCGTCGGCCAGACAGCGTACAAGTTCATCGAGGACAACGGACGGATTATCCTCATGTCGTCGATTGCAGCGGGGCTGCTGGGCGTCAAGGACCACGCGCTGTACAACGCGAGTAAGATGGCCGTGATTGGGTTTATCAAGGCGTTTGCCACGGATTTTGGCAAGAGGGGCATTACGGTTAATGGCGTGGCGCCAGGCGGCATCAAGTCGGATATGTTTACGCAGAACGCGTGGAGATACTTGAATCCGCCTAATCCTAATATCTCGGCTGAGGAAATCGAGCAAGGTATGGCTGCAGCATGTCCTTTGGGGCGATGTGCTGTGCCCGAAGACGTTGCGCGGGTTGTTGCCTTCTTGAGTAGTGAGGACGGAGGTTGGGTGAATGGTAAGTGACGATCCCGGTTCATTTCGAGTGCCAATTGCTAATCAGACATCAACATATAGGCCAAGTTATTACTATCTCTGGTGGTTCGTCACAGTAGGCCTGTATTGAACAGAGCTCATTCTGAGGGAAATATAAATGTGTGTAATGATTGAATATCTACCATATTATCTTCCAGTATCGGTAGTCATGACCCGTTCCTCAGATCCTAATCAGTTTTTTTTTTTTGAGTGTCTTTGCACGATTCACAAGATCGCTGAGCTCTTTGCCCGTGAGGTAGTGTGTCTTGCGTACACGGTCACTCAAGGCCGGTGCTGATTTCCAAAGTGTTTTGCTCTTACAGTCCTCCACAGGGCATCTCTGCGGAACGATATCTGCATAGTCTTTTATTTTACGGCGTGAGAGAGTGGTCGAGTTCTTGAATGGCTCCGCACAACATGTACGTCCTCCAATAGAGGGCAACTAACGGGCGTGTCTCGTTGTGCTGGTCATTGACATAACGCTTCATTTTCTTCTTGACGATTTTGTCCGAATCTCCTCGTGCAACATATGAACACCTGGAGGCGGCTTCGCACCTTTAGCTGCCTCAGATTGTCGACGCTTGGGTGTGCATGTGGCCTCATGATACTTCACTGTTAGGCCAGAGGTAGTGGTGAAGGTGTAGCCTTGAGACTCAAATCTGCATTCCCATCCAACGACATCTCGTCTAGTACGGTCTCGAGGGCTTCGAATCAACGGTAGATTGTCCCATCATGGCTCTGGTTGAGATACCCGACAAGAGCAGAAGAGCAGGGTCGATGTTCGAATGATCATGGTCAGCAGCAGGGACGCTAGATCTTGGAGCAGAACGAGTGGCTCGTTTCAGAATGCTATCGTCGTCCTTCCCATCCCCCTCCACGCTAGAGAGATACGGTACCGGTTTGCTTGTCTCTTGAGTGTTCACCTTACTTGGTTTCCACGATTGAAGAGGCTTGCGGGCATTCTGGTCAGCTCGGGCACTGTCCAAGTCCGTCAGACCAGGCGCATCGTGTAGTTTGCTGGAGGATGCCTGGGACTTTGACTTGTTTATTGCACGCGTTGCTGCGTGATGGGGAGCTTTCAGCTTGTGAAGCCGAGCATTTTCGCCACGGCTCAGGAACTCGTCGACTTCTGCAGACGTCGCTTTGCGCTTCTTCTAACTAGAGCCAGCACGAGGCGCGTCGGCCATTTGCAGACCAAAATCTTCAGATGGCTCAATACGAAAGCGGCTTGCTAAAGTTGATCGAGTGTCGTGACCGACATACTTGGCCGCGACTCCTCTAGCTGTAACTGACTGTGTGTGACCAAGAGCCTGGCCGGCGAGGTCTATGTTTCGGTGTGGGCGGAGTTGGACAGCGTCAGCAGCGGCGCCACGACGGATATCATGAGTAATGAGTCTCTTGTTTATTCCGGACAGTTGTGCAGCTTCATTCAATGTCCAGAGCAATTGCTGTGCCGGGGCGCTCTTTGCAGTCAAAGCATAGAGTATGGGTCGCTCCGGGTATCTCCATTAGAAAGTATTGTCACGGCGTGCAAGTGTTTGCTGAATCAGGTTGCCATGGTCAGCCTTCGTGGTGGTAGTTGAACTAGTCTCGATGGCATCGTGTCTCAGCGCGTGAGTCGGTAGAATCTTGCAATGGCGTTGAACCCAACGTCTAAACTCGAAAGGACGACAACGTGGCTATGTGAGTCGTATCTCTTGTTGCCCTTTGTGTACCTCATGGTGATCTTGGCTTCGAAAGACACGTGGTCGAGCAAGGGGAGCTCGATGGGGATCGCTGTATCAAGCTGAACATCTCTATAAACGACACACTCGCTGTCCTCGTAGTAACGGCTGACAACCGCATCACCAGTGCGACAACTACAAACCGGCTGAAGAGCAGGTCCAAGACATTTCTGTACCGCTATGCTCTAGTTTATAACACCGAATCGAATGACTTGGACAAGCAAGGCTCGGGTGAGAGCGGTCAACCGTTGTGCCTCACACGCCGGTTCTTTGATGATCTTGTTCCGAGTGTGCAAAGTTTCGAAGCAGTCTTTAAAACATTTTTTTGTCATTGTAAGTCAAGGTAAAAGAGTCGTACTTGCAGCGAATTGCGTGAATAGTGTATTTGAGAGCAAGTTTGAGAGTCGACCAAGAAAGCGCTTCATGAGGTGAGTGAAAGGCTCAACCAACCCCCGAGCAACCTCCACTTCTCCGCTGACTTCAGATAGAGAAGCAGGCGTAAGGCCGGCAATCTCAAGATCCATCTCGTCCACAAATTTAAGACTACGCTCTCTCATCACAGGTGTGCTGTCGAAGAACGGGTTGTTTAAGGGTGGGTCGCGTTTAGGCGGCTAGTGTGGTGCATATTGATCCGGAACTAAAGTTAAAGATTATAATATAATAAGTTGATTAATTATCGAAGTAGTAGTAAAACTACCTATCCACTAATACGCTCTAAAAATCACGAGCTATATGAACAAGCTACTATCTCAACTTCCTTCGGCCACCATCCCGACCTGCTTCAACAGATTATCCGTGGATGCCAGTACGTTTCAGTACTTCTACTAGCGAGCCTTCCAGATCTTCTGTGCTGCTTCCTCGCTCCTCTGCTACTTATGCATCGCCATAAACAGCGGCCCTACCTAAAGATTCTGAATTTTTGACTTCAGAACCAGGCGTGCCTCGGGCGCCTTCAACCGACGGTTCTGTACAAAACCGCAATAAGGACCCATCCGTGTTTTCACCCTGCCCCATCAAGTCATCCCCATCAAATGACGACTCCGAGTTAATTCCATACAGGACCCGCAAGGCTCTCAAAGTTGCCGCTGCATCTTGCGGGAAATAGGTTTTGAGTCGGAGTTTCCTGACCCCGAGCGACAAAGAGCGGCCTTTTATTACAAGACTTTTCAACCGAATGCTTTTTCTCGTAGAATCTATTCCATACAAATGTTGGAAGCCATCCTTGGGCAGAACCCAAATCTGATCCGCTTGTCTGGACTGATCTAGGAGTACGAATGAACCCGACTCGACCGAAGCATATAATACTGTCGTAATGCTAAGGCCTGGGATACCGTCTACAAAGTAAGTAACATTGCCTATAGAGGCCATGGTGTTCTCAGCCGCTTCTGTATTGGAGCGTTGCCTTGCGGGGTCAAAAACCTGACTGATTGGAGCCGCATAAGTTGGATCATACGAAAGCTTGTGTTCCACAAGACAACGCCAAATTGTATCGGCCTTGATATCATACAACGGCGCGAGCGTGAGTCTCTTCTTAAATACCTCAATTAAGTCTCCACTGGCCGCGTTCATATTCTGGCCTGTGATTGCCTGGATTGTAACACCCTCAGACACATCGAGGTGCTCAATCCTATTGTAATAAATCTAGTAGGGGTTATAATGCCCATCGAGCAGGACTTCAAAATGGTTGCGATATGCCTTCAAACCACCAGTGCCCATGCCGATACCTTCCTCTTTGACTCCGATAGGCCATTCTTTCTCGACAGCTCGATCTGCTGGCGGATATACACTGGAGTCCCGATGACGAGAAAGGAGTGGTTCCTCGATGTTTTGAGACTCTAAAGAAACGGTTGGGCCCCTCTTTGTCTGCTATTCGAAGGGCGCCACAATTCGCAGATAGACGGATCTTACTCTCCTTCCAGCAGCTGATGTAGGTCTTTTCTCATGACCCAAATCGTAACCCAAATCTGTCCAAGCATGCTTCATTTGTAGCGTTGAGAAACCGCCGTGGATTCTTAAAGCCATTATGACCTGGCGTACGTTGACAGCCTTGTTATCAAGGTCAAACGTGTTTTCGTCGCCCATAAGTTGCGAGTACTTATCTCTATGGAACTTAATCATTTCTTACACATAGGCATCCACTTCTTGTGTCAAAATAGCGTTTAGCAATTAAGCGAAATATACTCTCACATAAAGCTTTTTCTAGATTTGATCTTGAGTTACGTAGGGGTGTAATGTAAGTAATGAGTAAGTAGCTTGAGTTGTGGCTGAGCAACCCTGAGCTCGCTGTGAGCCAACATGAGCTAGCGTGATTGCGCCTGATTTCCTCCCTGAGCAGCATGAAGAGGGTCTGAAATTGGGCCCCAATCAGCTCGTGGGGATGTAAGGTGTCAATGACTGACTGGTCCCATTTTCGGGTTACAATCTTCCATGGTTAGCTCTTTGCCCCTTGTGCCGGCAATACTTTCCTTTCACCTACAGTCCTTAAGATCACTCGAAAAGTCAAATACACATATTCAGCTACTGGTAATAATCATCGTAATTTTCGCGCATGAACGTGGTACGGATCAAATATTTATCTAAACATGAAGAGTATAGTCTAAAGGGTTCTAGGTTTTACCTACTTATTTTAGAATGAAAGTAGGACTAGAATTATAAAGTCTAAGGACATTGTAAAAGTCCCTTAGTATTATGTTAGTGTTCTGCTGCAATACCGCCACGATAGTAACGAGGACCAGGTCCTTCAGCTATTCGAGAACTGACCGCTCTTGCAAAACATCGAATACGGTCCTTTGGGGGCATCAAGGAAAGATATCGAGGAGGCATGCAAGTCTGCAGCCATCGCGGAGACGATTAGAGATCTCGCCGACGACGGACTTGCGAACATGTAATATTATTCCGGTGGACAAAGACTGAGGAAGTGGTTAGTACATCCATCCTGAGACTAAGGTTGCAAGGAAATACAGTTATTGTTGTAGCGCATCTCTTGAGCACTGTCAAGCAGGCGGACATGATATTGGTTCTGAATGGTGTATATATGAAGCCCTGGTCAAGCGTGGTGGGGAATACTCGCGTGTGTGGACATCGGGCGAAAGCGGCAAGAACGGTCAAGATTAGGATGATCCTGATCCCAGCTAGATTCCTATTGTCGCAAGTCAAAAAGAGTTGAAACATTTTAGCCCCAATTAGAAGATAAACCAGGGTCCCGTTGTACTCTTTTCAATGAACGCTTGCTCCACCTCATCTTACACTCCTCCTTGTGTACTACCCATCAATGGATGTTCGATCCCATATTCAATCAGTGCACACCACATTCTTGACACCCTGGAACCCAGCGTGCCCTCACACACCCCAGGCGACAGCATACCATCTCATTCCATATCTGTTGTGGGAGGCTCGAAGGATGCGTATCAACCTCCGATCAGGATCGCGTGGTGTTACCCAACTCTCCGAAACCACGGCCACTCTCGATGTGTCTTTTCCAGGATCGAGACCACAGCTCCAATATACAATACGGCATTTACCGAGAAAACTCTACATCCCCTCAAGGAGCATTAGACTCGCGCGACAAGAGCTAGGCACATATACCGGAATCAATATGCACCCTCTCCCCCGCACTATAAGGTCAGCACTAGGATGCCATCGACCCATGTACACGGAACCTTTACCGATGCTGCAGGCCCCGCACCCACACGACCCTGATAACAATCTGTTTGGAACTTATCATTGCCTACCTATCTTGCATAAGATAGAGCTGGGTCCCAAACCTGTGGGTTTTCATGGGAACTTTTTTCGTTTTGTCCTCCGATCTTCGTTCTTTCTCCGCCCTTCACTCTTGGCTTGGAGGTCGTGATTTGAGGACGTCGCTCGAGAACCGTGTTCTGAAGATTAAAGAGAAGGGTTCCAGAATAGGAAGGCACAATGTCGGCCGACGTCAAGGATGCCGAGGCGCCTCTCGAGGTGCGCAAGCTCTCGACGCAGCAAGAGCGGGCCGAAGAGGTCGCGGAGGCGATTGCGATTGAGCGCACGCTTGGTTTTTGGGAGGCGGTCAAGTTGTATCCAAAGGCCATCGGATGGTCTATGTACTTCAGCATGGGAGTTATTATGCTCTGTATGGTTTTCCCCCTCCTCACCAACACGGTACACCTGTTTCGGAGAGTGGCTAACATTCCCCCCAGCATTCGACCCCCAACTCCTCGGCAACCTCTACGCCATGCCCGCCTTCCAACGCGACTTCGGCTACTGGTTCCCACCCAAAGAGCAATACATCATCACCGCGGCCTGGCAAACCGGTCTCTCCATGGGCAACCCCATCGGTCAAGTCATCGGCGCCCTCGCCGCAGGATACCCCATGGAATGGTACGGCCGCAAGAAAACCTTCAACGCCTGCGTCGTCATGGTCGCCGGTCTCGTATTCATCCAGTTCTTCGCGCGCTCGCTCAGAGTCCTTCTCGCAGGCGAACTCCTCGCCGGTCTCGTGCTGGGCGCTTTCGTCGTTATCGCACCTGCGTACGCTTCGGAGGTTACGCCGCTGGCTATGCGCAGCGTGTTGACTTCATACGTGAATCTGTGCTTTGTGACCGGCCAACTCCTCGGCAACGGCGTGACGGCAGGCACGAAGAATCTAGACAGTCACTGGGCATACAGCATCCCTTTCGCGCTACAATGGTTCTGGATCCTCCTCATCCTTCCCGGCATGTGGTTTGCGCCCGAATCCCCCTGGTGGCTTGCACGCCAAAACCGCCTCGAAGAAGCTGAAGTCTCGCTCCGCCGCCTGTCCTCCAAGCACGTAAACGTCAAAGCCGTGCTCGCACAACTTATCGAAACGGACAAACTCGAGACGCAAATGGAAGCAGGCTCCACCTACACGGACGTCTTCCGCAAAGTAAACTGGCGCAGGACTGAAGTCGCTATTGGCGTGTATGCCACACAGGTCCTTTGCGGGATTTATCTCATCAACTACGGCACGTACTTCTTCAGCCTGGCAGGTTTGAATACTGAGCAGGCGTATGATATGGGCATTGGATTCTTGGCCGTTGGGTGGGTGAGCACGGTGTTTAGTTGGTTCCTGATGCAGAGGTTTGGGCGCAGAGTGTTGTATAATATTGGGCTGACGATGCTGATGATTATTATGTTTTTGGTGGGGATTCTGGATGTGGTGGGGACGAATGGGGCGGTTTGGGCGCAGAGTGCGTTGCTGTTGGTTTGGAATTTTACTTTTGACTGGAGGTTCGTACCTTTTCTCCTCTTCGCTCTCCCAAGTCAACTTTGTCTTGGACATGAGGGAGGTACTAATGTGTTTGCAGTGTCGGCCCCGTAGCCTACGCGATCTTCTGCGAAGTTAGCGCCACGCGTGTACGTTCGAAGACCATCGCCGTCGCTACCGCCGTGCAGGCCGTCGTCGGCATCATCATGACGGTCGCTATTCCGTACCTCATCAACCCCGATGAGGCGAATCTGAAGGGCAAATTGGGCTTCTTCTTTGGTGGGCTTTGCGTGCCGTGTTTGATTTGGTGCTGGTATAGGGTTCCGGAGATGAAGGGACGCACGTATGAGGAGTTGGATATCATGTTCGAGAGGGGCGTGCCGACGAGGGAGTTTGGGAGGTATGTGATCTGAGGAGGGGGATGGGTGCGGGGTGTGTCTGTTCTTAACATGGGATTTTGTTCCTGAGCATGGTGACTTTGGGTCAGAGCGGTCAGGGTAGGATCTGAGGGTGGATGGGAGAGGATAAGAGATACGAGGATTCGATGTTAATGCAAACTTGATTGACATTATTCTCTTGAGTATCCTAGACTCCAGACCTTGAACCGAAGGATATGTGTAGGGAAACTATCATGGCCTCTCTTCGGCACCTGCCACTGCATCGTGCTCTTGCTCCGGCGCTTCAACCTGTGCTCCTTCAGTGGCGCCACCCACTTGCGGCTCCGACGCACCCTCAACTATTCCTTCGCCTTCAGAAGCCTCCTTTTGTTCGACAGCGGCTCCGCTCCGTAGGCCTCTGGCTTCTTGGGCACCTCCCTCTGCGACGTGATCGTCAGATACTTCGCTCCTCGAATCCTTGTCTCGCTGCGTGGCTCCATCAACCTGCGATGGCACGTCTTGGGGAAAAATGTCATTCTGCTTCGCATCTGTGGCTAGTTGAACAATACCTTCTGTTGGGTATTGTGAGCCCTGTTCAGCGGGCTGCTCGTTGGATGTACCAGATGCCCCTGTGACGAGGTCTTGCTCTGATGTATTCGATCCTGGCTCCGCCGCTCCGAGACCGCTCAAGTTGGTAACTTGAGCAGCAACATCTGTCGAGTCTTGAACTACGTCCCTCTGGGGTTCTTCATTTCCTTTGAAGCTCCCCGAGCTAAGTGCTTGCTCCTCGCTCTCCCTCAGAGCCGTGTCTGAAACCCTTGGTGAAAGGTCTGCAGTCGTACCTACGTCTTCGGTGATTGTCGGCTGGTCGACGTCCATATTGGGCACTTCTGCTCCGAAGGTGGCTTTCACGCTTGTGCCCTGGGTGCCCGGCCTTACATCCAATCCGACGCAAGGATATAGTTGTCCACAAATTTCCTTTGGTAACGGTATCGGGGGTTCTGTCACTCGTTAGCGATGTTGAACTTGTGGGTGAACGAATACCCTTTTGTACTAGACGAAGACACATGACCGCTTACCTATCTTAGACCCTTTGTGAAAGAATTGAACGGTGCGAACTGTATCCCTGACATCCCCTACATCCCAAATAGGTCCTTTGTGTAGGGAGCGGGCATCATAGTTTAGGAAAATGCCGCCATCGTCATTGTGGTATCCAACAGCTAGAGATCGGGACCAACCAACGTGGGCCGTAGTGATCTGAGCTATGACAACATACTCCCATCGATATAAATCTGTTGCGGATGAGTGGATGCACATCAGACCCTCTTCTACCGGAACATACCCGTCATCTGAAAGATTCACAATCTCAAGCTTCCAGTAGTACCTTGATTGATGCAGAGGTATGCGATGGTCTGCTCGGACCATGAGTCGAGCCTTTTCCCCATTTGGACAACGCAGATACCCTGGGAAGGGCGAAGTGACTCCTGCATCGATGAGTCAGCGTTATACTCACAACCTGCCATAGGACTTATGTTTGCTGTTTCCAGGGATGTGCTATGTGTCTTAACTTTATTGAATATGGCTAATTACGCAGCGGCAACTTCTGCCACCTGTGCGTTGATACAAATCTAGTCACATGATTTTATAGTCTACACTTGGCGAATCCAAAGGCAGAGGGAAGAATACTTTATGCTAGGTGGTACGTATGTACTATGTAGGTCTACAGGCTCGGAAGTGCGTAGATCGATGATCTCATCGATAGATGTACACGTGACTCGGATTATTAGATGACAAAGCGTTGTGTCTGCTAAACAATTCACGTGATCAGAGTGCTCTGCAAGGCTGTAGGCCTAGAGTGTAGTTAGTCGCATAGGCATCGAACTCGTCGGCCCTGCAAGCATGTTTTTTTAGGCTTCCTGAACATAAGCGCTCACATCTACAAGTGCGAGTCTGACATCTCCCCTTACTCTCAACGAAAAACCCAGTCACCGAAAAAAAATTCCTATTCAAACATCTCATACTTCTGTCCTTTCACGACATGGATCTTCAGGGACAGGCCCCCCTGGTGCTAAACGTCCAACTAACAATACCATGTTGTGCTCGTCCTGTCGATCATTCCCGTCCGCGCATCGTGAACCATACATGGGCAAACCGTTTAAACGGGTTAAAATTTCTTAAACGGTTAAACGGTTTAAAAATATTGCAAACGGCTAAACGAACGAATAAACGATTTAAACGAACGAATGAACGGTTTATAATAGCGAGAAATATCCACAGCGCCTACTTGCTCTAATAACGGTCGAAACAATGCACACTATCATCGTCAACATCCTACAGAAATTAAGCGCTAAGTACTTAATAACCTAGTAAATCTAAATGCGACAAGACAGTTGCTTTAGACGTAATTAGTAGCATTTACTTTATAGTCGTATTGTTTATCTTAACACACGGTGCAACTATAGAAGGTTTTAGCTTTAGACTTGCGTCCGTGTGTATTTGAACGCTCCTTCGTATCGTAATCTCTATCATTAAGAAGTTTGGCGGTAATCTATTAACATCCAGGCGGGTTTCCGTAGCATTGATAATAGACGATGTGTCAGATAACATATTGATAATTGAAAGACTAGGTTTTGAACTTGGTATGATAGTGTCAGGCGCAAGCTCTACAACACTTGGCCATCGTGCCCCAAAAGGTACGGTGAGCCAAATAGGCGAGCTGTGCGTAGAATAGTATATGTACTGGAACCCATGGGCGGCTCTCCGGCTGGCCCGCAGGCCGGGCCGGGAGCTCCCGGGTTCTCTGGGCGAAACACCCGTGACAGATAGTTTGAGACTGATATTAATGGACTTGAAAAGATTTTTCAATTGCCAAGGCTAGAAAATCGTTTAACCGTTTAAACGGGTTTAGAATGTCCTTAAACGATTAAACGGTTTAACGGGCATAAACGGTTTAAACGAAACAAACGAACGAATGAACGAAAGTGCCCATGTATGTCGTGAACCGCAATTGCTTTGCACCCCTGTTATAGCACGATCACAGTCTCGTTCTGCAGGCTCGGAAGCTCTCAGATAAGAGCTAGTATCAGACAGTAAATAGAATTTATTATTATTATAGTATAATCTTGTTGCAACTCATTGCTAACATGGAGAAGAATCGGCATAACCAATACAATACTGACAGCGACTACGTCATCGCCACTCCCCACTGCCTAGGAACCAGCTTCTGATTCTATTCCTTCAACAATCTCGGATATTTATATCCATTCGGCTCATCCATCATCTCCACCAACGCTGCAACAGCGGGATGCATACCCTCTGCCACCGCCCGCTCGATCCATTCCTTCATGGGCACCACATCGAATAGCTTTCGTTCCTGCTCCTCTAGCCCAATATCCTGCAAGCTGCCAAGCGGTAGCACTATATCCCCAACCTGATGTACGTAACCAACCTCTTCTGCATCCTCTCATCCGGCTGAAGCACTCTTCCCACAAGATCCCTGCACGCATTTCGCGGATATACAAGGTCGAGAGCATCGCTATTATGTTGAACTCGCGGCACCGTCTTGATTTTCCGTGCAGCTTCGAGGAAGGCATTTACCTAATCTAGTTGCGCTTTCAACCCAACGGCGTCCTCGCCTTCCCGGATGATAGTTGATGGGCGATGGATGCAAACTGGCCATTCACCGCCATACATGTCATGTGTTTGCTCTAATAACCGTTCGCACGTCCATTTCGCGCTCGCATAGCCAAAGGACCCGTCGGTAGCGGGAAGCGCACGACCTGCCACGCTTACAGGTGGGAAAGCTTCTTCGCCATATAGGATGGCGAGCCCGACGGAGGACACATAGTGTAGTGGAATGCGGCGGGGGAGGCATAACCGCATCAACGTCAATGTCGAACCAACATTCGAGGCGCGTAAGTCGAGATATCCTTTCATGTGCGATGTGTCGGCTCCATTGTGGATCACTGCGTCGGCATCGGAGAAGATGGCGGCTGCCTGATCAGACGTAAGACCTAACAGCGGCATAGTCAAATTACCCTCGTAGTATTCTACTCGATCGCTTGGGGCGGGTAGCTCGGCATTTCCGAGTCGGGCGGATAGATTGCGGAGTGCGATACAAATGATTTTCTTAGTCGACGTGTGGTCGAGCAAGTAGTTCAGCAGATGGTGACCGTAGAGACCACCGGCACCGGTCAGGACAACGATATTTGGAGGCAAGGAAGGACGCGCCAGACCTGCTGCTCGAGAAATGTGAAAGAGATCAGCCGGCGGCGTCGATTCGGCTTCCCAGTCGATCTGATTCGACACATTGGTATGATACTTTGTCGTTGCTTCGAACGAGTGACGACTACCTTCATCCGTCATGGGAGTGCTTGTCCCTCTGCTACATTTTGAGTAAGAGCCTTCAGCGAGCGAGGGCAAGCTCTGCTGGTCAGTGTTGTCATCTCCTTTTACATCCACAGAGCCATGGAGTCCGGGAACCAACTCCGCTGGCATCGCTTCCACGGCAAGTCCGACGAGATTCTCCATTGTATCGTTTCCCATAATCTTCAACACAGGGATGCCGACTTGCAAGTGTTTGAGGAACCATGAGCGGACGTTGACCGAGACGAGAGAGTCGAGGCCGATATCGCCGCTGCGTGAGGCCATGAGGTCCTCCTCGGAAGTGCTGACTTGCAAGATCGCGCGGAGCGTAGCGGCAAATGCGTCTGACCTATTTAGTAGTCCATCGTCTCAAAAAGAGTTGGAGCGGGTCTTACGCTTGATAACATCATGCACCTGCCGGTCCGTCTCACATCTCTGCAAATCCTGCAGGAACCCGCTGCCCCCACTGACTGTCGTCTTATCTTTACCTTCAGTATCCGCCACATCATGTGCGTGCTGAACAAAGATCGAAAATTTTGGATCCGATGACCAGAATGGCTGGTTCCTTGCTTCGAATGGCACGTTATTCAGCCCCGTACATATTTCTAGACCTCCAACCGCATCCAATCGACTAGCTTCAATTGCTTCACAAATCGATTGCACAAAGTCCTCTTCTGATAACCGCATCATGTAGTTGTGCTGGGCGATCTTATCCCAAGCTCTCTGCGCTTCGCGCTCCATGTATCCTGCACCAATGATCGCGCCGCCGTTCACAGCGGAAGCCCGGAAACCTCTCTTGCGCCGTTGAGCAGCAAGGCTGCACATGAAAGCGTTTGCGGCCGCATAGTTTGCTTGCCCGAGGTTTCCAATGACGGTATTGATAGAAGATGTTAGTACAAAAAAGTCCAAATCAGTTTCCCAGAAAACTCGATCTAAGTATATCGCGCCATCCACCTTGGGCCGGATCACATCATGCATCTGGCCAAACGACATATTTCGTATCAACACATCATGCGGCAGCATAGCCCCATGAATTACCCCCCTCACCGTCGGCAGGCTCTCAGAAATTTGCTTATACGCACGCTTAACAGATTTCTCGTCAATCACATCGCATGGGATGATCGTCACAGTTGCTCCCTTGCGCTTGTGCGCTGTAATCCATTCTGGTGCAATATCGGGGCGCCGGCTGCTCATGACTAGACTACGAGCTCCCCGGCTGATCATCCAGTCGGCGGTAGAAATACCGAGAGCCCCTGACATGCCGACAATCCAATAGGTTGCGTCTTTAGGTTTGAACATTTGTCCGGAGTCAAGGCGAGACACTGTGAGGGGGACGGGAGTGGGTGATGCCCAGGAGACGATGATCGTGAGATTGAGAGAGTGGTGACTGGTGAGGAGGTCGTTCAAGTCGACAAGCTCAGCACCTGGGGTTGACGAAGTGGGATTGGGGCCACCGATTGCGTCGTGGTGCTGCGAAAATGCCAACGACTTACGTATCCTCTCACCCAGTGCGGCAGAGACAATTGGTTTCGAAGCAGGGACGCCGCTGCTTTCTGACGAGAATACCGATGCTGTAATTAGAATCGTATCGCATTGCCACTGGAAAGCCAGCAACATTGTGGCTTCATTCTCGGATACGGTATTGTTTGGACCGGACAATCCAATGAAGGCAACTGGAGGATCCTCTAGCACGAGCAGGTCATCAATTTCGGTCCGGCTCAGGTACTGGGGGAGCTTTATCCATGCTGCGGGACATCTTCTTCAGCTGAATCCGTTGTGAAGACGATCCGTGTGCCGGAAGCCGTTGCTTGTATTACCAACGCCGAGGCGATAAGTGACGAGGCGTTGTGGGTGACTACTGTCTGGCTGCCTTACACGTAATCCAGTAAGGCCATGGCGACTAGGTGAGCAGCGACTACAGCGAGCGTCTCAGCGCCCAAGGGCTCGCTAAAATGATACTCAACCGCACACATCGCAGAAACTCTGACATTCGAGCTCACAGAGTCCAGAAGAGCAAGGTAGAAACTATCTGTCTTTGCTCGCTGTCCCAGAATAGGGGATTTGTGCCCAAACGGTGTTTTGATGGCAGAAATAGTTGACTGCACAGTAGTCCTTAACTCTATCATCTCGGCGCTGTCGCTGTGTTGTTCGAGCTCAACTTCGTACCTCGAACGCTCATTAAGGCTGTACTTTCCGTCCTTCCCAGCCTGCAAAGCAACAGAAGCGGAACACAAATTGATGTTCACTTTTTTCACCACTGGTCTCCTACCCGCATTATAACGATCATTCAGCTGGTTCAGGAAGCCGAGTCGCGGAAAAAGCTGCCGGCCCAAATCATCAACAACTATTTCAGGTTCAGGTGTCCAGAACGTCTTATCACCCTCTTTGCGCTCCACTGCAGCATGCAATCGAAGAAACGACTCAGCCATTTGCTCTGCCCTCTTCGTTTCTATATCTGGAATGTCAAGTTGCTGTAGGCGGAGATCTGATGTTTCGTGCGTCGCAACGCGGCCAAAAGCGACAGTCATGTTGGCATACGGAGATGACGAGAGACGGCCGCTCATTACCCAGAGGATAGTTTTTCCGGGCTCAAACATTGCTCTTAAAGCGTGGAAGCGTTCTGGTGTGAGGTTTTCGAAGACGAAGGAATCGAGCTCTGTTAAGCTAATCACTGAGGAGTCTGCGTTGGAAACCTCAAAGTCAACGTCCAGGATAGTTTTGAACTTGTAAATCTCCGCAGCAAGTCTTCGGCCTAGAATGTTTTCTATGCTATCGATGAGGTGTGAGCTCTGACGAGTCTCTCCACCGACAAGAACAAGTCGCTTAACTGGTGGCACTCCCGCTAACTGCAGCGATGATGCCATACTCAACGGCTCCCGGAGGGAGTGCACATAGTCATCTACAGCTTTGCTCACAATTGGGAACACATTAAAAAAGTCTTCTACGCTGATTGGCGGAGCGGCGTCAGCGCTGGAGAATCCGGTCTTCTGGAGCAAGTGATCCCACTCTTGCGGCGAGATCAGTGGTGATAACACTCACCCTCTATCCGTTCCGACCCACCAGCCCGGCAGAGTGCCAAAAATGAATACACTTGTTGCTGCGCCGCCTCCAGTCTCGCTGCCTTCGCCAACGATTAGGTACCCGCCTGGACGAAGGAGTTTGCGCATGCTGCGCAGCGAAGCTTCCATATCGGCAGTGGCATGGATAACGAAGAAGGCAATAACGAGGTCATAACTTCCGGGCACGAAACCTTAGGAAATGGTATCTTTCTCAACATCGAACGTTTTGAAGCCCAACTTATTATTCTTCTCCCTGAACACGTCAGCTGCCGTTTCGAAGAAGCCAGCGGAGATGTTGGTATATGTGTATGATCGGAACTTGTCTCCAATCTCGCTGAAGATTGCTTTCGTAGCGCCACCCGTGCCAGCTCCTACTTCCAGCACATTCATATGCGGGTGGCGGTCTATGAGTTGTTTAACAGCACGGCCCACCCATGCCGCCAGATGTGTGAGCCCAATTCCCTCGGCGTAGTACCGGTCAAGAATGCCGTCCCCATCTGCACGGAATTCCTCAAGCATTGTGGTTTCGCCAGCGAAGACACGCGGCATTTGTTGGCCCACAAGGTGCATGATCTGAACGTCTGGGAGATGTCTGTACGGTGCACTTGCAAGCTGAATTGAGTCTTCGGTATCGTTGTGCCATGAATCTTGATACCATTTGTGGTTCCCGCTCGCTACCACATCGAGGACATGTTTCGCATAATTTAGGTACCATTTGGTCGGCGACTCTTGCCGCATTGGGTGGTTCAGGGGCACATCGCTATCGAATTGGCGAAGGTAGAAAATCGCAATGCGCTCCAATATACGGACTGTGTCCTGATGCGACTCACTTTCCTAGAGTCCCCGCGAAGCTTCCATGCCATCGGGGCGATCGGTGATCAGGTATCATACATTCGTTGAACGTACACACCCGTACATGTTAGCAAAAATGACATAATATATGGCATATAGCCGATACTTACATAAGGCTGAAGGTCCCGGTACACGTGTTTGGTCCACGCGGCTGCTTGTTGTACAGATATGATGCGAAAGCATAGTGGGCACTCAAATGGATTACCATCATAGCCTGCCTCGGGTAGGGGAAGGGGATGTAGCTTGGCTATATCGGTGGTTGAGGATTCGTAGGACGTCTGTGAAAGCGTGTCCTCGTAGTAATCCTGTTCGTCCAACTCGGCTACCGAGCTACTGGATGGGATCTCTGCTGGGGCCGCGAGCTTCTGTGGAGGAGGCGCTGATTCAAGCCCCTGCCCTAATTTTTTTTGGTGATTTTCACAATAACGAAGGTATTGCCTTTTTCGGGAAATTGCTTTGCCTAGTCGCAGTACCAAAAACCCTTTAGCCAATGGAAACTTTTCCCGCACATGCTCAACATCGAAAGCCTCGAAATGTGCAACACTAATCTCTGCTAATTTCTTAACCCAATCAACGGGCGCTGGATTGCGTATTGCCACAGATAATCGCATGAGACAGGTATTGACAACGGCCAAATTTGATGCCAACTGTGCCAATTCAGTTGTAGGCACATCCTTTGTTGGCTGGGGTTTGCAATCAGATGATTCTAAATCCGAGTCTGATAGTGGCTGGGATTCGCAATCAGACGATTCTGAATCCGAGTCTGATAGATCTTCCCAAGGCACACGTTGTCCAGTAATAATCTCCTCTGCTTCATTTAGGACATATTTAAGTCTTTTTGGGAGCTTTATAACACTGTCGCGGATATGCGACGATTCTCTCAGCTTGTAGCCAAGCGACTTTCTTCCCCGATGATGGGCTCCACTGTTACCAACCCATAATCGAAATTGATTCAGAGAGTCGGATATCGTATCCGGTGGAATTTTGAGTTGAATATGAGGCTCAGCTTTAGACAGGCTGTTACAGGTATTGTGATACCCAGTCAGGCATTGCTGAACGTGAGTAGCGATTGATGACAGATCTGCTTCACTGGAAGCCATGTTGTTCTTATGCAAAACGCTGCGCTTTAGGCTAGGAAGAGGCGCTACGGTAACTCGAATATATACTGATATATATGATAATTCCCAAAGCCACTGAAGCCCGGGTTCAATTATTGTGACGGGGCTGTATATATCTGAGATTTGAAATTGCTTCTCTGCCTTTGGTTCGATCCAATCGTTTTAATGGTTGCATCTGAATATGTCCGGCCTAGAAATAGCAGGCATTGTCGTCATCTCTGCCCTAGAGCACTATACAAATAGAGTCAACACAGTGAAGTGTTACCGGCGATATAAATCGAAAGCTATTAAAATAGCGTACTACTATAAAGTACTACTATAACAATAAAATAGTAAGGTACCTTAAGTTTATGCTCTTAACTTAGACGAGTAGTAATTACTGCCTATCTAGGGAGTATGTTGCAAAGAGCTCAATCTACTATAGCAAGCTACGGTACTAGCTATCTGTAGATCGGTTAGGCTCCCAAAGTAAGCTAAGCCCCTGCGGGCCAGTTAGTAGCTATATAAGTAGCTCAGCTCTCGATACAGATACAAATCAATGATCATCTCCCACTCATTCCTGAGCTTGATCCTCTCCGTCACAATATGTTAGGGGTATGCCTCGTACGCTTGGCGTGGGGCCTCTGCGTAGCATTCGTGCTGCGGAGGCTCTCCTCGAGCTCTCCTCGGGCTCCTTGGGCTCGTAGTCCGAATGGATAGCAGTGAGGTGTCACGGGAGCCACGGTGGTTACCGTGACAGGATTGCTCAATCTCCGGATTGCGCATCACATCTGACACCCCTAGCCTTCTCATTGGATACGGTAAACATTACGCGAGACTTCCCACCGCAGCTCTATCACCCAAGACATGCTTGAAGTCGGCCCCAGGATGTTACGGCCCCACGGACGCAGTCCAGGTCCGCGATAAGAATTAAGCCTTGTGCATCGTCTCTCCTACTTCATTTTCGAAACCAACGAAACCAGTCTGATCTCGACACAGAGCATCTCACCGTCCACACCGACGTCGGAGAAAATGCCAATCGCAGCTTTGACAACAAGGTTTATACCAGCGCCATCATGTCTCGCCAGCGCCAATATCTGGAAGATCTATACGACCTGTCAGGGCAACGAAAAGTGCTATTACTTGCTTCAGGGCCCGCCTAGTGCATCAGACTGCTTGCCAACAGCCTATAGATTTGATAGTACATTTTATTACTCGCCCGCTATATGCCCCTCCGGTTACACTCCAGCTTGCTCAACAGTAAACAACATCAATCAGCTTACTGAGACAGCCTATACATGTTGCCCTGTGTAAGTTACTTCAGGTCTTGTTCCATCTTTTGAACGCAGAAGCAATGCTGATAGGGAACGTGTGCAGTTCTTTCTATTGCTTGACCATGAAATCGCTCGGACCTTGGCCGTTTCAGTCCAGCTATGGGTGCGCATCCGCCTTTCAGGGGACAGGCTTTTTACAGGTCACAGTGTCGGATCACTATTCGACTAGATTAGGAATCGAAACATATGATGAAAGAGGTGGTATCAACGCTTTCGCCATCCAAGTTCGCTTTCAGTCGACCGACTTCATCCCGACGACTTTTTCTCCGTCTCCAACAAGTGTGAGTACTAGAATTTTGACGACTTTGTCTCCGTCTCCAATAAGTGTAAGTACTAGAATCATATTCACCGAAGGAGTACAGTGCAAGTCTAACTGTATTTACGACCTAGAGCGCAGCAACCCCAGCCTCAACACGAAGCCTAGCCGAGCCTACAACAGGCAACACATCTATGCCCTCTCGCGGCGATCCGAACACAGGCGCCGGAGCTGGAATCGGCCTTGGTGTTTCCCTCAGTGTAATCGTATTTGCTATACTTCTCTGGCTTGTTTACAGGATGGGTAAACAGTTTATTGTTACGGGTGCTGACGCAAAGATACAAGGACATGCTGCAATACAATATCCTCAACCAAGCCATGAGGTCTCCGGGCAACCGAGACCTATACACGAGATGTAAAGCGTGTAAAAGACCGGCGCCTTGACGTCTACAACACATTATTTCGTGCGAGAAATGTTCTAGGAAATTAATAACTAGATAGGTAAACCTATTATTTCTGGTCTATATAACTAGATAATTAAAATTAGGAGCTTTAAGAATAATGTATATTTAAATAAGTAAATTACTTAGATTACTATATACTCTAGGCTTAGGGAAAGGAATTCCCTGATTACTAAACTAAGAGCGATATTTTCATTAGCTTACAGTGAGTTGGACGCAAGGGAAGTCACGTGAGGGCACCTTCTTTCTTTCGTCACTAGCTATATACTAGCCTCGATCAGCGACTCAAGTTTCTTCGAGCGAGAGTATAAATGGTTGGAATTTAGTCTCAGCAAATCCGGGTACGTAGAGCAGCTCGGAGAATTGAGAAATCACAATCAGGCTTTGATACAACTCACCAAACGGCCCCTTGACCTTGAACCGTCCAGGATTGAAAGTAAAAAGGCGCGCTCCTGTCCCAATTTCAGTGCGTAGCCTTTTTCCATACGCTCCGATTAGGTTTGCAATTTGCTTGCGAGGGTCGTGCTGTGGAGCTACGCCTGGAAAATAGGAGCAACAAAGCGAAGGACGAAGACGACCTATTGAAAAGCACTCCGATCCGTGTCATTTTCACGTATGGCTCGCAGCAACAGCATCCCCTCGTTTGTAGAATGAAGCCGATATCAGGATCGCAGAAAAGTAGTAGTGCATTTCCTTGTCTTCGGGTTAGAATTTCCGAGCCCAGATTAGAAATAATCTATGGCCAGGGCTAACCCAGCCACAAGCTCGGACGCCAGTGCATCTAGATTTACTCAGGAGGTTACTGTACTCAACAGAAGGCCGGCATCACTTTTAGAACTAATTATGCCATACCTAGCAATAACTCGTGAGTCGAACATGGTAAGGGCCAAGACGAGAGTTTGAAGTATAAACAGGAGCTAATTCCGACTATCCGCACGAGCTCCTTCGGGCGTATTTCTCCAGAATGCATTCATGCACGCACCCCTAATAATTAGGCTACGTAGTACATGCCTTCCGCAACTCATGACCAAACACAGCAAACAAGTCATCTACACGAGGTACATGGCGTTACAAGGCGTCCGTCAAACAGCAAAGCCGGTGGGTGTGAGTAGATAGGATCAACTACTGCACGCATTCAGGCCCGCCGGCCCAAGTGTGGGGAAACATGCAGAGGCGATAGGCCAGGACAGGACAGATGCTGCTGTGCACATGTGTGCTCAACAAAGAAAATGCATGGTTTCAACGGCGCTGGACCCCGTTGCATGGGAATAGAACAAAGGGCGACTTTGGGCCTAGATTGGGCTGGTGGACAGCGTCGGTGCCTGGACGCAGGGCTGGCTCGGGGTCTTCTTGGCGGACGTCCCGTTTGGGGGGTGACGGCGGCTGAATGGGTGGCGTGGCACATGGCGAGTTGTGACAGGGACCCCCTTTTCGGCCAGATCCAGGGCCGCAACGGGGCAATTGGGAGATGGAGATGGGCTGTGTGACGGGGATTGGATTCAGGTGCAGTACATTCCTGCGGCTCCCTGTGGGCTTGGTGTTCCTGGTTGGGGGGTTGTCGTTGGGTGCTGGGTGAGTGGGACCTCTAGCGGCAATTCCCGGCGGTCACGATCCAGTGGTCAGTCGCAGCGCAGCTTCATTACCAACTTCAGCGCCCATTCCTCCTTCACGGCTCTGACACGGTTGGCTGCACCTCGCACACCGTCTGTCGCCTCTCTGCTCTTGACGTGCGCGATCAAACCGCGTGGCCTCGTACCGCCAGTCATTCTGCCCTAGAGTCAGTTTCCGGCGGCTGAAACGCTGCAGGGTGCAACCTGCGTCCAGCGGCTCCAGGACACGGACACGGTCCAGGATCCGGCGAGGCATAGTATAGATTGCCAGGTAGGATATGTATTCACGCTCTGCGCCGCCATGACTGCCTCTGCAAACGACGACGACCTCATCCGCCGTCTCAAGACCATGGCTACTGCTACTGCTACCACCACCGCCGACACCACCACCACCACCACCACCACCACCACTGCGAGGCGTCCGACCACGCCGCGCTCGCAGACTGAGCCCCCGGCCTTCGACTTCTCGTCAGTCAACCGCCCGCAGCCGCGAAACCGCTCACCGTATTCGCGCTCCCATCTGCGCTCCCAGAGTAGTTCGGCCTCGCTGAGCGCGCCGCCCATGACCAGAGCCCATTCGCTGCCTGCCGTCATGCACCCAACCAGCCACCTCTCCCTCTCGCCCTCCCTCTCGCCCTCGCCCGTGCCCACCGCCCGTCCCTCGTCCCCCTTGCGCTCGCCCAAGCGCACTCGCAGCCCTCGCGCCCTCGAGCCCCGCTCCACCACCGGCATCCGCCCTGTGTCGCTCGGCTCGTATGGCGGAGCCCCTAGCGTGTGCGACATCTCCGAGGACGCCGAGCTTGAACTCACGCCGCGCGCCGCCAGCACGTCAACGCTGCACAGCAACGCGACATGTACCCCGCGCCGCCGCCGTCCTGTCTCGCCGTTGCACCCCTTTGGCGTCCTGCCCATCTCTACTCCAAATGCCAGCACGCCTACTTCTGCTGCCTCTTCGCCCTTGTTTGCTCCCGCCAAGTTCAACGAGCACTATCCCTCATCACTGACCTCGTCTGTCCCCTCAACACCCACCTCCATGCGCTCCCGTAGCCCCTCCATCTCCTCGCTGGAAACCATCGAAGACTCCCCTGACGCCGAGGAAGAGGCTACCGAAGCCGACCGCATCGCCAAACTCAAGGCCGCAGCGGACCGCGAAGACGGCGGCGAAATGCGCCGGTCCAGCCTCGACGTGCCAGATCGCGGGCGCGGCTTTGGCAAGCGGGATCCCAGGAAGCGGTGGAGCGTGTGTGGCGCAGAGCGGAGGGGCGATCTGGACCTCGAGACAATTTGGGAGGACTAGGCACATGACATTCACGGCGTTATGATTTTTTTTTTTGGATTTTTTTTTTAACACGGTCTAGCACTTGCTATCGGGAGTAGGGCTTTTCGGGGACACGCAATTCTGTCTCTCGCTCATAATGATTTGCGTTGGGAGTTGCTGATTGATTGCTGGCGAGGAACCTTTTACGACTTATTGTCGGTGCGAGCATGATACCCTATGTATATGCATTAGTCGGGCGCGCATGCGTCCGTCAATTACAATATCTGAACTATGCAAGACTTGGTACGCGTGCTCAACCATGTCCCAATGCGGTAATCGTAACAGTCGGCCAATCACACGCGAACTGACATCATACCTCGAACGACACGACGGCACGGCGACACGACGACACGACAACCCTCGGCGCAGAAAAAAAAATAAAAAAAAAATAAAAAAAAGTCTACAAGCAAGCGTACATAAATTGACGAGTATCCCTCCTCCTGGTTGCCCTCCAAACTCCCACACACGCCTCCAATATGCCCATCCCCTTCGCCACCATCGGCTCCTCGTGGATAACCCACTCCTTCATCTCCGCCGCCCACTCGACACACAAATGGACCCTCGCGGCAGTCTACTCGCGCACCGCGGCCTCCGCCCAGTCCTTTGCAGAAAAGTACCCAGACCGCACCATCACCCTCCACACTGACCTCGCAGCCCTCGCAGCCGACCCCTCCATCACCACCGTGTACATTGCCTCGCCCAACATCCTGCACCACGCACACGCAACGCAAATGCTGCGTGCAGGCAAACACGTCGTGCTGGAGAAACCGGCGTGTAGCACAGCCGCAGAAATGCAGACCTTGCTCGCGCTCGCCCACGACCAAGGCGTCGTCCTCCTCGAGGCCTGGCGCCACCTGCACGAGCCCAACTTCCGCGTCGTCGAAAAAGCCACGCGGGACCTGGGCGCCATCCACGGCGCAAGCTTCACGTATGCGCAGCGCTCCAGCCGGTACGACAACGTGCTCCGGGGCGAAGTGCCGAATATTTTCTCGCTGGAAATGGGCGGCGGGGCGCTGGTGGATCTGGGCGTGTACTGCGTGGCGGCATGCATCTGGCTGTTTGGCGCGCCGCAGTCGTTTGCGTACACGCCTGTGCGCATTGCGACGGGCGCCGACGGCGCGGGCACGCTGGTGCTACGGTACCCACGGTTCGACGCGCATCTACGGCATAGCAAGATGTACAATTCGGCCGCGGGGGTCGAGGTGTTTGGCGAAAAGGGCACGGTCGTGGTGAATGGCGTGACGGATGTTGAGAGCGTCGTGTGGTGGGATGCTGCGAGTAAGGAGAAGACGGAGCTGGTGACGGGCGCAAAGGAAAAGGAACAAGAACAAGGCGGCAATATGCGGGGCGAGGCCGACGAGTTTGCGCGGGTGGTGGAGGAGCAGGATTGGGCGGCCGTGGAGCGGTATGGGCGGTTGAGCGTCGAGGTGCTGAGGGTGACGGAGGGGGCGAGGAGGGAGAATGGGTTGTTGTTTGCCGGGGGGATATAGGACGTTGAAATAAACTCGGTGCTCCGGATTGTGTAATGGATGGATGGATGGATGGATGGCATAGGCTAGTGCTGTTTAGCCTCGTGTTGCTTGAGGTATACCCATGTCTAGAATGAGCACATGGGAAACCAAGACACATGCCATATCTCCCCAGTCAGGACCTTGCCACATCCAACCCTGCCTGCAGTTCGCAATACAAACACAGCGTCTACGGTAGTACAACGAGCAGACTTCCTCACACCTCCCTAGCCCCTAAAACCCCCCCCCCCCTCATACAACCCCATCACACACACTCCCCTCCCCTCCCCTACCCTCACACCACCGATACACACTCAACGCCCCCCACCCCCCACACACCTCCCCGCCATCCCCTCCTCCACCACAGCGATAATTACACGCGCCGCGAACCCCGTCCCTAGGCCGATTCGCCTCTCTCAGCCGATCCGCACACCAGCACTCAGTCCCGTACTCCAACCCAGCATACGGCCACGAACCGCTTGCACAAAACGCCACGCACGTGCGCACACTCATGTCTGCGCGCACAAGCGACGCATTGCGCATCGCGCGGTCGGATATGTCGTCTGTGCCGCAGCCAAGGTATGTCCAGGCGGGGCGCAAGTCGACAAAGTCGGGGCGCAAGGGGGGCCCAAAGGTAGCGTTGTCTGTGCAGGGCGCGGCGGCGGACTGGCAGCCGGGGAGGGCGGGTAGGGCTCCGTCGACGGGCTCGCGGACGCGGGGGGAAAGCGTGCACTGCCCTTGCTTCGGTCGGGGAGAATAGGGAAAGTGGGGGGCAGCGGTGCAGGGCGCCGGAAGGGTCGAGGCATTCGGTGATGGCGCGCTGGAGGACGTGGGGGTCCCAGCCGGTGAGGAAGTCGCCGTGGAAGGAGTAGCCTGTTGGGTCGCCGTTTGCGAAGACGAAAGGGTGGCGATCGTTGGCGACCCACTGGGTGTCGAAGCGCGGAGTGTCGTAGAGCACCTCATAGAAGAGGGAGACCATGTGGACGGGGAAGTCGGGCGGACAGGGGCCATTGTCGTAGTGTTGTGACGCGGGATAGCTCATGTGGGCGCGGTGGTCGGGGGCGTCGAGGTCGCGGCCGTTCCAGCAGGAAGGGAAGAAGACCTGGGCACGCAGGCCGACGGGGCATGGGTAGTTGGGGATGGAGTTTGTTTCTGGGTTGGGGGTGCCGAGGCAGGCGAAGGAGATGGCGGCGGTGGCGAGGTCTTGTGCGGGCGCGCGCTTGGAGGCGTCGCCGGCGACCATGCGGAAGCCCGGGGGGAAGGCTTTGAGAGGCTCAGTGGAGGGGGAGGGACGCTGGAGGTAGTAGACTGTCATGCCGCCGGTGAGGTCGAGGGGGTCGCCCATGACGGGGACGGGCTGGAAAGTGCCGTCTTTCATGTGCACGTAGAGTTGGGGGGTCCAGTAGTTGGACAGGTCTTCCTGGTGGGCGTTAGTTGGTGGGTGGAGGATTGTGTGGTTGGCTTGCCTTGACAGTGCAGGAAGAGCATTTGGATGCTCGGGCATCTTCGTATGTCATGTTGGGTGAGAAGCCTGACCCTCCAGAGATGGTGTGGACGTGGCCGGAGACTTTGCCTGGGGCAACGATGGGATCAACTCGTTCGCGGACAAGGCGACCGGGGCAGGACATGCGGAAGAATGCCTCTGAGTAGCCAGCCAGAGCGAGGGCAGTATAGAGTTTGATAAAAAAAAGCCCATAATGTGAGATGATTGAAGAATAGGGAAGTATCCTTTGCCGATGATAGATAGTGGGATAATTTGACTCCATGCTCTGAGGTCTTAAATATTGATCAAACACAAGAAAAAGAAAAAAAAGCGAATGGAAATTGTACGACAGGTGAATCTGACTTCGTCATCATAACCCTTCTGCTACCTGAAAGCCTACGTTATCCGAGAGCATAATTTGGAAGTTTACCATGAGTGAAGCATCCTGCCTCCAGACTTGCCCCGAAGTCTGTTTCGGCTTAACCTCTTGTAACACTTAATGCATTGTTCATGTGTAGCGTATTACAGACTGACAGGCCGCTATGTGTTCTCGCAGGGCATTGTTCCTGCCTTTGAACTTGAGGCGCTCCACTACCTCGTATGGCAAACGCGTGTAGTGGCAAACTTGTCGACTTGGTAGCGTAAGACAAAGTCAGGACTAAGCAGCATCGACGCTAGGACAGCCATTATCAAGTCCCATTGCCCACGAGTTGCACGTACCTGCATGGAACCCGCGGCTTGCGAGATAAGAACTTCGATCCGCATTTCATTGACCCACACGGTTCGTAGTTAAAGGTACCATTAATCATACAGCGCCACTCGGAAACACTGCCATCGAGAAACGGTAGTCGACGCGGGGTAGATATTAGACACCATTCCCGAGCATTCGCGTCGGCACCCCCGGCTGGGAGGCTACTTCTGGTACTCTTTTTCCAAGTTCCGTATCCAAATAACTGGCTCAATCCGCCCTTGGGCATTGTAAGATCATGTCAGGTAGATCTAACGTGGTAGTCAACTGTCATGCATGCTATCTTGCTGCTCTC
This sequence comes from Ophiosphaerella narmari, assembly GCA_028456235.1. Taxonomy (NCBI): domain Eukaryota; kingdom Fungi; phylum Ascomycota; class Dothideomycetes; order Pleosporales; family Phaeosphaeriaceae; genus Ophiosphaerella; species Ophiosphaerella narmari. Next base: position 858,335 of record JALNQA010000001.1, on the reverse strand, counting down.
CAGGATAGCCATTTTTGAATATCAGGACGCCTTCCCGGAGCTTATAAACTGCGCATAGCTACACCAAAATCGAAGTGTGACAAATGCTGTAATTCATGTCCCCACGGCAAGCCCATTTCCTTTCGGCGTCAGTCTCGATCGTTACATCGATGGAATCTAGCTGACCATGGTTTAAAATCGATCGAGTACCGTCAACAGCCACAGGGATTAAGCTGTGGTGTACAGGTGTAGTACAAGTCCACCCCTACGCGGGTCGTTAGCCGAATGAAGTACAAGATCTACCTATCCCGGTCGAGATTCCTTAGTGTATCCTTGTCAGCTGATGGATCCCATCACCAGGACGCGCCAGTGTTCAGCTCGGCCAGCTCTCAACAGGGAAGGCGTTGGTCGATGTCGAGCATATCCGACAAAAGGCTAGAGGTAGACTGAGGAACCAGATACATTCGTTTCTAAGTGCAGGCTGAAATTGATGAAATCCTAGAATACACGCCGTCAAATGGATTGCCAAGTGCTCGTCATTTGAAGCCATTATTTACCATTCCTCCAACCCTACCTCTCCGCCATGATGATGCTTCTCGCTTCGCCCCAAGAGAATACACAGTTGTAGACGTACAACATGCCGCGCATGCTTGTTACGCGCCATGTGATTGTTTCGTTGTCGTGCTAGTTCCTTCACCATCCTACTGACTGCAGTGTGTTGTCGAGCTGCAATCGCAAGAGTGTTCGCGTTTAGCACTTGTCCTCACCGGCCTTTGCGTTCATGAGCAGAGCAACAATGAGACCGTACAGACCCAGGACTTCGGCGAAAATGAGAATCAAAATCATTCCGACGAACAACCTGGGCTGCTGAGCAGTACCGCGGACACCAGCATCACCGACAATACCAATGGCGAAACCAGCGGCCATTCCAGAGAGACCGACGGCGAGACCGGCGCCGAGTTGGATGAAGTTGGTGAACAGCGACGATTCTTGCTTCAGACCGTTCGAGATAAGGACGGACACGACGAGACCGTAGATACCAATGATACCCGCCATGACGACGGGAATGATGTCTGTATGATTTTAGTTGCTGCTTTATATTAAGCCAGGCGACGTACTCTTGACAATCAAGTCAGGGCGAAGGACACCCATGGCAGAGACACCAACACCGGCCTTGGCAGTGCCGTAGGCGGCACCGAAGCACGCGAAAACGATGGCTGACGTGCAGCCCATCGCTCCGAAGAATGGCTATTACGGTTAGCTAAAGGTTACGGCTAACGGCACCGTGCGATGAGTCGCGCCCTAGGTAGGACGGGAGGGTTGGTCGTCACGATGACGACCCGAAGGGGCGTGGCGGAGCTTTGTTGTCGCGAACTTACAGCATAGACGGGGCTATAGGGATTAAGTTAGCATTCATTCAAATCAGGGGTCGTTATGAAGCGTCTCCAATGCCATGAGGATGCCGGCGAGCTTGTGCTTATCTGTACACAGCAAGCTGTAGCTGCCTGCACCTCGTGTCGGAGCTCCAAAGGCACTCACCAGAGTTCTGAAACCATTTTGGCGGTGGTATATGGGTTCGACGGAGCGTCCGGAAAGGGTCAGAGATGTTGTTGGAGATGAAGGGGTGTCGTGGGTGCAGCGACAAAGACGTTGTGATGTCTAGGTGAGTGGTGACGATGGCTGGCAAGCAGTCTTCCTACCACGCTAGCGATGCACGTGTGCCAAGCTAAGATCGGTCTGTGCAGCCGAAATGTTCTTCTGCCCACCCAAGATTTGCAACCACCACTCTCCAATAATTTCTTCAGGCGAGCAAAGCAGTGTATGTCCACTGTCGATTTCAGCATTCGGCTAACTGACATCATCATCATCACCAGGAACCCTCCTTCGGGCGAGCTAAGCAGTGAACCTACAATTTCTATCATATTATCCAAATACGCACAATGGCCGAAGACAACTCCGCCGCATGGCCCCAAGCCGACCAGGCTCTGTCCCAAGAGATTCTAGATCTTGTGCAGCAGGCAACCCAGTATGTAGCATATCCTATTCCCGTCCACGGCGTAGGAACATATTCATCCTTGTCCATAAGCAACACCAAGTTCTAACATTACCTTAGTTACCGCCAGTTGAAGAAGGGCGCCAACGAGGCCACCAAGACCCTCAACCGTGGTATCAGCGAGATCATCATCCTTGCTGCCGACACTAGCCCGCTCGCTATCCTCCTCCATCTTCCCCTTCTCTGCGAGGACAAGAACGTTCCTTACGTTTACGTTCCCTCCAAGATGGCTCTTGGCCGTGCCTGCGGTGTCGCAAGAGCTGTCATCGCTGCCTCTATCACCACGAATGAGGCCTCGGACTTGATGGGCCAGATCAGGACTCTCAAGGATAAGGTTGAGCGTCTGCAAATCTAAACGTCTCGCGGGAGTAGGAAGAAAAGTGGGAAATTTCCGGAAGCTTGATTAGATTGTATCGTCTACGATTGGCAGAATTGCGCGGGATTCTGAGATGAAATATGCTCAAAACTCCTGCCCGTAGACGGAGAATGAAGTGTCGAGCATCGGCGCGGACTCTACCAGAATCTAGAATGTTTCTCTGACCAACTGCAATTTATGGTTGAACTGGACGTGACTCATCTTCCCAAAAGCCAATAGAGCCTGGCCTAATCGCGACGAAGCATGAACTCCAAAAATGAGGAAGCTCAACGAGTCCTCTTTGTCTTTTTTTCTCTATTCTGTCCTACCATTTTTTTGTCGCCTTTTGTGGCCCATATCGCCTATGATAGCTAGTCGTCTTTGGTGCGAAGCTACTCTACACAACCACTCATGAAGGAGTGACTAAAGAATGTCGCAATGGATGTTTATTCATTTTGATACATATCGAACGTCCACTTTGTGACTGGCTTGTTATCTGGTTTCAGCAGTTGCACGTTTCACTGCTAACTCTGTGTATTGTAATCAGATTTATTGGCCGTAGTAGACTACACTGAGCACTCGTTTGGATAGAATCAGACAGCTTGAGGGAATACCTAGCTAGTGCATATCACTCATCGCAGCATGACGTGTACGTTTAGAATGGCTTTAAAGTTGTACGCCATTTCAGACCAATCTTAGCTTTGTGTAGAACCTGATTCCCCAAGCAGGGTCATTTTCTACAGTTCATTTCAAATCAGGTAGGCAATCTAATAGAGCTAAACTCTAACAGGAAATCCTACCCTGGGATGTCAGCAAGAACGCAGCAACACGGTCAGCCAGTGAGTCCAAGCATGTACATTACGCAAGTGCTCAGCATGAGATTGGCATGTAACAACCCCCGTGGGCACAGACACAGCATCGTCACACTCGGAGCTGCATGCAGCCGAATACCGCCTAGCACCACGCTATAACAACACGATAGCACCCACCGCTACTTACTACCATACACTCCATCCGAAATCATACCTAGAATAAGCTTTCCTCAGACCCATCAGAATCAACAGAATGGATCCTAATGCTAAATACCTCCTATCTCTTCGCGCTGTTCGAGAGCGAGCTAAATTGGTGGGAGAAGCTGCTGCAGCTGGGAAGCTCAGCCACTTTGACGTACATGAAGAGCGTCTAGGCGAAACTGCAGACTTCGTGACTTCACTCATCAAGGTAATTCAGTGCCTAGTCTTGACTACTTGCCAAATTTAGGGAACTAAGTGCGTGGCTTATAGCGTGATTTTGGTCCTGATCGGTTCGACACTATCCCGCCTCATGGTCGATGGCAACACTTCGAAGTCGGCAATGTACCTCGCATTACTGACGCAACAAGCGAGTGGAGGAAAGATGGCGCCGATGACGTAGAAGTTACCCGCCGCCTCATCGACCTCTTTTTTGTCTCGGTGCTGCTTGACGCAGGTGCTGGCGATCACTGGCGGTATGTCGAGCCGGGGACTGATCGAAAGTACGAACGCAGCGAGGGCCTCGCTGTTGCTAGCTTCTACATGTTCAAGAATCTTGCTTTCACAGCAAGCGAGGATGGAAAGCAGCCAATCGTTGATGGTGAATAATGACTCATTCATATTTCGGCTTCCTGCTAATAGATGATGTAGGTAAGGGGCTGGCGCAGCTCAAGACCGATACCTTGGCAGAGAGCTTCCAGATTTCAAAGAGCAACCCGATACTGGGTCTGGAATCGCGTGCAGACTTGTTAAGAGGTTTAGGAAAATCACTGCTCGCTCAGCCCGACGTGTTTGGCGAAGTGGGTCGACCAGGAAACGTTGTCGGTTCGTACACGTACTCGAAGCTATGGAAGATACTAAATATACCACAGACTACCTGAGGAAGACGGCTGATGATCCTTCGGTACTAGACGTCGTAACATTCTGGGACATTCTCCAGAAATTACTCATCCCTGTGTGGCCACAAGATCGCACCAATGTCAACGGCCAACCTATTGGTGATGCATGGCCACTTAGTACCCTCAAGACACAATCCAAATCCAACTCCAGCGATGAAAGTAATTTCATCCAGCCCTTCCACAAGCTCACCCAATGGCTTGCGTACTCCCTCATGGTCCCATTCCAACGCGTCCTGGGCGTCCAATGGACCGGAAGCGACTCACTGACCGCCCTACCTGAATACCGCAATGGCGGCTTATTCGTAGATATGGGAGTATTATCGCTCAAGCAAGCTTCGCTCGAGAAAGGCCTCAAAGCATCCGGCGGCGATCTTCCACTGTTCAAGGCGGGCGACGACGTAATAGTAGAATGGCGAGCGATGACTCTGGTACTGGTCGACAAGCTTTACACTATGGTCCTAGAGCGAATGAATGGGGCGCATCTGACAATGGCCCAGCTGCTTGAGGCTGGGACTTGGAAATCCGGAAGGGAGGTTGCGGCGAAGAAGCGGCCGCAGACAAAGTCGAGCCCGATCATCATTGAAAGCGATGGTACGGTGTTTTAAGTTAATGGTAGACTAGGTCCCTTACCAAGTCTAATCAATTCTATCATGATCATCGATACCTAATGACTGTCAAGAATTATTGTTCGGCCTATCGTTTTGATAATCGATAGATAGTCTGCAAAGTCTTGGAGTAATTCAGCATGCTTTGATAGGTTCTGCAAGTAGCCAAGCGTCATCGTTCAAAACTAAGGTACAAGTTCATACATTCAAAAGGCTGAACACGTTAGTTTCTATGATGCGGTAGAGAGTTTGCTGAAGCTAGCAGTTGCAGTAATTGACAACGTAGTCTATTATCCTTGGCATAATCTCAAGGTAGATCTCAGAAGAGAGTTTGTATATAATTGATGGTATGGCCGCTAAATGATAATGACAGCCAAGAATATACCTTCATTCGAGCGTCGAATCAAAGCCATCTCTTCACACGATATACACCTACTCTTCCGCTTTCTTGACCGGAGTGATGCTGATGAGGCCCGCAGCGTTCAAGAAGTCGAACTTGCCAACATCAACACCCTTCATCCTAAGAATGTCGTATGCGGTGACAATGTGGAACCTACTTCTCGTTAACACACCGATCTCTCATGTACTGCTTCTACCTCTTTCTTGTGTCGCTGGCACCTGTACGGAGCAAAGAAATACTTACCAGAAGTTGGGATGTGCAAAGGTCATCACAAATTCAAGCGCAGTGTACTTCGCTTCCAAAGCACCGTTCCTATACTGGATGGTAAACTCGTGGCCTTCTTGACCTTCGAAACTCTTCTCGTCAATGCTTTCGACATATTTAATGGTCTTGTTGATACGTTCTTGTAGCTCCGGAAACGTCTTTTCGACGTCTTGTATAGACAGTGCTTCATTCTTGGGATTGACGCGTGGTGGGATACCCTTTGCGGTATCGGTGAAGCGTTGCACCTGGTAGATGAAGTCGGCCATTTCGGGGTGAAGTCTTGCCGTCAGATAATCATCTGGATTGTGGCCCTGGGCTTCGGCATGGGCTTGGCCCTTCGCTATGAATGCTTGAGCGTTCTTGAGCCCTCTGAGGATGGGTTCAAGAGCAAGCTTGTGAAATGAGACGGCTGCAGTCATAGTGGTCGTTTTGCTGGATATCTAGTTGCAAAAAGATACAGAGATCGCTAAGGATAAGGATGGATAGGAATGGATGTGCGCTGTGGAATCAGTGACGATGGGTAGGCGCTTTATACCTAGTGGTCGTGGTTTTTCAGCAGCCTTGTTAGTTCAGCGCCCCCACCTGTAGTTTCGCGCATGCGCGTAGAACGAAAGCCAGCAATCATCACACCGCACGAAAAGATTGTCCGTGACGGAATTAAGGATATTTTTTTACCAGATATCCTAATCATGGGTTTATCCTGGCGCCTCAGTTGGTGAGGCTCCAGCATCATCCAAATTTCCAACCAATTAGCAGGTTACACCTACTAGAATGCTCACTCCATTACTATGCATCGAAACCTTCTAACCCTGAATTGAGCTGTATTTCTAATGTACGATGGAGAGTTTGACGCTCCGAAGCTGCGGAGTCGGCAGAACGAAGGGCTGGATTACAAACACAAATCGTCAGCCTAGAACGTGGACCAATCATAGAACGACCTCGGCTTCGGGACCTCGCCATTTGAGTTCTTACTCTCCAGGGTGGTTGAGTCACCTATACAGACGATGCGATCTATACGAGCATGAGCATTTATGGAGCGCGCCGTGAAGCAAAAGAAGGGTTTGTAATATATTTTTTTGAATATCAGGCTCGCAATATTGTTCATTCTTACTAAGACGTATAGCCCTCAAGAAACTTTGTTGATATCAACCACTTCGAAGGGGCCCTCAAGGGTGTAAAAAGGAGTAGACTGATGGGTTACTCTTCGAGATGTGGACCGATCTGGTTGCGGCGTTGGGGTTTAAATTTGATCAAAGAGTATATCAGTATATTTGATTCTAGCATCGCGATCACCTTACCTATACGATCTACCAATCATTTTTCTGCTCCAATAATCAACGTTATCGATTATTCTTACCTTTTTGGGTTATCACATACAAGGTATACGGAAATATAGGTATACTTAGTAGCTCGACCTGGGCGCATGCGCTTGAAGTAATGGGAACGCTCTATGACCTAGCCTAGGAGGGAAGGTATATGTGAGGGATATTGTAGTTACTTCAATATCTCTATACTACTTAATGCATTTCCTAACGCCTATAAACTACCGCTTCCTAGGGCTACTCAGGAATATTGAATTACATTAGCAATTCGCGTGGTTATTGAAGAAAGAAGTTTCGCTATATTAGGTACGCCGCTTGGTGGTGAAATACCGTATAAGATATACGGAAATATATTAGTACCTTGACTTGGATGCATGTGCTTGAAGTAATGGAAACGCTCATAGAGAAAGGGGGTCACGTATAGGCTCGAGGCTTGACGGTTCTGAGTATAGCTCTAATTCCCGTAGGCGATTACGGCCGCGCTCATAAAGCACAGAACCATCGTCGGTATCGTAGTAGTGCTGGATTTTGCTTTTGCGACCTTCCTCACTCCTGGCCTCACTATCATAGTCATCGACCTCATTGTCCCAACATAATGTCGCGTCGACGATAACTTCACCACGCTCTTCAAATGACTGTAACCGTGGTCGCTTAGTTGGACTCGGGTTTCTTGGTCGTGAGCGCGAAAACGACTCGAATGCCTTAGGCATCACCTCCCTCAATTCACCATCTTTCATCCGCACTAACAGATTCTCGCTTGCTAGCAGCCGGGAGGCAAGAAAGTCGTGGTGCAGCGATAGCACCGCCCATGCAACGCGTGCGAACAGACAGCGTCGGTCAACACCAACCAAAGTTTGCATCTCAGCGTGGTGCCAGAGTTCTACGAACTGGTTCGACACGCGAGACGTTTGCACCACGTATGCAACAAGCTTTTGACCCTTAATTGCCATCGGTACCCATGCGCCAGCGTCGAACGATCGGTGCAAGTCCGCACGAAGTAATATGCCGTTGAATGCTGACTCAATTTGGAGGCCGCTAGCCTGACCTATGTTCGCGATCCACCATGCTGTCTCCTTTGCGGGGACTAAATGTGCCGTATCGCAATAGTCAACGATGGCCGATAGTCGGCACGCCCTATCCCGGCCTTTAACATCCCCCATAAAGCCACCATTTAGAAACTCAGTTGGTGGTCTATCAATCGGTAGGTCGAGAAACTGGAATGGAAGGTCGGAGCTAAGTTTAGGGAGGCGCCACTGATCCCACGAAAGACAGACTGGGTATTTGTCTGCAAGAGAGTAATATTAGCAGCACGTAGCTATTGCGGATCAATAGTCTCTTACAATCCTGATTATTGGCGAAGTAGAAGACATCGCCATCACCAGCAACCAATGGCACACCCGGCTCGCACACATTACTACCATCAGAGGCGCGAGCAAACCAGCCAGTTTTCCAGCTATTATCTGCGATAATGCCGCAGATAATAAGGGCTATATTATAGTCGATAGTGTCGCCTTTGTCTAGGGCAGGCAGCCTGAGAAGCGCATTGTAGTCCTTGTAGTGTGGATGACGCACGACGAGTGCCGGAGCGAGGTCTTCACGGCCACGCGGTGGAGTATAGCGCTGTTTAACGGAGGACATAACCAAGGACGCAATTGCTTCGCGAAAAACTATATTCTAGTATTTGGTTGTATTTATGGTCGTTGTTGGTGTGTTTCGGGAATGCACGTTAAAGAACGGATGCGGATTAGTTCTGATCACATGCGTTGCAGCTAACGTCACTCCTTACATCAATGCTAGATACATACAGTAGACTATATACTACTAAATAATTTGATTAGGAATTGTACACCCCCCTAGCTGTACCCGCAGATACCCAAAAGAAAGGCCCTAGGCAGCTTGAGTACCTTCTGGCTGCTACATTTGAAGTGGCTAAGTCCCACTTTTCCGGTTGACTGAGAGCCGTCGCTCCAGGAAATGATGAGGAAAGGAGAAATATCAACACCGGAACTTGTCTCAGCAGTACTTGTCTTCCTAGCCTTAATGTTCCGTGCTTTTGAGCTCCTCAGAGCTACCTCTCCCAAAAAGGCGACACCGCTCACTCCGCAAACTAGAGCCGTTGTAGCTCGCCCAGCCGTCACTATGCATCCTTCCTCCTTCCGCCCCTAAACCGGACCCACAAATACGGCAGCGCATAGAGAAGTAGCTCTATCTTTACACTTCTCAGCAAAAAGCATGGCTATACGTAGTGCTCGAATGCTTTTGGCCAATTCTTGCCTGGGGGCTTGGAGGGTCTACTTTCAGGGGCCGGTGACGTGTGGCTCTAAACGCTAAGGAACGTATGTGCTTCATTCGAAGAGGTTGCCTAATATTAGCTATTTGTAGCGCGAAATCGATCACTGCTTTCGCTTCAGATGGCTAGAGATACAGTTGGCTCTCGGCTTTGTCTTCTATCGGTCGTCCGCTAGTATTGCGGCGTTGTAGTGTGGAAGAGGAGACGCCGTGGTAGTCTTCGAGGGAATGGTACGACCGAGGCATGCCTTCAGGCACGCCTTTGGCTAATGCCTGGCTGGCTCTATCCATGTTAACTGCTAATGAGTATGTGGATCGTTCCCTCTCGCAGTCTCGCAGAGGACAGGTGGAACTGTCGCTCACTGAGCAACCCTCTTATTGAGGCGGTTCGTTGACCCACATAGGGCGCGTGCTAAAAATAGAAATGGACTGCTGCTGGAAACTTCCAGAAACCAGAATAGCTGCGTGCGGATACAGGAAGGGGTAGAGGAAGATTATTAAGTTTAAGGAGAGTAGCAATATTCCGAATACTACGCCGATTCTAGAGCAGAATATATGGCGATGCGACTTTAAGTAAGGGTTTGAGTAATTGGGATGAGCAGGTCTTGATTTGATACTACTGTTTGGGGTGATGGGGTGCAATTGATGTATATCTAAATGTATAGTGTAGTGTTATTCTACATATACGCTGATTTGTCAAGAGTTTGGGTTTGAGATGCCCCATCGTAACACGCTCCATTACAGGTTGGTGCGAAAGCCCTCCTACTCCTCTTTAGCTTGTAAAGAGTTGTTATATTGTAGATAGTACTTATACATTATCTTTTTAAGATACTACTAGAGGTGCTCGATAAGGTTAAGGTTAGGTAAGTAAGGTAGCTAAGATATAGGTGTAATATAGTGTTGAGCCATCTATCTCCTCGTTACTGTAGAGGTGTATATACGCGCGTTATCCTGCATGAAAAGCTGAGACTGCTACTAGTTAGGCAGTAAGCCTTTACAAAGAGCGTTGATGTAACTTTAACTAGAGTAGCTACATCGTAGCGCATTCTTATCTCTCTCTATTATAATAAGTAGACTGCGGCGTAGTCTACCTCGTTTATCTAGCTATATACACGCCTACACTATCTGCGCTAGGCGCTTGTAGCCTTTAACCTTAGTAATTATCTCTAGCTTCTATTTCTCCTACGCAAACCAAAAGTACTACTCGTAGTTGTAGCTGGAGCCCTTCTAAATAGAGCACTTATTAGAGAATTTAAGCGTACGCGAGTGCTACTAAAAGTAGTGGTACTGTCTACAGAACCGCCGGCGTTTTTGAGCATAGATAGTCTTCAGTTTTAGTCGCTTTTTACAGCGGTAATTAGTGAGGCTAGCACTCTTGAGGCACCAATACAATGTTGTACGGCTATGTGGCTTCAAAGGCGTCCTATCCGTATTCACAAACACCCTAGCTTCGGCAAGCTCTAAGTACTCTATCTTTGGCTGCGCACGAGCCTTACGATAGATAAGCTTCTTCTGGCGTAGTAATAATATAGGTGGACGGCTATTGCGAAGTTTATCTTTTGCGCTGCCTGTTTCGTGCCATTTCTTCATAATCTTGCTCACAGTCGACTGCGTACACCCAAAGGTCTCTGCAGCTTTGCTCTGCGCTGCACCTGCCAACACCATCCCAATGATATGGTCGCGTGTTTCCTGACGAATATTTGGCTTTCTGCGAGCATTTCCATCTATATCTTGTCCAAATCGGCGTTGTGTGGCCATAGTTGTAGTGTTTTGAAGTTGAGGTCACGTTTGGAGTTGCATAGTGGGGTGGGCTTGGCATTCCAAACTTTTGAAACATGACTGTAGTATTTAAAGTACCGCTCGCTTGTCCTATCTTAGGGGGTGTCTCACTACAAAGTGATAGACTTTAGTTGGATTTCGAAAAGATGAATCAGTTCCCCTGAGTAATTATCGCATTTCAACACCAGACCCGACGTGCTAGGAACAACAATCAACAATTAATACCGCCCCACTGATTTCTCGTAGCCCCCCACCAAGCAGCATTCACCATCCCCCCGTTACAGCCAATAGCGCCTGTAAATCGCCATTCAAGGTTGCCATCTAAGCCGCCGCACCACGTGCTTGTTGCACCACAGTCGGGAAAGCCTTTCAAGTTGTCCCAGAGCCCTCCACAAATACCGGGGATGTCGGGGACGCCAGAGGCTTTAACCACGTAGGATCTGCCAAAACCGCCAGCACCCTCACCAGAAGAGCAAGAAGCGGCTTGATCTGGAGAAGAAAAGACTGCGATTGCTGTGGCAACGCCGAGGAGGATGGATTTGGGGCCCATAGTGTTGATTGCGACTGAGGATGCAACGAGGCAGAAGTTTGATGATGAAGGATGATAGTGAGTTGTAGAGAAATAGCGAGGTATTGATTCGTGGTTGACTGGACTCTTGAGGGGGTGTTTAGACAGAATATATACTTCTCGAAAGCTTCATGTTGGCGGATTCTTGAGTTGTTCAGGGTCAGGTTAAGGAGATGAATCTCCTTAGCGCATCCGCATGTGTCTGCAAAGGATGATCCTCTGAAGAGTATCTGGTCCATGCGGGTCCTGTGGATCTGAAAAGGTGGATCAATGTAACAACGCAACGGTGCCACATATACCAAGGTAGGGAAATGCCGCAGCGTTGGCGAAGGTTCTGATTTTCTGAATTTAATTCCCAGCACAACGCACCCAATAAACTATGGAGACATCGCATTCATTCAATACTTAGAAAAGGCTACTATTAATTGTAAGTATATTGAAGCTTTAATATTGCTGCATGGTTGTGTTGATGGAAAGGTTCCTTCACGCGCTAACCGCCAAGGTGGCCACCCTACACTGAGGGACTCTGTACACCGCCCTTAAACCAGAGACAACATGCATACCTTCCTTCTTGGACATATTATCAGTTTCCAGAATAGCAATTCAACTGAAAATTATTCAAAATACCTGATGGTCCGAATATGCGCCATGGATGACTCGTGCCAGTCTAAACTAGCAAAATGCGAAAAACAATGAAAACGATTGGTGAAACGGATAAGAAGTTATGTAATCTGGTAATCTGTTGTGTGAAGGGAAAGTGGGCTCGGATGCACCATGAGTTTGTAGTGAGGCCCGACTCATCACAACCCCACGATAGCCGCCTTAGGTCAACGGGTGAAAGCGTTCGGTAACTTCAAGAAAGGCCCAGCAGGTCGTCGCAGCACGTGAACGCCAATTAACAGTGATGTGCATGTTTATTAGATCAACAACGCGACGAGTTTTTGTTTCGATATTCCTGCAGGATGAAGCTTCGACATTCCTACAGGATGAAGCTCAAATGGGTTAACTCCCTATTCATAACCTACTGGGGATTCATACGTCGGGTTGCACCCTTACTAGTTCAGATGTCAACATAGTGGCGAAAGTAACTAAACAAAGCCAGACGCTAGCTCATAGAAGTATTGCCCTGTCCATCTCGGATACCTATGATAGGACTTACCCAACGAACAGGTATTGTCCATAACGATCGTTCGTCGAACCTGAATAACGGAGAGCCCGTGACGCCTACTCCCTGTACATGCTAGAATAAGTCAGTGCAGAGGTATAGCATATTCTAAACTAGGGAAATGTGAAAGTACGAATATGCCTAATTACATACCTATGTACTGCAGAAGAATTCTATAAAGCATCACTATCAGGACCTCAGTCACATCTCGGCACCATACGGTCCCACAGCTGAACCCCATTCTACAGTCTCTAAGATCTCTCATACCTCATTCTTTGCAGTACAAGCATACCTCAAGAACATTACTTCCACGATGCGCTTTTCAGCTGTTGCGGCTATCTTTTCCACTCTGCCTCTGATCGCCTCCGCGGCACAATGCACTTGGACGAATTTGGGCAACAATTCGGGTGTTGCGAAGAGCTACGTAATTTTCGACGTCGCTGGTGTGACGGATCCCAATGGCCTGTGCAATGGTCTTCGCGACAACATCCACGGATTTGGGGCATGCACGGAGAGCGGATTCTCGTGCCGTATGGTAGGAGACAGGTTCGAATGGTTTACCACTGTCCCGATCGGGTGCGATCCGGGAATGATTGAAGCGGTGTGGTGGGGCGCTACGCAAAACAAATTCGGCGGTATTTCTTGCCCTCGCTGATCGGGAGACTTTGGTAGTCGAGTTAGGGAACAAATCTCGATATTACTGTTATGCAGCCTTCTAAGTAAAGCCGCTATTTGCTTAGACGTATAACTAAATATTCAATCCTACTTCAATAACACCTTCTTAGCCTACATATTACCCACGTTACACCCCTGCGTAACTCAAGATCAAATCCGGAAAAAGCTTTGTGTGAGAGTAGATTTCACCTAATTGTTAAGCGCTATTTTGTCATTGGCTGTTATGGCTCGCGAGAATTATAGAGACCGCAAGCTCCTCCTTACGCAGAAAAAGTCTGTCAAGATCATGGCGTTTGCCCCTACTATGGTCAACTTCGGCACCTCTAGCTTCTAGGCATGGCTTCCGACCCTCACGTCCCCGGAAAAGACGGAAAGCTATTATCAGCGCCTTGAAAAGTACTTCAAGAACTACTTCGACACCATGCCGGTTTCCCCAAGTATTCAGCCCCTTTCTGGGCCCGAGACCTTAGCTGTGCGGTTTGGGCAGAATAATGCAGTATTCAAGTAGGAGGAATGACTAGGCAAAAGAACAAATGCGGTGGTCTATCGGGTGGTAGAGGTGATCTCTAGGAAAATCTATACTGCAAAGGAACTATACTATAGGACGTCCGACACCGATACTAAGCGTGCAGAGCGCTTTAAACGTTTGGAAGCAGAGTACAACAAGCTAGTAGAGCTCAAGCACGTAATTATGCCTGCTAATTCACAATTTTCGGCATACTAGGTTCTAACCATGCTTCCGCTACCTCAGCTGCACATAGTCGAAGCCGTAGAGTTACTAACAGACAGCTTCCCCTATAGATAACTATAGAGTACATCGAGGATAACTTGGACGGCGCTCTAATCTACCTCAAAGGCACCCGGAACTTTGTCATTATACCTTGATTCATCGAAGCGATAAATTTATATACACTGAAAACTATATCCACTGCAATATAAAGCTCGGGAGTATTCGTATCCAGTAGGTTGACGGCCAGCCGGTCCTCAAGATAGCTGACGTGGGAACTGTAAAAGAGGCGAATGAAGAACTCAAGACTTTTACCGGCACGCCTTTGCATATAGCCCCAGAGTACTAGCTTACGACACAGCGATATGGCAAAGAAGCAGATATATAAAGAGGATCTCTTTCTAAGGGGGACTGTCGACATTGATTTTTTAGAAGCTTCCCTAGGTTACCATACGCTTAGGCTACTTAGGCCTTTGCCAGGAGATATGCACGCGCTGTTGAGGTCAATATTAGATACAGTATTGGGTACTGGCCTTACTAGCTCGGACGCATACCTAGGAGCGTTGAATTCTAATCAGTTTGGAGGCAAATTTGGATCGTAGACATGCCACAGAATAGGCGATATTTCTAGCAAGGTAGGCCACCGAGTCGAAAGGGGAGGCTTGCCGCTTCCCCCGACCAACCACACACACACATCGGAGAGTGAAACATTCAAACGAATGGATGGACTCTGAGAAGCACCATCCTTTAAGTGCTGATCATCGCGTCTCAACACCAACCACCCTACACAACCCTAGCAGGAACGATAGGCTTTCGATACTTTGCGCTACTTGAAAGTTCAATCAAACTGCATATCGCTAGTTTAGACTTCGCGCGAGGATTATACGGCCTAGCTGGCAAGATCAAGTCAGCGTTGCGGTCAGGTCCAATCTTGCTTTTTTTTGGCTGCCTGTCAGATGCGCTCGCTCTTGCCAGGGGCACCGCCTACAGCAGAGATGTGAAAGGCACACCAGCCGTGCGGCTTGGCTGGTGCCTAGAATAGATGCTTTGCATGCGCGTCCGCTAGAGCAGAACACCAAAACTTTGAGATGCGCGAGCATACAGAAAAAGTTGCAGTCAAATCCGAGCAGGCATAGTCTGTCTCTCTTTCAATTTCAACTGTATAGCAGCGCTTACAGGCGTTGATCGCCGCGCGATAGTCAAGAAGCAATTCTGTGATGGAGATGTGGTGTTCCAGCCACGTGGTCGCCCATTACGGGTTAGCTTATCCACCCAACCCCTCGAATTCGTTGTGGTTGACTCCGCCTCTCCACTATCCCTCCACCACGACCCACGACATCATCCCGGGCCGCTCTCGTACCTCTCACACATCTCCAGCACTCTGTTACTCCAGACTGCCCAACCCTCTCCTCACACCTCGCGCTCCCTAATTCTCGCCGCTCGTAGCTGCTGCCTACTCGTCGTTTTCGCCTGCCTGTAGCTTGTGACAGTACACCATCCTTGTGAACTTCATAAGGCCTTTGATGTGCGGCCTCACAGTGTCCACGGCTATTAGCTCTGGTCCTGGTCGCTGCGCATTATTGGGGTGATATTCTTACATGCGCTAGCAGTGTGAAGTCGGCGAAGGCTGGCGGTTTACAAGTTGCGGCTTGCTGTCCTTTGCACGCCTCGCCGTGCTTTGTTTTCCTCTCGCAGAGTCAGGGCTGCTCTTCGCGTGCGACGCGAGCAAAGCCCGGGTGGGCGGGTTTCCTTTACTATCGTCATCTGGTCGTTGCAAAGGGGAATTTGTTAGTAAGTAGTTTCGTAGCTTAGAAGAGAATATGACCCAGGTTGCCGTCAACAAACCCGGGTTCGACGTGCTCGCCTATGTTTCATTACAAGCTGCTACACCCGTGTCATTATCACTTAAATTTCGATATAATGAGAAACGAGCGCAGGCCACGCTGTGCCTGCTCCAGTCTTCCACCATCCTCCAGGGCTTCGATGATGCGGAGACATTCATCATCCTGCAGTACGATGCTGAAAACCTTGTCCCTGGCGCCATTTCCCTAAGGCCCGTAACATTTCATCAAGCATTATCTGGGATAGCGCGCTCCAACACGCCAGAACTCCGCAGGCTCAGCCTCAAACTGAAGCGCTGCTGCCCAATATGGTGTCCCCTCACAGACTCCATAGCGTCCAAGCCTGGCTTTGAGGACCGTTTTCAACACTTTGCAACTCTCGCTAAAGCTACAGAGCTCCACATCGTGTTTGACTACGCTTGGCTGCCGAAGGAAAGTTTGGCTACCTTCCAGCAGCTAGTAGCCGATCCAGAGCAGCTATCCGGCTATCCAGTCAATCGGTTTTATACTCGGAATTTCAGGCGCGAGGAGGCGTTCCCCGACGATCTTCTTGCACCTGCCGATGTAACGACCGAAGATGAGGAGCAGCCGCCTCCATACATCGTGGCCGGCGGCAAGCGTCATGGCAAGTACCTCTAAGTTAACGTAGCGCTCAAAGACTGACCTGTCATGTATAGCCTCGACCAGCGCGCCGTCCTCGCCTCCGGCCCGCAAACGCAACGCCCTCTCCCTGTTCAACGCCGAACATATACCTATAAGCGAAGAAGAGAAGGATAGTACTAGTACAACCGCGCCGGATATCCAACAAGCGGTGCATGGTGCCGTGTCGCAACTCCTGCCTGGCGTATTGGAAACAATCTTGCCGGGTCTTGTGCAGAGTGCCGTATCGAAATACCTGCCAAGCGCATTGGAAACGGTCTTGCCGGATCTTCTCTCCGTCCCATTATCGCCATCGTCATCACAATCTGCCTCAAGCCAGACTTCTATGGCCCCAGCACCGAAAGCGCTTTCAGTCCTCGGCACAGTCCTTACCAAGCGTGTCGTGCTTGACCTCAAACGAGAGCTTCAAAGCATCCACAGCCAAACGTTGTCGCACGCCGAAGCCCTACGCAGCACCGCAGATGCTGATTTTTACGAAGAGTTAAACGAACTGAGACTTGAGCTTGTTCAAGCACAAGAAGACCTTATTTTTGATCTAAACCGCATTGGTGACGATACACTGAACGAGTTCAAGGAGAGGTGTGAGACTGAGGAGGAAGAAGCTGGCAGCCGCCTCTTGCAAAAGATATTGACAGTATATGACCGTCTAAGCGAGAAGATTGACCCTTTGATTAAAAGTCAAGGAGAGTTAGCTACGCAGAAACGAGGTCTGCTGGAACGGAAGGACGAGTTGCTCAAACGTAAATCGACGTTGCTGGAGGACGAAAGGAAGCCGCTTACAGAGGAATTGGCTTTGTTGGAGGCGGGGGGTGGCCCACCGAAGATGGACTGGAAAAGAGTTGAAGGTGTTACGGTCAACTTGGAGAAGAGCAACGAGTTTGTGGAGCAAGGCATAAGGGCGAGGAGTGCGCCGGCGTGAGTCTGTTGGTTTAGACCGTTCTGCCGAACGATTCACAACGATTTATGATGTTCACGTAGCGATTTGGTTATCGACAATATTAGGGTTGGTGGAGGCATCACCATGCCTACTAAATACGGCAACCATTGGGTACGCTCTAATCACGCGTTCACCTCGCCCTTCTCGCTGTCTTGGATGGTATTCTGCGCCCGCCTTTTGATATTCTCCCACGCTTTGGCCATCTGTTCGACCACGTGCCCGTGCGGGCTACCCGTCTATCGGAATGGTGTCTGGGTCTAATTGACAAATCGAACCATCGTTGTACACTGGTATTTGGCAGATGGGTGGTATGATGTGGCTGAGCACTACTAGCTCGCTGTCGCACTCCACTAAACCAGTCCAGCTAGAAGCCTGACTCTTTTTGATCCTCCCAATTGTTCGAAATACTGCGGCTCAACGCTCGCTGATTTATGGGTAACGGGCCTATGGAATTATAGACGACGGCGCTTTACAACACGTATAACCTCTGCTAGATACTACTCCTATATCCCTGTGGTTATAACGCGTTGCTAGGGCACATTCCTCCCTACTGCGTCTATATTACCACTTTCGAACCGCACCTGCTACCCATCATCTACCCATATATAGATTACCTCAATACAATTTATTACAAGGAGCCCTATCTGCTACAAGCTACTCTTTACTAATACCAGCTACTATATTAGCTATCTACTAATCCTATAAAGAGCTAATGTAAAGCTGCGCAAGTGCGTAAGCCAGAAAGTTCTAAGCCCTAAGGGCCCTTGTACGATATATACTGTTCTACTTCAATAATCAACGTTGTTGGTTATTTGCACCCCTTGGTTGTTTGCTGTAGCGGAGTAGAGCTGCGTCCTAACAATTTTATTCTCTTACTTCCTTACTAGTAATATTAAAGGACAGCCAGCAGCGATCCCCCACTTTCCGTTGCGACAGGATTATTGGAACTGTCGGTAGACAGTTCTATCGAAGTCATTCACTCTCTGAGCCGGTCAATTTTGGCTCTAGCACATGCGGCCCAAGAGTACGATGAATATCCTGCCTATTTACCCAAGGGAATGGCCGCAGCACTCAGCCGGGTCATACAGGGCGGAGAAATCCTGTTTCAGCCCCACCATACCTTCGTCAACGGTATTGGGCCTAGCCATGTCGTCAAAGTCACACTGTCTCTTGATCCCGATCACATCGGTAATACACAGTACCTTGCTACCCATGTTCCGGAACTCCCGATTCCTCGCTGCTTAGGTGCTTTAAGGATTGGCCAGAGGGCGTACTTATTCATGTCTCGAGCACTAGGCACCACCCTTGAGAGCGTCTGGCCGGAGCTCTCGGCGACGCAGAAAAAGTCTGTACAGGGACAGCCTAATTGTCTTTTCCGAGCCCTTCGTAGTCAGAGCTTCGTGTCTAGCGTTTGCAAGGACGTAAGGAGAACGCAACGCGTTAGCTCTGAGCCTCTGCGGACAGAGGTGGACTTCAACGATTTTCTTCTCCATGACCCCAATAAAACAGTTACGCCATGGGTCAAAACGATTCGATCCTTCATGAGAGACGATCATCGCATTGTAATGACTCATGGTGACTTGCACCCCCGAAACATTATGGTCACTTTGGAGGCAAATGAATCTCCCACGGCGCAGGATGAGATGACACAGACGAGAGAAAAGGCCGTTCGAGTGCCATCAATCATTGATTGGGAGGCCGCAGGCTGGTATCCAGAGTCCTGGGAATTCGTTAAAGTAGTGAACATGATCGACACTCGTGGCCCTTTGAGTGATTGGATTGACTTCCTCCCAACTGATGCTATCGGATATTTCCCCATTGAATTCCCCGTCGACCATCTTCTCGATCAGTGGCTTAGATAGTGGGAGCAATGGGATGTCTTGAAGGCTGTTTCGACAGATGGTGATACAAGGCAGCGAAATGTGAGGCAGGGTGTGCTAAGCCGATCTCATTAAAAGGATAAGGGCCTGCACAGCCTTTTGGAGAATAGTAAGTCGTAGGTTTCCAATGTTTCTCATAATCTGTAGCCTTTTTCTGTTGATGCATTGTTGGCACTCTCACCAGCAAGTACGACCTCGTATGCTATTCTCATCCCAACGACTCCGCCGTCTTCACCTGCCGTATGCCGTTTCAGGCTATATCGCTAGCAATTACACACCGGGTGTTGCGGTCGCTGCCCACCCTCGGTGTCCCTGATCCAACCTACTTCCCGCGTCAAGGCCTGTGCCTCACTTATGTCGCTAGCCGCTGGTGCTAAACAGGGCAGTATCCTTGGTGGTTGGTATACACCAAGCGTTTTGTGCTTTAGGCCCAGGTGAGGAAATGCCCCTGTGGTATAAGCTGGGCAATGTATTTACTGAGCAGACTGGATATAGGAGAGGTGCTAATGAACAGAGATATCAGACAAATCAACGGCCTGCAAAAACCACGAATCCTCAAACACTTACTTCTCCGATTGGTGAGTAAGGTCATCATGTATGATACTTCTCTGATATGCTCATTAATTATGCCAAAGAGGGAATATTGGAAAATTCACCAAGAATACAT
The DNA here is from genome assembly GCA_028456235.1 of Ophiosphaerella narmari. Lineage (NCBI taxonomy): Eukaryota > Fungi > Ascomycota > Dothideomycetes > Pleosporales > Phaeosphaeriaceae > Ophiosphaerella > Ophiosphaerella narmari. The sequence continues at coordinate 838,260 of JALNQA010000001.1, read as the reverse complement.
CTTTGAAATGGAAAAATGCGGATTGTATGATGGGTCCGGCGTGAATGGAGCGTACACCTGTGGTAATTGCCGGGGCTCTGGATATGAGCTAATGGGGGAATTACGAACATGCCTGAACTGCCTGTTCCTCTCCCGTGCTAACAAAATTACTAGACGCAGCTCACGCCATATAAATCGCCAGACGGCCAACACTACTATTAGTTTTCCTTCTTACACTCGATTTTCTGACTCTCCTTAAGTTGTTGCAATACAAAACTTTCTCATGGTTCATTGCGAGGGTTTTGCACGCTTTTCACAAATATAAATGTGTCAAGCCATTCTTGTGCCTCTAATATTATACAGAAATTTCTACAGACTTATAGTCCTTAGTCTTGTAGGCTATGATACAACTAACCTCAGCACAAACTCGTACACCCCTAAGGTGATTATAGATGATGGAATAGCTCGCACAATGTGAGGGGTCAGGCCACCGTACAGCCCTACTAAACCTTCCTGTCTGCCAATTGATCGGAAACATTGCAAGAGACCAACGTACTTCGGAATCCCATTCTCCTTTGGTGCTTGCCGTAATCTTGTTCTAACTACCTGGATACGCGTTAGTAAATGATATAATGAACGGATCGGAACATACCTCGTGAGGGTAGGTGATCAGAACTGCAGCCAGCTTCGCTGACCCCGCAGCTCCACTAGTGCTGATCCAAATTGCGAGTTCATCCCAAGCTGTGCTGTTCCGTATATCGATTCCCCTCAGCGCCCCGCTATAGAGCAGTTTGAGTCTTTCATAAAGAACGAGATGCAGTGCCGTCTCAACCGTACCCAGATAGCTTGCACTCAAGCCCCGATACAGTCCTCCAATACCCTCCTGTTGCAGAACCTGTCGGACACAGTCGAGGCTGTTCTTATACCGCCGAGTCGTAATACCACCAGTTTGTATCCGCGATTTATCGAGCTGCAGTCTTGTTTTGACGAGCCAAATGGGATTTGTTGCAGTCGCAGTCGCGATACCCGCAGCGGCGGCAGCTTGTGCATGAACTATTGCTGCATCCTCCCCACAGTTCAACATATGTGCTCCAAGCCGCTTGCAGTTGCCATACACATAAAACTTGATTGCGGCGGCAGGAACCACGCCTGCTAGGCTTGGCCCAAGACCGCGAAAGAAGCCGCGCCAGCCTTCAGTATGGTGAATGGAATTGATAATCTGAGCAGTCTCGCGAAGGTGACGTAACGAGGCGCCCAGGATATGTGTGGCTGCAGGCTTGAACGGAGGGTAGACTGCTTGGATAGGACGAGAGAGATAGTAATCGGATTGAAGTCGCGTTCTCAAAACATCAAGTGGAGAAGTTAATATAGCAGTAGCCAATCCCCCGCTCCTATAAGAAACAGATTAGTGGTCCGCAGAGATATGTCAAACGGGTCGGACTCACGCGCCAGCGAGTAGATGTGCCGAAGATCGCAGGGCAGTTTGTTCTAATTTACCAGGCTTACTATTAGGTTGAAGTGGTACGGTCTTAAATCTGTGAGGTACTGAGTCTTCTTGCATCGCGGTTTTCAGTGCGGGCAGAGAAGAGGCTTTGAATCTTTGAATCTTATTACATTTTGAGGCGCTAACTTTTCTCCAGCGGAACGTTACGGAGAGCCCTAAGTCAGGCGCGATGCCGAGGATTATGACCACCGATCGTGCGGTTGATGCGAAGGTGGGGCAGGCTATCCTCTTCGTACAGATCCATGTTCTGGTGATAGTTTGCCTGGTACTATCACGTGATACCTCACCATCCAGGTCGTGGCGGCCGAACTGGCCCAGAAATAGGAACCGTAACTCCAATTTTTGCATGCTCTGCCCCAGAAATTACTTCCCTGCTTATGCTTGCATGTTTCCAAGTCAGGAGCTGGGGGACTTGACACAACTTTGCTTGTCACGTGTTCGATTGGAACAAACCCCCCAACCCTGACGACACTAGCCACTCGGCCCACCATGCATACACATAACCCAACCAATGGGAGAGATTGGCCACCATCGGGCTCGGCGGAAATTTTGCTGCTTGATAGGGTAACAAAAAGCGTAGTAGGGATAGTTGTTAGGCTGCAGGCAGCAGCGGCGCGAGCCGCCAGGCTCCGAGTCTGGAGGGCCCTATTAGTCCCATGCGGGATTGAATTGTTCTACTCCAAAACTTGACATTGTTGATCATTCTCACCTTTTTGGTTATTTTGACGTGATGGAGTAGAGCTACGTTCTAACAAGCACTGTAAGCTTCACCGTTTTTCACAGGCCTCGTGCCTTCAATTGCATAGATGGCTGTCATGGGCCTCGATTCTCACAGCCATATCAGCCTTAGTCCAATTGCGTACCGCGCGTGTAAGAATTGGTAGTAAAGTTCTCTTCAACACGTCTCTGCTTAAAATCTTTGATATGCAGAGTCTATGGAACACCTGAGGTATGCCTGCCTTGTGAAAAGCTTCGTTTGGTTCATACTGGCCGCAATTCCGTTGCTAACCTTCTGCGTGAGTCCTAGCAGTGTTCAGTTACAAGAACTAACCCATAGTTGGCGCTCTACTTCAACATCTTTAAAGCCTTTTCTCACTCCCCGGATTGAATCACATGTACAGCGTTGTAGTGATTGCGTTAGACATGTACATGCCGTGATTATCTAAGACAGTATAGAGAATTGAAGTATAACTATAGTAAGGTTACTTTTTAGCTGCTGAGCGAACTTTTAGCGTACCCCACTTTTAATAACTGACCCCTGCCAAGCCGGAACACGGACGCAGCCCTATCTGCACCCAAGCGGCAACTTTGCGACAGCATTCTGCTCACCTCAATTTTCATGCCCGCCGTTGCATAGCAGCCAACGATGGATGTAGCTCTCGAACTTCTCGATCCTCTTATTTTGGATAAAGCCTATGCATGGGCGTTACCTTCTTCCGACTTCAGCTTGAGCAACTCCTCGTACTCTAATCTTTCGGCCACCAACACAGCGCCTGCGTCTCAATGGGCGCGCGACAACATCTATCGTCAAATCTTGTCAATTCTCGCCATTACTCAGCTTGGCGCGACCTCTCTCTACCTTATTTTCAGCGCTCTATCGTACTACTTAGTATTTGATCGACGGCTCGAGTACCATCCTCGCTTCTTGCAGAGTCAAGTCCGTCAAGAGATCAAATCGTCACTCTCCGCCATCCCCTTTATCAACATTCTAACTCTACCTATATTCCTAGCCGAGGTCCGTGGCAAAAGCCTTCTTTACTCCAATACAAGCGACTATGGCTGGCCCTGGCTGGTGATTTCGGCCATTCTGTACATGGCTTTCAATGATTTTGCTATTTACTGGATTCATCGCCTGGAACATCACCCCAGCGTGTACAAATACATCCACAAGCCACATCACAAATGGATCGGTAGGTCTTTCACATTCGTTCCTACCATCGCTTGGTCTTTCGTATATACAGGTGGCAATGCTAACGACAAAGTTCCCACGCCATGGGCTGCGCTGGCTTTTCACCCGCTTGATGGGTACGTGCAGTCTCTGCCATACCAGTGAGTATCCCGTCACTTTTATCCTCAAAAAATCATTTCTCAAACTCGAAAGTGTCTTTGTTTTCATTTGCCCAATGCAGAGATATCTGTACATGGTCCTCTTCATTGGTGTCCAGATTTGGACCATCTTCATTCACGACGGCGACATGATCACGGGCCATTGGACAGAGAAGTTCATCAACAGTCCCGCGCACCACACATTACACCACATGTACTTCACAGTCAACTACGGACAATATTTTACCTGGGCCGACACTTACTTCGGCTCGCACAGGGCGCCGGAGCCAGCGCTGGATCCCATTCATGATGCCCTCAAGGTGATGCGGGCGAAAGGACTTGTGGACGAGCAAGGTAACCCAGTCAAACACACCAAAAGCGAGTAGTGTCTTAACTTCCCGGAGGAGCCGATGTGTCCGATAGATTTCCCTAATAAGATAAGGCAAGGCAAGGCAGGTTATTGGTTGCAGTTGCAGTTGCAGCTAAGCAACCTATCATGGTCTCAATATCTCTGGACCAACGGCCAGCCCTTATAAAAAGTGTCTCCTCGTTATAACGAAAAATATATAGTAATATTTAATGCTAATATAATGTACAAAAGACGCTCGCTTAAATGTCCCTAGAATCTTGTCTGAAAAGATCCATGCCGATTTGATGGTAGTACGAATTCCCGACATTGACTATTAACCATACCCAACAACACCGCCACCGCCAATCTCTACCATTCCGGTCGGCTAAGTCTCGCTTTGGACGGCTGCGAAGACTAGTAGTGCGGTTTATGAATCTGCCCCACCGTACTGTGCCTTCTTGGTCTTAAGTACCCCTGACTGATCGTCTTGAGTGGGGGTTATCAATAATATCCTGCATGCTCAGGTCACGTCCTCTTCTCTGACAACAGCGGGAAAGAAGCATTGTGATCACTAGGTCAGCACGACACGAGAACATAGAACAATGCTCCTTCTAGCTATTTCTAACTACAAGATCAACCTCAAGGGCAAGCTTCGCACCAGTCCTGCTATACCCTTTTCAACTCTCAGCATCTTGAAACTCGGCCCCACAGATCTCTAGCCATTTTTTTGCTTTTTCTTCGTCTAGCGTAACCTCCCCTGTCCAGACTCGTTTTGCCCAAGCCTGCTTCTGTTCCCATTCATCCCGTGTGCCGGAACGCAGACGCTCCTGCTCTAGCCATGTGTTTGCTAAGGCGGAAATACCAGGAGAATCATGTGCGCCAGTGAAGAGAGCCGAGGAGGAATGCTGAGATTGGTGTGTGGGATTATCTGAATCAGCAGTTCCGAACGAGGCCTCGTCATCTAGGGCCGGACTCGCTTCGGGTTTGCGTTTTTTCGGACTTTGGGGCCGTTCCCTAGAAATTTGAACGCATTTCTCCCATGAGACGAAGCCATCACTGTCAAAAAAAGCCGCGTCTTCGCCTGTTAAGAGTAGCCGTCGGCGTTCACGACCATTTAAAAACGCACCAAGAAACGGAAAGATGGACCACGCAAAGCGCGCAAAAAGGGACTCGACGCTTGGGCGCACGGAAAGAAGGATGCGATTGTGATATAGGTACTCTAACTCGGGTGACGCTTCGAGTAGGTGTGTCACAAACTTGGGTTTTTGCAGGTCGGCAGACTGCTTTGGCACGAAGACAAACTTCGGTGTGTCGAAGGCTATATGAAGATCGCCCCGAAGAAGAAGTGCATTCGAAGTGTCGTCTAGAGTGTTTGCTGACCCAAAATTGTACCTCGACATGCCGTTCTTGTACCACCATTCAACTTCGTTCTGTGGACAGATATGCGCAACCTGTGTACCCTCTCTATAGCCAGTTATACGGCACGAGCCATCCCGAACATGAAGGGCGAGGGTGAGGTTCGATTTGGCGAAAGATTGTTCGGGGTTTACGGAGTCGTAGTCTACTGAAGCTGCTTGCTTCCACAGTTCGGGTAGCCGGTCGTGTGGGAAGCGCCATTTGCGAAAGGTTGGGACTATCGGGTACGGAAGGTTTAGGTCGCCAGTATTGTCACCGCTCACTAGCCGAGGTAAATGGAAATAATAGCTACCCCCGTGCAGCACGGTGGTAGGGTCAATTCGTGCGGAAGTATCGGCATCTTTCACCTCCGACAGCCATCCGTCCCAGCGATTTCCCGCAACAATACCGCAGGCATACAAGGCGCATGGTGCATACAAGCCACGAATTGCAGAGTCCTGTCCTATATCTGGCGCGAAGAGCTTGAATAGCACGTTGTTCGAGTCGTCATAGCCGGGGTGGCGGAAGAGGATCTGGGGGTTTGGTATCGCATGACGGGCGGTGCCGGGCGGCTCGCAGGGCTCTCTAACAATACTCATCATGTGACCCTTTTGGAAGCCTTCTATTAAGGTAGGCGATGGGTATCGTAATGATTCGATGTAATGAAGTATTATTGAACTAATTAAAGTAGGGCCGATAGGCCAGCATATATAGGCCTATCCAAAGCTACCGCGCTAGTTCTAGCCACCCCTTCCACCTAGATGGGATAGACCTTCCAACCTCCACGGATGAGCTTTCTCCAACACAGATGAGTCCAAAACGTCCGTTTCGTCTTGGCAGACGAATGCCGGTCGGGAAAATGATTCACCGATACCAGATGCAGATGTCCTTCACAACTCATCCTAATAAATTGCTGCTGAAAACACGACAAACAGCGAGAACTTCATTAATTAGAATCAACGCACCCTAGGACAGCAACGACGCGCCAGTACCGAAGCGTATCGCCCAGTGGCCTCGGCTGCCTTTCAAAAGTTCTTGCTGACACTAAAAGCGCCATCGGCGCTAGCAACGCCATCAAAAACGCCACATTCCATTCAATCTGTCTGACTCTACCAATCCCTCTCAAAGTAATCAAGTAGCCTCTATGGTCATTACAAAAAAGGCCTTTTTTGCAACTTCCATTCAGCTATCAAACCTGACAATTCTCCATACCGCGATAGCAGAGATACTAATTCCTTCTTGATGTCAGATGAGATGCGCAATTTGGAGCGCAATCCGGAGTTTCCTGGCCTCAGTGGATTGGGCAGAGACGAGTATATAGAGCAGCTGGCAGTACATAGGCAGAGAGATCGATCAGAGCAATCAATCAATTCAATCACTTCTACACTGGTCAAACTCATGCCTACATGGTCGTTACTAAAAAGCCTTTTTCGTAACCTCTATCTCCTCAACTACTACGATCTTACAACTCAAATATCACGTCCACCTATCACAGTATTATCCAGATCACGGTGAACCATCAACAACCACCTCCAAATCTGACACTTGACCAGGATCCCCAGTAAGGCCAGCACAAGGCTTCTCTCGCACGTATCGATCAAGTTGTCAGATGAGATGCGCAATCCGGAGACTCAGGGTCCCCCTTGTTAGGTAGGCTGGATCAGCTATAGCGCAGTGCTCGGTTATGAGAACAAAGGGATCATGAAAGAACGTTAATTAGATATTTCAGAGGCCCCAACAGATGGGCAGACAGAACACAGATTAATCAATCAGTTTAATCTTATTGCTCATCATAAATAATCCAGTAGCCTCTATGGTCGTTGCTAAAAAGCCTTTTTCGTAACCTCCATCTACTGATCCACCAAAATTTGACACAAGTCGTACCTCTTGCTTCCGTAGTCATCTAGATTGTGGAGCGTCTTTAAGGTGCTTAAATCGAATCTTCAGAGGTCAATTTAGTTCGAGCTAAGGAGTAGTCTCTTCAGCTATTTAAGACGTAAGCTTGCCGACGTAAGGAGACTTCAATGTGTCAGATTTGAAGGGGTTTCGGAGGTCGTGCACGGTTTGCTACGAGTAGCGCAAGAACGTCAAAATTGAGTATTTGATGGAATCGATTGATTGAGTTAAAATTGAGTGAGTAAACTGACTGATTGCTCTTCGTTGATTCTATCTGCCTTCGCGCTCCTCTAGATATCCTCGAGATTCTCAGCTCTGAAGCCTCTGTGAGGGCGTCGATTCTCGTGAGTTCGCGTATCGTCAAGCCTGCTCAGATGCCGCTGGACTGATGGTCCAATCTGACACAATGTGACAACTAAGGCTCGAGCAGTAGGGTTAGTATTTGAAGCTATTTACAACACTAAGAGTTGAGTATACTTCGCTATCTCTAACTCAAAAGGCCGAGTTGAAGAAGCTTCATAGCGTCAGCAAGAACTTTTGAAAGGCACCTCCGTACATGCTTTAGCATTACACCTGGCTTCATCGGGGATCCATTTCTGCTCCCTCACTTTTCCGGATTTGGAACCCTTGAAAACACGCGGAACCACCACCGTCTTCGGTTGAACTGGAGACACGTTTTTGAACTTTCCCATGACAGGACGTCATTATGCCTTGCTGACCGGATGACCTTTCTAGTTATAAAACAAGCCAATAGCAGATTCCGTAGAATTCCTTGGAAAGTTTCTGGTCCGGCCTAGCTCACGTCATCACCCTCCGCACAGCCACGACCGCGTGGATCTTACAAGGGTAACTTCCGGCACGAACCGAGTATATCACAATAAATCATGGCTCAAACTAAGCGGACTCGAGGGAAAGGCGGCGGGGTAGAAAAAAGATGTAGGTATAAGGGTCGTAGCTCAGCCTATGCACCAGATCTACATTTTCCTTTATGCGTAGTTTTAGGAAGTACTTCAAAATCTACTCGAAACCCCATGTGATACCTGGAACATGACCGGTGTTAAGGCGTCCTGCTGGGAGTAATATATATACACGCGGGCACAGCCCATAAGGCTGGAATCCTAAATTCCCGCATGATTCTAGGTTGACTTTCACATAAATCAACTCCGTCGCATTAGGTATTTGAATTCCGTTCCAAAATCCCATCTAAACATTTACATTCGCTCCACTTTGATCACATCTCGAACCACGCTGCGATATCGCCACCATCCGTGCTTTTCGGCGACGAAATGGATTGCCGTGACGTTTTGTGGCGTCAGTTCGACCCGACCATCAAAGCCATTCTTTTGACGTTCGCCATCATACTACTCACCATCGTGGTTGAATGTGTCGCAAACATCAGGCGTAAAAGGGCTTCTGCACCATCCCAAACCGGCGAATGCGAACAATCCAGCGATACCACGCCTCAACAGCCGACGCACGAATTATCCATAGATCTCCGGGGATTGCCGAAGAAAATCGGGGCTCCCGGTCCAGAGCTCTCTGCTACCACGCGCAGGGATCGCTTTATCGGTGCAACAGTCCTGATGATACCGCTCATTGTTGCGTTCGGTGTGCGCATGCACGATCAAGGCCCCCATGAATGCCGTGATGATGCCGGACAGCCGTCCTGGGCCGTTGCCATAATCTTCAACATCCTACCATTTACTTGCGCATTCTTCGCCTGGCTGCGGTCTCTTGTGGACTGCATCCTTCTGCGACGGAATACGAGTCTTGCGTATTGGTCTTGGCCAATGTTTCTCCCACTTGCGTTTATCCTTGGACTAGTGTTGCTTCCTATTTGCTCTGCGGCAAATTGTTTGACAGGTACTCGAGGGTACGTGCCGACAGAACGTGAGGATGTTGAAATGAATGGAAGACAGGATGAGGAGATCGCGCCTTTGGTGGATGGTATTGGCTCAAGTGAGAGGGAAGACGATGAGATAACGGCGTATAGCCCGCGCAATTCGGCGGAGCGGAAGGTGGATGAATGAGATCTCGGCGACGCTAGATCTCATCACGAATATGATTTTCTGTTTCGAAAGACCCAGCAGCTACATACTAGGATGGTGGCACATGCATTAAAATAGAAGCTGTTTATATACATTCCAGAAGCGGTTTTCGAAATGAAAATGAATTTTGAGTAGACCTAGAGAATAGATATTTCAGCGGTGATTCATGGAATTAGTGAACCAAGACCGGCTGTAGACTCTAAGGTACGGTAGCGTAGAAACCCTCGCCGTCCAGTTCTGTCGATACAGCCATGTCGGCCTGGGCGTCTATCGTTTTAGTTACGCTCTAAGCATTATCTACTACGAAGCCAATCTGCGTGAGGCAAGCCCTCAGGGAGCCACCGATGCTCGTAGACGAGAAGGAGGACAACGGTCTGTGACGCGTCACGACTGACCCCGTGCTGGATTTTCTGGAAGGCTCCGAACACATTGTTTTAGCCATAACTATCCGAGAGCGCGGGCGCCGTGAAGACGTTCGTGACTGTCAATGCGAAGCCTACTCTGCGTGCTGTATTGGCCGGATGCATCGCACGGATATAACTTCCCCGAGGCTGAAGAGATCGTCAGTTGCCTCGACATGATCTAATGGCAGAGCAAGTACTCGGGCCTGGAGTTTTCGTAGCCCAGTCTCGAGGCTTTTGACATGGTTGGCGTCCTTCTCGACCTTACCGGCGTCACGTGGCGATGTTCCTTGTTTGGCTCCGTCTCCCTGTCCAGCGTACGCACTCAACTATTCCGGTGTAGGGCTGGCACCGAGTTTGCGGAGGCGTTCCCTGTCTGTTTTGCTCGAGCTGAGTTGCAATATGTTGAAGCGGATAAAGTATTGCGGCACCATATATTTCGGAAGAGTGGAGGCAAGAGCCTGTCTCAAAATCACGGCTTCTTGAGGGACGGAAGGCAATAAATTGTATGGAGATTCTAGGCCTGTAGGTTTGTAGTCTGTATTGTTGATGGCCATTTTGGAGGGTGGTGAAGTGCTTATCAAGTTCCTCTTGACCAAAGACTTGCTGGAGCATAACCCTCTTTATAGTGACAGATTTTTCAATGTACTTCCTGTCATAATTAACTATACTGATTATTATTGTGATTTCGATATTTTGGCCGGGTGGGCTTGTCGTAGTAGAAGCTGGGGCACTTGAGATCAGGAGTCGAATGCCTCTAGAGTACTGCATCTCTCAGAGTCCGCAACAATCAATCGATCTACAGATTGATTACTCAATTAAACATCAAAAGATCACCCTGAGGATCGTGACCGGCCTAATCAAGTAACCAATATGTAGATCGATTGATTGTTGCGGACTCCAGCATTTCTTACTAGCTATGCACCAATCTTCGGATCTATACCAAGATGTGGAGTATAGCGATTTGCTGGCTGGGCGATACATCTACCAGATCAATTATCTTGATCACTCGTAGCCCCTGTGCCACTACGCGAGCAGACGTCTAACAAACTGGTTCGGGATCAAGTTCCTAAGGCCTAGACGGAACGAAGTCACGCTCTATTTCTGCCTCGACGTAATTAGGATTAACCCTATCCTTCTTCGTCCTCAACTGGAATCTGCTCCAACACGTATGAGACCGACCCTTCGTGTCAGGGCCTACAACGGCGTAGACAAGTGTAGCAAACCCAGCGGGGAAACCAATTATCGTTGCTATCTAGCCACCCATTGGGCTCAGTGGCGCTCAATTCATCGGGAAAATAGGCAAGATTAGGGAGCGCTTAGTCTGATGCTAGAATAACTATGTCTCATTGACAGAAAACCGGGAATTTAGCTACATTGCCTTAGCGATCTCCTCAACAAACTTTCAGTTCTATCTCTTGTGTGACGTGCGCTCGCTAATGAGATAGATGTGTTGTCCGCTATGTGGCTTGCTGCACCTACGTCACCTCCGTGGGGAAAAGAAAAGAAGCCTAGAAAACACAAATGAGTAGTTGCAATGAATGACAGGCCCACTTATCTGAATAAACTTTATATGCCCTTGCTTTGCAATAAACAATACCTCCACGCGACTGAGACTTGTCCACCCCCAATTGGGGTTCATCGACTAAGGCCTAGTCAACCTAACCAACCACAATATCAGCAACTAGTGCCTCCATCGCCGAACTCTGCGTACTCGCATTCGCACCAGAAAATGGCCCAGCCCAATTCACACCAAACACCGTGCCCCGGTCATTTTCCGCGCGGTCATTCGCCCAGATGCTCTCTGCATTCACTCTTACAGCCCGGCTTAGCCCAGCATCCGGCGCAACAGCATACAATGCCTGCACCCCACGCATAAAAACGCCTTTAAACTGCGTCCCATCGTTTCCGCAATTCGGCTCACATACATCGTGAATAACGCCATTAGCGTCGGAAAGCTCGCCCAGAGCTGCGTGGGCGATGCTTGATGCCAGTGCAATGTAAGAGGTGTTGGGGCTCGCAGCGTTGAGCTCGACGAGGGCTCCGAGGATAACGCCTTGGTTGTAAGACCATGTTGGGCGGCCGTTGTTCTTGCAGTCGTCTCCGAGGCCGTCATTGATGGTGCTGCGGTCGTTGAGCATTCCGGTGCCCAGGAACCATGTTAGTGTACGTTGCGCCCAGTCCACGTACGTCCGCTTCTTGTCTGCGGAGACGCGGTTTGCGAGATGCGCGGCTGTGCTCATGAAGAGCTCGTTTGGTATGGCGTTGACGTAGTTGCGTTCAATGGACCAGTATATGCCGCCGTTGCCGCAGTGCGTAGGCCATACTTTTGTTACGGCGAGGAATATGCCTTCTGCGAGCGTGAGGTATGGCTTATGCTGAGTCACATCGTATGCCTTGATCCAGGCTAGGGCCCACCAGAGGTCGTCATCATAGTATCCATCAAGCCAATCCGAAGGGTTGCCTTCTGCTGCCTTGTGAAGTTTCTCGCTGTAAAATGGGAGGGGCTGGCCACTAAACCAATCGGTGGGGAATATAGTGCGAGGCTCGTATGTCTTCGGGTCAAGATATTTGCTGTAACCACTTCCTGAGCGAATGATATTGGATCGTGGAGAAGCTTTGTTTTTGGGGTCCTCTATGCCAGGTTGAGGATTCTTTGCAGGAGCGTACACGTATGCAACTTCAAATATCCCCTGTGTCAAGCTCTGCAAACTTGCATTCTGTGGATCTGCCTGCGCAAGGTTGCCGATCACGGTCATGATGTTTGCGTCATTCCACCATCCAGTTGAGTCCCAAGTTCCCGTCGAGGCATTGTACCATGTGTTTAGACTTTTAAATGCGCGTTCCGCACGCGCGGTCGGGTCGGCGAGGCTTTGCGCGGAGACATTAGGAACGAAAATAATAGTGTAGAAAAGAACTCTTTGAAGAAGTATAAAGAGCATAACTCAGAAGATTTAAGAGAAACGATATTAGTCATAAGAAGTAGGGTGAGGCTAGATAAATTCGTCTTCCGCCTATGACAGCTTTCGCCGTTGCCTGGACAGAAATGTCGTGTGGTGAAAGCTACATATACGTCTTTCGCACAACCATTGCCCGCACAATATTGGCACAACAAGGCTACAGTTGCAGGTTCCATTGACGTGTTTTGCCCAATGAAGAATGAAGGGTAGACTGAAGGAAGGTACATCGTCTCACCTGGACGTTTCTCGCAAAGGTACCTGCCCATTCAAATGGAGTAAGCGAGAATTGCCATTCTCGTCCCGCTTATATTGTAGAACTCCTGGATTGGATAAGTGAGTTTTTGATCCCTGGTCGGAAGACGAAAAGGGCGCATGGGCGATAAGCAGAGTAGCGACCGGAAGCGAGATGTACATTTCGTGGCCTGCCGTGCATGTGTTGTGTCCGAGCAAGGCAGAGGCCGGGGATAATAAGCTACACACGGACCTGCCACAGAACGGACACGCCCGCTCTTCATTAGAGTTTGAGGGCGCGTGTTTGGTGCATGTGCAATGTGGGTTGAGTTGAACCCCTGACAAAGTGAGACAAGTTCCCCTCCAAGTGAGACCTCGGATGAGTACACCTTGCTATTCGGGTGTCGCACGTGGTTCCTGGTTACAAAAAACACAACTGTCGCGTGGCGCTTTTCGCATGCCTGAAATATTGAAAACTCCGACATAGTGTTGCAACACAGCGGCGGGGTCTTGGTGATAGGTTCCCGGGCCTGTTGCACTGCCAGGGGTCCCCTCATCCAACTACACCCAACTCGCTATGAAATATTGATTCCTGAACCCGCGTGCTCATGCTATCAGAATTTCAGTCCCGAACTGGTTGACTTCCTCGACCCAACAATTTTCTCCGCCGTCCTTTACTTGATCCAGATACGTCCAGATGGCTTCAAGGACGCGCTTCGAAGTTCGAAGGTACCCCCAAAACATAGTAGCGTACAGACTATCGAGCGTGTTCATAATCCACTCGCGTTGTGCTGGATCTCTAGACTCGGCTCCGGCTAAAAAAAGCGGCCAGCAGCTGGACTTGAATAGAGCGTCCCCAGGCTTGAGATGAGATATGTGGTGTACGACGTCGTTAGCAAGTTCAATGAGGTTGACAATTGCTACGCCACTCATAGGATCAATTAGGGGGTTAGAAGATGGCAGGACACGTGCAAGATATATGCACACTGCTGAGCGATGCGCCGCGGCGATGTGTATACGTTGTTTGATATCCTCGTTTGGAAATGCTGGCTCAAAGTCGCAGGACCATGCCACCGGGTCAAAGGCAAGTGCACGATGCAGAAGATCCCCAATCTGCTCTTGTATGTTCCCATACACTTCGTCAGTACACGATACCGTCTTGTTAGGTAGAGCAAATGACTCGAGCATAATTCGGAGCAGAGGGGCCGGACAGGAGAGGTAATTGTTAGTTTCTGCATATCGCAGGATAGGCTCAAGCTCGATAGTATCTGGGATGAAGGTCGGCATTGCGGTGAAGCTGAATGTTGAGCCCAAAATGTAGAAGACCAGAAAGTCAGACAAGATGGTCTTGCGTAGCTGACTCATAGGTTTTTGCAGGTACGGTGGCTCACCGAGGAGCCTAATGAGGCGCAAGGCGCCGTCCATGTGTATTTTCCACTTGTCTTTGCCCGACTCCACAAGGGCATAGTTGACGAACAGGAGAATTGTCACCAGTATCAGATCAATGTTCGACTCATTCACTGTAGCAACATTTTGCGCGAGCAACGATAGAGCGTGCTGCTTCGCCACCAGCGCATCCCTATATGATTGCAACGATCCGCCAAAATAGTTCGAGGACTGGTGATACGCTGTGCTGTCTATGCCATTCTCTGCTTGGTAAGCTGACTGGTTCATTATTGGATTGCGTGAGATGTTGAACACATGGAAGGCCGAGTTGGCGACCATGATTTGCAGCAGCAATGGGTATGCGGACGTTGCAGGTATGAGGTCGCGAATAGGGTTTGCCCCTGGCATGTCATAGACAACGAAGACATCGCATAGCTGTGTTGCGAAGTGGTGCATATAGTACCGTGTATGGGGATCAAGATCGTTGACCAACGGGTCGGCCAGTGCCCATGGAACGGTTTGTGCACCGGCAAAGTCATGGTCCAGCCGGGTCAAGGCGTCTGTTACCTCGTGGTGTACTTGTGGTGCAGGAGGTGCGTCGTGGTTCTTGGCTTCCTTTCTAGTGTTTTCGCTTTCGTCATAGGACTTGCCCATCATCTTTCCCCGGCTGGCCACCCCACTATTCCACTTGAACAACTTTCCATAGCCCAGGCAGTCAGCTCCAGAGGACAGGCATTTCTGGCAGCTCGGTAGAGAGCGGTCACAACGCCAGCGTCGCTTCCGGCAATTGTGGCAAGCTTTGGTAGGCAGGTTGAGAATTGCGGCGTTCATTGGACGTGCGCCATGCAACGTGTGTCGAGTATTGGCCTGAAGGAGGATATGACGAGCCCTAGATTCACGCAGTAGTTTGTGGGGTTGCTAGCAAGTGATCGTGCACGCGTTTAAGTTGTAGCTATGACCAAACCGACGGCATACCGGCGCGCCTGGGCTCGTCATCTGGTCTCGCCGCATCCGATGCACTAACCTAGCGTGACTAAGCTACGGCGGGCGCCCCCAACTACAAACGCAACCAGATTCTGGGAGCGTCAAACTCAGTCCGCCTGAGCCCGCGAGTCAACACCGTGGACTGGCAATACTAACAAGGCATAAACATATGCCGATCGCATAAACATCAAACCGCCACAATAATCCTTTTGCTTTGAGTCTCCGGTTTTTGGAGATGGACTGACTCGCTGAGATAAGCACGCCACCCCCAAAACCGTGCTCCCCGACCTTTGCTTTTACTGTACCTATACATTGTACATTGGCAAACCGTTTCTGTCAGCTCAGCGCCGTTGCCGATCTCCCATGAACGTTAAACTCTATCTAGTTGCCAAGACACAACTCCTGCATAGGTAGTTCACATTGTGACGACCTCTTTAATAAAAGTGAACAAAACGCCCCAAGCTGGATAACAAAGCAAACCTACTCGCAATTGAATTTCTCAGCAGCATGGCGTCAACAACGCTTTCCAGCGGCTTCGGCGCCTGTCATGATGGAATACTGGTACATAAAAAAAGAAAAGGATGCCCGGGGTGAAATTCAATTAACTCTGAACAATTCGCGCCAAGTCCCATTGTTGACTGCCTCTAATCTGCTTCTGGTGATCGTCAGTTTCTGGCCTGAGGAACTTGACTAGTCGCAATATACAATAGTCGGTTCTCCCACCATGTCGAATGAGATCCACGCTGCAACTTCGTCCACCATCATGGAGCCGGCATCCAGAATTGAAGAGGGTTCACCTCGACCTACTTACACTCCTTCCGAAATCGAACGCTTAGGACGCGAACGACCAGAAGTATTCACTTCGATATGGATGGAACTTGGCTTCTGCTTCGCCTTGCTGGGATCAATGTTTGTGGCCGAATATTTCATCTCAGGCTTCAACATTCTCCTACCGGAGCTTACGCATGCTTTACACATTCCTTCCAATGCTCAGACATGGCCTGCAAGCGTCTTCTCCCTGGTTACTGGCGCCTTTCTTTTACCTTTTGGCCGACTTGCAGATATGTTTGGCGGTTACATGGTCTTTTGCACAGGGCTGGCCTGGTTCCTGGTGTGGTCAATCGTCGCGGGCTTCAGCCAGAACTACATCATGCTCATCGTGTGTCGAGCGCTCCAAGGATTCGGACCAGCAGCGTTCATGCCCTCTGGTATTATGCTGTTGGGTAGTATTTACCGCCCAGGCCCACGCAAAAATCTAGTCTTCAGTCTTTATGGTGCCTTTGCGCCCGTAGGCTTCTTCACTGGAATTTTCTTCGCCGGCGTGTCGGCCCAGTTCGTTTCGTGGGGCTGGTTCTTCTGGATCGGATCCATCATCCTCGCTATTGTCGGTGCTGTCTCGTACTTCTGCGTACCGAATTCCAAGGAAACTCAAGACAAGAGTGTGAAGATGGACTGGCTAGGCACTGCCACAGTCGTCCCAGGCCTCGTCCTCATCATCTTTGCGCTCACAGATGGTAGCCATGCACCAAATGGCTGGGCCACACCATACATACCAATCACTTTCGTCCTTGGTGTCCTCTTTATCTCTGCTTTCGTGTACATCGAAGGCTGGGTAGCTGAGCAACCACTTCTACCTGGTGACATGTTCAATGTCAAGGGCATGAAGCCCCTTGCAATCGCATTATTTTTCCAGTACGGCAACTTCGGTATTTTTCTCTTCTACGCAAGCTTCTACATCGAACAAGTCGTAGGCGCTGGCCCTTTACTCACTGCAGCATGGTTTACACCAATGTGTGTCGGTGGTCTCATACTTACTACTATTGGTGGCCTCATTCTACACCTCCTACCAGGCCGCATCCTCCTCTTGATCAGCGGCTCGGCATACATTGTATCTACTCTCCTCTTCGCTGTCCTTCCACAGTCCTTCAACTACTGGGCCTTCATATTCCCTGCCATGATATGCGCCACGCTGGGCATCGACATCACATACAACGTCAGCAACATCTTCATCACAACGTCTATGCCCAAGGCGCGACAGGGTCTCGCCGGCGCTTTCATGAACTCACTTCTTTTCCTCGGCATCGCGTTCTTCCTCAGTTTCGCAGACCTTGCAGTCAGCGAGACGAAACACCACGGCCAGAGAGGGAGCTACCAAATTGCATTCTGGTTCGGAACAGCACTAGCAATCGCTGGCTTCATAGTCATGTTCGTCGGTGTGCGAATTGGTAAGGCAAGCAGCGACCTCACCATCGACGAACGACGAGAGCTGGAGCAAGAACTGACGAAACGCCACTCAATTGGCTTGCCCATCGCTCCACAATGATAGTCGTACCATACCTAATTTCTTCTCTACCTTGCACACCAAAGTGCAATTTCCTTCTGTAATGCGTCACGGCAGATTGCAAGCTCCCTGTACGAGTAAAATGATACCCAATATTATCCTTCTTCATGGCATGACCTGCATCTCACCTGTCCAATACAAAAAAACCCCCACCGTGACCTACTGAATGCAGAATATGGAAGGCTGGGCTACTAATATGCACATGCACGTTGGTACAGATGGAGGTTGGACGTTTCACCAATTATTATTGCGATCGCCGAAGGATTTGCGCATGTTGTCCGCACCCTTGTCGAACCGTTGGATCGAGCCTGGCTCGTATGCGTGTCGATAACGCAGGTACCGGATGCCTGCGGGACGCGCGGGCTCGATCCTTGTCGCCGCCGTTGACAACGTTTCTCTCAGGCTTTGGTGGTCCGGTATGCACCGGTAAGGTTTAGGTATTACCGTGTTAGGGAAGAGGGTGGAAATGAGTAAGATAGATATCAATTTTCTCGATTAGGTTTATATAGGAGCGTCTACAAAGCATGTTGAAAGGTAATGTTTCGGTCAAATCTTGCAAGGTGGATGCTGAAAGTTGAGAAAAGTTATATGATGAGGTACCCATGTTACTCTGTGCGTCTCTCCACGTAGTCGCGCCAGCATACTGCAGAAATCCCGTCTTGAAATATCCAACACTCTACTCCCCATGTAAACCTTTGACAATAAGATTTCTTCGCCGCAGCTATCAACAGCCCAAGCCTTCCGGCCTCACACTTTGACCCCGACATCCACGCTCCCTCTCACTTCGCACCTACCCATCCCCACCTTCCCAACATCCGGCGCCTCATGCTTATACTTCTTGCGCAACCCAACATGCTTCCGAATACCCCTCTCCCGATTCTGCGCAACATTGGTGTCATCCTCAATCAAGCGGTTGCGCAACACAATCGTGTGGCCACCGCTAGCAAGGCTGCGCTCACGACAAAGCGCCGCGAGCTCGAAGTAGTTGAGATGGCTGTAAGACTCGTGGCCGGGGAGTGGGGTAAAGGGGGTAGGCACATCTTTGGGAATGGGACGGTTACGCTTCCTGGGTTTGGCGTTGGGCGTGCGTGTAAAGGGCGTGGTATGTGGTGTGGGTGCTGATGCACAGATTGATGTAAATATTTTTGATTCTTTTGCTGCTTTGTGGCTAAGCTTAAGGCGCTTCGTAGGCATACCTTTGGTTTGTGATGTTGCCTCTCGTGGGCGCTTGGATGTAGCGGGTGAAGAGGCAGGCTGGGTCGAAGTGTTGCCGGTCTCTCGAACATGTGGAGGGGGTGGTGCATTGCTCTCATCTCCACTATCAGACTCAGATGCCTCTTTACTTGCGGTAGATGGAGAAGAGGATGGGTCCTTTCGTTTGGCGATAGGGTTGCCGTCTTCGTCAATGAAGCCGGCTTTGTAGTCCGCGATGAACTTCTCCATGGCAGCATCTCTCTCCCTCTGACGTTTCAGCGCCGTCTCGTAGGTTGGCATTTCGTCTGCATTCGATCCGGTGTAGTTGGGGTGCATGGCAAGATACTCCTTTGTGTACTTGATCTTGAGTTCGCCCGTCTTGTGCCATGGCTGGGAAAGCTGGTTCTCCATCTCCTCATCAATGAGGCCAACCGCGCGCAGATTGGCCGCGTGTGCAACCATCATGGCATCTTCGGTCGCTGCGCGTTTGTCGTTGAGCCCAGCTTGTGCACTGTTGAGGTCGAAGTCTTTGGAAACGTTGGCGCCTCCACTAGCTTTTTTGGCCTTGAATATGGGAGACATAGTGTTACGGGTCGACGAGTGCGTAGGTATGTTTAATCGATGGCCGTATGTTGTTGAAAGATGTGGAGGCGTTTCGGCGAATAGATGATGGTGGTTGTGTTTCAATTCGTAGCATGCAAAGTGTTGCGTATCCGCGCGGTAGTGATGAAGCCAGATAATTGACTAAAAGTGAAATACGCAAGACGAGAAGATTCCCTAACAAAGAGCTAAGTGAAACATTGAAGTGAAAGTGAATGAACAACATCTCATCGTTGTGAACATATTTTAGAGTAAACACCCCAAACTAAAGCGAACTACGTGTCAAGAGACATTATAACTCGTACCTATGCATGCAAACATGAAAGAAATAAAAGAGATGGAGAGCGATTATCTTTCAGCAAACAGGACAATAAGATACCAAAGTGTAAGACATACTTTCCAACTTACATAAGCCTACTGAAGAAAGTCGCCACCCGTCCTCGCAAGCACCTCATCATAGTAGCTTTGGAATGCTAACCACCCTTTCTCGGGCGTACCAACCTGACCATACGTCTCCGCTGCCTCTTTGTCGCCAATCACCTTAGGTTTGTGGCCACTCCCTCCACTCGCTGCATCAACTAGCAACTGTGCTTGGCATGTCTTATCTAGCGAAATGAACCAAAACGCCGCTTCGTCAACTGTTCTCCCCACAGTAAGAATGCCGTGATTCTGTAGGATGGCCGCCTTGCCATTTCCCAATGCATTAGCAATACGTTCTCCCTCCTCGGCCGCAAGAACTACTCCGCCAAAATCCTTATAAACACCATGCGACTTGTAAAACCGAATGCTATCCTGCGTGTACATATCTAATTCGCGACCGAATGCACTAAATGCTTTGCCATGCACGCTGTGCGCGTGACAAGCTGCATCTACATCTGGCCGCCTCTTATGTATCGCACTATGAATCGCAAACGCGGCGGCATTTATGGGCTCATTCCCTTCGACGACCTCGCCCTGCTCGTTGACCAGTATCAAGTCCGACACGCGGAGGAGCGAAAAGTGTGTCGACAGCGGGTTGAGCCAGAAATGGTCAGTAAGGATGGGATCGCGAACTGATATGTGGCCCGCGACGCCTTCGTCAAACCCACGAGAGGCAAAAATTCGGTACGCTGCTGCGAGGTGTTGTTTGCGGTAGAGGCGTTCGTCTTCGAGGGTAGCGAATTTGGGATATGCACGAATTTTCAACGTTTTGCCTGAGGTTGTGCGACCCATTGCGGCTACAGAACGATTATCAAGCGATTCGGCGTGATCGACGCGCAGACCGGATGCGACTGAAGCTTGAGGTCGTGTCGAAGTTGTGGTAAGGGCGCGACAGAGGGTTGGAGGACGGCATTGTAGGCGAGGAGAACCCTGCACAGCAGTGCGAAGAAGAGATCGTGAAATTATTCGTACTATCGCCATTGTGAGTGCTGTGAGTTAGCAGTATATTCCATTGAGCCTCAGTTACCGATGTTTTGATTATGAGGTGCAGCTTCTTGCCGGATGTAAGATGCAAAATCCGTCCAATGCCGAGGGCCGTAACCTGCTGACATAAACATGCTCGAGCTAGCAGCGCGAACGCCACAGTGCCAATGGCCCATCACGATGAGTCCTTCACTGTACATGAAAGTATAAGTACACATTGTATCTTATTTTATTTTTCGTCTGCCCATAATTTCAACCGCTCGAATCGATATGATGGTAGTGAAGTCATGATACTGGAGCACCATCGAACTTGAAGTACCCCGGCATCAGCATCTGAAAAACTTCGTCCGGATCATACTTCGCTGCGATCGTCTTCAGTCGACCATAGTTTTCTTTGCCGTACCCCTCCAGCGGATCCTGGCGCTCTCCTGCGTAATTCATGTATATGAAGTCCACATACAGGCCACGTCTCTTGCCCTCTCTTATCGCCAAATCGAAGATTCTACTTACCAAGTCGTCAATTGCGATGTCGTCTTCCTCTTGGCTCCATGCGTTTGGAGTCATAATATTCACATACGGAGCATCTTCTTCCTTTAGCGACAAGCAGTTTCCGCCGTTGCGCCGCATCATCGCGACGGTTTCTTTTGTGAAGGGTTGCATCAGAAGCACAAATCCCTGCTCGATCATGAAGTCGTCCTCAACAAGCGGTTCTACTTCATCCCAGAACATGTCAGTCACCCAGGAGATAAAATCCGCATCGAATTTAAAAGTGTGATTTGTGTAATTTTGACGATGGCCTTTGGCGTTCGCTTCTGCACCAGCTACCTCTTGCACCATGTCCGACACGCTGCGTACCTTTGCGCCATTGTAAATTGATGGAATAGATAGGTATGGTTTCAAAGCGTTGGCATCCGGTTGAGGGTCTGCATACATCACCATAGCTGACATTAATTTCTTTCCCTTGGCATTCGCAAAGGCTAACCACGTCGCGGCTTTTGGATCGCCATTGTCAAAGAAAGTACTGAAGGCGTCGACGACTTTGGCTTTGTGATCATAGTCGTATAGAATACTACCAGCAAATATGTCGGCTTGGGAAAAGGTTTCGTAGTCGAAGCGAGTGACGATGCCAAAATTCGACCCACCACCGCGAAGGGCCCAGAAAAGATCGGGGTTGCTCTGATAGTTGACGTCGATGATGTCGCCGAATGCAGTGACGACCTCAAAGTTGCGGACATTGTCGCATCCCCATCCACGGGCTGGTGCAAAGAAGGAGATGCCTCCTCCCAAGGTATAACCTCCCACGCCCACATCGCCGCTTCGGCCGCCAGCAACTGCCAAGCTGTGTTTTTCTAGCTCTTTGAAGACTTTCTCCCACTTCAAACCGGGTCCGATAGATGCAATGCTCTTGTCTTCATTCAATGTCACTTGATTTAAATTCACCAAGTCAATGACCAGCCCGTTGTCTATGCTTGAGGCACCTTTCATCGCGGCGTGTCCACCGCTCTTGACAGCAAATGTACATTGTGCCGTTTGGCATAGAATCAGCGCAACTGCAACCTCCTTTGCTGAAGCCGGTTGGAGAATCAACGCCGGACGGACGGACCGTTGATGTTGGGACCAGAGGGATGATTTCCATTTTTCGCTTGCGAAAGTGTCTTTGATGAGTTGCTTCGGGTAAAGTCTAAGTAGAACGTCTTTCTAGGTACTATTAGCAACGCGTTTTGATGTTTGGTAGATTTGAGCACTTCGTATGCCGAATTTCAAATCAACCTCGACCTCCGGCGGCATTATACACTTACCACACCATTTACATCTCTCGGGAATTCGACTAGATTTATACCGTAAGCCGCGAGTGCTCTAGGGGCATCAAAGTATGCCTCTCCGATAGATCCCATTGTGTGAGTTTCGCAGGTTGACAAACAGCAAACGCGCAAGTTGCTGCGGTGGTTTTTTAACCAGGTCGTTATCCCTGCATATCTCGGTTACACTAGCGGTAATAATCTGTCAGTAAATGGGACGATATGGTCTTACTTTGTCGCCTTGTGCATCAGCGCTAGTTCTCTAGGCCAATTGTATTAGGCGCCAGGCAAAAGTGATACAGGTCTATGCTTTGTTTTGAACCCCAGAAGAATTGAAACGGTACCTAGGTGAGAGTAGGTAGAGATGCGGCTAGTCTAACCGAAATATGGAAGTATGTTAGAACTGGGGTAGGCGAGCAGATCAGATCATGAGAGTCCAGACGGGGTCCCCCACAGCGATACATCCAAAAAACACTTCTACAGCACTGACAATCTCTAAGGGGGCCCAGGTTTTGTTCAGTAGAACTTGATATAAATGTTAATGTGTAACAACAGCTGTACCTCAAGCTTACAACAGCTCAACCAATGGCCTACGCCAACAGTGAAGTGCGACACCCCGCACCCCGGTCTGAGTCGCCAACGCCAGCCGTATGGACGGGCTTATTTGACCGCTCAGGTCTTCCTCGACAAACTTGCCTGACCGCTCACATCTCCCTAAACTTAGATACGCTAGGGCTCACACTCCTTGCTTGTCCACCGCCTATACCAGGCTCTGGACTCTGGCCCCTACTGCTAGCGGGTGCAGGCGAGAGACTTCGTAATGGCCTCATCGGAGTACTTGCGCCAGGGTCATACAGCTGCTCTTCAAATTGCGGGCGTAGATACTGTGTTTCCTCAGCATCAAAGGCTTTTGGTACATCTTTATGCCTAAGCGGTTCCTTATCAGCCCCCTCGGCCAATGTTCGACCGTACTTGCCCCGTTCATCTTTAGGATGTAGCATGCGCATGTCGACGACAAAAGCACATATGTTAGATGCACTACCAAATAAGTTAGCCAAACATGGGAACAAAACTCCAGGATTGAAACATCTTACACTCCGAGAGCCGCAGCGCTGAACAGGAGCTTGTATAGCCGACATACATAGACACCCTTGTCATTACCCCAAAGATCAACGGTACAACCACGAACAGTGAGAGGACCCATACGCCAAGTAAGAAGACTGAAGGCGACTATCCAGATGCTGCCAAGAAAGCCATTCACAATGGCGCTGATGAGCGACGATAGCCTGTGGCAGCACCGGAGCAATGTTGAGCAAACAAGCCAAACCAAGGTTGAAAGTGCGGCGGATTGTAACTTTTCGCAATCAGAACTTGTATTGGGTGTACATACTCTCTCACTCACAAAAAAGAAGAACCATGGTATCTTGATTTCTTCGCCACGGAGGTGATGTATGAAGAAGAACATCACTCCTGCGACAATAGAAGACGCGAGTAGCTGGAAGAAGCGAAAGGCATAGAATAACAAAGGCGAAGGGGGCCGGTCGTTCGAAACTTTGGGAAGAAATTTAGAAAAAGCCATGTTGGACAGAGTGGTAGATTGCAAAAACAGAAGGTAAATTTTGGTCTGATGATGTGGACTATATGGTAGGACCTTATCTATTTTCAAGACCGGCTGATATTGGTTCGGTGCTTGACTTGGACAATTGCAATGCCAAGCTCGTTGCATGGCTTGACATTTACCCGGGTTACCAATGCTTCCCGTCGATAGACCCAAGGGCTGTTCAAAATTTAAGCGACAGCTGAAAATAACTCCATTCAGCTATTTGACTATTAGTATGCTTTGACTTAGTCGGATGGCAGTGCTCTTCAGCTGCCAAGCTGCCAAGACTTCCCAAACCCTAGATCAAGCTCTCCTCCACCCAAACTTGCGGAGATTCCCAAGCTTTGTCAAGAAACGAATAAGCATTCAAATGCCTCTTATCTTGGCATCATGACAAAGGCCGCTCTTTTACACATCGGTTTGTAGCTGAACGGATCGTCAACTAGCCGAAGCCCTCATCGGTCACAATGCGCAAAAGCCCCTCGATCGTGGATAGAATTTATTGGCCGGAGACGTTTGGGCTTTGAGACATGTTCTATATGAGCCGAATAATCATTCAGCTTTACATGGCGGATTGTTGATTTTCGCTATAGATGAGCTAGAACTCACCGACACCTTGGAGTCACTTGACGACACCGGACTAATCATGTCATGCCAACGTCTTTCTTTGTCTGTCACTCGATCCTGATCAGTATTTCCTCTAGCATATTTCAGCTGAAATTGACCATAGCTATTGCAAGCGAACAAAGGTACTGTCTTGGAACGCGGAGGCATTGAGGATCGTTCTAGTGGAAGGTCTGAGCCATCATGCACGGCTGTGTATAACGTGGCTTATCATCAACCGTGCGAACTAATCGCGGAAACACTGCCTCTGAGCGGCTGAGATTGCCACTAAGAACTAGACTCGCAGAATCAAACTAGCTCCTAATTAGTCTAACTTTTACTCTCTCGTCGTGATCAATCTTTGTTCTTAACACGGCATATTTCCTTGGGAAAGCTCAAGCGCAACATATTACCAACGCCCAATCTTACCATGGCAGTATCCAAGAGCAAATCCCCAACGTCGTTTTTGAATCTCTTATTCTTATTTTCTGCCTTTACTCCGACCAATGCAGTTTATCCAGTAGAACCTTCCTTTAACGCCGACCTCACAACAGTCAATATCTGGTACACCCCTCCCCAATATTATTCAAATGGTAC
The DNA here is from genome assembly GCA_028456235.1 of Ophiosphaerella narmari. Lineage (NCBI taxonomy): Eukaryota > Fungi > Ascomycota > Dothideomycetes > Pleosporales > Phaeosphaeriaceae > Ophiosphaerella > Ophiosphaerella narmari. The sequence goes on along the minus strand of JALNQA010000001.1, from coordinate 812,943 downwards.
ACTCGAGAGCTCCCGATACATTCCTCCTCGCCAGAAACGCATCTCGTACCAAGATGTAGACGGTCTTGCGATAATCGAAGGCGACACCATTTTTGGCACAGTGACCCAAGTTCAGGCCGCGGTTGTCAAATCGAACAGCAAAGTCCGCCCACGAGGTGTATCAATACCGCACAATAACAAGTTAAACAAGTGGCCGGGCGGTGTCGTCTACTACAAGTACGAAAGCTCCGATTTCGAGAGTAAGAGAAAGCAGAATTTCGATCTCGCGATCCGCTTATGGAAAAACAGACTGCCATTTTTACAGTTCAAACAGGAGCCAAGCTCTTCTGTTAAAGTGGCAGGGGGCGCAATTACACTGATACCAGGTCGACCAGGTAGCACTACGTCTTACTCGCCACTAGGGAAAGCAGGCTGGGTCATTGATGGAGTATTCCAGTACAGCAAAGAGAGTAACTTCATGACTCTTCCAGAGTGCAGTCAATTGCCAGAAGATTGTGCTGCTTGGTACGCTCATTCTATTGGGCATAGTAAGTAATTGAGTCTTCGAACAAAGGCACACGCTTCGGCTTACACCACGCAGCTCTCGGTCTGCATCATGAACACAACCGGCCAGATCGAGATGATAATGTTGTCGTTCACTGCAATCATATTCCGGGATGGACAGCCGGTACAAAGGCCCAGCAAGACGCACTCTGCTCAGCCTACGCCAAACTACACCCCTCAGAGGTTGACTTCTCTGGACCATATGATCGCAACTCCATGATGCATTACGGAACTGGCTACGGATATGGGGTCAATGGCCAAAAGATCATGGAAGGCAAAGCTCCGTTCCCCGACCCCAATCCCAGTTTCCAGCCTACGAAATACGACGTTCTCAAGGTATGCGACCTCTATGCAGAAGTATGTCATGCCATCTGTGGTGACGGCATTCTCAGCCCAGGAGAGAAGTGCGACGACGGCAACAACTGGGACTTTGACGGTTGCGCCGCGAATTGCCAATCCTCCACCGACACGCGGTGCGGCAACGGCATCGTAGACGATGGTGAGCAGTGCGACTATGGACCCGACAACGGCCGCCAAGGTATATTGTGCGGCTTGGACTGCAAGTACACGACAGGATCGGGGGGGTCTACATCCGGGCCCACGACCGGTTCGTGCAGCATTCAAACATGCAATCCGATTTCCGGGCAGAATAAATGCCACAGTACTACTTCGTGTATCGAGGTTGAGGGATCGCCAAATAAGCCCCGACATCTTTGCGCATGCCGGCATGGTTTCAGAGCAGTGGGTGTATCGCCTGGCGATACGAGTGCGCAAATCCGTATACCCGCGGATAAGTGGCCGAGTCAGAAGGGAAGGGTGTTTGTGAGGCCTGGGGAAGCTTGTGTGCAGTAAGTCTAGTATTGTCCTTTGCCGTATATCGCTGACATGATTCCAGGCTGTGCAATGCGTGGACGTTGGGTGCTGATGGATGTACCGAGGTTACGCAGAGCGATACTTGCTTCTGAAATTCAAGTGTTGGGTTTGTTGTGGAAAATATACATAATGCTGTGTTGTGCGTTTGCATCTCACATGGGCAAAGTTCTTTCACTACCTATACCTTTCCATCATACTACATGTGAACACTAGTACATACTCGTATATATTATCTTAAATTTACAATCCTACCATCGTCTCCTCTTTGGTGCAGGTGGGCATTAGGACGCTGATAAGTAGGACGCTACTTCGCAGGACGCTGCCAGCGACGAGGACGGGAGCACATGTATCCTAATGGGCCGGAGTTCGATTACGACCTCTGGTCGGGTGCTTAGCTGAAGAGACTTTTTTTTTGCACCTTTTTGCATTTTTTGTCTTCTTTCACTTTCTTAGCACACAGATGGGGAAACAGCCTTGGGCACATTTTGAAGCTTTTAATGCAGACAAAAGCAATGGCAGGATCTCGGGTCTGAATAAGATTTTGATAATGTCAACTTATAACTTATGTTGAATTAAATGAAGAGCTGAGCAAGTAGATATAGCCCATGTCCGATTTGTAACACATTTCCGTTCCATCCCGAACCTCCTAACTTGCAGTGGTCATTACTCTGGAGCAACTGCCCTACGCAGTGGCAAAATTCATTTCCCCTAATAGCCATGCATCTATCAGATATCCGAGAATGAGCACAAAAGGATATGCTCACATCGCAGTCCATTTCCTCTCATGGTATCGGCCTCCGCTCGTCCCAATCCTCCGCGGCTTCCGTGTTCCAAATCAAACATTGATAGTGATGAAGCCGTACCATTTGCAGAATTTTTTTCAATACATCGGGTCAAATATTGGTTAACGCTGTTGTTCAAGCATTGCATTGTTTGCTAAAAAGCTCAGCGTAGACTGTGAGAGAGATGCAGTAGATAGATATTCCGAGACCATCAATCGTATACAGAGAGTTTTCTGACTCTTCAAAATTTACTTAGTCATGGCAACACAGTGAAATAAATGCGAGTCTAAGATAAAGAGGCAGCCGTGCGACGAATACTATGACAGCTGACAGCTTTGGCCGGTAGTGTTCAACGATGCCCTCGTTTTTAGTACTTGGTTGGTGGACGAACACCATTCTGGTACGACGCTGTTTAGTAGCGTCTAGCTGGAACTATTGAAATAATTCTATTTCATCGATGCACCAAAACTCTATGTGCGAGGGCAACGTTGCCCGTGTTTGTCGTGAGTCACTGTGTTACCACTCTCCAACATTGACCTTGGTTGCTAGTAATGTATCATCAGCACCAATTTCCATGCAACAAACACAAGGACACAAGGCTCGCTTACCACAGAAGAATATATCCGTAGCACCAACTAGTATCTATATATTGCAATGAACCGATCACTAAAAGCACAGAACTCCCGACAAACAATGGCGCCCTACTGAGAGCAGTTATTTCTTACCGGCCTTCCCGTCCTTCCAATTTACTTCCAACGACGCTTTCCCAGTCAATACCTTAGGTTCCTTGTTTTGGCCGGGACACACCTTCATTCCTACGACTGTGGCCCTACTTTCAGAAGCTTTACCCTTTCCAACGCCTTTCCCTTGGTCTCCATTGCTACTCTCATCTTTCTTAGTCACCGTAAGCGATTACGTCCCAAGCAATGCTTCGCCATACCAGGCCTTTTCTACCCATGATTTTCTACTGATAGCCTGTTGATCTTCTGAGTCAGAGCCACTTGCATGCTCTGCGACATTACTCCCAGGGCCCTCAGATTCGTCCGACCCATCACGAAAAGAGATCTTCTTTCTGGCCGTTTTGAATTCGCCGGCAATATATTAGCTTGCAACAGCACTTCCAAGCTCTGCGGCTAGGTATTGCTCCGCAAGGTAACTATTGAAGGAAACCATTTTCTTAAATTTCCTTCAGTAGCTAGCTTATAAATATAAGCAATCAAGGTTGCTTCTTTATTCTATAATAATATTTTCCATCCCTCTAGATAAACCCGTCTCTTCCGGGCTGCCACTAAATGTTAGTTAAGCTAGGGAGCTCGTCGGCTCCACCAAAGGCAAACCCTTTCCTTTACCTAACGCAGGCGAGTCCGTAGTAGACATTTTAGGTATAATAAGAATATATAATTTTGCAAGTAAGTGAAGGGCAAATTCACACAGAATGAATAAAATGGAGATTGTAGTTGATTTGCGGCATTATTGGCTCTGCCAATATGTATGTCTATTTTGTGAAAATTGTAATATAAGTATTTTTTGCGAATTTGAACATCGTGAGTCACGTTATAGAGTATCAATCTTGTGTAAGCGACAATTGCGAGCGATGAGTTTGGTAGCATGAAGCATATGAAAGGATGCCCACGACCCACTGAAGGGTATTGCATATGCAAATCACTGTAATGGCGTGCGGCGAAGTTGAACGCATATGACGTTTGAGATATGGGGAAGACAATGAGGTATATTGATCCATGCGTTTGCCATTATTTTTGAAATGACGCTAAAGTTCCGCTGCGATGATTGTCGACGCTCATAGAAGGCCGACAATATAACAAAGTCAGAGCTATACATTCCGCACCTTTTTTTTTAAAAAAAACTCTACTCCACTTCGGTCGGGTCTTAGTATGTGACATCGTCCGGCACGTCAGGAAGCCTTTCAGGACGATATTTACATTCCTTGCCATGTGCCGAGTTTCCAGCATTGGTTATACCACCAACACCAGCATATGGTGCGCGGCATAAATAGCAGAACGCAAAACCACATTTGCCTGTCTTTGTTAGCACGATATTGCAAAATAGGGTTGACACTTACACGTCATGTGGTCACAACCATCGACTTTCTGAATATTAGCTCCGCACCCAGGACACTCCACGGAAATTTCAGTCACCTCGGCTTTACTAGCCTCTTCTTGTTCGCGCCGTAAGTTCTCGTCTACTTTTTTTATGCCTTCTTGCTCGATGCGTTGCTTATACTGGTCGCACGTCTCGTCCTCGTGAAAGGGCACATGTGGCTCATGATGAGTGCACACTCGAAATCCGCATGCAACGCAGACAAAAATATTAGCTTCGGTGGCGTCGTGTATTTGGCCTGAGGCACATCCTTCGGCAATACAGTAGAAGAATGTTGGATCTTCACTGAGCAGGCATCGCACGGAAATTTCATCGAAGCTTAGCAAAAAAGTTAGCTTATAGCAGGTCTTTAAGACGATTTCTCCAATCTCACCGTTCAAATACTGCAGCTGGGGCGATTCGTTGGACGTCGGAGTGGGTAATACGTTTTTCACATCCCTCAGAAGCACACTGGATTTGCTCCAAGGACGTGCTTTCCATACGTTGATTCAGCCAGTTGAGGAAACATTGTTGACATATATTCGGCTGGTGAGAACATTCGCCGAGACTTGGAAAGTCTTGGGTTGGGAATGTTTGGGCGCAGCTCATGCACTCGCGATCTTTCGATTCTGACGCTGGAATGTCGGCATTGGCCTCTTCGCTCGGAATGTTGGCTTGGACGTTAGACCTCTTACCCACGCTAGATGATCCTTTCTCATCTGCTGATGCTTCTTTGACGGTCTGAGTGTTCGAACTCTCTCCTTCGGGTTCTGCCCCGTCTGGTATAAGAACTTCAGCCTCATTCTGACGTGCAGCTGCTGCTGCCCGTTTTTTTGCTAGTTCACTACTGGCACGCACAGTACGCAGAGCCTTCCGTCCCTTTTTTGACGTCATGTCTTGTCAGTTGAATTGACTTGGTCGATGATTCGAGTAATGGGAAGAATTGGCGGCGAAGGGTAAAAATCTGTAGCGTGCCTGCGTGCAACAAAACAAGGCTAAGAGAAAGGAAAAGAAGCCGATAGAGAGTAGTCCTGTTTGTCTAGGATAATCTAAGAGGACTTTGCTGTAACCCGCGCAAAATCTAATTGCCAAGTATAAAAGTATTTGTAAAAATAGTAAATAAAAATATATCCTAAATATATATAAGGAGTTAGCTTATAGTAGCACTTCTAGGCCCTATAGCTAGTTATTTGTTACGATCCAACGCAACAGCCTGACAAGGTGGGGGCCTCGACCTCGACCCTCACGTGCCATCGTGTCACGTGGTCTCGACACATCTCGACATCTCGACGACCTCGAGAAATGTCGAGACATATCGAGACAACTCCAGAACACAGTGTATAGGAACCACATTCATTACCTTAGATAGTCGTGTTCGCTTTGCTTTAGCTACCACACCCTGCTAGCTTACAACGCAATACAGTCCGATACTCTTTTCGGATACCCTCAGCAATACTGTCTTAGTATCAAGTGCCCTGAAAGTCCCTGGTGTCATCCACAAGAATCAGCTATTGCACCCCTTACAACACCAAGGGCTTTATATTGTCTCCACTTGTAAAAGGTCCCAATGGTATTACTCTTTAAGGTAATTACTTATAAAACTCCCCCTCTTAACTTTAGTATCTAGCTTCTAAATATAAGATATTAAGACTACTTTCTTATTCTATAATAATATTTTCTATCCTTTTTGTAAGGGAAGGTCTGGCTAGCTCTCCTTCGGGCTATGGACGTGGCGATGTATAGTGGCGTGTGGTGTCGGGTGGTAGTCAAGCGTACTTAGCTGGTGAGGGTCACTAAGGCGAATAGTCACGAGGTGTGCAAGTAAGTTCTAGGCTTAGGTAGAGTTGAGCTTGACTATGAGGTTTCTATATATGCTCCAAGGCGTGCCTATATACCAGTATGCCCTTGGTTGATTCGTAACTTCATGAGGTTGGGGGCCCGTGAACCTACGAATCCTGTTTCGTGGATTCGCGCGTGCCCAGCTCTGCGAATCAGCGAATCGGTCACGTGTCTAGGTTATGCTCGGTGGCCTCATCCCACTCAAGCTCTAGTGGCTCGTCGTGCGTTAGGTCAGACTCGTCACTGTCGTACGTAGATTCGACTGTTTAAAGTTCCTGTGTAGGGTCATTGCCCGTAACACTTAATTTGTAAGGATTATAATATATCTTTAGTAAGTATTAAGATTATAAATTTTTTTATAAAGTATTAGTCCTATGTAAACAATAACTATAAGTAAATTGTTGCATAGTATTAAGTATAGACTCGATGAGTGGGAAGAACATTCACGATCTACCGTAATAGATGGTACATACAAGTTGTTGCAATGGCACGTAGGGAAGCCAAACACAAACGCTTTAGGTATTAGAAAACCAGCGAGACACACCGATTATTGATCCTCTTAGTCTCTCTAGAACTTGCCTGACCCTGCGCAACTAAAGTCCTGCAAAGTCGACCTTTGTAACTGAACGCAGCGTTGCTCTCATAAAATCCTCCATAATCGTAAGCCGATCTAGGGCTACACCCGCGATTCCATTCGACTAACCTTCGCCAGCAATTCAGCATTCTCGTCCTTGAACTAGATCCCTTTCTTCAATCGGTGTCGGATCCGAAATCAAAATCTTCGCTTGAATCATCAAGAAAATCTGAATCTGAATTTGAAGGCTGATCATCCTCAGGTTGCCACTCACGACACCCATCATTGTGCGCTGACGGTCCTACAACGTGTATGCCTTCGTCACCTTGGTACGGCGCGAGACACAAATAGCAAAACTCGTAGCCGCAGTTGCTTCTATCGCCTAGTTATGTTAGTACGGTACTTCAAACTGGGGCAGCTCATTTACATGTCATGTGGTAGCATCCTCCAGCATGTTCAATAAATACACCACAGCCTGGACAAGCGACTGCCGAATCTGCTATCTCGTCATAGCTTGCTTGCTCTTGTTGTTGGCGAACTTGTGCGTTGAGATCTTGCTCGTTGAGGTCTTGCTCATCATACTCTGAACATGTCTGTTGCGTATGGAACGGAACAGGCCTGGTGTGGTTGAGGCAGACGTGGTATTGGCATGCATGACAAACGAAGTCCGAGGATTCTGTACTCTTGTATTGGCCTGAGTGACATCCTCCCCTTAGGCAATATTGGAAACTAGGATCTTCGCTTAGCACCTTATTCAAGGAAATCTTATCGAACCTTGGTGGAAGTTAGTATATATGCGTTTCTACCAGGGTCTGCATGCGCTCACTCTTCGAAAATATTGGATGGTGTGTGTTCTTTAACATCGGCGTGCGAAATCATAGCACGACAACCCTTAGAAGGACAACTGATGTGGTTCTGTGTCATTGATGCCATCTTGGCTTTTACCCAGGATACAAAACAATCCCGGCAGACGTTCGGTTCATGGGTGTTCCCGTGAAGCCTTGGAAAATCTCTGGCCGGAGAGATTTCTTCGCAGATAGAACACTGATGCTCCTCTTTATGGTTTTGTGAATTCTGGATAGCATAACCTCGAAGATCGATAGCTGCGATGTTGTCAGTTCTGCTGCTTTGTAGTGCTTCGGAACTAATACCTGAACGTGCATCACCTGGCGATTCTCTACAAGCACTGGATTTCGGAGGCGAAGACATTGTGTCCAGTAGTCCCAAAGGTGAGGTTATCGTGATAGATTAAGTTAGAGAGGGTCAAGATTGAGGGATTGTTTAAATATACTATTGGCCCGAAAAGTCCTTCACCTTACTTCACTTACTACTCTCCTCTTTCACTTCACACCTCACCAATCCTTACAAGCCTAGCAATCGCAGTTTCACCTTGAAGTTTACTGAGCATGCCTACAACGACATCAAATAAAACAGCATATCTCTGACCTTCTATCATTGCCTCTGTCTTCTCTCAAACCCCTCCTTCCCGGCCCCAACCCCCATTTCCCAATCCATATCATACAAAAGAAAAAAGCGACCGTGGGTATCATATCGTCATCCAACAGGGAGAAAAATCATAACTCATAAACCTCCATCCCCACCCCTCCCAACCTCACACACCCCTCTTCTCACAACTCCCCTCATACTTTACCAAACACGCATCCGCACACTCATCATACTCCTTCGTCAACGTAAATGTCTGGCGGTCCACGAACCGGTTCCGACACTCGTCTGTACACGGCATGGCATCGAGGAACAGCGCACAGCAATGTGCATCGCCGACGTCCTTAGTGCAGAAGGAGGAGCGTGAGGGGAAGAACAGGGTGGTGAGGGCGGCGTCGGTGGCGTGGGTGACGGAGGGGATAAGGCGGTATGTGAGGATGGGGATGCAGAGGAGGAGGAGAAGGGCGGTGAGGAGGGGGCGGTAGGAGCGGTGGAGGGATGAGAGCGCGGTGAAGGGTGGGAGGAGACGCATTTCGGGTTTGGTCATGGTGGTTGGGTGTTGGTGGGGTTTGGTGGATGGCCTTTTGGTCGGTTCGAATAGCTTTTGTTCGGCTCGAAGAGACAGCGAAAGATGTGTGATGGCGAGGCTGCGTATGCTATGACGATGCTTTGCTTGTTTGGATGTTTTGTTCAAGACATTTGGCGTGTGTGGTTGATGGTGGTGGGCCTTCTTTGCTCTTGCTTGGCCTCTGATGAGACAAGATGTGAATACTTGGTACGATGCGTCTGACGATAGATAGGAATAGAAGACACAAAGAACAAAGGCTGAAAGACTTGGAGAGGTAATGCGGGGGCTTGCGGCCGTCTTATGTCAGTGCATGCACAACGGCGCAAGTGCGGCTGAGCACTGGCTGGAAACAACAACAAGGACCTCTCGTGAGTAAACTTTCGGGCAAAAGTGACTGCCGGACAGAGATGAAGATGGCCAAACGATGGAAATTACCGAACCTCAAGGCCTAATGTACTGAGTGCTCGGCTGTCGGACCACATGCCATGGCCTTCGAGACGGGAAGCGGCAACGCTAAGTCTGAGCTGTGTGGCTTTGAGGCAACGGCCGCGGTGCAAAGTGTGTGCAGGCAGAGCGACGCACTGCCTTACATGTACATGCGCAAAAGGCATATGGGCTTACCACTTCCAAAACACCGCGTCGCGCGGTGGCCGCACAGCTGCCCACGCTACCCAATCGCGTGTTGTCAAAGTAAGCTTCAGGTTCAGCTTGACCAGATTATTCTCCATGCTAAAACCCCAAGATCGTTACGACAGCCAATGGGAATGGTGCGGAGGAAATAAGCCGTGCCCTCAGGTCTGGATTTGGGGCCAAAGGGCTTTTGGGTGGGCATTTGCGCGGCCACACCAAGGGCGCTAGAGGCGTTTCTCGGCCCACCATGGCACGGAGCGAAGGATTTTGTAGGATGCCCAGCGTAGGGCTGTCAGTGACAAGGCAGATCAGATGCTGCTATTTACGTGCACGATCGAAGGCGCAAACTACAATATTTATCTCCACACGTAGCCTTGCTGCATGCGTTTTATGCTTTCGCTGATTACAGCGCAAAGCCTAATAAGTGCGTCACGTCCTGTTGGCGTATTTGAGAGTCTGAGACTCTGACACGCAAATTACAACGGGTGGCTGAGGCACCTTGCCGGGTTCTTGGTATCCAAGATTCGCCGAACAAGCTCCCGCCGATCGCCCATTTGGGAAGTACACGAACTTTCTGAGTCAGGAGGTAGCGATTAGATCCATAGCGGTTGGTTTTCAGCCATGCCATGCAAGGGGTGCGACCATGAAACAAGGCCGGTTGTAGGTGCTGGCACCGCGTACAGGAGCTAAGTTGTGATGAAATTGATGTCATTTTACGACGAACGCATGTCACTGTCTAATGTCTATTGCGTCTGCAGGGCCTCAAATGCCGCTCTACTGCGAATTGGATTCGACCGCGCATGTCGATATGGATTCAAAAATAACCGGTTTTACATCCTTCATGACACATCTAAGACCACGAGATGCTGTGCCTGTTAGCAATTGATAGATAAAGACACAGTCACGGACAATACGTACGCAAGCATGATACCTGCGCCAGTAAACATAGCCGCAAACTGCATCAGCGTCTTCCTAAGCTCCTGACCCTTGTCCGGGCCCGTCTCCAGGAGTTCAGGAATGACGGCGACCGTGCCAACGTAGAGAAAGGTTCCAGCCGTGAAGGGGAGCAGCATATCCCCCCATTGTAGGCTAGTGCCCATTAGGCCTGGGCCTTGTATATCGGCCGAGGCGGAGCTGCCTCCAAACTCCTGGACTGCGATGCCAATGCAGGTTCCGAGGAAGGCGCCGACTGCGGTCACGAATTGCGCGCCCATGGCCGCACGCTTGCTGAAGCCCGACTGGATGAGGAGGGCGAAGTCGCCGACTTCATGGGGTATTTCATGAAAGAAGACTGCAACGGTCGTAGTTGCCCCTATTGTAGGCGATGCGTAGAAGGAAGAGCTTAGGGCGAGTCCATCGGTGATATTGTGGGTGAAGTCAGCGATTAGGTTGAGATAGCCACCAAGCTTGACACTAGCATTGATCTCCTTGTCGGTCGATAGGGCCGTGGCGGATGCAGTATCACCGTTGGTAGCAGGCTTACGGGCGCGCAATGAGTCCGAGGATGCATTCTTCTCGGCGCCCGTGGTTTTCGCAGTCGCCTCGACTTTCTCATGAGAGTGGCCATGCGAATGGTCATGCCCGCCCTGGCCGCCAGTCGCAATACGCAAGCCCTTGTCCATAGCCACAAAGGTGATGAAGCCCACCATGATGGCCACGCCCAGCAAGAGATTTTTGTTCGGCTCCACCATGACAAACTTGACGCTATCGTGCTCATCCTCGCCCAAGAATATCTCAGGCAGCAAATGGAACAGTGTGTCGCCTAGCAACCCTCCTACGGCAAAGGCCACCATGACCGACAGGGACGAGGGATCGATGTTGGGCGGACATAGTGCGAGGAGAAAGTTTGGTGGGCCAGATATGTAAAGTGTTGCAAGGAGGGCATTGACTGCGGGACTGCCGGGGAAGAGGAAGGCGAAAATTTGGGAGGTGAGCGACGAGGTGGTGGGGTTGGATTCGACCTTGTGCTGGTTGAGAGCTTGCACCAATGGGCACTCCTAGATATGAGTGAGTACCCAGTGGTCACGCGACCAAGGTGGTAGACTAGCTATAAAATGGCTGCCCATAACTATACAACTTACCTGCAACTGCTCTTCGATCTCATGGGCAGATAAACTTCCCACCGGCCCGACCGCCTCACCCTTGACTGCTGCAGCTGCCACATTCCATGCCAGAACCCCAAGAAATATAGTCAGGAACAAGAGGGTCCTATTCCGCCGCGATATCATGTTAGGCGCGCTTTTTGGTTTAACTTAATAAATCTAGCCCGGCTAATTGATTGAATTGTGTTTTGTCTCAGGGGTGTTTAACGATGGCCACGTCGCCCACTCGTTCGGAGTCTGACCTAGCTCCACATTGACCGTGTGGCTTATCGATAAGCTCCATTGGTTAGCGCCGCCTACCAAAATTTTGGAGACTTCGCAACAGACCTTGTAGGGTTCGGAAATATACTACCACACAGCAATCAATCCCTCCACAACCAGCAAAAATGGGTCGCGAACTCCAGAAAAAGAAGAACAAGTCGTCCGTACCGCGAAAGCGCCAAAAAGGGCCCTCGAAGAAGAAGATTCTCCAGAACCCAATCATCGCAAAGCACTGGTACGAGCAATCCTCTCCTACACTCTCACAACCTCTAATAACAGCCAGGAACCAAAAAGAAACACTCTCCCAAAACTACCGCCGTCTTGGACTCACATCACGCCTCAACCACGCAACGGGCGGAACCGAGAAAACAATCGCCCTCCTAGGCCTCAACGACGCAAAGTCCGCGCGCGCCGACACCGCCGTCAACAGCACTGCCAATGCCCTAAACATCGTCTCCAAAGCGCCCGAAAGCCTCGACGTCCAAGAACTTGAAGTCGAACGCGACCCCGAAACAGGCGCCATCCTACGCGTCATCGGCGGCCAAGAAGACGAATCCGCCAACCCGCTCAACGACCCGCTCAACGAGCTCGACGACGACGAGCAAGCCGAGGAATGGAATGGCTTTGCCATGATTCCCGAGCACCGCGAGGGTGAAGAGACGAATCCTGTTATACGGCAATTGGAAGAGGCGGCACGGAATGGCGTGCGGAAGGCGCCACGGAAACAGAGTCAGAGAGAGGAGGAGTGGGTGGAAAGGCTAGTGGGGCGATATGGAGAGGATTATGGGCGGATGGCGAGGGATCGCAAATTAAATCCCATGCAGCAGACGGAAGCTGATATTAAGAAGCGGGTGAAAAAATGGAAGGCATCACAGGAGTAGGAATGAAATGTTGCATGGCATGAAAACGGCGTAGGGCGTTTGGGTTCTGATAAAAACCCTTTGCTGTATTCTCAATAAGGGGCGGGGCGAGAGCAATGAGTGTTGGAACATCACTCTCCCCTTGCTCCTCGTCGACGAATTAATTTACTTTGTTCGCACCTCATTTTTGCCGGCAATGACGTACATATAGGAGTCACCACGATCTTACTAGCACCACTATAGTAGTTCACATTGTCATGTCGAGAAGCTTATTTCCCTAACCTAGTGCATAAGTTTATCTCGCATCCAACCACATTTGCTAGGCGTATAATTTGAAGATACCACACACCACCGATCCATGGCGAGGTAGGACTTCTATGTCATGTACTAGATGTCAATAGAAGATTTACTTAGCGGTACCGAGTCCAGAGGGAATTTGGGCAAAATGAGGGGCGTGGTCGGACTTGGTGGCCAAGAAGGAAATTGTAGGTAATGGTGAAATTAAAAGAATGGGTATAGGGTCAAAGAACGGAAGGAGGTACGAGTGGTGGCGTGTATGGCCATTCAACATCTGGGTTTTGTGAGATTTGAGGGAGCTCATGGTGAGACTACTTGCTACTGAAACTCTCTTGTATACATTGTACTGCTGCCCGTGGTTAGTACATGGTGACATGTATTGACAGCGCGTGAAAAGTTTGCTAATGAGCCCGGCAGTCACAGTTTCGAGAGTGGTAGCACCGGCTTATATGCTTGATAGATCGGGCTCTATTCTCGCTAACACTCTCGTCGTGATAACAGACAAAGATGAAGAATTTCTCATGTTACTCAGTCACTCGTCTGATACTTGAAGTCGCACGGGTCTCGTGATCATAGGTAGCCTCCGCTCGGGTACTCATCTAAATAAAGGCTAGTTCGCTTCCTCCAGGATCGCACAACCTCCAGCCCTGTCGCTCATGACAATTCCAGACCAACGAGCTCGGGGAACACAAAGGCGACCATGCAAGAGGCAGGTGCCTTCACGTTCTTTACACAAGCAGGAATGTGACACAGCATGTTCTGTCGCTTCTGATTACCATATTCGCCAGCCATGACCCACCCTACTTACAGAACGTGAACACGCGTAAGAACATGCTTCGACAAGTTGAAATGCGCTGCTATGGGAGCTTCGCCGTGACGCAACTTCAGCCATCCAATACGACCGCCAAGCGGCTGGCGACGGGCTGATTAGATCGATCTTATCATTGCAACATCAAGCACAAGCGCTAAGCGAAGTCTCTTCAGTTGTAAGGTCCGGCCTCAACGTTTCTAGCCAATAAGAGCCGTATTTCATTTCCCGGCCAGGTTTGTGCGAGGATGAACTCTGGGCGTGGTCGATGCGGTAGGCCGCGGTGGCCGTGGCAGGCACCGGCAGGCCCGTTCGTCGCTGCTGATCATGGCTAAGGTGGCATGTTGATCAGATAAAGTAGGTGTGATCCCAAGGCCATCCTTCCGCCTGCCGGTCCTGCCGACAACCATACATTTGTGTTTACTGTCTTTACATCCTCCCCCATCCCCGCAAGAGCTGATCTGCGAGGGTTGCGATATCACAAAATGAGCCACGACACGAAGCTGGAGAGCGGAAGCAGGGACCCAAACGTCACACCAAATTCTCTCGGTAAAGACTCGGATGTAGTCGCGTATTCCAACGATGGGCACCATGTGAGTTACATGAGTGAAAAACAGGCTGGTGTCAAGCGCATCGAAGCTGTGAGCAAGAGCTGGACCAAAATAAGTCTCATCATAGCATACGTGACGTACGCTGCCGTCCTTGCTGCATCAACAATAGCCTGAGCTGATACATCACGCAGGCTTCTTTTGATTGCCAACATTACTTCGCTCGAGATTCAAGTCACTTCACTACTAGTCCCGTATGCGACCAGCGCTTTCCAGGCCCATTCATTAGTCTCCACGATTGCAGTTGTTCAGAATGTAGTCAGCGGTAAGGTCACTCCATCCTCGCTGCATAAATCTTTTCTCAAATTGCCTAGCCGTGGTCAAGCCACCCATGGGAAAAGTTGCCGACGTGTTTGGTCGCCTGGAAGCTTTCACCATCACCATTCTCTTGTACACTATAGGCTACATCCAGCAAGCCGCATCACATAATGTCCAAACTTTTGCAAGCGCACAGATCTTCTGGGCTGCCGGCTTCAACGGCCTTCAAGTCCTACAGCAAATCTTCGTAGCTGACACGACGGATCTGCTCAACCGTGCACTATACAGCACCATCTTCGATATCCCATTTCTCTGGACGGTATGGGCTGGACCGCAGCTAGGTGCGAAGTTTACATCCTTAACCATGTGGCGATGGGGCTATGCTATGTGGGCTATCATCCTACCTGTCTTCTTCATCCCTCTGTTCGCCAGCCTGTTCATGAATCAACAACGCGCCAAGAAACTTGGATTCGAGGTGCCCAGTCCGTTCCGTGGTCACTCCATCTTTCAGGTGTTCAAGAATTTGTGGTATGATCTCGACGTCTTCGGACTACTGCTACTTGCTGCGTCAATATCATTGATTTTGCTTCCACTTACGCTCGCGCCTAATGCAAAGGGCAAATGGGAAAACGGGAGTATGATCGCGATGCTGGTCATTGGCGCCCTCGTGCTCCTCGTTTTCCCATTCTGGGAAAAGAGTAGAAAGTTAGCACCAAAAGCATTTTTCCCACCCGAGCTATTCAAAAATAGGACCGTTATTATCGGTTGTTTGATCGCCTTCTTCTACTTTAGTAAGTCCCATCGTGACAACCCAACTCATAGCCAGCAACTAATTTACTCTCGTTATAGTGGCATTCTACCTCTCCGTCTTCCCGTACTTCTACTCGTATCTGGTAATTGTACAAGGCAAATCCGTCATAACAGCCGGTAACGTTACGCGCGTCTTCTCCTTCGCCTCAACATGCTCGTCCATCGTCGTTTCACTGCTCATCAAGTATACTGCACACTACAAATACTACATCACAGCTGGGTCCTGCATCTACCTCATGGGTATGGGCCTCATGCTAGCATATCGTAATCAAGACGCCAGCACCGCAACTCTTATCGGTACCCAAATCGCTGTCGGCATCGGTGGCGGCTTCCTGAACGTCCCTGTCCAATTGGGTGTTCAGGCATCCGCATCCCATCAACAAGTCGCCGCTGCAACTACCGTATGGCTTACCATCCTCGAAATTGGCGGCGCCGTCGGAGCAGCCATTTCAGGAGCCATCTGGAGCACCTACATTCCTCGCAAACTCCAGACATACCTCCCCACAGACGTCCCGTACGGGCCCATCTATCAAAGTATCCTAGTCTCAGGCAACTACACATTATATCCTGCACAGTCGGAGGTCAGAATAGCTATCAACCGCAGCTATCAGGAGACAATGCGGTACCTGCTTATCGGCGCGTTATGTGCTGCCGCCCCGATTCTACCACTCACGTTTGCTATGAAAAACTATAAATTGAATGAGATGAAGCAACCAGTAGAGGGGCTTGTTATTGGACAGGCTGCGGACAGACGGGAGGATGATGAGTGATGCTATCACAAAATATACCAGTCCAGCAAAAATGGACGGATGGGGCTATGAATTGGAGTTCGAACTTTGCTACCGAGGGAGATTCCCTTTGCTCTGATGCACAGGCCCTGAACGTGTCACAGGATATCTTTATTCTAGGTGTGTTAATTATGTGGGGGGTTTTTTCCACATGTGTTATACAACTGAGATTTAGTGCTAGCGATAGTATGAATCAAATGTTGAACATGAATAATAGAAACCATTTCCTTCTTCGCATAAATAAATCTCAATTGCTATTCTCCGTTTGGCAGTGGGTATCAACATCGTTTGGGTTGCGACATTTCCTCACATACACATCTACTCAACGATAACCGAAAGACTGCAGGGATCCAAGAATCGCGAAAATCGAATGATGCCGGTAGATTGTTCATTGCGACGCCCAGTCAAACCCACAATTTTATATCAAGGATGATCAAGTTGGCTCGATAGTATTTGTGGTCGTGTGATTCACAAAATCAAATATCGCAAACAGATAAGAATTTGGAATCACGACACGCTGCACAACGAGAGACGGATTTTCCACGCTTGGCATCACGCCATTTGCGAACGCATGGTGTGTGTGTCTAGGGGAGGGAGAAGATAGGCTTTTTGGATGGGGTGGGCGGAAGAGTGGGTGGAGGGTGATGTGTTCTGGTTCCTGGTTAATCCATGGTATGCTATATATTATTGATTAGATACCGGGCTGGTGGGTCTGTGGATTATTACATGGGTAGGTCTAGGCTATTAATCGAGTAGGTTGAGAAGTAATCTGATGAATACCTTGATGTTCTGTTCGAGTAAAATGGTATAGCAACGATAGGGAATATAAATAAAAGCCACAGATTTTAGGCGAGGGGTCCTTCATAACTGGTACTACATGCGTAATTCCTTCTATTCAGGAATAGCCATATGAGATATAATTTAGTACATAGGTAGGTAGGTAGCTGCATTCTCAAGCAGGGTGTAGGTATTGGTCCAGTAGAAGACCTATCTAACCTCGGGACGGCAAGCATTCCGAGGTTGCATATTTCGCGCAATATGATGACTAGCAACTTTCTCAGACACATACCATAATTACAGGAAATGAGGGAGGGTACTATTTTGACATGGATAATATTTGCAAAGAGTACTTCAACCTTGGCTTACATTTGGGAAAAGAATATACCCGATTAGGCAGGTAATCTAGCGAGGTGTTGATTACAGCACGTGTCACTGCAAAACCAGCTTTGGACTAGTGCCCCCTGGTTAACCTACCTTATTAGGAAGGATGGAAAAGCTAGTGTTGCTCTGGGGTTAGTGTTGCGCTAAAGCCATTTAGAGTTGGAGGCCACGATACCTGGGTAATCGACCACCAAGATTGATAACACCCCTTGGCATCTAAGTCCATATCCTTTCCATGGGTAATCCTATCTACAGCATATGGCTACAAGGACACCAGACAAGTGAGTCTGGTTCGAGATCGACACGCGTACTTTTGTCAGATTTGGGTGGATCAATAGATGGGGTTGCAAAGAAGGCTTTTAGTAACGACCATAGAGGCTATGTGATAACTTTGATTTGACTTGATGATGATGTGATTAACTGGATCGAGTTGATTGATCCCCCTCTCTATCTCTGTCAAGGCTATTACGGGATATCTCTCCTTAAAGCCTTTCTAAGGTTTGCCCAAATTAGGCTTAGTGTGGGCTGCCGTGTCAGTTCGGTTAGCCAGATTAGCGTTGCTTGCCGCGCCGCGCCAAAACCCTTCAACTTGGAAGCCAGCGTTCTGGAGGTACTGGGCACACACCCCTTCTTAGCCAAAGAGCGAGCCGAAGGAGCCTGAATTATCTGACAACCTTCCATACTTCAACGGTCCGAGTTCAAGTCTAGGGTACAATGAATAAAGCCGTGCCAGACTCGGTGAGAAATTTTTGTTTTGTGTGCTGGGTTCATAACCACGGATGAATCGCGCCCGAGAGGCGTGTCCCCAATCTTTTGTCCTCCATCACCGGGGGGGCAATGTTCAAGCAGCATATGACTAACGAACCGCCAAGCAAACTCCTTCGCCATATTCATACCGTGCCTTGTCGCCCTCACTGGATAATTTGTAGGCCGATAATGCTCAACGGCTTCTCTTCATGCACCTCCAGCACGCACGTGCAATCGGTGACGACGATATTTTCCTAATGCGTCGCCTTCCACGTCCCCACTTCCCTTGCTCAAACAATCAAGCCATTGCGTTTGACTGGCAGGATTCAAGATGCAAGACATGCTTCGTCGCAGTGAACGCGCTAGTACCATGCGATCGGCAACGCCCAAATATTTGCCAAGATAGGCAGTACGCGGGCGGAAATAGAAAGGGGATGAGCTGCCACGGGCCAAAACTTTGTCGTGCCAAAAAAAAAAAAAAAAAGGGGGGGGGACGCGAGGCCAGGCGTTGCAGCAAGCGATCCCGGAAGGGAACTCCTAGTCGAGAACACAGAGCCCCCCAATGTCCTAAAGTCCGCGTTTCGCTTCGCACGGGCGGGCGCGCTGGGTCCACCCGCTGCAGCATTTTATGGTTGTTTCATGCTCCGCTGGGGGGAGGCCTGGACAGTCTGCCAAGACCGTTAAGTCGTTAATGAGACTTTCCTGATACTTGGCCGAGGCTTGTCGCTAACGTCGCCACTGCTCTACAAGTCCCGGCTGGTGATGTGCGGTTGCTGTATTGTGATTTGCCCATGTAGTTGGGGCTGTACTAAGACGGTTAGAAGGCCATGGCAACGGTTGCTTGGTAAGGGTCCGGGGATAAACCTCTCAGTAGCTATTCAGAGGAAAGCAATGGCTGAAGGAGAATCAAGAGGAAATACTCAAAGGTCTGGCGATAAGAAAGTTTGATCACATATTTTATTGGAACATATCTTGCTTCAACGGCTTCAAACCAAGTGTTTACCCGCATCTTCAGACCCTAAAACAATGGTGCTCGACGCCGGACCATCTACCCACACGTCTTCCCCCAAAGCAGTAGTGTTCGGCTTCAAAAAAAAAGCTGATTAGAAGCCTCTCACCCATTTTCGTTCGAAGCAGCGGTGTCGGATGCCCTTCGAATGCTAGTCACACCTTAAAAATACAATAATGGTCTAGTTTTTCAACTCCAGAGTGCTCCAAGTGTGCTTGCGAATATCTTGACAATTCATGACTAAAAAAGGGAAAGTTCCATCTCTTGCTCGGTAATTGCTTATACCTCAGTGATGGCAACAAGAGTCATCTTGGGGGTCTCGGTCTCATCCGCAACCTCGTCGGAGGCGTCGCGCTTGACCTTGCCTTCCTTCTTGGGGGCAGAACCGGCGGCAGCGGAGCCCGCGGGAACGTTGACACCGGGGTTGACGACGATGCCGATGCCGGCGTTGGGTGAGCCGAGCTCGACCTTGGGCTGATCCTTCATGGCCTCACGGGCATAGTTGAGTGCAGCCTGGAAACCTTGGAGATCACGCTTGATCCATTCCATGGCACCCTCGACGGCGGCCATCTTGTCCTCTTGTTCAGGGGCACGCCTGGAAAGGAAGTCGCCAATTGCGCGGCGGAGTAGGTTGGGGGCACGTTTAGCTGCTTCTGGCTCAGCGGGTTGTTCAGGAGTTTGTTCGGCCTCGGCCCGTTGGCCTTCTTGCTGACCTGCTGGGCGGGCGGCGCCCCCTCCGGCTGCTGCTCCGGCGTTGCCTGAGGCCAAAGTTGCCATCAATTCCGAGGCCGATTTCGCTTCTCCGATCGCGATTTCACCATCACCGACTACCAGGGCTGGAGAGTAGGCACCCAAGTTGATGTTAAGAGGGACCGCAGTGCAGGTAGCGACAAGGGCAAGGAGGACGTGTTGAGGAAGCATCTTGAAAGTTGTTGGTAGTTTGTAAAACTTGGTGGAGTTTTTTTTTTTTGAAGTGTTGATCTGAAAGATACAAGTGGAGGATTAGATTCCAAAGAATAAAGTGATCTGAATTAAGCGTCGCCGGGACTGAATGCGAAATGTAGGTAGTGAAGTAAAGTGAGTGACCGGACTGAAGACTCGAAGAAAGTGGGCTGATCAAACTCTTATACTCCTACAACAAGCACCACAAGCTTCAATCTTCGATATGATAGAGTCAGTAGTGGCCTTGCCAAGTGTGACCCACTGTTTTGAGAAGGGTTGAAACTTCTTTGAAGCCGTGCCAAGAACCATCAAGCATACCATAGCGGGGCTGGCAGAAGTGCACCGCTCCCTCGTTGCCAAGATCGTTCCGTCGTTTGAGGCCTGCACGAAACTTTTCTGACGCTGAGCCAAGGAGGGATGGGCGCGGTACCTTGTCAGGCAGGAAGAAACCCTAGGAAGTTGTTACACGAAGTGGAGCAGTGATAATGGCCTGGAGCTCTACTAGTGGACGATGCATTACCTAGGCGCGGAGAGAGGCTTGAGGCCGCGTAGCTCACCCATGGCACCTTGTCTGGATAGATCTAAAGTGATAAGCTTTTAGGCTAGCACGCAACAGCTGGAGTCATGCATGGAGAAAGTAAGTGAACGTATAATGAACCAGTTGGCCTACAACACCAAGATAGATAATAGGAACTGACTATTCTAGCCGGTATTTGCGTTGTCGGTTCTTGAGACAAAATAACAAACAACGACATTATTGCTGCATGCACGACAATCACCACGCCGAGAACGGTTAGGTGCCGAAAACTGTCATCTCCGGGGAATAGGAGTTGCCAAGCACACCTTGGACAGGAGCTCCAGTGGCGGGTCGGTTCGATTGACCCTGTTGAAGAAAAGGCCCGACCGCTGGAGCCTCAGGCGCGGAAGAGTGGACAGACAAGACGAGTGGCCTTGGCGATGTTTCTCTACAAGGCTGGTCTGGGTGTCAATGTTCCAGGGCCACTACGCGCGGCGCATTAAGCTTCGGGGAAAGAACCTTCGTTGCGACGACTGAATGTGAAATAAGTGGAGCTAATCGATACTCCCATCCTTGATATAGCTAGAGTGACGGCTTCAGAAACGGTGTTTGGAGTTTGAGATGCGACTTGTCTTTAGGCATTGAGGCTCGAACCAGCACTGGTCTTGCCTAATCAAGATCAGCCCTCCGACAGAGGTGCGACGGCTTGGCGCAGCCGGAATCCTGGCCTTCTCTCAATATTGAACGCATGCTACAGCCTACTGCTCTTAACCCCAAGCACGAGGGAGGGTGAGTGCTTATCGAAATGACGAGTCTGCGTAGGCGCCCCACCTCACGGGGTAGTTAGGGAGCCCGTCGCTCCGCGGCGTGCGAACGCTATTGCTAGTTGGCACAGAGCTTAGCAGCTCTAAGAAGTCACAGAAACTGATAAAGTGTTTTGATGAAGCCATGGGTGTCGCGGCAGAGTCAGTCTGTATTGAGAACTCGGGAGTTGTTGGTTGCCACCGGCAGCTCCTGGGCTTTCTCTCCTCTGGCTCTACACTTCACAGTAACAACAACACTCCTCAGCCTGAAATGTAGTGTACCTTCACGTCACGCCTACTGCTCGATGTTCGCTACTCAAGCTCTTTCTTGCATATGCGCTGCCAAATCCCTCTTGCCATGATTAACTCATCGCCCAGCTATACTGAACCCTGTCCCTAGGATATCCTACGCTCAAATGAAGTCACACACATCCACTTTGAATAGTTCTCAGAGTGTGGCTAGTTCTTGTCGCAAGAGAACAACTGCGCGAGGTTAGGAGACTGACAGAATAACCCCTGAGTAATTCTAGCTTCCTTAATACAGAACTCAGCATTTGAGCATACACATCATGGTTTGCAATACTTTCACTGCGCTGCAAATGTTGAATTTACTTTAGAACCCACGATAATTTTATATAGGAACATCTACGGTCGTTGTTCGCGAGTCTATGCCCAGATGCCCAGCTGATCTGCCCAGCAAAAAATCGTACCATACGCCAAGCGACACCAAGATGAGGTTAATTCTGCGATCTGGTGGTGCAAACCAGATTACCGAAAGGAACTCAGTAGATCGCCGCCATGGATAGATAGAAATCATGGCCTGATTTCTGCAGATGCTGCCATACTCCATGGAGATTTAAAGAGCAAGACTCGGGAGCACCTTGTGACGATGATCTTGGCGACACAATCTGCTGGAATGCACAAGCGTAGCCAAAAGATGCAGCGGGTCTCTACACAAGCATAGCAGCTTCACCTAGAAGGAGCTGTTCAAGTATCGATGCTGCTGTCGTTTGCACCAGCTCGCGATGCTGTTGCAGTACCCAGCTTCGTAAACCAAACTTTCTGGGACACCAAACGAGTCGTTCATATTTCAATCGATTCGCTACTACCTCCGATCAAAACAAACACGTTCCAATCTTTCGGCGAGCCGCATTCGGTCCGGGTACATTACAATCAGTTTCATCGCTCGCCTATCCATTTCAGCGTATCTTTTAGCCCCAGCCTAAAAACACATAATTGAGGAGAAGTGTCGCATCGCGCATAGGTATTGCCGTGTTTCGCCGGGTTTTGTTTGTCGATAGCCCACCAGTCACAACACCGTGGCAGCCGCCACCAATGCTGCGAGTAAATGAGCGCTTAGCTGCGTAACGTGCATACCCCACAAAGAAGGTCGCAGCCCATTTTTCCGCTGACCAGGCCTACCAGGTTCAACCAGAGGGTCAAAAAAATGCAAAAAGAAACAAGTGACTCAGCCGAGGTTTGAACTCGGGACCTTCAGTGTCCAACGGTCAAATTGTTAGACTGACGTGATAACCAACTACACCACCGAGCCGGGTTTGTTTATAGGAGCTAGGAAAAATTAATACAAATATAACTATAGTAAACAAAATAATAGGCTCGTTAGTATTTGCTCTTTATCAAACAAAAGCGTCGCGAATGAATTAAAATATCCTTTGGAAAATTTGCTAAAGAAAATAGTGGGGTTAATATCCTCTCTCGGAACCGAGCAGTCAACACCATACTTTCAAACCGTCGGAGAATTGAAGTATTGCGAACAAACTCAAGAGACGCTTTATTGCTTAAAGAACCAAATAGCACAGCGGAGAGTGCTCATAATTTGATTTCCTCGAGAAGGAAAACACTCATATAGACGGAAGACGTTTCTCAACGCGAGAAAGGAATCTCATCAGTAGTTGTAGCGCCTGTGGAATTTAATGCGACAAATACGATCGACCCAATGATTTCCATGCGCCTAGCGCCTGTCTGACAGCGTATTAAATCTAGATCTTGGATCGATCGATCCCGATGGAAAACGCGGGGCAATTATAATGTTATTGCCGGACCCTGCAAGGACAATTTACAAAGAAAGATATTCCCAACTTTCAAGGCAAAAAAAAAAAAAAAAATCTAAACATTTTATCATATTACTATGATCACAGTCGCAGTCGCAGGAGGAACATCCCCCGGCCTCGGCCGCTCCATCGTCACAGCAATCCGGCAACATCCCAACCACCTCGCCGTGGTCGTGTTATCGCGCGAAAGCTCCTCAATCCCATCATGGCTCCAAGAAGCAAGTATCGAAGTCCGTAAAGTCGATTACAACTCAGAAGACTCGCTATATGCCGCATTACAGGGCGTTCATACCGTACATCTCCTTTCCCTTCTTCCAATTCGTCCCTAATCGATATAGGTCATATGCGTGCTTCTTGCATCCGACGGCACCTGGGCGAGCGCCCAAACAAACCTCCTCAACGCCAGTCTCCGCACCGGCGTATCTCGCTTCGCGCCCGCCGAATTCGGGCTGGGAACCGCCGCCGGTCACCGCATCGACATGTTCCGCCCCCCGCTGGCTGTCATGGCCTCGTTGCGCGACGCAAAAGCGCGGAACCCCGAGTTTGAGTATGCGGGCTTCCACGTCGGGCTTTTCATGAACTATCTGGGCTATGGCGCGCCGGATGCGGAGGCTGCGACACATGGGATGAGGGATACGTGGGTGTTTGTGTGGGATGTGGCTAGAATGAGTGCGGCTATTCCGCTGACGAGGGATGGCCAAGTGCCAACCATGAGCCTGACAGAGATTGGCGATGTTGGGCGGTTTGTGGCTGCGGCGTGTCTGTTGCCTAAAGGAAGTTGGAAAGAGGATTTTGGCATGGTGGGCGAAACAATCAGATTGGATGATGTTGTGAAATTGATTGAGAAGACAAGGGGTAGAAAGATGACGGTTACATACCGTGCTTATGAGCAGATTGAGGAAGAAGAAAGAGGAGAGGAAGTGGTGTATCCAAATAAGTTTTGGCTGCAGATTGAGCTTTTAGTGGGGAGGAACACGATTGGGGAAGGCATCATACGGCCTGTCGTAAACCAATTGTGTCCTGAGGTGAAGCCCCTATCGGTTCAAGAATATCTAGAAAAGTTCTGGGGGTAATGGTGTTAACCTATTGGTGAACTGAAAAGTGGGAAATCAAACTCCATATAACCATGTTAGATGTACACATAGTACTAAATTTTCTATCTGGGAATATTATATTGTTCTAGCTATTCTTATAGATGCCTTGAATGGAGGTTGTAGGCACCTTGTTATCACCTGGCTGCTACATCTCGGGTAGCCAAAGTCCCATTTTTCTAGTCAACTGAGAGCCTACCATTTCGCAAAAAGCATTCCAATTGTAAAGGAAATACTGATTTAACCTTGGGATCAAAGTGGTATGACCTCCATTTTCGAATGAAAATATCGAACATATTGCCATTTTGCAAGTACAAATATCATGGTATGATTTAATTAGGCATAAATGCGCCACAATATGAAAATTCCACTTGATAAATCCACTCAGAACTATAATTCTAAGAGTCATTTAATTTTTTAGGATTTTCTGAATGAAAATCAGGTGCCGATAAAAGATGGCGATCTGATGGGGTAAAAAAAGACCCCCCCCCCATACTAAGAATGACAAGTATTCGAGTATAATATGGCCTTTATTATATGCAATCACATTCGGCACCTACCTGTGACTAATCCTGAATTTAAATTTATACTTGAATCCTAATGTCCGCGTAACAACGCAACAAAATCTGCTCAGCCTAACTCACAAAACCTACAAGCGTGTTAAAGCCAGTTACAAACCTAGACCTGCACTCATACTCGGCGTAATGGCATAATCCGCGTTAATTGGGTATCTATAAACATATACAAGAAAGAACGGCTAGGCTGTTTTCCATGCTAATCCTTGCACGTGTCACACCACCCCTCCCCAAAGAAAAGATATCCAAACATCCATCCCTCTTCCACTTTTTCTTATCAAGCCCTCCTACCACCCCTCACCTCCCCCTCCCCCTCCCCCTCCACTTCCTGCGGCCTCCCGGTCCCATCCAACTCATGCGCAAAATGCGTGCCGCTATCCAACTCATTTCCCTCAGCATGCATCTCCGTGACATGGTACCCGTACTTTTCCACGGGGGGGACAGCAGCGCTGTGGCCCGCGAGCTCGCTTCTGGGGTTGCCGCGCGCCGCCGCGCGCTTCCGACGCCATAATATAAACGCAATGCTGGCGACGAGCCCAATGCCGGCGACGACGCCGACTGCAATTCCGGCAATGACGCCGCCCGCAGGACTAGAGGAGGGGGAAGATGTGTTTTCGGTGTCGGCTGGTGCGCCGGGGGGTGTTGATGCGGTGCTTGCGCCGAGGGGTGCGACGCATTTATTCTTAGTGTCAAAGGCCATGATTTTGGCGGGCGCAGATTTGGGTTGGGCTTCGGCGAGGGTGAATTCGTTGTTGTCGTGGTTGACCATGAGGTATGCCGAGGAGAAGAATAGGCCGCCGATTCGTGGCATCATGGTGTCACCTCGTGCGATGCGGACAATGGGGATTTGTTTGACGTCGGTTTTGCTTTGGACGAAGCCTCCTCGCTCGATGAAGTGTTCGTTGAATAGGAGTTGTTCGTTGGGTATAGTGACTGTTAGGGCGTCGTTGATTGTTATGGACATGTTACCACTGTATGTGCTGTGTTTCGATTAACATATGCTGATGGTTATGCAGAATGAAGTACTCACGCAGTTGCGGGCTTGACAATTGTAGTATTCCACAGGTAGTTCGTCGAGGTGCCATTTCTCCATGGGTAAAGCTCAACGCCCATTATGGACTGTATCGGATCCCAGTATTGAGAGGGAATGGTCATGATGTTGGAGGTTGCCATGTTGACGCATACTCTCAAGTCTGGTAAACTATCCCAAGCATCTCGCGCGCCGCCTCCACGGGTTTGTAAACCGATACTGGTGATGTTGACGATAATGCCCTCCTTGCATCTAGCATCCTCCGTGAAGGGTATGGTAATATTACGCGAATCGCCGATGATGCCTTGATCGTAGCCTCCTAGTGTCAAAGATCCATCTCGCGGTTGTTTAGTAACCTCGTTGCCCCAGAAGAACGAATACGACCTCGACGATATCTCGGAACTATCGGCCAATTTTTTCAGAAAGGTGGAGGATCTAGCGAGCCCCAATTCGCCGAGTTGGGTAAATGGTTCATTATCAAAGGTATGAAGAGCGAACTCGAACTGGGATAATGTGGTGTTGTCGGCCAATTTTACGTCATCTTTCGTCCAGTTCGCGACGGTGTTATCGAGGACATGGGGAACCATGTTGGAGACATTGTTCTTCGTCTCTGATGATGATCGATCGTATAATCCGCCACGGTAAGAAGCACACGACAACGTCGTCGTCCAATTGGGGCACAACCCGCCCGGGCCCCAAAGGTATGTATCACCATACCAGCTGAACTGTTTGTAAGAAAATGCACTCTGATCGACAAACAGGGATACTGACGCGCTGGGCACAAGACTTAGGCTCTGAGGATTTGGCCCACCAACCTGCCAAGACACTCCTCGAGCTTCTCCATTAGTTGAAAGGCGATTGTTTTTGAACGGAAGAGACAGTGCGCGCGGTTGACAATCAGCAGCGAAGGTAGACCATATTAAAGTAGCGAAAGACAGTAGGAAATACGCCGAGCAAAAAGCCATCGTAGCAAACGACGGTCCTGGCGGCAAATTGAAAGCACAAAAGGTCCCAAGTTTCTGGAAACTCGTGGGCAGTCACACAAGTAAGGCTTTCATATCGTGAAACCCTTGCCGTCGGGCGTAATCAGGCGTAAGGATCCATGGACTAATGGTCAGCGAACCACGAACGCTGACGCCCGGCATTTTGGGGGCCATTGTCGCTGAGGCTTCCTCAGCCTCATCCTGCCCAATGATATATTGCGCTAGGACCGGAACGATGCCCATCTTGTTGGCGCCATCATCTCGACAAGACGAAACGGGTGTGGCGCAATGACCGGGTCGCGGCAATGTCAAGGAAAGGGCTGAATTTCTAAGCGATGCTGAAGCTGGGGTCCACTAGATGACGCTAGAAACCGTTCTTTTTGAGACTTATCTTACGAAGGAGCAGCTATCCATGATACTCGGGGGTCCTGTTGTTGAATCCTCTGGAGGATGGTGCGTTCGAAATACTAATGGGAATTTTAAGTTTCCCAGTCTCGATTCGTGAACCCCGACAATGTCGGCTTACCCCTGCCTAGCAAGCCACCTGTATTGGAAATGCACTCTGTGACACCTGGTGCCAAATCAACGCTATGGCGATACCACAGCTTTTACGATCGCTTGCAAGATATGCCGGTAAGTGCATAACTGAATGCAATGCGCTACACTGCAAAATATTGCAATGCTCTCGCAGCATCCAACCACAATCCCAGGGAGCACGCACGTGTTTCAGTTGACGCTGGGAAGGTCGCAACGCGTGCGCATTTGCGATATATTAGTTCCAGCAAATGCGATTTCTTTATCTCAGTAAAGCGTAGCTTTAAGCTTGGTAAAATCGTCAACAAGCTCGTCCTTCCTCCATACACCGTCTACATACATCTGACGCCCGGGTTTACCGTTTCTTGGCAGTTCATTCAGCCAACCCCATTGCGCTTTCTCTTTCAAGCCTTCCTCTTTCCAACTATTCAAGTCCATGTTCGGCTGGTAATTTAGAAATGGCAAAACCTCAAGCAGAGTTGGATCGTGCGCTATGCACACCAGCACATCAGGATGGTCATCAAAGCGTTGTAGCTCCTTGATGCTTTGTGTTGCTTGCTCGCGATCGAGATATGCCGACTGAGCAAACGATGTGACTTCGAAGAAGGGTGTAGTCTGTGCGACCTCAGATGTTGGCCCTGCTGGGTGCGCTTCGGTAAAGAGCGAGCAGGGGCATGGGTGGGGTAAGTGTTGATCTAGGTATGAGTTGGGCACGGGGTTTGGGAGTGGTATGGCAGATGACGGCCGAAAGCTACCCCCGAAATGGCAGATGTCGCCACCGAGGAAGACAAATGTTGTGGGTGTTGTACGTGCCAGACCACACATGTGTCCTATCGCATGACCAGGGGTGTCAAGAAGATAGAAGGAGCCATCGCCGAAGTAATCGTAAGCTCTGAAATTACCGATGCAGAAGTCGTCTGAAAAGACGATTTCGCGGATGTTGCGACTTTCAAAATTCGCATCTAGAAAAATGGCGTTCGGATCAGTGGGGTAACCAGGCATGAAGTTCTCCTTGAAGCCAGGACCGACTACTATCTCGGTATTGGGGTGGTACTTTTCTGGTGCTCCATGATGGTCCCAATGCCAATGGCTCCAGACAGTTGCATTGAGCTCTTCAAGAGCAATGCCCGCCTCTTGCACAATTTCATGCACATCCTTCTCAATCTTGAGTCCCTTGACGTTTAAGTTGAGTCTCTGCTTGATGCGAGGAGAAAAGTTCTCTACGTCTTTCCGTGAACCGCAATCAAAAAGGAGCTTTT
Source organism: Ophiosphaerella narmari (assembly GCA_028456235.1). NCBI lineage: Eukaryota > Fungi > Ascomycota > Dothideomycetes > Pleosporales > Phaeosphaeriaceae > Ophiosphaerella > Ophiosphaerella narmari. The sequence goes on along the minus strand of JALNQA010000001.1, from coordinate 784,079 downwards.
GGCGCAAGGCCGGGTGCTCGATGACGAAAGTGATTGAAGTCAGATTTAAGATATCGAAGCCGGGTATAGTAGGTTGGATAAAGCCTTTGGAAAATACACACATCTGCGTCTTCGCGTCTATCGCGCGTAGCCTCACAACCGAGTTTGATGTAGGGAGGTCAACGGCAGCCATGCTCTAGGTTTGCACGTCAACGCAGATATCTTGACGGACGCCGGCAATGTAGCGGCTATTAAAAAGAGTGTGGAGACTGATGGAAAGGGCCGATGTAGCTAAGACCGGGGTCATCCGAATTTGGGTAAACTTGTGAGAAAGCACGAGAGCGAGATGTGGTTCTGATTGGCAAGCCGCCCCCCATTAGCAGGGTTGACGGCGGCAGCCAGAAAGAAAGGCGGGGGTAAAACAAGCCGGACAGAATAGCAAAAAGTCGGTCTAACGTTGCGTGCTGAATGAAGGTGGGATGCAGTTCGTTGGCAACGCAATATCGCGACTAGTTGCATGCCCAGGGTCGCGGTTCGCTGGTGGGGAAGTGGCGGTACCAACCGGGCGGGAAACAGCGCGGAACAAATGCCAATTAGATGAACTGATTCATTAGCCGCACGTGTTGATGAGAACGGGCGTTGTGTTGTGCGGCTACCTGGGAAGATAGCAAACGACAACGCTTTGAATTTTCCCCGGAGCCTCCGGATGGGCAGTAGATGAAAGGAGAATGGAGCGGCTCGCCTCTGCACAGTGCAGCATTATCTGCAGAGCTGGGTGCTTCGCTCCACCAACAGCCTTTTGCGGCTGACACTAGCGGAACCCACGGGTACGGACTAACACTTGCGTCGGCGAATTCTCTCAAGTGTGTGCATTAGGACGGTCAGATTCTTCCCTAGACCCCGACCGTGTGTTTTCGTGCTCGGTATCAAATGGAGGCATACACGGAGGGCGTCTGATCCTCTGTTCTGGCCGTTTGCGGCGCAGGCAAAAGTCTACCTGCTGTGCCCCAGTCTGCTCTTCTCGTACTCGCCTCGGCGGCCGGGGGCTCGCTGCCGGTTGCAGAATACTTCCCTCTATTGGGCTCAGAGGCCGTCGCATGGAGGACGCCAGTCGATGTTCAATTCAAACGCCCCATTATTGTCCAAGAAAAATCACTTGCGCATATGCTGTACGCGACGTGGGCTAATATCTGGCTGGGTATATCTATCTCCAGCTTTTGCCGCACAGGACAACGCCAGGGGCTGAAGGAGACGAGCACCTACCATAGTCACTTGCTGGCTCAACTTGGCGTCATCTAACTTGTAGCCTCCCTGCTAGTTCCAACATACCACAACGCGACTAAACTCCTACTCCACCCCTCCAGCACCGGTCTCCCCCCCCGTCTCCGCTGCCGCCACCAACCGTCGTGAGGTTCGTCCCGCTCGATCGCCTTCGCTTCAATTGCGTTGCGCAAACCTTAATTCCTCCGAGTCAGCACCGCTGCGTTACTCAAGATGCAGCATAATGAAAAGGTGGTTGCAGAAACCATGGCTGAGAGCCGCGGGAGCAGCCATGAGGGCAATCTCGAGTTTGCACCTCAGCCCAAGCAGTCCTACATCGTTAAACTCGACTTGCGACTGATTCCTATCCTGGGCGTCACCTATACTGTTTTGTTTCTTGACCGTACCAATAGTGCGTCTCCATTCCAGTAGTATGCCTGACTGAGCTGCAATTGACACTTCTATGCAGTTGCCAATGCTAGGATCGAGGGCTTGGAGAAGAGCTTGAAAATGCCATCCAATGGATACAACACCGCCCTTTGGATCTTCTTCATCCCTTTTGTCTTGATTGAAATCCCAAGCAATATGATTATGAGCATACCGCGTGTTCGACCGAACATCTTTCTTGGTTGCAACATGCTCATCCTTGGCATTGTCGCTACTTGTCAAGGCTTGACGGCTACCTACCAGGGTCTCTACGCTTTGCGCTTCCTCATGGGCATCTTTGAGGCTACACTACCCGCAGGTGGGTGTTCGCTGTCCGTGACATTTTATACATGCTGATTGTACTAGGTGCTGCTCTGCTAGTTGCTGAGTACTACACCCGCAAACAAGCTGCTTTTCGATTCGCCCTGTTCTTCACCTTTGGTACCTTGGGACCGTGTATTAGCGGCCTGTTGGCGTATGGAATCCGCAACATGAATGGCATCCAAGGCAAAGAGGGTTGGAGATGGATCTTCATTCTTGAGGGTCTCCTGACAATATTCATCTCTTTCTTCGTCTTCATCTTCGTTCCAGCGTTTCCAGAGAACACGAAGATTCTCAATCCGGAGGAGAAGAGGCACTTGCTTGAGACGCTGCGACTTGATAAGGGTGATCAGAAGATCGATGTCAAGGGAACCAACTGGTTCAAGGTCATCTGCGATTACAAGATTTTGTTCCCGTAAGGTCTCTGTCTCACACCTCATTCATCTGCTAACGCAGACAGGACCCTTATGTTCTTCTGTTGCGACATGACTGCCGCAAGTATGTCATCGTTCATTCCTACAATCTTGACCGAGCTCGGGTGGAAGGCCGCCAAGGCGCAGGCCATGTCAATTCCAATTTGGCTCTGCGGATTAGTTTTCCAGCTCGTCGGCGCCTTCATCTCTGGTCGCGCAGGCTGGCGCTTCCCTTTTATTCTTCTCGCCATCCTCTGTGTACTAGTCGGTTGGATCATCAATATCGTGTATTCTGAAGGCAAAGGCGTCACGGCTGCCGTGCGCTACTTCAGTTTGTTCTGCATGAGTGCAGGTACTTTCATCCAGATGAGTCTGACGACTGCTTGGCTAGTCAATAATCTGCGCGGTCGGCCTAGCATCGCTGTTGGCACAGCCATCATTCTAGGTATTGGAAACTGCGCAAACTTCGTGGCCACCAACGTCTTCATCAAGAAAGAAGCGCCGCACTACCCTACGGCGTTCAGAACAGGTCTGGGACTCACTATTGCAGGTGCAGTCTTCTGCGTAATCTATGTCGGTATCCTCTGGAACCACAACCAGAAGCTGGCAAAGAAGAGGCGCGAGGTGGGCGGGGAGGACAATCAGATAGAGTATAGGTACCAGTACTGAGATGCAATTGCGTATAAACCTCCACAGAAGTGGAGTGGAAGGTCAACGAAGTTAAGATTAGCTTATGTGAGATCACACACAGACCGGGGAGCAAGGGGGCTCCTCCCTTCCTAGACCCGATCCACGAGTTCGGGTCATAGGACTAGGCTATTTCGGGAACATGTTACCAGTACATATTGGCCCCATATTGTATTTATTGCTACATGTTACCGATAAATAATGTGTGGTGGTATGTGATCTTCAATTCAATTTCTGTCCCGCCAACGTAATAGCTCCTGATATCCCAGCGCTGCCCCTAATGCTTCTTATTTGTTCTTTGACGGAGTGGCCTTGCATGTTCTTCACATAATTATAACGCTATTGTGTTTCCTTTGCTAGTAAGTTTAATTACACGAGTTGTAAAAGTTGTACAGTGTTCAGCTCCTTTTACATCAACTGGTTCCAATAATATACATTGCGTCTTCTCATTAGCCAAGTCCTACAATTAACTTCAAAAATCTAATCTGCACCGCTGACTCCTCAAAATTGAATTATTCGTACTCGTGAATAGATTTAACTTGGTTATATTATATATATATATATATATATGGGGAGTACAAGTCACTTTCGGCGTTTGTGACAATGAAGGCGATTTTTAGTACAATCGTCAATTGGCGACAGGCGTCCACGAAACCTTCAGTGTGGGTATCAAACATAAGTTTGTAACGTCGACGGGCAGGCAAATAGAAGAGATTGGCGCGCACATCAATTGCATCGGAGAGGGAGGCGTTTGCATGACACCAAAAGATGGGAAGTCATGTGCCAACGGGTGGGATCGTTCTAGGTCTGTGGATGGCGAGGCTGGTGAGCGTAGCTGGGACTTCGGGGTGATGACTGTAATGCGCCGTCACACATGCTTGGGGACAATTAAGCGCCAAGAAGGATGTAGAGTGAAGAGACAAGATAGGATATTAGATTACTAGGCTTTTAAACTAATTATAACTGGGTGCTATTAAGGCTCGGTTTACACTTCAAGCGTAGCATTACTTCGGTCCGTGTACAATGACTTGCTTCTCCTTCTTCAAGCCTTGTACAACGCTAATCGGAATCTTTAAGACGTCGGCAACAATATCTGCAGGAGTGAGTGCAAGCCACTGGGTCAAAGACACATCTGCGACACGCTCAGATTTGTAAATCTCGATGAAAGTCAGGTTTTGCGTTGCAGATGTATTTTCAATGTAGTGTCCTTTGACTAAGTCAGTATTGGCCGTCCCAACAAAGGAACATCACATGTGTATTGACTCACCAGAGTTATCGGGGAATACGGCTGTATCACCAGGCTTGAAGTTGAATGTGCGAGAATTGCCATTTCCTGTGAAGACCGTTGCGCGCGCCTCGCCCGAGTGGAAATATAGCCATTCCTCTGACTGTCATACATGTAAGTCGGTGCACTTCACAGGACTACCGGGGTAGGGTCAAGGGGCAGCTTACGGTAGGATGCCAATGCAACTCTCTCACACCCTTAGGCTCAATGACGACATATGTCGACGCAATCGTCTTGGCGATTGGGAAATTCGTGGAGTCAATTTTCCACCACTGGCCTCCACCACCAGGGGCCGGCTCAGGCTTGTGCTGAAAGGTTCGATAGACGTAGGATGCGGCACCTGTGAGCTCGCCATTTCCGCCGGTGATGGTGTGGTTCTTAGAGGGTTGGCCAGTAGTGGAATTGAGAATGTATGGGTTACGATCAGGGAGCTTGTCGAAGACTGATTCGGGGAGACCGAAGCTTTTTGCAAGAATGGATTTGGGGGTTTTGGCGAGCCAGTCGTCTAGATTGAAGGTTGTTCTGAAAAGAAAATATCTCAGTTAGAAAGAAAGGGGGAAATACATGAGGCGATCGTGATACATACCCAGCTCTGTCGAAATCCGCATCGTCAAATGCGAGAAGATATTCGTTTTCATCATCCAGGCCTTGTACTGTATGGGCCTGGCCCTTGGGGAAATACCAAATATCGCCGAAACCGAGTTCAGTCGTTTGATGACGGCCGTTTTCGTCTACAGCAGAAACGAGGACGCGACCAAAAAGTATTTGGCCCCACTCCGCCTACATATTAATTAGCTTTAATTGTATCTTGATCCAAGACGGGGCGGAAACTTACTACGCGATGCCAATGCAACTCACGAATTGCGCCTTTTTTAAGATGTTGCTGAGCAGCGGCAATGTCGTGACTAGCTGGGAGATCGTTGTCAACTTGTTCGCGTACCCAGCCACCAGGAAAAATCTTAGTTTTGGAATCGCCAAACCGCCATTTGAGGTTTGGCACAGTCCCGGAGTCGGTAGACTGTTCACCTAAATTCGATGGATTGGCAAGGTCGATTTGACGGTCGGTTCCACCTATATTGATCAGTTGATATTACCGGCGTTATGGCGTGAGTTTGAAGTACCTAAAATTGGTGCACCTTTGCCTTTACCATCAATCGGTTGACCTTTGGCAAATTCTGCGTCACGCTTCACGACGCCGGCGAGCGTTGATGACGCGAACAGCACACTGGCAGCGAGCGACTGGAGCTTCATGGTAAAACAGAAGTCAAGAGCGCAATTTTTCACTCTGCAGCTACATACAGCGAAGACCAGTCTTATTTATTCTTCTTTACGCCAGGATAAACGAAGCCAATGGCATCATTCTTCATCTCCACCGTACAATATCAGCCGTGTGCTCAAATGTAGCAGGTCGATCGTAACCCGCATATGGGCCTATCAACGACGATCGTCTATCTGCGGTCAGACACAAAAGCGTGTGGTTTGCACCATTTGGAACCAGAATCCTGGAGATGAGATGACAAGGTACTAGCACACTGTTCACTTAGCCCTGTGGCAGCTCGGCAAATAATTCTCACCCACCCTAGCTCTTCCCCGCTTCTTGATTCGCCGAACGCTCCTACATTACAGATTAGGCTACAAATACACTGTACCTGGACGGGAGGATCGGTATATCCCCCACGCTCGTAAACATTGGATGCTATGTCGCGATCCTTGGCTTCGTGGTGTCGATGTTGTAGATCCAAGCTTGAATGGGTGCGCTAGCATGCATGGGTCGATGGTGTCATTCGCGGGTTGGATTGCTCAACCCCCAAAGGCTTGGGCATGGCTACCACGCAATGAATTACCTTTCTCAGGAAAGACTATACTTCTCCCAGTAGGAGCAACGAGAAGAGTTTCTCGAAATCAAGAGTGCTCCAGCCCTTTTGAAATGTTTAGCCGTCTGCGTCGCTACGTGCGCCGCTAGAATTCAATCTTCGTCCCCTAGATATCAATGAGTCCATCAAGCTTGTTTGGCCGTCTCCTAGCGCATTTAGGAGGACTAAGTTGAGTGACAGCATGCTTTAGACCTATGGATACGATGATCCGAGATGCTCTAAAGCTAACCTTCAGCTTGTGCACATCGCATCCCAGTCAAAGTATACTTCGGGCTATGGTTTACCTTGTAATAGGATGGAAGAACAAATGAAAGGAAATTGTAGTGCCAGATTTGGTATTACTTCTCGCAAACCCGGTAACTGCCATGAGGCACTAATGCCATCTGCCGCACTCGCATACCTAAGCATGGTACGGCACCGGCGATCACCATGCTCTTGGCAATCTTCATTCCGCCGAGAACTAGGCTTGGAAAGCCTGAAATCTCCCGTAATGATCTCTAGGTGCTATAGCTACCTAGTGACGGTGCGATTCTCCTGTCGATCACTCAGTGAATTGGGCCTGTGTTCGATATACATCGTCAAGTTGAGGCTGAATGATACCATCTACGCCAGTGTGAGAACGAGGCGATAGATCGTAGTGGGAGGTGGAGAGCGACAGAGGACGGGACGGTAGGAAGAGAGACAGAGGCAGGCTGATGGAAATGAGGTGAAGCCTGTGAAGTATAAGTACGGCGACGAAAGCTGCGATTCAAAATCCAGCTCACCAATTTGCTCAAAGCCTCTCAGTAGCTCCACGGACTTTCGCTCTATACCTGTTCTAGATCAGTATTCGTTTAATCATGCTTTCCAACACTCTCCTGAGCGTGTTACTCGCTGGAACTGCAAGCGCAATTTCACTTCCACCTCTAATTCCTTCTATCCCAGGTACATACACCTCAATTCTGCTTACATTAGGTTGGAATTGACAATCCCTTAGGTGTAACCGAGCCTCTTTCGAAGAATGCTCCACCCCTACCAATCCTTCAGGTTCCAACTCCTCCTCTAGAGAGCCCACCCCATGAGGTGAACTCTCAGATTAGGCCTAAGAAGATTGGGTACTTTTGGACTGCAGCTGGTGACAACCAGCACAAGGATTTCCTTGCCACTTACTCCCTTGATGACGATACGTTTGGCACTCTAATTGCCATCACGGATGTGCCATCTAGTGGCAACTCACCTCACCATTTGGGACCCTCCCTTGATGGAAAGACACTTGTAGGCGGTGGGCTGTTGTCGCTGTTGAAGACGCAGGACACTGCATACTATTTTGACACCACCAACCCCTACCAACCCAAGTTCAAAAAGTCCAACCGAGCACTTCTCTCTTCCATCACCGATGAAATCCGTGCAAAGCCTGATGGTGGGTTCTTCATCACCTATATGGGATCGGCTGTAGGCACATCTCCAGGCCGTCTCGTTGAGACTGATGCCAACTTTAATATCATCCACGAGTGGCCTGAAGATGTGTCCTCCACGCTCAATATTCTCGGCGAGCAGTTCAGTCCTCACGGTCTGAGTATCGATTTCAAAAACAACATCATCCTGACTTCCGACTTTGTCGTCCCCGTCACCATTCTCAAGCCTGCTTCCATCAATGGCATCCAGAAAGCCAATACCCTTCGTCTGTGGGAGCTCGGCTCTCGCAAGATCATCTCAACGATCACCATCCCCAACGGCGCCGGAATTCAAGATGTCAAGTTCATCCCAGGCAACAAAGAATCTGCTGCTCTTGCCACGGCTGTTGGGCCTGGACAAGTCTGGATCATCTACCCGTTCCGCAAGAATGCGCAGGGTAAACAGGGTGTTGCCGAGCTGCTCTTTGACCTTGGCCCACGTGCGCGCGAAAACCTCGCCATCTACAGCGACATCACAGACGACGGCAAATTCGCCTACTTCACCTTGACACTCGGCAACCACGTTGCAGCGCTCGACATCAGCGACCTCAACAATATAAAGCGCCTCGACAACCCCGATGCAGACCAGGGCATCGTCGGACCGCATTATGTCAAGGTTAGTCCGGATAAGAAGAACCTACTTGTTACCGACTACTTTGTGCAGGCCGGCGATATCTCGATCGTCAATACTCCTGCGGATTTCAAGGCTCAGTGGATTGACATTCTTCCTGACGGCAGCTTGAGCTTCAACCGCAGCATTGATTTCTTGAAGGCGTTCCCTGAGCGTGGTGGTGCTTGGCCGCATAGCGCTGTCATTTTCGATCTCACGGATCCTAACAACCCGAAATACTATTAGACGATGGTAACTGTGATCATGGGCTGATGGCAGGATTGAGTTTGGACAAAGGAAGGAGAGTCAGCTGTGGTTGTATGGTAGAGCGCTTTGTGGATGTTTGCTTAAGTCGGCTTAACGCCAGTAATTCTGAGCATTTTCCTTAGTTCTTGGAATGTTTGTTATTTCCGACCTTGAAAATAAAGATATCCACAGTTGCTTCATGGATCTGCGCATTGTGCAAACGTGAAGTTAATTCTGTTCTGTGACGCGATGGACCGTGCAACCTTCCCAATATGGAATATTCCATCAAGCATCGATTACTGATGACGCTGCTGATGTTCAAGGTGACGCTTACCATTTGAGGCTTATGACCTCCTGTGAGCAACCACCAGTTTCATCATGCTCACATAAACCAAGAAAATATTCGGACAAGCTATAATAAATTTATTCAGAATGAATTAAATAGCAGTACTTAAAAATAAAGCGTGAAGCCGATATTTTGGTTGCACTAGGCAAACTACAACCAGTTCTTCAAAGGGAGTCCTACCAGTATTGTTCGAGGTAGCTAGCACCTGTAGCACTCCGCTAGAATCGAATAGTTCTACTTTATGAAAGGGCTCCAGTATTATTAGATAGATAATAGCCCTGCTTCAGGCCCTCAAAACAAAAATAAGAATGAATACGCAGTGCAATATCGCCCCGGAAACTCGGCTAATCCACGTCTCAAACGTCACGACTTCCGGGGTCCACGACATTCCACTCAACACCAATCCCATCCTCACATAACAATTGGGATCCAAAAAATGCTACGCGAGACAATGAAAGAAGTAGACATCCTCATCCTCGGCGCGGGCTGGACATCCACCTTCCTAATCCCGCAACTAAAAAGCGCAAACATAGCGCACGCCGCAACAACCACTACAGGCCGCGACAACACCATACCGTTCAAATTCGACGCCGGCTCCGGAGATGCAGAGCCATATAAACGGCTCCCTGCCGCCAAAACGGTGCTGGTGACTTTCCCTCTGACTGGACACGGGCAATCCAAGACCATAGTCGGGCTCTACAGAAGTGTCCACGGCGCCAGCAACAACTGGATCCAGCTCGGCGTCACCAGTATTTTCGACCAGTTGCCCCGTGATTGGAGTACGGATGACTCGCCCTACGACAAGGGCAATGACAGGGCTATAGCCGAAGACGAGTTGCTCGCGTTGGGCGGCTGCGTGTTGGATTTGTGCGGCTTGTATGGTGGGCAGCGGGTTCCTAGGGCGTGGCTGCCGCGGCTAGCGAAGAACAAGGATGATGTGAAGAAGAGAGGTGCGGTGCACTTTGTGCATGGGGAAGACGTGGCGCGTGCTATTGTTGCGACACATGAAAAGTTCTCAAAGGGAAAACGATGGATTATTACGGATATGCGGGTATACGATTGGTATGATTTGATTTTGAGTTTCAGCGCGTTGACGGAAAAGATAGACGAAGAGAAGGATTGCGAAGAAGACAGATTGCTGAGACTACAGTTTGCGAAATGGGTCGGGGAATTAATGGTCGAAGAAGATATACGTGCGTTGCCTCGTGAGATGAGTGTGTTGGGACGCAAGTTGGATGGCAGAGGGTTCTGGCGCTATCATGGTATTTGGCCCCGGCATAAGAGGTTAGCATAGATATGTCTGAAATACTTATAATATTTCACACAGTCGACTACTAAAAATAAATATATCAAGAAACTCAGTCTCATATGCTATATTCGAGCCTGAAATTTGTACCCTAGCCGATTGGTCACAGTATATTATCGCTTTTAGCATTCGCCAGCATACAACTTCGAGGTCAATATGCTTGGAGTCGGTATTCAGATTGAGCTAATGAAGATAATCGATGATTTACATCACATTCATCACTCTTCTCTCATCCTATCATTCCTCCACCACACGTTTCAAAAAAGCACAACAGCCAAAACATTTCCACCCGGGGTATCTCCTACATGCACTACACCACGCCTAACACACATCCAAAGAAAAAGAAGATTCGCAATGCACGTATGCGACACAACCCTAGCTACGCTATGCATATAAAAAAGACATAAAAAAGCTAATAATGCTAAGAAACAAATTTCACAGAAGAGGTATCATCCACCTAGGGCACGCTTTAAACTTCTATGTTCTCAAACGGATCCCGGTCGGGTGGGAGGCCACGATACATGACGTTGGCCCGGGAATCGAGGCGCGCATTTACACTTGTAATCCATACTCTGCTGGTGAATACGCTAGTGTGCTGGATCTCGTCCTTAGCGATGCCCAAATCGTCATGCGGGATCCAGACAGCAGGTTGGATTGCGCGGGATGCGGGGTGCTGGAAGCTTCTCTTAATAAGCTTTTGGCGGGCCTCGGGCTCGATATCGGCGAGCTCGTCATCGACGCTGTCGAAGAGGTTGACAGAGGGAAGTACCTGGGCTTCAATGTCGCGGATGGGGCGGGCCACGTCGTCGATTCCGGCTTTGAGGGTGTTGGCAATGGTGTCGAGGGGAGTCTTGTGCTTTGGCTTCTTGTGCGCGTGCGAATGTGATCGCGAACGAGAGTTTGAGCTTTTACGTGATTGTTGGGCCCAGTTGGACTGACGGCGAGTACGATCACGGGAGGCTGAGCGGCCATCTAGGGTCTTCATCTCATATGCGCCTGGGTCGTTAGAGCCTTGACGATTCTGCTCATCTAGATGGGCGAGCTCGCGCTCTTCTGCGGTCATTTTGGCATCGTCTTCTGCAGTAAGGGGTTGGTGCTCAGCATCTTCCTTCTCCCAACGGCTGGCTTGGGCGCGCTGGAATTCTGCATCGCGCTCGACCGCTTCATCCTCGAATGTTATTGGCAAATAAGTGAACAATGGTCCAAACGCGCGATTCAGTACAATCTGGTACAGAAGCGTGAAGCCTAGGGTCACAATCATGACAATAGCATGAGGAACACAGGCCCTATCTGATTGCAAGAAGAACAGGCCAATGAGACAGAGCTGAAGGCAGTATAGCCCAGTAAAAAGCTGGTTGACGGCTCGTGGAAAGATGAGACCATTCGTTTCAGCTTTGGAGTAACTGACATAGATCATCTGGTAGCGGTAGGTAAACCAGAATAGGCAGAAAGTGATTAACATCATGATCAGGATCAGCGGGGACACAACTGAGTAGATAATTCCTGTAGCAGTTAGTACGTGTCGATTAAGGTATGGAGGTTACTTACCAATCGCACCAAAGTTGGTGTACACAGGAATCATTGTACCCCAATTGATGCCAGGTCTACTGAGCACCCTAGATACCTTCTCGCGTGGCGTCGTGTCGAGGAAGCGGAGGAAAACGATGACCACCACAGCTCCAATCTGCAAAAGCGTTCCAGAACTGATACTGAGCGCCTGCAAAATCATGTAAGAGAAGAAATAATTGGCCGCCTTTGGCAAATTCTGCGCGAGAGTTTGTGGGGCACTGATCGGGTTGTTCACCAGTTCCTGGATGGCCGTCGTTATACCCGTGGAAATCGAAACGACCAAAAACAGCTGGACAAACACGAAAGTGAAGTAGAAGTTCTGGACAAGCAGTTCTCGCTCTCCCGCTGTGGTTGTACCGGTGAGCTCCGCTAGGAAGCGCAGTAGAATTGGCAGGACAGCGAAGAGGATGGCCAAAAACAGCGGAGGCAAGACACCCTGAACGAAGCTGATCGCCCAGACGGGAAGCTTTTCGAGCCACCTCAGCCAAGGAAACTCGTCAGTCAGAGTCTTGATTTGGGACAAAGCACCAGTGAATGAGACTGGAATACCCCAGAATATAACAAGTCCGATGATGAGGACAATCACCCCAAACAGACGGAGATATCGTTCCCACCATTTCATACTCAGGTTGTCCCAGAGTACATAATTGGGGTTAACTTCAATCGTTCGTGGAGTCATTTGCCGTGGAATGTGGTGGCTGACCGATTGACAGGCCATGTGCGCTGCGACTTGGTGGTTGAATTGAATGAAAGCCGAGTTCATTAGTGGAAATCGCTCCTCATGTGCTTGGTCGTCGGCGATTTCGGCGTTTAGGCGCGCCAGTTCCCTGCGGCAATAGTAGATTGTGTCTACCTTCCTGCCGATGAGTGGAAGTGATGGCCACCATGACTTTTTGAATAGTGGAATGCGCATTGTCTCTCTATCCTTTGGCTTGATGTACTTTCTCCATAAAGCGTTTTCGTCATCCTCAGCAAAAGCTTCATTATAAAGTCCGGTAGTGTCGTACTTGATTTTATCCTTGTCGGATTCCTTCAGCTCCATGATAGGCGCCTGACCTGGTTTGCGATAGGGTTGAGGACTTGCAAAGTCACCCTGCCCGAGGTATGCAGCCTTTATCTTCTGGAAAGGGTGAAATCCGGTGGTTTTAGGTGCTTTTTCGCTCTGCTCAGGGTCCTCCTCTGTGTTTTGTTTATCCATAATTGGCGAATCCGCGACATCCGATTCATATTTCTTCTCCTCTGGAGCTGCAAGTGGGGTGTAGGTGTCGGTACTAGTACCCCTAGGTCCGAATTCTGCCGATGTGGGCGAGGATACGGGCATTTCGTAGGAGCCATCGGCTTGCGAATACGCGGGACCTTGCTTGCGGTCACGAACGAGCGCACCCTTGAAGCCACCAAGCAACTTCTTGTTGAAACGATCCACACCCTGTCCCACGTCACGAAAACCCTCACCAACTGCATGAATACCCTGCCCGACAAAGGGAATAGGGAGCACTCCACGTTTACGGCTTGGTGAAGAAGATCGAGAAGATGATGAAGACGAAGATCCCGATTCAGGCTCCTCGAGGACCTGGTGTAGTTGTTGTTCGATTTCATGGGGGTTGCCTGCATCGGTGCCTGCCTCGTGAGTTTCCCCAGCAATTTGCGCATCGTGCAGTGCTTCATCCTGTTTCCGTTCTGCCTTGCTCTTCTTTTTATGGCCTTCCTTCTTTCTCCTAGCTTCCTCCATTTTTAGGTGCTTCTTGTTGCACTCTATAATGAGGTTTGTTTCGGCAGCCTCGAGAGCTCTCGCAATCTTGGTTCGCTTGTTGACTTTTTCCATTAGATCATCGTAGTTGCGGTTGATCCAGATGTCCTTGATACCACCAGGAAAGACATCATACAGAGCATCCAAAGCGGGGACGGTGAGCCACTTCCTAGGAATGCTCTGCACAAGAATCGTCGTGGCAGAGGCTCGTATTCGGTGCTCTGGCATAGTGAGGATGGTTTGCCTAAGACGTACGAATTTCCTTAACGCTGCGTAAAAGTTGAAGCAGCACCACACAACGACGAGGACAGCGAGGACCAAATGTGCCCACAGACGGTGATTCTTCTCTGGAACGCTGACGTTTGGCCATGCCAATGAGTCCAAGCCGGCAACGCCAGGCACATCGCCAGCACGATTTATAGGCAGGAGAATTGGCAGGATGACTAGGGCCATGGGTATGAATATGCGAAGCAGTAGCTGTAGGTACTGGAGGAAGAGATAGCCATCGACACCGGCAATGCGAATCAGCTCGCGGTCGCTGATGGTGAAGACGTTCTTGAAGGACTCGAAAGCGGTTACGGGGGCTGCTATGCGCCTTGCTTTGGGAACGAAGGCTGTTTTGTAGTAGCTAGGAGAGTCAGCATGTGTTGCGCGCTGAGGGTGATGAACATACTAGATCTTGTGGAACAGGCCCTGCCGCTCCGTTTCCTTGTCACGTTTGGACTGGATTTTGTGAAGCTTCCAGTTGCCGCTGAGAATGAGGAATATAAGCATTTGGGCGCCAAAGATGACGGCGCCAGTGGAGAGAGAGGCCGCGAAGTTCTCAATGCTTTGATTTTCTTTGCCCTGGGCGGAGCCCGCGCCCGTCGTCGGTGTGGACGACGGAGCTGGCTGCGTTTCGGACATGATGTGGTGTGTTGTGGGCGCAGTCACGGGTAGATAGATAGAGAGCAAGCTTCTACCAGTTTGCGGCCATTGAAGGACAATCGGGCAGCGCAACCGATTTTGGTGGGGATCAGAACGAAGAGCTATAGGGCAGTGAGGTTGAGAAAGAGCAGGTAGTTTAGAGGTGTTAGATAAAGCAGGGCATTGTTACTTGTTCGTGTAAACGGCCCGCTTTGAACGTGTTTCAACGCTTGAATTCAGGGCGCGTGTAGTGCCAAGACAAGCCAACTGCGTCATTGACAACCAATCGACCGACCAAGACGCCACTTGGTGCGCCAACGCTACGCCCAACAGCAAACGCTGGGGCCGGTTGGCGTGGCCTGTTGCTTGCATTGTGCGTCGTACCTCTGCTCTGTACACCTGAGCTGCAACCGCCTGTGCCCTCACACAAAATGAACCACTTCTCCGTGTATCGCAAGCTTTACATGTCTCAGATCTAGTACCACGGCCATGGGCGTGCAGGAATGGGTTGGTGCAAGGGCCCCAGGCCTATTGTATGCATGATATCATTGTGCGGCTGCGGGGAGTGCACCGTATCCGTTTTCCCGACTTGTCCAGCTCACGTGCCACTCTACTGCACACAAACATCCACCCTATCGCTGGTTGTGCAGTCGTAATAACAGGATTCGTCTCTGAGAAGCATTCTTATTTTGGCCAAGGCAGAACATCGGCTTTGTATGATTATTTCCCTCCAATGATATGCGCTCCATACACAGTGTGTGTGCCTCGCCACTCCTTTGCTCAGCCATGCTCTTGCCAAACCCTCATCAGGTGTGCTTTCGATAAGCACGAGATAAGTTAAGCCGTGCGAGCAATGGGTATCTATTGCTTATGGGACTCTACTACTTTGCTAGCCCACCTTGTGTGGCTATGCATGGAATCGTCGAAGCGAGCAGTGCGAGAAGTCCGCCCCGCCAGGCATACTCCTGGTCTCAGCAGCCAATCAGTGCTCAGATGAACAAAGACCAAAAACCTCAGCTTCTCGAAACTTGCCTATCTGGGTAATGGAATTACCAGTAATTCTCGAGAGTGCATGTAAGATATATATCGGTGGAGGCGTATCGTGAATACTTAAGTCAACTCATATCCTCACTTGTTGGTTCATCTCATCATACCACAAGACCGATATCAGCATCGCTATCAACATGTCAACAGCAATCGCTTTACAGGAGATGCCATCCTCTCCAGAACATCATGGAACCAACACCGTGCGCCATCGCGCCGTCTCCAAAACTACTACCCACTCTAACAAATCGTCCCCTGAGAATGACCCATGGCTCAAGGAACCTCACGACCTCGAATCCTCGAAACTACCCCTCGAATCACGCTCCCTCAATCCAACAGCCACCTATTGGATTTCACCCCACGGCCTACTCACCAAGAAGATCACCATCCTCGATCTAACGAAAGACATGGACGTACCATACACTGGCATGTCAAACGAATACAAGGCAGCTGTCAAGCGGACATTGAAGGACCACTCCTTCACGCCAGCCATGATAGTTCATCGCTCCAGCTGGCTAGGTCTGAAGAACAACATCACAGACGATCAAGATAATCACCTCGCCCACTGGTCGCATCCATGGCATTCTGGCGGCGAAGCAGTCCTCACGTTCCCAGAGGGCTCCCCACTCTCGGAGCATCCAATCAGCCTACGGAACAAGAGATGGGGTCTGCGCGCCGAGACATTCACGCTCAACTCGCAGCCGTATTTATGGGAGATGGACAGCTTTTTCCATTCGACGAACATGACGCTGTATCGGGTGACAGGAAATGGCGATACTCAAAAGAAGATTGAGGTCGCGAAGTATGCACAAAAGACGTGGGGTGCTTTTGTCACGGGCGGGACGCTCGTGGTAGATGAGAAGGAATTGAATGGATTTGTGGCGTGCTTGACGCTAGTTGTTGTGTTGAAGAAGAAGCGACAGAGAGCTGCGGAGCGACGCCATGGGGGAGACTGAGCGGCGGTTGATGAAATGGCTAGATAGGCGTTGGGGCGTTAATGTTAGCTTTCATATACCCACTTACCAAACTAGATTGTCAAGAATATCAACGCTTGTTGCCGAAAACAGTCAAGTGTCCAAGCGAAGTCACGACTTGACGCGTTCTGCCCAGAACACACTAAGACCCCGCGTAACACCAAAGATAACCACCGACTCTCGAACCCTAAATCATGACTCCACTTACCTAAGCCCGCTAGACGCTGCTTCACAATGTCCAAACAAGGTACGGTCGTCGAGCAAAAGTTGCTCTTCCTCCAATCGCGAAAACAACTACTATCCCGCGGAATCCCACCCTCCGAACGCCTCCGCACCATCGCCTCAGACGGCGGCATAGAACTCAGCGTCCTAAAAGGCGTGCTGGACAAAGGCATTTCTTGCCAATCCCAAAATACCAATTATACAATTTAACATGTCCGCGCAGTAAACCGCGAGCTCAAACAACACTCGCGCAAAGTCTACTCACGCCAAATAATCGAGCACATCGTCGAGCAAATCGACGCCTTGTACTGGTCCTCCGGCACGCGCACCGACGACATCGACGCCGACACCGATATCGACATCGCCGACGATGCGCACACCGTATCACACGGCGACGACCTCACAGCCGACGAACACATCGCTCAATTACCCGCGCACTGGGACACCTCGGCGGATGCTGCGCTGTCGCCCGGCGTGTCGCAGGACGACTACCTCGGTTCGCTCGCGCGGCTGCAGGACCTGGCTGCGCGTCGGCAGACGCTGCAGAACAAGCTGAATATGTATCGCACGCTGGCGGCGTTGCTAGAGCCGTATCGTGCGCCGAAGGAGAATGTACAGCCAAATTTGGTGTGGGAGGAGGCACCGCTCGCGCTGGAGTTGGTCAAGATGCGCACGTTGGCGGTTAGAGTTACGGGCAAAGTTGAGGAGCGGTTTGGCGATGTACAGGTTCCATCTACGGCGGAGGAAGAGGAGGAGATTGATGTAGGGGGGTTAGGGGGTGAGGGGAAGAGGAAGGTGGATAGGGTGCTTGATTCTTGGTGAAGAGAAAGAATGGATCAACCCGGAAGATTGGATATGGAGACTTCAGGGATCAAGATGGGGTATGGTACCGCACTTGAATGAGGGTATTGCGAATATCAGGGGAGAGAGGAGCTCGACGGCCGCCTTCCCCAAGGCTGACATAGTGCACATCGCTGGCCTTGCTGGCAGAGAAAAGTGGACGGAAGAACACAAGCAAAGAAAAGCCGCAGGACCAGAGCCAGCCTACGGACGATGGTGGTTCTCCGGTAAGGCACTTATGGCCTGTTATCAGTCTCGTAACTGGCTTGGCACTTGAAGACTACCCTATTGCAGAAGTTGTAGTGTCCACGTTGTGGTGTCCGTTTGCACTGCAACTTTAGCGCAGGAGGGTCGTCCTCAGTCTCAGATTACTATGCATTATTGGACAGGCAATATGAACCCTACCCAGGACCGGTGAACCCTACCCAGGACCGGTGAACCCACCGCCCAGAATTCTAAGGCTCCGTCCTAACAATAACGTAGAAGAGCGCATGTTATCAATGCTTCGTACTATTGGACGAATGAAACAAATCCTGGAACTAGTTAAGCACCTACCACCGGGTTGCACTGCAACTTTAGTGTAGAAGAGCCATCCTCAGTCTTAGATTACTATGTATTATTGGGCAGGCGGAATGGGGTCTATCTAGGACTGGTGGATCTAGCATCGGAAGTAGGCTTGCAGCTTTGTACTGCAACCTTAGCGTAGGGGAGCCGTTCCTCGTTGCTGAATCAGGCCGTACGATTGGATGGGTTAAAAAAAAAAAAGAGCCCTAGATCCGGTGAACACACCGTTTAACTCGGGGCCAACGTGCTGAAAGTGAAGCTGGAGTGGAGCCTCTTACGCGGTCCGCAGCATCAAACGAGTTTATATCATAGGACAGGTAAAAACAACCCCTAGATCCGGTGAACATACCGCTATTCCTTCGGACTCTCACATCACTGGCCGCCGCATATTTGCACTGCAATTGTAGTGTAAAAGACTAGTCTTCTCCCTTGACCGGCGAGTACACATAGTAAGCCACCGGCCTACGCTTATGTAGGGATCTAGCACTGCAATTCTAGCGTACAAGACCCATGCCTCCCGCCCCTTCAGCCTTCCCAAAAACATCACATCAAAGCACACGAGCTCACTAAAACAAATTCAATTCATTCACTTAGCGCACCTACACACATACACTTCGCCCCTAAAACTCCCCCACCCCACACCCAAACCCAAAGTAAACCATTCATTACAAGCGCCCAACCGAACCTCCTTCGCCGTAAGTACTAGCCTTCAGAACCAGTGATACTATGCTCTTCCTGGGGTATAAGCCCTCGTCCGCCGTGCAAATCCGAATGACAAAAAGAAAACAAACGCCACAAATGTGAGGGGGGGAAGATAATTGGGTGCAAGCGTGGAGAGGTTGTGTGGTTAAGATAGGTCTTGGAGCTTGGAGCAGGCCCAGCTTTGTTTATCGTTGGTGGTGGTGCTCAAGAGGCTGGCCTTGGTTTCTAGCTTGCAGCGGACGCGGAGAGCATTCTTTCTAGCTCGCAGCATGAGTGTTGATGTGCGGATTGGTGCGGTGACTTTTCGGACGCCTGACCATGCTGCGTCTGGGACTTGCTTGACGGCATCGATCGGAGTGTTGAGTTGGCGAGAAACTACTCTCTGCGGATAGCGGAGGTAAGATGCGACTTCTTGGCCGAGTTCCTTGTTCCAGAGACGATTGGTGTCGACATGAGGCATGCTCATAAGAAGCTCATGTGCCGCCGCGGTTGAGACGTTCAGGAGGTTGCGTTGCGTGTTGATAATGTTCGACCTTGTCCTCTCGAGAAATTGAACAAGCACTGTCTTGTTGTGGCCTAGTGCAACTTCAAAGGATTGCTTGAGTAGAGGCTTGGAGTAACTCGCAATGCTGACATTGAATGCTCCGAATGGATGTTCTTGCTCGAGATCGACGATATAGATACCGCTAATAGTCCGATTGTAACGTATAGGGACTACCTTCGAGTCACGGGATACTTCAATTTGAAGTTGAGGCTTCTTACGAGAATTGAGTAGCTCTTTGTGAGGGACGAGTATGAACTGATGATCGGAGTCTGTTTGTATCTCGAAGTGCACACGCTTCTCCAGCTTCTTCTTTACCTGTTTCGGAGACTTGACTTGAGGCGGAACAACGGTAAGATCTCGGGGCGTAGGTACGATAGAGGGAGGAGAAGAGATGGAAAAAGCTGATGTAGGCGTCACCGTAGGTAGGCCAGGAGAAGTGCACAAGTCGTCGAGGGGTGCGGCATGCACTGGTCCAGCCTCTATGCTTACACCTCTACCAAAAGGCACAGGCAGTGCACCAGGGTTGTCAAGGTAAAGCTTGGCCAATGCAGTCAGTACCATCAAAAGGGTTAGCATCTTTGCTTGAGCAGTCCATGCCGCCCGTAATCGCTTTGTGAATGGCTTCCACATGCTCCCAGCTGGCACGGTGCGTGAAGTCTTGTCGGCCGATGCCAGCATGTGGGGACTGATCAGTGCCAAATGGCGATTGATCTGAGACGGCTCTAGGTCATTGAATGTGTAATGGTCAATATGAAGCACCTCTTTCAATACATAGTCGGCGTCGGAGTCATCGCGGCCTTCCATGCATACACTTAAACTCCTTGAGTCGTATGATGGGGCTCCATGGCCGTACTGCCGGATTGAGGTCATATCTAGGCATGGCACCTTCTCACGAATGAAGACTTCACGAGCTGAAGCGTGCCCCTGTGCGTCAGCAGACTGGGGAATCGAAGGATGGCAAAATACGACGAGGTCAGGCTGAAGACCGCTCAGAGATGTGATCTGTTTGCCGTTGTCGAGTGTCATGGCAACACGGGCGGGCTCATTCTTCTTAGACAAGGTCTGAATGTCGGTACAGCGATATACGTGCATGACGGGGCCATAGGGTTCTAGTTGGCCTTGCACCATGATTGACCTAGAGGTGCTTGGGCAAGCAGTGAGTGCAGCACTGATCTTTGCAGTAATGACATCTTCGACCCATTTCTCGGGCATACCAATGTAGAGGATCCGGTACGATTCTGGTGTGGGAATCGACTCTTGTGACAAGGCGGCTTTGACAACGAGCCTTACCTTTGAGCAGCCATACTGACCAAACACCGGATACAGAACACCCGTCTCGTCTGGGAAGCTTCTGATGACCTTGGAAGCACGAATTATTCCAGACTCCTCGGCAGGCTGCTCGTTCAGCCCTATCTTGCGGGTGGCCTCACTGTATGCCGGCACCTCTGTCAGCGTGCTCTCGCCGGTGCTGTGTATGGAGCGCGAGTCGTGCTGCTGGTCTGAAGCATCAGCGTGGAAGGAAGCGTTGCTGTGGTGCAATTCGTGGTCAGTGCCGTAGTCAACATCGTCATCGTCGCTGAACTGCGAGGTCTCGCCCGGGGTGGCGTCTTCGGTGGAAGCCAGCGACTCGGTGTGTGCCTCGTCGTCCGAAGTCTCGAGCAGGCTGTCGCCGAGAAACTCGAAGGTGCTATCGTCCAGAGCGCTGCCAAACTCTTCTGGCAAGCGCCTCGACGTCGATCTCATGATTAGGGAGTCAAGATCAAGCGGCTCGAGCGAGTGGCTGATCTGGACGGGCGGGTACTCGAGGTCTTGCTCGGAATTGATGCTGCTTGAAGACATGTTAGTCCAAATCCATGAAATTCGGAATCTGTCAAGAAAGGCAGCGGCGTGCAGTTGAGGGGCAAGAAGAAGTCCGAGAGAGAGAGAGCACGGGGAAGTGGTGCGGGACGTTGCCTAGGCTAGCGCGGCGCGTGTTCCAGCAGCCTAAGGGTGATGCAAGCGGGGCAGCACTTGAGTTAGACACGTACGATTTGCAACGCCGGAAGGTGAAGGTAGAGCAGATTGCTGCCCAAGAGGATGTTGGTGAAAAGAAGTGTTGTGCTGGCCTGCGTTGACGTAACAGTGGTGACTTGTCGTGCTCAGTGGAAGGGCGAGCTGCTTATGGTGCCAATGAGGGGCCAATGATGTCCAGATACCCCACCTGCAGCTAGCCTATCCAACTGGACACTGATTAGATTGTGCATGGCCAACTGTGAGAGTGATCATCTGAAACGCTACAGCATTATTCCACGGCAACATGGCCGCACTATGTGTATGTGGCGTGGCTGCCTTGGTCTGACTCAAATGTACAAACTATAATTATCCCTCATTATGCACCCACCCCAAACGCCAAGTGAACCCATACAACACAACCATCCACGCCAGGCTGAAGGGTATATATGCTCTGGCACCATGCTCGCTAAGAATTTGTACAGAATTATGCAGAGAATGCAATCATAGTCCTCGTAGCCCGGGTGACGCCCAGCCGCCGGCTGCCTCGACCCACTGTGCAAGGCAAGACCCGTCCTTGCCTTCAACATCTACAATATCTTGATCGCATTTACATCGACATCCGACGCCATTTTCTCTGACTGGGTCTGGTGTGGCCCAGTATCTGGCTTCTTCGAGGCGTTCCTTTTCGTCCAAGGTTGTCATTTCTAGATACAGCTCCCGGGGTAACTGGCGTGCGGGGGCATTGGCTGGGCAATGCTGGATAGTGGTATGTCGATACCCAAAGTCACGGAAGTAGTGGATATCTCCGGGCCCAAGGAGCGTGCCAGCCGCAAGCGAATGGATCGGTGCATCTCCCCAACGTTCTGTCCAGAAGCCACCGCTGCGATCCATCATCTCGAAGAAGTCGTTGTACTCTTGGCTTCGAAACCAGTCGAGCCTAGCAATCTCGAAATTGCTCCAGAAGTGACACATGTTGTATGATTCGCCTTCCATATTCTCTGGGTCGATTTCTGGCAACTCTGCCATAGTCGGCTCCTCGTGTTTCACTCGTGGTTGAGCCTTCTTAGCCATCGGACTAGGACTGGGACTAGGAAACTCATTCTCGTCTTCTTCCCCCGGCTTCTCTACAAACATCTCCCATAGACCTCTCGACGTGATATTGTTCATCCTCCTGTAAGCGGATGCATACCGCCAGATGTTTGGGACCGTCTCTCGCAGTTCCTTGACAGCAATGGTGAAGCCGTAGGTCTTGTTGTGACGCTCCATGTGAATGAATGGATCATAGGTGATGTCGCAAAAGTACTTGATATCTGGCTCGAGACGCCAGTACCAGTCGTACTTTCGCAGTAGCTCGTGGTGATAGAACTTTCCGGAGTAGAAGCGACACATATGGTGATAGCTCTCCATGCCGCCGTACATGATAGCCTCATCGCCTTGCTTTGCAATGGCTTCCTTCGCAACCGCAGGATCTACCCAGTCAGGGAAGCCCCAATCTTCGGCAGATATCTGTCCCCATTCAACCGCTCCGCTTGTATAATTCAACACAGTATCCTTAAAAGTCTGATTGAACTTCCCGTCGTTGAGAAAGACATAGGGGTAGTGAAACCACTGATTGAAATGCCTTTCAATTGACTTGATTGATCGGATCACACCCTCCAACTCCTTGTTCCTCGCGAGGACTACGAAGGCGGCATTCGCTCGAGGCGCGTTGACTTGGGGTTCGAGGCACCCTACGGCGAATGGCTTATCATGAAGTTCGCTGATCTTCCTACGTAGGTATCAGCATCCACTACCACTTTGACTGATCTACACCGTGAAATCGTACCGTATAGACGGGGGTGTACCAGCGGGCATTTTCATCAAGCCATCAGGGTCAGGCGTTCGAGCAAAAAGCACCAGAATCAGAACTATTACAAGGCATGGGAACAGGAGGACGAGGCCAATTGGTATTGAGATGGCCGAGTCCCCGCTCAATCGTACCCGGCGGCTGAAGAAACCTTCTTGTGGGTTGGCTTTTACTGCGTGACGCGGCGCTTTTACTGTTTTCTCTTCGACGCCCTTTGTGGAAGGTATTCTCCTAGTAACATCTTGGGAACCCGCCATTGCTGTGGTTTGCGCGGGTAAAACAACGCAAGTTTCCAGCCCCAAGTTCTCTCCCTTCCAACTTCAGGCCAGAAGAGTATGTGTGTAAAACAGCGAAAATATGCGGGGCGATCGAGGGCAACGAAGCGTCGCAGACACCGGGGGTACCGTCGAAGTAGACCGGGTGGTGGCGATTTGAAACACCCTACAGACGCGATGCCGACGTATTGCTAGGTCGCTGATGGACTTCACCACATAACGCCACGGGAGCAATCCATTATCTGTCTGCGATATTGTGTGGTGGTGCTGGGCTTGCCACTAGTCAATGGTGAAGAAGATCGTTCGTGGATAGACTGGAAGAAATGCGATTGCCAAGAACAATCTCAGGAGGCAGCTACGGCTGGCCGTTGCGCGATAAGTCCTTCCGGATCGCGATCGCACGCATCATGGGGCCTCGACAACAATTGTGTCTATCGGTCCATCGATATCCGACCCGTGGTGGAGAGTGACACCTTGCGTCATCGGGATTGTCGTTGTCAAGGGCACCTGCATTGCAGAGCCGCACGATCTCCCGGCAAATCCCCGACCTAGCGTGTGCAACCTTGACATCCAGTCTACCATCACATGTCCGAATACAGAGATTCTCATATTGACATTCTACAAGATGAGTTTCAAAGCGAAAGATCTCCATTTTGGTAGGTAGTGGCACGTATCTCTAGCCAAACATCCACTCACAGCCTTCAGACAATGAACAGCCAGCCTTCCTACGTCGACTGCGAGGAGAACTCTCAGGCGGAAATTCGACGCGTCATGAACAGCCCATAGCAAGAAACAAGAGAATGGAAAAGGAGGATGAAGACGATGCACCAACCTACGTCTTGGAAGACTCGAATCAATCCTTGACGAAAGAAGAGTACGAGGCGTTTGTGACAGGGAAGAAGCCCGAAAATGAGCAAAACTCCGAAAGCAACGATGCAAGCAAAGAAGCTATCACAGAATCTGAACCAAAATTAAAAGATAATATTGCCGAAGTGGGTTCTGTATCGAAGAAAAGAAAAGTAGCAAAGATTATCGGCGATGAGAAAGAGGAGAGTAAAGAACCTAAGACATCAGAAACTAAAGTTAACAAGAAATCAAAGAAGAAGACGAAAGCTGTAAAGCTCACGTTTGGAGACGAAGGGTGAGGAACTCTTACCGACGCAAACCTATCTTGGCCCTCATGACTCTTCCTTGCTAAAATTGAAGTGTTAGCCTGTGGTATGACCAATGAATGCACCAGCAATATGTCAAGCTATTAGGGATGTGGGGGCAATACGCGCCTTTTCTACACTAAAGTTGCGGTGCAAGTGAAGCAACATGTCTGCCACACCGGCATCATAAAACTAAAATAACCCTTACTACAACTCCATAGCTATCAACAACTATGACTTAGTATAATAACCTAGCATTATAACTCTCTATATCATTCACTACCCTACCACCCAATCCCTCTACTAAAAATACATATACGCGAGCATGGTGTTGAGGGCAGAGGGGACTGATCTTGTACGCTAAAATTGCAGCGCTACTATGTGGCCACCTGTCAGATTTGCGGTACTTTTGATGACCGTAATCTGGATGGGTTTGGATCGACGATTGATGAATTTGATTGAACTGATGGATTGTAAAGACTGATTGAATTGAGAGTCAAAAAGTGGATTGATTGATTGCTGCCTTCGCACTCCTCTAAATATCCTCGAGTTTCTCAGCTGCTGATACCTCTGCGATGGCGGAGCCTCGGTCAGGGCGAGCCTCTGTTGAGGTTGAGCGTCTGCAATGGTTGGGCCTTTGAGTCCTTTGAGCTTCTGCAAGGGATGCGCCGGTTCGTGAGTCGGCGCCCACCTCGGCTGAGTCCAGATGCACCAAGACTCCACTGATTTGCTGGCCCAGCTGCTGGCGCGATGCTGGAGTCGATTCTCACAAAGGTTGAGGTTGCTCGCCGAGCTCTTGGCGCGCGCTGGTGCACACGCGATATCGATCGCCATCTGGATCGCCACCAACGTCACCTCATCAACGTCAACTCAACGTCAACTCATCAACGCGAGCCTACGAGCCAGCTCATGAGCCGGCTCGTGCTTGAGCTCGTGCGTGTGCGTATGGGCCAGAGCGTAATTCTGCCAGCAGCTTATTGCAGCCGGCTCGTCGCTGGACTGATGGTCCAATCTGACACCACCGTGCAAGACCAGTCCCCCTACGGAGGAGCCTTTCAAAAGTCCGTTCCCACCGCCTCCGGGAATAAGCCACATGCGCCACAATCTCAATTCAGCTAACTGCTGACGTGGCCTCAAATGCTCAACCTTATTCCTATCTGTTGCTCAATTTTTCTCTACACAATGCCTTATGATATAGCTACTCGCGCGTTAATCGTTGCTTTGAAGGCTTCTGGTAAGCCAAACAATGAGATTACATTTGTGACAGGTGTCGGCAAACGGACGATCAACTTGATATACGCGTGAGCAATTCAACGTGGCTTTGACCCTGGTGAGCGCCTACCCAAGCTATCAAACGAGCATCTTGAGGACGGCTATCGTTCTGGACGGCCATCAAAGCAAGATCAGGTCACAGAAAGAATTATCAAGGCTGTACGCTACGACCGCTATGGTAGAGAGAAGCCTTGTGCTGACCTTGCTGGCGAACTCAGTTAAGATGGTATCCAAATATCAGCTGCAACGGTATGGCGAGTCTTACGGAAGGCAGGATTCAAGAAGACAAAGCCAACGAGGAAGCCTGGGTTGACGAAGAAGATGAAGAAAGAACGGCTTGAGTGGTGTCTCTTACATAAGGACTGGAAGAATGTTATTTGGTCTGATGAAACATCTGTTGTCCTTCTCTACAGACGTGGTGGATACAGAATTTGGAGAAAGGCAGATAAAGCCTTTGTCCGTAGCTGTATTCGTGAGAGGTGGAAAGGCTATTCTAAATTTATGTTTTGGGGGTGCTTCACGTACGATAAGAAGGGCCCATGTCACTGTTAGATGCTAGAGACAAACATGGAGAAAGAGACTGCTTCTCTCTATATCGAGGAACTAAACTAGGAGCTTAAGCCTTTGATAAAGGAACAATGGGAGCTTGAGAATAATATACATCGTCTTAGTTTATAGAATAAGCTAGGTCGAAAGCCTCAATAGAAGTAGAATACAACAAATAGGAAGCTCAAACGAGGCAAAGGCTTATGGATTGACTAGTATCGTTACTAGACAGTCATTCTCCTCCCTAAGTTATTCCCTTTTGCCAAAGAGTGTACAACTAAACGGCCTAGAACAATTGTTTAAGAAGATAAAGCACCTTCTTATGATTACTATATTTAACGATATATATATAACCAACACAAGGTCTAGAAGCTCCTTTAGAGTGGCAACTTACCTAATCTCAATGCTATTAAGCCTTGTTGGCTATGGATGAAGCGAAATACTACAAAGAAGGGGGCACCAAAGAATAGGGCTGAGGCAATCCGTGTCTAGGAGAAGTGTTGGAAAGACCTGCCTCAAGACAAAATACAAGCTTGGATTGAGCGTATTCCTGTACATATTCAGAAGATTATTAAGCTAGAAGGTGGGAATGAGTACAAGGAAGGGAGGAATGCTGGTAGATATTGGGGAGGTAACTGAATTGAGATTGTGGCGCATGTAGCTTATTCTCGGAGGGAACGGACTTTTGAAAGGCTCCTCCGTACCCTGCCCTCGATCCCAAACCTCAGCCTGCCTACCTAGGTCCCTACCAAAACCCCACCCCTTCACCATATTTCTGTATATATTTCTCTGTGAGGGTCTCCAAAGGTAAATAGGGTAGAAAATAATATGGCGGGTTTCAACGTTGCGTTATGTGACTGGTTGTAATAAGTCGAGGCTTGTTATCTTTGGAAGCTGGACGATGTTTGGAAGGACTAAAGCTCATAGATTCTTGCACTGCTACAGAACGAGGCTACACTAACTAGTACATTAATCGTCTCAACCTATCACAGCTAGTCACACAACATCACAACCACCTTCATCACACAAAAATGCACACAGCTAGCATCAAAACTCTCCATATCATCACTACTACGCACCTAAACTCCACCCCCCCCCCAAAAAAAAAAATCTACACGAAGAACCACACACATCCATCCAAGCCCAGGCACACAAACAAAGTAGCAATCTGAGGGGGTATCTGAACCCACTCACAAAAAAACCCCGAGCTCAAAGACAGAAGAAGAAATAGCAACACAGCCCAGGGCACCAAAAAAAACATGCAAGGTGGCGCGGGGCGGCGGTATTACGAGGGAATATTGGAGGAAAGGGGGCATTATTGGGAGGTTGGGTCGGGGTATATGCAGGAAGGGGGCTCGTGCAGTCGTGAGAAGGTTTACTTGCCGCCAGCGGGAAGCTTGACGTTGTTGGATAGCCACGCCTATTGTTGTTAGATACGCGGGTCTAGGTGGGGAAAGGGGACGTACGAGGCCTTCGAAGATGCCCTCGCCGGTGGTGGCGCAGCTGGGTTCTACTTTCCAGACGTGGTCTTTTGCGATTTTGTCGAGTTGGAGGCGGTCTGAGACTTCTTTGGGGC
Organism: Ophiosphaerella narmari; assembly: GCA_028456235.1. Taxonomy (NCBI): domain Eukaryota; kingdom Fungi; phylum Ascomycota; class Dothideomycetes; order Pleosporales; family Phaeosphaeriaceae; genus Ophiosphaerella; species Ophiosphaerella narmari. The sequence continues at coordinate 756,123 of JALNQA010000001.1, read as the reverse complement.
GCATGGCTGTTGCGGTTAGCATCTTGCAGACAATGAATATGGTGTGTCACGCACCTCCAGCGAGATCCTGCTTGTTGGCGAAGACAAGCAGCAGCGCGTCTTTCATTTCTCGGTCTTGGATGATGCGCGTGAGTTCTGTCCGCGCCTCATCGATGCGGTCGCGGTCGTTGGAGTCAATGACGAATATCAGGCCCTGGGTTCCTGGGAGCTGGTCAGTTGTGTGCTCGCCATGCCGTGTGCGACGAGAGGACCGGGCGGGAGAGCGGTCGCCAGTGCATGCATGCACGTGCGTGTCGCCTACCCGGAACAGAGCCGTCGCGACCCAACAACATACCAGAGAAGTAGTGTCGCCACAGCGGGCGGATCTTGTCCTGGCCGCCGACGTCCCAGACGTTGAATTTGGTGTTCTTGTACGTGACGGTCTCGACGTTGAAGCCGACGGTGGGGATGGTGGTGACGTCCTGGTCGAGTTTGAGCTTGTAGAGGATGGCTGTGGAGGGAGCGGTTAGTCGAGTGTTGCTGTGGGCATGCTTCGCAGCTGCGGCGTACTGGTCTTTCCTGCGGCGTCTAGGCCCAGCATCAGGAGCCGCATCTCCTTGGATCCGAAGATCTTGTTCATCATCTTTGATATTGACGCGCCCATGGTGTCTGTGGGGGTGGATACGCGCTCAATGGCCGGGTTGAGGGCTGGCGTGGTGGTGGACAGCAGACAGCTTAGCTCCTGGTAGTGGCGCGCGAGGCGGTTGCTGGGCAGGAAGGTCGGCCGCGGAGAGACAAGGCAGGTCAGGCGGGCGAGAGACTGGACGCAGAGAAGAGCAGAGCAGAGCAGAGTTACGACTGGGACCACAGACTCTCTTGCTCGGAGCTTTTTGTGGGCGGAGTGGATGGGCTGGCGCTGGCAACTGGAATTTCAGTTGTCGGCAGCTAAGGGTGAAACAACCTTGTCCGTCATCAGATCGGCAGCCAACCGGTTCGTGTCCACCAACCCCCGGAGCCTTCGCTTGACAGGAGCCCTCCACAAACCTCACAGTCTCGTCCATGGCGAGTGCGAGGGGAAAAGGGGCGCTGCAGCGCGTCTTATTTGCTCGATTGGCTGCAAGATGAAGAGAAGGAGTCGTGCAGCTGCAAGCACATGCACCTCTGCTGCACCCGTCCTGTAACTAACGCCGTAGTGCACTGGAGCGCCGTCCCACGTCTGCCACGGATACGCACACAATCTAATTCATGCAGGTACACGGAGCTACTCCTGAGCGTTAAGGCCCTTTGTTCGCGCAACTAGCAAACCGTTGACCGCCACCGATCCTCCTATTCTTCTTAGCATCATACCAAGCTATCTGCTGCGTAGCAGTACGAGCGCCATCACGCTGTCGTCCATGTCTGCCTGCCGTTAGTCCATCTGGCCTGCATCACCAATGTTGATTGCGCGCTACATTCCTGACTCGTCAAAGGCACCACTCGTCATATCTCACGTCGCAGAAAGATAGCAGCGATGCATTTTCGTGTTCCAGATCCTTCATCGTACATGATTCAAAACCCATCGTCAATCCCCCTCTTCGTTTCCTCGCCTAACCGCTCCTTATTTACATCCCACCACCACTCGTGACTCTCTTGGCTGCATGCACCGGCTTTCTCGTCCCATGGCTTCGGGCTCAGAATGTAGTGCACATTCTTTACCTCTTCGTCCCGCCAGATCTGCGCATGTACGCCTTCCGTCCTCAGCGTCTTGAGCGCATTATATGTGTACGGCAGCGCAACCCAGCGCCCACGAAACACATCGCCGAGCAATGACTGATCGGCAAAATCGTAGTCCATGGCGGACGGATCGGAGAGTTTAGCGAGAATCAGGTCGTATACCGCGGCCGAAGGATTCACGACCTGCAGGCCGCCGTTGGGCATGCCGAGGCCAAAATCGGGCGCCGCACCCTCGCGCTGCGCCTTATCCGGGCTGTCGTGCTGCGACGTGAATGCGCAGTTCTCGGGAATCCAGTCCTTGGGGTAGTGTGGTTTCTTCAGCGGGTTGCACACGCACGCGTGGCTCGCGGCGAATACGCGGTCCCCTTTGCCTGCGGCGCTGGGGGCATCGAGTTCGAGTTCCATGAGCTCGTCCATGTTCTTCAGCACTAGCATGTCGCTATCTAGTTGCACAACGCGGTCATATTCCTCGAGCGAAAAGGGCGTCAATTTGCTCCAGCAGTCGTAGAAGCGCGGATCGTTAGAATAGTCCTTATCAATGGTGGGCAGCAGATATTTGACATGTTGCTTCGGTATGCCACGCTCATCGAGCGCTTTATGTCCTTCAGGCGGGAACGCATCGGTGTAGAGCGCAACGAGGGGGTACTTGGTGCCGTGCTTCTTTAGCGAGTAGTCGAGGGTAAGCAGGCCAGTGAGATAGGCGGTATTGGTGATGAGTGTGGTCCATACTGGAGTAGTCAGCCTCTGTCTCGCGCCAGATGCAAGAAAGAATACCTTTCTTCGGTTGCACGCCTGCAGACTCGGTGGTGAGTGTGGTGGTCGCCATATCGCAAGCCGATCACAACAGTATCAAATAGTTCAGTAAAAAAAGTTAGTATTAGCAAGTCATGACAGCACCCGCATGTGAGAGCTCAACCAAGGGTCCAGCCAATACATCTCGGGCCACACCACACGCCTCCGCAAGCGTATCATAGACGATCGAATTCTGCCTGTCATGGAGGGGTACACGCTCCATCGCAATCGCGCGATTCTGTACCCTTGTTCGCACCGCCACCATCCGATCTCGGTCCCGCTTCAAGATCGTCATCCCACGTTGCGGACCTCTGTGCGTCTCCGATGCACCTCATCCTTTTTCGTTTCATGTGAAGCCCTCACTTTTCTTGCCGCTTCCGCTCGTGCTGCTTCCTCGTTGAGTTCTCTTCGCTTCATCGACGGCATGCATTGCACATTGAGGCCACACTCCGGACAAAAATGTCTGCTTCGGTCATGAAAACGGGCGAAAAGCCAGCGGCAAGCGCAGTCGTCGACCCAGCAGCGCCTCACAATGCGCCCAAATACTACCGCGGCTTCGTCGCCGGCGTATTCAGCGGAATTGCAAAGCTCTCGGGTGCGTACTCCATCCATTGAGGTCGAACACAATGGCTAACAGACATAGTCGGCCATCCCTTCGACACCGTCAAAGTCCGCCTCCAAACAACCTCCACATCGCAGTTCCGCGGGCCCCTCGACTGCCTCCTCCAAACGCTGCGCAAAGAAGGCGTAACAGGCCTGTACAAAGGCGCCACTCCGCCGCTCGTTGGCTGGATGTTCATGGACTCCATGTACGTCCACCACACTCTTGACATCTCCCCCCCCTCCCTCCTAATCCTCCAAAAGCATGCTCGGCTCCCTCAGCGTCTACCGCCGCCTCCTCAACGACACGCTCTTCCACCCGCACTACGCCCCCACCGACCGTCCCCCCCTCCCCATCCTCGGCCACGCCGCCGCCGGCACCCTCGCCGGCTGGACTGTCTCGTTCGTCGCCGCGCCCGTCGAGCACATCAAAGCACGTTTGCAGATCCAATATGCGGCCTCCAAGTCCGCCCGCACGTACTCCGGCCCCATTGACTGCCTCTCCAAAATCTACACCGCCCACGGCCTCCGCGGCGTCTACCACGGGCTCGGCGCAACCCTGCTTTTTCGCACCTTTTTCTGCGCCTGGTGGGGCACGTATGACCTGTTTACCCGCGAGTTGCAGCGCCGCACCACGCTGTCTACCCCCGCCATCAATTTCTGGGCTGGTGGCTTGTCCGCGCAGATTTTTTGGATCACGAGTTACCCTAGCGATGTGGTCAAGCAGCGCATTATGACGGATGCATTGGGGGCTGATAGGCGGTTTCCGCGGTGGCGGGATGCGGCCAGGGCGGTGTATAAGGAGCGGGGGTGGAGAGGGTTTTGGCGCGGCTTTGTGCCGTGTTTTTTAAGGGCGTTTCCCGCAAATGCGATGGCGCTTGTGGCGTTTGAGGGGGTAATGAGGAGTTTGCCAGAGTAGGGTTGGCGAGATATGTGATAATATGTACATCAAGATATTTATCCCCCTCATGGCCAATCTGCACGGTTCATGCTTTATATTTCTGTTTCGTTATTCATTCCTCGGGCGGCGATGCTCGCTTGACTATTTTTGCTTGTCTTCAATCTCGCAGAAGGCTTTGAATGTCACTAGGCCCTCTCCATCTTCAGTGTCGGTACTGCTCTGTATCACAACCTCCGCCGTAGCGCCCACAAAGAACACAAAGCCCTCCTCAATCGCCTCTTCCTTTGGACCCACGCTGATCGTTCCCTTGCCCTTTGTGCAGAGGATGATGCTTGGGCCCTCAATCGGATCAAAAGTTGCTTTCGCACCCGACTTGTTCAGCGCAGTGCGGACGACCGCAAATTCCGGGATGGGGGGATTGTACAGGAGGCTAGATGAGCTTGAGCTATACGCGGCGGCATTGTGCCGAACGTGTGGGTAGTCCGTGGGCTCCATCTTCTGTTCGCTAATTGGAGCGTACGAATAAGTCAACATGGAAGTAAGCGTGTCTACATCCTTAAACTTGGGCGTGAAGCCGGCGCGGACGACGTTGTCAGATGAAGCCATACACTCGATGATGTCGCCGGAAAGGTAGGCGTGGATGTCGTCGGCCTTGAGGAACATAGCTTCGCCAACCTCAAGCTTGACGTAATTCAGGAAGAATTGGACGAAGAGGCCAATGTCATCGGGGAACTGGGAGTTGAGACGGATAACTAGGTCAGCGAGCTCTTTGCCGTCGTTAGATGGGCCGCCTGAGCCGGCAAATTCATTGCCTTCTGACTCTGCTGCTTTGATTAACTCTTTGGCCGCAGAGGTGAGCGCATCCTTGTCTGTGCTCATGACCTTGGTGAACGCAGATTGTAGCGCCTTCTTATTAGCTTGTAGATCCTCATTCTTATCTGATGTCTCCTTTCCTTTGATAGTATTCTCAAAATTGGATGCTTCCTCCTCGCCAACGAGTTTGCGGAGGGAGGGAATAGTCTTCAAGAAATGGGCGATTTCAGCAAGAGGGCGGAAACCACAGAGGCCATCAAAAGGAGTGACGGCAATGGTCATCTCAGGCTTGTGGTTGTCATCTAGAAAATTCCGTTAGACTATAGACTCGCCCAATAGCCGAAATAAGCTGACCTGGGTAGTTCTTGGGGTCCTTAGCGTGCAGCTGTTCTGCAAGCTTCTTGTTTGGATGTGCTTGAATGCTCAACGCCTTGTTGATTGACAAGACCTTGAACAGGAAAGGCAGTCTGTTCTCATAGCGCTCGGCAATATCCGATGACAGCAAGGCCTGGTTTTCTTGGACGATGTCAAGGAGCGTTCGCTTCGTCTCGAGGTCCTTGGAAGGGAGCGAGGGGTGAGTGCCCATCCATAGCTATGATATCTTATCAGCGTCATAGCAGCTGGAGACCATCTGGATTTCACACCTCAGCATACGGCTTCTCTTCTGAGATGGAGAATTCAGAAGCCGTTGCAGCATGAAACTTTGCAGCAGCAGAGGTTTTGCCGACTTTCCCTACGTCGCTTCAGCATACCGCTGAGACGGTCATGGGTCGCGGGGCATATTCGCACCCCAGTCGTAGCTGTTCACTCCTGCACATGGTCAATTGGCTATGTTTCCTCCAACCAGGCTTCATATCTTACCACACTCAAGTCTGATCAATGGGCTTCGCATCCTGAAAGCTTGCAAACGGTCTTTGTTGGGTAAAGTTTGATATCTTTTGAAGAAGTAGTTACGCACCGAGGGGTCCAGAGCTCTCCCTGCCTTGACTGCTAGCGCGGGGCGTCGGAGTACGCCATCACCTGATTCGCTGCTTCTTCGCACTTCAGCCAATCCCATGCTGCATAAATTCAACGCTTCCGATAATGCGACACATTCCGCATCTTTCACCGCTACATGAACCCTCGTGGACTGCTATCTTAGGGTTATCCAATAAAAGAATTCCTGTACCTAAGCATACCCACCCGGCCTTGCTACTACCCTCCATTGGAGCATTCGACCGCAGCTATCTCTTCCATAGACTTATCTTAGCCCCTTAATTACTCTTATGGCAAGTCAAGGTTTTCCCATAGAGCTGTCCCGAGGTCACATAACCCTAGGTAGCCTATGGTTCGATACCGCATGGACGAGAAACATTCGAACTCTAACGAGTCATGAACGTCATTTTTTACAATAATTGTTAGCACATCTTTACGATTCGTGTCCGGAAGCAAAATAGGTATTGATGTGGCGATTCGATTTGAAATTCAATTTTGAAAGTATTCCAAATAATGGACATTGAACAGATATATGAAAGGCTTTCTCCGATTGCCGCCTCGCTGTCTCAAATATTTATATTTTACATGGCCTCCCATTTTGTGATATCCGCATTAATTCCTGGTCCTGAACTTGATATACATAATCAATCAATTCTATCGGTGGGGAACACTAGCAGAATCGAAGAAGTATTGTTTTGATACTCTGTCCCATACGCAGTAATGTCAACATACTATAGTTCTACTTGGTAGCCATATCAGTAATTTGCTTCTGAAAGACCATTAATGAGCTAAAAAAGATGTAATCACCACTTGCTCAATCGCAATCTGATGGTCATGCAGATAGTTCTAACATAGAAATTTATTATTGTGTCAAATTATCTGGCAAAAAGAGAAGACACTTTTTTGGATTGCCTTAGTGCATTGCCGACCTAGAAGACTTTTAAATATATAGTATAGGCTATGAAATCTTGAGTGAGCCTTTCCCAGATGACAATGACGTCATTCTGGAAGACACCTGATTGCAAAGTCGTGAAGTGGCCTGCCACCAAAGGTAAACTACGATGACAGGGCGCGGCTTACATCAGTGTCGCCTAACGAGGCATCCTGTCCTAGGCCCCCCTTTGCCGCGCCACATATATGAGTCAGTGTTCGTCAGCTTATGTTTCTGCCTACATAAATCCAAAAACCAAGTAATCCTGTTCAGACAACACTCGAGTGTCCTCAGTTCCTAAGCTTCAAAATAGGCTCCAAGGCAGAAACCGAAGAGGACAAAACAAAGCTAGTAGAGGTAGAAATGAACACTCGTCGCAATATGGCTGGCACAGACGATGTCCCACCAATCTACTACGACTCTGAGCCATCAAGTCAACCTCCCAGATATCAACCCACTTCGGCAAACCCACAAACAAACCATGGGCGACACACCGGTCTGAAAGAGCAACATCGAAACAGTGCGCAAGCACCCAATATATTCGCCATCCTTGCTTATCCAGACGATGACTTCGACACCCAGCGACGAGCTGATCGTAAGAAGAAGACACTTAGAGAGAGATGGAGGGATTTCAAAGAGAGGAATTTTGGCGACGATCATGAGAAGGGGAAAGATAATCCTTACGGGACCTCAGTACAATGAATGTGCAGGGATCGAGAAACTGGAGATGACCGAATAAACGTCCTTATTGTATTTCTTACCTGAAATTCATCATGTATGCAAGTATAATCGTGACATTGCGTGGAGAGTGACCATCATGAAATGAAAAAAAAAAATAAAAAAAAAATACATTCATTTCTCTAGCGTGTAATCCCCCAATGTAATGGCCTGAATAGTAAGAGCGAAATATTTTGTCATCATATGTCGGATGAATAGTAGACTAGCAGGCAAGACGGCACGACGGGTAGATGCCTGGTAGTTAGAGGTCCAAGCGCGCCTCGTTGTGGTTGGGCGGGGTGCCGTTCCACATCAACAAAACCACAATGTCCACCGTGATTGAACTAAGCTGTGGTCAATTCATAGCGCCAACCCTTTTTCGTCGTTGTGCGGCTCCTGCCTGCATCTAAGCGGGGCCGCAGAGTGTACCTGGGGTATCGCTTTTACTTCTCACTCGTGCATCACCTTGCACCACTATTCTGCCGTGCACCCCTTCCAATCAGCCTAGAAACACCAGCCCAACTGCGGCAGCAACGCATTTCACTCACCGCGGCTTCCATTATCATGGCAGCGCGAAGTCGCCCTCGGGGTGGACAGCTCAAGGACGAGTTTGATGAAGAAAGATCCCTTTGGAACCAAATTCGAGCGGATGCACGACGAATCGACCAACTGATGGTAAGCATATGATTTATTTCTCTTCCAACATTTTTTTATGTGCCCTTCATGACCTGTAAGCGTATTGCTATGGCTTCTCTATTGAAACATGAGTTTTTTCGGCACTTAAAAGATACCCCCAAAGAGCTCGCAAACTCGTCCGGCTACATCAGCCACGATGTTTTGTCGCCACGATATCAGGGCAGGACTCGCCATGGCCCTCGAAGCGAAGAGATGCAACTCTAGAAGAATATTCGGAAGCTGGGGTCAAGTATCGATGGCTTATTGGTAGGCAAACATTACATGTGCTAGGTCACATATTGTATGCTGTTATATCATCCCCTGTCTTAATCGAATATGACCGTTGCTATCTATCTAGTATCATGCTGACTAAAACCACGCAGAAAGACTCAGATGTTATTCAAAAGAAAATCACTGACCTCGAGGCCGACCAGAACGCTCGCATAGGTAGGTACCTTGAACACGACGAAGACGTTAGCTGTGGTATCTGACAGCTTCAGCTCGTGGCGATTCACCCTCATCACGAATTGATACCGAGCTTGAAAGCCTTCTTAGGGAAAACATCAAGATCACCAACGAGCTCCAAGGCTATCTCAAGCCAACCGACGGAGGCAACGATATCTGCAATCAACTTACGCTACTATCTGCCCTTCGCAACTCTGAGGATGCCACATCATCTGCGTCACGCGCGACTAGTGTTGGTCATGGAAAGCCTGGAAGAGATCGCCAGGGCAAGAGGAAGTTGACCGATAGTGTGGACGACCGTGACAGTATTGTTGCCGACAGCCCCGGCGGCCCGAGCCCCAAAGTCTTCATCAGCAGCCAGAAAGATCGGCTCGTTGCCAAATCGGGTGGAAGCAGAGCGGGCTCAGTACCTGCAGCTCGAGAAGCGAGTGCCAAATTAGAAGAAGACAGGGACGAGTTTGGTAAGGGTAAGAAGAAACGCTCTTCATTCTCCTCTTCTCGCAACAGACGTTGAAGACCCATGATCTGCCTGCTTTGTATACCCGGTTACGGACCCAACTTTCAACCAAAATATGATACCCACCAAGGCTGGAAGCATTTATAGCTTACTAGTCTAGCTAATGCTTCAAATCTCATTTGTCATTTCCACATACTCTCTCCATCTCACTTCACCCGAACCATTCCACAATGTATCCATGCTCATCAAACCCTCTCCAGACCTCAGCAAAACCCGCCTGACCCCCAGCACCGAAGTCCTCTACCGCGACCCCAAGAAACGCACAAACACCGAAGGCGAAGGCATCCTATGCCGCGTCACCTCCGTCATTGGCGAAGGCAAACAGCGCCGCTACGAAATCATCGACGCCGATCCCGACCCCCCAACACCCAGCATTCCCTACCGCGCGTCGGTTAACCACCTCGTGGCCATCCCCCCGCCCGTGTCGAATACGACGCTGCCGGACCTGAGCAAGGGCAAAAATGTGCTCGCGTTGTATCCGGGGACGACGACGTTTTACAAGGCGGAGGTTGTGGCGGTGTGGAGGGTGAGCGATGGGAAGGTCAAGAAGGAGGAAGGGGAGGGAAGCGAGAATACGGTCAGGCTGAGGTTTGAAGGGGAGGATGAGGCGGACCGAGAGATGAGTGTTGAGAGAAGGTATGTTTTGCCTGACAAATGAATGGTTCGTTGGGATATGTTGCGTGCCGTTTGGTAGGATATGTTGGGTATGTGGGGCTAGAGCGCAGGCTGGTAGAATTGCAATGGAAATGAATCTTCTGGATTCTACTTGTTGGATATCTCGAGATAAATATTCCCTGAACGCCGTCGCTATGCAACAATTAAATCAACACGTCTATGCGTCCTTCGTCCGTGTGGTCAAGCTTTGTCGTCTTCCTCTCGGTCTTCCCATCCGCATAGTCCCCTGAGAACCCTGTTCTCCTCTTTGAGGCCCCTGATCTCTCGCCTCAGCGCCTCCTCACTTTCACCCTGGTTCTTCAGCGCCGTTCGCGCATAGTCGGCCACTCTTCCCAGCCCAGACTGCCACTCTGAATGCTCGAGACGCAATTGCATGCTGACTCCGCGTTCCTCTTCCAGCAGCCGCTGGTAGTGTTTGTGCAAAGCGAGGATGGAGCTTGTTTGGTTGTAAGCATACGGCCGCAACTTGTCGAGGAGGAGCGTGAGGGCGTTTTCATAGTCAGTCAGAAGGGACTGTAGTGCTGCATTGGAAGACTTGAGGGCCGCGAGGTGGTTTTGAGTCGAGGTGAGTTGGGACTGGAGATGTGTAATCTCAGCGTTGCGTGTTGCCGCTGTTGTAAGGCGTTAGCCGTGTCACTCGTCTCGCTGCAGCACCTGGCATACCATCTATCTCCCCATTGAGCTGCCGAAAACTGCCGTTTACTACAGGGCCCCCCTCTTCTGCTGCCCGGGCCCGGACTGCGTTCACTCCGTTGACTATTCCCTGAGTTTGTTTCTTGTTCTCCTCCAGCACTTGGCTCAGCTGCTGCACCACCGCCATGAGGTAGTTCATGTCTGTTTGCTGGCCGCCAGACGGCAGCCCGTTAACCATGGGCACGCCATTCTGTTGCGCACTATTGCTGCTGTATTGGGAGCTGGCCTGCGAGGGGGATGGGGACGGGGGCGCGCGCGGGGGCGGGTTTTGTTGCATGTTGGAGGGTAGGTTTGGGTTGTTAGGGTTGGAGTCAGAGGAGAGGAAGGAGTAGTTGTTCATGATGGTATTGGTCAGCCTAGCAAGATACGCACGGCACGTTTCGGGGTGGTGGAGTCTAACATCCTAGATACATTCACGGCACAGCAGCATCTCCACTAGCGCCTTGGCGCATTTACACCGTGCCTGGTCGTTGCAGACTATATGTACTTACACTACACTCTTGCATTTTGACTATGATACCTCCCCATTTTTTTTTTTCGAGCGCCCGCGAATTTCGGACTGTCCAAATTAGTGTCAGAGACGGCTCATGGATAGGGTCTTTTAGTTGAGAGCCTTCATCACCAATATTATCCCTGATATACCTTATTTACATCTTTCTCATTAAACCGTATCATATTTAATAAGAGTCAATATCAAATCGTCTCAAGTCTTTGTCCTCATAGTCTCAAATCGCTTCAAAAAGGCCACCGACTCCCCCGTCGGCGGCTGAATCAACTTGTCCGCATACCGCCTTATCCCCTGTGCCCCTCTAAACGCACAATCCAAGTATCCTTGCGCCAAATCCTTTGGAATATCACACCTTTCGAATAAATGGAAATACTTTGCCCGACCCTCGGCGTCTTCTGGATCCCAGTTCGTCATCTCCTTCGTCATGCTCAAAATCACCATCATAGGCGCGGCAGTCACAAGGTAGAATATGGCCAGCGAGGCGACTTTGCTATGCGTTTGAATCGTTCGAGACATATCTGACCATGAGCCCCATTGGTCTACGAGTTCTGAGAAGGCCTTTTTGAAGAGTACCTGTTTGGGTACGCGGAAGAAGGACTTTGTGTATTCGCCCGCTTTGAAGAAGTGAGATGCCGGCATTAGGTGCCAGGTGTACAAGAGACGAAGATAGATTGCGACGCTCTGGTCGTCCTTTTGCGAGGCGATGCGTGTAGCGACGCTGCTGACGAAGCGATGACAGTTGTTGAACTTTTCGTCATAACCATAAGGCTTCATGCGTTGGTATATCTTCTCGGCTGTTGAAGTTAGACGGGGTAGTCACTGTACGCTATGGCCGGATCTGACGTACCTGTATCCCGGATTTGCTGATCTGTCAGGTAGCTGTAACCAACCTCCTTCGATTTGACCCGGTCCTTCTCACCCGCTTGAGTCGTCGACCACTGCCCAATGTACATTATTATCTCCCCTCGTACTTGGTATATGTCGTATGTGTATGGGCCTATTGAAAGTCCCCAGTGTCCAGCCATTTGTAAATGGCTCAACGTTTTCAACATGATACCTTTCGGACCTCTTGTTTCCATCCATTTGCGAAGAGGACGATACTTTACATAAATGACACGTTTGTGGCCCTCGGAGTTGGTCTCTGTGAAGCTTATAGGTGTGCGTTTTGGCGTCGGTGCATAGCTGACTTCATTCAGAGAGTCCAAACTTGCATTAGAGCCGTCCTCTGGCGACTTATTGAGTTATTTTACGAGCGCTAGTTGTGTAAGACTTACTTAAAAGATTATAAAAGCTCTCATAACGACTTTCGTTCTCTGCGACAGCCTTGTAGGTTCTCTCTCTCCATTCTGTGTCCTCAACTAATTCTGATATATCTGATTCTGTGTCTGTCTGATAGAGCGAACCCTCTATGGTAAGGGCTGCTGTGCTACTCTGATCATCTAGGAAGTTTACGGCCTGCTGTAAGTCATAATACGACTCATTAGGTGCCAAGGCCGAAGGTGTGGTAGCCATGATCGAGAAGATGAGCGAAGCTAGATGAAATAATTTGACAATACAGACTGATAAGACTACCGTTTAGTGCCTGGGTACGCTCTAACCAGGACGAACCGGCATTATGGTGACTCAAGAGTGAGGCTCTGCATCTAGGTGAAAGACTCCATTTGTAATGCCCTCCACCTCACTTCTAAGGTTGACACTATGAATGAGCCAAGCCACCACAGTCCAATAGGCGGAGCTTGCAGATGACGGGAAGCAGCCCCTCAAAGCCTTACTTTTTCACATCACTCAAACCCTTTTGGAGACGGCCATCAGCATTTCATTGGAGCGGATCGTTTGGTGGCTGCGGTTGTGGAGACGGGCAATCTGTGGTGCTTCAGATTGGGGTCCAAATGGCGAACGCCACTATTGGCAACCGGGAGGGCGGGAACAACAGCTGCGGCTGAGATCTGTAATTATCCGCAGATAGCGACTACATATTTGATCAAAGTCATTTAGAGAAAGCCATCACTCCATAGTTTGCTGTTCTTCCATAAGCTTGGTAAACTGGGTGTAGAGAACGAGCGTTTCACTTCTAAAAGACTCTAGTTGTCTCGAATTTTTGCATGACTATAGCCATGCCGATTGAGCCCCCATTTTCTAGCCCCGACGCTCTCGATAAGCAACTTCTCAAGTCGCCGAGCTTGCCTGTGCAGAATGGAGATATCCATCATGTACCCGACCAGCCAAGTATTCCTCTCAACGAGAGAGAAGTTCAAGTCTTCTTGGAGGCTGAACTAAGCACGAAAGACCTTGACAAGATGTACGATTGGCTATGGGTATGTAATTTGAAGGAGAGCAAGCGTATCGACACATTACACCAACAAGTCCTCAAGAGAAGAACAGTGTTGCCGTCAGAAGATCCAGCTTTGCATCTAGTATGGTTCAAAGATAACGTTTTTATCAAGCCACTGCCTCCGGCATTGCTAAATTTCGACTTCTGGGCACAATACCTTGCAGGGCGCAGAGGGCAGTTTGATCGCACTGTGGCACTCGGGTTTCTCCGGTCATACGGCTTTCTAATTCGCCATCGATCTGATCTTAAAGTCGCCTTGGACACCGGACTTTTGCCAGACACTGTAGATTGGCTACAGTGGGAGCGCTTTATATGCTCCTTTCGGCACTTGGAAGATCGGGAGGTTGCAAAACGATACCATTTCGGCCAGCTTCGACTCAGCAGGTTGAATATCTTGATTCGTTTTCTGCGTCCTCGTGGGCCGTTCGATATGGGGAATAATCGACATTATTATACGACTCACTGGTATACGGCAGCGTTTCTCAAACAGTTCGTAGGACCGGGTTTGTTTGTATTCGCCTCAGTGTCCTTATTACTCTCAGCTATGCAGGTTATCTTGAGTTTACCGGACGATCCTGAGACACGAACGTGGGTAGCAAATACTTCTAGTATGTCTTTTGCATTCTGGGGCTTTTGCGTGTTGGTGCTTGTCAGCCTAGCATTGTGTGGATTGCTTCTCATAACAGGCCCGATCATCTACATGTCAGCACAACAGATGTATGGTTACCAGCAGAAAAAGAAATGGGATAGGTCACATGCCGAAGAGGCGGAGAAGGATGCTGGTAGCGCATAGGAGAAATGTACCCAGGCAGAAGCTGTAGTGTAACAAAGACCTGAATCCGATGACCCTGGTGCCTCTGGGAGCTACCTGAGCCAGGTTCTAGGATCCGAAAAAAGAGTTCCAAATGTTGACGATACGTAGGCGGCAGTGTGGACTATACTCTGGATCAGGCGGTAGTGTAGGCGACAACCAAATGCATCAGGCGGCGAGTGAACGTACGCACGTGCTAGCGTATGACACTGCAACTATTCAGGTTTAGTGCGGTTCTTTGTGCCCCTCCATAACAGCTTCGACCCCCCGAAATCTAAGGTGCGCTGCCACTAATAATACAAACACACCGACTTCCCCGCAACCCAAATTTCAACCTCAAACTCCTACTCTTCCTCAACACATCTCCCCTGTCACCACCGGCCTACAATATGTCTGACGCCGCCAAACCCGACCCCGCCGCCGACCAGGCCGCCAACCCTGCCGCAACACTGGTGAAGGACGAGACTGCCAAAGTCACCACCGACATCGCCGCCAACAAGCCCGAGACAACGGAGGCAAAGGATGACAAGCCAGCCACTGAGAAGGCGACCGATGCTGCCGCCGCCGCCGTGACTACAGCCAAGGATAGCGTCTTCTCCATGTTTGGTGGCGGCCCAAAGAAGGAGAAGAAGGAGGAAGTCGACGACGCAGATGAGCCATCAGGTGCTACAAAGAAGCCTGAGGCAGTAAGTTTTTGTTCTCTAGGAACATCCGGACCGGCCTGACATGATGTAGGAGGATGATCCTGAGAAAGAAGAGCCTGATGTCCAATTTGCACCCGTTGTCCACCTCACCGAGAAAGTCGACACCAAGACCAACGAAGAGCTCGAGGAGCAAGTCTTTAAGATGCGCGCCAAGTTGTTCAAGTTTGACAGAGAGTCGCGGGAGTGGAAAGAGAGAGGCACGGGCGATGTCCGATTACTGAAGCACAAGGAGAACGGCAAGACCCGCCTTGTTATGCGACGAGATAAGACCCTCAAGGTTTGCGCCAATCACTACGGTATGATACCCAGATGCGAGGCACAAATGCATATGCTAAAGTAGGTAAAGTTGTACCGGATATGAAGCTTTCGCCCAACGTCGGCAGCGACCGTAGCTGGGTCTGGAATGCTGCCGCCGACGTCAGTGAGGGTGAGCCCGAGGCTCAGACCTTGGCTATTCGCTTTGGCAACAGTGAGAGTAAGTGGCCACGTTCGACGGTTTCGTGGAGATCAAGCTAACGTGATAACACTAGACGCCAATGCGTTCAAAGAGGCATTCATCAAGGCACAGCAAGAGAACGAGGCGCTGTTCAAGACGGATTAGTCGGTAATGCATAGAGAAAGGAAAAGCACGCGCGCATGACAGCAATGACGTGCCGGGATGGTATCATAACGCGGTGGTAGAGGGCCTTTCATACCTGCACATAGTAGATAGTTTACAACAATAGCCGGGCTACAGCCAACGGCATTCCCCATTAATATGCGCATTACGTTGTTATAAAACGAGACTCAGAATCACCGCGATTTCGGCCAATGAATGCGCAGCGCGGAGGCAATACGAAATACTCCGAACTCAGTAACAAACGCACGAGCCAATTAGCCGAGTTCGCGCCGTTTACCACAGCAATCGAGTGCGACAACAGCTACAAGAAACTGTCACAGCCCCCGCTCTCTTTGATTTCGATACTTCGCAAAGACACACGCACTTGCACAACTAGACAAGATGCCAGAAATCAAACGATGGGTTAAACTCATCACCCACCAGAAGCCCATGTACGTATTGGACGCGCGCCATAACATGCGCGCGCCGCTTAGAGAGCCCGCCATGAACATGTCGCTGACGCCTTGTGTGCTAGCAACGAGCCGTCGCCTGTTGAGGGCTACCCGATGCGAACATGGAGCATAGAGATCTGGCTGCTAGACGACCAGGGTAACGAGGTCATGCCGAATGTCTTCGAGAAAGCGACATACAACCTCCATCCGTCATTCGACAAGAACAAACAGGGTATGCGCGCCTGGTAACATTATCAGCCATGGAACTAGTGCTAATATAGAAAATACAGTCTTTAAGAAGCCACCATTTCGCATCGAGGAGAAGGGTTGGGGAGAATTCGACATGAGCATCGTACTGTCGACCGTCCACAAGGGCGGCGAGCATTCTATGGAACACGACCTCAATTTCCAGTCCGAGCGCTACGAGGCCAAACACCAAGTAGTGAGTACACCATGCATGTTTGAGACGTTGAGAAGATTAGTTGCTCACATCTTAACCTTAGGTCTTCAAGAACCCAAAGCCTGAGCTGCTTGCGCTCCTGCAGGAATCTGGTGCCGCTGATGCGAACGGCGTGCGCGCCAAGGACGCGAGCAAGAAGAAGAACCGCAAGGATAAGAACGTTGACATGGAGAAGCTCGCCGACGGTCTGCAGAAGCTGAGTGAGGACGACCTACTCCACGTTGTCACCATGGTCCATGACAATAAGACAAGCGAGACCTACACCAAGAACGACGTCGAGAGTATGTCACCCCTATCTCGGCAACTACTCAGATTGCTAACAGACTACAGATGGCGAGTTCCATGTCGATCTTTACACGCTACCTGATTCGCTGGTTAAGATGCTGTGGGACTTCACTGCGTCCAAGACCGATTTGTAGACATGCGCCCGCTATGTCTCAACTGTGAGGCGAACACAAGTTAAGGCTTAGCGCTTTATAACCGTAACTCAAAGCCTATTTATTTGGGAGAGGGCGGCAGCACTTGCGAAAAGGCTCCTTTCATAGCCTTGATTTAGCCCTTTTTGACCTCTTTTCTTAAAGACCGAAGACCAGCTGCAGTCCGCTGACTCTCTGTATCGCCATTGCACCTAGGCGAGTTCAGACATGCAGCGCGGATGATGATCCACCTCCTCCCTTTCACCTCTTTTTAGTTTGCTTAAAGAGCTAGGAGTTTGGGCAAAAGCGGCATGATTGATATGCACATAGGACAGGCGCTGGGCGGGATGATCACGCTATAGGTAATGGATCGAATGAATTGTACTGGATTCCTGTGTATCATGCTCGACTACTTTGACTTTATTGTTTGCTTATTTGACGTGTTGATTATGGTGCGACCCCTGGCGCTTTGTCAGCTAAACCCAAAGGCAGCGCCACACCATATTCACTTGCTATAACGGTCTTGACCGAGGGAAATGTTAAGAACGATCGAGAAAGTTATTCTCTCCACGATTGCAGGTTTATGTGAGGGGCGTTGTACTTTATTGACACAACGCAACTGTCCAGCGCTCTCTTATTTACATGACACAATACCCTAATATAACATTCAACGCACCTGCTACGCCCCTTCTGCCTCATTCACCTAACCCCTAGCCACAACGCAACCTGATCAACCAACGTGTCACTCTCCATCCTCCTCTCTGCCGCACTCATCTTCCTTCCTCCAAGCTCCAGTTCCGCCTTAGGCGCAATTATCTCTACCTTCCGCCATTCTAGCGCCTCACGATTCCACGCAGCGTGCCTCCGGATCTTAGGCGACACACGAGCAGCCGTAAGTCTCTGGAGAAACGTGCTATTCTTCTTTTGCTCCAGGCGCGCAGCGATCTGCGCGGACGAGACGGACGGCGAAGCGCAGAACAGGACGGTGTCGTAAGCACACAGTTCAAGCAGGTGTACTCTGACGCGGCGGCTGAAGGCGTGTTCTTGATTTGTGCGTTGGCGGTAGAGGAGGATTTTGCCGAGTTGGTGGCGCAGTTTGATGTGTAGGTCGTAGATATATATGGCGCAGCGGTTTGCTCTGCTGGTGACGTGCATATAACGATTGACGAACTTGCTAGATTTGCGAAGCTGGATTTTGAGGGCAACGATGGCCGTTTCGGAATTGAAGACTTTGCGCTGGACCTGGGTGATAAAGAGGTTGGTAGACCGGTGGTACTCATACTGTATCTCCTGTTGCATACGTATTCGATGCCGGACGTTGACAAAGATTGGTTCGTATAAGGACGTTATACGCGCTATTTCTTTTCCTATTTTACGAACACGGTTTACCATTTCCTCCATAGTCTCGGGGCCGACGGAGTTCCCGCTGGGGTCACTTTTGACCTTTCGTATCGTTAGTGCCTTAGGGAGGCGGCGGTTGGACTGCGTGCGTGTTAGAAATATCTCACTTGTTATACACAGTCTACATAGATGATCGGGGTGCGGTGGCACCCTATAACTAAGCTCCATCTAACTTGCCTACCTCTGCGGTTGATTTCTTGTCTTTCCCTATTGACACAGTCCAGAACCGGGAAAATGGAACGTCGATTACGGTCTTACGCACTTGGGATACTTTTTGGTCTTTAAATGACTGGTGGTAGCATGTGCGAGTCAGCCCCCCCTCAGCAAGAGCACCAAAGCTATGTCTGAAAACGGCAACATATTTTGTATCCAACTCAGTGCTCTGTTGTGATTCTGCTGGGGCTGGATCTATCGGCATCGAGTCAACCGTACTAGGTATTATACCAAGCTCCCAGCCCCAGGCGTTAGTTTTGTTCAGTGACTTTAGTTTTTCGAGCTTGTTCTGCTCTCCCCATCCCTCAGAATGGGTGCTTAGATTGGGTGAAATGAAGAATTGTATGCTATCGCCATCTCGTACAACCGGCGTGAGGGCCGCCGAGAAATCGCCTGGACCTTCGAATGCGCTTGTAGCATCTTCCATGCGAATAGGCACCTCCTCACTTTCGGGAACTGGGTCCAACGACAACAGCCCAGCCTTCTTTCCCCAGCCCCCACCTCCGCTGAGGACGCGATGCAAGCGTGCTCCTGCTGAGAGTGTGCTTGGTACGAGCCTATTCCATTCAACCGGGTCATTCCGCCACAGGCGCTCCCATAACGCCTCTTTCA
Organism: Ophiosphaerella narmari; assembly: GCA_028456235.1. Classification (NCBI taxonomy): domain Eukaryota; kingdom Fungi; phylum Ascomycota; class Dothideomycetes; order Pleosporales; family Phaeosphaeriaceae; genus Ophiosphaerella; species Ophiosphaerella narmari. The sequence continues at coordinate 737,170 of JALNQA010000001.1, read as the reverse complement.
AGTCAATTCCTTTCTTGTTCTGGACCAAATTCTTTTTCTTGGAAAGGAGTTTCTTTGTCAAGTTGGTGCTGTTCCATGGGCTTGGGATCACCAAGGCCCATGCTGTAGTTGGTTGTGCCGGCTCTCCTCGCGATTTAAAGTATTTGGGGACTACTGTTTCCAGCTCTGAAGATGCAGGCACAGTCGCACCCTCATTGTCCTTATCGACGACAAGCCCGCGAATAATATTACCCATGCAACCCTCGACTCGGTGAGGCATGGTTAAAGGTAAAAGTGGAATAGACAATGCCGAGTTTTTCTGTCGCGAGGAACCATCGGATGTGTTGATCTTGATACCATGATGAGAAATGTCGGTTTGGTGCTCCAGCTTGAGGAGATTCTCCTCACCAACAAAACTCCATTGAGATAGGTACATAGTAGCAGGGGTGCCAGTTTGGAACACAGTATTGGCGAGTGGGAGTCGCCATGCTTCGTAAGAAAAACCGTCTTTTATTTTCTTCGAGAAAATGAAATCGATGGCGCCCTTTTCAGGGGACCTTGGAGATGTTGACGGCTTCGAGGAATTGGCTGGAAGCGTTGCATAGGCAATACCCTCGAACCCTGTTTCGCCGATAGGTGGCTCTATGGTACGCTGCTTAATTTCATTATGTAACGTAGTTTGGCTCTCAAAGGCGCGCCCTGTAGGTACTCTATCAACTACAGCACAGAGAGTGTGAATAGTTTGATGCTCGGGGGAGGCGTTGCTATAGACTTGACGGATAGCTTTTTCAACGAAATCATTTTCTTTAAGCAACCAGGAGGCAAAAGATGGTGTGACTAAAACGACCAAAAAGTTTTTTCTAGCCACGGACTCTGAGTGAATAGGATCAATGTGTTTTATGATGTCGTCAGGTTGCTAAAATATCAGTAGTGGCTCAAAAGTGGACACTGTTATGGGTTCTCACAATATGTGGCACCGAACCAGGAATCAGGATGGCGCTGTTGAGAGGTTGTATGACTGCAGTGGCTTGGGCAGATCTTGTTGCTTTCATGCGAATTGTAGTAGTGACGCCCGGCCGTAAGAGCCGCTGTGGGCGACATAGCGAGCCAATGGCAGCATGGGCGCCTCTACCGACTTGCCGTAGTCGAGTGAGCCAAGGAGGCATTGACCAGTGTTCAATTGACGACAGCAACACTTGCAAAGGTGTTGATTCCAATCCACCTCTGAGATGAGACCAAAACTTGGGGGGACAAGCTTAGCTTGGCGAATGATGGATGAGTCAGCAGAGGTGCAGGCAAGGGCGGTTGGCGTAGACGGAGTAGCTGCTAGTGCCACTCTCCTGACATTGGTGACATCTGGCGTCTAAGTAATTCCGCCTATTCACCTATGTCCCATTTACCGCCCCCAACTAATATCAGACGAAACACCCAGGCTTAGGCTCCTGTGTGCACCGACGACACCGTTTCGAGCGCCGGCTTGGCCCCGTTCGACTTTGTCCTCCTTGCGCCGAAGCTAGGACTATATCATCCTCTCATGCACAATTTGTAGACGACCCAATCCCGGCAGCTGTGGTTCGCCTGCTTTCCTCCTTCTGCCAAAATGTCACGCTCTTTCCGACGCTCGAATCCCATCACCATTGTCCTTGCCGGCATCCTCTGCATAGGCTTCTTCGTTTTCTTCTTCTCCGGGGGCGATGCGCCCACGATTGGCAAGTCTCGCGGAACAGGAGAGACAGCCTCGAGTCCATTATCCCCGCCGTCCCTGCCCTTCCGCAAATCCAAGGGGAACGCACCACAAGCGGCGCCGCCAGTCGTACACTATTATATGAACAATGTCACCACGTCACGCACACCCATCGAGAATGAAGAGACGGTTTTGATTCTTACGCCCATGGCGCGCTTCTACCAGGAATACTGGGACAACCTGGCGAAACTCACCTACCCACACAATCTTATATCTCTGGGGTTCATAATACCCAAGACCAAGGAGGGCAATGCTGCCTATGCGGCGCTTCAGGTCGAAGTGGCCAAGACGCAATCGGGGCCTAAGAACAAGCGCTACGCTGCTGTAACCATCCTACGCCAGGACACCGAGTCTCCCTTGCAGAGCCAGGTTGAGGCCGAGCGACACAAGCTGGAGAATCAGAAGGCGCGCCGCGCAGCCATGGCGAAAGCGCGCAACTCTCTGCTCTTCACAACCATGGGCCCAAGCACATCCTGGATTTTGTGGATGGATGCCGACATCATCGAAACCCCACCCTCCCTGATTCAAGATCTTGCAGGCTACGACGTGCCCATTATCGTGCCCAACTGCTTCCAGAGGTACTACAACGAGGAGAAGAAGGCCAACGATATCCGCGAGTACGATTTCAACAACTGGATTGACAGTCCCACCGCGAGGGAGCTGGGCGCAAAGATGGGCAAGGACGATATCCTGCTTGAGGGTTATGCCGAGATGCCTACATATCGTAGCTTGATGTCGAAGATGTATGACAAGGCTGCGGACCCGGCAACCAAGATTGAGCTAGACGGTGTAGGGGGCGCGACCTTGCTCGTCAAGTCAGATGTCCATCGGGACGGCGCCATGTTCCCACCATTCGCATTCTACCATCTCATTGAGACGGAAGGCTTCGCAAAGATGGCGAATCGACTGAACTGGAAAAGTTACGGTCTGCCAAACTACCTCGTAAGTTGCAGCCCTTGCCTGATGGAATGTGCTATGCTAATGTGAATAGGTGTACCACTACAATGAATAAAGGATATAGTGTAAGGTGGAACTCTTGGGGCGAGGTTGGTGGTCATTGGGCGGCGTTCATGGGACTATATTGCAATGTTCCAAAGCAATATCCAGCAACTGGGCAGTCTTTTTACATGTACTACATAGCACATTTTTTGCAATATCTACAGGCTTGCTGGCAGGGGTTATACCAGCAGGAAATTTAGGGCATCATGTTCCAATAGAATTTTAGCAAAGGTATTTGATAGAGTTGATCAAGGTGGTTCCATGTAAACGGGACCGCACATGGACATTTTCTCGAAGGACGAACAAGCAAGCGGGGACTGTAGCTTTAGCCCCATCTAGATCCTCAACCGCTTTTGCGTCAATTCATCCTACGATGACGCACATAGACATCACTGCTCGCTATCCTACTATCTACACAATCTCCTCAGCTGTCCTTAGATATGCAGGTGATCGGGGAGTTTCTTGTAGCGAGCTACTTAGAGCCAAGCCGCCGGGTGATCCCCAGAACAGCCGCACGAGGACAGGCACAAGCAGCTTTTAGCTATTCGGAGAGATGAAACTGGACACATTGTGCTGCTAACAACATTAAACACCATCGTAACAATCATTAGTTATTGAAGAGACGGGACAATCCACACACTCGACCAAGAACGTAGAAAAGGAGCTAGCTATGGCCGACGGATCCCGCCGACAAACGTCCGAACGAGAGTCTCTCCACCAAGCCCCAGCTGCACAGGACCCCATAACAAAAAACCCCGACTCACTATTGCCACTAGCATCTGCTCACGACCCAGACTCCACCCTCACACCCACTGAACCATTACCCCCAGCCACCGCCCAAGATGCCCCAACAACCACAAAGCCAACCCCCAACCAACGCACCGCCGAGCGTGAAGCCGCCGCCGTAGAACAACGCGACCACTCGTGCTGGCGCGCCTTCTTCGACAAATACGGCAGCGTCGAGCTCGAAAACAAAGGAAGCGTCGCTCGCGACCACCTCGCCCTCGGTACACACACACCACGCCACACCACGATTCCTTCCTCGACTAACCTCTCCGCAGAACGCACCTTTCTCGCCTGGCTCCGCACTTCCCTCTCCTTCGCGTCAATCGGCATAGCAATCACCCAGCTCTTCCGCCTCAACACGTCGATTGCATCTCCAAAACATCGCGTCTCACCCTCCACCCAGTCCATCTTCTCCGCCCCTGCCGAGCAGAAACTGCGGCGCCTCGGGAAGCCACTAGGCGCCACGTTTATTGGGATTTCCATTGTCATGCTGTTGGTTGGGTTTCATCGCTATTTCGAGGCCCAACATTATATTATACGCGGGAAGTTTCCAGCGAGTAGGGGCAGCGTTGTGCTGGTTAGCGGGATCGCGGGCGCGCTGATCGTGAGCGCTTTGGTGGTCATTTTGGTAACGGCCGAGGGGGCGTTTGAGACGTGAGATGTGGTCGATCGATCGAAATGGGGAGAGTGGGAATGGTTGAGGCTCACTGGTTGTTGCTTGATTGGCAATAGTTGGGAAAGGTTGAGACTGGGTCACGAGTGACATATGGACGACTTTCGGTGGGTATCTCGGTGTTCATATTTCTCCATCTATCTGCAAGGCGAATCTTGGTCGTGTTGTAAACGCATGTCACCATTTTCCGCTGCGTCCTTGCACATGCTCCTCCCCTGGCCTTTTCACCACTTCTCGGCTCTAAGCGGCCGTCATCTCTTTTGTGCTCTTGCCCGCCCTCGCACTCTTAATAATACCTTGGATCAAATCCTCGACTTCGTCCCAGTCTCCCGTGTCGACAGGGTACAAATCAGTTTTGAAGTACTGTGCAATTTCGTTCAGTTGTCTCCAGCTTGCTTCGTTGTGCACAAAGGTCAGGGCGACACCGACGCGTCCAAAGCGACCGGTGCGACCGATGCGGTGCAGGTAGGTTTCAGGGTCGGGTGTTCTGCCGTCGGCCATGGTGGGTACGTCCTTTGCAGTGTCAGTGAATAGGTATTTGATGAGGAGAGTATGTATATAGGCTTACGTAGTTGATTACCATCGTGACAGACTCAACATCGATTCCACGCGCAAGGACGTTGGTGGTGATGAGCACCTTTGCTTCGCCACTCCTAAATTGGTCGATGATGCGATCACGGTCATGGCCTTCCAGTGCTCCGCTCAATTGGGCGACCTTGTGGCCTTCTGCAACCATACGTGTTTCAAGCTCCTCTGCCGTCTTTCGTGTTCGGACAAAAATGATCGACGATGCTTGTGTCATAAGACCGTAGAATTTGAGTAAGGTTGAATATTTGTCCGAATCCGCGTTGATATCAATATAGAGCTGCTTGATGCCTTCGATAGTCAAGTCTTCATGCTCTAGTGTCAAGACGTTGGCATCAGGCGCAAAGCGATTAGCAAAACCTATAACGGCCGGTGGAAACGTTGCTGAAAAGAGAACGGTCTGGATGTTTTTTGGCAACAATCTACACAGTTTAGCATGTGGCTATGACATGGAGATGGGAGACTCACGATTTGACGCGAGAACACTGGTCACCGAGGCCTTGCTGGTCGAGCATGTTGTCGGCTTCGTCAAGGACAAGGATCTTGACGCTTTCTGCCTTTATAAGCCTACGTTTAAGTTGCTCCATGACTGTGCCCGGCGTGCCAACAAGCACCTGGGCGTCCATCTTTTGGTTCCTCTTGGTGGGATCAGGGATAGCCGCCATTGTTGTCAGGCCCTCCATAAATTGACCCATGTGTGTGATGACGCCTAGGATTTGCCTGGCAAGCTCTCGGCTGGGTGCTAGAGCGATTGCTTGGGGTTCCTTCCGCGAGAGGTCGATGCGCGACAGAATGTTGAGGGAAAATGCTGCAGTCTTGCCAGTACCAGATTGCGACTGTGCGATCATATTGTGGGCGGGGTTCATCAAAAGCAATGGAAGAGCCTTTTCTTGGATCTTGGATGGTTTCTGGAAGTTCATGTGCCGAATGCCCTTGAGCAGTTCCTCGGAGCTAGAAAGTAAGACATGAGCTCAATATACGTGGATCATTTACATACAGTTGGAGCTCCTCAAATGATTTGACCGAGTATAGAGGGTTGTTTGGGTCAGCCTGCATGTCTGCGAGCTTGACCTCAACCTTGTACTCTGTCTCCGCAAGGGGAGAGCCCTTTGCTGTCTCTCCGCTGCCATCGACCTGCGCCTCAGCTAGGCTTGACTCCTCCACCGGCTCTTTTGTGGGTTCTGCAGACGACATGGCGAGTATGCGTGTGTATGTATGGATATGCGGGCTGTATTGATGGCGGAACAGAGGATTGGAGTGCGGTGAAACTTTTTACAAGGAGTGAGAGTGGATTTAGAGCAAGCAACGCGAAATTCCATTGAGCTCAAGAACAATCCGTGCCTTGGGCGGGGCAGCTCCAGGCGGAAGGCAGCCTGTCGGAACTAGGCGCCAAGCCTAATCGGGAGAAGCGGCCTGCATGCACCACGAGGTGCGACTGAGAGGTGAAAGCATGAGTGCCTGCTCTTGGCCCGACCATGACGACGCTGGATAGGAGCCCGTAGCTAGCCAGACAGACATACAGGACGACTCCAGTTCCTGCTCGCAACCTCCCACTCTTCCCTTGCGCCCGACTTCACAGCCCAGATCCTGGCCTTCCATCCTCGGCACGCACCGCCCCAACCATCCGTCAGCCATCGGGCCCCACCAATTGGGCACCTGGCTTGTCCGCGCAGCCTCCCTTCACCAGCCCTGCTCCATTGATGTCCGGGGCGCAGATCCCCTCGCAGTAACCGTTGGTCCACAACCTCAGCGCAAGCATGGAGGTTGACATCGCGCCGCAATTCGGCGCCGAGTTGAAGGTAGCTACCGGCTCCAAAAAGACATGCTTGAACGCAGACTGACCCGGATATTTCGCAGGACGGCTACAAGACCGTCAACGCCTGGGTATGCCACCTACTTTCACTACCATGTCCTAAGAAAGCTTCCGATCGCCTCCGCGCGCCTTCCCCGACCGTCCACACGCGTGCTAATCGACGAGACTCTAGGTCGCAGGGGGCATATCTTGGCTTGACGACATTCAGCAGTTCTATAGGGAACGAAGTGTGATTGAAAAGGAATATGCGGCGAAGTTGAGCGCTTTAGCCAAGAGGTACTACGAGAAAAAGGCGAAGAAAGTGAGCAGCCTGAGTGTAGGTGATACACCCACCGTCACCCCAGGCTCGCTTGAGAGGTATGCATGCTATGTTTTCTGCGCAGCATCATACTAACTATCGTTCCAAGCGCCTCTATGACAACATGGGGAGTTCAGCTCAGTACCCTCGAGTCACGCGCTTCCGAACACGATCAATTTGCCGGCGCACTCATTACACAGCTAGCAGACCCCCTCAAATCTCTCGCAACTCGATATGAAGAGATACGAAAACTGCACGGCGACTATGCTGCCAAGCTGGAAAAGGAGCGTGACAGTCAATATGCAGATCTTCGCAAACAGAAAGGCAAATACGATAGCGTCTGCCAAGAGGTAGAGAATCGCCGGAAGAAGAGCGACAGTGCATTTGACCATGGCAAGAGCAAGGCAAGAAACGCTTTCGAACAGCAGCAAGTTGAGATGCGAAACGTCAAGGTTCGTGGAATACCATACACTTCCTGGACACGCGCTTATCTTCTGCAGAACACCTATATTATTAGCATAAATGTAACAAACAAGCAAAAGGAAATGTACTACCACGAGTATGTTCCCGAGCTTTTAGATGTACGTTGCGAGTGCACAAAGGAGTTGAATAATACTAATAGCCTTGCAGAGTTTACAAGATCTTTCCGAAACTCGAGTACACAAACTGAACGCAATCTGGTCCCTTGCTGCTTCAATTGAGACGCAAACTCTTTCACGCAGTACCGACTATATGAAACATCTCTCTGCCGAAATTCCCCGTAATAATCCTCTGCTCGACTCGATGATGTTTGTGCGGCACAACGCTGGCGGATGGCAAGAGCCTGGTGATTTTCAGTTCGAGCCCAGTCCAGTCTGGTTGGACGATGGTAATATTGCTGTCGACGAATCTGCTACCACCTTTCTACGAAACGTCCTCACCAAGACCAAGTCTTCGTTGAACGAACATCGACGTGAACTAGATAAGAAGAGGAAAGAGGTGGAGAAAGCAAAGACCGTGCGGCGCAACATCAGGGAGGGGAAAGACAAAAGGGATGAGGTGGATATTGTACGCGCTGTATTCGCATTACAAGAGGCCATGCATGAAATCGAACGACAGAAAGTCAGTGCGGAAATTGAGACTTCGACCATCACCTCAGTTGTAGGAGACCTCAGCATTGGTGCAAGAAGTCACAACTTTAAGTCGCAAACATTCAAGATCCCTACAAACTGCGATCTGTGTGGCGATCGAATATGGGGATTATCTGCGAAAGGATTTGATTGCCGAGATTGCGGTTACACATGCCACAGCAAATGTGAGATGAAGGTCCCAGCCGACTGTCCAGGGGAACAGAGCAAGGAAGAAAAGAAGAAACTAAAGGAAGAGCGGCAAAAGTCTGCCCATACCGTAACATCTTCGAATGGCGCTGCAACAGGGTCGCGTTCGGATTTGCCCAGACTGAGAAGGAGCGATACTGTGAACTCGATGAACACTCTCAGCTCTGGATACTCTGCGACGGCACACAGGTCAATATCAGGAGGCATGTCGCCAACCGCAGAGGATCCGCCAGTAGAAAAGAAGGCTGTGGCGCCAACTCCAGCCCCGGGCCCTAGAAAGAACCGGATGATTGCTCCTCCACCTGCACAATACATCAAAGACGATGGAGACATGCCCCCACCCACACCAAAAGCTTCTGAAGTGAAGGGGCGAATGTTATATGAGTACCAGGCGAATGGCGATGGCGAACTGACAGTACCTGAAGGCAGGGACGTCACCATTCTGGAACCTGATGGTAGGTCACTTGCTAACCTGTCCCCTATGTTTCAAATCCTTCTGGGCGCATCGCTCACAAATGTCAACACAGACGGCTCAGGCTGGACCAAAGTCCGTGCTGGCTCCAAAGAAGGGCTGGTCCCTACCTCGTACGTGGAAATTCTCGCAGCAACACCCCCCACCACTGCCTCAACCTTTTCCTCGTCAAACCGCCCCGATTCCACTTACTCTGCTTCTTCGGCGTCCACGACAAATCTTACCGCCGTCGGCGCAGCCAAGAAGAAAGGTCCTGCCGTTGCGCCTAAGCGTGGCGCCAAGAAACTCAAGTACGTCGAGGCGCTGTATGATTACACGGCGCAGAGCGACGCAGAGCACTCCATGGCGGAAGGCGACCGCTTCGTGCTCATCAACATGGAGGCGGGGGATGGGTGGGCGGATGTAGAGCGCGACGGCGTTGTGCGGAGCGTGCCGGCCAATTATGTGCAGCAGGTGTAGCACACTTGCATGGCTGTGCTGCGGGAAATGAGCTAGGGGGGATTCTACGAGTGCATTTTAGGCGTCGAGAAAGCATATGCGGCTGCGGAATTGCATATTTGGCTAATTACTGTTTACATCTTGGTTGTGTTGTGTGGCGTGGGCATGTTTGCTGTTGGTGGTGCTAGGAAGGCGCGGGTTGTGTTGAGATGTGTTGGGAAACTGCTATGTATTGACTCTTTCTCCTTTTACAAGATAGAGTAGCTGACGTCGAATAGTCGACGTGTGCGTATTTCCAGATCCGCTGCATCTGTTTTAAATACTAAGGTCCTCATCTATATCCTCCGCGGCACACTACGCAATGGCACCTAAAGCGCCCAATAAATCAAGGTTCTGCCAGAGAGCTAGTTGTGCGGTCTGGTCTGGTCTCTCCTATTCGCATTGTTCCGTCTCCGTCTCGTCCGAAGCCGCCTGTAGCTTCCGTTCGATTTGTAGGCCAAACGCAGGCCAAAAAATCATCGGCCAAAATATACCCGCTCAAAAATACCTAACCAAAAGTATCTTGTAAAAAAATACCCCTTGACGGAAGATCACATCATAACTCCGGTAGGGAAAGAATACCCATCAACGGAAGAACTATCACAACACCCCAGGAGAAGAGTATGTGTGCACCACAAGGCGTCCTGCCACACGATCCTCTTCGGGAGGGAACGCTCCATTTTTAATTCATCTTGTTTGGTTTCATTCCGTCGTTTGGTGGCTCCAATCATGTGTGTTAGATACCCCGAGCTGTACCATCAGGCTTTAATCTAGGGCTAGAGTTCACTACATCGCCTATTCAAATCAAGTTTTCACTCTATGGAAAAAGGCCGATGTGAAGCTCAAAAACCTCTACCTTATCAATAAATTTTTCCTAAACTGCATCCTAACTAATTATTATAGAGTGCAACTATAGATAAGCCACACTCTAGAAATTCAAACCCGCCAAGATTAATCTCGAAATGAGGACATTAGTTCGGAGGATATATAAATCCGCAGTCTACGGATGAAGCTATGGAGAACCGGAGCCATGTCATCTTTTGAGCACATGACATGTACAGCGACCATAAGCACAAGGCTTGCTAGCGCCCGGCCAGTATACGAGTAGTATGAACGAATAGGTGCTAGCACAAGGATCCGTACTAACTAGTTCACCACCAGCGATCGCAAGCTTATCCTTCATCTTTCCATCACGCCATGGGATGATCTTCATCACACTTAAACGATTACATCTATGCACAAAAGAGCAACCGCTTGTGTAGAAGCATGCCATCGCCCAGATAGGGGGTCCTGTTTGTAATTGAGTGGTTCTATGCTTTGAGAGAATTACCTTCAGCCGATGTCGTACAAAGCATGCTATATTCGCCGCATTGCGTCCCACCTTGTAATTATTTGGCATTGTCAGTAATCCGCTGGTAATCGATGTCACCTGCCCCCGGCTTCCGTGTGGTCGATGCAGGTACGCGCGACATCCCTGGGCCGATCATTCGCATTTAACATCATTTGCATAGCCTAGTACCTAGACCCAAATTCGACCACACGGCAAATACAGGCATATGTAAACTATGGCCACAAGGGAAAGCGGCTCCAGAAGGGGTTAATTGGTCAATCCCTTCATTCGTCAACGCCCAGATCCAACGATCAAGCACATCTACGCCTCAATGTATTGGGCATAGACACGGTCTCCACTGTTTCTGCCTCTCCTTACCGTGCCACATTGTTGAATGGTACCGTTGAGCTTAGCCAGGGATCAAATGTCACACAGCAGCGGAGCTGGTCCTAGATAGGGCAAATCGCTTCGTAGGTATGCGCGAGGCTACTGGGCCAGCTTTATCCATAGCCAAAAGCGCACTGATGCTATGGGTACTGCACCACTCGAAGATACCAGCGCCTCCATTGACAATTGACTGTGCCACAATCTGAAAATGCCTGTCCCGCCCACGGGCCTCCCATGCGGCGCGTGTTGAATTAGTACCCGGAGGTGGCACAGTTTGTTGGTTATTTCGTGCTAATAAAGTGTCCTATGGAACAGTACCACAAGCTTGGTGTTGGTTATATCCACCCCATGTCCCTACCGAACAGACCCCTCCTACCGTCTGTTTGCTTTTGGCCTCGTGATCTAATCTATTTCCTTTCGCATACGCTCATTTTGGTTTTACGACTTGACCCCCACTCGCTCTTGATCTAATCGTCCGTTCTCAAATCTATCCTGTACTACAAACAGCTTAGTGGCATCAACAGCTGTCTATTTGCCACAACTGCTCTGGAAGTTAAGATTAGATCAAAGTATGTACATTCCCTCGTGCAGTGTGCCTTCTCGTGCAACCAACATCCAACGCTAGTGAGCTTGGCATGCCCATGCAAACAACCTACGTTTACTTGTCTTTATCAACTACCTCCACGGGCAACTCATACTTGCGGCAGAAAAAGAAACTCTCGACTCCAGTGTGTCCCACGCTTGCAATCCCATTATTTCGTGCCTCCGTCCGGAGATTTATCTCCATTCCTCTCGTTAGGTTCTACCAAGTATACTTTCACCCTCATTGCTCATTCCAGCAACGGCAAGCAACAAACAACAAAAACAATCAAGCACAAACAAAAACAGAACGACTGCGACCAAAAACGTCCAACAAACGGGTTTCTACTTGTTACTGCGGCTTTGCGTGGTCACTTATAGCATTGTCTGACTCTAGCAGTAGCGCTCCACGTCAAGGAAGAAGCGACAACCCACCATGAAGATCTCTTCTCTATCATCTGTGGCCGCACTTGCATTTACTGTTGTCGCAAAACCACACTATTATGCACACCATCGCGCCCTTGAGAAGCGTGAAGCGCCGACCGATCACGTTGTGCATGCGTTGGCGGCGGTCGAAACGGTGACCACGTATGTCCTCGAGGGGCATGAGATTTCAGCTTCGGAGGTTTACCAGGGCCTTGCTAATGGCACCCTCGAGTGGAGTTCTGATGGGGTCCTCTCTAGCTCAGTCAAGATCCCCGTGCCACTTGCTACACCACCGCCCGCACCGTCGCCAAAACCTCAGGCTCCAGAAGAGAAACCAAATACAAGCCAGGAAGTTACCAAGCCAGCCGCGACGCCAATCGACAAGTCGCCGTCCGATGTTGTCTCGAAACCATCGCCCAGCAAGAAACCTGATTCGCAAGTGAACACCTTGTTGACGACAGCGGCGCAACTCGTTGATAAGGATGGGAAGTGTGTTTCGTGTAACAAAGAGTTTCCAAATGACGAAATTCCCTGCACCAAGTTTCCTTATGGCTATGGCGCCATGCCAATTAACCAAGAGGGTTTGGGAGGTTGGTCGGGCATCCAAGACCCTGGCTATCGTGGCGCGGATGGCTACGATGACATCAAAACTGTTGTCGCAGGTTCTTGTAGAGATGGCTCTTGCTGTACACCCGGAAGTTTCTGCTCTTACGGTTGCCCTAACCCTTACCTGAAGCTATCCTTCCCTAAACAGCAGGGTAGAACTGGGCAGTCCGTTGGTGGCCTCTATTGCAACAAGAACGGTATGTTGGAGATGGCCGATGGTTCTATCGGTAAGACACTGTGCGGCGAAGGCTCCAAGCATATGACTGTGAAAGTGCATAATAAACTTTCGAAGTCTGTTTCCATTTGTCGTACCGATTATCCGGGTAGGTTTATCGCACGACTACGAGTTCATCCGCTAACTCCTAGTAGGCACCGAGTCGATGACCTTCCCGCTCACCGTCGGCCCTGGAGAGACAGGCTACCTAGCCAACCCTGACCAAACCAAGTACTTTTTCTGGAAAGGCGGTGCGACCTCGGCCCACTACTACGTCAATAAGCAGGGTGTATCAGAGGCTGAAGGCTGCACTTGGAGCAACCCGAATGAGGCCAAGGGTAATTGGGCACCAACAATCTTTGGCACGTCCTGGGACGACAGAAACATGAACATTGGTTTCTCCAGCTTAAAGCAGAATGAACTGAGGAGAGACGCGCAACTCGATTACTCCATTACGTTTACTGGGGACGCTGTGGATGCACCTTGCGGCTACAAGAAGTCTACCGACCAGTACTGTCAGGGTAATATATGCTGGCACTTCAAGGACGAGCCTGACCGCGGCTGCACAGTAAGCTCTACCCTCATCTTTATGTTGAAAACACTAACGCCGAGTCCAACAGGCGTCAACAAAACCAGGAGGCACTCTCACTCTGGTTCTCCACGATGACTAGTGCCGGCCCCTACCACCTCGATGAATGTTCGGCCATGTCCTCTAGCTTTTTAGATTCTTTGTTCACACGACAATTTACCTTCTCATCAACGACCTGGAATAAAGACACACAATCCACCTCCTGCACATTAAGGCCTACAGATCTTCCCTCATATGTTACAGATCTTGTCGGTACTTTTGGAGGAACTCGAATCTTGGACGTCGTCAACATCTTTCCCTTCACCAACATTTACTCCCCCAGTACCCATCACGGAACAGATGTCTCTTTACTGTAGCTACTCTCTTCTTCCGTAATGCACATAGTCGGCACGGATTGTGGGATGGGTCTTCTTTCTTTCAAGCGGCGAGCAGGTGTTGGAGCAAGCCCAATTTTCGGATTCCAGGGTCGCGTTGTTCGAGAGTCGTCGTGGGCGTGCATGGCTCTCGCGACCGCAGTGTAGACACCATGGCGCTATCCTACCACATGCTAAATGAGCCCAAACCAGTGCATATTCGGTAAAGTGACACGCGTGCCCGCTCATCACACATTCAACATGTCCTACATCAGCAACACAGCACCATATATGTTCCTCGTCACGCACACCCACAGTAGTACAAATGATCAACATGCATTGAGTACATAAGACGGGCGAACCCAGGCCTCGCCGCCAAACAAACAGGGTATACTAAAACGATGCTATCGCCGCATTACCGAAAGAAAACCGGCCGTACGCAGGCACATGCTAGACCCGTCAAATGTAGCCATCCCGAGAAAGAAAACCGTGGTATGAACGTGTGAGCCGCACTGGCGTCGAGATGGATAGACAAGAAGGAAACCATGTACAGGGTAAACAAGATGCAAAGGGGAGGGGCTGGGGTGGGCGGATCGTGAGTCGTGGTGATGCAGGGCCGGAGGCTGTGCTGTGTTATGCGGGGTGATTTGAGTCGAAGAGGAAGCCTGCGGTGTGGGTCATAGTGAGGGCGGAGTCGGGGGAGAAGTCTGAGAAGGTGGGTTGGGAGCCGATGGCGGGGGCGTCGAGGGGGACGCCATTGTGACCGCCGTGGGTGAGGCAGCCGACGCATTCGCAGCCATCGCCGCATTGACATGTGCCGGTGTCGTCGCTGCAGTTGGGCAACACCATTTCGTTCCAGAAGTACGACGAGGGCGAGAGTGTGGGCGTTTCTTCGTCCTTGCTGTCGCTGGGGCTCTCCGCATCGGATTCGTTCGTCTTGAGGTTGGGCGGTTTCTCGGTGTTGGGTGGCGATGTGATGTAACTGCTTGGCTCATGGAATTTAGATCCAGATATTGGAGGATCGACGACGGGCGGTTGTTGCCAAGCGCTGGATACAGCCAGCGGCCTGTTGGACATGGCCCCTAAATCTACACTGCCATGCAAGTTCATCTGCGTAGGAACCGGTGTCGGGAATCCTTGATGCATTGGATTAAACCCCATCCTTTGAGCATGATGCTGAGATTGATGTGCCTCAGCACCATATCCAGGGTGATGGGGGTAAGTGGGTATGTCGTAGAGAGGTGGTGGCAGTGACCCAAACCCGCCGGTACACTGAAACTGCGCCATGAGGCGTATGTACTCCATCATAGTAGCATTGTTCGGATGCGCCGCACATCCAAAACAACTGCAGGATTCTCCGCAGTGGCAGTTGTGCTCGGGTGCGTGTTGTTGACCAATTTGTGGGCCGGCAATATTTGGAGACATGGGGCCGGTTGTGCCCGGGCTCATCGGTACCGGACTTGATTGATGGTAGGCAGCCGCAGCATGGTTATAGATTGGAGAGCCGAGACTGTACGGAAAAGATGCCGGTATTGAAATGCGTGGCTGCATGTTATTTGGGTACCGTGGAGGTTGCGAAGGAAGCTGAAACTGGACTTGCTGTTGGCCAAAAGTCTGCGCAACGAACGTCTGCGGTTGCGAATTTGGTGTATTGTTTGGTTGCACATTTCGACCAGCGCAGCAAGACTTGACTTGGATAGGCTCAGGGATCGGCTTAGCCTTGTTGCCGCAGCACCCACCTTGTTGGATAGGCTGCTGAACAGGTTGCGGGACAGGTTTGGGCTGACAACAGCTAGAAACGGGTTCGGTTTGCGTTGGGTGTAGACGAGGAGTAGAGCTTGCGCTAGATGGCGGCGATGCTTCGTTGCTGCCGCTTCTCTCGGTTGGGGTTTGTGTGTACGACGAACTATCAGTCTCGGCATCTTGGCCTGCTCGGATGGCCTTCTCGAGAGAGGTAGGGTTGAGGGCGGCCGATTTTCGCCTGCTCTTTTGTATCCGACTACTTCCGCTAACAGCAGCTATGGACTGGGCGCGTTCTGAGGGGCAAGCGCATTCCGAAGACTTTGGAATTGTATAATTAATGACGATGCGCTCACAGCTGCACGAGCCACTTGGATGTGGACAGCTACTTAGTGGTCGCCCAGGTTTGCGAACCTCGACAAGCACACGGTCTCTGTGGTCGCACTTAGATGAGCGATGTCCTCGAATGCATGGACCACTATAAAACTATTAGCGTCCGAACAATAAATCAAGTTGCGTAATGAAAGAATGTTTTGTATATCTAGTTTCGGGGAGAATTGCCAATCCAGTGTATTTATGATCGATTCGCGACGAGTGCGCAACATGATTGAGCTAATCTGACCACCTCGACCCACAAGTGGCGGGATGCCAGCAGTTCGATCAGACTCAGATATTGGCCAGCCGGGAGCGAATGGCATGGCAGTGGATTAGGCAGCCTGATAAGGGCATTCTGCCCACTGTGGTGTTGATTGGGTTGGGAGTCTTAGACAGAAATCATAGAATGATAAAAGAAAGTGAGACAACTCACCAGGCGACCTTCTTGCGCTCTCCATTTACTTCGGCCCACATGGTGGCTGAGGGATTGAGTAAACTTGCTCAAATAGCAGCAGTAGATAAGCCAGTCGGCGATTCGCGGTTGAGTAAGGTTGGTAAGGGTAGTGCGGGTTTGGTGGATGAAGAAAGCGGGTGTTCAATCTCGCAGCGTACAGCGCACGTGGAAGTCAGCACCAGAGGGGCAGCGATGAATCCGGCACGTTGCGCGGAGCCTGGCCTGTGGCAAGACCGTAGTTTGGCCTGGCCGTATGGCAAAGTGATCAACGGGGCTCGACTTGAGCTATCGGTGGAGGTGTCGGATAAGGGAAGCACAACTCGCGCGGGATTGGCCCGAGATGCAGGTGAAAGGGCCTAACCCTGTGGCTGGGAATATCTTGACCCTGTACCAACGGGTGACTACAGTATCTGTGGTGAGTTGGATAAGCACAGGTGATGTGTGGTGCAGGAACGAGCTCAGAATAGGAACCGGATTTTGATACAGTCTGAGCCCGGCCGAGCAAGGGAACACCTAGACCCTGGTGCAGCTTTGGCGCCGAGCACAGCAGAGAGCGGGACTATAGTGGATCGATCAGGCGGAGGGAAAGTTGGGGGTTTGTCTTCACCCACTGTCGCCTTCGGTTGTTGGTAATGGAGTGTGTCGCATCCAATCCTCGAAGCGCCAGAACAGCCACTCGGCCGTTGCTCTCGCAGCTGAGCTTAGCAGCTCGGGAGAGAGGGCGGAAATGCGCGGGGTGTCTTGGGATGTGGGTTGAAAGTTGAAGGAGTGAGAATCAAAGACGGCCTAGCAATGAGCAAGTTTCTTCTGAAACAGGCTAAGCGTCGACAACGTCCAAGGCAGGTGGCGGTTGTTTCGAGAACGTCGTTTCGCAACTCTTTATGACAGAAGACAAAGCATGGCGGCGAGGGTGACAGGAACGCCTATTGGAGATGCCGATCAATACACGCTGGTGCCGTCGACACTGGAAAGTGTATTCTGGAAGTGGTGCTTGCCCAGTAACCCATGGTAAGACCCTGACTAAGTAGTTTGGGGGACCAGGATAGACGTAACCGCCGTGGGACTGTTACGCACCAATCAGACGCCTAATCAGGCGGACGAGGCGCTGCAGCCCGGAGAGCCAACGAACGGCTTTTCAAACGCCGGCAGACACATTGGTCGTGATGGTGGTTGACTCGATTCCTGGAGGGGTGATGAAGACAAGAGGGCTAGGCGAAACAGAGGAAAGCCACAGTTCCAAACTTGACCCCACCACTATGAGCCACGGCGAGCGCTGGGCAGCTTGGAAATGTTTCGAGATGTGCAAACTCGCCAAGATACTACGCAGTATGCAGCTGATCGTATCCGGAGGCCGATTATCTGGCCTTTGCTCAACAGGATCGGTCGCACACCACGGTACTCAGATGAGCCCCGCGCCACATGTCACCAAGTTTAGCCTTTTCGTGCTGCACGTGATGCCCATCCCACAAAATCGACCATAGCCAAGACACCTTATCGTCTCTACTAATTTTTTGATAGAGACCTCTTCCAGGAGTCTGAAAGCACCACCTCTACCTATCTAGAGCAACATGCCACAAAGCCAACTTTGCCAGTCCCGCACACCATTTTTGGCTTATGTCCTCAGAAGCATGACAACATTGTGTTTGTTAGATTTGTATCACAGCAACCGATAAGCCTTCAATCATCGAGTGTGCCGTTGTTCCCAGATCCAAGACATCTTTCAGGTCCAATCGTGTTCACACTAACGCTGGAGTTGTCACATCCTCGGCCAATCTTGTTCACCTGTACTTCAATGGCACACATGAAGTACACCAGGTTCACATATTCGTCCGTTATTAAAACAACCAACCAACATTATGAGTCAACCATTCTCTTTGAGGTCACTCGAGAAACCCACATTGACAGTTAACAACAACACCATATATTTACAATGTCATAATCCACAAGCCCCTCATAGATCTACACTGTATTTCAAAACTTACTACATAACAACAAGCACGCAAAAAGTGATAACCATAAATTCTAATGAACGGCCCAGAGTTACAGAGTCGTCCTTTGGATGCCTGTTGGTCGGAAAAGCTCGTTTTTGATGTCTCGCCTCGTTCTACGCCTCCGTCATCCCCAGCCCTGGAAGATGACGATGTATTTTTATGCGTCAAGGAAGAGTTGGGTTTAGCTTTGGGCCAGTTGGCCATGTGTAACTCACGGAACAAACTGCATTTACAGAACGTGCCAGTTGCGCAGGGTTGGTCAATTACGCCAGATTCTTCGTGTACGCGAGCCTCCTCAATTACAGAAGACTCCTCATGGAGTACGGGATATACTTCAAGTGCATCGGAATACTCTAGTAGTCAATATCCGTTGCCAGTCAAGCCAACTGCTGGGGGCGTATCGTTCACGCAAGGTATGGTAAATACACTGTATTCCCTCTACGAAAAAGGCACGGCTCCAAACATCATTAGGCCCTACGAAGAATACCTGGTGAGCTATATGCACAACAATGCTGTAACGCTAGAAGATGTAAAAGCAGTTGTTCCGCGCCTAAACTTCAACTACAGAATAATTGGCAAAGTAGTAACAAACATTGGCCTGTACCATGCCCGAGGTCACATCAAAGCGGGTGTCCTTGAACAAATGCTTACTCACCTACTCGTCAACGACGACTATAATCCGCACGCAGACACACACAACCCCTTCCACAAGCGCCCCATAGAACCGCTAATCGACCGCGCCATCACGCAAATCCGGCGCTTCAAGGGCGAGAAGGACAGGCAGCAGAACTTCATTTTCCCTTACAGACAGCGTATCCGGCAGGTGGATCAAGAAGCAAACCGCAAAACGGAAGCCGCCGAAGCGACGCGACGCCGCCAAACCGTGCCGTCCGAGTACCGCGAGCCTTCCGAGTGGCTCCCCATGGACGCCTCGTGCGTCGGCGACATATTCACAGAGTGTCACGGCATGGACTGGGAGCAGGCTCTACGGATCCAGAAAGTGGGCGACGAGGCTAGCGCTAGAAAAGCAGCTGAGTCTGAAAAAAGGAAACCCTTGGTTAAAGTCGATCCTGTAGGCAAAGGCTCGTTTTCACAGACGGCGCGGTGGGAGTGGTTTGTGTTGAGACCGATGGTCCGGCGGGGGCGCATGTGCAAGCCAATTGTGCAGCTGCCATCGCCAGACGTGGATAACCGGGCTGTTGCGACAGTTCTTCGGCAGGATGAGCAGCTTAAGAAATGTAAGTCGGGGGTGAAGAAAGCAAAGGCGGAGCTTGTGCGGGATGTGTTGTTTGCGCCAGGTGAGTCGATTGTAGTGCGGTTGCCAAAAGCGAAGACTCGTTGAATTAATTGCTTTGGTATTGTGCATTTATGTTTAGTTGGGGGTTTTTTTTGGGGATTGCTTACTTTTTCTGGGTACCGATCACAAGTGACAGGTTCAGTTGGCGATCTATATTAGTATATTATTCCTTGGTAGGGGTTCCAAGGCTCTTTATACACGGAATTTACTCGTGATTAGACTGTATGCTGTTCTTTCAATGTGTCGCTGTCTCTCGACGCTGCTCGTCCTAGAAGGCGAAGATCGCGTTTGTTTGCCATGCTTTACCGGATCTGCCAAGTCAATGAAACAATCTCACAGGATTCCGAGGTTGTGATGTGCAGAAACGCGGTCCAAGCGTGTACGTGTGTGACGCTGCAAGGACTGAGATTTTACGGGCCATGACGAGCAGAACAAAGGCGTGGATGCTCGCAGTGCTTTGCTGCGGTAGCAATATGCTGTCCTGAAAGGCTGTGAAATGGCTGAGCCATGAAGACGTACTGCTCTAGAGTTGTGCAGCAGATGGCGATCCAGCATGGCTCAACAAGGCTAGAGTGGCGTCTTGTGCGTGTTCACAATTGGGTGATGAGCGCAATCACTGGGGCTGGGGTCTGGGCGAGTGCATCTCTCTTGTTCCCACCAGCATTTAATCTCCCGGCATTACCCTGACAACAAACTGTCTCCCGGGGACACAGTAGCTTCAATCGCTACCGTGTGCAATATCTAGCTCTATTCAGTCAATAGAACTATCGCGCTTTGCGCTCTATCAGTCAGCGCAGTTCCCGTCGCTTCCGCGCGTCGGCCTGCCAGCTTCCTTGCGGCAGCCTGAAGTCATCGCTTGAACGCAGCACTTCTCTTGCGCCAGACATCCATCATGTCGCAGAACTACCAGCAATACAACAGCAACCCCTATGGCCAGTCCGACGCCGGCTATGGCCAGTCCAACCCCTACGGCAGCGGCGGCGGCTATGGATCGTCCAACCCTTACGGCGGAGGAGGCGTAAGTCACCGCGACTGCGCGACTCTCGCGACTCTTACTGACCTTCATCGCAGCATGATGCTCACAATAATGCCCCCACCGAATACTCGCATACGCAGGGCACTGGCGCTGGCGCTGGCCTCTTTGGGGGAAGCCAGAACACCAACGCCAATGCGCCGCCACAGCAAGACTACCAGGCCCAGGCACCTCCTCCAGAACAGCCAGGCTCGCAGCCGCTGACTCGAGATGCTTTCCTGGAGCGCATCGAGGGAACCAAGCAGCGCATCGGACAGCTCACATCCGACATCCAATCAATATCAAACATTCACCAGCGCATGCTGTCAACACCCGAAAACCGCAACACTGCCGAACTCGAGGCCATTGTTACTCAGACACAGATCAGGAACACACAAATCAAGGATGAAATCAAGTTTCTGGAAAAGGACGCCGCCCGAGACCCAAACAGTTCGTATAAGAGGACCCAGGTCGGCAATCTAAAGAACACATTTACCACCCGACTCCAGGATTTCCAGAAGGAGGAGGCAGACTACTCAAAGAGGTACCGTGATGCTATTGAGCGACAGTACCGTATCATCAACCCAGATGCCACAGATGCTGAGGCTAGGGAAGCGGCTAATGCCGACTGGGGTGACGAGGGCGTTTTCACTCAGGCTGTAAGTGTCTCTCCATGCGTTCAATTAGCATACGCATATTGCGCATTTCCCCCTAGCTATTAGATGGCGTACTGACGCCACCTACAGCTCAAGAGCAACCGCAGTGGCCAGGCCTCCAGCGTGCTCGGCGCCGTTCGTGCGCGCCACAACGACATCCAGCGAATCGAGAAGACGATGAGTGAACTGGCCCTGCTCTTCACCCAGCTGAACGAGCAAGTCGTCTATCAAGAGGCGCACGTTGCACAGGTCGAGGAACAGACGGCACAGGTTTACAAGGACACGGAGAACGCAAACGTCCAGCTCGACACGGGCATCAAGTCTGCCCGACGTGCGAAGAAGCTAAAATGGTGGTGCCTAGGCATTGTCGTTTTGATTCTCATTATTATTGGTCTTGCTCTGGGTATCTACTTTGGTGTTGTCGTGCCGGGCAGGAACAAGAACTAAACTGCCGTGTATGTGTTATTGGGAGGAAATATCAGGCGCACTTTTGCTTCTCTCTGGGAAAATAATTTGAGGCTGTGTTTGGCAGCTCTTGTGTATAGCGGGGAGGTTAGATAGGAATAGTAACTTGGCATTCTGGTGTGTAGGTGCTGAATGACCGAAGTGATGTCATGTGAATATTTTTGTAGGGAAGGGGAGAAGATCTGATTCTTTATTTGGAAGGTGTCATGTCGGAGTTTTTGAAGGAGCAGGTAGTTTCGGGATGGATGATTAGTGCCTGTGTTTGAGAAGAGGGCAGTCAAAACAAATTTCTTTATTTTCAAAACCCCGTATGTTTTTTTATCGATAAATATAAGGCCGTCTTTTCGTATTGTGAGGTTACGCTCCCCAGCTTGTTTCTGGTATCTGATAATGCGTACCGTTGTATCTTGTTCGCAAAGCAGGCAAAACGCCAAGCCCGAGACCTAAGAATGGAAACAATACCCACCACGGCAAACCTCGTAAAAAATCGCCTCCGACCAACAGCATTGTTAGCAACACCTCGATCCGTCAAGGCCAAACCAGGCTCGTAAAAACGATTGGCCGGGGGTGCGCCAAGAGCTGCAAATTCATCTGCGCCGGCTGATGCGGCCGTGTTTCTGTTCTGAGATGAGGGCAATCTCCTTCAGCAGCACTCACAACGTCACACGGCAGGGAGCTGATACCCGCGGTGAAGCTGCGCGAGATGCAATGAATGAAGATGGACAGGCACATGCAAGCAACGCGTGTTTCAGGTGGAGCGAGTGGAGCCAGAATGAAGCACGATCACCAGCGAGCAAAGCACCCTCGCCGCGCGGCCGTCTCGCCTGGGCGACTCCTTAGGCCTGCTTGTGGCTGCTTGTCTGCCCCTTGGCTATGCACGGAAGCGACCACCCTTGTCCGGGCAGACTGCGTTGGCCAATTACGGTTGGCGTCGACCAAATCGCCACCACCCTTGAAATACACGCATTCCCCAACCTGTTTCACGCTCCTGAGCTGCTCTCACTCTTCGTTGCTGTGTCTTTTGCCATTGTGTGCGTTTCTTAGTTGATTCACTCTTCATACACTCGTTACTCTGGGCTTTACGCTCGCTTTCCCCTCTTCACCACACTCACTCGCTGCTTCACCTACCTGCTTCCTGCTACCTACTTCTTAGCACGGTCGACAATATCTTCAACTACCAGATACGCAACTATGAAGACGTTTGCAATTGCTGCTGTCCTCGCGGCTTCGGCTGCTGCCTCGCCTGCTGCGATTGAGAAGCGCGCCATCACTCCAGTTACTGTAAAGGGCAACGGTACGTTCTATTGATGGTATGCATTGAGATTCCCGCTGACAGCCCCTGACAGCTTTCTTCGCCGGCGACAAGCGTTTCTACATCCGCGGTGTCGACTATCAGCCAGGTACACTTACCCCACCTTCACCCGTCCACCAACACTAACCTTGAGCAGGTGGCTCGTCCAATGCTAAGGACCCTATCGCCGACGCAACTGGCTGCAAGCGCGACATCGAAAAGTTCAAGAGCCTCGGCATCAACACCATCCGCGTGTACACTGTCGATAACTCGGCGAACCATGATGACTGCATGAACGCTCTTGTATGTCACGTTAACCCTCTGTACTGACCAAACATTAACACCACCAGGCTGCCGCTGGCATCTACCTTGCTTTGGACGTCAACACGCCAAAGTACTCTCTCAATCGTGCAAAACCCCAGCCATCCTACAACAAGGTTTATCTTCAGAGCATCTTCGCCACTGTTGAGAAGTTTGCCAAGTATGACAACACCCTCCTCTTCTACTCTGCGAACGAGGTCATTAACGACGACGCGACCACAAACACCGCGCCTTATGTCAAGGCCGTCACTCGCGATATCAAGTCCTATATTAACTCTAGGGGACTGCGCAAGATTCCTGTCGGATACTCTGCCGCTGATGTCGAGTCGAACCGTTACGACATGGCCGCTTACATGAACTGTGGAGCCGACGCCGTCCGCAGTGACTTCTTCGCCTTCAACGACTACTCTTGGTGCGACCCGTCCTCCTTCACCACCTCTGGTTGGGACCAGAAGGTTCAGAAGTTTAAGGACTACAGCATCCCTATCTTGTGAGTTGTGCTCTCCTGTTGCGATGACTACTTTTCTGACTCTTTTAGCCTCTCTGAATATGGTTGCAACACGAACAAGCGTCAATTCAACGAGGTTGCATCTCTCTACGGCAAGGATATGACCGCCGTCTACTCTGGTGGTCTCGTCTACGAATACTCCCAGGAGGATTCCAACTACGGGCTCGTCAAGATCGAGAATGGGCAAGTTAGCGAATTAGACGACTTCAAGACCCTCAAGGCCTCTTTCGCTAAGACCCCTGCCCCTTCTGGTGATGGAGGTTACAAGACGAGCGGCTCCGCATCTCAGTGCCCCTCAAAGTCAAAGACTTGGAACGTAACTATGAGTGCCGACCAGCTTCCCGCGACTCCCAAGGATGCCGAGGACCTCTTTAAGAAGGGTGCCGGAGCTGGCCCAGGTCTTTCTGGTTCTGGTAGCCAGGACGCTGGCCCTGCCACGACCAACCTCGCTAATGCCGCCGATGGCGCTGTCACTTCTGGAAGCGCTAGTGGCTCCACTGCCAGCAAGGGCGCCGCGGCCTCTCTACGCCCTATCGAGTTTGGTGCTGCTCCTTTCATCTGCGGCGCCATTGTCCTCATCTCTTCGCTCTTTGGCGGAGCTCTTATCTTGTAATCGACCAACTAGGAGCACGTTAATGATGGTTAGACCAGATGCGTAATTCAACGACCCAGTGCGGGCAACGTTTCTAGGTTGGTACACCATGGCATTTCTTTGGAGTTGCTGGCTGGTTGGGCCGGCCCGGCGTCTTCAGTCTTTGGCCTTTAGTTCTAAGAGAGTGTATATAATATGAATATGAGTGCGGACTAGAATAAAATGGTTTTTGGACATTATGCCTAGTAATGGAAATTGCACCTCATGCACTGGAAGATGTGATGTCACTGGTTGACTTCGAAACATTTTGCTCCACGCTTATCGATAAGCATCATCTGCGCTCTCGATATGATCCCTTGAGGGTATATCATTCCACTCACTTTCTTTTCGTGATACCCGGCGAGTTATTCTATCTCCCTCTCTCTAGGATGCCACGCGATCCGTTGATTGCCCTTGTTGGTAAGCCTTCTTCAGGCAAGAGCACAACGCTCAACAGGTGCGCTCTGCCCCACGTCGAGATCTACCCATAAGCAGTCGTCTAAGATTTAGGTATGGCAGTTTAACAGATGCTACATCCAAAGTCGGTCCGTACACGTAGAAGATATGTGCTAGTAAAAGGCTGATTAGCGAGTAGGCAATTTTCCGTAAGTCGCTTTTTCTCCTCGAAACCTACATCCCACCATATCCGGACAAATTCTTGTCTGATCATATACCAGCTTCACAACGATAGATCCTCAGCGAGCGATCGGATATCTCCAAATCCAATGCGCCTGCGCCCGTGTCGGAGTTAGTGATCGATGTAAGCCGAACTACGGATCTTGTGTCAATGGTCGGCGCTCAGTGCCTATCGAACTTCTCGATGTCGCTGGTCTTGTGCCTGGTGCGCATATGGGCAAGGGTCTTGGGAATCGCTTCTTAGACGACTTGCGACACGCTGATGCACTCGTTCATGTTGTCGACGTCTCGGGCACAACGGACGCGGAGGGCAAAGCGACCAGAGGATACGACCCCAGCCAGGACATTGTATGGCTCAGAAGCGAAATAGTACGATGGATCCAGGGAAATCTCATGGAGAAATGGGGAAGCATCAAGAGGAGGCATGTCGCCGTCAAAGCAACCGCCGTCGAAACACTCCAAAACCAGTTCTCCGGCTATGGCTCCACCAGCGCAGTAGTAGCCCGATGTCTCGACCGCCTCGCGCTCAAAGAGCCTCTCCAAGACTGGACGGACGAAACGATCGAGCGCGTGGTAAACGCCTTCACTGACGAAAAATTTCCCACTGTCATAGCCCTCAACAAAATCGACCACCCAGACGCCGACAAAAACATCGCCAAAATCGCCAAACAACAAGACCCCAAATCCATCGTCCTCTGCTCCGCCATCTCCGAAGTCTTTCTGCGCAAACTCGCCAAGCAGGGCTTCATCAAATACACCGAGGGTAGCGACTTTCTCGATACACGTCAGGACCTACTCGACGCCAACGACCCCGCCGCCTCTACCCTCAAACCCCTGGACGAAAAGCTCTCCACGCGCATCGAAAACCTCAAGGATATGGTGCTCTACCGCTTTGGCTCCACCGGCGTCGTCCAGGTCCTGTCGCGCGCTGCCGACCTCCTCGGCCTCGTCCCCGTGTTTCCCGTGCGCAATATCCATACGTATACGTCGGGCAGCGCGAGCTCGACTGCTGCGTTCCGCGATTGCGTGCTGGTAGGGAGGGGAAGCACTGTCGGCGATGTGTATCGGAAGGTTATGGGGGATGCGCCAATGGCGTATGTGGAGACGGAGGGGGGAAGGAGGGTGGGCGAGGACGATGTAGTTGTTGTAGGGAAGAATGATGTGAGTAGCCTAGGGATGGATCGAATGAGCGTATGCTAGAAACTAATGCGTGGCAGATTTTGAGTTTCAAGGTGGGGAGGGCGTAGGCAAAGGAGAAAGGTGGTGGCGGGCGGGCACAAGGAGTACGGATGGACGACGGCGGCGGTAGTAATTCACGTTGGCATTACTCCATGTGTGTATGTGTGTATCTATTCCCCGCCCCCCATGGGCATTCTTTCCACGCCGCGCACCCACCGACGCCGCCTCCATTCTCCCTTGCGACTCGGCCTGCTGCTCTCCCACGCCCGCCTCAACACCTCCCTTTCCTCGGCCCCCACATCCTTACTCCCCCCTTTGCTTCCCATGCGCTTCTTCGGCTTCTCCCGCTTGCCCACGCGCTCCCTCTCCCCCTCGCTCTCCAACACCTCGTAGTGCAAATCCGTCACCCACCGCTCACCCTCCATCTCGACTTCCACGCCCGTCACGCATCGATCGTCCACCCACTCGCGCGACAGCAGATCTAGCGTCCACTTCTTGTCGGCCCAGCGCCACCCGCGCGGCGGCAAGACGTCCTCAAAAAAGGGCGTGCCACGCGGGCGATCGCCAGAGATGCGAGCGGGAGACAGCGGCGCATACGGCGAGGCGCTGAATATGAAGGGCTCGTATTCTGCGTATTGGTCGTGCAGCGGGCGGTGCTGCAGCTCAAAGATTTCGACTTCTCGCGCCTCGGAGCTGGGTTCGAGGGCGATGTCGGTTTTGCTGAGGGAGAGGAGGGTGGTGCGAGCGGCGTGTTCGTTTTGCGAGAGGAGGGAGGTAGATTCGGGGGTGGAGAGTAAGGCGGAGACGGAGGGGTGGCCGAGGGCAGTCAGCGCGTGGCCGGCAAGCAGGAAGATGGCGCGCCAGGGGAGCAAGTGCGCGGCGATGAAGAGGGTACAGCTCAGGAGCAAGACGACGATGTAGAGCAAGGTGCTGAGATTCTCGTTGGAGAAGTTGGTCAACGGGGTGAGGAAGGCGAGAACGGCATCGTGCAAGCGGGTGAAGTCCTCCATGCAATTCTGCAAGTCGCGCATGTTGCGGAAGAAGTCTTTTGAGAATTCGGGGGCGGGCCGGATAGTGCGCGCGCCAGCTAAGGGGGGCCCGCTGAAGCTGCCGTACCAGAGGTCAGCGTCGCCCACGAGGATTTCGGGCTCGGGGTGGCGCGTGAGGAAGCTGGGGACCATGACGAAGAAGAGGCAGCTTGCGAGGGGGAGGACGGGGAGGAGATATGGGTCTATGCACACAAAGGTCCAGACGAAGAGGAAGGAGAGGGTCTGCGTGGGCTGCGTCCAGGTGAAGAGGCGGATGAGCCGGTTTTGGAGGATGAAGGCGACGCCTATACGGGAGTTGAAGCGGCGGAAATTGGATGACATGGTCGGTATGGAGAAGCTTGGGCGCTCGACGTAGGTGTGGGAGCGGCGGTCTTTGACACGCGGGCCTGTTGCGAAAGCCTGATCATGGCCGTCCGGTGGGGACGAGTCAGAGAGGTCTTCGGTTGGAAGAACTTGGGAGAGGAGCAGGTTGAACATCTTGTCTCCCATGTGGCCTGACGAGTCTCGTCCGCCTTTGTCGCTTAGTGACTCGAGTTTGTGCTTGAGTTTGCTTGCTGAGAAGGAATGGCCTCCGTTATCAGTGTTTGGCGTATCTGCTGGGTGTATCTGCACGACGGGGATCGGGGTGTCCCGGTTGGCAAGCGACTCTAGCACGTCGGAGCTCATGGTGTTGATTTGCTCAGACTGTGTTGAGCTTTATAACGGTCCGATATTCCCCGCTCTTCTATTTATGACATGTGGTGTTGAAGTTGAAGAAGCACTGCGTATGCTCGGCGGATCACATGTGGCGGAGGGATTACGTATCTGCCGATTTGGGTATTTAGGGTGTGTGACCGGGTGTTATCTCCAAGCTGGGCAGGCTCCCACGTTACTCAAAGCATTTTACAAGCTATACTTATCAACATCATGAGGCGTGCAGCGTCAAACACGGTCAACTTGGATAGGCTGATGACGGCATTGTAGCGCACGAGGCCTAAGGTGTGGCGTCGGGTCGGCGCTTCTCTGAGCATTAGACGCTAAGGCTGAAAGGAGCCGGACACGTGACATGCTACAACTCGCTGCAGCCCTACCATGGGCCTGATGCGGCTGCCGTTGAGCAGTGAAACACAAATGCGGAGAGCGCACAAACCACGTTCAGCGGCAGCGGGCCTCTTCCGCCGTCACAATGCTGTCCACAAGCATGCATCGGTAGCGGAGCTGCGGTGTCAGGGCGAGTAGCTGAGTGCAGCGCGGGCTGTGGTCGGTATCGATAGGTTGCAGCGGAATAATACACATAGTATATGATTAGTAGTGCGTATTACTCTACACAGTAAAATTGGTCTGGTAGGGTTCATGACTCTTGGGAGCAGCGTGATAGAGACGGTGAAGGGAGCGACAGTCGCCTAACGGATAAGGTGAGAAAGGGTCCACGGCTGCAGGACAAAGGGTCTCGCAGTGCACATGTAGACATGCGTAGACGGGTCATGGTACTAGGGGTCCTAGCCCTGCTCGTACTACACGCGGTACTAAGCACGCGGGTGGTGCAGCAGCAGGCAGGGCGAGCATGGTGGACAGGCACACGGCCGACGAGACGCAGCGAAGCAGAGGCAGAGGCAGACACTGGACGACCGTCTGGCATTGGGCATTGCGTTGGTTTCCTAGGCGATGTTTTGATGTCAAGCAGGCCGAGGGATGATTCGTCGAGCAGAACAAACCCCTGGACATGGTGGCCGTGCTCGTTTGGCGGGCTCCTCCTTCAACAACTCCCGTACCCACCGCAACCTTAGCCCACGACCTGCTTCTGCCCTGCAACACCTCACCACACAACCACACACCAACCCGACATGCCCGCATAGCCTCGAGCGGACGCCCAAGCTCGACGCTTGGAGGTTGTCTTTGCGCTTGGGAGGCTCGGCGCCGCCAGGCAGCTGAACAGCTGCGTAGTCGATACCCAGCATGGCTGCACCCGTGCGAACAGCAACGCGGCCCATGGACACGATTGACCTTCCTCTGCGGTCTGGGTCGAACGTGTCGGGCGAGGAGTCGAGCGGGTCGTCTGGTAGGCGTCACGTGGACATGGAGCGCGGGCGTGGAGCAAGGCTAACTGGTGTTGCTGCAGAAGACCGTGTACGCAAGTTCCAGAAGACGACAGAGCACGGCAGCCGGCTGCGCAAGGCCAGCGCCTCCAATGCCATGTCGATGCCTCGCTCGCAGCCAGCGGTCAACAGTGCCGCGCCGAGGGCACGGGCAAAGGGCCCGCTGGGGCCCCGGGAGCGGCCCCAGGACTTTTCCAAGCCCAGGTACGTGAAAGATTGACGATATGTGGCATGCAATGAAAGGGCCGGCGCTGCTATGGTATATCAGAGCTGACCACGTGCCCACGCAGGATCGCAAGCGGCACCAGCGTGACTTCTCTCGAGGGCCGCTCGTTCCTGCCCACCCTCACCACCACCGACGCCTCGACGCGCCCGTCTAATCCTCGCTACAGCTTCTCTAAGCACCATCCTGACGCCTCGGCCCTCCCGCCCTCCGACTCTACCGACACCTACGACTTCCTGCCCTCGGTCAACTTCGACGACTTCGCCAACAGCCTGTCCTACGAGCCCAACCTGAGCGACTTTCCTGCCCCAGGCAGCTTCAGGGCGGACGCGGTGCCTGCCAGCAACAACACCCCCAGCATGGCCGCCATGGACATGAGCGTGAATGCTCAGCCATTCACTGAGCCCGCCGCCCCTGATTCACGCCCCATCCGCAGCGCGTCATTCATCCGCCGCTTCAGCCAGTCCACGGCCAGAAAGCCCAGCGCTGCCTCACCAACTGCTTCTGATGCACTCTCCATGGCGCCGCCCACCACCAACATGGCCCTGCGAACCAGGCGGCAGAGCCAGTTCCCCGCCCAGGCACCGCCTAATCCAGCTGCACGAGCGCCGCGCAAGAGCGTGGGGCCCGGCATGCTGCCCACTGCAAACAGCTTCGATGGAATGTCTAGGCTGGCTGGCGACAACACACAGCCCAGGATTGCCCCCTCGCCGTCTTTGAATCGAACCAATCGACGCGAGACGCTCGTTTCCAATGGCAACGCCACAGGCAATCCAACCTGCGTCCCCAAGCTTCCAAACCCAACGCGCTCGGCCAAAGCAAAATCACTCCAGCCTTCTTCAAAGCAGCTTGCCACACACCTGGCCGCAGCAACATCCACTCCAGACCCCGCCTCTATGCCGCTCCACCACAATCGCTCGCCGGGCAAGTCTCCAGCCGTGCAGCGAACACAAACGCCCTCTTCTTCCAACAGTAAACGGCAGTCGACTGCCCATCACATCTCCGGGCTTGGCGCTAGGACCATCAGCCCAACAGATGCTCGAAGACTGAAACGACTGTCCATGAATCCGAACATGCCTGGTGGCCCCGCGGCTCCGCCTACTCCTCAGGCCGACATGTCCTTTGACGAACGTGCCTTCAGCAACTCTCCAGCTATACTCTTTGACAAAAGTGTGACCCCGTCGTCTGCACGTGCAACGCCCGAGCAGAACCGCAAATCCTACGCCTCGGGTATCTCGCTCTCGTCCAACTCCAGCCTGAACTCTTTGAAATTCGGCACCTCTGCCATACCTACACGCGTCAATCCTGCCATATCAAGTTCGCGCTTACCAACACCAAAGCCACGAAATGTGCATAGCTCAGCTGGTGGAGAAGAGGAGGAGGAAGAAGTACCTCCCGTTCCTGCTATCCCAAAGGCATACGAATCTCCAAAGGAACCCGAACGCAGTAGCTTTACCTTCTCAACCTCCTCCTTCAAATCCAGCATGCCTCCTCCACCCCCTTCCGCTCCGCCCGCTGTCCCTAGCACAAACAGTGAGTCACGGCATGTCGATACTCCGGGTGGTGAGCCTTTGAGACATGATACGCCAAAGAAGGGAGGCGGTTCAATTAGGCACAGACGAGGCCTAACAGTGGGATCTGGATCCGAACCAGATAGGGCTCCTACTATACAACATTCCTCCAGGAAAAACCTCCAGCCAATCAGACTTCCGCCGTTGAATTTGCTACCCCTCAGTACCCCCTTCAATGATCGCATTTCGTCATTCCCAGCCCCCTCTGCGGAGGTGGATGAGCGGGCTGCCACGCCTCCACCAAAGCGTACCGTGATTAAGACGCCAAGCACCCCGATGACTGCGTCAAAGGCCTCCTTTTTCAATAAAAGTGGACACCACGACAAATACGAATATGACATGCACCTTCGTAGCAGCAGTTCTGCCTACAACCTCCGTGCAGCAGAGCCGTTTGGCGGACCACCTGCGATTGGTTCAATGCCTATTCCAACTCTGAATCCAACACGACAAACAACTACACCATTTTCTTCCAATTCATTGCCCAAGGGTAGTGCGGAATTCACTCGTCTACAGTCACGCCCTAGTGTCGAGTACAATACCAGTGCAAAAGACGTAGAATTGCGGAGCGTCGGACCTGCTGGAACACGCCCATTGCAGAAGAAGGATACGTCCGATTCTGCTCATACTTCTACATCCACTGAACCTGAAACTCCATCCTCGGGCTCCTCCCTTAGACGCAAACTTAGTTTGAGCGGCTGGCGACGAGCTCCTTCAAAGGCTGCGTCCCATACTCTACATAATCCACAGGCTCGGAAAGTCTCTCAAAAGGCGGAAGAGTCAGGGCCGCAAGCGCCTAAGCAGGGCGACATGCCCCCACCTCGATTACCTGCATCTGCTACATGGAGTAGTGGGCTTGGCACAAGCCCTACACCCTCAACGAACCGTACTCGGCCATCGCTTGATTTCGGTCGACGGAAAACCTCTACAACAACCATTGCGAGTGATACTGAGCTAGAGAAGTCCAGCGTTCGCAAGCCTACTGTTACTGCTGGTATGCGTACACTCTCGGGATACAATGACTCAGCGGGAGCCCAACCAACATCAAAATCTGGCTCATCCATTCTGACACCCGTGCAGCGGATGCTCGGTTCGAAGAGCTCTTCAAACATACTCAAGTCTCGCAACCTGGATCCCAACCTCGATAGGGATGATATGCTGGCCGATGAAGAGATGAAAAAGCTAGCCTCAAAGCGCAAAGACTTTGAACACGCAGCACGCGATGTGGACGAGCTGCGGAAGCGTGCTAGGCCACAAGAGCGTGTTACTGCCGCGCAAGCCCTACAGATGGTCAATTTGAACATTTTTGAACGAGGAGAGATTATTGACTACAAGGAGGTATACTTCTGCGGGACAAAGAGTGCGAAGAAGCACGTTGGCGATCTCAACTCCCAGACAGCCAATTTTGGATATGACGATGATCGGGGTGACTACAACATTGTCTTCGGTGATCATCTTGCATACCGATACGAAGTCGTTGATCTCCTAGGGAAGGGTAGTTTCGGACAGGTCGTGCGTTGTGTAGATCACAAGACTGGCGGACTCGTCGCAATCAAGATAATTCGCAATAAGAAGCGGTTCCATCAGCAAGCTTTAGTCGAGGTCAACATCCTCCAGAAGCTACGCGAATGGGTAAGTGTCATTGATTAGCAAAGAACGTTAGTGCTAACTTTGAACAGGACCCTGATAACAAGCACAGCATGATCAACTTCACACAAAGCTTCTATTTCCGTGGCCATCTATGTATCTCTACGGAGCTCCTTGGCATGAACTTATATGAGTTTATCAAGGCGCACGAGTTCAAAGGTTTCTCTTTGAGGCTCATTCGTCGTTTCTCAAGGCAGATGCTCAGCTCCTTGAATTTACTGAAGACACAGCGTGTTATCCATTGCGACCTGAAGCCTGAGAATATTTTACTTGCTCATCCTTTGCATTCGGAAATCAAGGTCATCGATTTTGGATCGAGTTGTTTCGAAAATGAAAAGGTGTATACATACATTCAATCACGATTCTACCGGTCACCCGAAGTTATACTAGGTATGAGCTATGGGTTGCCGATCGACATGTGGAGCGTGGGCTGTATTCTTGCAGAGCTACTCACCGGGTATCCCATTTTTCCCGGAGAGAATGAACAAGAACAACTAGCTTGTATCATGGAGATATTTGGACCCCCAGAAAAACATCTGATCGAAAAGAGTAGTAGGAAAAAGTTGTTTTTCGATTCACTCGGAAAACCAAGAGTTACGGTGTCGACGAAAGGACGCCGCCGCCGCCCAAGCTCCAAGACGCTTCAGCAAGCCCTGAAATGCGACGACGAAGCCTTCCTTGACTTCATCTCACGATGCCTTCGGTGGGATCCCGAACGTCGGATGAAGCCAGAAGAGGCTATGCAGCACCCTTTCATCACTGGTCTACGCCCAAGTGTACGAGGACGGCAAGCACTTATGAGCTCGTCAAGCGTCTCGTCTCCATCAAAGCGACTCGCTCCATCACAGACACCGCAATCTCGCGTGCGGCCACTCCCAGAGCCGCCTGCAACCAGCTTCAAGAATGGGACCGCCGTCAGCAGCAATCGCGATATGTCAAGCAGCAGCTCACCCGTCAAAGGTGCTGCCCCGCAGCGACGACACTCAACCGCCCAAGGCGCCGGGGCAACGGGAGTTAAGCGTGCGGCCAACGGAGCGCCGCTGAACGCTTCACTAAACGCCTCAAGCAGCCTTCCCCGGGTTGCGCAACGTAGTGTATCCGGCAAGCCAGATCTTGCGTCAGCGGCGGCCATTGCCAGTCTCTCGTCGTCAGCCAGACGGTAGAGAGCAATATAGATTCACGAGCCATTATTTGAGCATGTCACGAAGTTCCTACCAATAGTTAATACTCTTTTTGTTTTACAACCACGAGGAGGACCTGGGCAGGCGTGCAGGGAATACATTTATGCTTGTTAGCGACGTTTATACCCACCAAAAGAAATTTGATGCTGGCGCATGTTAGCGTGCATGTGGGAGTGAACATTGGATAGGCAGAGGCGGGTGAGGGTATAATGTAACGACATGCATGGGGGCGTTGTCTACAATAAATAGCTAGTTAAGCCTTGGCTAGTCTTCTAATGTGAAATGGAGCCTTGTTGGGCATGCATATGTTTAAACGACGCTGTTGTGATGGTGTGATCGACCGATGCCGCCGCCAACTGTTGCCCAGCAAACGCAGGGACGCAGGGGTCTCGAACTTTTCTTAGCCGGAGCAGCCCGCCGACGGCTTGCCACAGACATCCCGTCCTCCATGTGGGGATACCAGAATTGTGTACTGGAGCGTAAAATGATTGCTAATGATTCCAGCACTCATCATGGATACTATGGCCAATCTCTGGCCCCGATGCCCGGCGCCGTTGGGTCCCGGGAAGGTTTTCTCTCACTCCCAGGGCGCTCAGGGCGCTGTTGCAGTCCCAAGCCTGGCCACAGTGACACGGCCGCGGATTCTTTCCCTTCAACAGTAACATTGTCTTTGACCTTCATCTGCCATCTGGCGCTTACTATTTTGTCCACTTGCCCTCGCCTGGAACGCCGTTTACTTCAGTCACTAACGTTCCGTGTCTCCGCGTGGTCTACTAGGCTCCGCCAATTAGTGTGCCCACTGCGAGGCTCAGAAGGCAATATTCCTTTTGTCCTGCGCAACCCACGCCGGTAGCTACATTTGTTCGCTCGATTCACTCGATTGATATCTAGGCATTCGTCGTACGAGTTGGGTGCTCTGATTGCTGCTGTTGTGCTTACCGCAACCGTCATCACGCGACACCTTTCACGACTTCTCGGCCTACGACTCCAGCACACATTATACCCATAACAAAACTTAATTAGCTTTGACTGCTATCGCTGCAGCCACAATTTTGCCACAATGATCCCGCCACTACCTAACCTAAGCGACTACGATATCTCACCTCAAAACGGCTTTCTTCCAAACGAAGTTCCCCTTGATAGACTGCCCGATGCTTACTATCAGCCTTGGGAAACTGTTGTCCGCAATTTTCAAAGCCTGATCCTCGCTAAGCGGTTGCGTCGGATAGTCGATGCGCTACCTATCCTCGACACTGATTTGCTTCTGACTGAAGCAGAATGGCGTCGAGCATACTCGATCCTCGGATTCATGGCCCATGGATATATATGGGGAGGAGATGCTCCGACAGATGTACGCCCTTGTATTATACATTTACCTAATGTAAGTTAACTTTTAGATGTAGATTGTGCCACCACCCATCTCAATACCTTTCCTAAAAATATGTCAACACTTGGAGCTCCCGCCAGTAGCTACATACGCCGGCGTCTGCCTGTGGAACTGGCAGCCCTTATTCAACAACGAACCAATGGACACTCTGGACAACCTTGCGACGCACATGACTTTCACTGGCTCCCTGGATGAGTCCTGGTTTTACTTGGTATCTGTTGCCATCGAAGCAAGAGCAGGACCAATCATTCCGCTGATGATCGAAGCTATCGCAGCAGTGCGACGAGGGGAGACTAACACAGTCGTGCAAGCCCTCCGCTCATTCGCAGAAAGGTTAGACGAGCTGGGTGCATTACTTGAGCGCATGTACGAGAGCTGCGACCCTCACGTATTCTACCACCGCATTCGACCTTTCCTAGCTGGTAGCAAAAACATGGCAGATGCTGGCCTTCCCTCTGGTGTGATCTTCGACGACGGCACAGGTAAACAGCCCTATGTCCAATTTAGCGGCGGCAGCAACGCTCAGAGCTCCATCATCCAATTCTTCGACGTAGTCCTCGGCATCGAGCACCGTCCTACTGGCGAAAAGCCATCAGACAGCCCGACCCGCGACACAGGAGCCGTCCAGTCCCCACCCCACGGCTTCATTCAAGACATGCGAAGCTACATGCCCGGCCCCCACCGTCGCTTCCTCCAACACATGGAACAAGTCTCTAATATCCGCGACTTCATCAACACCCACCGAACCAACCGCGCCCTGACAACCGCGTATGACGCCTGTCTCGCCATGCTCCGCGCCCTCCGCGACAAGCACATCCAGCTCGTCTCCCGCTACATCATCATCAAATCCCGCGAAACTCGCTCACACTCACGCTCGCTCTCACCCCAACATCATTCCAAAGCCGCTCCCCTCAACCTCGCCAACACGCTCGCTCGCACCGGGAGCAGGAAGCTGCGCGGCACCGGTGGCACAGCACTAATCCCGTTTCTCAAGCAGGCGCGTGATGAGACTGGGGAGCCAGCAATTGATGCCTGGGCGAGACGGCTATTGAACAATGGGCCAGGGGAGGAAGGAGTTGCGAGGATGGAAGTGGTGAAGGAAGGGTTGGATGGAGGAGTTGAGGTTGTGGGATTGGCGGGGACGTGGAATGTAGATGATAGTGAGGGTGGAGTAAGTCTTATGGTTTTCTATTTGCGTTTTATGTCTCTTTTGAATTCCGAGCTGACTTTTAAATAGATTTGCCATTGGTAAAGTGGTCAAGCCGCACGGTATTGATTCGTATGAACCAACCTGCTACGTTGGTACAGCGATGCTCGGCTAAAAATCGGGCGGATGGCGGGAGTACTGCGACTTTTGCTTTCAATTTTTTTTTCCTTTCTCGGATGGTAAGTTATTCCCCTAGAAGAAGCCGTCATGGCAAAGCCAGACCGAGCGAGGTATGTGGTCGTTCGTTGTTTACCTATTTCATACCAATAGTCACTGAAATATACGTTTTCGCTTCTTAGGTTTGACTTTGATATTTCTCCTTTCTTTTACTCCCCTTTACTAGCAGAATCTCCTTCGGGTCTATTATTGGGGCCGTTGGCATGCGACACCGGAGGACAGACCTGTTATAGATGACCATGTCCGCGTTGTTGTGTGACTGACAACTACAGCTTCAATACTGCTTGTTCTGTCTTTATGAGATTGATGATTAGGGGCCAACTGCCATCGACTTATGTCTTTGCTGTTGGCTCTGGCCCTTCTAGATACGATCCGAGTTTATGGCTGCCGGATCCTCTGAAGGACCATTTTCAGAAAACTTCGCAGGTCTCATGGTTTTACCATTATTATCACGTGGTTCTCGGCAACAGCAGTTCCGAAGGATCTCAATTGCTCGTAGGCCGACAGCTACCTTGATACGACCAAAATTCCGTCTTCTCCGATGTACCCCATACGCAGTCATGGTCCGGGTAGGGCGTTGCATCCTCATCTATTCTAGTCCGCGGCACTTGAATCCTGGGGAAAATGCTTGCCGACACGCTCTAACTTTGCACACAAGTGCTGTTCGTCAGCGTTCACATGAAACATGTGCGAATCCCATACGATGATCATCTGGTACCGAGGCTTCCGAGAATAATCCCACGCTGCAAACCTCAGCCGTCAGCCTAAAGGCGTCGTGGACTTGGGATTCACTTTATCGATACCCCGCGTTTTTCTTCCCCGGACGTACCTGAACCGGCAAAAAGCCCGTAAAGCGATGACGACCAAACGGCTTTTGGCTGATCTCCGTGCAGCCTGACCGGAACATCGATCTTACCAGAACCCTTTTAGACGACTGCGTGCTTGTGAGCTACAAGTGCGGCCCGGAATTTTTGTATTACTCCGTAGCGCTGTAATACCATTGTAATCGAATGCTGCCGGTGGCCCATTCTTCATTGAATTGTTCAACGACCACACTTGAAATCGCGATCGTCAGGGCCAATAAACAGCCAGGGATGATCTAGCCACAATTAGTCCGGCGAGCATACCCCTGATATTGGAAATGTAGGTACGCAATATTATGATTCGTCTTCTAGTTGCGCCCACGTTGTACCATTCGTACGTTATGACCAGTAGTGACCTTTACGACTAAGCGCCGTCATGCCCCGGGGCGCCTACGGACCACTTTCACTTGGATCTAGCTCAATATAGTTGTCCGCCCCTGGCTAGGAAGTATCCAGTCCATTTGTCATTGGCCAATGTTCCTACAAGCCCGCTCGATCCTACAACCCGAAAAATAGCGCCATCTTCGATGTAAGCAAAAAGTAGTATACGTTGTCGACTGGGGCAATGCTGCACGCACGGAGCCGTGTACATACGCTCACCTGGAAACCTTTCGATCACCTGGACACAAGCTCCCCGTCTCCTTCACCGAGGGTTGGGGGAAGGCGTGGACATCCTGGCTTGTGACTTTTGTATTTCTACCATGTGTATAAAGATCGTGGGCTATACATGATTTCTAGAGCCAGTCGCTACGTCTAGCGTCCTCATCGCTCAGAGCCAAACTTCCTGGTGCTCATCATGAAGATCGCTGCTGTTCTTACTCTCCTTCCACTGGCTCTCGCAGCCCCGGCTGGCCTCGAGAAGCGTGCCGCTCCAACTGTCATTGCCCCTTCACCCCAGGCTACCGTCGCTGGAAAGGATGCAGGAGGTGTAGAAACCTTCAATGGTATCCCATACGCCCAGCCACCGGTCGGTCAACTTCGTCTCAAGCCTCCGCAGCCCATTACCTCTGCTGTTGGCAAGGTTGATGGAACCGCAGCTCCCAAAGGATGCCCACAGTTCTTCTTTAGCGTCGATGATTCGAATGTCCCAGCCAATGTCCTAGGAATAATCCTCAATACGCCGATTTTCCAAGCTGTTACCAATTCCGGCGAAGACTGCTTGACCATCAATGTCCAGCGCCCTGCAGGTACCAAGGCTGATGCAAAATTGCCTGTACTATTCTGGATTTTTGGCGGCGGCTTCGAACTGGGTGCGACTAACATGTACGATGGTACCTCTCTCGTCGCCGAGTCAGTGTCCCAGGGCAACCCCATCATCTTCGTTGCTGTCAATTACCGCGTCGGTGGCTTTGGATTCATGCCCGGAAAGGAGATTATGGCTGATGGATCTGCCAATTTGGGACTTCTTGACCAACGACTTGGCTTGCAATGGGTGGCAGACAACATTGCCTCATTCGGCGGCGACCCAAGCAAGGTTACTATCTGGGGTGAAAGTGCAGGCAGTATCTCGGTCATGGACCAAATGCTGTTGTATGACGGTGACAACACATACAAGGGAAAGCCTTTGTTCCGCGGTGGTATCATGAACTCCGGATCAATTGTTCCGGCCCAGAGTGTTGACTCCAGCAAAGCACAGGCAATCTACGACAGAGTAAGTTTCTTGGCCCATGTTAAAATCCTATCAAAAGCAATACTAACTTCGATAGGTTGTTCAAGAAGCTGGATGCTCCGGTCAGGCTGACACTTTGGGTTGCCTGCGCGCAACCCCCTACACCAAGTTCCTAAACGCATGCAACGTGGTCCCAGGCCTCCTATCCTACTTCACCGTTAACCTCTCCTATTTTCCCCGCCCCGACGGCAAGACTCTTACCGCGTCCCCCGACCAACTCGTCGCCCAAGGCAAATACGCCAAAGTGCCCTTCATCATCGGCGACCAGGAAGACGAAGGCACCCTCTTCGGCCTCTTCACCTCCAACATCACCACCCCCGCCGAAATCACAACCTACCTCTCCTCCCTCTTCTTCACCCAGGCCCAACCCGCCTTAATCGACCAGCTCGTCGACACCTACCAGAACCAAATCGAAGACGGCTCGCCCTTCCGCACTGGCATCTTCAACGGCATCTTCCCCCAGTTCAAGCGCATCAGCGCCATCCTCGGCGATATCACATTTACCCTGACGCGTCGCGTGTTCCTGGACACGGCGGCTGCCGTCAATCCCGGCGTGCCTTCGTGGTCCTACCTGTCGACGTACAACTACGGCACCCCCATTCTCGGCACCTTCCACGGCTCCGACTTGCTGCAGGTGTTCTACGGCATTCTGCCCAATAATGCCGCTCGCTCTATCCGCGGCTATTACTTCTCGTTTGTGACGAATTTAGACCCAAATGTAGGGAACAATTTCGGTAACTGGCCGCAGTGGAAGAGTGGTAAGAAGTTGATGAATTTTGGGGCGAGGAGCAATTCGTTGATGGATGATGATTTTAGGAGTGATACGTCCGAGTGGTTGAAGAAGAATGTGGCGAGTTTGAGGGTGTGAGGATGCACATAGATGAAAATTATGGTACCCATTTTTTTAAAGCTTGAGGTTTTTGTTGAGTGCAGTACGAGCGGAGTCAGATTCAGGCAGCTCAATATACTGAAAGGATTAGCCAGATGATAACGAGTCACCCTTAGACGACATTAACGCAGCTAGTGGACGGTTGATGAAGCGTCAGCGAACGCGACCTTCACCTAAGGATGTGACAATGCCGTTGAAAAAATTACCGGCAGCTATCATGGGAACAAAGTCGGAAGACCATTACTCGGCAAAGCGGCTAAAAAAAAAGCAGAAAGTCTCATTCTTGATCCCGTCTCCACACCGAGCTCATCGCCTCTGCCAGCACCCGGTGAGTTAAATTCCCTTTTTACAGTCGGCAGTAAGTTAGACCTAGTCTTGGCCTTGTTGACAACGGTAGCCAGGGTGGCGGTGCCGAGAGTTCAGCTGTATCCCGAACCAACCTCAATGAAGGAAATTCCGACGATGGCAAATATCCTCGAGAAGGATTTGAGGAAATCGCATAGGCTGCGCGCACAGACCTTGAGGGCCGACCTCTTCACGAATGGTC
Organism: Ophiosphaerella narmari; assembly: GCA_028456235.1. Lineage (NCBI taxonomy): Eukaryota > Fungi > Ascomycota > Dothideomycetes > Pleosporales > Phaeosphaeriaceae > Ophiosphaerella > Ophiosphaerella narmari. Next base: position 696,506 of record JALNQA010000001.1, on the reverse strand, counting down.
GATTAAAAACACGCGCCAGTGCTCAGAAGAAATATTGTCATAATATTTGAAGGCCTAAAAGATTCGATTTTCGATTCTGAGGATATACAGTTTAGGAAAGCACCTACTCGTAACAAGTGTCAGTTGCTACGAGGATTGACTCCGGGTGGAGTGAGCGCCTTCTCTTTGGGCAGTGGCCACGGACGTGTTCGCCTGCCTCCTCGACAGTATCGAATCCGAATTGATTCAGAAATAGCCGCGAACAATACGAGACACGTTGCACACGCTCGAAGCGGACGAAGAAGTTCTGCGAGAGTCCCCAGAATACGAAAAATTTATCAAAAGAAGGCGTGCTATGTAGCGACAAGACAAGGCTGAGAGCGAATAGCAACCGACGATCCATCGCAAAGCCCACCAAATCATAGGAAACGGAAGCGCATCGAGGACGAAGGTGCGAAAATAGTACACGCCCACCCACACCCTGAGTTAGTGTCCGAGAAAATGAGAAGTGTGAACATCCCTGAAGCCAGAAGCTTCAACGAAGCATCGCATGTCTCGTTATTGCTGCTTGTACAGGTTGGCTAAGCTTGAAGAGGGGCAAGTCGCCGATGCCTAGAGCCCGTTTCATCGTTATTTTATAATTTTCGTTGCTTGCCGCTGGACCAGGCCATCTGCCAACATTTCGTATGACGATGCTGACTTGTAGGCTGCCCTGCAGGACTAGATCATAGTTGACGCGAAGGAACGAAGAGTTTCGAGCTGTAAATTTAGGACGCTTCCCTCAGCCTCTAGTCCCGACACTGAATACATAGGCTTGAGTCTCAGCTACGCGGGGAGCCTTGAGCTGTAGATTGATATGCTATCAGGTCTCAAGTAATATAAGCGTCTTAAGCAACATATCTGCCACCCATTCGTTTTGATATTCTCCCATCCCTAGCACGGGCAAATACTGCCACCAATCATCCTCTTCAACCGAAGACATAGTATTGAGGGATTTCACATACTCCTAGTATTCTGGGTATGAGCCACCAGCCTCCCAATCAACAATACTCTTCATCGTAATGTGAAGCTCTGCTAGGATAATCCTCGGGTGGAAGTTGCCATGGGTCATCACAACACGATGATGTGAATGTAAACGCTTTGTTCGTATGAACTCCCTAAAAGATTGAGCAATTTTCGGTTTTGTCGTAGACGGAAGGAAGTCGTTGAGCTCAGCCTTGTTATTGATCGGTGTGGGACTGGACCGTACCGATCGCCTGACGTCTTTGTACCTAAGAGGTGCGCTACCGCCAAGTTGCGTAATGATAACGGCAAGTGTCTGAGGTTTAGGAGTATGGCATTGAGCTTATGGCACACAGCCGTCTTCAGATCCGCTGAAAGAGAAGGCCACAGCTCTTGTAAGGAAGTTCCTTCGATGAACGTCATGAAAATAAACGTCGTGCTGTTGAAGGTTACTGATCCTAAAGGTTGAGGCGGAGGACAGCTCTTCGAAACCCGGTAGATGTGCTCCGTAATGGTTACCTCGTTCGGGTCTAACTCCCGACCAGTCTTGACAACGACGTTGGGATGGATTTGCGTCACCGTCCGTCCGCCCGAGGCAAATAGCCTCTTCTCTCTCTTCATCGCTGCCTCAATTCTAGACACCATGATTTGCTCGTTGGAATTTCCTACCATTTAACATTTCCCGGGTGTTAGGTTCTTAATAACTGCTCTCACCTTGGGATCGAGAGAGTGCATGACGACCACGGAGGTGCCGTGCGTTGACCGTTCAAGTTGGCAGTTTGATGGGTATGCAGGTGGATAACGGACACTGACTCTCTTGATTCTTACGTGCCTCCCTGAAACGTGAGTATTTGGAGCGATATTTCTCCAAAAGAGGTTAAGGTGTCATAACTTTGCTAGTTGCCTACTCCGAAAGATCACGTGATAACATTCTGAGAGAGAATCGAACCTGACTGCCCATAGCGCGGGCTCGTGTGGATAATCCTAGGATCGTCGTACTGCCGCAGTCCCGGCTGCTGTTCATGCGGTTGCTGTGTCTCTTGGTTCCACATTCCTACTGTCCTCTGCATCTTACCTGCACCTTGACTTCAGCTGTGGCTCATTTGCAGCGAGCGCGGGGAACGCAATCCAACCACATCAGAAGGATGATAGTGCCAATACCACGGTGGGCAAGGTGCCATGGCGCCTGTCGCGACAAAAACGCGCCGCTTTCCACCTGCTGACGCACCTTCACCCATCCGACAGACCAACGCTTCTCTTTTCGAAGCCAACTGTATGTCCGAAACAAACCTCTTCAACCAACGCAAGCGTGTTCGTTCGGATCACCATCCAGGTCAACACAGCGAAGCAACATCTCAGACTAAGAGGAGGAAGGCCCACCATCCTAGCGAACCTCCAGCGGCGTTTTGGAATAATTTATCCAAGATCTGGCTCACCAGGCGAGCCTTGGGGGAACTCGACCGTAGGAATATCCAAGCTGTGGGAGCCGACCACCCCCTGCGCCACGACCCAAGCGCTTTCAAGGACTTGAAATCCTTCGCCAAACACGGTGGCCCAGATTTGTCGGACCTGAGGGGTGTACGGTCATAATGCAGTGCCGTCTCATTACAAGGCTAACAATACGCTTTAGTTTCCTGAGCCTATCCATTATTTGATACATTCCCCAAACCACACGATGAGCTTAAACCATTCGCGTACTCGAAGCTAACAACGAGATTCTGCTTCTGCAAGTACTAGACCGACTACGAATACAACAAAGACAAAAAGCACTGGCGCCTATGACCGGGACTTTCAACAACACCTTGTTGACAACGGTGTCTATCCTTACGGATACAGACATTTAGATGGCAATGTGCCAGCAAAGCCAGTGAATTGGAAAGACATCAATGAAGTCCTGGCACAACCTCGACCCTCTCTTTCCCCATCTAGGTTTGACGAAGAAGGCTATGAGAAATTTGTGCAGGCAGATGCGGATGCATCAAAAGAGAAGCAAGTCTCGGAGTTAGTAATCCCCTTCCTTGAAGGCAGCATCGAAGATACCAAGTGCCGCTCAGGCGGAATACCATTCACCAACCTTGACCCTTTGACGGACGGTACGCTGAAGCCCGGCAATCTAGATGTCTACTATGGTGCTCGCCCAGAACAGCTTAGCAGACAGATCCGCACCGAATTTGGTGGACACATCATCCCTTCAACACAGCATGACCTCCCTATGGCGCCGAACTTCTTTCTCGCAGCCAAGGGGCCTGATGGGTCAATATCAGTGGCTGGACGACAAGCATGTTACGACGGTGCATTGGGTGCACGAGGCATGGCAAGTCTGACATCGTATGGACAAGGCGAGCCGGGTTACGGCACTGCTTACACCTTTTCATCAATCTACCACGGTGGCCAGCTCAAGATGTATACTAGTCACCTCACGCAGCCAGACAATCCTGGGGGCCGTCCCGAATATCACATGACCCATATCAATACCTGGGGAATGACTGGGAACGCCGACACGTTCCGACAGGGTGCAAGAGCGTACGGAAACGCGAGAGATTTGGCAAAAAACCAGAGGGACGATGTTATCAAGCAGGCAAATGAGAGAGCGGGTTCTGTGGAGACTGAGATATCAATGAATGACGACGAGGCAGGCACAAGCCCGGCGCTTAGCCTTGTGACAGCAGCGTCGGATACGGAACCCTATACCATGAGTCAAGAGTCTCAGACGACCCTAAATAAAGGCTCTAGTATATTGGAGATTTTTGAGGAATTCGATAGCTCGATTAAAACCCTTGCAGATAACAAATCCACAGCGAAGCAGTCCAACAAGCGTAAGCGACGCAACACTAACGTAGAAAGAGAGGCACAGCTACGCGCTAATTAAACTAGCACACCGTCTGTCGCCTAATACCTCTTTACTCATTCTTCAGGTGTAACAATTTTGGTGTATTGAAAAGGGAAGGCAAGAAGAATCGCTCAACAATGTACTCGTAACAGTCATTATAGAATTTATAATATTTATACTATCCGGCGCGCTACACGATGATCAGCATGAAAGAAAAGGTACCTAAGATCGCTTACACTCTTGATGGTGAGCAATGGGGCTCGCTCATTCCCACGAATGTGCTTTGACATGTGTAGACAAAACTCTAGCTCGATTGTGTTCAGAAAGGCAAGGCAGCTAAAGTGATTGCAAAACAACGCGTCACTGGATCTTTCTCTAACAGACAAGCTATAGATATAGTAGCCGACTTCCTATTGCATGTAAAAGATCAACTCCTGGAGACTCTAGACTAGGAATACGGACGGGGCATGTGGGTCACTTTGCCGCTCACTCTTGTAGTGACCGTGCCGGCGGTCTAGTCCGATGCCGCAAAGGACCGCATATTAAAGGTCGCAAAACAGGCAGGTTTCGACAATGCCAGTTTTTCATACTCCGTATAGTACCGTACACGATCAGCAACCGGAAGTAGGCGACGGCTTCATTATCATATAGGTAGCGGCGCGGTTAACTTAATTCTTATCGCGTTGAGGAGATCAAGCCAATAGTAATCGAAAAAGTCACTGTGGGGACTAGAGATCAGCGTAGTAGCAGTTTCATTAACTGAATATTCTTCCGATAGCTTGAGCGTCGGCTTAGCGCGGTCGACCTCTCTAACTTAGCATCTCAACTCTCAACCTGACGGTCTATCAAGTTATTATCAAAGACATCCACTTCTTCACAATACCCACCCCAGGTCCCTAGTATACAGCCCAAAAATTACAATGTCCGCTCTGTACTAGCGATCATTCCTAACACGGCATCTTTGACCGTAATTGCTTTACACCCTTACTAAGTTATAGCGATCTACTCGATTGAAAAGCTTGGAGGTTCTAAGCGATTGCACCCGAACGCAAAAAGATACTTCAAGCTTTTGAAGATACTTAGGGCTAGAAGGTTGATGTCGGAATTTGCCTGGGCCCAGAGGGACTGAAATGTGTCTGAAGTTGGTCGACTTGGCAAGCTTTACGCGAGGGAGCACTGGATCATGGCTTTTTCTGTGATTATTATATTTTATGCTAATCCTAAGGCAGTGCAAAGTGTGCTAGAGCCTTCCAAAGGTAAAGGGCTATCTTTGGTAGTTGAGCATGCAGTGGAACCGTGGAAAGCTGTCTTTCGTGCCTACTGTACTACCTACCACCAAATCGTCGGCATATCCATTGTAGTAGACATATTGTAAGAAGCTTAAGATAGGCTTGTGGCCCGTATCATGTTTGCATAATCTCCAATCGATCTGGAATGATTTGGAATTTGCTGATTTTCACTCATCAATTTAGAACTCGGGGAGATCCTCTGGCTAAACCAGTTACCATATTACCTAATGACCTAGATGGTGTCAGTATGATAAATGCCCACAGGGCAGGGATTAGAATATTACTAGTACTAGCAAGAAACTTGATAAGGGGATCAGTCTGCAAATAACCAACCCCTTGCTTTTCGATAGCATTCAACCAGATAGGATACTCAAACTCCTTTGTATAGTATCCAGCAAATTCCCAGTCTATAATTCCCGTGATATCAAAAATGATTGGATCGATGAAGATATTGTGTTGACCAAGGTCATTATGGCAGAACACAAAGTCTTCAACGTGTGAGGTCTTCCGCAACCAAGTCGACCGATTGTCTCGATAAGTTATTTGGCTTGGTGGAATGGGTGGTAGATTGATATCAACACTGCTAGTAGTGTGGTGCCGTAACTGACGAAGCTGAGGTAAGACTGACATTTCCATGCATCTGTTGACTTGTTCAGTTGCGGCATCAGATGCTACGGCCTCTAGGGTTTTGCCAAAGACGCGCTCAGTCTTGAGATGGAGTAAGCCATTTTCTTCGTATAGATCTAGAAATTTAGGTACAGGTATAGACGTATTAGTAGCGATGAATCTGAGCGTAGCAGCTTCATTCTGGAGACGTTCTCGAGACCATCGAAGATGGTATCTTTACCTAGTTATTTGTGAAAAAGGCAATTGGTCCTTGGGGAGTTCACTTTTAGTAAATGTGGATTGTATAAGTGTATACTGTCGTTCGTGGCTTCTCCACTGATAGATATCCTCCATTGTGTGTATGGCGCGCATATTGCAACAGTTGTCCTTCGATATCAAGTGAGGTTAACTAATCATTGACTTGGCAATCTTGGCAATCTTAATGCACAGCCACATCGTGTGGCGAAGTGTCATTACGTTATTGCCATTCTGTTATAAGTAATTATATAGGCTATCTCGCGATCACTCCGTGATTGTGTTTAATCTTAGTTAATATATTAATTCATTGGTTATCGACTAGTACTAACGATACTTTCTATCCTGTACCCACACCCTCGTATTTCCAGACCATCTACCCCGAGAACTAATCCTGGTCTCCCCGAAGTCAATCACCTTTCGTATCCTTCTGTTATATACTATTCAAGCATAATTCTACAAGTTAACAGGAGTAATATAGAGATAAACAGTTGATAAGAGCTCTAATAATTAACGCCCGTAAGAACGGTACCAATCATGAGAGCCATATCGTATGCGAGTAAAGGCCAGCGCTATTATCATCTGACTTGACTATACACAATGTACATGTATACGCAGGAGCATGTAAAACGTGCCCTAGACTAATAGACTCTAAGCTAGTAGTCTAATCGCAAACTAGTCTAGTTGGAGATTTGTAACACTGATGTTGTTGACCACTGCTCGTGAACTTACTGCTCCTACTAAACTCGCTTCCAGAGATTTCTTACATACAAGTAAATCATCATGGCAGCTGTGGCCGCCACGGTAGACGTCGTATGTGAGGCTTTTAACCGATTAAGAAAGCCACAGTTACCCGCTGCCGCTACAGCCCGCGCCTTAAAACCACTTCAAGGTCCTATACGTGTTGGAACGCATCGTTCCAGAGCCGCGAATCTACCAGGCCCAATCATGATTTCCTCTGATCACTAGAGACAGCTTTATCAAACTTTGCAGGAGTTTCAATACTATTAGTCGGATTCTAAATCGCTCTCAAATATACTCGCTGGAACAACCAAGATAATCCCAACGGACGGACCTTTAATAGTTCAAAGTTTCCCCTCCACGCTGGGCCTTGATCAGGGATAAGCAGGCAGAATTTACTCGTTATTTTTTTTTCTAGACTGTCGGCGAACTGAACAAGTAGGGAAATCACTCTTCTAGCACCACCGCCACATCTATACAATAGCCAAGTTTTGTATAACTATAACACTAGAAGTCATGGGCCTGAAAGAAAATTCAGAGTTGTAAAGTGCATCTTATTTTTCACGGCCATTGCTGTTTGAGAAACCCAATGGTAAAGTCTATATTACGTTTGGTAGTCGGGCAGTCATACTATCCTCCGCTCCCTCTTCTTCTCCTCTAACTAACGGGTGTTATCTTGATATTACATAGCTCGTACCTTCCATCTCAACAAGTTCTACGCGAATAGGACCGCCCACCGCACGCTTTTTGCTACCCTCAACTACCCGGCCTATGAACGCCTTTGGTATAGAAGTTGTCGAACTCCTTACTGATCTTTAGGTGGCGCTCTACGAACACGATGGCAGAATTCTATCCACCAGAAACTATTGATTGTCTTCTTTAGGTTAGAAAGCTTATTACTAAACTTTGCACACTAGTTGTAATCAAAAGCCATATCAAGGTCTTCCGGCGTCCGAAGTTCAAGACGTAATAAATAGTATGTTCCCCGCCAGCCTTCTAGGTATATACTACATAGTTGTCTGACTCAGAACCTCGACATTCTTTTGCTATACTTATATCTATCGAGAGAAAAATCATATACAGTCCAAATAGCCTCTGCTTGCTGCATCTTAGGTCATTAATATCCTGGCTGTTCAGTGGTCGGAACTGAGAGCCAGCAGCTTTTCGTTAGAAAGTCGATCATTAATCCTTCCTGAGTGATGCAATTCGGATGGGTTGGTTGGACTTGAGACACGATTTTAGAAATATCTTCGTTGGTGACGCTAATGTACCGTGCTGAGCGTGTATAGAACGCACATTGCAATTTACTCGAGTGCTAATACTATTACTTTTATACTAGCTAATTGAAACTTGGTGGAATATCTCTGAAGAAAGGCAGTAGTTACTGCGTCGTTGAAACCCTGACGATGATGATTGTAGAGATTTACTCGAGTGTGGACCATTTCCTGTCGGTTGCAGAAAATGGTTATATGAGGCTCTGTTCATTTCTATACTATTTCACCTGTCATCACCCACAATAAGGATCGGCCTAGTATGGTGCATTGGAGGCCCAGGTGGTGAGCTGTTTGGTCTCCTACCCCCACATATACCTTTCTTCCGCAGGATGATGGCCAATAAACCCAATATAATTATGGCTGCGGTCACACCGATGCCAATACCGGCTTTAGCACCGGCAGAGAGACCACCTCCAGCAGTGCTGTTTGGGACGCATGCACCTGTATTCCGAGCATTGGCGGATGCAAACGAACTTTGGGCAACAGAAGGCATTGCAGTGAACCAGCTTGGGGTAGTGTATGAGGCGAATGCTGCGTTCAGGAAGCACGCTGCCGTCGGATCGGATTGAACACCTGATGGCACCGCGGTTGGTAGAACGGACTTTGCAGATATCTCTTGGGAAGTGATTACAGCAACAACAAAAGATGAAGCCACGGACGTAGCAGTGAAGATACAAGAGTTTCTAATGTTGTGTTAGATGACGACCGATAATCGTGAGAGTGTACATACCCTCCACTGGCGCAGCGATATCCGGCAGAACATATGGTGTTACCACAGCATGATTCGCTGGAAGGGTTAAAGCAGTAAATTGCGCCTTCACAAAAACTTCGATCTTGGTCTTTGCAGCAACTGCAGTATCGATTAGTTTCTTGTTTCGACATAAGTATAGGCAAACTACACACTGTTTATTATCAGAAGCACAATAGAAACCATTTCCGCAAACATGTCCTCCCAAGCAAGTCCTCTCAGAAGCCGCAGAAGAATCTCGACGGAGATGCCTCAGAGAAGCTACGGGAGCGATATGTGAGGTTGTACGAGGAGTAGGATTTGGCGAAGCTGTGACCGGAAGTGGTGTTGGCGTAGTTGCGCTGAATCTTGCGCCGGCACCCATTTTGATCTCTCCCGTCGATATGAAAGATTCAGCTGTTGAAGTTTTGAAGAATGATGCCTGGCTGTGGTCGCGCTTGCAAAGAGGTGCGGCTGCCTTTATGACGCAGCAACATTAGGTACCAATGTGCCTCAGCCTCCCCTAAAACCTTTGAGCTAAGGTTTTGTTCGGCAATTTTACACTGATAGCATACTGGTGGCGGCTGCTATCGAGCACTTGGTCCAAAAGCGGCGCGCCACAAATCGCAACTGCACAGTCCTCCACTTGCCTGGACGAGGCTGAGGACACTCGGCCCGTGCCTCTCATCTAGCTAGACTATTTGGTTGGACGGAGGCTTGGTGCCTTATAGGGAGAGCGCTTACCTCAGGTTTGGCGTATTTTTTACGACGAATAAGATAGATACTACAGCCCTGTGGCTTGCATGAGGCGAATTCAGGTCAGCGCAAGACTTCAGCCCTGGTATTCGGTAAGTGTTACCATATCGGTCAATCACTTGGGAAGGCAATTTTAATTACCCGAGCATACCTTAATTCTGTCCAAATATTCAAGGAGTACCCATCAAATTGATGATTTTGAGCGAATTTGCCTATTTTGGCGGGGACGATCATACCCACTCGGAGCCCAAACGCATTAGGGTTCTACTATATTGGAAAAGCGATGTTGGCACTCCCGATTGTATATCAGGTTCCTATTTTAACCAAACGAGTTGAGATATAGTTCAAGTTAGCGCGATGTAGGAAGTAGTCAATCAAGGGGAAGGTGCATCGAAAAACGGTTTCCCCGCAACGAAATCCGACCATCTACGTTCGACATCGCATCCCACCCCCACCACTATCTTGACTTTGTACTCGTTTACGTAGCCAATATTCTATCTTTATTTATTTGGATATCCCTCCACAGTAAACTTATCCTCGTTTAATCTATAACGTTTGGACAGATTTTGCAAATTCATCATAACCATAGAACAAGATATACGGTCGTGCGATATTTGCGCGAAATCGAATAAGTGTTACTGTCATAAATATCGTTACTCTAGGTGTGCGTCATTCGTCCCTCTGTTCTTAGGCAATGATCTTTTCAAACGTAGGCTAGAAGTTTATAAATAAAAATGTATACTTCTAGTTCTATAGTTCTATATTCTAATATCCATTGTAGATATCTCACTATAATACTAGGTGAGTAATTTTCTCACTTTTTCAATCTATTAGACGCTGGGTAGGCATAAGAGTAGGGAGCTAAAGAACGCGTACCTTACTCTACCCCCCTTTTAGAATGTTCCTTATTCATCTGGGTGGCCCCCTCGTCCATCCCGCGCGAACTGTGCGCACACATACAGCCAGATACCTAAGCCAAATTAGTCACCAAATAAGTCCTTCTCATTTTCCAAGCAACGCCTTTTCAACACGCTATCAAATCCTCAAGTCACACATTGGTCGCGGGCCAAGCACGCCAGGGGGGGGATATATGCAGGTGAGCTAGTTTTCCTCGCCTAGAATACTCTCCGCTTCATCTGTCTGGTCATTGACAGGAATTTTATTCGCCATTCAGCTGGCGAACTTGAAGCAATCAGCCTTTTTACATCAAGGTTGAGCACGTTTCGCACGTGATGCCATTTGCTAACGGTGTGCCCGGAGTGGACGGGTGAGCGTGTTGGCAGCCAGTAGGTGCCACTTGAGCAGATTGGCGGAGGCTGAATCATTCTTATCGCTTCTGGAATATGCCCCGTTAGACTGGGTAGGTATATAGTTTTCGAGAACTGCGTGTTGACTTCAGCATCTGACTGTTCGCATCCTTGTTGATCCTTGCACTACTACTATGAAGACGGCGCTCATATCGGGGCTTTTGGGCCTTTTTTTGCCTAGTACAGTATCAGCTTTTATTGGCTATGGAATCCCAAGTAAGTGGAAGAACGCTCATTGCAGGGCTCCCACCACACGCTGACGAGTTAGTGTACAAACCTGAATGCGCCTTCTCATGTCGAGACCAATTCTCCAAGGCACTTTTAGAATGCACAACCATGGATCATGGAGACGGTGGCCATCACGGCAGTAGCGCGATCACTCCTCAATGCTATGCTGGAAACACTCCATGGCTCACGACATTAGCATACTGCATCAATTCCACATGTATAAAAGAACCCAAATTCAAGCTCGAAGCGTATTGGGCCGAAAGAGCAACAAAAAACTTGCGGTGGAACAAGATACGGCCAAAATGGACATATCAAGAGACTCTGTTCAAGATGGCGGATATGGTGCCACCCACAAGGAAGTTGAAGAAGAATGAGGTCCTAAATTTCACTGCGCTGTATGATGCAGAAAAATGGGAGGCTAGACGTGGCGCTTTGCAACACTTTGAGCTTTCAGAAACCCATGCACGCGAAATACGGGCAAGTTTTCGAGGAAACAAATAGCCCAAGGGGACGCTAACGAATAACTCAGAATGATGCTCCTCATCGTTAGCTTCGGCACTCCCATCTTCATCACATTCCTCGCCTACCTCCCGTACATGTCCAAACTTATAGACAAGATTAAGCCTCGCCTCATCTGGCCATCCCTCATAGGATCTTTCCACATCCGCGCCCTCCCGTTCTCACTAGGTAACGCGCCAACCCTTGGCCAAACATGGTACATTGTACTGTTTGTAGTGCTCAACATCATTGCTACGGCCTCTGGTTACCACTCATTTCAACCTAATGACTGGTTTCCGAATAGATGGCAAGAGATCCTAGCGTACTCAAGTGCGCGCACAGGTGCTCTAGCATTTGCCCTTGCGCCACTCGTCATTTTGTTCTCCGGCCGGAACAATATCCTTCTGTGGCTGACAAACTGGAGTCACGCAACCTACATGCTGCTACATCGATGGGTTGCGCGCATCTTCACTCTCCAAATCATTCTGCACTCGATCTTAGAGTTCATACTTTACGACTACCAGGGTGAGGTTGATGTCGAGCAAAAGAAGCCATACTGGATATGGGGAATTGTGGGCACGCTGGCTGCTTGTATCATGGTTGTCATCTCCACGCTCTACTTCCGTCGCTTGAGCTACGAACTCTTTCTCATAGGGCACATCATCTTAGCCATCTTTGTTCTCGCAGGGTCATGGTATCATGTCGAGTATCTGTTCACTAGGAAATGGGGCTACGATATCTGGATATATGCCGCGTGTGCTGTTTGGTTCTTCGACCGCATTGCCAGAGTCGGCAGGATCGCGAAGAATGGAATCCGAAGAGCAGAAGTAACGGAGGTCAGCGATCAAATCGTCAGGATCGATGTCAAGGACATTCGATGGGAGGCGATTCCTGGTCGACATACGTACGCGTACTTCCCAACATTGAATCCGCTGCGGCCGTGGGAGAACCATCCGTTCAGCGTCATTCCGACCGCGCTTCTCCAGTCTCGAGGACATAGCGTTGGAGCGTCGAGCTCGTCGTCTGGATCGCGACACTCAGCAGATGACATTGAGAAGTTGGGAGCTGTTGAGAAGACGGCTGCGGCATCTGTGACTCGACCCCGTGTGCGCGGTGGCAGCACGGCAGGTATATCTCTTTACGTGCGCAAGTCGACTGGTATTACGAAGGCGCTCAACACCCACAAAGACCTTATCACTCTACTTGACGGACCCTATCACAACAGCTCGACCTCTGGCGTACTCACGGCGGATCGCCTAGTCCTAATCGCTGGTGGCATTGGTATCACGGCTATTCTACCTTTCATCGCATATCATCCTAACGTCAAGCTGTACTGGAGCACGAAACTTGGCAGCCAGAGGTTGGTAGACGATTTGAGCGATGTATTGCAGGGCCTACGGGAGAAGGAGGTCAAAGTGGGAACCAGGCACGACGTAGCAGGCCTCCTAGAGCGAGAAGAAAACGAAGGATGGAAGAGAATCGGCATCGTGGTCTGCGGACCAGGCAGTCTCTGCGACGGCGTCAGAAGGCTGGTTTCAACGCGAGCGAGAAGCGGCCGCGCAGTTTGGGAATTGGACGTAGAGGCTTTCTCCTGGTAGATCAATTGCAGCTTGTTGTTGATTGTGGAGCTAGGATTGATTCATGTTAGTTTGATCTCCCGGCTCTCGGTAAACCGAAAAAGTGGCGAATCGCTTTGTTGATGTGAATGCTACGTGCACAGAATAAGCAATATACTGCTGGGTGATTTAACTAGAAATCGTAGATTACTCCAGCCGTACTCATAAACACCCCGAAGATGGTTAGTTATTTTCTAGCTACTACTTTTCAAGTGGCCAACGTCCCACTTTTCCGGTTCACTCAGAGCCGGGTGGACGCCCGTCCATAACGGAGGTGATATTGTCTCCATCCCCACCAGGCTGCACGATCGTCACGATGGAGCTACGCTTAGCCTCGTGACGGGCCGTCCGTCAGTGTCACAGCACGGATAGCCGATACACCAGCCAGGGCAACACGCTCTTGGCAGTTTGCGCAACGCGCGCACACCCCGCTACGCCATCCCACCACAAGCTCCAAGCTCTTTCTTCTACTTGCACAATTTATACTCACACACACAAATGCCAAAATGCCGCCCTCAACCGACATCCCCGCCTTCGCCGCCCACCAACTCACGCTCCTCACCGCTGAACTCACGGCCGAACTTGCGGAAACAAACGCACTGCTCTCGTCACACACGCCCGCGGCCCTGTCGCGCGCCGGCCTGGCAATCCTGAACCTTAATGTGAGTGCTATGCGCACGGGACTCGGCGGCAAGACGGTGCTCGAGCTAAGCCTGGACCCGGCCGTCGTCGCAAAAGGTGCTGTGCGCGACATTCCCGAGCACGGGGTGCGCGCGGGCGACATTGTGGGCGTGCAGACGCAGCCCGGCGGCGCGGCGAAGAAGGGCGAGAAGCGGGAGGCTGAGAAGCACGGGGCTGAGGGGGTGGTGTTGCGGGTGCGGCGGGAGAGCGTCGAGGTGGTGTTGGAGCGCGAGGATGGGGAGGTGCCTGGGGGCAAGTTGTGGATGTTAGTTGTGCAGCTGCTGGGCGAGAGGATGCTGATGGGTGTAATAGAATCAAGCTGGCCAATGACGTTACGTATAAGCGGTACGTTTTTTGGCATTGCAATGGAATTGTTTACTTCCGCGTGCTTATTTCGTGGCAGGATGAATCAGACTATGACGAGGTTACAGCGGTTTACGGATCAGGAGTACACGCCGTTTGTGCGCGTCTTGTTTGGTTTGGCGAACCCTACGCCATTGCCGACAGACCTCAATGACCCTGCAAATCCGTTGTACAAGCTAGAATGGAACGATGAGATGCTCAATGAGAGCCAGAAGGAGGCTGTTAGGTTTGCGATGGCTTCGCGAGAAGTTGCGCTCATACATGGCCCACCAGGCACAGGGAAGACGCACACGCTCATTGAGCTTATTCTACAATTGCTCAAGCAGAAGCTACGTCTTCTTGTCTGCGGCCCTTCGAACATCTCGGTTGACAATATCGTCGAGCGTTTGGCTTCACACAAAGTGCCTATGGTGCGTCTGGGACATCCAGCGCGCCTCCTACCCTCCGTCCTGAACCACTCCCTCGACGTGCTGACGCGGACGTCCGAAGCCGCTGCTCTGGTGCAGGATGTTAGGAAAGAAATGGACGACAAGCAGAACTCGATTCGCAAGACGCGCAATGCCAAAGAACGGCGACAGATCTACACTGAACTAAAAGATCTACGGCAGGAATTCAGAGAGCGAGAAAAGGGTTGTGTCAACAACCTAATCACTGGAAGCAAAGTTGTACTGGCTACCTTGCATGGCGCAGGAGGGTTCCATCTCAAGGGCCACGAGTTCGATGTTGTCATTGTTGATGAAGCAAGCCAGGCCTTAGAAGCTCAGTGCTGGGTGCCATTGCTTTGGGTCAAAGCGAACAAGCTGGTGCTGGCAGGCGATCATTTACAGCTCCCGCCTACCATCAAGTCTCTTAACTCCAAGGAATCAAAGGCAGTAAAGAAGGACACTAAGAAGAACAAGGATTCTACGAAAAAGACCGAAGAGGGCGAAAAGAACAATGCGGATGCTTCTTCTGCACAGACCAATAAAGGCATGACGCTGGAAACGACCATGTTCGACCGCCTGCTTGCTTTGCACGGTCCATCTATTAAACGTATGCTAACCACACAATACCGTATGCACGAGAAGATAATGCGGTTTCCGTCCGACGAGCTATATGAGTCGAAACTTATAGCCGCCGACTTCGTCAAGGATCGGCTACTTAGAGATCTGCCGTACGCAGTCCAGGATACCGAAGATACTCAAGAACCGTTGGTATTCTGGGATACTCAGGGGGGGGACTTCTCCGAGAAGACGGAAGCGGATGCAGTGACAAAAGGCAGCAAAGGCATGAGTCTCGGTGATAGCAAGTGTAATGAGGCCGAAGCAGCATTGGTGAAGCTGCATGTTAGCAATCTAATCGTGGCAGGAGTAAAAGCAGAGGATATTGCCGTGGTTACGCCATACAATGCGCAGGTACGCATCTCGCCTTCCCCTGTTCATTTTACCTTTTTGGCATGGAACTGGGGAGAACCGGACACGACAACAGCAGAGCTAATGTTTCTCGCCGCAGTTGGCGTTGCTTGCAGGTATGCTTAAAGAAGCATATCCAGGCATTGAGTTGGGGTCCGTGGACGGGTTTCAAGGCCGCGAAAAAGAAGCGGTGGTTGTGAGTACAGTGCGCAGCAATGCAGAGCGCGAAGTGGGCTTCTTGGGCGAGAAGAGACGACTCAATGGTATGTATGGGTGCAGCATTGTTTGGCTTGGCAGATGGCAGACTGAAGTGGTTGCAGTGGCCATGACACGACCCAAGCGTCACCTCTGTGTGGTCGGAGACTCGGACACGATCAGCAGGTAGGCAGATTTCCTTTCTTATTTCCCCTGTTACACGGGTACCAGAGAGAGGTGGGCGTGTCTGTCGCAAACGGCGCCGGGACCCGAAAACGTGGGCGACCGGGTCGGCCGCCCAGCTTGTTTTCTCGGTCTAGTGCGCGAGACGGAGGATACGAAACCCGTGCGCGTATGCTGTGACACGGCGACCCCTCATGTTCCGCGTTGCTGGACAGGCTTGAAAGTCGCGACGATGCACAGGAATCACAGCTAACGTCAGACAGAGGTAGCAAGTACCTCGCCGCATGGATGGCCTTTCTCGAGGAGAAGGCTGATTTGAGGTACCCCAATTTGGCGGACGTCTACGTGGACGAACAAAATGGGTGAACAGCACTGCGGGGAGAGAGAGCTGGAACATGGCGTGGCTGACATGGGGGAGGATACCTACTGTTGTGTGTGGGGAGGCTCAAGCGTAGGCGAGACGTGACTGGACGTGCAGGTGCAGTAGTGCGGTGCGGCATGGTTTGGTGAGTGGCTAGTATTGGTGGCAGACGTCGGTGGTTAGTGGCTACTGGTATCTAACAGTGGTTGGTTTGCGTGCAAGAGTCGAGACACGAGCTATTGAGGCAGAGCAAACGCCAGGTTCGCAGCAGGAGCGGTTTTAGATTTAGGTTTGACGTGGGCGTGGACGAGGGCTGTGGTGTGGTGGTTGTGATTCGGGGGGGGGGCCAGTTGTGCTGGTCGCGTGCACGTGATGAGCACATGACTAATTGTATTGGGCCTGACTGTGTGTCGTCTGTGCGAGACTGCCACGTTGCTAGACAGGTACCAGCCAAAAGTACCTACCGCCTGCCCCCACTACCACTCAACACGCACCACAATTCACCATCCACCATTCACCACCAATGGCGATTCCATCGTCTCCCAGCATGTCTCTGGTAGAGGCCCTTGATTGCTGGTTGTTGGGCCCATAGTATGCGCGCCGACGGACCTCCCACCCGCATGCCACCAATGCGACTCAGTATGGCGCTTGGCCGCGTATCCATCTCAAACACACCACTGGCTGCACGCCCAGGGTCCATGACATGTCGCACGGGCACGGCCTCTGTCTCTGCTCTCGCCCTCCGAACTGCTCTCGCGATGGGAAACGCGCGGGCGCCAGCAAGCGCCATCATCCCGCTCGCCTGCAAATTTGGCGACATGGCCTGAGCCTCGCGGTGCTTTGGGTCAAGCGCCATGTACGTTGGCGTTTCAGAGTATTCCATGGCTGCACGGACAGTGCCAGATTGGCCTGCCCACGTCTATCGATTGCAGGCATCCTGCCCTTTTGGCTCGCTGGTGCAGCCTTCACTGCCAAATTGCTCCCCCCATTCGGCCGCCGCCACGGCTTCGCCTGGCTTTGGCTGCCCGCGAATCGCTTGCTTGTTCCTCGCCAGCACGGGCCGCCTGTCAGAGAGCATTACCTCCTCCATGCCCGTCATCACCCTCGATGCGCCATCAATAGCTTGGAAGCCCTTCCCGCGCCCCGCTACTCCCCCTTGTGCTCCATGCCAGAGCCTACATGACGCCCTGGCCGGTTTGATACATATTCCCTCGGTCTCGCCGCCTCCCTCCATTCTTGCTACGTCTGCCGTTTAACCTCGTCGCTCTTTCTCAGCTTTTGCCGTCCCGCATCGCGGCCCGTTCACCTCTGGCAACCCACATTGCGCCGTTGATCTGGACGTTGACCCTAGCGCGTACCCTACTAATACCTGCCTCGTCTCGTTAGTTGTTGCCCCCCCGCTTCTCCTTGCCGTTGCACTAGAACCTGGGCCAGACGTGAGCCGCAATCTTGGATCAACCTGTCCGTGGACATGCCTCTGTAGCCATCCGATTCGCACAACGGCGGTGATGCGAAGTAGCCGTCATCCAGCTTGCCGGGTAAACCCTGTACCAACAGCCTGAGCGCAATCTAATCTGCATAACTCCACTACTGCACCTATCCTTTGTTCAACACCCATCAAAGCAACTTCGCTTAAAGAGACTACTGCCGCACCTTATGCTCACCCGAGAGGGATTTGTCGCCGTCGACATGAGCGGGCAAAGTACTTTGCAGCGCTCGAGCTGGAAGGCGGACGCTATCCGGAAAGGCAATCTCAAAATAAGCGGCCCCATTCCTATCACGGAGGACACGCCTCTCAGCGAAGAGGAAGAGAGGGAATATGCAGAAACGGGTACAATGAGCCCGGTCCAGCCGCAGGACGATAAACTGGATCAGAGGCCGCAAACTCCATCGCCACAAACCTACCCTCTGCCAACTCCTTCACTGGAGATAGCTTCTCTGAATTCGCATCCCGTGGAACCTCAGCTGCAACAGGAAGTTTTGCCAGAACGACAGCCTTCTAGATCCCCGCCTAGACAGCTGCAGATCAACGTAATGGCACGTGAAAGCGCCATCGAGCCGGCATTGTGCACACCTCAAACTCCTTTCCGGTCAACACCAGAGAGCGCTACCAAGTCTGCACAAAAGAAAAAGCGTAAGAGCGGGCTTCGGAATGTTTTCCGCAAGATGTTCGGGCGGAAGAGTAAAGAAGATATCGAGCATGAGGAGCCTGTGCACAGAGGGCACAGCTATCATCACAGCGTAAGTATCGTCACATGTCAATGCAACCAAAACTAACGTCCTGCAGGATCCGGGTCTACTGAGGCAATCGCCACCAAGGGAGGACCAGACACCTAGCGGGCCTCGAATATCAGAGCTTCCGGTAAAGGAATTGAAACCTCTTCATCCGCTGGGACAGCATTTGCCATTTCCAATGAATGTCAATGCGCCACAAGCGAGTCCACCACGGGAATATCTGACTTTTGACCACCAAAAATCAGATATACGCCGGAGAGCCACGCTTCCAAGCGTTCCAAGTGCCGGCGTTCAGCGGCATAGTTTGGATGAGCCTCGTGGAAGGTTATCAGCCTGGGATGAGAGGCATGATGAAGATCAGATACCATTCCCAGGGATCGGCATTGCGTTATCAAGTCCCACTCAAGCAACCACCCCAGTTGCGTCAAAGCGTAGATCAAGAAGTGTGGACGGATTACGAGATCTTGGCAGAGATCGTAGTTCGATTGATAGAAGAAGGAGCGCGGAGATCCGGTACTGGAGACAGAGTTACGCTGATGCTAGCATTCACAGTCGCCCGCAGACTGCGAAGACTGTGGAAGCGATAAGAAGCGTGCAGATGCAAGAGCCTACCATCACCGAACCAAAGCCGGATGTTGAGGCGCTAGAGATGAGTGCTACGCTTGTACATGCAGATGAGCCTGAGCCATCGCCGTCACCCAACAAGCACCACCATGATCAAGAGCTGCAGCCTCCAGCATCAGCTTTCAATTTTGGGCTGAAGAGTGCATTTTCAGATGATGACATGGTTCCATCAGAGCATCTTGAGCCTATGACGCCTCCCGAACAGATCAATAACCGACTCTCCATCGAAGACCGCGTGACAACCCTCGAAGGCAACTTCCACGCCCTCGAGCTAACAATGCGCCGCATGTCATCCCGTACCAACCGACAGACCATCATTCTGTCCGATGCACCCCGCAACTTGCGCTCTCGTAACCAAGACCAGTCATCGCGGTCCGGCTCAGGGTCCAGCGACCATCTTCCCCACCAATCCAGCAATGACACACTTCAATCTAGCCCGTCATCCCCCACCTTCACTCGCCCTAGTACCTCTGAATCCAGCCCCAAAAAACTTATCTCACAACTCCATGAGGCCCTGAGATATGAACGCACCTCGCGTAAAGCCCTAGAACAACGTGTCCAAACCCTCCAACACGACGTGTCAGACCTCCACGCTCTCGTCAATAAACTCATTGCCTCCGCAACCGCTACTTCCCCCTCATACCCTACGCCTTCCCCGGACACTCTGATCCTCGGCACAGAAGACCGCCTTACGACGCCACGACCTAACGATATTCGCGAGAGCATCGTGAGCAAGTTCAGTCGGACGGATAGCGAGGAGAGTCGAGGCAAGTGGGGCGGAGGCGAAGATGGAATTGCGAGCCCAGATGTGTGGGCAACACCGAAAGAGGAAGTCTTCTCGGGTTTCTTCAACGAAAGGGAAAGGGAAAGGAATGTACTGAAGGGTGTGGGAGAAGGAGGTATGATCTAAATGAGTTGATTTTGACTGCACCATCGGCTATTTCCATTCATGTTCCGAACCCTTCCACGAACGACATTCGAATGCATGTTGTTGCATGCGATCGATAATCGAGCATCGAGGGAAAAGCGACGCGCGTCAAAGTATTTTTTTTTAGCATGGAAATCCGGGCCACAAATCTGTTTGGGGTTTGAATGCTTTTTTTGTACGATACGATACCCAGATGAGAAGATGGAGGTCGTTTATTCTGGTTTTACATAGCGGGCAAAGCGAGCATTGAGTGCTTTTTAGTTGGGATGACACGATCGCTTAATGTGATTTCCCCTTTGTGGGGGGTATTGTAGTGGCGAGGAATGCATTGTTTTCTAGTTTGCTTTTGGGGTTTTGTGCAGTGAAGGTATCGGTCTAGTGTGAGGTTTGGTCATCGCCTCGATTGGGCATTTTTTTATTACAACCGAGGTGAGAACGGGTGTGGAGGCAAAGCTGGGTTGTCAGTATACCATTTTTATCGCTTCCCATTTCACTCTCACCTGGGTTTCGAAGTCACTTGGCCGGTATCGCTCCTATGGGCAGGGTTGAGGCTAATAAAAGGTTGATAGCCTCTACCTTGTTCTCATACCTTCTCGTCATTAGAAACATCTCTTTCTTCAGACAACCACACTTCCTTCCCTGAGCACCTTTTGATCTTGGACATATCACGGTATGGAGCGATACATTTATCACGACGATGACCCCGGGTAAGTTACGCCGCCAGTTTCTTTCCGTGCAAGAGTTAACACTACAGTCACGGTGCGAAGTCAGGAACCGGCCAGGCCATGATTACGATCAAGATATTAGGTTACCCTAATAATACTTACGCGGTCTATAAGAAGCTCATCTGCAACTCTTCTGAATTTGTCCGCAATAAACTCAAAGACCGAGAGCGG
Organism: Ophiosphaerella narmari; assembly: GCA_028456235.1. Lineage (NCBI taxonomy): Eukaryota > Fungi > Ascomycota > Dothideomycetes > Pleosporales > Phaeosphaeriaceae > Ophiosphaerella > Ophiosphaerella narmari. The sequence continues at coordinate 675,541 of JALNQA010000001.1, read as the reverse complement.
AGGCAGTCAGATCACACCGTAGAAGTGCGCAGCCCTAGCACGGAAGCCTTCGACATATACTACCAATGGCTACTCACGGGCAGGCTACATAGCAAGATTGATACTGCGCGATTGCCTCGGGGCGTTGTCAAATTTCTCTCTAAGGTTGATTGTACAGATGAATCCGACGCCAAAAAAGCTGCCCTAGAGTATGAGATAGACCAACTAAGAGATCTACTAGACCTAAGCTACACACTGGAAGATACATATTTCACTGATTGTATCGGCGATGCGGTTATACAATGCTTCAAAGAGCTAACACAATCCAAAAGCGAACCATTGATGATTATGATGAAGATCTGGGACATTGCACCAGCATGTTCACATATCGAGACTCTCGCGTTTGATCTCCTTGCAGGGATTGATGTAGAACTTGTCAAAGATATCAAGGCAAATTTAGGCCTGAGTCCTAGTTTTGGTCAGTTTTTCCCTGCCGTACTTCTCGCAGCTGCCTCAAGATTCAAACCCGACCCTATGGAGGTTCGACCATTACGGATCGAGGAGGGAAGTTGCGAGTACCACTGTCACGGTAAAGAAAAGTCGTGCTACAGAAAGGAAAATGAGGAGTAATTTACCAATCCTTCATTGCATGACAACACCTAACCGTGGGACAGATATTGCACGGCCACGAAAAAGAGGAAGCTTACTATATCGCCAAATCCGACGTCATCTCCACTTACCTATAAGAGATAGAAACATTCGTTTCAGACTCTTCCGAGATTCTTGTTGAGACCAAGAGTCAACAGAAGAGGAAAATGACTTTCTCCGCTTCAAGTCTATCAAGGTCATGGCTCATTGACTTTCGCTGCATCGACGGATATGACGAAGGCCAAGAAGTTTCACATGAGAAAACCACCCAAAAAAAAAGTGGCATCTTCATAAATCCGGCTTTCTTGGTGCTTTCAAGATCATGGGTGCTTTGGCAAAGCACATTCATTAAGTTGAGGGCATTTTCATCCCACACTGAATATTCAGCTCTTTTCTTGCCAGGGCAAAGGCATGGCTATATCCCGGAGTTTATAAAAAGCAAAATAATATACAAAAAGCTATGATATTCTCGAAGCTCAAGCTCGATCATAAGGTTTCGGTGACTGCAACTTATGCTTTGAGTCAAGGTAGTTGATGCAATGACTTGGGTACAGTTCGCCTTCACTTGACCCAACCTGCTACCTTTGCTTATGATTGAGTCATTCTGCTTGACACCGGGCAGGTTTGGACGAGATTCACACGTGCATGTCGATAACTTTATGCAGAAGATGAGGCTTCTTGGCCTCTAAGACGCCTTGTAGCGGAAATGGGATTAGAGTCGTCCTTAAGAGGGATTTGGGAAACCCCAACGGCCCAAGTATTTGATGTAGACAGGGACGTGATCCGTAGATCATCACCCTATATCAACGGGATGACTCAATTTCACGAAGCAAATCATGCAGCTGGAGATATCGAACTGCGTGATCCCTGCGCTTTGCCATTTGCCCAGTATTGCTACTGGCTATATACCGGTCAACTATACGGTACAGTTGACCTTGAACGTGTTGCATAATCACGCGGGGTCGATTAGCCTCCCTAGCGCGAAAATTACGACTGGTTCAGACGACACATTCTATTTAGGGAGACGTTGCAGATGAAGGAACTTACGGAACTTAGCCACGTGTCGGAAGATTTAACCTTCAGTGATGTGATTGGCGATGCTTGGGTCAGCTGTCTAAGGCGGTTCCCATTTCGACCCGGCTAGTTCAATTGGCTTTGGGATATTGCCAAATCCCTACCTACACATACATCGGGCAGAGACGTCTTATTGGCATTCATAGCAAAGGAGGACCCAAATGCATTGTTAAATAAGTTCAACGAACAAGGCTTTACTAGGGTACATATCGTATCTATATTTGAATCTGTTCTTCGTACGCCGGTCCAGGGAGGCTTATTTTGGCCAAACGAGAGTTCTATGAGATTGGCTGCAAGTATCGCAACCACGGCGAAGGCAAGCCATGCCACAAAGCTAAAGACGGAGGGTGCCTAGGGCATTATCCGTCTCGAAAGTTATAGCTGGTGATAATAATAGAAATACGCCTAGATTGTCCGCAGAGGAACTGGTCATCTCCAATCAGCTCAAAGTGGAGGAAATACCATCCAAGCTAGCTTTCCATGTCTAGAGCTCAAATGTCGAGAAGATGGCAATGATGTATAATAATGAGACAGATAGACAAAAAAAGGAATTTGTTGATCCCTCAGCCTTGGGTTCATGATGGAATAAACGGTAGATAAGACGCATGTCAGAGTGCTAGCGAATGAGTTCGCCTCCTCGAAGCATACATACGTGTCGTTATACTTAGGTGGCATTATTCTCTCAGTATAAACAATGAAATACATTGAGTCACGATCATGTAGTCTATAGAAGCTTGAAAATAGCAAGCTTTATACGTTTACGAGCCAATTTAAACGCCTCTACCAACAGTCCTTTTCATATCTTCTCTTATTTATTTTCCCTGAGTATGCTTATCATGCTAATAGGCATTGCATCATGTTCAAAAAGCGTGTTGAGGACAAGATTTGCTGACCGGACATGCATATTCAGCTTTTTTTCGCATCAATATCGAAGGATATGAGAATATGGTTACAACCTCCATATCCCACTAATTAGACAAAGACAAGGCACCGATCAATGCTGGCATATCGTTTGTTGTAAGAAGAAATGATATCCAAGCTACAATATTATCAATAAGAAACCTCAATCGCTCTTCGCGACTCCAACAAGTCTTCCTCCGCCTCTCAGGCCTAACTCCTCTGCACTCAAGAACTTTCCCCTGGCCTTTTCAAGATCCAGCCCAGCCCAGTTCCCACTTCCTTTGTTACTACTCTTGTGCTTTCTATGCTGCGCCTGTTCATACTCGTCGCCTCCAAACCCGCATCCAAAAATAATGAATAAACACACCAGGACGAATAGCGCAATAATCGCCATGATGAAAATGACCAATGTCCAAACCCCCGAGCTAACGTAATCAATAAAACCATCGGAAACCTCAGACACAAGGTGCGACGTCGTCCCCTTCTGCCCATGCGCATCCCAATCGTGAAATCTCATAACATTCATTTTCTCCCGACCCTTCACCCCCTCCCTCTCCACCATACCCGCCCGCACAATCTCGTAAGCCGAGCCCGGATCCCCCGGTGACATTAGCGGTCGCGGCAGCAGCACCACCTCTAGCACGACCTGCCCCTTCTCTTCCAACTTGGTCGTTATCGCAGGACTCACGACATCCGACCAGATTTCCACAACATCAAAGTAGAAGACCAGCGCCTGTGACCCCTCCACCTTGCGCAGCGCAAACGCATACGACAGCCCAAAGGACGCGCCGTCTGCGCTGTCGAGCTGCCCGCTTGCAAGCAGCGCGGCAATGTCGTCAGTCGACGAATCGGACACGACTTGATTTGCATAGATGCGCGGCAACACTTTTGATCCAGAGAGGAGCTCCGCATTGTTCACGCTCAAGTACGCGGAATCATACGGCAGCGAAACATTCAACAACTTGACACATGGTTCCCATTAGCTAAGAGTACCCACCCACCCACAAAGCCAAAAACCAACTCGTTTTCTTCCCTACAATGGGAAAAAAAAATAGATAAAGAGGAAAAATGTGAAGGGGAAGGCGGGACTAGGTACGAACCAGGACATTCTCGTCTTTTCTCGTTTTCCACTCTCCTGTCGCGGAACTGGTGTCGTGGTGCAGGAACGGACAGCCAGTGCAGGGCAGTTTGGCGAGCACATTGTAGCCCTCTGCCACGACGGTGATGGCGGGTGCAACGGCGGCACGGGATAATATAGGGAGAAGCGGATAGACTAGGAAGTGCAGTATTCGTGGGAGCATGGTGTGTGTGTGTGTGTGTGTGTGTGTGTATGTGGAGTGGGAAAGGTGTGCTGATGTGGTGCGTGTGAAGTTCGATGGGTGAGGGCTTGGCGGAGGGCACACGTGGGGACGCGGGTTAGCGTGTTTCGGGCTGTGGGTTTGCGAGATGGTGGGTTGGGGGTTGGGGGTTGGGGGGGGGTTAAAGGGTGAGATGAGGGTGGCGCAGGTGGCGGGGGTGAAGTAGTACACGGTCTTTGCAGGATCGGAACATGCGGGCGAGTGAGCATTTCTGTGCAGCACAAGGGGTGCGTTGGACGGAACGATGTGTCTAGACTTGGTGCGAAATCAAAACACCAATATATATTTATAAAACTCTTTTCGCTCTATTGCCGTCTATCCGACTATCCTTTGCGCCTTCAAATACATCCCACAACCTAGCACCTTCCTTCATGTAACCATGACAGCGTCAAGCGCACCTCGTGAATTAGACTATTTGTTCAACAAACTCTCCAAATCACGTTTGCCGAGATAAGTATCGAAAAGCAGGCTGTCATGTTCGGGCATCATCTTGCTAGGAGCATCAAGAGCGCCTCCACCCCTTCCCCCAATCTTGACGGGAGTAGCATCCATCTCGACTTTATTAGCCAGCGCTCCGTGCATCGTCGTGATATCTCTCAACGAGTCCTTGTCTTTCAATCCATCTAGTTCAAAACGACGCTCCACTTCATCCGCCTTCGTTGCAGCTTTTTCGTGAACGGTAACAGCATCGTTTCTGAGTCGGGTATCAAGCGGAACTTGCTTGCGGACAGCCATGGCTCCGATCTCGATAATTCGCCTGCTGTGCGCCAATTGTACAGGATCCACCATTTGCCGAAGGTGCGGGTCATCGGCATTGGTATGCGCGGTTGGTTGTTCGAATTGATACTCGTTGTAGAGTTCTTTAGGACGGTGCATGGAGCCATTCTCCTCTAGAGGCATCCTGATAGGTGTCACAAGTATGTGTCCACCAATCGTGTTTATGAGTGGCAATTGTGGTATAGCGCCCCTTCTCGGTCTAGCTTTAGCCCAAGGGCCGTGACTCGTACTCCTGCCGTGCCTTGGATACGGGCTCGATCGGATACTCTCGTCTGCAGGGGCGAATGCTGCGTGCGGGGTTTGTAGTTTGATGATTGTTGGACTGGACGGCGCGCTGGCGAAGAGATCTACATCGCCGTGGCTCAAGGACCGACGGCGAATGTAGCCCTGTGGGTGTAGTCCGGGGAAGGGGAAGACTGGCTTCGTGTAAGAGAGGATAGGGAGGGCTTGTTGTTCGAACGGCGAGTACGAGTGCGTCTCGTTGGGGTAAGGACAGGGAACGCCCCAGCCTGGGGAAGGATATGCGCATGAATGCGGGCTGAAGCTATAGGCCGAAAAGTCTGACGTAAAGGTCGCAGATGATTGTGGAGGTGGTGAGTCCTCACCGAAGGAAAAAGTACAATGGCCAGAGGGATAAGGAATCTTGTCAGATGGGTAGGGGATCTTGTCAGATGAACAAGGAATCTTGTCAGACGAACAAGGAATCTTGTCGGAAATGCCAGGTTGTTCAGGCGTATCTTGTGCAAGGAACTTGTCGGATGGAGGATGGATAGGGAGATTTCGCGTGGTCGGCGAGACTAGCGAATCCGGGGTGGTGCCATCTGATGGGTCGTTGAACTGAGACATGGGCCGAATTTCTGATCTTTGGAAGGGTGGTCGATGGAAATGTGATGTGATGAGAGTTCAGTTACACAGGACATCAGCAGTTGCGGAATCAATACCATTTATAGCCACAGATCTGTTTCCTCTTGGTCTGGGCAGAGACAGTGGGACGTCTAGTTCTGCAATTGTAGCTATGGTGGCGTTGAGGCAAGTGACTTTGGTGCCTGCATTGACATGAGCCCCAACCGTACTGGTCTATAGTGAGCAGAACTTTGCGATAGATGAACGTGCGCTTGAGCTTGGGAATTTTCTAGAGGAGTATCCTTGAGCCTGACTGGTTTGAATTGGTGAGACACCCGTTTATCACTCTACGTGGCAAGCATGGTGCATACGCACTAGCCATATTCGCGACATGACAGATGGTCTGCAAGCTGGAAAAAGAAACGGAGCTGGGATGATCCAAAATGGCGGTGGCGGTCTGAGGCTGTACAGAAGGATGGAAAGCGTTACCTTTCGTACTGTGCTGTACCAGAACCTTTGATCGCATTATCGACGGGAATTGATGCCCTCTAAGCATTGAGTGGGGTATTTTAGCCAACTTTTGAAGTCTTGATACCAATATCAAATCCAAACGCCGTATGCGCCAACCAATGCCTATGCTGCCACCAGAATCCCTATCCACTATTCTTGCCCTGTCCATCGTTACTTGGCTTCTTGCCTTGTCCATCATCGTTGTCATCACTCGATTTCTTCTTGTCCCAATTCCAGACTTCCCAAACCTGTTCATAAATAATATCTTGAAACGTCTTTCCCTCGGCAAACGCCTTCCTCTCTTCCTCGTCCCTCTTCTCCCGCCACCCCTCCGTCTCATTGCCCATCCACAACTTCTCCAGCACACCCCTCTCCTTCGGCGAGGCATCCCGTTCAAGCATTTTCCTCCCTTTTTCTCGCTCCTCTCTCAGTATCTTTTGCACCTGTTCTGCGCGTTCCGTAGGTAGAGAAGACGAGCGGTAGGCTATATGTGCCAGGAGGCTGCGGCCTGTGTGCAAGTTGCTGAGGTGATTGGCGGACAAGACGAAGCCAAAGGTAAGCGAAAAGGTGTAGAGGTCTAGTTTGCGGGGTGGGAGGAGGGCGACAACAGGACAGGCGATGAAGCCGGCGATGGCGACATTGCGCCAGACGCGATCATAGTTTGCCTTTTGCTCGAGCGCGAGACGTTGTTCAGGAGGGATAGGCGGCTGCTGGTTGGGGGTTGCCATTGCGGTGTATGTACATGTGCATGTGCATGTGCATGTCAATGTGTGGATGGAATGAATGCGCGGATTCAAAAAGTTGCATGATGCAAGGACCGCCGACCGTTAGGTCGCTCGGCTAGACTTGCCGCGTGGTAGAGGGAGCACCGCGTCATGCATGTGTACAGCTCGGAGTCACCCATATCAGATATGCACCAAAATTGATGACAAGGCCGGTGTAGGTCTAGTCTTCGTTGCTATCATTTCTCAACGCCTCTGCCTTTTGACGTCTGTCCTGTCCGGGAAGCGCTCGCCCACACCGTCCTGCACAGGCCCATCCTCCCTCCTTTTCAACACCTGTTCAAACGTGCCGCTGCTCTTCAATCGCTTCGTAGGAGTGCCGTCGCACTCGCTCCCACTGTATCCACTGCGCGACGACCATGTCTCGCCTTCGCCATCCGCCGGGCTCTCCCCCAGCGCATCGCGCTTCCGCTTGTGCGCGGTAGTCGGCGTCTCCATCAAGCGCCGCAGCCGGCTCTCCTGTAGGCGCCTATTGACTTCCTCGGTGACGTCCACGTGTCCGCCTGCATAGCTGATCTGCGACGGTGTGTGCACGGCGCGTGGTGTAGGGCTCTGGTCGACAGGAGGCGAAACGGCCTGGCTGGGTGTGTGATTGGGCCGTGCCGCTGGTGTTGACGGCTCCTTGGGTTTTGTGCCCTCTATACTGAGGCGCTTGTTCGCTGTCTTGGCCTATCATAACCAGTCAGTCATTGCCTGTCGTCCACGCTGCCAGCTGCACACGTGCCTTCTTCACCACCAGCCCTTCGCTCTGCAGCTGGTCTCTAAACCGCTGCATTTCATCCTGCAGCCGGCCCGACTTGTTCCGCAGCGATATGAGATCCGTGGCCAGCCAGTCGGGCGCATTGTGGTCTGTCGCATCGAGGCCTTCTTTCAGGAACTGCAATTGGGCGCGCAGGTTCTCAATGTGCGTGTCAAGGTCCTGGAGAGCTTCGTGAGCGGGGTGGGATGGAGAGAAAAAGGCCACAAAATCTGACCTCAAGCGAGAAGTTCGCCATTGTGTAGGGGCTCATGGAAAAGATGCGGCTTTGGTGGCCCTGCCTAGCTGCATGGGAGCTTTGCCAGGGACGCGACTTTGTTCAGTCTCGGACTTTTGCTCTTATCCCCGAAGCGAGGCGGTCAATGCTTCCTACCACCCCAAAACGACTCTCTCCTTTCATCCTGTCTCGCCAGCCAAACCAGCTTCCTTCACACAAACTTCTGGTCAACCTGGAGCAAGAAACTTGAGCAATCGACAAATCATGCTGCTTGGGGCAGTTTGCTGGAACTGGATTGCCCTGCCATGGCTCCTTCCACGTTCTCCCATTCGTTCGATCAATCCTAGGTACTTGTTTTCCAGCTTGATACCAAAGATTCCTAGTAGTATACTTGTCTGACCTTTGCACGCTTTTTTATTTGAAAAGCTTAGCTGACTAGCTCATGACTACCTTACAAACATGCCTGCTGAATTGAAACACTGAGCTTGATTGCGCCATGTTCGGGAGCAAGCTTCCTCTTAGCATATATCAATAACTTCGGTGACCTTCCCAAGAAAGCACCAACAACGCACATCGTCAAATTATAAGCTCAAAATATCCTACTGTAACTCGCCATCAGACCGTCCATCGAACCACGCTCTCATCATGCCTCCCAAAAAGGGTAAGACTAAGGGTAAGACCCTTCCAAAATTGAGCGAGAAAGAAATACGCAAAATAACCAACAACATTGCTAATCTGCTCGCCAACCCTACTAACAAGCGCAATCTTTGGGCGACCTTTGCCCCAGAGAAAAGAAATCATGCGGACATCATTTTCGGCCAGGAGCGGGAAATCTATCACATTAGACAGAAGAAAGCAACCTCGGTCGCAGGAGGAGAAAACTGTGTAGAGGACAGAGCCCCGGTGGAAGAAGAAGAGGAGGTAGTAGGTCAGGTTCCAGCGACGGCCGGGCCCGGAGACGAGGAAACGGAAGCTGCGACTAGGATGCCAGATCCATCACGCGTCATAGAAGCCTTGGACGCGCTGACAGTAGACGTTCCTGGCCCTTCTAAAAAAAGCAAGCCTTCTCTACAACCCTTGGCGGCTTCATTTCAACTTGATGCCAAGACTCCCAACTACCCCCTTCGAAGAAGAGACACCAGAGTATCCGTTGGCCATATCTACACCAATCATTACGAACTTGCAATTGAAAACAAGTCCGAATTCCGCGATTTCCAGACCCTAGGCACACCTCGAGATGCTAAGAAGCGGGAAAGAAGGTCGATTGTCGAAGAGATCATTCAAAATATACCGTTTCTTCAAAAAAAAACCAAGCCGACCTTGCAACCGGCTACTGCGACAAGATCATCGCCTGGAAGGATCTCCGCCAGAGCAAAAATCCCAGAGACCTTGGCAGCCAGACTTTCCCCATCAATCATGGCAGGAAAACCTTCCATATCGGCCTATTTTATAGGCGCAATGTTAGGCATGATCCCCTGAAGAAACGCGCCCACAGTGTCCAGCATGGGGCTAAATGGGACTTTAAGCCTCACTGCGAAGCCTTGGATATCGTCATCTCAAAATGCTTCAATACGTACCTCCTCGACCGTTCCGCGTTCAGCAACGAAGAAGTTAAATTCAGCAGAGCTGAGGAAAATGCGAAATTCTTGAAAGGCATCAAAGTCCATGTTGACTACAACCGTGGCAAATCATCTAAATCGAATTACAATGATGAGCAAGCACGCACTACGAAAGTCTTTGATGTTGGAAATGCAGGGTGTGATAAACTACAATCAGATGGTACAATGATCGGTGCTACCACAATTAGGGATTATCTATTAAGTATTTTCACCCATTCCCTCGACGGTTTTGCTAATGCACAATAGGGTATGGAATATCTTTGCGCTATGCGTACTTACCTGCGATCAACCTCGGTAGTAAGGACAACCCTTCTTGGTTTCCTCCCGAACTTTTCAACATCATGCCGGGCCGGATTTTTCGCCATCCCGTTCCGGACGGACTGATGAAAGAAATGGGAGATTTCGCTTATAGAAAGCCTGGATCTAATAGCAACAGAATCGAAAGCCAGGGTCTCGTCATGCTCTCACGGAACACCAACAATTCCCTTGTAAGTTTAAAAGATGTCTCGAGCGTAGCGATAGTGATATCTAACTGCGCCAGGCTGAGTGCCCACCCATCACAATCGTCCCACAAATGTTGAAAGTTCCTTTCTATATCCTAAAATACCCTACAGTGTTTCACAGTAATAATAAATTCGGGACCGCTTTTGATAAGATTGGACGGTGGGCTCTAGGGAACATAAAGTTCCTTACAAATAGCAAAAGGGAACCTTTCAACTTCATTTATTTGTGTAGGAGACCGACTCGGACGATTGATGACCATGTATAGGGATTTAAACGTCAGGTATTAGAATGTGGCGTTGGTCAATTTACAGAGGGTACAGAGGTCCTATATCAGAAGAATTTCGAGTATGTTTTACAACAAGCTTTTGATATGTCTCTGCGGCTGAAAGTTGCTATACTTCTCCTCTCCAACAAGGATATCGAGGAACACTCCCCGCTCAAGTACCTCGCCGACCACAAATATGGTCTCCAGTCAATCTGTATGACAGAAATGGCACGCGGGAATGGATTGAAGCAGTGCATAGGCAGTATCATGATGAAGGCGAACCCCAAGCTAGGCAACGCTAATGATGCATCGAAAGAGGTACAGGATGCCGCAGCCAGCTCCCTTGTATTGAGGGCTGATGTTACCCACCTATCGACAGCCTCTCTCCTAGGTACTCCCTCTATCGCAGCCCTAGTCGGCTCTGTTGTCCCGACGGGAGGCAAATTTGTGGGAGAACTAAGCCTACAATCAAAAGAAAGGAATGAGGTAAGACGATGAGCGTGATGAAAAGGACAAATAGCTAACATGTAGCAGATGATCGAGGACTTAGGGAAGGTGGTTCCTGAGCGACTTAAAGGCTGGTCGGACTATAACAACAAGGTTCCAGCACGTATACTCTACTATAGAGATGGCGTGTCAGAATCTCAATACGCTCAGTTCAAAGAAGAGGAAATTGGCCAGGTCAGAATGGCATGAAACAAATTCATTGATTGGCTTTGTAAGAAAAACCGAAACCTGAAGGAGAACCCGCCACCATTGGTACTCATCGCTGTGGTGGTGACAAAACGCCATCATACACGGTTCTATCCAATCGAGGATGGCCACACAATGGACAAGGATTCTAACTGCAAGCCCTTACTAATCCTTCAAAAGATCGCTAACTAACACGCAAACAGACCCGCCATTTCTGCTAAGCCTATGTTTACACAATACTAGGTGTATCCTACGCCTCACCCACATACCACGCAGACCGTCTCTACGAGCGCGGCCGTGCCTATCTCCGCGCCCTCCCCGCCCCAAGCCCGAAAAGCACGCAATGATTAGCGTGATAAGCGGAAAAACTATGAAAACGCAGAGAGGCACTTGCGCCACGTCCTATAGACCAACATTCTAGAAAGGGAAAAAATGTGACAGACCAACTGAAGGAGGAAATGGGCAGTGAGCGCAGGCGGGTGAGATCGGGAAACGAAAAGAGGCGCTTGGGCTCGTGAAGCAGGAAGCCAGAGAGCGCTTATCAAAATGTGCGCGATCAGCTTTTGCAGACAATGTATTGGATGGATGTGAGTGAGGCGCGCCATGGGCAGGTTCGGTAGGATATTTTTGGGCGTTGGTAAAAGTGACTCATTGCTTTGCGGAGTTTGGGTAGAATTGGCACGTTGCAGATTTCCTTGCTTGTCCTGTTCGTTTAAAACTGGTACTGATCAATGCACCATTCGCATCTGAGCATTCCGTCGCTTCACGCATCACAATCATAGGCACATGTACACTCTATTGTCCAAACATGCGTCATTCATTTAGATAGGTGATCCTTAACCTATGCCTAAACGCCAACAATGCTAAATTTGCCTCCAGGCTCAACCATTGAAAACACCAAGACCTATTTCGCTGAAAATGCTTGAGAGAAAACAACATGGTAGCATTCGCTTCTTGCGGCGATGCTAATGAGTGGCGGGGTGTTGGGCACGTTCGTTGGTATTTTTATCTTTGCTCTGGTTACCTCCACTGGCCTTGGCTTAATTTCAGTAAGCCTTCAACGCATCCTGCTTCTTCGGCTGAGTCGATACTGGTCCGTCCACTTAGCCCATCGCCGCTCATGAACGACCTGATTTCGTCATCTTGTTCAGGGTCGAGTACTTCTTTGCGTTTTTCTCGTGCGAGCATTGCGCCGAGGCTTGCACTTTGCGACATGACGTCCGTATTCTCACCGAGGATCTGACGCGCTCGCCGTGCAGCGGGCGGTGTCGAGATTTGGTGTCGGCGTGCGGAAGGGGTGACCTCAGGCTCCCAATTCTCCTTGTCGCTCTCTGTTTGTGGGAACTCATCCGACTCTGTTTCGTCACCACTCTTTTTGTATGATTTGGTTGAGAAGCGGCCGCTGATAGTTGAGGCGCGCTGGATAGATCCGCGCGACTTCTTCACTCTAGGGGTACCAAGGACTTTATGTGAGCTATGTCGGGATATGATAGGGGTGTTCTGTCGTGCTTGATTCTGCGCCAAGATCTTCCTATTCGCACGCAGTATTCCAATCGCGTCTGCTGCGCTTCCGCTTCCTTCTTGCTCTGCACGTGTTGTAAGGCTTGTGGTCGATCGGCTGTCAGGATCACACCAGAATTCCCAAGCCCGTGAATCTCTGCTTCTTCCAATATTTGATGAGGTACGAGCAATTTTAGGACTTGGCTCTCCTCGTGCAGCGGCGGCTAGTCGATCGCTCAGGCCAGCCGCGCTGTAACTCCGTCGAAGGCCGGCCGCAGCGCGGGCGAAGGCGGCGGGGTTTGTCTTTAAGTGTGGAGGTGATGGGGTCTTGTCGAGGTCGGTGACAACGCGTGCGGTACCATCTTCGTTTGTTGATATTCGGACAAAGGAGTGGGCGCGCTTCACTGCACGGGTCGGTGTCTCTGTAGCGGCGGGGGATTCTGATGGTTTGAGTGGAGCATTCGGGAATGTAATGACCTCAGGCGTGTAGTCTTCGCTGTATCGCACAAACGAGGCACTGCGACGGTTGGAGATCCAGGATGTACGTGGTTGTGAAGCATGTTGGGAGGACTGTGCAGTCAGCTGAGTGTTGCTGATCTCGTTCGATACTGTATCCAGCGATTGGGGATCGGCAGAACCGTCTGCAGTTGAGTTGACAGTTATTTGGGACTCGGCTTTGGTTGGTACTGGTGTTTCTTCCGGTCCGGGTTCGGGGATGGTCTCGTCTGAAGTGAGCTCAGGTGTTGCTGGATTGTCAGATTTTGGGCACTCTTCCTGCGCCTTCTCTGCTGGCTCATTTTCGGAGTAGCGCACAGCCAGCTCGTCCTCGGTTGGCGGATCAGACATGTTGGAAGATGATGACAGGAGCGAGGCAGATGAGGATGGTTCGAGAGGGCGCGAGCGACGTCTGTCGTTCTGCCTGCGGTTCTGAAACCAAATCTTGCGAGGGGTCAGTGCCAGCGCGCACACTCGTGACTGGGCAAAATCGAAGTACGTACCTGCACCTCTTTTTCGCCCAGGGCGACCTTTGCGATGATTTCTAGACGCGCGGCCTTGTCAGGCTTTGGATTTCTTCGGTATTCTGCCTTGAGGATGTCTTCGTCCTCCTTGCTGTGATGACGTGGTCAGTAGGTGTGAGGTGTGGTGATGCGGGTGGGGTTTAGGCCGGCGGGATGATTGATACGGTGCCGAAGCACAGTCCAAGAACGCGTCGCGATCCGCGAACCAACCATATCAACATGATCAAGATGGAAGCAGAGAAGAAAATTAGAACGCTGCAACATAAACATACCTTGTACGGCGTCTGCGTTGCCTAGCAAGAGCCTTGTTATCGACGTCTGGAGGCATTTTATTTGCCACCGTCTCTTGTGAGTGCACGAGAAAGGCAAGAGTACCTGTAGTGCTCGGAGCATCGCGCCTACCCACGGCAGGCGTGGCCGACGAAGTGGATGGAAGAGGGGATGAGCTGAACATGATGAATCTGCCGCCCAAGATGAGACTGAGAGAGATGTATCAGAAATCAATTGGCATTCTAGTGACGAGGAGGAAGAATGTGGAATGAAGATTGTGGCAGGTATATGATAGCGCGTCGCGTAAGTCACGGTATGCACGTGCTTCAACTATGTCGCGCATCGCTGCTCTGGGAAGAACACGGGGTCCATGCACATTTTTGATGCTTACGGTTTGCACAATGAAGTGGTTTCCAGTTCGATCGTATTGTGCTACCGGGTAGTTCTTTTAAAATGCGCGAGGAAAAGGATACATGACACAGTATCGGGGTACTTCGCGATGCCAGCAGTCTCCGTGGACACCGAAGATCAACGGCCTCGTGGCAGCCTGCAGTGCCAGCACGCGCTGTCGCCAGCCACACTTCGACGGCTACTCTTAGAGCACTCGACGCCAGGCGAACCTACCGCTGTGCACACAGCAAGTTTCGGCATAGTGCAAGTGATGCATGCTCGTCCTGGAAAGGTTGCAAGTGGTTATCGATTGCCATTCGCGTCCGCACGTGATGTTACCTACTAATCCAACTCGGGACAAGCGCCTCGCCCCAGGACAGACCACTTCTCCCCTACATTTACCTTTTGCCGTCAGCCAACCCATTGTTACAACTTAAGTTGCCCTGCACTACGCTACATGTCTCCATTCCCATGTAAAGTTGCTTTCTTGCCACCGCTTAGAAGGCAGCCATTAGGCAGCGATCCCGCAACTTGAGCAGACCAATCCAGCCTTTTGGATCTGCATCGCTCGGCGACACTAACTGTGAGATGAGCTGAAAACCACATCCCTACGGTTTTACCTATACTGTTAGCTTACGCGCAAGAACTCTTACCGAGCATCTGACAGTCTGCATAGTCTCAAGCGAGTTAAGACCTTAACCCACAGCTGGCCGTGCAGTTACCCCACTGCTACCGGTGAGATTTTGTCTTTCAAGGCAGAAGCAAGCTATCGGTGCAAGAGTTGGAAGATTGGGCTCCACCCCACAGTTTTGCTGCACAGTCTGTCTAAAGAATATCTTACCACATCTTTCTGGATACGGAAGGAATCAAATACCGACAACCTGGAGCGGGAGGAGCAGTGACAAGCACGTGGGGAAAGACTTGCCGATTCACGCCCTTTGCAGTCACCTTAACCCTACAAATTGCCTAGATCTCCGTTCCACATAGACACACGCTCGGGCATATTTTTCCAACGCATAGACGGCGCCGTGGCACCCATGTTATGGTACACCGGTTTTCGATTTTGGCCCCATTTCCCTATCTTGTCGTCACCAAGCAACGCGCTGCTCAAGGACATGCGGGATGATTGGCGATGATGTTGTGCGCCCAATCTCAGACCCTGCATAATGAACCGGCTTACCAATCCCAAGGGGCCAATGTTTACGAACACCGTTGGGTTGTAGATATGCGACCGACACTGCGACCAGGAAGGCTTCGCCCAGACTTCCATCACAGTTGATTCGCATTATTGAACCAGGAGTATGTGGTAGGGCTAGCCCTATAGGTCACATGGGAATGCCTGAATAGAATCGTAGTAGACTAGACATGCAGGTTCGTCACAAGTTGCGTCGGGTGGCCCGATTCCAGGGAGTCGATCCGGCTGCAGCTAGTTTGCAACTGCCGCTTGTTGGGCCACTCCCACGTTCGACTGACCTTGTCGGTCGTCTCTTGGAATACGATATTACACGGCCGTTCAGCGCTTCGAATGCTCTCATTCGCGGGCGCTGGAGGACTGTTGCAAGAACCTCATTTCCGCTCCTTTCAAAGTTTCAGGGATCTTTTCATTATGCCACTATTTTTCTTCCCCTTCATTACCTATTCGTATATTCTCTACGTCGTCTGAGTCACTCACCCAAAAGTGTCACGCTGGCTTCGTTGGTGAACTTAGCAAAGTCCTGCCCCTCAAAATACGGCATCTAATGGACTCCGATGCACCATACACTGTTATGTTTGGAATCCCACACTGGTCACACGTGTATCGCCTTGCAATGCACCTGCTGTTAGAGCCAAGAGCCACAGAACGCCTTCACATTCACCCAGCGGCGAATCAAAACGAGGACATCAGCAGTAGCGTGAGAAACTTAATAGAAGAGGCGTCAGGTAAGGCAACCATGCTCGCCCATCGCCCACTTCCGATGCCAGGATGTTAGAAAAGACGGTGGCCGTACTTTCCGAACCGCTACGGTGCTCTGTCTCGTCAAGTACGTGTATTTCTCTAGTAACGCTAGCGCGGTTTACATGACGCTTCTCTGCACCATAATTGGCAAGGAAATCCCTTGGCTTCGCGTTCCGGAGTGTACGGAAACGACCTGTCCACCAACCCATGTAATATATCCCATTTAGGGAACGTTACAGGCCGGGAAGATAGGCTTGTGCACTCTTTCACCGTCTTCAAAACCAGTCCTACCTCCGTGACTCACGGACGTTGATATAACTCGCGTCTCACGGTAGTAAAGGGGGGGAGTGTGTTGTCAAACCCAAATCAACATTTCGCTCAGATCCGAAAGAACATGAAGGTAAAAACGTCTTACTCTTATAGCTATAAGATACCCCTTCTAAAGATCTAGTCATCAACTAAAATGAACATGCGTGTCGCGGTGGCCGGCACCTGCGGTTTAGCACTGCTGATAGCGAGGGAGATCAACGATGAGACAAGTCATCAGCTTGTTATCCTATCAAGAACTGTGAGTATCGAGGCTTGTCCAAGATTTTGTAGATTCTTGCCGTTCTGACTCGTCCGTTATAGCACCAAGCGGCCCTGATCTCCCAAGGGTATCAATGTCAGGTTGTTGACTATACAGATACAGCTTCACTCCAACATGCCCTCATGGGTATCGATACTGTTATCTCAACAGTGACGGGTACCCCTCAACTTAGATTGATAGAAGCGGCAGTCCAATGTCGAGTTCGCCGTTTTGCACCCGCTGAGTTCGAAGGACAACCAGGCTTACGAGGTCAAAATGATGTTCTCGATCGGGGAAGAAACGCGGCGTTGGCCCTGTTAGGCTATTATCAGGGGCACATTCAGTCCACTAATTTTGTTTGTGGCATACTGTACGAACGGTTCTCGGTAAATGGTATGCTTTCTCAGCATATGGGCGCCAACACTGGTTATGGTAATGAAGGGGATTACATTGCTAACCCTCGCAACATGACGGCGTTGGTACCAGCTTGGGATGCCGCACAGAACCAGTCTTATTTGTGCTTGACTTCAGCATACGACGTTGCACAGTTTGTGGTTAAGGCGTTGGATATGCCAACATGGCCGACAGAGATGTCAATGTACGGTGAGAGGATGAAAGTCAGTGATCTAGTGGAAATCATTCGGTCATGCAGGAGTAAGTCCGCATCGTGTCTGTTCAGGAAGGAGCTTCAACTGATTTGCCACAGACCGACAGTGGACTAGGATTGAGTACCAAGACGCTCCAAGTATGTATCCACTTGCCCCTGCCATGATTCCGCTAATCCCGCAAGATTTGCAATATCGAATGAACGCCGCCCAAAGCAGCAGAGATGGTACAATCTACCGAAAGCTTGCGCCACTTATTGCTACAGCAGAGGGACGCTACGACTTCTCCATCCCAGGCTATCTCAACACACTCAACCCAGACATAGAGGTGACCACGTTCCGGGATTGGTTCCTACACAATTGGGCTTCCATCCCCTGATCGACATGTCCATCTCGCTGCCAAATACTTGTTGAGGCGCTGTACCAAGGCTAGCATATACCGCCACGCCCTTTCAAACACATCTCCGGTGTGCCCTAGCCAGTCATTGATGTTGCGCTGCAATTTGTCAAGGGGCTTCACCGTCCGGTGAGCCTCACTGATATCCAATCGCGCGTTCCGTAGACTGCGTATAGGCGGTCCTCTCCGCTCCCACCTTTATGATATTCTAGAAGATTGTTTTACACACCAACCTGCAGATTTGCTTTGACGGAGGACTTTCGTTGATACATATGGGACCAATAGATGACCTTATACCCCATGTGCCTGTCCGCTGAACATTATCTTGAACTAGGGGTCTTGCATTTTCCCTTTTAAGACACCGCCTGAACCGTCGTCGACACTAGCGCGACAGAAATGAGGCGAGAAAAGTGTGCTCATGATAATAGCACAGCCACATTTGCGCCACACCACATATCCAGGATGCCCACTCTACGCCACATAGTGCAAGGAAACTCTGACTAATTTTGCAGAAACAATGCACATTAATTAGTGACGCTTGTATGACCCGGTTCTGCTGCACCAACCCTTGACGGCTTCGAATAATAAATCGTGCATCAGCTCGACGTCACAGTGAGGTCGAAGCATTTGTTCCCTTTAAATTCATCACGCAGCTTCAGAAATGGAGCTTTCCTCTCAAACCATTGCCGCAGCGATTATCGTATCATCCGACACTCCGCATATTTCTCACCCTTACCATAGACTTGATCAAGTAAGTGCATATTTGCCTAGAAATAGGCGGCAGCAAGTTCTGCGGAACACGCTGCCGCATTGGCTTTGCAGCAAATGGAGTTCTGTCGGAAGCCCCCACAAGGGGAGCATGTGGCTAACCTTTTCCAGCATCAAGACCAGCAGTCACGATGGTTTCCTCCCAGCAAGGTCAATCCAACACTCACATCGACATGAAGGCCAATCCAGACCTCGTCGATGAGCGCAAATCCAACCTTCCTCTTCCGGACCAACCCCCCGTTGCCTCGGATTTCAATTCTGCTGATGCACGTACTGTCAACGTTGGTTCGGGGGGCATGGAGGCCGGCATCTCCTCTGGTAGTGGCTCGCTCCGTGAACCAGCCACAGGTGGTGCCAGCAACGCCGGTCGCCAGGCGCATGATGGATTAGGCGGCATTCCCAACGATGCGGTCACTCGTGACCAGAAGGACCACTCAGGCCTGGCGCAGACGACTGGCAAGGATTATGGTTATCCAAGCAAGTCTGACCCGAGCTCAGGCATCAAGCAGTAGAAGTCGGACAATTATTTGTTATTATCGCGTTTGAGAGACTGCTTGTTATGAGCACATGCGCGGGATACATGGCGTTGCGTCTTCAGTCTTGGCTCGGCATGACAGCAACGAGGGTTTCGAAGCATGAAGTATGGTTACGTATATAGAACTTACTAATAGTTTCAGCTACAAATCTCGTGAGCGGATGGCTGTCCGGCATCCTTGTACTAGCGACAGGTGCGATTATACCAGTGACATCAGATCACAGGACTCTTTTGGTTAATTCCAGACAAACATTGACGGATCTGGCACCTTTATTATGGGTGTGGCGTCTCGGTGGCGTAGCCTCGCCGGTGTCCAATCATGATCTGCAAGCGTCTATGCTAAGTTTGGAAAGCTCTGTCCAGTGACAGAGAGAGTCAACTACTGAACAGAGCGTGATTGACGTCACAAAAACAATGACGCAAAGCATACCTAAGTAACTACAATAAATGTTTATAAGACGTGTAATTCTGTGCAACATTTTAAGGCTATCATAAGTGCACTCTTATTCATCAATAACATCTTGAACACACTGCGATATAAAATACGGCAACTTGTTTTCAAAATGCCATCTCACCACGGTCAGAAGGTACACAACTCACCTATTCCTAGCCCGCAGTGTATTTAAACAGATTTCAATTCAGCTCCAAAATCTCGAAGCTTTGCTGACTTGCAAACTACAGGTTACCACCGATCCAGAAAGCACCAGTAACCCCATCCAAGAGAGCGTAGGCGTCGTAACTTCCGATTCGCTTGCCGCTGAATCCCTCAAAGGAGATGGAGATTTCGGCTTAGGAAACCCCAAAGCCGCAGTCTCTAATCAACCCTCATCATCCACCAACACCAACAACACCGACACTTCTAGCGCCATAAAACTCGAACCATCCGTAGATGCTCAATCACGCAAGGAGAACGGTGAACGGGCCGATCAGTCTTCACTCCAATCAGGCCACAATCTAGGCAAAGAAAGCGGCGTAGGAACTACATATAATACCATTGGCTCCAGTGTCAACAGTTCTGGCGACAAGCGCGGCGTATCGAATGGGTCTCAAATCGGCACAGATGGCGTTCAGGGCAGTATCGCACCAACAGGAGCGTATGCCGGATCTGGAGAAGCAGCACGAGAGCCAGGCGCCGCGCAGCCCAAGGGCGCCAACTTAACCGAAGACAACGATCTCGAGGGGAAGGCTGTATTTGGTGCCATAGGCACGGAGATGGATCCTGGGCGAGTGGCGGAGGCGGAGTTTGAGGGTGTGTCGAAGAAGGGATTGGCACAAGGTGAGGATTCGAAGTTCAGTAGTCTGGGGAATGAGAGTGCGTAGGATGGTTTGCTGCAAGTTGTATATGATTAGAGATAATGAAAAAATTTAGTGACTTTTGTTGATAAATGTTATGGTGTGCAGACTTGGGTGAGAATGCGTAGGAAGCATGTCCTATCATACAAGCCATAATAGTTGGTCCCGATTTCATCGAGTTCTTTATGCTAAGGCAAGACTCTTTTTCACGCCCTGTGCAGATCAGCCTTTACCATGGAGAGGAACACCCAAAAAAACCTGCGCGTCATCAGTTCATTCGCACCGGGGGTCTCCTAAACTGGGGTTACTCGAATCCGAGTTATATACATGGCTCGACTGGGCTTGTTCTATTACACTAGGTTCGGTATGTCTGAATTGCTATTGAATCAAATTAGTTCTCAAGTAGTGGGTGTCTCGAAGTCTGTTACGACGAAGGGTTAATTTCTTGCGCACTTGTCAGTGTCGGAATGCTCCCTTCTCATACACTGAGCCCACATCGGTCGTTAGGATTGTATATGTGTACAGCTAAAACTCATTCTATTGGTTGGTATGGCTCTTTCTTAGTCTTTTGTGTTTGTTGCCTGTGAGTAGCTGCCTGTCCCCTTGTCACCCGGTTAGCTTCAGTCAGCTTTCACTTGAGTAGAGCGCCGGGTATCTGGTCGTTAGAACTTCTTCGAACTCGGGCCTTGCGCGCTTTGTTCTACCACCAGTCGTGATGGTAAGATATTGTACGTCGCGGGGCGGAAGAGGCTCGATTAGGAAGCTCGCACGGACCTGCATCTGTAACTTAGAGGTGGCCTTTCGCGATCGATTTACCAACCGGCGACTCCACGTCAGCGCTCCCTTTAACTCCTGCAGTTCTGTTCTTTTCATACATAGACAGTATTCTGAGTCGCGATTGGGCCTGCAGCGCCCCGAGAAGCGACTGACTGCCCACCATGAATGGTTTCTCGGATCACGGCCTGGATGAGGATGCGTTTGGAGCTTCAAAGGGCGGGATTGTGTCGAGTTTTGACGCTTTTCGTGAGTATTCCTACCATTTAATATATTTCGACGATATTTGTGCACGTGCGACTGCTACCGGTGCTCTTACTCAAGCTTCATTGTAACCATCACCTCTCGTGCGACACCAATCACGTTGTCCTGTCTCTGAGAGCCCTCGCTAACACGCCATCTGCAGCCAAAACCAAGAAGACATATCTTGTTCAAGGGCGCAATTCATCGGCATGGACAGTCACCCTCATCCTGACCTGCATCTACCTCTCCTGGTCTGAGGTGACGCGCTGGTTCGCTGGCACAACTACGCAATCCTTCGCAGTGGAGAAGGGCGTGTCACACGACATGCAAATCAACCTCGATATAATCGTTGCTATGAATTGCCACGACCTACGTGTAAATATGCAAGACGCAGCCGGTGACCGCACCTTGGCTGGTGACCTACTCCGTACCGACCCAACAAATTGGGCGCAATGGACTGGCAAGAAGATGGAAAAGGGGATGCATGAGCTGGGCAAGGAAGACGGGGTGAACCCTGGCTGGGAAGACCTTTGGGATGTGCACGAGCAGTTGGGCAAGGCGACGAAGAAGAAGTTTGGCAAAACACCTAGGATCAAGGGTGCGCCAAATGCGTGCAGGATCTTTGGAAGTCTAGATGGAAACAAGGTCCAGGGAGACTTCCACATCACAGCTAGGGGCCACGGCTACCAGGAGTTTGGAGAACAACACTTGGATCACACAAGTAGGCCACCCATGCTGAAGCCAAGTTTTTGGGATGTCATGCTAATGAGCGGCCAGCATTCAACTTCTCCCACATCATCCGTGAAATGTCCTTTGGGCCCTACTATCCCTCGCTCACCAACCCTCTCGATAACACTATTGCCACAACTCCCACTGGCCAAGACCACTTCTACAAATTTCAGTATTACCTCTCCATTGTCCCCACCATTTACACCGACTCGCCTGCTCTCCTCCCTTTGCTTGAGTCCGTAAATCGCAACCCTCGGGATCATCCCTCAAAATCAATCTTCAGCACGCACGCCATCAAAACCAATCAGTATGCCGTCACATCGCAGAGCCACGCCGTGCCTGAAAACTACGTACCAGGTGTATTTGTCAAATTCGACATCGAGCCAATCATGCTAGCTGTTGTAGAAGAGACGGGTGGTTTCTGGCGCTTGGTTGTTCGCCTCGTCAACGTTGTATCTGGTGTCATGGTAGCAGGTGGCTGGGCATGGCAAATGTACGACTGGGCCCTAGAAGTATGGGGCAAGAAGGGCAGGAGAAGGGCTGGTGAGATGGGCATGCTGGGCACGCCAAGTGGGACGCCGGCGAGGGAGAGTCCTGCATTCTTCGGGTCAGAGAAGAAGCAGTGGGATTAGATGTGACGGATATGTGTGGAAATAGCTGGTTGAGGATTGGGTGAATGCATTCTTATGGCGTTATTCGGCGGAGTGTTATGAGTAAGTGTGTACGTGGGGATGAAGCTAGATGTGGGACGACTCGCTCTACTGCGTTAGACTCAGTCAATTTGTTTCTATAAGATGTTCTGAACAAGCAATGGCAAGACACGGTGTCTCTTGATGTGATTAGAGGGCGTCGTGCGTTTTGGGTCAGTTGCTCGAAGTTAGTCCAGGATTTGTATAACTGGCCGCCAGCAGCCTCTTCAAACGTTCCTGTATCTGCATGATACTAATAAATTTCTCGATACATCAAGGAAATTATATGGAACATTATTTAACTAGTGACTTGCCAAATTCGCGAATGGGTGACCCGAATTAGACGTAAACTTTTGTGAGCATACCTATGCTAGTCTCTTTGGAGGCTGGGATTCAAGTCGAGTAGAACTAACGCTCAAGCGACTTCAAGATGCTGTTAGTGGACTGAGAATTCATAAAATACGTAATGATGTATATAAAAATTCAGCCAACGATAAGCGAATTAGGTCTCGCCAGTGTTTCGTCATTCATTACGAATAAACATAACATAGCGCTTTTCCGCTAAGCGTGTCCAACAGATCTCCAATCGTTGACGCCTCGATGTCCAAGTAATTCATCCGAATCTCATCTTCAAGTGTCGCATTTCGGCTGGGCGGGTTGTTGAATATCGTTATGGTGCCTGCTATAGTATTCGCCTGATCAAGGTGTAGAGCCTGCCAGATCCACCACACCCTATCCAACATGGCATGGTGCATGAAGAATACAGGGTCGTTGGGGCTGCTGAAGAAGTCTCCAGCATCTCCTCCAATAGCAAAGTGTCCTGCAGCATGCAGGCCCAAGAAACCTTGCGAAAATCGGCCCTGGAGTTCATTTTGGAATGAATCTATATTCTTGGATGCGGCGCCGACGGTTATGTTATGAAGATTCTCAAGTGTCAGCCAGTTGGCTGAAGAATAGTTGGTGAGGTCTCGTTTTGCGCATCGAGGGTTGTAATCAAATGGCTTTTCAACTTTGATTTCGCCTGCCATGGCTGGGAAGACAGGGCCAAGGTTAATTTGTAGACTAAAGATATTAGTAAATGTCTCGGATGAAAAGATGTGTGACATACTCTTTGAATGGGCCACTCTTTATGCAGCCACCTCCTTCGCCTGATGGCATAATAATGAACCCTGCGCCACCCACGCTTCCATTATGTTGAACAAAATAGCCATCCCCGCCCATACTTGTATCAGAACCGTCAAAGACGGGCGATTGCTTTAAATTATCCTGATAAGTGAACCAATTCCAGTATGGCTGATAACCTTGATAGCCACACTCTTCTCTCAATGCCTTCTCGTAGCCATGTACAAAGTAGCGGTGCCATGTGAGGAAGTTTCCTGTACCGTGGATGGATCGCGTTTGGTTGATATGTTGTGCGACAAAGTCATCATAACGACTCTTCGCGCCTGGGACTAGGGCTGGATCCGACCTTGATGGTGAAGAAAACATACACTTGACGGCATCAATGTATGCTTTTCGAGATTTCTCACCCATCGTTTCCCTTGTGACCATGTTAGTACCGCCTCGCTTGTCCAGCATGTTGGACAATTACCAGTCTTGACGGACGGGAGCATTGTTGACTGAGCAACCTTTCCCACCCACGACTGTACCATTCGATTCCGCCTCTTTCAGGGCGTCAATGGCCCGATTCTGCAAGTCCCGGAGTAAATCACGTTTTTGTATTGCGGTGGACTGGACTACGCTGGCAAGCACGAGGAATGTCGCGGGAAAAGTTGAAAGCAACATCTTGTAGCCTACTAGAAGAAAGACACGAACAAGAGATACCAGGACACAGGGCCGGTCAAGGAGAGAGAGCGCAGGCAGTGAGATTATAGCTTCGTTAATTACAGCACACTGGTAGTTCCAACGTGTCAATTATTGGTACTCACACTGGTTCTGGTGTACGCATAATTAGGAACCGGCCGAGAGAAATCCTCCGGCAAAGCATCCATGCAGAGTCTAGTATCTTCATAGTAGCAATCCCGGTTGATGGATATTTCATTGCTTACCCACTAGTAACGAATGCGGTTTGAGGCGTACACTTACTATGTAAAACGCAGGGAAGTTACGATTGACTAAGAATGCCCCATGTTATTCATGGGTGGGGTATACCACTAGTAGGACACGGGCAAAACTTTATCCAGCGACAGTCATATATACTTCAGGTATTATGAAGAAGAGTACATAAAGCTTGAGACCTTTCTCCTGTTTAACCTTCACAATATAGGTATGGGCTTCTCTATTCCCCAAAAATCTGTCTTGAGTTCGTGATGACAACCTCAACTTTTCTGTGAAGATGAGGGGTTGGTGCTTGTCTTAGGTGAGTCTAGAACTCAGAAAAGACAAGCTCCTTGGAAAATCTTGGGCTGTCTATCTGTTCGCCGCATCAAGGAAAGCTCGGTGGGACGTGCCACTGTGACCCAAGCACTACTGCAGCCCTGCTCATGCGGGACGGGGCAAATTCATTTCCTCCGTACATGATACGGTGAAAGAGCCATCCGTACGTCTGCTCCTCCCGGTGTAGGAAGCTACTCTTGGTCAAATTATTCCAAGGTTTCCCTCATCGTATTTGGAAATATCTGCATCGCTTTTCCTTCGTATGTCAGTATCTCACTGCATGCTCTTGGGTAGCGATATCTATGACCAAGCTCTTTTATTTTGAAGATCAAAGCATTCTTTAGTGTTGCATTTGACACAGACACGCTCGTGAACCAGAAGCCCCCTCTCCCAAGGTTGCGACCTACGGGAAACAAGCCCAACTCGCTTAGCAAGTCGGCTCAGTTGGAGCCACATACCCAAGACGAACTCCTGGAAACACTCTTACGTAATGTACAGACGATTAAAAACCTAATCCAAACACCCAGGTTTCTCGCAAACATCCCAAACTGTGAGACTCTTGTATCCCCCTGATGTATCCGAGCATGAAGTACCCAAATCCACTTTTTTGGTAATGTTATGTGGATTACACTTGTCGTCACTAAAGAAGACTAGGTACAGACTTTTGTCGCTCTCATCCCCAGAAATAATCTGTGACTGAGATACACCAGCCATGAAGTTCTGACACCCTTCCTTAGGTGTTTGCTTATTCTTTACTGGCGCACCTGACCGACAGTTGCTGCCTGTGTACCAGCCGACCATAAAAGCCTCTGTGGCTCTTAACGTGGAAAGAGTGATGAGCGCACCGGTAATATTAGTTGAGTAGCGCATGGTGGATCGGTAAACTTGTCAAAGCTCTTGTGGAAGGAAGATTGGAAAATAATGTTTTTGCTATAGCAAAGAGAGAGTAATTTTTACGCTGAGTTATGGAAGTCGGTCCGAGTTGAACTTTGGTCTGGGTGAAGGGTTGTATTTAGAGTGGCGTAGATGATCCACTGATGATTTCTAGACCTTGGGCTATGTTGTCCCAGCTTCGCCGCTCGCTGATCACACTTGATTTTGCGAGTCCCGAAAGAATCTCAACCAACATGTTTTTGTTTCACAGCTGCACTTTTGCTCACACGAAGTTAGCATGTGTTATTACACTTGAAAAGGCCCTTTTCTCACTTGTTAATCATATATGACGTATTGAACCATGGGGTGGGCTGGTCATGATGCATCGTCTGTTCCATAATTGCATTCATCAGATTTTACATATGTAGAAGAGTTGGTTTTAGTGACAGAACGTTTCTGTTGTTACTTCCATACTTGGGTAAATTGTCAAGAAGTATAGCACAAGACAGAGTTTTCGGAAATGTATTACAACTTCATCGCAACAATGGTGATGCTAGTTGATAGGCGAGCTATTAGGTAAGTGCCAACAGGCATATGCAAAGTTCCTCAATGTCATATCATGGAGGAATTCCGTAGATGCACCCGGCTATTCCATCGCTTGGTGCATCCCAGTCACGGATTAAAAAAAAATACTACATGAGGTTCCAAGTGATGCTCAACCCCAAACACACTTAATCTTGCCAGCGGTGGTACCCATGCCAGCCATACCTTCAGGGCTGGGCAGTGCCCGGATGACTCAAGCAAACTATTTGATCGCGATTTGTGTGTGTGAATTCCAGAAACACACTTCCAACAGGAGTTTCCCGACGTTTAAGATTACCTTAGCGCGTTAGAGGTCTTCTAGCAGTTCGTGTTTGTGCATTTGGGTCCTAGAATAGCAAATGTGGGATTCGACGTGGAATGGATGGGAATGGTCATCATTTTAACTATTCTGGACAATATACCACGGCCTATGGCTTAGGTTGAGCGTAGACTACTTAATTGATCTGAAGTTTAGGTTTGGAGTTGCCCAAAAGGAAAAGAAAAGTTAGGTTCTGGCTGCTCTTAGGATAATATACCTCCGCTTGTAGAGGTACTGGGTTTCCATTGTTTCGAATTCATGCGGCACAGTCCACCAACCCCGAGGACTCTGCACATGCCTGCACCGTATGGCGATCATAGAACGACCGAAAAATAAAGCAGAAATACTTTTCAAGTTTCAAGACAATACTTCGTCTACTTCTCGCCATACGGATAATTATATATACTAGAGCTTGTATGGTATTGCAAAATTCGGTGGTCCATCGCTTTTTGCGTTTATACCTAGGTATGCTTCTCGTTTCTGAATTCATCCTTTACAATACACCCCTAGACTAGAGATCACTCATACCGATTTATTCTATTTACAGAAGCAATCGAAATCAGATTGAGATTTTATCCCAGTGCCACTATGAAGGTATACGCCTACGCCCTACACTGGTTTCTATTCTATATCGCTGTAAATTGCATCCCAACAGAGCCAATAAACGCCGAAAGAGCCAGCGGGGGCTTGGAACTTAGACTGCCTAGGGTTTATGGAGTGAGAGGCAAGCACGAGGACAAGGACCAACCGTGCCAGCTACCAAGCCACGAAACGAAGTGTGAAGGCAACCAGGCTCTAAATACAGTCGGGGAATGTGAAGATTGTCCCAAAGGTAGGTAAGATCATGGCACTCTCATTTGTAAAAATCTTTGCAGACTTTCGAATTCAGATTCCCAACTTTGCAAGGCACGTAAAGGGCTATTCAAATCTCAATGAATATTTGTACACCGACGACGCTAATGCCCGTAGGGACTAAATCTAACGAGCACCATACCGAGTGTTTAGAAGATGACAATGGTGAAAAGAACAAAAAGCAAAAGAAAGAAGATCAATGGGACAAGACGTTGAAAAGGGAGATAGAAAAGTGGGATAATATGAAAAGACAAGAGGAAGAGCAACGAAAGAAAGACGAAGAAGAGAGGAAAAAGAAAGAAGAAGATGAAGAGAGGAAGAAGAAAGAAGAATCAGAGAAATTAAAGGATGCAATGAAGAAGCGTATGGCCTCCTGCCTCCTTCTTGTTTCCACCAGTATGAGTATGTAAATTCCTCTGCTATGAACGCGAAGACGTCATACCCCTCCGTTGGGAATCTATGCTAATTTAAATCTACTCCAAAGGCGATCTGAATGGCAACTTTCATTTTGCAAGGGACTATTTCAGCGAAGACTATATCGATAGTGAGTATATTATGCAGCATTGGCCATCAGAATTAAAGGAAGTTCCATTCGCGAATATCGATACTGATGAATACCTTAAAAAGTTCTTGGATGCAATGAATGACTTGACTTGGATCCCGTGGGGTGGTGGACTGAAGAAGCGTCTTGCTGTACCGTTTGCTTCAGATATGACTAGATATACGGAGGCGGCCGTCGCGCAACCCAAGAATGAACTTGAAGCACAACGATGAGCTTCCTGTCCAAACTGTCGGCTTGAACTTTATGAAGCAGAGCTGCTACGGATACTATTATCTCTAGGTTCGCCTACAATACCGCCTCCGGTCACCTATTCTCAACAGTCTTCAGATGATGGATGGTCTGAAACAGGACCTAGATCAGGATTGCCGTCAGTTGAATCTGATGAGGCAGCCAATACAAGCGCCAATATTTATCCAATCGCCCCTAATGGTCCACTTACCTGTAAATGAACAGACTGAGACAGGACCGACATCAGCAGACGACGTATCAGAAGAGGAACGTGCTGGCGCTCATGAAGTGTTAACTAAGACCCAGGAGAATATTTTCGCACCTCTTTCACGGGAAGAACGGGCACATTTCGAGCGACTTCGAGTGGTCATTCAGTACAGCCTTACAAACTCGTCATCAGTGCTCCCTTCCTGATCTTTGGTGTGCCACAGATACTAGAAATGGCCATTCGGTAGATTTGGATGAGGATGAGTAAAGCAAGAGCCATGCTAATTGGATTGATATGGTACCTATGTGCTATAAGGGAGTCCCACTAGCGCGTGTCTAATTCGATCCAAAAAGTTTGCAGAAATTTTCCTGAACTTGCTTTTCAATGATACTAACTTGTGACTGTCTTTATGCGCTGAGTTCAGTCTAATGTTGTGCCAGATATAATAGAATACAAACATACGATTTAGAAACAGCTTTTCAAACACGTGTACATCGACTTCTGGTGCTTTATCTTGTGACAATCCACTCATGCTCTTCCTCTTGCACATCCTTCAGATCTACATCTGCACCCAGCCACTTTGCATTTTTAGCCGGCAGTATAACAGCTAACACCTTTGATTTGATCAGTCCCAAAGGTAACGGCCCATACAACCTGCTATCTCTGCTCCACTCTAGATTATCTCCAGCCACCCAACAATGACCTACGGGCACTTGTATGATTTGCTCTTTTATACTCGCCCATTTGTCATCTACATCCTCTGCTTCTATATCCGAATCACTTCTCCCCGGAGTTATTACGGATACGAAATCGCCTGGCATTCCAATGATGCGTTTGCATCCAGCGTCGTTGGGAAACATCGGGTTCGTATATGTAACTACATCGCCGACCTGGACGCCCCGGCCTCGTCTGTACAATGTCGAGTAGAGTATCCAAGGTTGTTTTTTGTAGTGCGCAGGTATCGTAGGTAGCATTGAAATACCCTGTGTGCGGCCGATGCCACCGATATAGCTGTCGAAGATGTGTGCAAAGAAGGCAAATCTACCCAGGGTCCAGGCAATTCCTTAGATGCAGTCAGTCGTGAATTTAGCAGAACAGAGTGTTCGAAGAGCACACTCACGGGTCCATGTGTGCGGGTTGGCCAGACGTGACGCCATTTTAAGGACACGTACACTTTATTGTCGCTCAAACATATTGCTTTATCAATTTCTGTAATCACAAATAACCATAGTGCCGATGAAAGATTTGGGCTTGTTACAAGAGCATTGGTGCAGTGAAGCGAAGAGGACTGTAGCAATCTGGCTCACGCGTTAACCTCCGTGCCAAGACGATTAACTCCGTCACACCTTTCCACTACACTATAGAGCTTTGAAAGAATTTTCCCATGAAAACACATCCAACAGCATGCTAGTCGAGGATAAAATTACGGGGTTGAAGAGTGTGGAACAGGCCAAAATAAGGTTTGTGTTCATACATCAAATCATTTTGAATCATAAACTGAAAACATAAAGGCCTGCACCAACGGGACTCGAGGGCGGGGGAATGGCAAATGATGCTGTACGAGGTGCTTCCATTTCCATGCATGCCATCAATATAGATTCTTTCAAAGTTAGCTTGTAACTTTATCAAAGTCTGACCTCTACCTAGACCTGATAACTACGTACCACGACTTGAACACTTCTACAATAAATGTATTTCATTCCGAGCCTTCACCATTAGAGTTCATGCGCTATGTCGCACGCAACCGTCCCTTCATCGTCAAGAACGGTGCCAAGGACTGGAAGGCGAGAAAAAGATGGGGCGCGACGTACCTTACCGACTTAATGAGCACTCAAAAAGTCAACGTAGCCATCACGCCCCATGGAAACGCCGACTCAGTTGTTCATCTCCGCAAGGGCGGAAGCGTATTCGTAAAACCATACGAAACAGAGGAGCCATTCAGCGACGTGATGCAAGCAATCCGCAACCAAGAACAGGACCCAACCTCCGACAAACCAACCCGGTACGCCCAAACACAAAATGATAACCTGCGTAACGAGTACGCGACATTATTTGCTGATGTGCCCAATTCCATCCCTTTCGCACGCATTTCTCTCGAAAAAGAACCCGACGCGATCAACTTTTGGCTTGGGAATTCGCATTCCGTGACGGCATTGCACAAGGACAATTACGAAAACGTTTACGTTCAGATTCTTGGCCGAAAATATTTTGTTCTGCTTCCACCTGTTGAGTCTGCTTGTGTAAATGAAGGCTCCGTACTTGCGGCAACGTATCAGCCAGGGGAAGGGATAGAGGGCGAAGTGCAGAAAGAAGATTTGCGGATTCGGATCGATGAGCCGGAGGATTATGTACCTTTTGCTACATGGGATCCAGATGAACCATCTACTAATACGACGCCGTATTCACAGTACTCTCAGCCGTTACGCGTAACGCTAGATGAGGGAGATATGCTTTATCTGCCTGCGCTGTGGTACCACAAAGTGAGTCAAAGTTGCAATGAGGAAGGGATATGCTGTGCAGTAAACTATTGGTACGATCTGGACTTCAGCGGGGGATTTTGGAGCATGTCGAGTTTTGTACGGAGCATGGGACTGTTGAGCCAATCTGGGTTGGATCAAACACAGTAGGGAAAGGTTGGTCAAGGTGAAGGCTGGAACATAAAAAAAAACTAAGAATATTGGGTATCTCTAAGTAGATCTAAACGTAACAACCCAACACCAAACAATGCACGTTCATGTAGTTATAGGATGATATCTCTGCTCATCTCTTCACTTGACTTTGATGCCAACTCCCCTAGCACTCGTCCAGACACTTTGGCTTACTTTAACGGGTAGCTTGCGCCCTTTCAGCCTTTGATCGATCAACCACAGGCCCACTACGAATTCATCCCTCTTTAATTGCCCAATTCCTCTGCTATCAACTAGGTCCCAGACTTCTTCGAGAACGTCAGCCGGTAGACGACTCCTTGACCAGATTTCCTGAGCCGCTAGACTTAAGACATCTTGCGTAGGGTCATCTTCTAGTGAGGATGGAACCGAAGGAAGATAGTGACCTTTGTTCGCGGCCCATACACCCTCGTATCGTTTTCGCTCCCGTTCTGTGATTTGATCGCGCCACCGCCGCCGTGTCCCCTCGTGATGCTTGTTTGGATGCTTTCTTCCCTTGATCCCCATGATCCTCGTTCCCTTCTTCTTGTATTTGTCGATATCACCTTCATCGTCAGAGGATGATGGGTCCTTGCGCATAGTTGTGCGCAACTTGCCAGTAGATTTTGGTGGGGAGTGTTTTTGAGGGGATGGCGAGCGGTGAAACGGCGAGTGATAGTGGTGATGGTGCTTACGAGGTGGGAAGAGCGGCTCATTGGGTACTGGTTGCGAGGGTGCAGGCGATGCGTTTCGAGAAGACGCTAAAGCAGCACCCATGATAGCACTTGAAAGAGACTCGCCCGTCATGTGCTTTGTGATCTGTTTGACTGACTCTCTCTGGTAGTTATTATGGTACACGGAGCCAGGGGACGTCCCTCTTGATGATGCTAGATGTCGTGAAGGAGAGAAACGGGTAGGCGAGCGCAATGGTGTAGATGCTTGATCTTGCGATTGTGATGCCATTGGTACTGGTGCTACTGACTGTGGTCTATTAGAATTGGCAGGAGGCGCAACATCGGGCTTCTGTGTATTCCGCCTGCGAGGTGGAGGTACAATTGGTTTCAACTTTTCCTCTTCATCTTGAACTTCTTTTGCTGACTTGAAGGAAGCTGGCGAAGATGGGATATTTTCGCTACCCGCCGAGATTGACACAGTTCGACGTATAGATGTCGAACGACTCATGTCCTCTGACACAGGCCGTGCTAGACGAGAGCCTCTCTGCGGTGGTGGTTGGGGAGGCGAGGAAGTGTCGGTATTCAGTGTTGTTAAATGGACTGGCTTCTGCTTGATTTGCGGTGATTTCATAGGGTCTTTTTGTGGTGTCCGAAAGTAGGGAGTGCTATCTGTAAATTGCGGCCGAGGGAGCTCGATCTGATGCTTCGGTTTCGGCTTTACAGGAGGTGGTGTCTGTGTCCTCCGTCTGGCAATTGGAGTATAATCATCATCTGGCTCGGGGGGCAACTTTATTGCGCGCTGCGGTTTGGGTGATCGAATAGGAGGTGGTGAACTTCGGGCCATGCGCGCTGGTGCGGCTGGAAGCTTGGTCGGGGCAGTAGACCGATTCGACTCGAAGGCCCTCACTAAGGAGGTTGTAGCCGGTATTGAAGTGTCGTCGATGGATTTGTGGTCCCGCTGAGGTACCTGGAGGGAGCTCGTGGCTGACCGCGAACCCAAGCTGTCCTGTCTCATGCGCTGCTGTTGTTTCGGCCTCGTGGTTTCTAGCCTTGCGAGGACACTTCCTACGCTGCCTGATGGTGGCAGGGTATCTCCCTCGTTCGCATGTCGCTCACTCATGACGGGGATGGCAGGCTGGGGCCGGGGAGGTAGCGGACTGTGTCGAGCGGCAGCTAATTTGGCAGCGATGTTGGACGGGGAAGGACCGCGGTCGAGATGATGCTCAGGTACACCTAGCATGCCCGTGCCAGGACCCGGGCTATTGGACTTGCTGACTTGCATTGGGGAGATATTCGGCCAGCTAGGGCCCCGCGAACTTCCGCCTGTCCAATCGGTCCCAACCTTTGTTGCGGCAAGCAAAGCGCCATCCTCCCTTCTCATGTATGTATTGAGCTGTGGCTTGGGCTTAACGGGCGGCTTCGAGAAAGCCAACGATGCCCCGCGAAGGGCAGCGTCTCGGACATTGAAGGGCGTATCGCTAGTTGACTGCGGCGCCAGGCTTCGACCGGGGTTGCGCGTAGAGGAGCTCATGGACAGCCCATTAGCATGACGTATATGTATAGTAGAAGCAAAAGGGGGACGCGAAAGAGTTTAGCAACGAATTAATGTAGGTAGGGGATATTGACAGGCCATTTGGGCAAAGGACCGGGTAGAGACAAACGAGTGACGGATAGAGCGGTGATTATGCCCATGCTTGGCTCTCAGCCTCGTAGTGATGAAGCACCAACCAAGTCTGGTGAACGCATTTAGAAAACACGCTAGTATATATTCGGTTAGATCATCCCGTGACTTCGCGATGTCGCGATCTCGTGGCTGCCTGCCGCGGCATGACACCAACATTGCCCGCCTACTCAAGAGACCATACTTCGCATCTCAATGCCATTGGCCTCCGATGCCACCACCATGGCCGAGGACACAGAAATGCCAGACATGGAGGCCGTGCGTGAGAACAAGCTAATGTATGGTGATGATGGCGAGCTGGATGAGAAGTATCCAGCCCGACCAATCAATCTTCACAAATCCCCACCATTCCATACTCTGTTCACCGAGTTGTTCGATCCACTCATGGACACGCAGAAGAGGGGTCGGCAACCGCCCGGGCCTCGTCGGAAGGCTGGCCCACATGGACAATCCAAACTATCACCACATGCAGCGAAACGAAATATCATTGAAAGATTTGTTGCCAACTGGCGCAGAACTGTGGGCAATGACTTCTACCCGGCAATGCGTCTTATTATTCCTGATAAGGACCGCGATCGCGCCATGTATGGTCTCAAGGAGAAGGCCATTGCCAAAGTCCTGATCAAGCTCACCAGGATCAGTAAAGACTCTGATGACGCAAAGCAAATGCTGAATTGGAAACTACCTGGCCAGCTATACAAAGCCTCAGCTTCGACTGCAGGTGACTTTGCTGGTCGATGTTACGAGGTACTATCATCACGACAACTCCGCACCGAGCTTAGTGATATGACCGTCGCCGAAGTCAATATCGCCTTAGACAGGCTTTCTCAGCTAGGCTCTGAAGATGAACAAGTTAAAATATTCCAGAGATTCTATCGACGGATGAACGCTGAAGAGATGACGTGGCTCATTCGTATGATACTTCGTCAAATGAGGATCGGCGCCACTGAGAAGACATTTCTCGACATTTGGCACCCGGATGCGGAAACGTTGTTCAATATCTCATCGAATCTCCGGCGAGTGTGCTGGGAGTTGTATGATCCCGAAATTCGCCTGGAGGGGGAAGACACTGGTCTTAGCTTGATGCAGTGCTTCCAACCCCAGCTTGCTCAGTTCCAGGGCGGAGGAGGGTCGTTCGAAAAGATGGTGGCACGTATCTGTATCGGATCTGGCGAAGATTCTTTCTGGATCGAAGAGAAGCTAGACGGGGAGCGCATGCAGCTTCACATGATGGAAGACCCCGATTCTCCAGGTGGAAAGCTCTTTGGCTTCTGGTCACGAAAGGGTAAAGACTACACATATCTCTACGGCAAGCACCTTCAAGGTGATGAGTCTAGTGCCTTGACAAGATTCATCAAGGATGCGTTTAGCAAAAACGTGAGAAATATCATATTGGATGGTGAGATGATTACGTGGGACATGGACGTCGATCGCATCGTTGGTTTCGGTACTTTGAAAACTGCTGCCATCTCGGAGAAGGAGAATAAAAACGACAAAAACACATGGCAACGTCCACTTTTTCGTGTGTTTGATTGCGTATATCTCAACGACAAGCTTTTAACACCCTACCCGTTACGTGACCGTCGGCGTGCTCTCAAAAGCGCAATCAAAGACGTCCACCGCCGGCTAGAGATCCACCCTTATATCGAGGCGCAGTCACACACTGAAATTGAACCTGCGCTTCGCAAAGTGGTCGCAGAAGCATCAGAAGGCCTCGTTCTCAAGAACCCAGGTTCAATATATCGCCTCAACGATAGGAATTCTGATTGGATGAAAGTAAAGCCAGAGTACATGTCTGAGTTTGGCGAGTCACCCGACTGCGTCGTTGTTGGTGGATATTTTGGTTCGGGGCATCGTGGTGGTGGCCACTCATCATTCTTATGCGCGCTGTTGCTCAACAAAGATGCAACGCCAGACGATGAAGACTATGAAAAGTGTTGGTCTTTCTTCAAAGTAGGTGGCGGATTTAGCCGTGAAGACTATGCTGCTATTCGCGGCCGAACTGAAGGGAAGTGGAAAGACTGGGACGCTCGTCGGCCACCGCCATTCATTGAACTTGGCGGTCATGAACAGAATCGTCAACATGAACGACCTGACCAATATATCCACCCCAGCGACTCAGTTGTGCTTGAATGCAAAGCCGCGAGTGTAGAAGGCAGCGACAAGTTCAGGTTCAATTACACACTTCGCTTTCCCCGTTTCAAACGACTTCGATCAGACAAGCGGTGGGATCAGGCACTATCGAGAGAGGAATTCTATGAGATGAAAGCAAATGCTGAGTTTAAACAGGAAGAGAAGGTGAAAGAGTTCCAGCTTGAGAAGTCGAATCGCAAAAGGACCAGAATCTCAAAGAAGCCGATTGTGATAGCAGGCAGCGAGACAGTTGCAACACCCTATGCAGGCCCAGAGTCGAAGACCTTCAGTGGTCTTAGCTTTTATATCATGTCGGAACAACTTCATCCTGCCAAAAAGTCGAAAGTTGATCTAGAAGCGCTGATCAAAGCCAATGGCGGAAAGATTGTTCAGCGTGAATCAACAGAAGACAGGCTTGTTATCATTGCGGATAAGCGCCTTATCAAGGTCGCTTCACTCGAAAAGCGTGGCACAAGTAATATTGTCAAACCTCTCTGGGTTCATGACTGCATACGCCAAAACGAAATCGATAACGGTGCGCTGCCATATTTACTTCCTTTCGAACCCAACCGCCATATGCTCTACCTGTTGGACAAGCACCAGCTGGAGTACGAAGACAATATCGATAAAAATGGCGACTCCTATGCTCGCGACATTGCCGATGTGAGTGAGATGAAAAAGCTACTAGAAGGGGTGACTAGTCCCAATACTTCACTAAAGTTTGATCGCGAGTCGTTCTTGGAGCAGCTCGAAGATCATGGCAACTCTCTTTCTCATTTGAAGACGTACATGTTTAATAATATTAAAGTGGCGTTCCAAAAGAGTGGCGACCCTACCTGGATCCTGCAGTCGCAGTTGGCCAAAAACTTCGTTCGCTTTGGCGGTGGTCAGATCATTGAGGAGGATGGCCGGGACAACGGCATCACGCATATGGTGGTGCCCAGTGGTCAGGCCACTTCTAAGCAGAGTTCCTCCATGGTGGCGGGCCTTGCGCGAACAGTTGGATTTCAGTGGGTCCAAAAGTGCTGGGAAGAAGGAACCCGAGTCGACGAAGAGAGATTTCAATGGGGTTGAATAGTTGAATCTTAATCACCAATCCCCAGAGGTACTTGTGGAATCCTGGCACATATAATTAGAAAATCCGTGCCATGTGTATATGGCTGCCTTGAGGTTCTGTATTATTGACTGCAATATCATAGTGCATAGACACAACGAGCATCCGGCTTGACCACCACCCACTCCTTTACATGCCGGTATAAAATGCCTAGGTCATGATAGGCAGTTCCGAAGCACGTTGTTACTCTCTCGATTATGGAAGTGCCCAACAAATTACTAGCCTAGGTTCTGTGTCTTTATTTTATTGAGCGGCGCTGCAATTCAGCGCAGTGAGGCTTGGCTGCCCAGAGCTGACATGGCGCGATTTCGTCCGAATATGCACAATGTAGCAGTGCTTACGCTTACTGCTTAGCCGATGTTGGTATCTCGTCCAGTAATTGTCGTCCATTTGCGGGTGTGGCGGCACCGTCTGTCAAACATGGACGGGCTTTAACTTTATTAAGCACACTAGATGAATGGAAGCGAGTAGGCTGGCTGCGGATTTAGGTACATGCAGTGGACAAACATATGGCTGACGTCGGGGCTTACACTTATCGTCGG
This sequence comes from Ophiosphaerella narmari, assembly GCA_028456235.1. Taxonomy (NCBI): domain Eukaryota; kingdom Fungi; phylum Ascomycota; class Dothideomycetes; order Pleosporales; family Phaeosphaeriaceae; genus Ophiosphaerella; species Ophiosphaerella narmari. The sequence continues at coordinate 638,110 of JALNQA010000001.1, read as the reverse complement.
AGCAGGCGGTGTGATTCTTGGTTCTCAATGCACAAGTCGCTCTGAAAGATTGGTCGTGCATAGCGTGAGAAGAACTAGCTCAACCTACTAATCTATATAGAACAGCATGTGTGCCCGCCTATAATAGATTTTAGTCCAGCCGGAAACCTGTATCCCATTATTCGCAAAGCATTCATCAGCTTTCTCGCCACTTTGAAACGACCTGCTCATTCCTACTTGACCACCAAAATGACAAGCTTCCACCCTTACTTCCCTCGTGTCCGCCCAGTCTCCCCTTCAACTACTACATCATCGTCAGCGACGACCGCTACACAAACATCACAAACAACGGCAACACAGTCACCTTCATCGTCGCAGCAACAACAAATATCCCCGGCATAAGTCGGGCTGGGACCAGGCCTACTCATTCACTCCAATCAATTCCTGATTCTTTACTCTTTGATTATATCGCTTACTGGGATCGTACCGCTCATTTATGACTCAAAAACAAATTCATTAAAAGAACATACTAGTGAATGGAGGTCAAAAACATTCGCACCAACTACCTACGTCCCGTCTACACGCCTCAACGCGTCCAAGAATTAAGCGACTACACATCACGGACACTATTTCCTATTATCGATTATATGGGACAATTACTTTCCGCTCAAAACTATATCCATTTCTTAATATTCGGTACGCATTAAGCGCTGCGACTAGGGTCATGCGTAGGGTTACGGTTAGGGCAGGTGCATCTGCACGAGCAACGACAAGCTCAGGGCAAGACCGAGGCCAAACGGCGATAAGCTACAAGAAGAAAAAAGCCAAGAGAATTTAACCGCCAGGTGACGAAGTATTGATTGCGATAGTTGCAGCGAGTTAACGGGGGAGCTGTCGACGGGTTGCATGCTGCCGAAGGCCGAACGGGCAGGATGGCCTCGAATGGAAGGTCATATCAATTTTCTAGGATGTTGAACTCGAAGTATTGGCAAACAATATTTTTTTTTTTCATTTGGGTATTCATGTGTCTTAAAATATCTCTTAGTGCACCTCCATGATGATCTCGTTGGTTGTGAATTTCTTGCCGCTAAATGGGCTATCGATATATGCATTCAAATCATCTTCGGTCAGATCTCCGCCATACTTATCCCAAACACCTTTCAGTTCGCCTTCGGCTTTGACCTTATACTTGGCGGGCTTCTGATCTGGCATCCAGGGCTTGTCAAACACGACTTGAAGCTCCTCCTCGGTACCAGGCGCGACGGTAACAAGTTCTTCCTGAGGCGGCGGCATCTTTCGGTTGATTTGCAGGACAAGCTGCTCGACTTCGTTACCGGTCTCCTCATTGGTGATCTTGAAGACTCCAGTGTTTAGGGCTGCCGAGTCAAGCGGCGTACCCCATTTTAACAAAGTGTAGGCAGTGTCGGGACTGGTGTTTTTGAGAGTTATGAGAAGTGATGGTGGGTTCCGCGAGTCCTGTGAGAGCCTGAATTCGAGGCCTGGCACGCCATCGGAGGCACTGGAGCTTGATTTTGACATGGTGTATGAAAGTGAGGCTGGCGATGAGTAGACGTAGAAGGCGCCGAGTAGGGTGATTGTAAGGCCAGTAACGACTGCTGTTCGGCTCTGCCAGAAGTTCTTGGCCATGAGGAAAGTGACGATGTCGATGTGGTGGAGTGAATTCAAACGAAAGATGTCGTTACACGTGCTCTGTGGCCTAGTGGTGGCAGTGCACTACGTAGTAGGCGGTACTATGTTACTGGGCAGCGGGGGGACGCTAATCTAGTAATGGAAGGCGGGATATGTTTTATCGTGGAGCGATTGCTTCAGGTGGACCAGTAATCCTGGAGGGGCGAGAGGCGTGAGTTGGGCTATGCTTGTGTATCAGTTGTCATGGCGCCGCTCCACAGTAGGAAGGCTGTGAGGGCGATGACGTTGCGCCACGGCGGGTCGAGGACACATGTTTCGTGGGCTAAAGCATGCCATGCTCTCAAAGCACTGCCGAGGGCCATACAATGCTGCTAGTAATACAAGGGAATAACTGTCAGGCAAATCAAGGAACGGCGAGAAGCGTGACCTTATTGGCTAGCTTGTGGATGCTAAAAGAAGAAGGAGGGGTGAAACATGCCCGTCGCGCTAGTTTAGATTGAATGCTCGGGGCAAAGCAAAGCGCGACTCCACTATTCGTCCATCTACACATGGGATAGAACAACACCCCGGTATCGTAATTGCTACTGGCATAGCCGGCAAATACGACAAGGATGGTGGGGCGATTGAAGGACGATGCTAGTGTAACGACTTCCGCTGCTCTTCCGCCATGGCTAATGTTATGCAGCTTGGACATACAGAAACGTCCTTCTCCGATGGCGACAACCTTATTGCAAGCCCCCGGACAATTCCTCGGTCTAGCCATCGCCAAACAGCATGCTTGTGGTTCTGTTCATTGCAATTCGCGCATGCTGCACAGTATTATTGACCCTGTTTCTGATTGGGGCCGCCGGCGTTGATCCTCTATTTACTAGATGAATTCCAAGCAACCGACATGGCTGTTTACACAATCACAATTATCACGAGAGCACTATGCTCTCAAGGAACATCCACCCCTGCTGCAAACATCATAGTGCGATCGATCTAGAACACTGAAATGAAGAAAACAGTCATGATCAGCTCGATTCTCGCCCAGCATAATCGCCACTTGTCTGGACGCCTAGAAAAGATGCCTGATCTGCCCAACTCACTGCCAACAAATCGTAGTTGAGATGCTTGTTTCATGTGGGTGAAGGACCAACCCCCACAAAACCTCCTACAGCGCCAGGGCTTGGACATCATGCCCTTAATCAATACCCGGAGAATCCATGCATTCTCGATGTGCGCAATGGGAATTAGAAATCGGCGTTGAGTGCGGGGGACACGGATATCCTTATCATCTCGCTTTCACTTGCATGCTTCAGGTCCTTCCTCTTTGACTCCGTATTCCGCTCTAATTCCCGGCTTTGTAGCTTATCAAGCCTAACCAGGTATCCAATCATTAGGTCTATTCTCGGTTGTTTCTGCTTCTTTGGAAACATGTTGTTGCTGTGCCCCACCCTCCTCGCCCGCAATAACCTGCAAACATCTAGAGTTATGCCGAAATCACACATCCCGTCGCCCAGATCAGTCAAGCTCCCCTAAAGAGCTTATTCAAGTTGCCGCCTACCTAGCCGGTCATGGCGTCCTGCGCCAACGTGAATCGCTCTTAGACAAATAGTCGACGAGCGAAAGTATAAAGATGCGTCTGCCCAACACTAGTGAGTCTCTATCCACCGATCACCAGTTCTTTCGTTCAACAAGCACAGCCGGCCTCCTTTGTTCTCTACCACCATCGCTCACCCATTAGTCAACATGAAGGTCCTCGGTCAATTGTCTATTGCCGCTTTGGCTACCTATGCCACTGCTGCTTCAATTGATGTGAACAAGCGAGAAACCCCTCTGAGCGTCAAGCTCGCCGCCGCAGGTAACTCAGAGGTCAAGGTTACCTTGACCAACAATGGCGAGAAGACTTTGAACCTTCTCAGCAAGGGTACCTTCTTGGATGAGCAGAATCCCGTTGAGCGAGTATCCATGTATTCTGCTGGAGGCAGTAAGTTCCAATACCCCCGGTTCTCTTAGTAATTGAGAACATGAAACTGACTGGTATTTAGGCGTTAAAGTTCCCTTCGAGGGCATCAAGCTTCGGCTCTTGACAACTGGGCTCGCCGCAGAGGACTTCGTTACCCTGAAGGCTGGTGAGACCAAGGAGGTCACTGTTGAGACGGCTGCTTTGCATTCTCTGAACGACGGTGGTGACTTCGATGTTTTTGCCAAGGGTGTCCTTCCCTACGCCGAGGGGTCCTCGACCGAACTTTCTGGTACCCTTGATTATGAGTCGAACAAGCTCACCTTGACTGTTGATGGTGCTCAGGCGGCTACTGTAGCCAAGGCTATCACCAAGCGCACCGTCGTCGGATCAAGCTGCACCGGCACTAAGCTCTCGACGGTCCGCACCGCTCTTTCAAACTGTGCGAGATTCGCCTCCGCTGCTGCTAGTGCTGCTTCCGCTGGAACCAAGCTCGACACATACTTCAAGTCGGCCTCGACTAGCACCAAGAACACTGTTTCTGGTCGCTTGAGCGCAATCTCCCGAGACTGCGGTGGTTCGGCATCAACCACTTCCACCAACTGCAATGACCCATACGGTGGATGCTCCTCCAACGTCCTCGCCTACACAGTCCCATCGCAGAACTTCATCACCTACTGCTCAATCTTCTTCAGCGAACTCCCAGCTGTCAGCTCTACCTGCCACGGTCAAGATCAGGCTACTACCGTTCTCCACGAGGAAGCACATGCCCCAGCCGTCTACAGCCCTGGGACCGACGACTTAGGCTACGGATTTGCTGCTGCCACAAGACTGACAACTGCACAAGCCCTCAACAACGCTGACTCATTTGCTCTCTACGCGAATGCCATCAACCTGAACTGTTAGAGAATTGTTGGATGAATACCGTCTAACAGTAGCCGTAGTCAAAGCTTCAGATGCGGGTCCGGTGTAGCTAGTGTATATATTCCACAATAATGATTGTATATGTTTATGGAATATCAAGAACACGACGTGATTTGTCCGAAATTTTTGGGTCGAGAACAAACGGATAATGCCAAACTTTAGAACACGACCTACCTTACTCCTTCTCGTAAGACCAAAATGCTAACCGACATTCAAATGATGCAACATCACGGATTGGTCAAAAAAATTGCCTTAAAAATTTACACTGATTGAATCTTCCTAGTCGAGCTACGTTCGGCCCCTTGAAGATGTATCTAGTCAGTCATGTATGACAAGGTACTGAATTAATTAACTACTTGTTTTAGGGTTTTAAGTAATAGCGTCGATGATTCTAATACATTAACAGTGCGTACGCCTCTGTTTTGGATATTCTGGGTTATTATCTGTCGAGACCAAGGCCAAAGACAGGAGACGTTCTGCGCCCCCCTTGGCATGCAGCATTTCGTATCATGAAGCGGAGAACCTTGGACGCCTTATGCCAAATATGACATCAACCCCACCTCCATACATCAAGAAATACTCCAGCTCTCGACACGCATCCGGTTCTTCATCCCGCAATGTATCGCGCGCCTCGCCATGAAAGCGATCCAGCCGCGCACACACTTCTCAGTCCTCCACCAAGACCCCGACGACGAATCGCATCTCGGCGTCGAAATGCCCGCCATGCCCGACGTGCAAGACCGTCAAAGCACAAAATCTAACTCGTTGATGCTTGCCCTAAATCCCCGCAACCTAACATTTCGCGAACAATGGTCGCCGTTTCCCTGGCGCTGCTTCATCGTTGTCCTGTTGCTTCCGCTCGCGCTCGCGCCCATCATCGCCCTCTCCGTTGCAGCGGAAGAAGCGTCGCAAAGCTATATCCGCGGCCTCGACTGCTATCCGAACGGCCTGTGGAAGTATGCCACAGATGCTACGTGGGAGATTATGGACTCGAGCTACTTTTTTACGCCAAATTTAAGCTTTGGCGAAATGACGTTTACACAAGTCAAGGTCATTGATATTGCCTGGGATTTGTTGATAGGAAGAGGTGGGCAGCTGTTACTTGCGTGGGTGAATTATCGCGTGTTTAATGAGTACGTGGCCTGGCATATGGAATGTTACCGTACAAGTTTTAAATTCTACGCTGCGGTGGCGTTTCAAACAACGACGCTAGGCACGCTTGGTGTGCTCGGGAAAGAGTTTCTTTCTTTTTCAAAGGGGAGGTTCTGGAAGAGCTTGTTCCGTTGGCTGGCGATTGTGGGTATGTTTCTTAGCACGCTGTATGTGCTTAGTTTTCCGACGTTGATGGCTGCTATGACGGGGTATATTGCAAAGAGCGAACCGTACATTGAAGATCTTGAATCAAACTTCATTGCTCTAGATAAGCTAGATGCCGTTAGATTCGTGGTACACGATGCGCAGAGGATAGGGTACGAAAAGCCCCTAGTCGCAGCCGCAAGTGACCTCGACCTCGTGTCAGCTGTGATGACTTGTAAGTATGAGAATGTTCTCAAGAGGCATGGTGTACACTAACGATCAATTCAGACGTAAACGCCGTAGGTCGTTCACAGGGTCCGGGTTTCGAACGAGACTTTACTCTTAACCCGTTCAGCAACCCCCGGCCATTCAACTTGAACATGTCCTCTCAGTGGGTCTTTGGTAGCAAGAATATTTCTCTACCCTCTCCATCCTTGAATATCTCCATATTGCCAAACAAGCCGATGGTAATCTCCCTAGACGGGGCATTACGGTCTACGATGACCAACCATTACTTCGCGATCAATACCTATCGCTCAACCACCGACGCACGACAATCCAATATCTATAATACTTCTTATCTCCTTACACACGGATCATGCAAACCTAGCGAAACATATCAGTGGGGTTTCTCCTACATCTTCTTATTCATGGTCTCGATTTTCAACTTTGTCTGGGCGTCTACCATGGTTGGAATGTGGCTCGATACGAGGCGCGGGTCGAGGATGTATCGAAGTGGTAGACGCCCTGGGCTGTTAAAGTGTCTTATGGAGTTTTCGAGTGTTGTACGGGAGGAGGTGGGAGAGCAAGTGGAAACATTAGTGGAAGAAGAATTAGAGGAACGGTTGAGTAATAGTAAAACCATGCTCATTATACCAAAGAACGAGCTGAGGATCAGAAGGGTAGCAATAGGAGATTACGATGGGCCGGGGAAGCGGAAGTGGGCTCGCAGCTTGACGCGAGGGAGTACATTTTAAAGATTTCTATGGCACTCATTAACATCCATGAAACGTACAAATCTACACCTCGCACTTTGCTTGTGGTTCTTGTGCCCGTTCTGTTCCATTTCCTTGCTCGTCAAGCCTATACGCCTTTGTGATTCTCTTGCCCACGCCTTCTCCTGCCCACCAAGCCCCCGTGACTGTCCCAAGTGCCACAAAAGGCGCTGTATGCTCGCCTGATAGCCAAATTCCCCTCTCAGGCAAACCGCGTCTCATGACCTCCACATCCTCGTCGCCACGTTTCAGACCCGTTTGAAAGTTACTGTAGCTGCCATATCCCGCCAGTTCGTCGCTAGCCCAATTCGTGGCAAGTATACTTTTTGGCTGGTGGGCAGGATTGTCCCAAGAATAATTAGGCAGGCGGGAATAATAGGGTTGGAAAAAAGTAGCGAGTAGTTGGACGTGGGTTGATGGTGGTGAGGATGAAAGGAGCGAGGCAATATGCAAAGACGTGGGTCCGTAAGTGTAGAAGAGCAATGTTGGGTGAGCAGTCGAGTTGGGAAGGGCGGCTAGATTTACAGCTTCTTGCTGCCAATGATACGGATTGGTTTCTGGTGCGTAAAATGGGGCGGTCCAATGGGTAAATCCAGGGTAATGCGATGGGCTGATCACTGATCCAGATGCCTCTGTAGATAGTGATTGGTATAAGGGTATATCTGTTACTTTAGCGCTCGGTACACCAAGGCCTTGCAAAACGCTCGGTGAGGTCTGGGTCGCTTGACTAGATTCGTTCCAGAAGGCTAGCGGGAAATTGATGTAGACCTATAGAAAGAGGTCAGGTAGATGAAAGGATAGAGAATGAAATCTTACTTTGTCGAGATGCCCATACCCAATCGCTTCAATACCCTCCTTTAATCTTCTTGGTAGTTCCGGTTCGAATGCATCCAAATGCCTCTTCAGCCAGCCTAGCGGAGCCGTCATTACTACCTCGTCATACGACTCATCCGCTTTGCCTTCAATCTCAACCCGCACTCGGGGATATCCTTCTGCTTCATAGGATACTATTCTTGTGACTTTATGTCTAAACTTCACTTCAGCCTTGAGTATACGCGCCGAAATTTTCTTTAGAATCCTATGGTAAGTTCCTGCAACAAACAGATTCTCACCGTCGATACATTCTTCAAGCCAGAAAAACTTGAGACTTTGGGTTTGGATCGGAGAACCGACAAATGCGCCCCACATCTCTGACATCTGCAGTATGGTCTTTCGCCGGCTTCGTACGTCGTTGCCGTTGGGGTCCTCAGAATTAAGAGGAAATATCCTCTCCACCTGCTCTTCGAAGAAATCATACAGGCTTCGTTCCGCAGATATCGTTGATGAGTGTTCATTCGAGTATTTCATTGCCTGCTCGATAATTTTCCAGACAATCTTCGTGTTCTCTGCCGCCTCTTTCCCTGACATTTGCTTTCCTAGGTGATCAAAAACAGATTGTCGCCCATCCCAGTTTATGGTCAAAGTGTTTGTTTCTTTCGCAAAGTCTAAAAAGGGATTGTCTTCTGTGCCATGTATCCAGTTCGGGCCACTTTGTGAATTACTTAGTTTCAGGTGTACTTATGAGAGACAAATTGCGAGAAAGGATGCAAACCTACAGATCCACTGTATGCCCTAGTGCATTACTCTGGCAGAGCTGTGCATGTGTTAGTTACTTATGGAGCCTTGGGTTTGACGCAGCTAAATGTACCCGACCGCCAACACGATCTCGACCTTCCAGGATTGTGACTTTCGCACCACGCTGTAATAGCACGTCTGCACATCTTATTCCAGCTACACCAGCGCCCACTATGCAAACATGCGGCACTTTACCTGCCGCCCTAATCATGGGCAGGTCCGCACCGTCTACTTTTTCCATATAGTGCTCTTGATGGGGAGAAGCTGAGAGGTCTTTCTGGATGCGAGAAGGGCTAGAGCATTCCGGGTCTGATCTTTCACTGTGAATGTAAGTTTTTTTACCACAGTTTAAGTTGCCAATATTTCCCATCGCGTAATTCGGTGAAAAATGATTAAAAAGGTGGTCGAATGAAAAAAACCTTGGAATACTAGACTCGCAGGTACAAAATGCGAAGAGCAGCCAGATCCGAAGGAAGCCGAGATAAGCCTGGGCGCCCTTGCCATGCAATTTGGTACAAGATCTCAAGTGCAGAACAACCCTGGGCCAGCTTGGGGGTGCCACAGACAATTTCGCTGTGTACTCTGAGGAAGGGGTGGCGGTTCACCACGCACGAAGAATCGAGGGTTACAAACCTGAGGTAGTGTGTTAGTACTCCAAACAGAAACCAAGTCTTGTGATTTCGTATTAAGTAGCCAGTAATATGAATAGCCGTGGTACGTGGTGCGTGTGCGTGTGACAAAGGTGAGGTGTCTTTCTTGCCCAAAGTCAGATTACCTACATGACGCTAGACGCATTACGGCCACGAGGTATAAGCGGGATTGTGATTAGACGAAAAGCGCCCGATTAGTGAACATGTGGGTATATTAAATTCATGGGGCAGAAAACTACATAATTACTTGGTCGAACTTCCGCCCAAGCATTTATGACGTGGTATCATGTCTTCATCGTGGTTGTTCAAGATTTCATCACCAAAGATTGTGCCCAACAGCCTATTTGTCCTTGCCGCCAATGTGAAGCTTATCCTTGAGCTTCTCCTTCAGGTGCGACATTTTTCCGCCGCTCTTCTCGTCCCCACTACCGGGTGAAGATGGCTCGACCCGTTTACCGGACTCGGACTTACGACTAGAGCTTTCTGTAGAGATATCTGGCATGGCATTAATTCTGCTAGATGCATCTGATGTTTCGTATCTCGGCATACCTTTACCTCCCTCACTAGTTTTGGGAGCCTCAGTGTGGCGCACAGTCTTGTCTGTCATTTTGGAATGAAGATCATTTGCCTCAGCATCGGGAACGCTATGTTCAGTCGCAGGTGTAGGGTTTAAGATGGCATCAATCTGCTCATTGCCAACGGATGCCTTCTTTGGCGCGGAAGAAGCCGGGGCAGCATCGCTTGCCTTGTCATCTTTCGATACGTCCACACCGTGGGGTTCAGAGGCCTTGCTGGGCGTAGATGAAACCTCGGGAGCAGCTGGGGTGACAGCAGGCGCGGTAGGGCCAGCACCTGGGGCACCCTCGGGTTTGACTTGATCTAACTCGGTTGGATTCCACACCTTATCGGAGACACCTGTTGCTGAAGACGTGGCAGTGTTGGATGTAGCGGTATCTGGGTTGAGAGGAATTACTGGGATAGCTGCATCTCCTCCAGCAGCAGTCTTCGTGGTGGTCGTTGAGTCTGTCGATGTAGACTTGCCCACGTCAGGGCTGAGCTTCAGGAAGTCGTCTGGTTTGGAGGATGCATCGGTAGGTGGAGCTACATGCAAGGTTAGTGGATGGCCTAGGCATGAAAGCTGTACTCAATGCTCACAAGGGACAGCGTTGGAAGTTGCTATTGCTGGGTTCTCTGCATATCACAGTCAGCGCAAATCCATATACTGGGCGTTGCCGTGTCGCTTACCAGTATTGCCCTTGTCGAACGGATCGTTCACCGTGCCCTTGCCCTGCTCACCAGAGATGGGCTCCTGGCCAGCTGTCTCATTCTGTTTGGCCGGCTGACCGTAGATGAGGCTGGAGACAGTCGAGGTAACAGCAGAAGCCGCACTGGTAATAGTCTCCATGATAGCGACAAGTCGTGACTGGAGAGAGAGGTGAATAGCAGTGCGGGTCGAATATTGGTGAGGGTAATTGGGATGTTGATTCTAGTATGAAAGGGCGCGTTGACGAAGTTATCTATGAAGGCACGCAGGCGCGATGACGTCGGTGCCTGAATCGACCCGCCCTGTCGCGGGCACAGGTTACAACACACCAAACGCCTCCAAACCAAACGGAATAGTCTAAAGCATGGCGTTAGGGCACGGAGGCGCAGTCCTTACAGCAAGCTTTTTGCTCAACCCAGTGTTCTCATTACAGGTCCAGGCCTCTGCGGGTATCATGGCCTTCTGGTTGGATTAAGGACCTTGGAGGGCTATCTGATATCCGGGTTTTGGGCTGGGTGCCTGTGGCCACGGATGACGTTCTACGTTCTGGGTATGACGTAGGTTGTAGAACAAACAGCACCAGCACGGCAACCCAACATGGAAGACCCCGAATAAAGGACATGCGCAACATTGGGTAGTGCTGGGGAAAAGTAATTTTTTTTTTCACACGGTCAAAACATTCGAGTTTTGAATGCTTCATCGCCGGTGCTCATGTCATCGTTGTTGATATATGGTCATGTTCTCAGCTAAGGAGGCTGTTTTGATCATGATCTAACCATTAGATTAGATTAATTGTGCAAATTAGTTTCTGTTGTGCCAATTGCAATCTGGACCAGATCGAGAGACGGTTGCAGACTTCAGCGCCGCTCATCGGCAAGGAGAAGCAAGCGTCACACGGATTGGCCCCAGCCTCGGTTGCCGCCTGCCGTGTGGGCATGTATTATCACCAGAGTGAATTGTAGCATGGGATAAAGAATGCGACAAGTGCAATTCCCATGCCGGGCCAGCCTTAGAACGCTTGGCGCGTCCGGGATATGGGAGCTAACGGCTGGCAGGCATTGGCCGGGCAAGGAAACCTTGGAAGTCTGCCCTGTCACTCATCTCCATCAGCTCAGCACCAACGCCCAAATAGCCCCGCAGGTACCTGTTGAGGCACGCCGTCACTCCAAAATCATCCAGATATCCATCAAACGTCCGCCCCTGGGGGCTCCATCGATACAGCTGACTAACGCTGGTTTGCCCCTTCCGGCTCTTCCGTTCCCCATCGCGCTCTATTCCTCCTCGCCAATTAATCCAAGCCTACGCTCTCACTTAGCCCTCGATGCTCCTTCGGTACTAGCCTTGCTCTCGACTATGTCCAGCAGGCTGCCTCTCGTCACCTCACAGCACGTCGCGTGCGCATACGCGCAGATTATACGATAGCATTGCCTGCTGTCAATGGACTACGGCTGAGACACAATGGCTCTGCCCACGTTACAGTTCCTAGCAGGGCTCCTGTTGCTGCTGTATCTGCTGTCTTTTGTCTTGTTCGCCTTCATACGCGTTGTTACCGGCGTGTCTATTCAGCGGCTCGGTTACTCTGGGCTCCGCCGCATCGCCTTCACTCCCAAGGATGGCCTGCGCATCGAAATTCGTGGACTCGGCTTCTCTTTCCATCGCCCCACCTTTTCCCAGCCGACCTGGGTCAGTATCGTTTTGACCGAGCTCAAGGTTATCGTGGACCTCAAAGCACTGGGTGAGAAGCCGCGCAAGAAGACTGGATGGGCTTCTTGGACAAAGGGGCCGACACACAAGGAAGATAGTGGCACAAGCACACCCGAGTCATTCAAGGAAGACGACGATACAGGGGATGAGGACACCGACCGCACTCAGACATGGAAACAGCTGACTGAGGCGAAAGAGAAGTTGAAGCGTCTCCACGGGAAAATCAATTGGATCAGACAGGTTGATCTTGTGGCCCATGGCACGACTATTGCCATAACCGACGTAGGCTCTTTGCAAGTGGGTGGGCTTTCTCTAGCAGTCGACACTAGGCGCAAGACAGTGGATCGAAGCCGCCTTTTCAACCACCACAAGCCAAAGCCAGACCAGCCACAGCGACCGGCCGAGTGGCTTTTCACTGCGCGCAGCATTTTTTTTACACTCGAGGGACGAGAGTCGACTGAGATACTCGATCATTGCACACTCAACATCCACGGCTTTCTCAAGCAAGAGCTTGAGGGCCTGCGCGATGTCTCTATATCTCTCAAGCTCGGCCGCCTTAGTATTCCCTTCGACGATGTCAAGCTGTGCGCGATACGGGCAGAAAAATCCCGTGCGGCCACAACACGCAAGGCAGCCCACCGGAGCCGTTCGAGTATATCACTCGCCGATGTCATTGACGAATTGGAGAATCCGAGCAGTCGGGAGAACGTCATCATCCGCGCCGTATCAGACTCCCGGGATTTTGCCAGCTCCATACTTCGTGGTATTCTTGAGTTTCAATTTGCAGTTGGCTTCTTTGGCCTCACCAAGCAAATTCAGACTGGTCATGATACGGATCCGCTAGTTTATCTTAATATTTCCATGAAGGAGGTTGGCATGGACCTGCTTCGATTAGATCCTAAAAGCCCGGCTCATCTCATGTACTTCTCTCCAAACGACATTGCTCATCAAGCTCTTCTCGCGGCTATATCGATCTCTATCGGTATTGACGACGGCAATGACCACCCTGAGCGTCTTCTTTACATTCCTATGGCGACGACTACTTTGAACACGACGCTCCCTTCAAAAACCATACAGTTTGCCAACGACCAGAAAAGCGCAGAGCGCAACACTAATATCTTCTTTGCTAATTTAGTCATTACCTCTCCCTCCTTAGATCTTGACCCCAAACACTTACCTCTACTTCTTGCCATGTTTCGCAATCATGAAGCACGCCGCAAACCCCCAAAGCCACGCAATAGCAAGCGTTACCTTCTCCGCCGCCTCTTACCTAAAGCGAACATCAAAATTTCCATCCACGAGCCTGTCATTCGTGTGACGCTGCCCCCAATGGACCCCAATAAGAAAAGTTCTGACGAGTTTGATCTGTTAATCTCATCTTCTTCTTCGGTGTCGCTAGATATGGAGTCGTCACATGCCGCGGATGGAGAGCTTCACTATGCTCTCATGTCAACATTTCGCATTAATGCGCAGCAGCTCTATTACCAGACTGCGGCTTTCGAAAGACACAATCTTTTAGTGACCGATTACGTCGAGCTCAGGGCGCAAATGAGTGCCGCCCCTGACGTTGTGTTTGAGTTACGAGGAAATGCCCAAACTTTCTCGTTATACCTAGTGCGCCCGGAGATTAGCGAAGGCCTGAGACAAATAGTTGTGCAGGTGCAAAAAGATGTGCGACGAAGACATAGAGTGGCACCAAAAAGTGATCTCAACTTCCTTCGCAGATTACCGCCATGGCTCGCATATGTTCACCTACAAGGCTCGGACTTCAATCTTGAAGTAGCCGGTGCTGATCCGGCGGTATCAAAACACAGTCGCGGCATTGCCCTACATCTTGAGTCATGGACAGCCGAATACAAGCACAGCCGTGAAAATGACATTGAGCTCAAGCCGGTGAGACGTCGTGCACCAAGCAGGACAATCAACCGAGACGAACATCTACTTCGACCGTCGGCACCTTCATCACCAAAGTCACCAAGGAAATCGGCGGGTAATCCAACAGATGGGAGGCGTCTTGCTATGCATTTCCATGGCCTGGAAGGGATCGTAATAGAAGCATCCGACTCAGTAGAACACGAGCCATTTCTATCACTACCTCGTATGGAGGTCGCCCTCAGTACCTTGTCTGACAAGCAAGGCTCCATTTTCCATATTCATGCCTTTGCTCAAAGTTTCCTTGCGCATTATTCTCTCTATCGACACTTCGCAATGGGCATTGCATTGCAGGTCTTGAGGCAGTCATTCGATTGGTCCTCCGGACAGCCAGCACCATTTGAGGCAGCATCATTAGAGCCGACGCCACCGAGTTCACCTCGCCATCTTGCAATTCCCTCCATGGACAGCGATATTTTAGAATTAAGTGGTGGGCTCAAGCGCGAAATTATTACTATTGATGTAAAAACGCAGTTTGTCCAGGTTAAAGCTGACATGCCTGCTGATCCGCCGCTCATGCTTCAAATCTATGGTTTAGAAACGGGTCGACACCGATGGGCAAGCCCTTTCCTCCGCTCCCGGCTAGTCCGATTGTACGCTGAGAACCCCAACGTCAAGCGTACCTGGAGTCGGATGGTCAGCGTCAAGTCTCTTCGCTTGGACTATAGACAGTCAAAGAGGAGATATGGCCATACTGTCACCGACGAAAAGTCGTTTGACATCGCCACAGACGCAATCCGAATAGCTGTACCCCATCAACTGGTCATGCATAAAATATTTGATAATGTTGCTAATGTCATAAAAACTGTCAAACAAATGAACTACCGTTTCCAGACCGGGACTGACCAGTACATCCTTGACAAGGAACCCGAAGGCCCGAAATGTGTGCCTAAAATCTCACTTCGCAGTCGGGCAGTCTTGTTCGAGCTAGAAGACAGTTCTTTTGAATGGAAGCTTGGTACAATATATCGAATTGGACTTATGGAGCAAAAACAGCGATTGGCAAGAGAACAGGCGTTTGCCCTGAAAGTGAGAAAGTTGCAACAGATGGATGAGATGCGGGATAGTTCGCGTCTCCGCGCAAAGTCTGCGCACGATCCCCGTGGCCGAGGTAAATCGAAAAAGCGAGAAAAAGAGCTCAGGTTTCATCGCCGAAGTAAAAGTGCTGATTCGAGCGATCAAGAGTCACCAGTTCGAGGCAGATCAGATCATCCCATGCGATACAATAAAGATGGATTTAGTGGGCTCAGTGCCACTTGTCACACCTCAATCGAAGACGCCCGCGAGAAATTGAGTCGGCTCAATGCCCAGACCTGGAAGAAGCGAATCGACCATGCTTTATCAACCCAGAATCGTTCAATGAACGACATACGCTCCATGTTCTGGGGTCTAGATGAGTTGCCGGATGACGTCGAACAAAAAGAAACTATACTCGCAATTCCTCAACGGCCGGCACTCACGGCCCTTGCTGTTAGTGATCTGGACATAACCATCGACAAGCCATCATTCCCCATTTCCGAGTATCCTAGATATCTTCACCGCATTGGCAAAGGCATACCACTCGACACACAATATGCGCTCCTTATCCCGATGCATGTCCAAATAAACATGGGTGAAGCTAAGGTGCAGCTGCGAGATTACCCATTGCCATTGCTACATTTCCCTGCAATAGGTAGCATTCAGTCGTCTCGGCTCCCAAGTGTGTCTATGAAGACCGACTTTGTCATTGCAGAGGAGTACAGGGACATTGAATCTTCACGTGTGAGTAGGGTTGTTGTCGTCCCTCAAGAGCGGACATCTTCAGGGGAGCCCACAGGTGGGTTTGCCGTCGACGTTCGCCGGACTGTCGCCCCAGTCAAGACATATTCGGATATGTCGATCGATATTAATTCCGCATATGCCACTAGGATTACTTGGGGAACTTCATATCAACCAGCTATCCAGGATATGATGCAGATCCTGGAAAACTTCACGAAGCCTGCAGTTGATCCTTCTGAGAGGGTGGGCTTCTGGGATAAGATACGGCTAACATTTCATTCCCGAATCAATGTTTCTTGGAGTGGCGACGGCGATGTTCATCTCATTCTGAAGGGCAAGTTTTTTTTTCGTGAACTCTTAAACTGAACTAACAAACTGCAGGTTCTCGCGATCCATACATGGTTACCGGACATGGTGCGGGATTCGTGATGTGCTGGCAGAACGACGTCCAACTCAAGCTTGCTGAGGATGAAGACCCCAGAAATTTTATGGTAGTCAAGAGCGGAAACTATGTTTTAGCTATTCCTGATCTCAGTCACTACGCTCGGCATGAAGGAGATGCGGAAGCAGTCAATCGTCCGGACACCGCATCGAGCGTATCTAGTCGTAAGCAGCTAGCCGTGTTCAAAAAGACTGTCATGAAATTAAACGGTAATGTAAGATGGGTAGCTGGTTTGGTCTTCGAGAGAAACCTCGATAGTGGCGGACGCTCTTTCGACTTCATTCCTCACTATAAGGTCACACTAAAGAATCCGAAATACGCCAAGCCTTCCGATGGAAAGGTATGTGCCGGGCACTTACTGCCTCCCGGTGTATATGCTGACGTTGAACAGCCTTACGACGCATTCAAGGGATTCCGTAGCCATCATATCCACATGTCTATTGCAATTGCTGCTCCGTACGACCGAGAGTGGTCGGTCGCGAATCTAGAACCCTCAAAAACATACAACAGCGTTCATCTAACACCCCGGTTCTTCACTCATTTCTACAGCTGGTGGGCCATGTTCTCTGGGGCCATGTCATTACCAATCCGACAGGGTAAACTATGGCCTGGTGTTGAGAAGTCAAGCAAGAAATTCGGGCGACACTTGGCGACAATCAAGTATAACCTTCTCCTCTCACCACTATACATGAGTCACATTTATAAACACAAGGACGCCGAAGACTATGGTGCAGGCGTTGTTTCTGCCACAGGGCTCAAGGCACGTCTCGACAGCTTTATGTTCGACCTCCATCAAAGGCGCGAGGACTTCCGAACTCTTGTGCAAGCACCGAAGGGCCAGGAAGATAGCAAACAGAACCAGACTACTGGTATGCGGATCAACCAAGTACAGTTGGATCTTATCGGAACCGACGTGCGAGCTGTGTCAGCAAGCATTGCGGGTACCGACTCTGAGGACGTGGATAATGCAACGGAAGAAGACGTTGCTAGCTGCAATCAGGAGTTTTTGACTGCGGACCTTTCCAAATTCACTATACCAGACAACGACTGGGGTTGGGTCGACATGGATGATTTCATTGAGTTGGGTTGGATCTTGCCCTCGAATCATCACCCTGATACACAGATTTTACCGCTCGCCTTTGCGCCGCGATTCACCTATTTTCGCCAAACAGATCACGCAAACAACATTTCAGGAGATGTCAATCGAAGAAGTCAATTCGGAAATGAGCCAACTCATCATTGCGTCATGTCACAACGTAACGACCCGCGGCGCGTGCAGTGCAGACTGGTCGAGCAGCGGATAGAGCGAGTCAAAGAGCAAGTGGCTCACAATCAGCGAGAAATGGGAGAAACAGAACTCAAAGTTGTGCGCGAGTTGGACGGAACGGGCGAACTACAACAACGTTTGGAAAAACTAAAAACTCACGCCCATTTCCTCCAACGAAAGTTGGAATTCCTGACCTCCATGCATGAGAGTTTACTGGAACGCTGCGAGACAAACGAGCGCAATGCAGCACCTGATGGGGCTGAGACAGATGGCGATGATGAATTCTTCGAAGCTCGTGAGAATGAAAATGTGCCCGATTCAGAAGCCAAAGGTCCAGACACACCTCCAATCGCAGATTTCATAAGCGATTTCAACAATCGATTCATTATTCACAACATCCATCTCAAATGGAGCAATTCCCTACGAAACATAATACTTCGTTACATACACCAAGTCAGTCAACGCCGTGGTTTTATCTATTACATGTCGCGGAGAGCAGTAAAATTTATCCTCGACGTAGTTGAAGAGCAGAACAAATCGCGTGGACCCTCAACATCAAGCCCAGATGATGATGTAATCGCGCCCACATGCACCCATGATGGGGTCGGATTGAGCATCGATGAGACTATACAACAACTACTCCAGGATGGTCGTAAATTTGTGAATGCTGACGAAGCGGAACGCAACGCAAGCGGAAGTGCGGAGAAAGTTCATCAACCCAACGCCGAAGAGGATGTAGCTGAGGACTATATCGCTCAGAACGCTTACATTGTGCGCCTTATTGCACCACAAATTCAACTACAGAGCGAAAGAAACACAAAAGCTGCTGTTCTAGTCACTGCAAAAGGCATGCAACTTAAGGTACTCCAAATCATGGACAAGGATCGAGTCATGGACGAGGTGTCGGGATTGGTACAACGGCGGTTTACCGCTGCTATGGACAGTCTACAAATGTTTGTCACAAACTCAAAGACATTCACCAGTATGGAGGACATTCATATGTACTCTGGTAGCACATACGGTACACCAGCTGGTGCCGCTTGGCCACCTTGGGTACCATTCGAAGTCATGTTCGATTTCACCGTTAATCCATACGGTTTCCAAAGAGTTGTGCAGAGGACATCGGCCAGTATGCGTTACGACAAACACAACACCCTTCGACTCAAGTACAATGACGAAGTGTCAAAGGCTGATGCTGACTCAGTTACACGCAATATGGAAAGTCGAATAGATCATCTCTGGGTCGATTTTCCTCATGTACGAGCTCTCTGCGATTCGCGACAATACTATGCAATGTACGTCATTGTTCTGGACCTGCTACTATACCGTGAGCCGTTGGAGAAAACGCGCAATGAACGGCTTGAAAAGATTATGCTTGCTTCCGACTTCAGTGATCTCGCTGGTGCTCCTAGTCTAGTCATGGGCCTTCAAGAACGTATCCGCCAGTTGGAAGAGATCAAAACTGTCTTCCAAATCAACGAGAAATATCTCGACAAGCAAGGATGGGAAGACCGAGTTGAAGTTGAGAAAGATTTGGCTGTATATGAAGACGAACTATTCTTCGTCATGAAAGCTATTACTACAGCACAGCGCAAACAAGACGATCGTGCTCAAGCAAGGCAGTCTACAGGCTTACTGCGCTGGTACATTACTGCATCTGAGATTGTGTGGCATTTACTGCGTGAAGGCCAGGAATCATTGGCTGAATTCCAGCTACAAAACGTTCTCTTCGATCGAACTGACAATAACGACGGGTCGAACTTCAACTCGTTGGAGATTGAGCAGGTCCGAGGCCTAAATCTGTTATCAAACGCACTCTATCCCGAGATGATCTTGCCTTACCTTGAAAACAACCAGCCTCTCCCCGAGAACTCAAAGTGTCTGAAAGTGCAATTTGTTATGCTTGAAGCAATTGCGGGAATTCCAGTAATGGAACATTTTGAGGTCAACCTATATCCACTCAAAGTCCAACTAGAATGGGAGATTGGCAAGAAGCTGTTCGAGTACATCTTCCCGGCTATGAAAAACAAGAACGCAGAAAACGGCAGTTCATCGCCTTTCTTGCTTAAACACTTGCCTACTCAAGATGAGGACGAAGATGATGCCTCAAGCAGTGTCATTTCAAGCGCAATTAGTAACATGAGCAACTCCATTCCCCAGGAAGACGCCGCTGTATTAGCCCTCAAGCAACGTCTGCAGCCTACGCTACAGCTTCCAGATCCTATGCAAAAGTCCGAGATGAAAAAGAAAGCTTCCCCTGACAAACGACCTAGTGCTCATTACTTCCGATTCTTCCGAGACAATCCATCCCGCAGCGGCAGCGAATTTCGTAGATCACTGCTTCCGCCCTCCACACTGGTCACTACCTCAGGTGTTAACTCAAATACTTCGTCAAGACCTACGTCTGTCCGTTCAGGTTCCAATGCTTCAGGGCCTATGAGTCCTGCGGAAACTGATCGCACAGCAAAGCTCTTCACGCTCTACCGTAGCGGTACATACCGCCCCGGCACCAGCGATCGAAAACCGGCTAAGAAAGAACGGTCCGACGACCTTACTGAGATGATGACTCGTGCATCCAACTACATGACTCTTGCATATGTCAAGATTCCTTCCATGGTACTCTGCCTCAGCTACAAAGGTAAAGGCCAACGAAATTTTGAAGATGTACACGATCTCGTATTCAAGATGCCTACACTAGAATACCGCAATAAGACATGGTCAAACCTCGACCTTGCACTTCAGTTGAAGAAGGACGTCATCCGCGCACTTATTTCGCATGCAGGCGCCATTGTAGGAAACAAGTTCTCTCGGGCTGGAAGGCCAGGGCGAAAAGAGCAAAGCCGATTAAGAATGATCGCAAACAGCAGTGCACGCCTAAACGCATCCCCCGATCTATCAGGTACCGACTCAAACAGCATGCAAGACCACTCACCCAACGGTTCAGACGATGTTGATGGCACAGATATCCCGCGCCGCTCCTTCACATCCACTGGCCGCCAAGGCAGTATGGTCAGTGCAGTTTCCGAAGAATCTTCCATTCATTCCTCGAATACCAACTCAGGGCGCGCAACATCCACCCATGGAAGTATTATGGGCTACAGTCACCACAATGCGCTTGGTATAGATGGTGGCATGGACGATGGGCGAACGTTTGCAGATGAGTTGAGTAGAGTAGACAATACTGAGCCCATACACGCAAATCTTATCCACAGCTTGAGTAAACACCTCACTCAAGTGGCACCTTTCTCGGGCCATATCCGAGGTAGAGCTGCAAGTGGAGGCGCGAGTACTCGAGAAGGAAGCGTGGTGATGGGTACCGAAGAAGTAGAGAGCGAAGGGTGAGTGCAAGATCAAAAAGCCTAGCACCACACAAACTAATTTTCGATCCAGACCGAAGAAAAAGGCCAGGGCACTTGGGAAAAAACTTTTGGGGCGGAGCAGCTAGACGTGACTTATCATGCGCGAATTTTCTTTTGTATTGTGTGTGTTGGTAGCATAGCATTTCCTGGTGTTGGGTCAATTCATCCTACTAATCATCTTTCGTTGTATATATTGACACTGATTGTTGGCTACAAAATATACATAGTGTGCTAAAGTTTAGTCAACCGGGAGATGTTTATGGCAAGTGAAAGTCCTAGAGTCGGCTGGCTCGTGGCGTCTGGTGCGGTTTTAGACAAGCCTCCTACTATATTGCCCCTAGTCCCATTGAGTTGTTATCGTTTGCTTGTGCCATTAGCTGAAAACTTTTTTGCGATAGAGTTCGGTCCATACGTTAGATATTACATTTGGGTTTCACATGCACCTTGGGTTTCCTAATGATGTCTTCTTTGCACCCTAGACGATTATGTATGAGCCATTGAGCTTCCTTCAAGGCTGGCCTTCTTTCACCCTCGCCGCTAGTAAAGCCCTACTCAAACGTGTATAAAGCTCTGACACTTAAATATATCGAATATATATACCACGCTATTCTAATCCATTTCAACTTCCATTTGTTCTTCTCTTACGTGTCGCGTTGTTCCATTTAGTCTATGTTAGCATGCGCCGTCTGCGGTGACACGCATCGTATCCCATGTAGGCTCAGCGCATTCACGCCTCGTTGAAAGAGAGTGTATTTTTTGCTCTTTTGGGTGGCCGGTTTGAGTTCCGTTTGATACGCCCCATTTTTCGCACTTTTTTAATTGAGTGTTGCTTGACTGACTCGTTCACTTGCGAGCCCGATGTCTCTCTATCTAGTCGGATGCATTGATCTGCACACTAATAAATGATAAGTTTTTCACAGTAGCTATACTATCGAAGGGCGAATATCCCCGGTCAACAGCTACTTCGTAGTTGCATGGCTTGACTATCTGCCTTTGTGTATCTCATTTCAACAACATGATTGTCAGTTCAGCGTACTTATAATTCTCTACAACTACAAAGCTACACAATACCTCCGAAAGGCAAATAACCTGGCAACGCTCGCACGAATATTTGTATTAATTTAACACACTTCATAGGGGATTCCGTACCTCTGAAGACTATAACGCCATATCCTTAATTTCTATCAAATCCTATGTATATTAGGGGATCAGGCTTCGGTTAAACGAAAGCAAAATCACTGGACGGCTGCCTTCTTCCCATCTTGTTGAGCCTCCTTGTCCTTCTCTTGCTCTTTGTGCAACTCCGGATTGAGCGGTTGCTTCGGATCATAGCCTACACGTTTGACGATTCCTAAGCCTTTCGTCCTACCCTCGCGGAACAATATACGATCACCGGCAGTGAGATACTCGGGTCGTTGCACAAATCGGAAAGCGACCTGAGCTCGGTCACCTGTTCGAATATACTGGCGATCAATATCGATGATAGCACAGGTCTGAGACACTGGGCCGACGTGTAACATGGCTTGATATCTTGTTTTGATGGTAGTAGCGTGAGACAAGATGAGTACTTCGGCAACAAACTCGCGATAGACTTTCGGGGTTGGTAGGATGCCGGTTATCGGATCAGGCTTGTCGGCTTTGTGCAGTACTACCATGCCTTTCCGAACATCTTTCCGCCGAACATTGCGTAGTGCCAGACTAGCAGACTGTCCAGCAGAGCATCCAGGGACTTGAATGCGCTTCCGCTCAATAGAGCGTACCTTGGTAGTGGTGAATTGGCCAAGGCCGTCGGGCCCGACAAGAACGGTATCCCCTGCGTGAATAACGCCGGATTTGACTACACCTGAGACGACGGTGCCTACGAATGGTACGGAAAAGGTATCATTGACATGGAACTCGAGTGGCGCCGAGCTGTCGTAGTTACCATAGTGTGGCAGGATGTTGAGGAAGGTGCGGACTAGATCCAGGTTATGACCAGTGACGTTTGACACTTGAAAAACGGGGCAGATACGACGAGACACGAACTGAGTAGCAGTGTTGATACAGTCTTCTCTGTTCTTTATGAAGATGGGTATCTTGCGGGCACCAGGCGACTTCAAGATTTTAGTGAGCTGGGTGATGGTCTGTTCGAGAATCTGAGGGGGGCAGATGTCGATTTTGGTGATGCAGACCATGACGGGGACATTGAGCGCAAGAGCAATACCAAGATGCTCTTTGCTCATGCCGACTAAGCCATTGTTTGCGGCTACCATCAACAGGCAGTAGTTTGGCTCGCTGGACAGCAGCCCAAACACAGTCGTGCGCAGGTATCTCTCGTGACCTGCGAGGTCAGTGAAGCCTATTACTTTTGCCTATAGAGATGAGTCATGAGCAACACGAGGGCAACGGGGGTGCAGATAAAGCGTACAGATCGGCGTCCAATTTCTTCCCATGTCAACTTGCGGCCAGCAACGCTGGAGACGACAACCTCGCTTTTGCTGTCGAAGCCCATGATTTCCATGCCAACGGAGCTGGTGCGTCCGCTCTCCATCTCGTGCTTGTGGCGGAAGAGATTGACTCGGGCCTTGCCGCGGCCATCGTCAAGGCCGCCCTTGACAAGGACACCAAGCATGGTGCTTTTGCCAGCGTCGACTACCAAAGTCAGTGTGCTGCGTCGCGCCGAGTGCGGCGTGACTCACCATTGCCCACAACTGCAATCCTTGTCTCGATGACATCGTCCACACTCTCCGGCCGCCGCCGCAGAATCAATTTCCCACTTGCGCCAGTGTCTTTGGGGTCTCGCGGTCCGACTTCGACGTCGCCGCCGACGTTGCGCGTCATTAATAACTTGTAATCGGCCTGGAGCTGCTCACAGGCAGCGCCTATCCGGGCCAGGGCAAACTCCCAGTCGTCTGTGGTGAAGCCCATCGACTCACCATTGTTCTCCAACCCGACGTCAAACAAGGCCTCGCCATGGCCCTCTGCCAGGCGCTCCTTGATGTGATCGACGAGGCCGGGCAAGTTGTCCTGGGCGGCGTCGGTGAGCAGTGACTTCAGCCGAATGTGCGTCTTGGTGTCGTCAGACAGCCCGAGTTCGTCCAGGATGCTCAGCTCGTCGTGGTCTTCGAGCACGGCGGGGGTTTGGCCTGGCGGGCGGCGTAGCGCCTGCTGCTTCTGCACGTAATCGGCGAACTCGCTAAGTGCCTACCAAGGGGTGAGCAGGGTGAATAGCCATGTCACGTGAATACCTACAGACTCGCCCTTCCGCCGCTCTGCTGGGCTTTGTTTGGCTGTGTGCCTGGAGGCCATTGTGAGGAGGCTTTGGTGCAGCTCTACTATGGAGCCGCTTCAGGATGGTATTCGTGTGGTGTTCCGTATTAATACAACGCTAGATATTCGAGAGAAGGATAGATATTCCATGAGATGGCTTGCCGCAATCATTGGTTTTCAAAGACGGTAAGGGGGCGCTGGATTGCTATAGCAAAGAAGCATGAGGGACAATCCGGGGTAATAAAGCAATCCGCTATCGATAGAGATGACGCATGGACACGGGCACAGCACCCCTGACTCACTCACAACACCACCCGCGCCTCACACCACACCAGGCAACCACAAGCGCATGATGTAAAAAGGGCGCAAACACGAGAGAGGGATTGTGATTGTGATTGTGATTGTTCTTATTTGTTTGTCTGGCGCATTGGACAGCCAGCCATCCGTGCCCTGGCCGTTCACGCTACCGCCACTCCCCGTTCACCGCAATACTTCTCTACTTCTTTTCGCAATGTTTCGCGCTGATGATTGGCGTTTTCCATAATGTCGCCGACGCCTTTGACTGATTTGCAGTACTCAAATGTCTCAGCCATCTGTACAAGAACGGCCTGCAGCTGGTTCGGTAGCCACTGACTGACGTTAGCAGGGGCTGGACGGCCATTGTCAAGAATACTGACCGTGACAATTGGGCTACCACCAGTAGCTGTTGGATGTGATGTGTGCTTCAAGATATATTCGCGCGTAAAGCACCAGTGGCGCCAGCGGAAGTCGCGCACCTGATCAAGAGCTTGGAGATACAGCGCCGCTGATACCGAGTCAGCTTTAGCAAACTCTCGGACACCTGACTCCTGAGCACTATCGCGGACAGCCTCAAGGAACTCGCGGTGATTGCCTGGCCGGTACTGCCGGAAATCTTTGAGGATATCTGTAAGGGGTGTCTCTGGCATCTGTACTTGTAGCAGGTTATCACACATAGGCACCATGCTGTCGTTGGCTCCAGATTCGCCTCGGAATGACATTGGCTCTTCACTAACACCCTCATAAATGACGCCATGCGGGAACATACTCTGCGAAGTGATGCCAAATATGAAGGTGCGGAAACTTGTATATCCGCTAGGCTTGCTACGATTCCACATCGCTGATCGACAGTTAGCCATGTCCATGATCTCGCAATCGCACGCTCACTATTCATGACAGCATTGACTTTAGTCAAACCAGTCACCAAGGTCCGCAAACCGTCGTCGAATTTCTCGCGATTGCGAGCCGCGGAGGCATCTAGCATGTCGGCGGCACCCTTGATTAATGCGCCTGACTCCTTCACCATTGCGATGTGGACTAGCACGAAGCCAGCCTCAGATGATGTTGGGTCCAACCCACACTCGAAAGCCCGGATTAGACGAAGATTATCATACTCGAGGCCCTTGTTTGGATCCACTAGACGATAGTTGAAAAGTGCATACGACCCGGCGTACTCCATGAATGGCTTGAAACCCGCACTAACACGTTCATATGATCAATCACACTAGCAGATAATAAGTGAGGAAAAATATTAAACTTACAGCTCAGCAACCTTGACAATAGGAAGTGCGATGCATCGAGGTAACGATTGACGGCCAAGACCATACGACTCCCCTTTCATAAACCTCTCGTGACACGGCTCAAAGAGATATGCAGAAGCAATAAAAGAGTAGTCGCGGTAGAGGGCATTCATGACCACAAGATCTTCACGATACTTCTCGACCTCGCTAGAGAGATCAGGGAGTTCTTTGAGTAAAGTATCACCAAAGGTGAAGTTAGCGAGCAAACCTGGCTTTCCTGATAGTGTCTTGATAGGCATGCGCTGTAGAAGAGACTCAAGAGCGGTAAACTCCTTTGGTAACTCCACGATAGGCTCTTGACGGGGGAGGAAGCCTCTTGTAGTCGATACCATAAAGGCTGGGAGGGTATGGTCATCAGGGCGAGTGTCGTTCAAGACAGGAAAGTTAAAACTAAAGGAAGACATAATGACAAGAGCTGGGCGAGTGGGATGTAGAAGAATACTGAAAGAGTCTTTGACTCAACGTGGTCTAAGCTCGAGTCGCAAGTGATGGTGTTGGGACGAGAAGATATCTCGAGTGCCTCAACTCGCGTCTATATATCTTGAGGCCGGTCGAATTCCGGCCACGGTTTGCTTCCGGCCTCACAAAGATAACGATACGTAATGGCTGAATCTTCTGTCCCCATTTAACGCAGCTGATCCGAAGAAATCCTTCAATGCCCGGCCACAAGCCCCGATGTCTTTCTGGGCATCCCAACTTGCCCCGAGATGCTAACCTCATCGGCGCCAAGACCTGGATGCTCAGAACAAAGGAGGTTAGCACGACCCAACTATTAGCATTGGCTCTATATACCGGACCTTCGCGCTCAATAAAGCTCTCCAGTTTTTCAGCAATGCTCTTCGAAATGAAAGGCGCGATTGAGAGTCGCGGTCTTCTTAGATCTGATTGCTCGCGCTATATTGGTATCTCTTGTTCCAAATGCTACGTATTATATAGCACCAGTCATTGTGGACCAAAGCTTCCTCGTAACATAAATGATCCTGATCAAGATATGTTTCTCTCTCATTCCACTCTAATCTGCATTACCTCACGCTTTCTCAAACTGAAGCTATATGAGGGACCGGCTCGAATTTTCGCTGACGGATGGCTTTCTCTTGGGCTGAGCATGTCTGCCATACAGCTGTTCCAAGTGAGACCCTCCACGTGTGCACTGTGTGTAACTCTTATGTCTGGTTGACATGGGGGCGGTCTGGCTCTTGGTACTGTAGGTCATGGCGAGATAAAGGGATACGAGCCAATCAACCCAAAGCCGAACGCGGGCCGCAAAAAGCCGAAGTCGCTGTCCCCCCATCATCTCACTCCGCCAGAAGAATTGAAAGTTCACTCGTTATCGGTACGATCTTATTCGTTCAATAAATCGTACGGGACTGTGACACCGCATCAGTCAGACCTAATGCCACAACATATCACATTTCTACCAAGCAGCCCCCAAACGCGTCAGAGCCCATCGTCGAGGAATCCTCGTTAAGTACGCCACAGGCGCCCTTGTTGAAGTTCAAAGCTTCCGACAAGATGACCATTATATTTAGAAGTGGCAATGATATCCTGAAGCATGTAGAAGATAACAGTGCTGACACGAGTGCCTGACGGCTGCGCCACATTGGTTGTGGCTGGGCAGGAACCTGGTGATAAGAGTCATAGCCAGGAGAATGATCCTATAGCTTTCCAATTTCTAGAAAAAAAATCCTCCTTCGATGGTAGTTTAAGTTACTATACAAGATTCTCTCAAGCTGATCCATTCTCTCTCGATTGCTAAACCAGTGGGTAAACCCAGCACACGAAGCTCGCGCGCGCTTCATCGATTCGCCTCTCGAAATGCCATTCATAGGCTTTGGCAGCCACAAAACATCTTCTCTTTTTGATCGATATCGCTAAACGTAGCCATGGCAATTATGAGCGAGACGACGCTTTACCCGAAGATAACACATCATATCACCGAAATCGTCAAGACGTTGGCAGAATTGACCCTGAATCCGATTCATCCAATGCCCATCGTGGGCACAGTCAAGCTGCACGGTACTCACGCAGATATTCTGATTCACAGCGATAACCGCATCATCCTCCAGTCGCGGAACATTGTTGGACTTCAAACTGCAAAGGACAACGTGGGCTTTGCAACATATATGGCTAAAAAAACGAAAGCACTACTTCGCCTACGCGACCTTATCATAGCACGCTTCGCACAGCTGCATCCCAATATGGCCATCGACCCCACTTTACCAGTCCTAATCGCGGGCGAATGGATAGGCAACAAAATACAAAAAGATGTTGCCATCTCGCAACTCTCAAAACGATTCGTCATCATATCTGTCAACATCAACGGCCATTGGCAGCGCGACAGTGACTATGGCTTCATAGCGCTACCAAATCATAATATATACAATATCGCTCGGGCTGGCGTCTTCAACAACGTTCTCTACCCCTCAGAACCTTCACGCACCGCCGCCGAGCTGCTACCCCTTGCCGAGCAAGTTGCCACACATTGTCCATTCGCAGCAACATTCGGCCTTGACGGTGAAGGTGAGGGTATAGTTTGGAAACCGGCTTTGCCACCATATAACGGCAACCCAAAACTATGGCTCAAGACCAAGGGTGGTCGTTTCAAGCCCACGTTTGCAAAGGTACCACGCCAGGTGCCGGAAACAGCCGAGCAGAATCGTGAGACCGCAGCAGAAGTTGCAAAAACGTGGGTATCACAGGCAAGACTGGAGCAAGGACTAGAGTATCTACAAGAATGCGATACTAAGCAGAATATCAAATCGTTGACGCAGTTTCTAAAGTGGGTACAAACCGATGTTGTGAATGAGGAGAAGCGTTGGATCAAAGAGCATAAGATTGACTTGCCGTCTTTGAGGATCGAGGTTGCGAAGATTGCGAAGCCATGGTATATACAGAGGTTGCAGAGTTAAAGGGAACTAACTTGATGTTATGTTGTTTGGTGCCAGTGTTATCAAGGAAGAATACTATGCTGGAAGTTGGAGCTTGGGCAGGATTATCTGTCACGTCTATCTACTTTCCTACTTTGCGATGCTTATGGACCAGCTTAGATTTCTAATTCGGGGTGTGACGGGACATTATAGGTACTTGGGATAGCTTTCGATACGTACAAGAGAATACTCTATGGTTCGTTGCATTAATTTCAGGGTTTGACTTTGCTAACCAAGTCTCAGGAAATACAAATCACTGCGCCTACGGTAAACTACAAGACTACTGTTATATGATGTATAAGCTTGCTGTTAGTTTCATTTAAGTTGTTAAGCTGAGCACACGATAGAGTTGAAGTGCTCAGACAGGGCCTAAAATATAGTCAGGCTTCACATGTGTATTATGTAAATAACGGCTCTCAAAGCACTTACGGTAGAGGTAAATCTTAGAGCTTAGTGGTTTTGAAAATTTAAGGCTACAACCACTAGAGCATTACATAATACAAATGTGTGTTCAGCATTGGTAGGTATCTAACGAGCAACCGCTTTGAGTAACACAAAAGGCCCGTACTATCCTCATCTAGATGGAATATGCATCTATAAAACTGTCATTCAACACCTTAGACCAATTGCCTCTGACCCTACAAAAGTATGTCTATACTTTTCACACTAGACCTATTTGAGCGAGAATGTGCGAGGCGGGTCGAAGGTGGGCCCTTGACGATGACATTCCAAACTCCACAGATGGATCGTGAGATATAAAGATGTCACGGTTTTCATAGTGGCCGGCAGCGACAGTTTGTATTCTCCCAGTATTTTGATAGTAACCCGCTGAAGCGGGTACCCGCTTTCTGATTTGCTAAAGGTCAGCCTCTTCGGAGCTTGAACTAAACAAGCATCAGCACCGGATTCCCCGCGCAGGCCCGGCAGACCTGGCACATGAAAGAAGCTGGTGGTCACCCCTCGCATTTTTCCTCATTGTTGGTCACAATTAGGCTGCTCGCTGAACGAGGGGGACGAGAGTATAGCAATGCACCTCCTCGCACACCCAATATGAGGCGCAAATTGCTGGGATTGCTGCCCAGTGTCCGATGGATACCACACGACATTCCATCCCAGGATGCGCCATCGCAAAAGGCCAAGTCGAAGTCACGTAACCCGTTTTCTTCAAAAGCTACGACGGAATCATCGCAACATGGAGCAATTAAGCCGCGCAAATCGACAATTAGCTTAACGTCCGAGCCAGATTCAGAATTAGATGCACGCACGCATATGCAAGGGCAGAGCATGTTTTTCGCGATGCTGCCACTGGAAATAAGGAGAATGGTATACGAATACGTCATGGGTGAAGAAACAATACACCTGACCATTGGCTCGAAAAAACGATTTGGACATTTCATCTGCGAAGACCCTCACGCAGACATGAACATGAGAGAATGCACCTGTCGTGTGCTCGTTGGAGGCAGAGACGGCGAGAGACTTAGTAGTGCATGTGCAAGAACACTGCGAGTAAGCAGACGAATGTAAGTTTTCACTTTGCAATTCCGCCTCTGAACCTGTTTATTGAATCGTCATACCTAGGTACTCGGAAGCTATCCCGCACCTTTACCGCCCACATGCTTTTTCCCTCCTCCACATAACTCACCTCCTCTATCTCCCCACTCTCCCCCAGCCACGTCTCAACTCTATTCGCACACTACGACTGCGATGGGCCATCCGCGCGCTACCATACCTCCGCCGTGGTCAATCGCAACGCCTCGCATACCGAGAAGACACGCTGAATTGGGAGCGTGGATGGTCCATTTTAGCGAGCATGACTGGATTGCGCGATTTGTACGTTGTATTGATGGATCCGAGTCCGCAGGGTATGTGGGAGAGAAATTGGATAGAGCTCGAGTATCAATTACTGGAACCAGTAAAAGCGGTTACGAGGCCCGATTGGTTCGAGCTAGTGCTTCCATTTGCGAGTTGCGGCACTGATTGGGATATGGGTGAGAGTCGGGTCGTGTTGAGAAGGCCTGAGGATGGGGAGGGAGATAATAATAGTAGATAAGTATACAAGCCTCACTGCAAATGTTGAACATCAATATACCCGTTCACAGACTGTAAATGGTGATTACACAGTCCACCGAGAAAGATTGCGTTCTTAATGACATTTAAATTCAATCCACTAATTACTTCATTAACGCACCATCATATATACACTCTAATTGGTCCGCTCCGCTGCGTTCTTCTCTATAACCCAAAGCAATTAGCATAATAAGTTACCGTCGCCGGCCAATCGGAGAACATTGCCTTAATCTTCACCTTCTGTGCAAGCACATCCAATACAGTATACATATCTCCATCATTATTCGTAATGTTAGCAACGTACTGATAGTAGTAACCTCCGCCATCAATCTGAAGCCATCCTGAGCGTTCAAACGACCATGCCACTAGGTCGAGCCCAGCCTTCTTCGCCGCAACTGCATACTCAGACGGCACAATCTCGCCGTTGACAACTTTTGTCAGGGCAAACATAGCCGGTGCAAGAATTTTGACACCGCGCTTCGCAAGCTCGGGGATACTGGCCGTGGCATTCGCATAGCCGGCTGGTGTGTCGACACGCTCGTCGAGATAAACAGCCTGTTTACCAAATTCGGGAGCATTCTTGATCCAGTAGAAAATATCGTCGGGAACAAACGATTGGAGCCAGACGCGGCTGGCACTAATTTTCCTTGAGATAAAGGCATTGACAAGATCTTGGGCGTACTGTTGTTGTGTATAACCGTTGAAGGGCATGGAGACTTCGGGCGCCTTGAGTTCAGGTGTAAACTTTAGGCCCCAGCCGTCGACAAGGTCGATGTAGCTGTTGAGCGTCATGAGTTTGGGGCAGCCGCTCGAGTAAAGGTCGGTGCGGAAGTAAGGTGTGCCTTTCATGTATTGCAGGGCTGTTGTGGCATTGGGGTTGAAAGCATCCATCTTGCCGCACAGTGAAGTAAACTCTGTAAGCGTAAGGTCCGAAGTACAACACTTGGCAGATGCTGCGGTGCCATTTTGGAAGGGTTTGAAAGGTGTTGAGCATTTTGCAGCCAGAGTTGTGTTCAAGATATTGGTCGTCGTGTGCAAATCGCATTGCGCGTGGCGACACACGAGTTGCTTGTCTTTGGTGAAAGCAACGTCGCATTCAATGACTCCGGCGCCTTGTCGGTGAGCAGCTTTGTATGACTGCAAGGTATGCTCCGGGTACTGGAGAGGCGCACCCCGATGCGAGAAGACAAAATCTGAGGTCTTGAAGTCTTGTTCAGAGCAGCTCTCAAGTTTCTTCTTTAATGGGCCTTCATCCATGTTGTCAACAAGGTAGTATGGTCTATCGCCGACCTGGACATTAAACTTCTTTGTGCTATAGCCGGTGTTTCGAGGCTCGACAACTGGTACGGCGGCGGCAGTGGCGAGTCCAAGAAGGATCGTTGAAGCAATGAGTGAGCGCATCGTGAACGAGGGTCAATTGACAACACCGCAGGCTCTAGAGTCCCCGAGACCTGGAAAACAAAACCGTTCCTGCAGGACAGGTATATAGCTGGGCATGGTCCTTCTTATCTGCGCTAGGTAACACCTGCATCCCAGGCTCTTTTCGGTCCCTCCGTTGCTGCAGCAAAGCCACACGAATATGGTAGCGCGAACTACCAAGGCAGGACACCAAGAGTGCGGCACGGCCGCCGCACGTGGTGACACCCACCATGGGTAGAGCTCTTGGATATGCACAGAGGCTGACAGATAGCTCCAGGGTGCTAGAGTACGAGTGGAGAGCTCTCCAGGTGAGGTTAGGCTGCCCAGTGCCAAGAAGCATACCGCAAGTCACGTTGGTCTTCGTGGCGTTTACATTCGCTGGCAGTAGATGCTGGGCGACAAACCGACTGGGACCTCCCGAGGCCCGCCTACGGGGCAGACGGGAAACCGGTTCTCGGCGCCAGAGCGATACATGTCATTCCTAATCAGACACGGCAGATGCCTCATCAGTAATTAGGAAGGATGTATGCTTCAATGGGCCTTCGAAAGAGAAGGCCCGCTATTAGTGGCGTGTTCGGCCGGTATCCGGAGTATCTCCGTATACGTGAGGCACGAACCATTTGGGCACCTAGGCAGTGTTGCGCAAAAGAAACTTCTCAGTCTAGGTACGTCGCTACATAGGGGCTTTTTCAAACTCAACAGCAGATCAGTCCACAATGTTAAAGCTCGCGACAAACTAAGTGCTAACAAACAGTTCGTAGTAGAGTTTCAATTCTTTCGCGAATAGATCCGGTCTAGCACCACTCAAGCCAAAAAGTGCGTATTGCGCTCGAACCCCTTCCCTATCCTTGGCCTACATAGTCAGGACATCTTCTCCATCTGGTAGCTCAAAGACGCACTTCGATGGCTTTACGTCGATGTCTGTTTTGCATTTGCGGGTTGGTAAGGTGACCACAAAATGACATGGCGCTGTAATAGCCTTGATTGGCTGAAGCCATTCTTCCGCTTTCTCCGCCCAAATATACTCATAAAACTCGCTAAAGCTTACATACCGATACGAAAGGTCAACATGCAGTTGCCGCAGACCTTTCAATCTGCTCAGACAGTCCCAGGACTTGTACCATGCTTCGGAATACATTCCCGGCCACCCCGAGTCAGTCAGCGAGCCTGTAATCATGGAATAAGGCATGGTGTCCATCTGCCAGTAGATATTCAGGCCTCGAATCTGAACCAGGCGCTGGGGAAGGAAGTAGTAGGACAGATAGTCTAACGTCGGGACTTGGCCAGCAGAGGTTGACAACGAGAACGAGTTGGTAGTATAGAGACATTCAATGGCTTCTGAGTAACTGATATGTTGTTAGCAATAAGGTAGTAAAATTAGAATGGCATTCAATGCCTTTTTAGATGATATGAACTTACATCAGTCGACAGGTCCTCAATAGTGCAGGGCTGAAAGAGATGTATTTCTGGTTTGAGGCATCGAAGTGACTGCATCGACACATATCACGTGTGCATTGCGTCACTAATGGTTTTCCATCATAGGTCGACATATGAAGCGACACGCCCCCAAGAGCATGTTCGTAGACCATGCGGCGGAGCTCCAGCGGCAGCTTAGTCATGAAAGCGGACTGGGGCTGATCCAGAGTAGACTGATCTTCTTGGAATTCGACGAGTGGTATAGTGAGAGCTCGTCGACGGGGAATTGGTAACTCAGGGGTAGCGTATTCGAACTCGTCTTCAGGATTAGAACGCCCACGCCGGCTCAAACAAAGCGCACAGCAGATACATGGTGCGCACACGGTCCACAAGGCGCATTTGCATGTCTGCCAAACCACCCTCTTCAGGCAGCGTCCCGTCTCTTTTCCAGCTTTTTTCAAGCGCGCACAGAGTCGCTTTCGTTGCATGACACGCAGTAGGTTATGGGGACCCCAGGGGTATGTTGTTGGTGATGTGGATTGATGACGAAAGGCTGTGGATGTGGAGCTGAGCCGTGTGTGGCTCAGCATCCGTTGACCAATCGGGACAAGTTTCCCCAACTAATCAAGGTACCAGAATTTCACTTCTAATGTTGAGACAACGCCATGTTCGAGGAATAGATTAACAATAGTGGCATTTGTTATACTAATAGTAACCATTTCACGCCAAATGTCCCTCCGCCCCGATCTCA
Source organism: Ophiosphaerella narmari (assembly GCA_028456235.1). NCBI lineage: Eukaryota > Fungi > Ascomycota > Dothideomycetes > Pleosporales > Phaeosphaeriaceae > Ophiosphaerella > Ophiosphaerella narmari. The sequence continues at coordinate 603,904 of JALNQA010000001.1, read as the reverse complement.
ACTCTCATGGTTTTGTACAAAAATTCCCTCGCACAACAGTGAGAAGTAAACCGTAGTTCTTAAATCTTGATCTTCCCTTTGAATTTCGGATCAAAGCCTCGAAATACTCATCCATAGACTCCGTAATGTAGATTTGTAGTTATATACTAGGCCTAAACCTGTTCCTCCAACCTTTATTAACGCATGTTCGACATTGTCGAATACCTAATACCTAATCAATTTCAGCGCCGAGGTCTTTGGGATACTCTTCGGTCAAACGATCCTAGCCGCCCGCATTAATTAGCCAGAATCATAAGCAGGCATTATTTATAGCTAATCTTGACCAGAAGTCTCAATTTTGTTGTCTATGCGGACAACTTGACTGTAATCAAGGTCCCTGGATCGCGCGCCGAATCCTTCATAATCGAAAATATTGGAGAGATAACATCTTCTACAGCCCTTCTATAGGGCTAATCCCTTGGTGGATGGGCGATTTTTGTCCTCGTTCTGTAAATACGGTGGGCAATGGGACTGTAGGAGGTAATGGTTGGGCATTGTTAACGGAGCAATCCGCATTTTGAATACCATGGTCCGCTACTGTACGAGAGACAATGAACACAGCATTACTAACGGGATCCTTCGCTAGATAGGAATTACGATGCGTTTGTTCTGCTTGAATGCTAAGGTTAATTGGTAATGCCTTCCTGAATTCGTCATACGCCGGAAACGCCAACCGCATAACAACTCGCCTCCAAGATTGCCTAACCACTAGGAAAGCCTTCGGTCAGTGGACAGAATTTTTGAGATTGACCATGTTGTAAGTACATCGGCTCAAACTGATATAAGGCGGTTATTGGGATTAAGCTTATTCAACGCTCGTCAGACTTAAGGTAACTTAGTATGTGAAGTGCCCCAGATCAGAAAGGGCCTGCCTACTGCAATTTGAGCATTTAAATCCCGACACAGTGTACCTAGCCCCATTTGGTAATGCTTGAGACGGTAACAATAAGATAAGACCTTTGATCACTGGATGGTAAGATCACGTTCTCTGCACACGCATTGTCGCACCTAGATTATCAAGATGCAGGTGACGTCAGGCCAAGTTACTGAGCAAACATTCAACAATATCTCAATCACATCCCACGAGAAACATTAGATAGTAATTATTGTAAGTCGGTCAAGGATATCACTATCCGCCTTTCTTTCTATACATCGCTATTGAAGATTGAAACTCTGCGTCTAACGCCGTTAGCCATACCGCATGCCACTACGGTCCGGAGGTCCAGTACCTAGTTGTATGGAGAGTAAGATACTGTGATGCTCTATTTAAGCATTACCAGTGCGGTATGAGCCTACGCCAGGGAAAAATTCTTTTGCTGCCCCGCTCATTGGCATGCCACCAGCGCGCGGAGGATCCTTGATTGTTGTCGCAGTAGTTACCGACACCTTCGGTGGTGGTGAGGAACAGGGACCATGAGAGTGCCTAATCGAAACGCTCTCGGCCGGAGAGGCCCAGGTATTACCATGGCCGATACCGGTCACGTTGAGCAACGACTCGAATTTGTCCTTATAAGACATGATTCCGGATGAGGATCTGCTGTATGATTGTAGTGCAAGTCTGCTTCTTGCCCCGTTAATCCAAAAAGGCTTTCTTATGGTGATGGGGGTAGTATCGCGAGTGGCAAACAAAACTGACTTACATTTGCTCAGGAGCGCAAGTTGCGACTCAAATATGCTACTTTCACACTAGAGGTGAATTGTCTAGTGAAAGAGCTCACAGTGGAAGGAGACTCTCTGAACACAATGGAATTGAATCTTTATGCGTGAATAATGTGTACTTCATAACCTACTTCAGTAGTCTCGAAAAACCTTGAGTACAGTCTATTAGGCTCTGCGTTACGAGAAAAACAGCCAAGTATCACAGGGCACGTATAATATAATTTTCAAATATGCTGGATTCTAGAAGTTATTCGGTATATGTTATCACCAAAGGACGGTTTTTTCAGAACGTGCTAATAAAACATTAGGCACAGAACCACCCCTTACAGAATTATAATGGTGGCGTTACAGTTTACGTGAGGTAGCGAGACTTGGGGCAAGTATTCAAGGTCGTTGGAGGAGTTATTTCCTGGAGATTAGGCAGGGATCTACCGCCTTCTAGAGGCTTGTCTCGTATGTAGTCGGTGCCCGGCCTCTGTGTTTATCAAATTATTTATAGACCTATAATCACCTTCCAATCCATATCTTTCTCTTCCCCCTCTACTATACGTCTCTGTCATCTTATTCTATTTTAGCCGACTGAATATAATCACTCAATTCTGTTGGTCAGATGTCAATAAAAGCTTGTACCTATTGGTAAACTTGCATTAGCGATGCATCGATTACACTCGATGCACTGTCGGTCGTCAGTCATAGTCAAACTTCATGACAATCGTCAGGAGAGTTCACATTGAGCGTGTCAAGGTAGAACAATCAAAAGAAAGCCGTCGTATGCAGTAAGCATGTTATCCCTAAGGGGCATCAATATTATCTTGTTTCTACGTTTACGAAGTCTTGTATGTGGTGGTTCCGTAGAGATGGAGGAGATAGGAGAGGTACCGCAGTAGGAAGCTTACCCATTTACGCTAGTAGGTCTGTGTGTCACGTGACAGCTTCCCACGCTAGACCAAAGCTTAGGGAGAAGTTGCCCGTAAAGCGTCAAATCCCACCCACCATGCCTTCCTCTGATTACTCCACCGCAATCGGTGGTGGGCTGAAGCTCAAGGGGGTCGGCGTCGACAAGAAGAAAAAGAAGAAAAGACCAAGGCCCACGAATGACACGACCGAATCCTCACAGTCTACTGGCTGCAATATGACAAACCGGCCAACACCGGGCGACGACGAAACAGTTTTATCTTCGCATACGCCCGGACGCTCACTATCACCTGACACTGCCGAGAAAAGCATCAAGGAGGCCGGAGGAAGGTGGAAGACGGAGGCGGAGAAGCGACACGATGAGAAGCGGCGGAAGAGATTAGAGGAACGGATGAAACGCGAAGGTGTCAAGACACACAAAGAAAAGGTCGAAGAGCTCAACAAGTACCTGAGTGGCCTCAGCGAACATCACGACATGCCTAAAATTGGGCCTGGTTAAGATGGGTGCGTGTTGAGATGCACTCCATTATGCAACGACCCTGGATATAGGTTGGACAAGTGCGCCTATATCATGTCAAGATACTGCATACATAGCTATAAACTATTTTGCATTTTATTTTGGGCAAGGGAGGATACAACGATTGGTCGGGACTTGTTTAGATTGGAACTCCAGGTACACCACACTCGATCCCGAAGGCCACGAATATGGTGCATAGCAGCATCATCTAAGGCGTCTCGACAAATGAACTGCTGTAGTAGAGATGTGCGGTATATAAAACGTTTAGAAGTTGAGAACTGTTATCGGTTACTCGTGGGGCACGAGCCTATTCCCTGGAATCCAGATATCTCCTACTCAGGCTCACGATACGCCCACCACATTGTGGGTCATGATAAGCAATAGGCCTCTAGGAAACTGCTTGCCCTCTGAATCGAGTCTGGAAAGCGAATTTTTTTTTAACGTTGGTAGAGACCGCACATGCGTAGTAACACAGACGCATTAGTAGACATGAAACTGGCTCGCGGCATTATCAACTGCGCCAAGTTTTTTTTCCCCAAAAAAAATGCGAAATCATTTACACTTGCAGGACACGATTGAAGAACTGAGGCTGAAAAGCGACGCTTGTTTATTTCCGTATACTCACAGTTTGTGCTAAAAGCTGAACTAACGGTACTAATGAGCAGTTATGTTTGTGCTTGATGATATGGAGATAGGTCTATGTCTCGTCTAGAGCCGATTAGTGCTCACAATTCGTAGCACAACAGGCAGTATAAAGTGTGCGTGGCTGGCAGGCCCTGACACTCTGGCGGCTGACACCATGCGGGGTCCAAAGAATATCGAAATTGAAGACCCTGGAATGGATGTCGCTAAAGAGACCTCTGGCGCTTATTGTCGTATTCCCCCGAATGACCATCTTGATAAGGCAGGTCGGGTAGCTAGCAACGACTGCGACGGGGCGTTACTATCTTCCATTCACAGAATGGTAGGCTGGCCCACGTATTAGAGTGGCAATGTCAAACAGCTCGCACGACCAGATCCAGGCAGTGCCGCGATTCACGGCTATTGAGTGTCTACCTACATATGAAAGGTTGCAATGGAAACAGAGATTGGTTCTAGACAGAGGGCGGCCGAAAGTCGTCGCAATCAAGCAGTGGACCAAGCGCGCAAGGCGGGACGGCACATGCTTGTTGCATTCATCTGGCCTGGGCCACTGGGAAATGTTCCAGAAATATTCCTTACCAAGGCATCACCGGCCGATAGGTGCATATGCAGTCAATCGGAGCCTGGTCTAGTGATGGATAGTGGCTGATATTTGACTATATCCTTTTGTGGTCCTAGACATTCCACCTGCCATGCGCTGCCTAGTGCCTCAGCAACCCTTCACTAAGCTTGTCTCTGATGCCAAATCCGAAGCCTTAGGAGCAGCCAACCACATCCAATAAATGCATCACCGGTCATGGCCTGTCGCAATCCTCCGCCGTTTCCGAGCGAACTTGCCATCAAGCCACTCCCTGACCGACCTTCCCTTTGCTTCAAGCAATAGCAGGTTGAACCAAGCATCCACTAAAGAAGTCCGGTATGTTTGGGCATGCTCATTGCCGTACCCTGTCACATTGCAACACCTACCCCGGACAGACAGCCACCCTTATCTTGCCCTTGATGTGAACTTTAGGCATGAAGCCGTCGTATTACATGCGCGACCCCCGAGCCTGCAAGCATTCGTTTAATGACCCTGCCAATCGCCCACCATTCTGGATCAGACAACAGACCGACGCTGCCGCTAGCTCGAGGGCCCTACTCGCCGCCATGGTGTTGGGCCGTCTGTCCTGCTGTGCTTGGGATCGGCTATGAGACGCGAGGTGATTGGGCAAGATGGTAAGACGAATCCATGCCTTTCGATATAAAGCTCGCCCTTGCGCTCCCCAGCCGCGCAAATCATACTAGGTAGCTGGCTTCGTTTCACTGCGCCAGTTGCGCATATAACTTTTCTGTCCTCCATTCCTCGTGGGATAGAGCTCCCCGTGCATCTGCTGCCTTCATCATGTCAGCCAATAATTATGAAAAGGGCCAGTACACGGTTCAGGATGCTGCAGGCTTGCCCACTGATCACGGCATCAAGCAGATTGTCGAGCAAAAGGGTGCGGCTTTAGGAGAGGCAGCGGACATCTATGGAAATGTACAGACAGCGGAGCAATACGGTTATGTCGAGCGAGGGTAAGCAAAGCTCTCTAGGCAATTTACTAACACCCAGTGGTTAATCCAAATCATAGACTCAAGTCCCGCCACATCCAGTTCATCGCACTCGGTGGAACGATCGGTACCGGTCTTTTCCTTGGTATTGGTACCGCTTTTGCAAATGCAGGCCCTGTTTCTGTCCTCCTTGGCTATACTATTACCGGTATTGCTGTCTATTGTATGATGCAGTGCCTTGGAGAAATGTCAACTTGGCTTCCACTCCCTGGTGCTATCCCGCAATATTGCGCCCGCTACTATGACCCGGCTCTCGGCTTTGCAGTTGGCTACAACAATTGGTATCAATGCGCTATCACACTTTGTGCCGAGATCTCTGCTGCCGCCGTTCTTGTCTCCTACTGGGATCAGGAAGGGAAGTACAACCCAGCTATCTGGATAACCCTCATCATTGTAGTTATTATTGGCTTGAATATTTTTGCGGTAAGCATATACGGAGAAGCTGAGTTCATATTCGCGTCGATCAAAATCATTACCATCCTTGGTCTCCTGCTTCTTGGATTCATCATCATGCTTGGTGGTGCACCGGATCACGATCGACGAGGATTTCGTTACTGGAAAGAGGGTGCGATGAAAGAATACGTCGGTACTGGCGACACAGGACGCTTCACCGGTCTCTGGTCTACGCTCGTCAATGCGGGGTTTTCATACGGTGGTGTCGAGATGGTTGCTGTCGCTGCCGGAGAGGCTGCCAATCCAAGAAAGAATATCCCCAAAGCTGTTCGCCGTGTGTTTTGGGTGAGTTGATCTATAATCTACTCTCATACAGAGCGCAATTAACCACTGAATAGCGTATCCTCTTCTTTTACGTCCTGGGTTCTTTCTTTATCGGGGTGTGCATCTCCAGTTCCGACCCTGCACTCACCGACGCAAATGCCAAAGGTGCACAATCTTCTCCATGGGTCATCGCCATGAAAAACGCCAGCATTCCAGTCCTTCCTTCCATCATCAACGCCGTCATCCTGACTTCGGCAACATCATCCGGTAACGCCTTTTTATACACGGGCTCTCGATACCTCTTTGGTGTTGCACAAAACAAGCAAGCACCCCAGTTCCTTCTCAAATGTACCAAGGGCGGTGTGCCGATCTACTGTGTGATCATTACTGCCGCGTTTTCGTTGCTCACCTACATGAGCGTCAGTACTGGTGCCAACAAAGTTTTCCTCTGGTTCCAGAACCTGGTTACAATCGCCCAGTGCTTCACGTGGTGTTCCATTTGCCTCGCGTATACCCAATTTCGCAAGGCTCTTGCCGCACAAGGTGTTGACCGCAGCACTTTGGTTTTCAGGAGCAAGTTTCAGCCCTACATTGCATGGTTTGCATTTGTTTATTTCACTCTGGTCATCCTCTTCAACGGTTTCAAAGTCTTTACTCAAACGCCCTGGGGCTCTGACCAGTTGACTAGCTTTTTCACAGCTTACGTTGGTGTTGCAATCTTCTTCCTCTTGTATGGCTCATGGAAACTCTTCAAGCGATCCAAAATGGTCATTCCTGCTGAGGCAGACATTTGGTCTGGCAAAGCGGCGCTAGATGCCGAAGTTTGGCCTGAGCAGATTCCTAGGAACTTCCTTGAAAGGTTCTGGTTCTGGCTATGTTAGGGAAGAAGCTATCGGGATCGGCTTCAGATCTACATAAACAGTGGATGCGGCGTGATTTGTCTTTCGCTTACATCGTATGCCGAATATTACGAATCGTCTATTTTTTCCAAACACAGTCGTGCCTGTTATGCTTTGGTGTTTTGATGCTGCAGCGACTAGGGTGTCTCGTAGCATGCGAACGTAGTTCAGACATCGTTGTACATTATTGCTGAGGTGAGCTTGTCATTTGGCGCACTCTCACATCTTCGGCGGGGAAGTCCGAGTGGATCCGATGCAGGCACAGTAGTTTCGACAATCCAACCTCACACCGTTGCCACACTCACCGCCGACGGGTTACGAGTAGTGTCTTATCTTCTGCTCATGATGTTTATAGTCAATATGGGTCTTAGTAGCTAGTCACCGTCAAGGTATAATCAACCCCCGTCTGAAAAGGTCATAATATCTTGTAAATATAGTTATAGAAAACCTAAAGCTATTAATGGTGCCTAAATACCGATGTTTGAATCACCCGAAATAAGGGCCTTGACATTGCATGCCACCTTTTTTACCCGACTTGCAAAAGAAAAAACATCGCCTGATGGCGTTTGGTAAAACATGAAGGTCTTCGCATAGTCACGAGAATGCAGATTGCTCCCCAAAGCTCACACGTTTGTGAAGATTAGAGAATATGTGGCTTCTTTTCAACGCTCCATTTTGTAAAGTACGGCAAGGCTGGATAACTATTTCGGAGGGAGAAAACTCCAATTCATCTCGTAGAACCGTTTCTGCTTCGAGCATACATTATTTCTCGATCCTATGTAGGGACGCTCTACTGCAAAAGCCTACAAATGCTCCTGGCACAGTTGCTGGCACAGTCCTCACCATCATGGTAGGTAGTAGCAGTTGCCATTTAGCTATAGTGACTGTACCCTATAAACGCATATAATTCAACGTTTTTTTCCCGATATCTTACGGAGAAAAACTTACTGAACTCATGCTAAGATTCTTTGCGCCTTGGGTGCTCCTTTACACGCGACGCAGCCGGAAGGACGTGTTTCGTTGCCCACTATGGCTGGACTTTTCCTAAAGCAGGTCCATCTCATGATACAGGTGTCGACTTACTTTAAGCCCCACAGGTCCGTTCGAGAAACCCAGAGCCTTCTTGACTCGCTTCAAAATGCTTGGATCGACTTGGTTTAACTGTCCGGCAAGTAAGTCAAGATAGAGAATATGTAAGCTACTTATAGTGCCTTCTAGTTGAGCGACCATTGGCAATTGTCCAAGAAACACCTAGGTGGCCTTTGGCCACCCCCTTGGCAAAAGCACCGGATTGATGACGCAAAGGTTCCTACATCACTTTCAAAACGGACAGCATTTCCAAAGGTAAGAATGTCCCCAGTCGTTATATTACAGTGAGATCCAACCGCTCGAAAGTGTCTGCCCTCTACATTGATTTCAACCGTGATGCAGGCTAGAGCGAGCGCGGATTGGTCAAGGTCAAGTAAAGAAACCTTTTGGAAAACATCAATGGTTAAACGTATCGTGTCAGCCATAATCGCATTGCGAACTAAATTTGATGCATCAGATATGTCGAGCGTCTGGATAATCTGGGCCCAGGTAGCTCGCGGACAATCATGAGACAGTTCTGATTGAAACATTCGCCAAATGTTGTACTGTATGGGTTTAGTATATGATAGCTCAGGGCCCTGTACATATTTTTAGGTTCCTATGCTATATAGGCAGTGTCGAAATTGCGAGTTCTCAATAATTGTACAGTAAGAATGGTGGCCCAGGTCTTCAATTGCGACACGAAGCTTGCAACTTGCCTAATATATTGAGGTGTAACGTCGTTAACGCGAAGTTCTGATGACTACCGAAACCCAAGCCCCTCGACAAGGCCTAAGAGAAATATCGGAGGTTACTATAAAACCGAACACGATCTCAATGCTTTGGTCAGATTGTAGGGTTTGAAGCTAATCTGTGGTACATCGCCTTTACCTAGGTACGATCCTGGTCTCTATGATCGATGACGCTGAGCAACAACCCCAACAGCTGCTTGATTCATCTTCTAAAGGACGTGACCAGACATCGAATTTCCAAGTAGTAGTTGTAGGTAGGCCATTAGAAACGCCGCGATCGGGATACTACCAACGGCTGAAGCAATCTTCTTTGCAGACAGCTAGCAACGCCTGTACATTGGGTTATTCTAACATACGAACAGCACGTGCAATTGTGATGAAATGAAATATGACAGAACTATGATTGATTTGTGATGTTGAAGTTCACACATAGCTTCATTCTAGCTGTTCTGCTTGGTTGCCGCTAAACCGGGTAATCTAACTAGGGGCGGAAATGCGACAGGCGAAACACATACTAGTCGGACGGCGATAGACAAGTATAGATTTATCATTCTGCTCCGTATTAGAATTAAAGTGGTTATCATCTAAACTAGGTTACCAAAAGTGTAAAAGTGCAAATGTAATGGGAGAGATATGTATAAAAGTCCGCTGCTGACTCAGCGGATTTGTTCGAGCTGCGAATGGGCCGCGCCGGTCCTTTCCTAAACAGCTTTAGTGCATTTTGTACCCTGAGACTCTTAGGCCTTTAGCAGGAAGGCAACAAGAGTCATCACTTCAACCTTGCACACTAACAACAAGCCCTAAGGTGCCTTTCTACGCCTGTCAGTTATTAGCCATTCCTTCCATTTCTTCGTGGTGCCGTAGGATGCTTGAGGGGTCTCGTCAAACGCTGCCTTCTCTTTACTTGGTATGATGATAAATCCGACTTTGAGGCACACCATCGACAAGGACTATCCAGAGTAAGCCAAACGCTAGATATATTTTCCTGCACGGTGGTTTTTCTTGTAACGCAGTTGGAGCCAACATCGAGAGAGACAAAAGCTAGCGCAGTGTGACGACATAGCAGTATGTCTCATCAGAAGAATCAAACCATGGAAAGAGGCGGAACTGGGAACTTGTTCGCGGCATTGACTCCCAATAAGAGCCCGGATCCAGAAAAGCCCAGAAGGTCTTCGGAGCAGGCCTTGAACCGAGCTTGTGAGGCCTGTCGAATGTCAAAGGTGAGGTGTTTGGCAAACCCAGACTCAGACTCTACGCAATGTCAACGGTGTGCGAAAACCGGGAAACCTTGTGTTTTCGCACCGCCCGCGAAAAGACGGCAACGGAAGAGGACGGATGTCCGAGTGACAGAATTGGAAAAGGAGATCGCGCAAATGCGTGGCCTGCTGAAGTCTGCCAACAATCGATCATCCCACGATTTGAGCGATCAAGAATCATCAGATGAAGGCTCAGATGATCCAATACATGAGGCAGAGAAAAATACACCTACCGACTCTGTATTACAGAGAAATACAACAACCGCATTCTTAACTGCTGCCGAGCAGTGGCAAAACCAAACTGCCGAAAAGGCACTTACTACTTCTACAACTAGTAAATGTGGGCCAAAAGATCTTCTAGGTCCTGCCAAAAACGATATCATTGAGAGAGGCGTAATCACCGAAGACATGGCTGAGGACTTGCTGAAACTGTGGCGTTCTGAATTGGTGAATGCATGCCCTGGTATCACTATACCTCGACAGTGGACAGCGTACGAGCTCCGAGCACATAAGCCAGCATTATTTCACGCCGTGATGGCGGCAGCTTCGCATGCCCGAGGATCCGAGTTGTCAGATAAACTGCATGAGGAAGCAGTGTATCTATATGCACGATCCGCTTTCATTAATGGAGAGAAATCAGTACAAAGCATCCAGGCCATGCTAGTGACAGTAGCATACTACTCACCCCCGAAAGTGCCCGGTCAACTACAGATATATCAGTGGGTGAACATGGCCGCATCTATGGCATTAGAGCTAGGCTTAGCGTCTAAGCCGCGAACACATGAACAACTTCCTAAACGTGCCATCAGGTCGTTGCAAAAGATCTCATCGCCAGAGGAACTACTGGAACACTGTCGAACCGTTCTCATGCTTTATGTCATCAGCGCAAGTTTTTCCATGAAATTGAAAAGGCCAAATATTCTGCTCTTCAACAGCTGGATGGAAGAGTGCGTCACTATTCTTGAGAAGTCAAAACTCCTAGAAGACCGAAAAATTATCGCCTGGCTTAAACTGCAACGGATCGCCGACGAAGCAAACACAGCATTTGGCTTCGACGATGCAAGCACTAGCTTTAGTCTTTCCGAGCTGCGAATGCGAATTATCCTCCGCATCTTCGACCGCCGAATGCAAGACTGGAAAAAGTCTATTCCAGACGAAGTTATGACAGTTTTTTTAACAATCGAGTACCACCAAAACACGCTATCTATGTGGGAATTCGGCATGGATGGCGGGCACTACGATGTGACAGAATTTCGTAATCGACAATTTACATTGCCGGCGCTAGACGACGAGTGCATTCAACCTGAATCTCTCCTGTCACGGTCTGCACTCCAGATCAACGCGACAACAAAATGCATTGGCGCTGCACAGGCGATTCTTGACTGTTTTATTGCAATTTCGGTTGATAGGTTACAAAGAGCACCCAACACGGTTTTTGTACGGGCCACCTTCGCGCTTGTAGTGCTGCTCAGAGCAGATTATGCTGTGGGCACAGATGCAGACATGGGCGAGTTGTTGGAATCACAAAGCCTTAATGTGGACTATTATCTGGATACGGTGATTGCGAGTACACGAGCGGCAATGGGGCCGCAAAAGTGTCGGATACCGTCACATTGGGCGTTTATCCTAGAAGCGAAGCTCATGTCGTGGCGTACCGAGTACCAACAATGGCGCGAAGAAGGACGGCATCTGAAAAAGAGGAAAAAGAGTAAAGGAAACGAGAAGGACAATATGACGGGAGACCAAACAAGTGCATTTTCAGAAGCCAAAGCGCAGGATGATGAGTTGTCCTCGGTTCCGATGCAGCCTGTGCCCCAGGCCCAAATGGCGGGTTTCCCACTGAGTAATCCGTACCGGGCGTGGGATGCGAACAGTCTTCGGTTAGGTACTAGGGCTTCGGGTACGCAGATGGCTGATACAGCTACATTTTCCCCCGACATGGGAGAGTTTACAGCAGCGTTTGAAAATGGGGATTTGTATCTTTGGAATGATATGACGGCCGACAGTTTTGGCGGCTGGATGCCGCAATCCGGTCTATACAATGGTGTGGATTTCGGATCATATAATGGACAGGGTTTTTGATGAGAGTTGGAGATGAGGAAACCAAAATTCAAGATTTCTGATTTGATTGTTCTATATACGTGCATACATGTTTGCTCCCCATATTAGGTTCCTGACCCAAACACCCATTGATAAATGTGGAAAATGCTGGTAATGTGCAAAGACAGGAGGCCGTTAAAAAGGCGTGATATGTACAATGAGCAACGGGTGATTGATGATGGTAATGTTTGTGTGTGTTTGTTTGGTAGTGACATGTGAAGAAAAACGCGGGAAGTTGGTTCGGGTAGCCCTTAGGGCGTGGAAGTGTGGAAGTGTGGAAGTGGGTCGCCATTAGGAAAAAGACCGGGGCACTATGTGAGCGGGACCCCACAGCGAAATTCTTCCGGCGAGGAAAAGAACACAAGGATGAGGATTGAGGTGGGCATCTAGAGTTCCATGCCCTCGATGTCTCGCATGACGACGGCCATCTGTGCGCGCTTTGCAGCCTCGTTGAGCAGGGCCATCTGGCTCAGGTAGTTTGCCGTCTCGGCAGCGGTTTGGCCTGCGCCGTCGCGGTTGGGGCGATACTCAAAGCTAGGGTGTCTTTGGGGGCCTTGGGGGTGCTGGTGTTGGTGTTGATGCTGGTGCTGATGCTGGTGTTGGTGTTGGTGTTGGTGTTGGTGCTGGTGCTGGTGCTGGTGCTGGTGCTGGTGCTGGTGCTGTTGTGTCTGCTGGTTGATGGAGGTGTAGAAGGACTGCTGAGCAGAGGAGGGCGAGTTGAGTGGTGCAGACGAGGTTGACGACTGCGAGGAAGTGCTGCTGTAGCTCGAGGCATGCTCGACACCCATGGACTGCACGAGGGCAAAAGCTGGCCGTGCAGGGGCAGTTTGTGCTTGAGGCCTGGACATGGCGAGGGCAGCAGCAAGCAGAGGGGAGGCGCCAGGGGAGGCGTCGCGGAGGCGTGCAGGTTAAAGTAGGATGCAAGCAGAAAAAGGCTGAAGTGCGGGAGATGTGCTATGTGCTATGTGCTATGTGCTATGGGGGGGCACCATCGCGTACTATCACGCACTGTCTATCTGGCGCATATCAGGGCCATACCAGCTACGTCCAGGCCCAGGACACTTGTGCCGAGGCTCTGCGTCATTTCGGCGCAAGTTTTGCCGACGAGCGCAGGGCGAGCGTGTTCCTCTCCTCTTGGCCCTTTTGGTTCTTTGACAACTCTGCTTCGCATCTGCCATGCCCCTCGTTGTCATCAGCGGCTACCCCTCGGCGGGCAAGACGACGCGCGCGCTCCAGCTCCAGCAGCACTTCGAGGCCGCCATCGCACGCGCGCCAGCCGACTCGCGCGCCAGCCGGCTCCAGGTGCACCTCGTCAACGACCAGACCCTCGGCGTGTCGCGCGCCGCCTACCACAGCGCGCGGGCAGAGAAGGATGCGCGAGCAGCGCTGTACTCGGCCGTCAAGCGCAAGCTGTCGCGCGACGCCATTGTCATTGCCGACGGGCTCAACTACATCAAGGGCTTCAGGTACCAGTTGCACTGCGAGGCCAAGGCCATGCACACGCCCAGCTGCGTCGTCAGTCCACCACCGACCGCCTGCCAGGCTATGACACGCGCGGCTAACACGCCCCCGAGCTGCACGTAGGCACCACGGCCGACAAGTGTCGCGACAACAACGCCCGCCTGCTGGCAGACGCCCATGCTGCCGCCGGCTACGACCACGCCGACCTGGAGAACCTCATCTTCCGCTACGAGGAGCCCAACCCCATGGCCCGTTGGGACAGCCCGCTGTTCGTTGTCGTCGACGAGGACGACGCCCCGCCCTGCGACCGCATCTGGGACGCCCTCGTGGACAGCCATGGCAGGCCCAAGCTGGTCAAGCCAAACCTGGCCACCGTCCTGCACCCGCCCACCGAGCAGAACTACCTCTATGAACTCGACAAGACCACCTCGGACGTACTTGCCCGCATCACTACCTACCAGAAGGACCACCCGGCTGAGGGCGGCGGCGCCATCCATATCAGCCACGTCGACACCCCCATCCAGCTGCCTGCCACCCCCATGACCCTGCCCCAGCTGCAGCGCATCCGCCGCCAGTTCATCTCACTGAACCGCCAGCACTCGCTCTCCAAAGCGCGCATTGGCGAGGTGTTTGTCGACTACCTCAACTCCGAGTTCCAGCGCTAGAAGGTCGTGATACTTGCCCCACAATGGCCAGCCCCGGATATCGGACCTGTGCTTCCTCTCCACCGGGCCTACCCTGCTAGCTCGTCTCCGATTTCCTCCGACTCGGTCAGCGTCGTGGGTGCTCTGAAACCTTTTTTTTCATGGCGTGATATCATGCTTGTGGCCTCGCACTACTATGGTATATCCCCGCATCACCCCCTTAGCTTCCGCACCCCGGGCGCTCTAGGGCACAACAACAAAATCATGCGCCGCTATGGCACCTACATTAGGTAGTTACTTGGTAGGTAAAACTCTTGATTCATCCTCAATTGAGTATAGCTTCTGCTCATCTCCAGCTCGATGATGAAATACCAGTGCTTGATTTTCTGCCTCTAAATATCCATGACGTCCTCATCCCATCCCACAGAGTTTTTTTGTAAACCCTTGCGTAATCCGCCCCCCTCGCCCCCCCCCAAATCGTCCCAAACCTAATCTCCCCTACCTCGCGTAACCTGCCACGTGCGCCAAGTCACCAGTCCCACACACAAAACGCCACAATAAATCCTTCCGCTAAGCCGAGGCGCCATACATGGCCTCGATTTAGCTACGTTTGAAACTGAACATCTGAGACCCATACGAGTCGTGTCCTACCAACTTTCCTCGGAATTCGCAGATCTGGGGTGCAGCAAGTGTGGGGAGAAGTGGGTCCGAGACTTCAATATCATATTGCCTTCTTGCTATATACTATAATCTGCAAATTCAACACCTGAGCCTATCGCTTTTCCATACTTTATGCCCTAAGCGTGCGTATCTCGTCTCAGCGAGAGGGTGGTATCTCGAAGGAAGCAAAAATAATAAAGCCAGTCTACTCCGTCAACGCCATCATAACAACTTCCATCACTTCGTCCAACCGTGTTGTCATCGTCCATTATCCCCACATTATTTTATAGCCCAAAATTTCCGTCCAGCCCACCCAGGCCTGTCGGTGTGCCCATGTCTGGAATCATGATGCCAGAATACAACCTATCACTTCCAGGCGTCGATCCGTAGTCGCAAGAATTGCTGAACTCCTCCCCACTTGTCAGACTCTCGTCGCTAAAACTCAAAACGCTCTGTGGTGGGGCTTGTTCACCGTGGCCACTCCAGTTCCAAGTATTAGGTGACCACGTCGCATTGCTGTCCACGCTTGCCGAAAGTGGTGTTATGTCCACAAGTGCGTCGGCTGTTGGTCCCCCATAGATAGTGTCATAAATATTCGTTTGCCCATTATCTAGAGAGGATAGAAGGCGTTCCCAATCGGAGCTCGACACCTCCGTCTTGATGCCCGCATTTACCGCTGAAGTATAACTAGCAATTGGATCGTTGACAAAAGAGAGATAGTCGAGATTTTGGTGCTGAGTAGGCAGCTGGCTAGGCCGGCGCTTTTCTGGCATGGAGAAGGAGGCTCGGTGTGAGAGTGGGCTAAAGGTCGGTTCGGAACGCGCGACGGGTGGCTCAGATCGGATCGACGATAAACTTGTCAACGATGAATTGGCATGCACGCCCATGTTGGGTGAAACAGTAGGAAGTGTGGCGCGACGAGGTTCTTGGCGAGTCTTCATAGCACCTGGTGAGAAGCGGGCTGCAATAGCTTTTAGGGTCTTCTGTGTAGCACGAATGGTATCGGTTGGCGCTCCCATGCTACCCTCGGCATTATGCCGCGATAAACTAGGTGCATGCATCTGTTCGACCCGAGGAATGGCTACAAGAGTACATCCAATCCGTCGGAAGTCAGTATACCCTGCAGCATTACCATACTCAAGCATGTCCATAACGGAGCAGAGGAAGCGATTGCAGTCTTTGATCAGTTTCCCATCGCGATCGAGGTTGAGAGTCTGGAAGAGGAGACCGAAGCCAGCCTGAACTAGGACTTCATTGCGGCTGAGACAGAAGGAGAAGCTAAGCTTGCGTTCATCAAGGAGCTGGACGATCTGGATGATGTGTTTGCAAGCATCGCCAACGGCTACGACGGCGGAAGAACCCTTGTCGCCAAGATTGGCAACAACGATAGGACGGTAGATGAGTGATCGGATGTGATGATATGCAAGTGACTAGTGCTTGTTAGCATTTTGTGCTAGTGATGCATGAAGGTAAGCATACTAAAACAGGAGCTCTGCTACTGGTGACATTAGTACTCGGCTTGTCTTGTGCGAATGTAAGCTTGAGGTGAGGAGCAAGGTTCCTTGACCAGTCCTCGAGTTCGTCGGCAAGGGATGCGACGGTGCGAAAGGAGATTTCATGGGAGACGGATGCTGGATATAGCTCGGTGAGGACCTTTGACAAGATGCGGGTCATGCGGAAGAGGGCCAGTGCGCTTGAGAGCTTGGTGAACTCTCCAGGGAGGGTGGGCAAGAACCCTTTCTCAGTGACGTATTCGTCATCAGCATCGACCGGGTACTCGCAGTGCACATCATCTTCCCGAACAAGCATGGAAAGGCCAAGATGGGCAGCAGAGAGACTGGTAAAAGTTTAGCAATGTGCTGAGAGCGCTGCAATGTGTATTGCTTACCAGTCAACAGTGTAGAGCGACCAGAAGACCTTCTTTCGTGTTTCGCTTGTCAGTGCATCCAGTGCGAAGCGCTTCTGGGACTGGTGCAAGCCAAGACGTTGCGACAAGCCAACAGCCAAGCCTTTGTACTTGAGCAGCCGGGAATAGTCAGCCCTAAGTAGGCAAAAGATCTGAGCAAGGACAAGACATTGCAGGGTGACGACGTCATTATCCATCAAGAAGCTCTCAATGGCACTCTGCCACTGCGCTTCGAAAGAGTCAACATCTTGACCATCACGAGGCTTTTCAAACGTCAGCAGGGTTACCTGGTGCGGGGTGGTTGGTGAGCACATACGTCGCTTGATAGGGCAGCGATGCCGAAGACAAGATTCAATTGGGCGATTGATTTTGTATCAACCATAGTTTCGGGACTAGTGACATAGTGTTCGTAGAGCGAAAGGAAAGTCGGGCGGTGGAGGATGGGAAATAATGGAGCCCACTCCTGGAAAAAAATGTTGACCATTTGGTCAGACACTAGGCGTGGAGGCGCCTTGAATGAGACGATGCGTTTTGAGCTGCTAGATTTTTTGCTGCCGCCTACTCCGAAGAAGGCATTTGAGTTGATGTTGGCAGACAGTCTGCCTGTCTCTTGCGCTTTCTGTTTGAACGCCTCTGGATGAAGTTAGAAAACTGGGGGGGGGGTTTGGTGGGAAAAGGTATCATACCAATGAGTGTTCGTCCGCTTGAACTGCCTATAAAATAAGAATCGTGGTTCGCATCGTCGAGCAATAGGGGCGATTGGTGCACTTTGAAGGTGTCGTCCTTCTCCAGCGAAGAATCTCGCGTGTCCAAAGATGCAGGCGACTGTACCGAGGGGCGGCTTACAGGCAGATGTACAGAGGGAGAGTGCGAGTGGATGCGAGAAAGCATGTCGATCTTCTCGTCCTTTTCGTCCAGCAGCTCTTTCAACTCGCGCACCTCAGCCTCGAGCGTTCGCACGCGCTCTTCCAGGGACTCTGTGTATCCTCTGGGAAACGCGCGACGGCTCAATTTGTCGCTAGTTTTGCACTCGAATCCGACATTTGTACACTGGGTGCAGCTTGGGCGAATGCCATCGCAGCGAATCTTCTTGGAACGGCAGCGGTCACATGCTTGGGCGATGCGGGCTTGGCAGCTCGACCCGACCTTGATCACTTTCATGGGTAGGATGCCAGGCATGTTGGCGGTGTGGGGGGTGTCTACGTTTTGGGCCCCGGAGGGACTGGTGATGTGTGTTTGGACTATCTCATCCGATCTCGGGCGAGGGTGAGTGAAGATGTGAGGATGCGAGGATGTGATGTGGTGAGGCGGGTGTGGGCAAGACGGCGATGGTGTGGTGATGGTGTGGTGCGGGTGGTTGTGGGAGTGAAAGGGCGTGCGGAAGAATGGGCGGGACGGCTAGGGAATAATAAGCTCGAGTGCAGCTCGCTGGCCTAGCAGCTAGTGGTTAGTGGCCTCCAGGGTCTCTGGCTGGGGGCGGCTGCGGGGTGCGCGCAGACAAGCACATCCCTGATGGGACAGAGGAACCACCAGCGCTTTCTCGCCGATGCTTTTTCGTCGGTCGCCTGCCACTAAGCTTACTGCGTAGTAGGACTCGGTAGCGATGCTATGCCGCGAATGCCCATCAGCAGTGGCACCATGTGGGGGACAACAACACCCCCAGCAGAAGCAGACACCGTCTGTGCACTCGTCCTCGCAAAGTCAGTCCCACCCCCAGGGCTGAAGTCCTCGTCTCAGCCCTTACCCACTTCCTCGCCAGCATGCTGGACATGGCCAATTACATGGGCATCAAATGCTGGCAACCCAGTTGCCGAGCGAGCGTTCCTTGCTGCTTGTTTGGTCGACAGCGTCGTCCATGCACTTTACGTGCCACACCACAATGATTACGTGCCCAAATCCTCCAAATGCCATTGCCACTAGGCCCAGAATGACATGGCGCTTGCCCGGCCCATCTTCCAGAAACTTGCTCCAGCGAATCGGCCTTTGGTGCGAGATCTCTTTTGTCGTAACCATCATTGCGAGCTGGAACGGAGCCTGGCCTTTGCCATCCTAGGGGTCGCTGAAGCTGGGCAACGCTTATTGAAGCCAAGTCGATAGAATCCACGGAGCAATTTTCCCATTATTAAAAAAAAAAGTACTTGCGTGTTCCTGACACAGTATCTCGACGACTATTCTTTCGCTGATTAGCGAGTGCGCGCGTAGTCTGAGTACAGGGCTAGGAAAACAGCAGTATGTATTTTCACTCTTCTTCCGGGAGCTCGGTCAACGCAGCCGTCCAACTACCGTGTCGTTGTGTGCACTATACTGTGCCATGCATTTGCAGCCCCGTTGCGCGCTCCGATTGTGCCGCATGCACTTACAGCTTGCGGCAAACCGGCCGGCAAAGATAAGAGCAGTCGGCCTGACAGGAAATGCACACCACAAATTATAGGACGGAGATATCACTGGCGGAGACTCGAATCTTTTATTGGTTTTCCGTGATAGGCGCGCTGTAGATCGACGGCCCGTCGTGACTCGTGCCTGTTCGCTTCTCCAGGGGTTACCAAAGCCCGTGGGGTAGCACAATATATTGGTTTACAGTGCCCTTCATATACACACGCGACCGCCACCCCCTACTTGCGAGACCGCTGATTTGTGTAACGTACAAGAATGCAGGGTTAAATGCAGGGCCTTTACCATCAGGTAAAATCCAGCTCTTCCTCGTCAGTTTCATCGCCTCCGTTCATACCAAGATACTGCAGTACGGCCTTGGATTTGAGAAGCTTCAATTTCTGCAGCGCAAGTCAGTAGGCACCCCAATTGCTCGTTGCACACCATTCGCGGCAACATCTGCCCAACAAATGAAGCATATATTGCAATGTAATTCGACAGCATCTAGTACAGTCGCGCTTGCAAAGTGGAAGGTGTAACGCGATCAAGAAGAACACTCTCACCTGCTCGTCCAACTCTAATGCAACCCGCTCTAGCATCTCGCGCTCTAGTTTTGATAATCGCTTCGAGACTTCCCAGGCCAGCTCATTATATGTTGCATCGGGCTCCTGGCTAAGGACCCGCCCACTATGGAGTGCCTCTATCTGTGCCTGAACACGATTTTGCAGGAGAACTGTGGCGCGTAGCTGGAAGACATCCCAGGCGGGATCCTCCATAAGGAGAGATCGTAGCGCAGAAGTGTCCACCAATTCGTGCTCTTTCCAAAAGCCTTGAAGTTCTCTCTCTCCATCGATGGTTTGCTTGACTTTGAATGCCAATCCGTCTTCTTCGTTGATCACCACAAGCCAGATGAAGTCACTCTCCCATTTGATCTCACCATTATTACCATCATCAAATATTCGAAAACCGGGCGCCGCAGTATTTACGAACAACTTTGCCGGTCTTAGTGGGTCGTCATCTGGTATGTCGATATCCACAAACATAACCTTGGCAGAGGTCATATTCTCGTCGAGAAACGCGTAGGAAAATATATATTCACACGCGCCCTTGTCGTCACCGTACCTTTACTCTTAAGCATATGTTCATGGACGTGATCGGTGTAGACGTACGTGATCGTAACCTCACCCCCTTGCGCAACAGTGCTTCCCTGCCGAAGTAGAAGAAGTCCATTGCCATCCTCATCAGTTTCATAGACTGCCTTTGTTGCATCTCCAGAAGCATGGTTTGCCATGTCAATGAGGGGCATCATACAATCGCCCACGCCCGGAAACTCTAGTGCCCGGGATCTGTACATGGCATCAACTCGTTTCCAGTCATCAAAAGTCAGGGCACCATCGCTCTCATCCCACCAGTATTGTGCACACCAGGGAATTGACTGGGTAGCAGTCCTGAGACTCTCAAATTCGCGTAAAAGGCTGCTCAATTTGGCGCGAACGGCAGGTACCAGCGTTGTTCCTCCAAAAAGGCCCATCTCATACTCATTCCAGAAAGTCGGCAGGGGTTCATCTGGCATGTATTTTATGTACTCTGCAACGTGGTTTTTTATTACACCCCCTGAACGCTCATTCTCGGGACAGTAGTTATACGCTTGTATCAAAAGAAAGGTCAGGATAGCACCCCTCGTTGTCTGCAAAACAGGTCAGTTGAATCGTGTACGGTGTCTTGGAAGGGCAGGCACACTCTTCCGAATTCTCCAATAGCGTCGAGGACTTCTCTCAGGGCGCGGTCCGATTTGGACCACAGCTCAATGTTGGTGCGCGATATGATTAGTTCTTTTGGCACGAATAATAGAGGCTCGGCATTGTCTCCATGCAATTCACGTGTTGCCATCACACCCGATCCTGCGTCACGGCGGGTAGGCGCAATCTTGACGCCATTAAACTTGACCCCATGGAAAGCAGACCATATAGGCAATACAGCGATATCTTCTGTGAGCCATCTTTCGGATCGTCCACGTGTGATCATTGTAATACAGGAAAATATTCGCGAACAAGGGAAGAGGTTCGGAAAATAACTGATGACGGGTGGGCTCTGCAGGTTCCCACGTGCGTCAGTTCCAGCAGCAGGAGCTTTTGGTTTGGGAGACTAGGCTGGACCCTGAGATATCATCTGTGCAGTAGTGCAACAATGCAAGCGGCTGTGGGACCTAGTCACTGACACAATGCCTGGTCTTGAGGCTGGAGGGAAATGGCCACAGCGTACTATGCAGAGCAGTAGGTCAATGGATGTAGACAAGGATAGCGACGAACATCAGAGACATAGATACTGAAGTGGTTGCTATGAAGAGCTTGGGCCAGGCACAGAGTCGCTGTCGGGGTGGGCATTTGTTGTTGCAGATGCGTGGCGTTGTTGTGCTCCGTCCGAAACCGGCCTAACCAAGCAGCGTTAGCGGCGTAGTGCACGGGGCTATCGTAAACATCAAAACATAGGACATTGGCGACTTGTATAGAAGCCTCTCTCTCATCCACCATCCGCCAGACTCTCATCTTTACTGTTATTCCTTACTCGGCCTGTTGCAGGAGAAGAGAAGCCGCATCCGGCACGCTCACATCAGCTCCATAACGCCAACAGTCTGCCCGCCACTCGCGCTGCCGTCCTTGAGCCAGACACCCGTCCCCCGTCATCGACAGCCATAGCTACAGCTACCAGCCGTCCTGCTACCAGCAAACAGGCCGCAAACAGCGCCGCAGCTTCCGCCTCATGTCTGCGCAACAGCGAGTAGCCAAGATGCCTCGCGCTAGCGCGACGAGCTACGGGCAGGTCATCGAGGTAAGCACAACAAGTCCGAAATAGTGCGCCAAAAACACAGCACACTTACACGAATGTGGTCCCAGTATATCCAGGACCGCCTCTATTTAGCTTCTTATACGCACGCGCCAGATGCAACAACGCCATTCCCCTACCCCAAGCAAAGCGCATCGCCTTCGAAGCGGTCGTCGCGGGCACCAGCTGGTCCCACGGCAACCGGCTCCAGGAGGCACCCTCCAGTCTACTTTAGCATCGACAAGACCCTCCTCTACAATGCCTTCCACGGTGACTTTGGCCCGCTCCACATTGGCCACCTCTACCGCTTCGCCGTGCAATTGCATGAGGTCCTTGGCGATCCCGCCAACGAGGACCGGGCCGTTGTCTTTTGGAGCGGTGCAGACTCACGGAGTAAGCGTCCTTTCACCGTCATTGTTGCGCATCGAACTAACAATCACAGGTCGCGCAAACGCTGCTTGTATTTTGGCATGCTACATGGTCCTTATTCAGTCGTGGCCGCCACATCTTGCTCTAGCTCCCATTGCGCAGATGGACCCGCCCTGCATGCCCTTCCGCGATGCAGGCTACAGCCAGGCCGATTACGTTCTCAATATTCAGGATGTCATCTACGGTGTGTGGAAAGCAAAGGAAGAGGGCCTTTGCGGACTCAAGGACTTCAGCCTGGAGGAGTGAGTGGCTCCCATGTCTCAAACAGCCACACCGCTAACATGCTCAGGTATGAGAAATTTGAACGCGTCGATATGGGCGACTTCAATTGGGTAACACCAAACTTCCTCGCTTTCGCCTCACCTCAACAAAAGCCGACCCAAGAAATACCTGTATCGTCTCAAATGTACGCGACACTCCCCTCCAACATCGCTGAAGTCCAACGATCAGCGCTTCCAGGGCCCTTCAAGAACGTCCTGTCACATTTCTGTGCACGGAACATTGGTCTTGTTGTGCGCTTGAATTCGGAGCTCTATTCGTCCTCCTACTTCACTAAACTAGGCATTCAACACCTGAACATGATTTTCGATGACGGAACCTGCCCTCCCTTGTCTCTGGTCCGCAAGTTTGTCAATTTGGCACACGAGATGATCACAGTCCACAAGAAGGGAATCGCTGTTCACTGCAAAGCTGGCCTCGGTCGAACAGGTTGCCTGATCGGAGCGTATTTGATCTACAAGCACGCCTTCACTGCTAACGAAATCATTGCATACATGCGCTTCATGCGTCCAGGCATGGTTGTTGGTCCTCAGCAACATTGGCTGCATCTCAATCAAGCTACTTTCCGCGAGTGGTGGCACGAGGATACCATGAAGGCCAAGTACGCAGAAATGATACCCTCAACACCTACCAAATCGCCACGTAAGCAGCGCCTCGCAAGTAATGGACAAACCTTCACCCCCCCGAACGGTTCACAAAAACGTGTTGCTCTAGGCGAGATTGAGTCTAACGAACGGGGGCATGCGTCACATTCGCACATTGGCGTACAGGAGGACAACCTCCCTGCGCCAACCCCAGGCCAACCGCGGAAGACGAGCAAGCTATACGGCAATGGTAGCACTCGGCAATCACAACGAATCGATGAGAACGAGCCATTCACAAGTACGACAACAGAAGTTATGGCAGAGATCAGCCGCTTCGACGGCGAGACGGACGAGGAATATCATCTTCGTCAAATTGCTCGGAGAACTACCTCTCGTTCCCCCGCCCGTTCTCCAACGGCTAAAGACAAGCAGCGTCGTGCCTTCAGCACAACCTCCGTCGTTCAAACATCAGTAACGCACACATCATTCGGTTTCGGCGATGAAAGTGATGCGGAGAACACTGCGCCCGCTATAGGGGGTCGACCTAAGACACCAAAAGAAAAAGGTGGCAATGGGAATGGCATCAGTATTAGCAAGGTCCGCTCAAGTCCTACACGACGAAGTGCCGAAGGCAAAACCGGTGTACGAAAAACAAGCGGTCGTGTAGGCAGTGTTGGAAGCTCTCTCATCCGCCCTAAATCATGATCGATATCTCTCGTCCCGAGTCCTTATCATCTGCATCGTCTGTGCATACACATGCGTGGCGCATTGGGAACGTCTCTTTAGCTATTTCGTCTGTTCTGATCTGTGGCCACCTCTCTTCTTTGTCAGTGCCTTTTGTCTCTTTACTACATATATCTGTCGTTGGTGGGACGGGCGTTTGGTTCACAAAGTGAATATGGGCCGGACATCTCCTGCTTCGGTATTACTGGTGGCGTATGGGTGCCAATGTCTTCACAATCCTTTTGGCCTCTATTTCAAATCACTGTTGTTTTTTTCACTTTCTGCATTGTCTCACTTGTGTTCTGCTGCCATCTACGTTTCTGCAGATGGTCACGACTTGCATGAGTTCATGAGAGCGCATAGTCTTATCTAAGTTATAAACAATCTTTTCAATTTTCTTAACCATATGAAATTTATCAGCAATGGCTCTTTCTACTTTCTCTCTCACATGTGAAACCGTATTGAAAAATCCACATTTGTGCTGTGGACCTGAATCAGAACTCGCATGATCGAGCAAGTAGGCTGGCCAATTTCTCCAATGCTTCTTGGTCTTCTAGCGTAAAGCCTTTCCATTCTGCGCAATCAATATCGATTATAGCCACAACCTGGTTGTTTGAATCAGCTTCGTACATGTCTGCGAAGTCGACAGAGTTGGCATACCTTTTCATCCTTCACAATCGGTACAACAATCTCACTCTTGCTCGCCCCATCACAAGCAATATGTCCTGGGAATGTATCCACATCTTCCACTAATTGTGTTTTCTGTGTTATAGCCGCAGCGCCACACACACCGCGACCAAACGCAATAGTTTGACACGCTACCTGCAAGTGACAAAAATTGTTAGCTGATGTTGACCCCCTGCATATGTCTTCTCCTGCTAATTCTGCGCCCTATTGAAATGTTTCTTCAATATGAAGGGAAGAACGTACTTGGCCTTGGAACGGGCCTAGAATGAGTTGTGTAGGGTTGGCTGGATCAGTAAAGTAGAACCCGGCCCAGTTTACCGATGAAGAAGGGGATGGGAGGGAGTGGTATGCGTGCCAGAGGAGAGAAGCAGTGTTTGAGAAGTTGCTATTTCGAAAAAAAAAAATCATGTTAGGAAAAAAAAGTATATGTCATGAAATGATTGCCCATAGGACACATCATTGCTCTCATTCTCACTTGGAAGGGAACGTACCAGACCTATACTATCAATTAGCTAAGGCCGTTGAATGATGCCCACATATGATCAAACAGGGTCTATATAGATTAGTGAGGCATATTGAAATCAACATACCCAATTCTGTTGCCCGTGGAACAAAAGCTCTGCTTGTTCCAAAACATGAGCGAAGACATCTTTCTTGCTCAGACCTGCTTTGAATGACGATGCATCTGCATGAACCTATCACCAATGTATAGTTAGCTCCATTTCTAAACTGCCATTCGATAATGCACTTGGACAGACAGAAAATTTACGACTAATAAGTAGTGAGCGTAATTTGCATACCATTTTCGGCCAATTGTGTTAGTGATTGGCTCAACCAGTCCCTTCTGGGCCTTTCTCAAATCCCAGATGCTAAAACGTGGTGGCTATGATGATTCCCCGTTGCTAATGCTACACAGCACCCAGTGAAAAACAAAGTGAGCAAAGGGCGTTGTAGTGCGTGGTTTATTTTGTCATCCAGTGGCCTTTTTACTTTTTTTTTTTTTTTTTTTTTTTTTTTTTCTCTGGGGTGTGTAATCGACATCGATGGCGCCATCGCTTTCTAGCTAAAAACGGGAATACCCATACAATGAGAGCAAAGGTCTTTGCGACGAACTACATTACTCTTGGACGATAGGAAGAAATATCGAAATTGTTCGGTTTTCCTCCGTCTTGTTGTGCCGTTTAAAAGTTGTTTGTAATAGCTCTAGTTTATTGGCTAGGGTAACTTTTGTTGCCGACGAAGTGGCCTCGCACACGGGCACGCACCGTTGTACGAAAAGCAAGCAGCCTAGGCCCCCCAGTTTATAGTAATCAATCTTGCTGAAGGACATTGGGATTTTGATTTGTTTCTATACATGGGCACATGGTACCATTTGATGCACAACACATGCCGCTAACAGCAATGGTACCACCGAAGCCCATCCGTCAGCCTACATGGCGTGGTGGCGCGTGATTTCCCCACTTTCTTTGATTCTTTTTCTGACTTGCTCCAAACTTTGCCTTATTTGATCTTAATGCAAGGATTGCTGATGTGAGATATCACGTCGGAATGCTGTGGAATGGTGATGATGAATGTGGTAGGATATTGAACGATAAGCATCGTTTGTTGAAAACGAGAAGTTTCTTTTTCCGGCACATATGTGAAAAGAAGAGTACAACTTCCCTCCTCTCAAGTTGGTTTCTAGGATGGCATGGTGCGCAGGGGAAAATATTGCAATAGTTACACACATTCATTGTCAAGGTATTTACAATATGCAGTCGGGTCCCTCTCAATCGCCTGGAGAAGGCACGTGTACGGCAACCAACCCTCATATCATTGCTAAGCCTATCTCAATAATTTTGATCCCCATGCAACACAGCCTACAGAGAACGCTAATTTCGTGCGGGGCGCACCGGTCAGCTTGTGTTGCATCACGCAGGGCCAGCGCATATTCAGCCTTGCAGCAAGGCAAACGGTGGGCGTGATATAATAGCCTTATATGAGGCTCTTGTTCCTCATTCCGAGTCTAATCATCAATATACCTAACTATGTGTCATATTCATCGGCATGTGCCACTTTTACAAAGCCGATTTTGCCCTACAGTCCACTGCCAGCACAATTTATTGAAGCCGTCTGTTATGGTTTTGCCAGAATCCATCTTGTGATACAGGGGCGTTGGTGTGTTGTCCACTTCTTTCCATGGTCGAGTAAAATCTACTACGACAAGAGTCCCTAGCGTGCGATCATTGCTGGCGCCATATAGCCGCCCGGGTTTGACCATATAAACTAAAGTACGTTCATCTAATATACCAGTTACAGTCCTGGTGTGACTTGGCCCCGAAGCCAGCGGTGGATTGAGTATGTTGTGCAAGCGTTTTGAGCACGGGCAGTGTGATGCTGGCGGAGGCCACATCCGGATTGGTGAATTCCGGTACTGAATATGATCGTCGAATTCGGGTTCTGTTTCGTCCGCACGCCTCTTGTCCTTTGAACTTAGAGGTGGTATATTGAGGGATTTTTCTCGACGCGATCCGACTCTTATCCGTAGACAAGATGGTCTCGATGGGTCGTTACAACATCGATCATCCTCGACAAGATCGAGGAATGATGTGCAAGAATAGTTGTAAGCACGAAATTTTGTTCTCGCTAGTATAAATGACCGAGGCGATACAGTGTCTTTGGAAAATTCAGGATGGCGGCTCCAACCATGTTGTCGTGGGGTAGGCATCCAGTTTGGTTTATTTGTAGAATCAATGAGATCAGTAAAAAGGTCATTTTCAGGAAGCACAATCGCCTCTGGAGTGTCATTAAATGGTGATGACGCTCTAGACGATTGCTTAGAGTTGACTTTGAACCTTGACGTGTAAAAGGTACGTGATTGACGAGATGATGCTTGGGCCCATTCACGTCGTGACTCAACGATCATCACCTCATTTGTGTGCTCACTAAGTTGAAGGGAAAGATCAGTCCATGAATCATGGATAGGTCCTTGTTTGTGCTGGCGACGGTAGACACGCCTGTCCCACCTCAATTCCTTGCGTACGGGATTATTTAGAGGGAATCTGATGCAGTGATAGAATGATGTCCAATCAACCTCTTCAACTTGAAAAGTTCCCTGATTTGAGACTGCATAGAAGTGATCATTGTGTATATCGAATGCCACAGTAGATCCAATGTCGGTACCATGGAAGCCTTCGAAAAGTAGTGGTTCTTCCGACCTAGTCAAGGGAAATTGTTCGTCGAGTGATACACCAGAAATTTCCCATTTGTGATGACCGTCGTCACCTATACCTGTATGGGTACCGTAGTAAAGATATTGGGAATTGTGTCGTACGAATAATTTCGAGCTAGCCGCGATATATAACGCACTGACCACTCTGTTGTGGCGTCCTAGGTCCTTTGTCGTGGAGACAGCGAAGAGGTGTCCGGAGCTTGTATGACCATCCGTCTCAGCATAAACCGCAAGGACACCGTCGCTATAGTACATCAAAGAAAGTTTAAAACAACCAAACTCAGCAAATGTTGACTCTAGAACCGGCCGAATAATGGCGGTGAGATTAAGTTGTATCGATTCGGAAGAATGGACATCCGAAATACGAACGACATCATTTGTCAGTGTGCATACAACGCCTTGGCGATAGAGAAAAGTGTGACCCTGTCCTAAGACACGGGCTGAAAAAGGATATGCATTGGAAAGAGCATTTCTGCGATCGTAAATCGCTTGGTGTGTTTGCTTATAGGTAACTTGTCCAGTTCGTGCAAGGTGAGCTTCCTCAGTATGCCGGAAAGTCTAAAGTTGTATTAGCCAAGGCTGATAGAAGTTTAAATATCAATGATTTGTACCTCAACAATACATCGATAGAGTGTCTTTTCGTCTAACAAGGCTTTTAGTTGGTGGCATGTTTGACTAAGGTGAACCACGTCATCGAGGTGGAGGCTCGAGGCGATGTAAAACAAAATGTCGAACGGTAGCCGATCGAGAGATAGCGTCATGAATCAACAATAGTCTCCAAGTGGCTGCAAATGAGAGTGAGAGATCAAATGGAGAGTATAAGGCACGTGGGGTAATCTTCATGCGAGTGATAGCTGTTAAGGTTACGAAAAAGGGAGCTGAAAAGTTCTGCATACAGAAAATGCATGGGGTTGTATAGCTACACGCGAGGTCTTGGTATGGATGATTGTGGTGTCGAATGAAGTGTACAGAAGGCTACGACTCATAAACTGTTCTAACTGTGCGGCTCTGCGATGCACGAACTGGTTGCCACTCGGGCTGTGTGATGCGGTTTCGCTTACTGCAAGGTTGTACCAGGAACGGTGAAGGGGGCACATGTATCCCCGAGGGAAGTGCGGCACTAAATTTACTGCGGGGTTTTGAGGCTCTGCAAGATGACGATCCAATAAAATTGTTGGCGTTGGGCTGTTGAGCAATGTTGAAGCTCGCAGGTGATGTGTTTAGTCAAATGAGGCTCTGCTGCAGAGCCCGTGTCCAATCATAATCTCTTAAACCTTCCCACCAAACCTTATGCAGCGTCGTGTCTAGCCGGAATGCGCCGACCCAGTTCGTATGTAGCTAGAAACAGGATATTCGTACCCCCCAGCCGAAGTTCGTCTACCCTAGTACAATCTATAGTGTGCATGCAGTGAAAAGCCAGCCTTGCATCACAGGAACTTAGCGTTTAGGATTCTTAGATATGTGCAGCCTGATTCGTAATGCGGCACGGTGCAAATACTGGGTGCAGGCTTGGAGAGACTGAGGGCACCTGGCCCCAGCCCGCCCTTTGCCCTGGTTTCCAATTTATCCAGAGCAGTAGTCGATCGTGTTAAAAAGGCCTTGAGTTGACCAATGGCAGGCGATGGGGCATCGCGTAACTCGCCGCGGCGTCAGTGCCGAATATTGAAAACATTGAGACGAAGTATGTAGGCACGCCGTGGCAGCTAGCGATGCCAGAGGTCCTCCGGATATGTGATAGTCGCCGAACTCAGCACACTGCAACGCATTGGTGACGTGTGACGCGAGCAGCGTGCCGTAAGACCAAGGGCACATGATGAAGTCCGAGTAGCACAGCATGACACGTAGTTGTGGCCATCACTCCTCAACCGTGATCCGTTGTCGTTGTTCGCCGTGCCAGCCAACGGATGGCCAGCCTACAGGCAGACTCGAGAAGGGAGGGAGAGTGTATCGGCCTTCACAGCTACCTTGGTCGTTGCAGGTGAGATTGCAGAGACCGAAGACTTTACAGTAGCAGTCCTGGGCGGAGGGGCAATGCACAGCAGGCTTCCCAAAAATGACTAAAAGAAATTAGTAAATAGGTTGAAGAGACGCAAAGAATGCAACGCACTATGCCAAGAATACTCGAGGATTCGTCCACTAATGCTATCACTCAGGCTGGTGTCCATGATCCAATTCCTATAGCGGATGTATTCGCTTCTAGGCCTTTGTCGGATCGTCTCTCGTGTGGCGGCAAACTGGGCGCAACAGCTCACGCCCACGGCGCGCGGAACAGCTTGGCCAGGGAACAGGTGCTGGAAAGCTTGCTTGTAGTCTCCGCCAGCATGCACTGCTGCCCGGTGCTCACCCTCCTCATCCAACGGCTTGATCTCAGCAGGGCACCCGAGCGACCAAGCACAACGGATGTTGACGTAGCCAGCCGTCTCGAGATAGGGGATCTGGAAGCGGCGGAGCATGGGGAGGCCGTCGTAGTCAGGGTCGTCGTTGTGCCATTGGTAGCGGTTTGGATGGATGAAGAGCAGATTGTGGGGGAGCCGGTCGTAGTGGTCGATGATGTAGCTCAGATACACCATGCTCTCCCTGCCTTTGTTCTTGGGCACTTTGAGACGCGCATCGGGGTCATCCACGCGGTAGATGTTGGTCTCCCACTTAGGGAAGTACTGTTGGAGCCACGTCGTATTGTCCGACGCCTGGCTTGCGATGACCACTGCCGTTCGTCGGCTGCGGTTGTGCGACGGACCGGGCGAGGGCGCTGGTGCTGCGTCGTGGTCGTGGCTGTTGTCGAAGAGCTCGTCAGGGAGATGCGAAAGGCCGTCCAGGTCAGCTGCCGGGTCGTGCTTATCCCACAACACATGCTTGAGGTGCACCACGAGCGCCGTGAGCAGCAGCACGTTGAGCGCAACTACGGCATTGCGCGCAGTAAACCGAGGCATGGCCACTCAATGTGTGCGTTTTGCGCCGTCTCTGGCTCTCTTCAGGACACTTCATCCAACCTGGAATGCATGCGGCGTAAGAAGGCCAGGTTCGCACTAGTGCCCCTATCACAACCAGTACCAGGATACACAACCGGCCCCACAAAGTAATTACATTTGCGCTACCATCATCAAGTGTACAGCTCCTCAGTCAGAGCATTCAGTCCAACCCCTTCCTTGGCAATGTCCTCCTCCTTCAAGAAGAGGAGGGGCATCTCTACAAGCGTGCCCTTGATGCTGCTC
This sequence comes from Ophiosphaerella narmari, assembly GCA_028456235.1. Taxonomy (NCBI): domain Eukaryota; kingdom Fungi; phylum Ascomycota; class Dothideomycetes; order Pleosporales; family Phaeosphaeriaceae; genus Ophiosphaerella; species Ophiosphaerella narmari. The sequence goes on along the minus strand of JALNQA010000001.1, from coordinate 572,761 downwards.
AGCACCTCCTTCACCTCCTGAACACCCTGTTCGCCCTGACTGAAATTCTCCGCCACCACATGGCCCCATTTGTACAAGCTAGGCTTCACGTCCTTCTTGTCCTTAGTATCTTGACCGAAGAAGCGTGAATAGTACTCGTCGTATTCTCTCCAATTCTTGACCCTGTCATCCGGCACCGGATGGAACACCTTTGCAAAAGCCTCAGTATTGCTTCGTGCTCGTGAGTTCCACAAGTTCTGAAAGTCGTTCGAGAGCGGGTCCGCCACTTCTCTGTCCTCCTCAGACCCCCAGTCATACACATTTGCTACGCCTACGGGCTGGTAGTTGTCATCTGGACGCTCTGGGTCTTGGGGCTTGACTAGCCCTAGATGCTTTCTGAATATCTCCCTTCGCAAGGATGCTGCAAACTTAGACGCGCGCCATGGGCGGCCATCCATGTACGAATCGATTGTGTTCGGGTCCTGTATGATGATAGCGATTTCTGAGTCGTGATCACCGAGCTGAGAACGATCGTTGAGGTTAGCGGAACCGCACACCACAATTTGGTCGTCTGCAATCAAGAGCTTGCTGTGAATGTACAGCTCCTCCGATACAAACGCGTCCATTTCGCTCATGTTACCACCTTCCCAAGGCACATTGCGAATGTCCTCCCCGTTCAGCATGTAACATTCACTAACAGAGTCCCATCGACCACTTCCTAAGCCCTGTCGATTACCAATCTTGGATGCTTCTTGCTGATACCGTTCGTAATCGCTTGGTCGACCTTGATTTTGAGGAGGGCGCCCGGAGCCATCCATCTCATAAACACCGTATTCAGCGGTTGGGGGCGGGTGGTACGCTTGATAGCCTCGAGAGCCATCATGCGCAGCATCAAAACCCTCGCTCGCCTTCTGGTAATCCACCCCGCTTCCTTGCTCCGCTTCACGCATGACATTGCTAGCATTGATACGGTCGTAGCTGCGCAAGTTATAGAATCGGATGTAGTCCATCGGGTTGAATCCAGCTTTAGCAATTTCTTCGTAAATGGAGTGACCACCACGATTAATCGAGTCGTACTGAAATTCCATAATTGCTCGTGTGCCTAGTGCATCGTCACTCTTCAGATCACCTGCGAAGGCTGGTACAGACGGTATCATGATAATCATCTTATATTTTTCACCGTTACGCGCAGCCCGGACAATACGCTCAACTATAGCAGCCCCAATTTGATTCTTGATTGGCTTCTGCTCGGTTCCGGTGGCGGTGATGAAAAACTGGTTTTCGATATAAATGAAGTGCTGGCTGTTCTTGATGATCTCGCAGTATGCATTTTGAATAGAGTGCTAGAAAAGGTTAGCGGTCGGAAGCCAATTGAAAAATAACTGGGTAACTTTGAGTTACATCCTGCTCCATGCTACTTACCTCGGTGTTGATGTTGTGGCTCCATTTTGCTGAGCTGCGAGTGATCTGACAGTCGGCACCAGCTCTTTGCGCACCATGCTCAGCGTGCGATTGATGAGATCCATCGTTTTGCCCATGCCCATACTGCTGCTCCATATGATGGTAGCCTTCGTTGACACGATTGAATAACTGCTTTCGGAAGCCGCCACCCTGCCCAAAGATACCTCGCTCGCCACCTTCATTGTCGTTACCAAATCCGCGTTGACCATCTTCATTTTCATTGACACCTCGCTGTCCAGGCGTCTTCTGAGCGCCGCTGTTCGTATCAGGCAGCCTTGCATATCGGGTTGCTTTTTTACTGTACTTCTCATCGTAGATAAAATTCCATCTCTGGGTGAAATGGGTGCGTAGGTCTTGCACAACTGGGCCGGAAAGGCATAGGGCCACATCCGTCCATCCCATACGCGAACTTTGTGTCCTGTCCAATGCATTCTCCTCCCATTTGTCGACATGAGCAAAGTCTGTAATTGCGTCAGTATTACTGGTTCATGTTCGATATCTCAATATTTTTGTCGAATATGGCAGGATAGGTTCTTACCTAGCATACGGGCGTTGTTGTAATCTTGGCCTGGGAATACAATACGATCCATGTCTCCTGGATGTGCATCTGCTATCGAATGCTGGTTTGTGTCCCAACGACCATAGCAGAGATCCAACCCACCCATAAAGGCTATCTGGCCGTCTATGAGGCAGAGCTTTTCGTGATGGGCCCAATATAGAACAGTACCATCGTGGGCGCCATATATTGCTTTTAATCCATCACCGGGAAGTTGGACTAGATTTGCTGGACTCAAAGACATGTTTTTGATTGAGTTGAAGAAAGAGGATTGCAGGACGGCGGCATCTGGCAAATGATCGGGGTGGCGAAAAACACCAATGTTGGGATGCATGTCCTCTAGGGCGTGCTTTGTATGGGACGAGGATACTGATAGAGGCGGTGCAATTAGCGGATCTGTCTTTTCCCACTCTTCAAGCGACTTGAAAATGACATTTAGCCCCACTCGCGTGATGGCTTTTGTTACGTTGTCCGTAGTGTGAGGTAGGAGGGAGTGGAGATAGTCGGGTAAAGTTGGATTTAGCAACTTACGAGTCAAAGCTTGAGTAACTTCCTTGTACACGATGATGTTGACCTTGACTCCGCGCTCTGCCGCTGCGTGAAGCATTCGATCGAGGCGGTATTGCTGATTCTTCGCTGGCGGGCGGCGCAGGTACAGCTCGGGGGACAGCCACCAGTCTAAAATCCAGACGGATTCACGGGCACGCTCCAATGCAATGGAGACGGCATACATGTAGGAACAGCCTAGGATGCGGACTCCGAGTCAGTGTTTGCTTCAAAAACAGTTAGGACGTGAGGGTTTACTGACCATCGACGTACCACTTGGTTTCATTACCATGTCGCTCTGGAGCGAAGCTCATGAAACGATGGCTAGTATGGTATTCTTGTGCTGACTGTCCCGGCTGCGCTCCCTGCTGTGATGCTTGGCCCTGTGGCGGGTTGTTTTGGTGATCATCCTTACCCGAGAGAGTCTCTTTCAAGTCGGAGACGAAGCCATGAAAGGGCTCGTGGAGCTTGTTGAAGAAGGACATGCTGCCACCTTGGGATGACGAGGCCTGCTGTTGCTGAGAGTTCTGCGGGAAGATAAGTCAGAATTGTGCGACGAGCGGTTGAGAAGGGGGAAGAAGAGAAGGAGGGCAGTCTAGGGCACGATAACAGGCGGACAAGACGCATTACGCTAGAGCTGCTTCAAGCTGGATCTACATAGTGGCCATGCTGAATACATGCCTTGTGCGCAATGTTTTCCATGACTAAATGGCGTTTCATAGAGTAGAGAACGCACCTCTTTCTTGCCGCCAAACAGGCGTCTACCCATGTCACCAATGAGTCCTCGATCTCCTTCGGCTCCACTACCTTGGTCGTAATAGTCTCCATACGCCAGGTCGTCATCGCGGCGATTGTGCGCCATTGCAATGAGCTTGCGGCTCCGAGCAATGTTCTGAGGCAAGATATATAGTTAGTACTGTGTTTGTAGATGTGAAGCGGTTGGGCGCTGCACGCATCATCACGTGAAGAAGGATGGACCCCGCACGTCATGGCCGGTCCCAGCACGCGGGCGAATAGCCGCATTGAGCATTGAGCCAACAGGGTATCTTCCAAGGCTTCACCAATGTCAGCCATGGGCGTGCAGAGCTTCGTCTCATGCATGCCCGATTCTACCGTAATCTATCCATCTGCAGTGGGCAGTCGATCAAATTTTGGAGAGTTGGGGGCAACGCCGGGATGGATGACCTCACCTGCGAAAGCTGCCCCGCACTACCCCACCTTCCGCATGTGATGGACTTGCACCACCGCACTGGAAGACAATATCTGAATCCACCATCCAGGAAGCTATCTAGTCAGGGTGGTGACGTGTAATTAGCTGGAGCGTTGTCGGTACTGCATTGGTAGTAGATATTGTCTGCCCCCCCTTGTCTTGCCGCAACGCACCTCTGTTCTTAGCTGCTCGAGGCGTCATATAATCACATATATTTCCATGAAATCATGGCTTTCTATCCCCGCATCTCTCCCTCTACTCACATAGCCTCTCGTGTCATTGTACCTGCTACTACTCGTTCAAGACAAGCTTTGGTGGTGCCGATTGCTTCCCGTAGCTTCCATTGGTGCTCACCCAACATGGCCCGGCATCCCATCGCCACTCTTCAAGTATTGCACCTTTAAAATTCACAGGGCCAATTAGGCTGACCAGGATCCAGGAGGACCTTATCCCCCGCCTTCCGCCTTCCTCGCCAACTTTGTTTGAGGCCAAGAAGAAGAAGAACCTCAGCTTTGAGGCCATTGCAAAACAAGTCGGGCGCGATGAGGTAGCAATTGCGGCCCTCTTCTACGGCCAGGCAATGGCATCGCCAGAGGATATCCAGAACTTGTCCAAACTTCTAGAAATCCCAGTTGAGACATTGGAGTCGCAGCTCTCGGGCTTTCCCGATCGAGGCAGGTCGCTAGAGATGCCGCCAAAAGACCCGCTTGTCTACCGTCTCTATGAGATTGTGCAGAACTACGGGTATGCGTACAAGGCTGTGCTGAACGAGAAATTCGGCGATGGTATCATGAGTGCCATCAGTTTTAGTACCAAGGTCGAGAAAGAAACGGATGAGAAAGGCGACTGGGCAAAGATTACTCTGAGAGGAAAATGGTAGGTGTAATTGAGTGTTTGTGAGACGCGTGCGATATGCTGACGATCTTTTTTAGGTTACCATATTCAAGATTTTAGACGAGCAACGATTGTTTTTTGCTTGACCATCTCCTACCACCTACTTGTGATTATTATGTAAGGTCTCTTTTCTCTGTGAAGGCCCTAAGAAAAACTTTTTTTTTGAAGTCGCATCGTGGCCGAGGAGTGGGGCGAACCTGACTACCTTCACCTTACCTTCCCTCGTTCTGTTTGTACTTCGCTCTTGCCCGCCCTCGCCTGACTTCCACTTTCACTTAGCGCAAACAGTGGGCCGCTCAACCCACCACCCACCCATAGATAAAGAGGCTCACCCTAATCCGCTTATGCCTGCCTTGAGACCTTCTCCATACCACCGTATCACCCCACTTGCACCAACTACAGTTCAGCATGCCAGTGCCTCCCAAGCCACTTCAGCGTGTCAAGTGCACGTACGATACCTGTTTCGACTCGTTCGACACGGTGTCAAGGATGAAATCTCACAAAGAGGATGAGCACGACTACTGCGACAAATGCGATCAAGATTTTGCGGATTTTGCCGCCTATGCATTCCACAAAATCACTCGACCCGACAAACACAACAACGCCTGTCGTATTTGTGGAGACGAGAAGAAGTCACTGCCCGGTCTGTATGATCACATTGCAGAGGTACCTCAATCTACCCTACTTCATTGCGCTGCTACTGAAGATAGACAGAATCACCAGATTGATCAGAAAGTCACCTGTATTGGCTGCCAGAGGTCATTCGCCCGTGCTTGGCTCTACATCAATCACTTGGAGCTCGGGAACTGTCCAGTCGTTTCCGCTTCTCAATTTCATGCACACCTTGTCCACAAGAAGCTTATTGAAGAGCTTCACCATATTGACATAGCACTTGCCCGTTTTGAACAGAAGCAGTCAAGATACGAAGCGGCCGTTGACTGTGACGAATATGGTGGCATTAAGCTCGAGGACGCTATATTTGAAGATGAGGAGGTTGGCAGTGTTCATTTCAAAGCCATCAGACCTGACACGCCTCCTAATCCGCCACTCGCCCCAGCAGCTGCAATACCATATCCGCCCTTGCCATCCCAGATGGAGCTTCGCCTTGATGCAAAGCTCAACCATATGTCTCTAAACGGGAAGGAGATGGTTTCTACTGTTACAGGTTCTACTGTCGCCTCCTCTACCTTTCCCTCTGCATCTCATTACGGAGACTCCACTTGCCGGATGGCCACGGCTCACGAATCGACCTCTCAGCTCAAGGTCTGGGGAAGCCGAGATGATAGATCAGCCAGTAGCGTTCTATTCCCTGGTGCCAAACCAACTCCCGTACCTAGCGAATTTTCAATTGCAATCCATGACAGTAGAATGGAGCAAGAAGACCGTCTCAATATCAAAAATACCCACTTCTGGGATCCTGATAGCCGCGACTTCAACTTGGAGTCCTTCTTTGATGCAGTAACGAGCCGATACTCTTGTCCTTTTACATGCGAGTAGGCTTTACCTTCTAATAATCTTAGTCCGTCATACTAACTATACCTTAGACAAACCTTTCCTATCCTTGCTGACTTAAAGATTCATATCAAAGAGGATCATCGCATCACACGCCCAAAGTGCCCAAAGTGCATCCGCCCCTTCAATACCGTCGCAGATCTGATCAACCACTGCGAAACTCCTAGATCCGCGTGCCAAATCAAGAAAGCTAATGACTTTGGTGAATTTCTGGATCGCATGTCGGGCGGTTTCTTGGGTGTCAAGGAGTTGGTTCGACCTGACCATCGCGAAAATCCTACTGTGGTGATAAAGAATAAGAATACTAACTATGAGGAGGTTTACAACCCTCCCATTGTGAACTATCTCCAGTATGAGGCTACAAAGCCGTTGGTATGGAAGGACTCGAGTGCGATGTAAATGTTGTCGGAGGGGCTCTTTCAACGGAGGGAGCGTTGTCCACTCAGCATGATCGGCTCATGAGGGTCATTGAAATCAAATAAGGCCTATGATTTGCGCCATTAGAGAGGCTAGAGCTAAGTAATGGCCATTGCATCCACTATATAGGCCTAACTGGAAAATCTACTCGGGTTAGTTTTGCTTTCGCCACCTGATGTGAGATGCTCCTTATGTATAAGTTTTAGTGAGGTTTTCTCTCCTGAAGCATTTGCAAGTGATCATAAAATGAAGTGCGCGGCAATATTGAAATACTATAGAAACTCACAAGCACCAATTAACGACTGCCATGTGACTTGCACACAAAGTTGGCACTTGGATTCTGGACCTGTGAGGATTCAATATGCTGTTTTCTATCCACAGTAACATGGTTTATCTTTCAGACAAAAATGGTTGCCGGTACTATGAACGCCTCCAGACTGAGCTAGTTGAAGGTCCGTTTTTTTCTAGAGTGGATTCCCAAAATCATATTCCTTCGACCCTTCGACCCTTCGACCCTTCGCACCGCAACTACGATACGGCCGATCCCTCCGCAGCCTCAACAAGCGCATCAAACAGCCTGGCCAGATACTTCTCTTCACTCAAGGTCGTCGCACTAACAACCCGAATGACATAAGCCCCACAAACCATAGTGCTTGTCAAGAAAAACTCTCCCTTGGAATTAATCTTTTTGTATACGTCCTCAGTCCTTTGATTCACACGAGATCCTTCTGCAGTGGTTGGTACAACGCCACCGGGATGCATTGGAGCCGACTCGACCTTTGGCCAAGCCGTTTTGATCTGGAAAGTGACAAGTCCAAAAGCGGGCTCAGTGAAAACACTGAAGAGATCCGGTCTCGTTTTTAATAGGTCGTGGAAAAACTCGCCAAGTTTAATGTGTTTTCGGATAAAAGAACGCAGACCGTGTACTCCATAGGTTCTCAATACAAACCATACCTTCAAGCTGCGGAACCGTCGTCCAAGAGGGATCTGCCAATCACGGTAGTCAGTCACTAGGCCCGAGGAGGAGTAATCGTTGCGGAGATAGCTCGGTGTGATGCTAAACGTTTCGATGAGAGTTGCTCGGTTCTTGACGAAGAAGGCTGAGCAATCAAAGTTGACGAGTAGCCATTTGTGCAAGTTGACGTTGAAGCTGTCGAAGGCTAGGGTGGATGGACAAAGGTGCTGGTATTCGGGACAGACTAGGGCTGAGCCGGCATATGCGGCGTCGACATGGATCCATAGTTCTGGGTAGTCAGAAGTGAGTTTGAAGATGCCATCAAAATCATCCACGGCACATGTAGCTGTGCTCCCTAGTGTGGCGGTGAAGTAGAACGGTATAAGTCCTTTTGCTTCACAATCCTTGATGACTTTTCTAAGTGCATCGGTAGTGACACTATAATTGGTTTCCTTTGGCGCTGGGACAGTCCGGAATCTTGTGCCAGCAATGATCGCGGCTTTCTGTGTGCTTGAATGTGCGTGTTCAGACCCAAGGGCTACCATTTTCCCCCTCATTTCTGCTGCTTTGTCTATTTTCTCCTCACCTTCAGGCATATGCAAGAGCGCATGCCTGATACATCGTTCTCGTGCTGCAATAACAGCGGTAAGAACAACTTCGCTCGCTGTGCCCTGAATGAGCCCCCCTCCAAGCATGCTTGTACTCAGATAGCAACCTGGAAGGCCGAGCAGTTTGGCGAGCCAGTCCATCATGATGGTTTCTAGTTCGGTAACTGCGGGCGAACATATCCAGTTGAAAGCTGCAGCGTTGAAAGCGCCGCTGTACATGTCGCCTATCATGGCGGGGAAAGACGAGTTACAAGGAAAGAAGGCCATGAACTTGGGTGATTGCCAGTGTGTAAGCCCGGGCATGATTACGCGGTCGATATCGGCTTGAATCTTGTCCCATGATTCGCCTTCCTCGGGGGCACTGCTGGGAAGCAATGGACGCAAGTAACCCGGCTCTACTGAGTGAAGTACAGGTCTCTCCTCCAATGTGTCATAATACTTGGCAACTTCAATTGGGTTAATGAATGCCCGATCCAAACTTTGGGAGCGAATAGAATGCCATACTTTCGTCAATGGCACCTTTTGCCGCTTCACGGAATTGTGAAGAATCCATGACTGGTAGAGTAAGAAGTTGAGAGGAGAGAGGCGACTTCAGGGAAGGAGCAAGGCCGCTGGAGACTTGTAGCTGAAAGTAGTATGAAGAGTGTGTAGATCAATTGAGAAAAGCTTACATGGGCATGTACTTTTGTATTCGGAATTTCCTAAATTTTGATTCCGCGTCATCGCTCTTTTGGATCTAGCGTGGGAAGCAAAAATGATATGCTGCTTGCTGCTGGGTGGATGTTGCAGGCAGACACGCCCTATGCACTTTGAGCCCCACCACACTGGGATCTTGTGACTGGGGTCGGCAGCAAAGGAAGAGGAACAAATATTAGAAGATAATAATTGATGGAATATTGGGAATCATCAAACCTCAGTACCTTCTGCCTACTTCTACTCCCAAATTTTCGTCAGGGTTGACAAAGCCCCTGGCTTTAGGGGTCGATTTGCCAGCGACGTCCTGAGGGGCTTCGCCCTTATACTCCCAGCCTCCATCTTGAGTGAAGAAATCAACTTCATCAATGATGTCCCACACAATATCCTCGGCAATTTGTTCTTTGAATCGGTCACCTATCGGCCGCAACTTGCGGCCCTCAGGAACCTGTTTTTCGACATTGTCGCCGCCAGTCATTTGTGTGTCATTCTCGCGGCATTTGACAATCGCCTCTGGCGGAAACCAGAAATCAGGGCCAAAATTGACTTGAGCAACGCCGCCGTTGAAGAGGGAGATGGCAGGAATGTAGCCCACCATTCCATCATCGAAGCCAGTTCTTGCGCCAGCTTTGACTGCTTCGGTCGAAGGTACGCTTGCCGGGGGCAGGAAGGCTAAAAGATTTTCAAAAGCAATGCCAATTTCGACCCCGTTCTTGTAGACTTTGATGTGCGAGTGCGGTAACGACCTGAGGCTTACATCCTCGTGATTTGGCGAAGGGTAAATCTTGGGGACAGGGCCTCGGTCGTGATAAGCCTCGACTATCTTGGTAGCCTGATAGTCCAGTTGCTCGAAGTAGAAATTGCCCTTGTAAGGAACAGGAATGCGGTCACGAATGATGTCCACTGGCTTGTCGAGAGGATCTTGTGGGCTGAGGGCATCAAAGCCATCCCCTAGATCGACTGCCGGGTTGTAGATGCCCTCGATGACCTTGCGATGCAGAGACAGCGCCGGCAGCTGAATCTCCAGACCAATGACATCGCCTTCCTGGATTTTCTGGTCCATGACGGACTCGACAGGGCCCGGCTTTCCGTGCGGCGGCCGCGGCTTCATCGTCTTGCTCTTGGCGCCTTTGGGGAGCGGCTTGAAGACCTTGGTAGGCCGCGAGCGGTAGATTGCCTCGAAATGGGTGTCGGTGATGCCGTAGCTGTAGCCATCGAAGCCCACGGGCGAGTCCAATGGCGCTTCCCGTCGCGCCCAGCCGACTCGGACGTGGGGCACGGGCTTGGACTCGCCTGTCTTGGGGTCTACGGGGTCGTCGAGCGACATGCCTCGCAGGACCTTGACTTCGTAGTACAGCCTGCCCTCTCGGGCCACGACGTTGCCCCGGCCCATGCGCCAGCCCTTTTCCTGGGTGACAATGGTGGCGCTGTCGTCGAAATGGAACCACTTGTCCGAGTCCTCGTGGCTCATCCGGGGCCCGTACGGGCGGGAGTCGCTCTGGCGGTAGTATTGCTTGTGGCGGAAGAGCGGGTCGGCGACGCAGTGCGTGTACTTGTAGCCCTTCTTGTTCCATGCCTGGTCGTGGGGCTTCTTGAGCTCGGTGGTGCCGTCCGGCGCGTACAGCGGGCTGGGCTCGTGGGAGAGGAAGAGGCCGTCCTTGGGCGGCTCGTAGTCGCTGGCGCGGGGCTCGGGAATCGAGTATCGCATGGGCGAGTCGGCCGACAGCCGCTCCTTCTTGGCCGGCTTGGGGTTGGGTGTGCTTGCGCGCGTCGTGGCCGATGCCTCGCGCTTCTTGAGCGTCTCGCGCTTCTCGCGCTGCTCGCGCTCGCGCGGCGGCGCCTTGGGGCGAGCGCGGGCGGCCGCGTCGGGGTTGGGGTTCAGTGGCGACGACACGGCCGGCACGTGGTCCTCCTCGAGCGGGCGGCGCAGCGGGGGCGCCAGCGCGGGCGTGTTGGAGCGCGACGTACCCTGCGACTCGGCCATGGTGTCGTGTGCTGGTGCTTGTTTGGGTGCTTGTTTGGGTGCGTGTTTGCCGTTGCTGTGCTGTGCTGTGCTGTGCTGTGCTGTGCTGTGCTGTGCTGTGCTCTGCTGTGCTTGTTCTAATTACGGCGGGCCGTTTGCCCGCAAAAGTCGGCCCAGCCCCACACCATCTTTTTCTCCTCCGCACCGCTTTCCTGCCATCCCACCCTGCCCGCCTGCCCACCATGCCAAAAGCCCCAAAGTCGCCCGCCGCACGCGACCAGCAGCGGCACAACCCTCTCGTCGAAGAATACGCCCCCTCGGATCCGTGGAAGCAGAAGCCCGCCAAGCGCCAGAAGCGCAGCAACGATGCACACGGCGACGAGCAGACCTTCGTGGACGCAAAGAGTTCGCGCAAGATCCTCGACATTGGCCGCGAGCTGCAGGAGGAGGACCATCTCGAAAACCAGGCCCGCCGGCCAGAAGCCGCTAACCCTGCCTTCGACTTCGAGTCGAGGCTGGGTGGGGGCGGCGCAGAGCTAGACGACGACGCAGCTCATTTCAATGACGACGACGACAACGACGAAGCCTGGGGCGAGGATGACGACGAGGTGGAAGAGCTGGAGATTGACGCCAGCGATCTGGCGGCATGGAACAAGTTCATCCCTACCGACGATAATCCCATCGTCTGGCCAGGCGAGGAGGCCCAACCGTCTGGGCCTGGCACAGATCTGGCAGCGCTTATACTCGAGAAAATTGCCGCCCATGAAGCCACAGACGGCGCGGTAAAACAGCCGCAGATTATGGGCGGTGGCGACCCAGAAGACGCCATCGAATTGCCAGCAAAGGTGGTGGAAGGTACGTGAACGCAACCATCCCCGCCCATTGTTCGCCTGCTAATCGTCTGCAGTGTACTCCAAAATTGGCTTAATCATGAGCCGTTACAAATCGGGCAAGTTGCCAAAACCCTTCAAGATTCTCCCTACGATTCCTGCTTGGGAAACCCTCCTATCCATCACTCGTCCCGAGAACTGGACACCCAATGCCATGTTCGCCGCCACGCGCATCTTCGTGTCTGCGAAACCACAGACAGCACAAATCTTCCTCAACACCGTCCTGCTTCCCTGTGTACAAGAACACATCCAAGACACCCACAAACTGAATGTGCATCTCTACAACGCACTGAAGAAGGCGCTTTACAAGCCCAGTGCTTTCTTCAAGGGCATTGTCTTCCCTATGCTTACGGATGGAGCATGTACCCAACGCGAAGCCGTCATTGTAGCATCTGTCGTTGCCAAAGTTTCCGTCCCCGTTCTCCATTCCGCAGCCGGGCTGCACCGCCTATGTGAGATTGCTGCCGAGCAAATGTCCTCAGACCCAGATGCTGCAGGTCCTTGCAATATTTTTATCAAGACACTTTTGGAGAAGAAGTACGCGCTTCCATTCAAAGTCATCGACGCTCTTGTCTTCCACTTCCTGCGCTTCCGCGGCGTAGGGCACAGTGGTGGCGCAGATGCGATGGACACCGGGTCGGTGGCTGGAGATTTGGGAGGTGCTGGTAAATTGCCCGTCATCTGGCATCAGTGCCTCCTCGCGTTTGCACAGCGATATAGGAACGATATTACAGAAGATCAGCGAGAAGCACTATTAGATCTGCTACTTTCAAGAGGCCACAAGAGCATTAGTGCAGAAGTCAGAAGAGAGCTACTAGAAGGAAGGGGCAGAGGCGTCATGCTTGAGCCGGCGCCCATAGGAATCGACGGCGACGACACAATGGTCATGGCGATTGATGGTTGAGGTTGAACGACTATTTTGAATGCTCGCGATTGCATGTGCATACGACGGCGTTTACAAGGAAAAACAACTTTTTGATAGAATCTACCCTTGCTTTGGACAATTCTGGCGACCAAGGAGCTACAGACTACTCGCTTTTCACCTCGGCCTTCCCCTTGTAGAAAGCAACGTAACCCTTGATCTTGTTCATATCTGGCAAGGGATCAGGATAGTACCAGGCGGCATCTTTGACCTCGGTCTTGTTGGTGGTGACGGTGTAGTAGGACGCATCCCCTTTGTAGGGGCAGTGAGTCTTGGTGGAAGTGGGTGTGAAGTGAGATGATTTGATGCTGTCAGGGGGGAACTGGTGCATGGTCATAAGCAGTGGTGGTGTGGAGCGGGCTGAGGACGCACGTAGATGTTTCCATCGACAACCTCCCATTTGTCAGTCTCAGCGACTACGACGCCGTTCACCGATGCGGTTGCGTGGGGCATGGTGATGGGGTATGTGGTCTCACAGTGTTTGAAGAGTGAGGGTTGGAGCGGAGGCGTGGTGCTTGGGTACCTGACGTGGGTGGGGGGGGATGGTTATCGATAAGAGAGCACTTGGCAGATGAATCGACAAGCAGGCTCGCTGAGTGCCTTCGGTGCTGTCTAGGTGTCTATCGGATGCTCCCGGAAACCAGCAACAAGCCAGCACCAAGTTGAGCCAGCAAGAAGGGTTATACTATTTATTCGAGACGCCCCCCCTTTCCTGACTGCTCCCTCAACGCGCGTGCAGCAGTTTATGCATGGACCCAAGTTGAGCCTCAAGTCTTGGAAGCGGTGCACGGTTAAAAGGAATGCACAAACCCATCCTTTTACCCTTCGGATGTGCGAGTCAGGTGATGCTAGAACGCAAGAGGCAGGCCGGGTGGGACCAGAAGAAGCAAATTGCTATTGGGCGGACCATTACTGATTGGCATGCGCTTATCTGACTCTCGGCGAGCTTTTGTTCGTCATGGCCGCGGCGAAAAAAGTTGATCAAACAGCGCCCATGCCCTCAACACCTTCAACACCTTCAACACCTTCAACACCTTCAACACCTTTCGTCCGCGCCCCCCGTCATCTCCCGTCATCTGTCTGCCATTAATCCTGCGTCTCTCTGTGTCTCTGCTTTCGCCCTCAGCTGCCAATGGCTTCCAACATGCGGCCCTTTGCCGCCCATCTCCTGTCACAGGCGCAGCTGGCTGGCCGTCGCACCTACACCACCGCACCCCGCCCGTCGCTCATGACCAGCAGGGCTCAATGGACGTCGCGGCCCGTACAGAGCCAGATTGCCCTGCGCCAGTCCATCCGGCGGGCCTCGAGCGACGCGCCAGCGCCCAAGCCCCGGAGGAGGTTTCGTCTGCTGCGCTGGACCTGGCGACTGACCTACCTCTCTGCCTTTGCCGGCCTGGGCTACGTGGGCTACGGCATCTACGAGATGCGCAATCCGGAAGACCAGCCGGAGCCGGATCCAAGCAAGAAGACGCTGGTCGTGCTGGGCACCGGTTGGGGCTCCGTCTCGCTGCTGAAGAAGCTCGACACGGAAAACTACAACGTCGTTGTCGTCTCCCCACGCAACTACTTCCTCTTCACCCCGCTGCTCCCCTCCTGCACCGTTGGCACCATCGAGCACCGCTCCATCATGGAGCCCATCCGCAATTTTCTGCGCCACAAAAAGGCCGCCGTCAAGTACTACGAGGCCGAGGCCACCCGGATCGACTACGAGAAGCGCATCGTCTACATCAACGACGACTCGGAGATCAAGGGCGACTGTTTCAAGACGGAGGTGCCCTTTGACATGCTGGTCGTGGGCGTTGGTGCTGAGAACGCCACTTTTGGCATTCCCGGTGTCCGTGAAAATGGCCTGTTCCTCAAGGAGGTTGGCGACGCCCAGCGTATCCGTGCCCGCATCATGGACTGCTGCGAGACGGCTACGTTCAAAGACCAGTCGGATGCTGAGAAGCAGCGCTTGTTGCACATGGTCGTCGTCGGCGGTGGTCCCACTGGCGTCGAGTTTGCCGGCGAGCTCCAGGACTTCTTCCATTCGGACCTCAAGAAGTGGCTCCCAGAAATTAAGGACAACTTCAAGGTCACTCTCGTCGAGGCTCTCCCCAACGTGCTTCCTATGTTCTCCAAGCAGCTCATTGACTACACCGAGAAGACGTTCAAGGAGGAGACCATCACCATCCGGACCAAGACCATGGTCAAGAACGTGACGGAGAAGTTCATCGAGGCCGAGTCCGTTGGTCCTGATGGGAAGAAGCAGCTGGAGAGAATTCCCTATGGTCTGCTCGTCTGGGCTACGGGAAATGCTCTCCGGCCACTGGTCAAGGACCTTATTAATCAGATTCCTGCCCAGAGGGATTCTCGTCGTGGCCTCGCAGTCAACGAATACCTAGTCGTCAAGGGTACTGAGAACGTCTGGGCCGTTGGCGATTGTGCAGTCGCCAACTATGCCCCTACTGCCCAGGTCGCCGCCCAGGAGGGTGCTTTCCTTGCCCGCATGTTCAACAACATGGCCAAGACGCAAGAAATCGACGATCAGCTCGCCCAGCTCTCCATCGCCCAGGAAAAAGCCCCTAGCAAAGAAGCGCGCGACAACATCTTCACCGAGATCAAAGACCTTCAGAAACGACAACGTCGTATCAAGCAAATCAGCCCCTTTGAGTATTCCCACCAGGGTTCTCTCGCGTACATTGGTTCTGAGAAGGCAGTTGCGGACATCTCGTGGTTCTCAGGCAACATTGCTAGCGGCGGCACTGTGACATACATGTTCTGGCGAAGTGCATATCTGAGTATGTGCTTCAGCACACGTAACAGAGTTCTTGTAATCATGGACTGGGTCAAAGCAAAAGTTTTTGGTCGTGACGTCTCGCGCGTCTAAGCACCTTGCCCCTAGCCACTTCCTTTTAATCAAAATTTCCTCGCCCTGAAAAAGTCACTTTGTTACATGTACCTTAGCTTTTTAGTTTCCCCCCCCCTCTCTGTGTTTGACTACCCATGTACAAGAGTAATACGGGGCCTTGTTCGCTGGCCTAAACTTGTCGTTGTTTGGCGTTTGGTGTGTCAGATGATTGCATTTGGTACTTAGATTTGGGTATGCGTTGCTTGTGCTTTCGGGGATATAGAAGGGGGGGGGGGTGGGGTGGGGGGTGGATCGTGAAGAGAGAAGATTTACTATATTCTTAAAACTGGTCAATGGCATCTTGTGCATGTATTTGGCTACGCCCGTTTCACGTTATGATACAATGCTGCTGAGGGATTGAAGAACCCGAAGATATGTGAAATGTGACGGAATGGTACAATAGAATGCTACGCTGAATTCAAGGCCGGTCATCGTACATATGCCAGAAATATATCTTCCTCAAATTTCATCATCTTGGAGATCCAATTCCCCCATAATTCCTTGGACTCGCATGCCGACTCGTGCCTAACAAAGCTCTGGCCTCATCGAGCGCATCCCCTCTCTGCCCTCGAATGGGAATACTCTTACTTGAGCTTCCCACGCTCTCTGGACTTGTACCTCGAGGGGTGTCCGCCGGAGTTGCTGCGCGACTTACGCTGGGCGTAGCAGCGACACTTACGGCGGGTGCCCACCCGCGCATCCACCCACTTACTCTGCGCCAATGTAAGCGGCGACGCTTGAATTTGCCATGGTCCTCGATGGTGATGATGACTTCATCATCGCGTAGATTTGTGCTGCGGCCACGCGGCTCGTTGTCACCAAAGGAGATAAATTGAAGCCCGACCAGGGCGTCCATGATGAGCACGCCGGCTGCACCCAGGAAAAAGGGGAGGGCGCGGAGAACCCAGTTTCGTCGCTCGCTTCCGTCTGGTGATACCCAGCCAGCGCCAGAGCCGGGGGGGTAATCGTACCATGCGCAGGGATTCGTAAGGAGGGATGTTGAGTAGAAGAGGTTACCAAAGAAGGCGGCTATGAACAGGGCGGGAGAAAGGCCTGCGGTTGATTTTCGGACTTGATTCATATAAAGCTGAGGGAGTCTAGAGCCAAGGTACAGGAATGTGCTCATCCAGGAGAAGACCTTCCCCGCTATTGCGGTGGCCGTAGGGGCAGTCTCTGAGGCCGTGGCATGTAGTGGCAATGAACGCGTGCCATATGGGACTGGGGCAAATGGGCTGATGGGGTTTGCGGTCGAGGATTTGGACAAGACGGCAAAGATAAGGGAGATGCATAGAAGGGTCCGGGGAGACGGCATAGGCGAAGTTGATGCAGCTACTCGACGGACGTGTGGATTCGGCGACGAGTTTGGATGCCCCAATGCAGGAGAGCGCGCAGAGTTTGGGGTTCGAAAAGCGTGCACTGGGTTTGATGGAGGCGGCAGGTCCGCATTGGGGCTTGGGGAGGAAGGCGGGTTGGAATGGCCGCCTCCATTTAGTTTGGCATCTTTGTGCGCTCCAAGTGTGTCCTTTCCCGGACTACCATTGCCTGCGCTCCAGCGACCCCAGATGGGCCGCAGTGGCCTTCCGTGGTGGAGCAGCTCATACCACACCCACTGGGTACATAGGCAACAGTCGACAAAGACGTAGTACGAGGCGATGATGACCTGCCATGATGCCTGGCCGGTGAGCAGGCAGCCCAGCAAGTTGGTCAAGTCACCTAGCAGCCATTCGGTGAGGAAGAAGACGCTAAGGCCGGACGTGGACTGGAGGCGGTGGTTCTTGTATATTTGGGGTAGCTGTGCAAACAGCCACGAGACGATGCTGCACGTGCCGAGCAGCGTGGACAAGAGGGCAAGGTTGGTGGGCACACACGAGTGGAAAGTTGCCGACAGCTGGTACAGAAACTCGCTGGCCGGTTCGCAGCGCGGGGGGAGTCGCGGCTGGGCTATGCGTAGAGGCGACAGGTAGGGGGGCATGGTCCTGCGAGAAGCATGAGTGAAGGAGGCGGGCGCGGCGGTGTGGTGGGCGTGCCGTCGCCTATTGTACTGTGCTGTAGCAGAGCATGGACGCCCGCAGTCAGGTGAAGGCTGGCCGCCTTCACATAACGCTGTGCCTCCCAGTGGTCACTCGGCATCCTAAACTCGGCCCCGTGCGCACACGGTGTGATCAAGATAAGCTTATCTGCCTCGGTCATCTTGCCCCTGTCCGTCTTGATCGCTTCCGTCTTCGGCTCCTAGCGCCGATCACAACGTAATGGAAACATAGCACGCAACACAATTCGGTGTGATTGTGATGCTATTCCTGTCCCAGCTGACTCTAATTCCTCCACCGCCAAGATGCATGCCGATGGAGCAAATAGTCCCTAGATTGTATGCTCTTCCAGATGCCCCAGAACCCACCCAGCGGCCATACATTCTTCAGCCGCATGCCCCAGTCTTTGTTCGCCGTGTACTTTTCAATGTCTACATAGACTTTATCATACACCCCTGGCAACGCATCATCTGCCCTATACTTCTTCCGCAAGTTCATATGCCACTTGCGGTCAAATTGGGACCAGAACTCGTCTTTGCTGTAGTATGTGTGCGCGTACAGCCACTTCATCCCGCCCATTTCACCCAACGTTTTCTCAAGCGCCCGATTTTTGCCAAGGTAGGTAGTCGCGTCTTTTGGTCCAAAGCCCCAAAGCCCAATGTTGAGCATTTGATCATTCTTCAAACCACCTTTGGCATGCGGATGCATAGTCGGTTGTGGACTTTGCTTGAGTGGACAGAGCCATATTGGCCAAATGTTGAACGTCTCACTCGTGTAATCGATGAAGTCTTTTGCCTTGGGATATGGTAGTGCCATATCTTGGACAATGTATCTAGTAGCAATCCCAGAGGCGTGAAGCGCACGGTAAAGCATTCGAGTGTGGCAAAAGTCGTCCAGGAACCAGCGCGTGAAGGAGTTGAAGGGGAATCGCATGTACTCAAAAGCTGATCGACCAACCCAAAATCCACCACGATCGTACCTAAACATGTACTCCGCTAATGGTATGTACTCAGTAATGGGATCAGCAGAGGAACGGGTGGCTGCCTCTACATGTAAGTAGAACCAAGGATCCCAGGGACCGCTGAATGTTTGTGGCTTCGTATCAACTGGTAAATGATTGGTCATCTCGCCTGTGATAATAGCACCGTGGTTTTTGCTGAACAAAATCCCATCGACATAGTCGTTTCGGTCGCCCTTTGATCCTTCGGAGAACTCTCTTATCTCCTTTACTGCCTGTGGTACGCTGCGAACTGGCCAATATGTCGTTTTAACATATTTCTTCGCCTCCAGTAGTTGTAGATTGACAAGCGTAGTGATTCCTAAAGTACCCACTGCACCAGCAGCTCCCCGGAATAGGTCCTGGTTCTCTATTTCAGAAGCTTTGACGATACTGCCATCAGCAAGGATCATTTCCACCTCGTTGATCGTGCGATCAAAGAAACCGTGTTTGAAACTTGAACTCTCTCCCGCAGTACCAGCATATCCTCCTCCAACAGTAATTCCAGGGAACTCCATGACAACGGGTGGTACAAGTCCATGCGGTATCGTGGCCTCCACAAGGCGATCCATGGGTACGTTCGGTTCTACCAGTGCAGTCCTACCGACTATGTCGATTTTGACAATGTTTTTCAAGTTACTGATATCGACCACGCTCTTTTTCAAGTTTGGACGCGTACTATTGGTAGAGCCATGTGATATCCGGAAGGGTTCTTTGCGCGCGAAGTAATCCTTGACTTTGGACGCCACTTGCGCAACTATGCGCGCATGACGGTCCATTGTGTTGAGTTAGAAAACCGCCAAACTCCTTAATATCTGAAGGCGCTATTGGTACATGATGGATGATAAATACCTGTGAGTGTGAGTGAACAATCCAGCCCTGATGTTCGATGCCAGGCGTGCTCGGGCCAGTCAACACCAACTTTTGTCCGCGTCAGTCCTAATTTAGACTTAGTGTCGATGGACTTCCCTAGGATTGATTCTCGAAATAGGTGTTCTTAGAATTATTTCTCTACTTAGACGATTATTCTTCTTGAGCTGTGCTAATGTAAAAATGTTTCGACTATCGTATCGAAGCTCTACTCTGCGCGCATGGATATGACAGCTGCTCAAGAACCAGTCATGCATGTATACAAAACCAACATACGAGTAATGCACCAGCCAACATACCATTCGCTTCGTCGATATGAAACCCTTATGGTGCCCTCACTACTTTCCGACCCGTCACCTCATATCTTTGGAGCTCTTGAATGATTTTGGGCGAGTCTGTAAAATCGTAGACCTCAATCTTCGGTGTGATCTTGCCTTCAACAGCCAGCTGAAGAAGATCATCCATTTGCTGATTCGTACCCGTCGATGAGCCTCTGATCACAAGACCTAGGGCCATTAGTAGGCGTTCTTAAACTGGTACATGCTATCATACCTCGGTTGGCTATGTGAATTGGAGACATAGGGAACATGAATGTGTCCGGAGGCAAACCCACGCAGACAAAAACACCGCTGTTCCTTACTAGCGATGGAGCCTGTGTATACGCCCGCTCACTTCCAGCAACACAAATGATACCATGAGCGCCTTCGCCATCGGTCAAGTCCATGACGGCCCGCACAATATCATCCTGTTTCGCATAGTCCACGAATGCAACCGCACCCATCTCTTTACTCAGCTTTTCCTTCTCCACACCGCTATCAATGGCAATTACTTTGTATCCCTTGATTGTTGCGATTTGGACACCAATGTGGCCGAGGCCACCTCCTGCACCAACGATGGCGACAAAGTCACCAGGTTGAACTTCCGGCTCCAGTTTGGATACAGCACCAGCAAGACTCAGTCCTGCACACAACAGCGGCGCAGCAATCTCGCTCTTGACACCATCCGGAATTAGAGTGAGAAATTCGGCATGTGCTACGGTGTATTGTTGCAACGTTCCCCATACGTTTCGCCCAGTGTTCAGCTGCTTGCTGCAGTGGTTTATCTTGCCCTTTTTACAGCTTGTGCACTGATTGCATGCGCTCCAGAGCCATTTGATGCCCACTCGCCTTCCCAATAAATCACCTGATGCACCCGGTCCTAGTTTGACGACCTGTCCAACACCTTCATGTCCTGGCACGGGAGTGTACTTGCCGCGTCCTTCAACATTCATGCAGTCGGAATGACAGATCCCAGAACACTCGAGTTTGACGAGGACTTCATTTTCCGCTGGTTGCTGGACTTGGACGTTATTGCGAATTTGGAGAACACAACCTGGCCTAGGATCCTCAATCCATGCAACTGTTTGTATAGAAGGTATCAATTCGTTAGACATAGTAGGACTCGAAAGGGCTAATAAGAAATGCGTAAATGATAGATTCTAGTATGTACAATAAAGGCTTCGCAGTGCTTTTGTAGCACTACCCCGCTATTGTTGGTATAATTTTACCCCCCTAGTTATAGCCTGTATCAGGAAAAGTTTTTTTGTAGTATTAGTTAGCAAGACTTACTACCTAGCACCCGCCCCCACCTAAATCCTGCTTTGGCTGTATTGCAACTTTTTACAGTTTAACTTTAACTAGACTAGTAAATACCTAGTAGTAGGTTGGGGTTGAGTCTAGGTCGTACAGACCCTAGGTATTAAGACCTATTTAACTATAACTTACTAATACTAGTAAATTACCTAGCTAGCCTAAAGGGGACTAGATATACGTAGTAAGATAGTAGTAGCTAAGGGTATATTGCTCCTATTCTTCATTGATAATAGCTTCTTCGCTATATATATTGAAAGCTAAGTCCTAATTATCTGCTAGCCTGGCTTGCTCTTACCTCTCGCTGCAACGCTGAGAAATGATTGCCGCAAGCGATAGTTTGTGGGTGCTGAGGGCTGAGTATCTGTGCATGCCCATCGTATGCTCGTTGGTATAGCTCTGCCGCCTCTGCGTATCGCTTCATGGTGTGTAAAAGGTGAGCAAGGCAGTACACGGAAGTCAGCGTATCTGGGTGGCGTACCCCCAGCTCCTTCTCGCTCCCTTCTAGTGCTTGCCGGTTCAGCTTCTCTGCCTCCTCGTACTTACCCTGATAACGCAGCACCAACGCCAGGTTATTCACGCTCGTCAGGGTGTCTGGGTGATGCACCCCCAGCTCCTTCTCCCTCCCTTCTAGCGCTCGCCGGTTCAGCTTCTCTGCCTCCTTATACTTCCCCTGATAACGCAGCACCAACGCCAGGTTATTCACGCTCGTCAGTGTGGAGGGGTGGTGTGCCCCCAGCTCCTTCTCCCTCCCTTCTAGCGCTCGCCGGTTCAGCTTCTCTGCCTCCTCATACCTGCCCTGATTCTGCAGCACGCCCGCCAGGTTATTCACGCTCGTCAGCGTGGAGGGGTGGTAAACCCCCAGCTCCTTCCCATATCCTTCTAGCGCTCGCCGGTTCAGCTTCTTTGCGTCCTCGTACTTGCCCTGATACTGTAGCACTAACGCCAGGTTGCTCACGCTTGTCAGCGTGGAGGGGTGGTGTACTCCCAGCTCCTTCTCATATCCTTCTAGCGCTCGCCGGTTCAGCTCCTTTGCGTCCTCGTACTTGCCCTGATAACGCAGCACTAACGCCAAGATACTAACGCTTGCCAGTGTCTGGCCGTTGTTTAACCCAAACACCCGTTCTCGAGCTGTAACTACCTTTGCTGCTACAGCTTGCGCCGTCTGGTAGCTCCCTTTCATCCATAAATACCACGCACTATTCGTAAGCACCTGCGCCCATGCCTTTAACAACTGCCTAGAAGCTGGCTCAATGTTGCAGAGCAACTCAATATGTGGAAGTAGCTGCTCACACTGCTTCCAGTTCTCAAACTCCCTGCTCGGGAACTCTCGTGCCATCAGCTCTACAAACTCGCCCCTCAACCGCTCCGCCTCACCAAACGACGACAGCCACACTTGCGTGTAGAACTGTACCAAGGCATGCATCTCCCACGTCTCACGATCGGCTGTTGTTGTCGTTGTCGTTGTCGATGAAACGAGAGAATACCCGTGCAGGATGTTAAGATCCTCTTTAAACGTGCGGTCAGCCTCACCCTCATTGTCCAACGCACCTGCCGCACCTACTGCTCCTGCTGCTATCCTGCTGCGCCTCCGCAACGTCCTCTCAGGAATCCCCTGCGGGTTGAAGAAGCTCATCAGCGACAGCAGCTCTGCTGCCGATGGCCTTTCTTGCCAGATGCGCTCAAACGATATCTGCCATGTCGTCGCCACCGAGTTCGACGCGCTCTCGTCTCGGCGGAGGTCGCCTGCGTCCCAGTTCAGCAGGCCTTCGCGCCGCTTGTCGTTCGCGCGAAACTCGCTTAAGTACTCGGCTATCGTCATGCGTGCTTGCCGGTTGATGTAGGCAGCAGCTTGTGTGATAGCAAGAGGCATGCAGCCAAGTGCACGCAGCAGCTCTACCGCCGCGCCTTCTTCGTGCGACGCGACTAGCAGCTTGTTTCGAAGGAGCTGTAGGCTCTGGCTTTCATCCATCGCATGCACCATCATGGTGTTGTGGTAGTCTCCTGCCAGCCTAGCTGCTGCACCCCTACTTCGCGACGTGATCAGTATCGATCCGTTGCGGCTCTGAGGGAGGTAGGCCGTTAGCGATGCAGGCGCGCTTTCTTGTCCCTGCTGTCGCGATGGGAAGAACGTCTCGATGTCGTCGACATTGTCCACAACCATCGTCCATCGTCCGTTCGCCTCATCGCACAGCCAGTTGCTGACCAGTCGCAAAACGTCCGCCTTGGGGTCGTCCCACCCTGGGATCTCCGTCACTTCAGCAATCCTGCGGTACCCCTCCTCGAACCTCGCGCGTGTGCCTGCATGCACCCAGAACACCCATGTATCGGGCGACTCGTCGCGCACCTGGTACGCATACTCAATGGCAATCTGGGACTTTCTACGGAGATAGTTAGTGGCTACTCTGCGGTGGTGGGATAATGCGCTCACCCGACGCCGCCAGGGCCAAGAAGTGCCGCGCGCGCTGCAGGCCTCGCGCAGCACTGGCGGATGTCAGCGAGGTTGTTGCGGTCGACGAAATCGTCGTCACGGAGGAAGGGGACTGTTGAGCACGGCGACGGTTTCGGTTGAGAGAGTTGTGAAATGGTTACTAAAGCTATCAGCTATGATCAAGCGGAAGATAGTAGGCTTGCCATTGTTTATATCGCGCCCTGCATTGCCCGTGCCTTGTTGAAGCCTGCCAGAATATACGTAGCCGTCAATGGACGCGGTCCCTTCTGCCTTTGTCTCCCGCTGTTGGTCATTTTGTGAGTTTGCAACGGCTTTGATCGCAACAGACATATCGCCAGGGTCGGTAAGTCGCATTAGGCTGCGGGTAAGGCGGGAAATACTAACGGTGGCCGTAAAAATGTTTTTGACAAGTACCCTACGATTTAAATTAGCAATAACTACAAAACCATCCTGGCACTCTTGTAGTGGAAAGCACTTTTAAAAGTCTAATGCAGAATTTGATGCCGCAACTTAAAATAGGTTAAAACTTTGAGCGTGGAAACGTGCCTTAGATCTTCAAGAGTGACCACTCCGGTAGACTGTAGTTTGAATTCTACCTCTGTTATTGCTCGTGAGAGTGTCTTCATTCGGGCTGCCAGTATTTGTGCGGTTTCTATAGAGATCCCTGGAAGCTTTTCAAGCGTCTTGTTGTCTTCATTTTTTATATCGCTCTCCCAATTTTTTAGCTTCATCCAGGAGCCGTTAGCAAGTTCGATCAATTCGATGTGTTGGGTGATTTCATAATGATCTTTTAGAAGGAGATCCAACCTGCTGAGGAGATCCTTGAGCAGGCTGTCTAAAGAATCCGAACTCATGTGGGAGTGAGTAAGTATGCTTAGTCCGGGAAATATTTGGCTAAAGAGAAGAGCAAAGTCGTCTTATTGTTAAGCATGTCGCTGTTCTCGATTTTTCAACAAACTATATATTGTCGTAAGTTTGAATGTTGTTATATACTCAGAGTGGTGGTGAAAGCGGGGTTGACTTGGCGCATATTACACATAGCTAGAACTAATATACTTACCTACACGCTGTTAGCATTACAATTGCATTCAAAATATCTTCTAGAAATAGCTTTACCTTCAAGATGGTGTTCGAACCGATATCGATTCTGGGGCTGGTGGGCACCTCGATGGGGATGACTGGTTTCTTGGTGAGCACCGTAGAGAACATCGCAATCAGGCTGAAAAACTACGAGGAATGCGCCAAAAAGCTTAAGGATTACAACCACCAAATGGAAGAAAGATTCCTCGAGCTACAAGGATGGTCTAGATTATGGAGTCAACAACGAAGCGTCCAGTGGGAGCCTTACACGGATGCGACTTATCAGCTGTTCTGGGGCCAAGGATATCCAGGAATAGTAGAGCGTTTGGAGAGGATCTTGGACGAGATTGGAGACATTAAAACACTGCTCGAGTGCCGTCGGATTCAAAGTATCTCTATGGATTGGAATGCTGTGGGCCGTCAGGTCGAGTCACCTTCGTCTTCAGAAGTATCACGTTGGGTTCGTATGCTTTCAAAACCATCGGAGCAGAGACCTAGGTTCCCCTCGGATGAAGAGACTGAGATCTGGGCGTATAAATTCCTATTCGCTATTTGCCAGGATACGAGAATTAAAACAAAAGTGGTTGGACTAAAAGGGATGATCGACGGCCTGAAGAATACCAGCATACTCTATTTTCGGGAGCTTCACGAAGCGCGCCTTAAAGAACCTGACCGTTGTCAACTACACGAACTAGCAAATTTCCATGAAGAGCACGATATCCTTCTTACATTTCTCAATGAATTGTACAACGATAATATTGACTCCAATATACGCTGGGACTTCGTACTGGGAAACCCATCCTTGGCGCAAGCGCTTTCGAGGCTTCGCGGAGCATCAAGAACACAGCTGGCATTCGAATTCTTGGAACGGGCGAAGGTACCCGGTTTGTTAAAATAGTCTACCCCAAGGACCGCCACGTGCAACGAAACATCCTTTTGCAGCGAATTGAGTGTCAGGCCAACTCTACGTTGTGCCAAACTCACCCTCTACAACTGCAAGATTTCACTTCTCTCGATCTGGAGAAACTGACTGTATATATACTGGCAGTTTTGTGTGCAGTACGTTCGTCCATATTACTCTACAATTCTCGCTGGGTCGACGGGCTCTGTTTCTGTGGTATCAATTTATATGGAACGCCTGAGTCGAAAAAAGCAGCAGCGTATTTTGCACACACGGACTGCCCGCATATAACCCCTGAAATTCGTAGCCAAGTCTTTCTTCTTCTTGCAGTCTTGCTCGCAGAACTTGCTATGGGCGCCCCTCTCAAGGTTGTTCCCGCAAGTCCTTACGCTACACCTTCATTTGAAGTTCCAGAAGCACTTCTTCTTCCTGGTTACAAGGATTCAATGGACTGGGAGACATTGTCCGAGCTCCTGTGCGAGAGGCTGTATGAAACCCCAGGGCTATGCTTGTCCTTTGAGTACCTCGAGGCGACGAATTACTGCTACGAGCTAAGCCAGATGCTTGTCAAACGGAAATTTTGTGCTGATGATCTAGAGATCTGTGTAGAGAAAATTGTGGCACCGTATGTTTCCTCAGTCCCCAAATTTGGTTTATCCTTGTTAACTAGTTACTCAACAGTCTCGAAAAGGAGCATAAGAGGTTTTTGCAGAGATTGTCCGATCTGCGTTCGAGGGATTGGTTTCATCAAAGCCGACTTGCGCATAGAGAGCAACTACCGGAATTATATTAAATAAGGTGGAGAGAGGCTCACAAAATCCTCTATTTAAATGCACCGCCAATGGTTGATTCGCTTTGGTAACTCGGGGCTCAAGTAGTTGCCTCCTAGCTGTAATAGATCCGATGTAGGTGTTTAGCTGCGGTCGTCGTGTGAGTGAGCCCTACAGCTCTAGGATGGTTACACGCGGCAGTATAGTGAAATAGCCTTTAATTAAGTTGAATTTACATGACCTTTTATGTCAGGCTCTTGATCCCGCTAGAGTCGCCCTGCACTGTACTTAACGACTAGGTATGCCAGAACTTGGAGCCAACCACACATCGACACGAATCACGATCAACAACCTAAGTAACATCTACGCAGACTAAGGTAAGCTGAGCGAGGCAGAGCAGATGTACGAGAGGGCGCTGAGAGGGTATAAAGACGCTCGTAGGCCTTCAGGACTTAGGCTAGCGACAGGGTGCCACTACAGCCGCTACATAGAAACCATCACTATCATAGTCGTAACGATAGTGTGCAGAATCGGATGGCAATTGTGTACATCGGTGTGTATGCATCTTTATCACCTTGCTGATTAGGCAGATGGTGCGGGGTAAAGTCAGGCTATGAATTCGATGAGGCGACTATTTTCTGGAGCATTCCAATCAGAGGATTAGCCGAGGGAGTTTGGTCTTTCCCTCTTCATAAGTTTAGCATAGGATGCTGGATAATATACCGTTTATTTAAAGATTGAACCCGAACACCTTGTGGCTTCTCTCTGTGGCCCCTAATGTGAAGCTGTCCCATTTGTGAACCACGCTGGTACTCGAGACCTTCGTCAAAAATTGACTGTCATCTATCAGTCGTTCGCCTGCAGAAACTCGTGAAATTCGATTGCCTGCCCCCACCCCCATACTTAAAAGCATTCAGATATCCCAAAATAGTAATGTAAAGCTGTGTTGATTGTGATTAGGTTGTCGTTGCACCTGAAGTAGTTTCCGCAGCGGACCCCCTTTTTTTTGATTTCTAACCTATTGCATAGCAAGGCCAGTCAAAAGACTGTGGCGCGCATTCGCCGGTAACACAACAGCGCCTTGGCGTTTTCTTTAAAAGCTGCTGCCTAGTCGAGTTGCTAAATTGTTGCTCTTCGTAATACCCTCATACCATAACATTCCAGTCGCACAGTATTTCAAACGCCGTCTCTATCGAGTCAAGAAACTTACATACCATGAAAATAGATCATAAGGCAATACTGGAAGACATTCGAAGGTGTGGCCCACGTACCTTATCCCAGAGATTGCTAGAAATTGGACAAGGTTACTCAATTGCAAATGAAAAATCCCTCGACTCGATGAAGGTTCTGAAGTGTTTCCGGCTCGCAAATTCAGATGGCAATCCTTCACAGTCAGGAAATACGGGCAAAAGCACAATGGCAAACACTTTGGAAATGGTTGAGACCAACCTGTTTACCGGCAAATACATAGCCGTCTCTTACTGTTGGAGACCTTCACCCAGAGAAGACCGTGCAATAGGGAATTACTGTCTCCAATCATCCAACAAGCGCCTAAAATTGCGCAACGCCCTGCTTGACCGAATCATATGCTATGTAAATTACGTCACCAACCAAGAACTTGAAGAAAAGCATATCCCATTTTGGATCGATCAGTTGTCCATCAATCAGCGAGATCAGTATGAGAGGAATGTCAAAGTAGAGTCTATGGACCTAGTATACAAGAACTGCGAAGCTGCAGTTGGGTGCCTTTGGGTACAAATTGAAACCCAGCAAGATTTGGATACATTAGGAAATCTTCTGAGGGGGCGCGTATCAAAAGAAAGCCAGGAGGGGCCCACGCTAGGAGTGAATGTTGATGCACAGGCCGCCAGAGCTACACTGCAGCTCTTGCTCTGCATTACCGACGACCCGTGGTGGCAGAGTGCCTGGGTCTTCCAAGAGGATCATATCTCTGGTATTCGTATGTGGCTGCTGATACGTTGCTGTTCGACACTTCTCAGATCAGACATGAAATATCAGCTGGGTGACCTTCCTGGGGAGCTGGTGGTCAACTCAGCTGACTTTCGGAAGCATGCCACGTTGTTCTGTTTAGCTTATCGTGAACACATGGCTCATGATCTTCGCGTTGAAGAAGCGTGCAATAGAATTTTAGAAAGAGCTGGTAAATACAGTATTCTTCACAAGTATGATCGAGGGGCAATTGGAAAGACGACACGCAAGGCCATGTCGCCAACTGTCTTCCGCGATCTAAGCCACCGGAACATACAGCACGCCTCAGATATACCTGCCATTTCCGCCAACTGTCTTGATTATTCAATTCGATTAGGTCCCACAAGGGTCAAGAGGTCAAGAAGCAGCTTAAGCATCTGCATCCTCGCTTTATATCTAATAAATGGGGAGATTATCAACAACGATATTGATCATCCAGGCAAACTGGCTCACGATGTCTTTTCATTCCTCCAAGATCAGGCCATCAGCCTAGAAGCGCCTGTTGAAAGAGGAAAACTCACCTTTATGAAGCACTGCCGCTTTTCCGACGTAAAGCTTCTCAAAGCTGGTATAAGGGCTAGAGGTATGCTTTGGAAAGTATGCAAAGAGCTTTCGCCCAATCAGCTTCTTCCTGCGCGCCCTTTCATGGATGACGAACCCCGGTCTGCGGAGTATTGCCATAAGCGTCTACAGGATCTTACTTATTTATTACGCCGCCTCCACTACAAACAGCTCGCCAAAGACCTGGAAAACTTCCTAAGAAACGATCAAAAGTCATCATCAAACCGTAACAAATGGGCATCAGGCTCTATCCTGAAAATTATGGCAGAGCATATCGTCGAGGCGATGGATGCAGGGAAACCACTTCAGCTTGGTTTACCGATTCCCAAACATCCAAAAGCGTACCGGAGCTACCGAGCAATTTTTGTTAGGGACTACCATACCACAGGAGGTCCAAGGAAGTCCTTTATTTTTACGTCTTGGAGTTGCACCCGCGGAAATTGCAGTAATGGACTATTAACCAGGTTCCCTGCGAAATATGCGTCTCTGGAAGTCGAAAGAGACGGACACGCCGATAGTGGTCACAAGGCCCTTAGAACAAAGAGATGGGTTAACGGACTGTGCTTTTTTAATGGGGAAAGAGCTTGTGATTTCCTATTTCCATGGCCACGTTCATTGACGGAATAATACCAATAGACTCACTACATCGTTTTATAAGCATATTTTCCAATATAAACTTTTCTTTTATATATATAAGGAGTTTAAATAGAGCATATTAATAAAGTTAGGGTTACTATACCTCATATTATAGAAGATTAGTAGATATTAAAGATTCTATGTATTACGATCTACGAGGGAACAAGGAGATCACGCGGGATTACTATTAGGCTGGGGCCATAAGTCAAGGCAGCAGTTATTACGTAACTACTCTTAAGTAAGTACTTAATTTGAGGAGTATTTGGCAAGAGTCAGATGAGATCGAACAATAGGTACATTCAATGAAGTAACACGAATCCTTGAAGGACTCTTAGGCCCTCTAAAGGGGTTTATATATACCTAAGGTACGCATGTGCTCCTTGGCGGTTCCGAGGGTGACCCTGAGGGGACCCGAGGAGGGGCTTCAGGATGGCGAGGGAAAATACCCGTGATACTTGAAAAGGAGTACCTTCTAGTATATTATATATAATAACTTTAAGTCACTAAGTGACTACTTTATCTACTAGAACTTAATCTATCTTAAGGCTTAATACTCTCTCCACTTATTAGTGTATAACTAATTCCTTCAATAAGAATAAGTTTTATAACGTATATTATATATTATAATATTTAAGTTTAATAAGCTCTAAATATACTACCCGTGGTTAGATAAGTTGCATCCTGGAGCGCTAGTGTCTTACGGAAAACCTCACAAGCAGTAAAAGTTGTTACTATCCTACGCAACGAGATCTAGTAAGTCACTACAAGCCAACGGGCTCATATCAGGTGGCGTTTACTTTTATGAATAGGCGAGTCCACGTTCAATGCGGATTCTATCATTCTGTTCTAAATGCTTGCTAATAAGACAGATGCTCCACACAAGCTAGTTTACCCTTCTTCTCCCTTCTTAACCGTCCCTCCTCCTCAATCCTCTCCACCAGCTTCTCAGAGAGAAACCGTCCATCCTCACTCACCTCCCTCAAAATCATCCGACTAGCCACTAAAAACCTTTGCTTGAACACCTTCCACAGCTTCTCATCAGCAGCCTCCCTACTCCCTGGCCTTGGATAAAAAGGATCGTTTTTGAAAAACGCCACGCAGGCTTTCTCGATACCTGCTTCATCCATTGAGAGTGGTTGACAACAGTCGAAGTCGAGGATCCACATGCAGTGAATGCCTAAGTATTCAGACTGAAAGGTGGATGAAGGTGGAGGCTCGCCTCCCCGCGGAGGTGCTAGCACGAACTCGACGTCATTCGCGTCGATTTGGGCACCCCAGTGCATCAGCGCAAGAGCGTCTGCCATAGTCTCTGCGTAGGAACCGGCGTCTAGACCAAGCGCCTCCATCTGATCGATATGGAGGGGCACATTGCGGAGACTGAAGCGCTGGAAGCGCGATGTGCTTGTCGCCTCTTGTCGGTGGCGACGTCGTCGTCCCAAATATGGCCGAATCAGGCAGGCATCATCGTCGACGTTACTTTTCACAAAATCAATCAGCGGAGCATTGCCAGCGCAGAAGAGATTCACGATCTTGTCGCTAATCGGCCTTGGAACCTTTGGGATGCGCTCCGAGATGAGTGCCCTGCAAGCGGAGTAGCCGGCAGGGAATTGATACAGGCGTAGTTGCCACCAGGCATCGGTTGGTTGGATCAGCTTGTGACATTGCGGTATCGAGAGAGGCGTCAAGGGAGGGTGTTGAAGTACGCTTTGGAGGATTCGGAGGTGCATGTTGTAGTCGTTTGTGACTGATCGGCCGGGCCCGCCGTCTTCGCGCTTTATGGCGGTGCATACGTCGTCCTGGCTGCCTTCAAGAGTCCAAATACTGCCGCAAAAGCCCTTTCCGATACAGCGATATTGGACGTTGGAATGCAGCATAGTGAATAATATCGTGTGGTGTACCCACTAGCTGTAGCAGTTTTCGTGGCAGTGATGGCACAACAAGTGTTTATTTTTGAACGATGCGAGGCTTATATGTGTTTAGTATAGGTAACCATGGTTGAATAGCTCCCAACTTTGGCACCCTACCTGATCACATGATTGACTTTTATTTGGTTAGGCGTCGAAAGTTCCCTTACGCAGACCTTTCGCTGTTGAACACAATCGTGCTGTAGAGGCTATATTACGCAATATATAGAGGCCTTTGAAGACCACTTTCTCTACGTAGATTATGCTAGCATAATTACACTATCAAATTATTAGTTCAGGAAGACTCGGCCTAAGCGCTAGCCGCAGTACAAAACCAGAGAGTCTAAACTCTCTAGTTAGCTACCGAGCTACGTAGTTCAGTTATATTCAGCCCTTTTAGTAGGGGCCAGAGTAATGCACACACAGCGTACGATTTTAAGGCTAAGCATGTGCTCCATAGGCTTTGATCCTATTAGGTACCTTTTAGTGGTACCGCCCCACCTCACCCTAGCAAGTTCCAGCATGAGTCACATTCACTATCTACGAGAGAGATCCATCAGCCTTCTCATTACAGCATTTCTGTATGTATATAGTATCCGTTTCTTCCATTCTTTTGGAGTATGAAATTCTGACATCAAAAGCCATGTCCCAAACACCCCAGACATACTACCATGCCAGTGACGGAAAGAACTACTCTATGGACAGAAGATTCATCCTCGAAGATGGCAAACGGAAGGACTGCAACAGCGCTGGCGCCAGCAATATGCCTAGCCAGGACGCCCAGCCCAGTGTAGCGCAGTCAGAAGTAGTGCTCGGATCTTCCGCTGTGTCTGATCTAACTGCAGCTATGTACCAGCAATTCGGGATGAGTCCGCCGTCGCAACTGCCGCTACCACAACAGCCAGCAACCAACTCATTCCAACCAACAGGCAGACCATCAGCACAAATAATCGATGTAGATCCGTCTTTCAGGGCCGCGAAGGACAAACACCCCATGGTGGGCGCTTTTGTGGATGCGTTGGATGCCATTTCTGGACGAAAGGGGTGATGAGTTGACACGAGCTGATACTGTCTCTGCATAGTACATATCTGGCGGTCTGTTATGAACGATTTATTATTATGACACCAGGTCTCGAATGTTTCTGTAATTTGAATCAGTGGAGTAGCCCTCTTTCTGTGATTTCTCGAGGTTTAATCGTGTAACTCTCTAGCATTAACAGGACGTTTTTCCAGCTCCCTTGCTAGCTTCCCTAGGTCCTTCTTCTTTTGGCTTTCCAGCATCCTTGTAAGCTTCTCGCTGAATAGCCGTAGCATACAGGACATCGTGAATTGGTTCGATGAATACTTGCCCGAGACTCGCGGCGAATTCTTTGATCGTCAAGGCAGCGAAGTCATTTTCAACCTGCTTATAAGCTCTGATTTAGAGGTAACTGTGGAGCCAGCTTGTTTCGCCCAGCTTTGAGATATCCTTTCTAATCTTGCTCAAATTTTAACGAGACTTAAATCCGGCATCACGTGCGGGATTCTTCACTCATGCGTGCCCGGGCCCCTTATACTTTAAACTACTCCCTCTAGCTACCTTACTACTCCTATCTCTAATAATGCTTTACTCTCACTGCGAGTTACTCTACTATACGACCTTCTAATAATAAAGTATCAATACCTCCCTCAATACAATTTAAAGGTGCAACGAGTGCTATCTGGCTCCAACTAAAAAGTAGATTCCTCCCACCGAAGACAAATACTTCAAATCGACCCGCAAATAGCCCATCTACCCACACCTGACTACCATTGACTATATCGGTTTGAATTCTCAGGGTAGTAGGTAGTGTAATAGGTACAGGTATATGTGAAGATTGTGTCTGGTTCGACCAGATTCTGCCAGGGTGGCCTGGGTCGTGGCCATTGGTGATAGATACGGAGCGTAAGGGGTAATGGAAGTTATCTGTTGTCGTAAATATGAGATATGTACTTGATTCGTTGCTTGTATTCTTGGCTGGAACATGAGATAAAGAGAGGGAAGTATCTGGTCCAGAAAGTGTGAATGGTGATGAAATCTCCAGGGTGAGTGTATATGGGGGACCATATGAGCCTTTTCCAATCATGACTTTACTAGAATCAGATAGAGATCGCGTCCAAGTCACGAGCGGAGTGATATTTGTTGCATTCTGTGAGTTGGAGATTCTGCGGTCGAGGTTCTGGCCGGGTGCCTTTGGGGCCTAGGTACATATGATTAGCTTGAATGTAATATCGTATATGTGTGGGTGTGGAAAACAAGACAATACCACCCCCCCCTGCATGAACGTACCAAGAATGCAAGACTCTTATTTAGTGTATCCACATTAATACTGACGCCTCGCTTTCCAGACCATGCTCGTGCGGCTGCCACTGGAATGCCTTGGCGCATCGCATAATAAGCCTCAAGCTGCGTTGTCGCTTCTGGACCATTATCATTCCAGGCTGCTAATATCGCACCTTTGTTCCCGCTCGCCCCTGGTTCAAGCTGCTGGCTTATATTCACAGCATTAAACGCTGAAGGTTCCCATTGCCAATCTTTTACATTTGCAAAGTTCAAAGTCCGTGTAACGTTATAGAACTGTGGGTATGTTGCGGGGAAAATTGGACTATGATCATTCTTCAAACTCATGTAGCTCCACCAGTCTTCGGAATTGATGAGGTCGTAACCTTCGCTCTGCAGTTGAACAGGATCTGATTGCCCATACTGCCAATGCTGGATAATGATATCCTTTGAGATGGTGAGTGTCTCTGAAGGTTCCTGAGTGCCCCATATCCGGATACGTTTTCCAGCTGTGGATTTAATGAATTTTGCCATCTCATTCACAAAGCTAATATAATCGTCTGCGAGCTCCGGATCATACTCGTCTGCACCAATGTGGACTTCCTTAGTTTGAAACCAGGGGAGAAACTCTGACCAGATGGCCTTCACTGTTGGAACAGCATCCGGATGACTAAGATTCAATAGGTCCTTCTTTGCCAACGCAAGCTCTGGCTTCCATTTCGTTATTGCAAGCGCATGGCCGGGGGCTTCAATCTCGGGCACAACAGTCACGCCTCTATTCGCACAGTGTCGTTGGAAATCTTCAAATTCTCGGCGAGACAGTGTCTCATTTTTTCGTTGAATGATGCCACGCAGCTCCGTGTTGTTTTCGGGATACAGCGAGAAATGAGAAAAGACCTTATTCCATGTCTCGTTGTACCCACGATTGAGAGGGTAGTTATCACTGCAATGGTAATGAAACTCGGACATTTTGAAGAAAGAGGCGTATGAACACAGCTCCTTAAGCATGCTTGCTGAATACCACTTTCGTCCGGCGTCCAACATGAATCCACGTGTGGCATATGCTGGCGCATCCATAATACGACCTGATTGCAATACGGAGCCATTTGCAAGCAATAGTTCCTGAAGTAGTGTGCGACTGCCATAGAACATTCCTCGTGCCCCTGCGCCTCCAATATAGACAGCACCATTGGCAACATCCAACTCGTAGCCTTCTTCGGTTGCGATTCCATTCTCGTAAGTGAGCTCACTGATGTTGTTCCTAAACGGCCCGAGGATGATACCAGAAGTAGGTACCACATCAACCTCTTCTAATGACCAGTTGCCGCCGAAGAGCACTGTGAGATCTTGGACGAACGTCGCTGCAAAGTCGTACGCCGAGGGTGGTATCAGTGTAAGACCTTTCGCGTCTCGAACTTGTGAAAATTTACTGTCTATATATATCGTTTTTGGGGATTCCAAGAGCGAAAAGCCGGTTGTTGTGCTCGTGTTAGTCCATCGCACGGGGGGTAGCGATTGAAGCGCCGCCGTTAGGCCCAAAGTAACAACAAAAGCCCATTGGTGGATTATAGACATAATCGCAAATGATGTCAATTCGAAAGTTAGTCGGATAAAAACATGAATCTTGTTGTGTGGTTATGCGTTATCGCACCGACCTGCCTGCGTGCTTTTATGGCATGGCAAGCAAGGGTGCTACTTCCCCGCATGCTGATCACAACGCTCAGCAATGTAACCTTCCAGACAGCCAAGAGGGTGTGTTAGACGATAGCGGTTTAGTTATTGCGATTTGGCCCCACCAATACCTAGCAGCATACCGACAAAGGCAACAAAGGGTTATCTGAGAGAATTCGCGCATGCTTTGCAGTCATGAAAAATCCAAAATGAGGTACCGAAAAAGTGCTTATAATGAAAAGATCAACAAAACAGGTATAGGCTAGCAGAGAGAAAATAGGCTCAAAACCATGCGCCCGCTTTGAATTACAACTTTAGTAGCAGCAAATGTCCGCTAGTAGGATCAGTTTTTATGTTTGTTTCATTCAGTTTTAGTACGTTGCTGTAAGTCTTTGTACTAGATAGTCTCCACTGGTAACATCGCCGTACTTTCTCCCTGTGCTCTCATAGGTTCCTGGTATTGCTTCTATCATTCGGTCGTAGTTTGGATTGCAAAAGTACGCTATCGAATAGCGGGCAGGATAAGTGTCCTTGTCCGCATCCTCAGGCTGAGATGGAGGCTCTACTACGCGGTGCTTGGTTGATTTGATGGTATCGTTCGACCATCGCGCTAGAAGGTCGCCGGCATTGACGACGATGGTATCTGGTATAGGTGTTGCATCGACAAAAGTGCCCCTGGGCGAGCGAACCTGCAGGCCACCACGGATATCTTGGAAGAGGAGCGTGATGGAGCCGTAGTCGC
Organism: Ophiosphaerella narmari; assembly: GCA_028456235.1. Lineage (NCBI taxonomy): Eukaryota > Fungi > Ascomycota > Dothideomycetes > Pleosporales > Phaeosphaeriaceae > Ophiosphaerella > Ophiosphaerella narmari. The sequence goes on along the minus strand of JALNQA010000001.1, from coordinate 536,738 downwards.
TATGTTCCCCCGCCCTAACCTGTAGTCGGCCATCATCCCGTTTGAAGATGCTCTTTGATACACTAGGGTAGTGCAGAAGCCGTAGGGTATTATCACCCGCGTCTGTGAAGCCATCGAACCACTTCTCGTCTATACCCAATCCCAGGGCAATGGCGCGCATGACGTGCATATGCAGGTTGGTACATGTCTGGAAAAAAGCCATCATGTCGTTCCTGAAGACAACAGCGTCTTCGTCTCCGCTTGGCCACATGTTGGGCGTCTCGGGCTGATCGTCGCGCCCAATCTCCATGCTCTCCTTCAAATCCGGCACGATTTTGCGCAACTCCTCTTCTATGCCCGTCTCTTCTAATACAACGAGCTTCTCGCGGCCTTGTGCCACGTATCCTCGGTTTGCGGCAGCCGAGTACCATGCCATGGCGTCCTTTTGGTGCTGTGGGCGGTTGAAGAACTTGGCACTCTGAGAGAAGACATTAGATACGGCGGATGGAGGAATGCCGTGGTTCTTGAGGTAGATGAAGCCTGCGCCCTGGAAACCTTGGAGCACGGCTTGGGCAGTCGATTGCTTCGCAGCAGGGTCATTAGAGAGGAAGGGGGCAAAGTCAATAAGCTGTCAGGCGGCAGTTAGCACCTGTCTGAAGTGTGCATGTTGGCAAGCTAGGGAATGGACTTGCGGGAATGATCAAGTCGTCCTTGGCGACTGCCTGTTCGACCGTGGGGCCGGCCATTGCTATGGGCGTGGTGTCGCGTGCGGAAGAAGAGAAATTCATTTAGAACACAGGCCGAGAAGCGCGGCGTCTTCGGCGGCCACGTCCGGCCATGTCTTGCTAGTTCAATACATGAAGGACTGACGCCCGACATGGAAGGTGCACACGAGCCTCGATAGCCTTGATGATAAGCCAGGAAGGTGGGGTGGTGGGGTGACATGGTGACTCAAGCCGAGACCTCAACCCGAACCCAATCACGTGATCATGCTTCGACCTTAGCTGTTGTTGCCTGTGGCCACGCCCCAGAAATATGCCGCCCACGCGCCAGCGATCAGGAGCAACAATGCGCTGAACAATACAATCCCCATCCTTCTATTCTTTGCAAGCCCTTCTTCGCTTTCAGCCACCTCCTTGCGCCCATTGATCAGCTGACCCTTACGCTGTCTCTGCACCTTCGTCCACTGCAGCTGGCCCCCATCCACAGTCTGAAAGCTGTACCCAAGCAGAATGCTCGACACCAACACAGACCCGGCCGCAAGAATGACATACACAATCACCACCCTGTCGTATGAGTTCTTGTCTGCGTCCTGAATGACTCCTGTGACAATGCGTACGATGATATTCATGCTGTTGTTGATGGCAATCTTGACAGCATAGCCAGATCCAAAAACCTCCTGGTACCTCATCGACGTCCGAATGCTGTCGATGATGACAGTAGGACCAAAAGAAGATGCTACCGCGTAGATGCCAAACGATGCCGCCGTGCCACTGATAGTTGGACCCCATGCGGCCAGGCACATGGACAGCAGCATACCCAAGCCGCAGAAGAGCATGAGGCTGACCCGGTTTCCAAGCACGTCGACAAACACTCCGACCAAAGGGACCAGGAAGAAGCCAAGATATTGCGACATGGCTGAGTACCAACCTGCCTTGACCGCTGTAATCTTGAAGCGTTGTTCTGCCATCTCAGTCGCGTTCTGCGAAAAAATCACCGCTGTACTTGTTTGGAAAAGCGAGAATCCAACAACGCTCCAGAATGTCCAAGGAAGCCTCAACATTTTCCCAAACTCAAACTTCTTGCTCTTTTCAGTCAACTTCTCTCCCGTCGCAGGGTCTTGCATGCCATCATACATTTTATGGCACCAACGTGTGAAGAACCAAAACACTACTGTTATGACGTTGGTGAACAGATTCATGAACACAGCCGTCCAGTAGACCCAGGAAAAATCCCCTGTCTTTTTGGCAATCACATTTGCTGTCGCTTTCCCAACGAATGATCCAATCTTCCCAATGCCCAGTTCCAGTCCTAGAGTAGAGGCGAAGCCATTCGAGGGCGCAAACCAGGAGCTAAACACTTTATACTGTGCGACTTGCGTGGCAATGTCGCCCAATGCTTGCACGACGACCCCAAAGATCATGAATCGGTATGAGCGTACGGTGGTGGCTGCAGCAATGAAGATAGCGCCAATACTATAGATTACGTTGCCCCAAAGCATAGCACCTAAAGTGTATCAGTAAAATATTCGCCCAAGTTCAAGGGAGAGCTGACTAACTTGCACCACCAATTCGATCAGTCAATAGACCACTTGCGAGGATGAGCGCCGTCTTCATGAAGTCCTCGCTTGCCTCTAAAACCGCATATTGCGCATTATTAATGTGCAGTTTCTGCCATTGCCATCGTCAGTCTTATAACTAATAGCAAAGTACAAAACACCCGCTTACCTTTTTCAATGCGGTCTTCATTGCACCTGTCACTCCACTGCTCCAATGGGACCCAAATCCGACCGCAGTCACCAACAGAATCGAAATGAGCTTCATCCTCAATGGGACGAGCGACTGTGGCCTCGCTTGAGTACCATTTCCGCTGCCCGTCTCAGCTACTTCGATGTTGTTCTCTGTCGAGATAAAAACATGTTGTTTGTCGCTAATTGCGACTTCCTGACCCTCAGGCTCGGCCTTGTCTTTCATGGGCATGGATTGGGTGGGAGACAACTAGGTGAAACAGATCATCAGATTAGATAGCCACACATAACCGGCCCCTAAACACATTTTATACCTGGCCCAATAAAGTGGGACCAATAAAACCTGTTCGACAAATTTTTCCTCGGCTGCCAAAAGTCATCATACTAGTCCAGGTTCAAGTGGAGTATGTTCTGACTAGTCGTCCTAACCATGGTGGTTATCGTATCGGCCCGGTTAGCAACTTCCGGAAACGAAAGGCGAGATTAGGAGCTGGATTGTAGGTGGGCAGAGTCTAGGCTCAATGCCATGTGAAAACCATGGGAAAAAGTAAATCAGGATCTAACATATCTATACCAATGCTGCTTCGAGTTCAAAGATACAAATACTATACACAATATACCCTGTATCTAACATGCTCTCTACCAAAGCGCAGCGTCCTTGTCAAACCGCACCAACTCCTTGCCAGCATCCTCAACATCTTTCCTAGCCTTCATCCTCATGTAGAAAATGGGACAGTCTCTCGACTCACAAATAACCTCACAATGTACACTGCCTTGGCATCGCTGACACTGCGTCCATAAGCGTGAGAAACGAATTTCCAATTCGCTGACTTTGCTCAAGGATTTCTGATACAGCTCACCAATGCGCGGACGACAATCCTCGCACACAGCACCTTCCTTCTCGCACGCTTTGGTGAGTGGCTTCTTACATCCCATACATGTTTGCGTCTTCTTCGCAAACTTCATGAGGCCGCCCATTGTAGGCGCGGCAACGGTGATGGAACGTGTGTGCTCCCCGGTAAGCAATGATGCTGCTTTTCTCTCTCCGAGAATAGGCTCAAAGATTCGACCAAGGGGCTTCGCAAGTTGGTTATCTAGGTAGTATTTCGTATCGATCGGCAAGTTGTTCTCCAGAACGTACATTGGATCTTCAGATTTTTCAAAATTTTTGGCACCAGTGGCACTCTTGACCATAACGTATGGTACACGATCGCCTAGGGCGGGCGCAGAGCCGGCGTCTCGTTTCTTCATTCGTTCTGCAAGTTCCACGTGGGCTTGTTTGTTGGCGTATCCGCCTTCGCCTTTCTTGTCTTCTTGTTTGGTGAGTGCCTTGGTAATGACAAGATTCGACATGTCGACCTTGTTCTGTAGAAGGTCTGAAATTGTCTCCTTGACGAAACTGATAGATGTTAGTAGTTATGGTTGCTTTCGGATGGATCACGTACTCTTGTGCACCCTCTGGATCTTGATCTATGAGCAACATGCGCAAAGATGTCTCGATAACTGTTTGGACAAGCCGACAATTATCTCGACGGACAGTCTCAATTCCCTTGGTGTCCATCTTGTCCCACTTGTTTGGGTTCGTCCAATACAAACCTGCATAACGCTTCTTGTTGATGAGCAGATATGGGAAGTAGACTTTCTCAAACTCAAGCTTAATTGGCTTGACGAATTTCGAGGACACGTAATCGGCGGCCTCCTCCCCTAATTTCATCGCCTCCGCCAATTCTGATGTCCCGAATTTGACCATGACTGAATCAGTATCACCGTATATGACTTCGGCATCGTGGCTGTATCCATTGGCGATGCTATATTTCGCTTCAACCTCAGCTTTGGTCTTCTCGATCATCTGGCGGCCAAAACTGGTGGTACTGCCGGCAATGGGAAGACAGGGTAGCTTCCCAGTTGTAGCGCCAGTGAGCCCATAGACGGAATTTGCGCTGACCTTCAATGCTAACTGGCGACCATTCAACACGGCCTTCTTGAAGGGATCAGTCTCGACAGCTAACTCCTTTTTTGCTCGTTTACGCGCTCCTAGAAGTTCTTCCAGAATTTGGGATAGTAGGCCCTTTCGAGTCTTGGCCGTACAGAACATGTCATTATTTGGAGTGACAATGTAGTCTTCATTTTCCTTCATCTTCAATTTCTCCACCGTGGCCTCGTCAAGTAGGGTGGTGTAACACAAGTTGTGCGCTTGCATGATACTGGGATATAGGGAGGCGAAATCTAAAGTAGCGACAGGTTGCTTGTAATACCCTCGCTTCGGTTCAATTACAGTCGCACCTTCGTACTGATCCTTACCTGGAGTCTTTACTTCCAGGTCAGGGACGATGAGCTGGTGGTCGAGGGCTTTGCGAAATAATTGGCTGACAAATCGAACCTGTTGACCTCTTTCTAGAAGATATTTAAATGGTACACCGGTAACCCTGGCCATCTCGGTGTAGTTGACCAGACACATCAACTTATCCAACAATCGCTGCGGCAAATAAGCATCCTTGAGACAGTATACCGCTAGTCGTCGTCGAGAGTTTGCGTCGCCATTATAAAGCTCAGTAATCATACTGTGATGAACATCCTCCTTTTGTTCCTTCAAAAAATGCGCACAGACGGAATTGAGAGTGTAGCTGCGCAATTGATGATCTCGTTGGATTAGCTGCAGCAAATCAAGCTGCAAGCGGCCATTTGTGTTGGTATTCTTCGTGTCACGACTACCGAGCTGTTTGCTCGAGAATTTGGAGCTGTCGGCCTTGGACTGCACCCTCTTAAGACGTGTCCAGTAAGGAAAATTAGGCAGTTTCAAATGTTTTGCTCGGTTTAGAAGATAGGGGAAATCGAAGTTGGAGGTATTGTAGCCAATTATAACGTCCGGATCAACTTCTTCAAGGAAATCGCGCCACTTCATTAGCATCTCACCCTCGTTGCTGAATGAAAGAATTTGTGTAGCTACGATAGGGTTGACCGTATTCATACAAAAGACGTTGCGAACAAAGGGCTTCGGCTCACCGAATCGTGTGACAACATTGGCAATTTGAATGACAGGGTCAATATGAGTTTCCGGGAAGATACCCTTGCGACCAGCACATTCGATGTCAAAGGAGAGGATGCGGAGCGGGGCAAGCTTCGCCCATTCGCCTTCCGGAGAATGCGCAATCAGGTCGCTGTAATGTATCTGACCCTCGATTTGGCAGGTCGAGTGTTGGTCTCTAGGATTGAGTAGCTTGTATTTGCCAGCGGGCGCTTCAACCCAGGACATGCCAGTAACCTGAAACGTCAGCGGAAAGTGGCTGATCTAGGGCTACGGTGCGTACCTTGCAATCAATCATAAACCGTAGCACATAGGCAATGTTGTCGAACGTGAGTATGCCCTCTCCGAGGTCTGGCCACAGTTGTTTCCAATTTGCGCGCTCGGAGACCATGGAGCGCACACGACCAATCATTTTGGGATCCATGACTGTAATCTTGAGATATGGACTCTTCTGATTGCCCTGGAAGCCCAGGATATTTTCTCTCATTGTCATTTGTACGGAGTGTATGACAGCGGAGTGTGGGCTGAGCTGCTTTTGCGCTTCGGACTCAAGGTAAATTTTGTAGGCATCGCAGTCGTCGGGGAGAAAGCCTATTGGGGCAGCAATATAGAAGTAGTGCATGAAGCCAGTGACGTGAAGGAGAGTGGAATGACCGTTCTAGAAGTCGCGTGTTAGCTCGAAGCACGAGAAGGTCACTATGAGTTGGGTACCTCTGTGACACCAAAGAGCTTGACCGCTGTCTTGCCACCACTGAGCACACCTTCTTCTGCCTCGATCTGCTGGAAGACAAGCTTGTGGGTCGACTCGTGGAAGTCTGCAGCGAGTGGTGGCCGCCGCCATTGTTGGTCTTTTTCCGTGTTGCTTTCTTTGAGCGTCTCCATGTCCTGCGTCATCTTCTCCAGCGTCTCCTCAAACCCGCTCGGCATGTCCTGGCCCGAGTTGAATGAGGACTTGACTGACTTGAAGGCCGGCCCCGTCCTGGCCTTGCCATTGTCGAGCTTCAGCTTCTTTGCTGAGCGAGGCGATGGGAGGGCATTGGCGCGATTGTTGGAGGCATCGACGAGAGCCCGTTTTGCTGGTGCTTGTGATAGCGCGCCTAGCATTGTGGATGCTTGTGAAGGTAGACAGGTAGAGAGGGAGAGGCAAAGAGTTTGATGATTAGTTTCGCGAGGTCAACGCGGGAGTCGCAAATCACGACCGACGCGTCGTGGTCCAAGCCACCCCTGTCATATCTTGATGGCCACCCCGCCACCACCATCCCGCATCTAGTTGGACCATTGACTACTCCAACATCCATTTCCGACCCGCCATAGAAAGCCATCCAACATGACAAACCACCAGGGTGGCATCATCGTCTCCCCAGTGGAGACTGAAAAGGACATCATTCAGGGCATCCATTGCGTGTCAGAGGCCTTTGGTCGCCAGGTCAAAGACTCGGTTTGGATTGCCATGAATCCCGGTTGGGACACAGAGCTTGGGCAGGCAGCCAATGCTCGAGATATGATCAAGCGTTGGAAATCACCCACCATCAATAAACAAGGCAGGCCCAACACCATCTTCCTCAAGGCTACCGTCCCAGACCCTGACAAGGACGGCGAGCGGAGGGTCGCCGGTCTAGCAATATGGGTCCAGCTATCTTTTGTTGATGGCTGGGGCGATCCATTTACTGGTGACATGTCTCAGGTACTTGACAATCTCGGCAATACCGAGAAGCGTTTTGGCGATCAAATCTTTCGCTCCTTGTGGAAGCGGCGTATCGAGTATGTTCGGCAAGTGTCAGAGTCAGACCGCGATCCACCCGCAGTCCTCACTCTGGAGATGTGTGCAGTACATCCTGCCTTCCAGCGCCGTGGCATTGCCTCCAAATTAGTCCAAGCAGGGTTGGCAGAGGCAAAGCAGAGGGGCAATCTTGAGTGTACCACTGAAGGAAGTGCTATGGGAAGAGGGATCTATAGGAAGCTGGGATTCAAGGACGAGGGTGTTGGCGATATCGTCTTCGACGTAGACGAAGAGTTCAAAGCCAGGGACTTACCCCCAAATGTCTTCCTGAGGACTTGGGCTTGAACTTGAACCAGCCATGACGAACTATTCTCAACCATATCACTGCGATTTTCAGTATATAAATGTGTCACCTTGCCGTCCTTGACTTCTTCAGGAAGGTGGGATGGAGAGGGGCGGGGCATTTGAGCTACCCCACCATTGTGGTTTTGTATCAACAAAGAACGAGAACAATCAGCAACCAACAACCACTGTATCACAATGCCTATCGTCGACATCCATACTCATGTCTATCCTCCAAAGTACATGGAGCTCCTGCGGTCAAGGACTACTGTACCATACGTCCGGACTTTCCCTGATGCTCCTGATTCTGCACGCCTGATTATTCTTCCTGGCGAAGATGACCCATCAACGCCCTCGACGTCTCGCGGTCGCCCAGTTGGATCGGAATACTACGAGATCAGAGAGAAAATCGCATTCATGGATCTCCACAAAATCGACAAATCAGTCATATCCCTTGCGAATCCTTGGCTAGACTTTCTATCTAAAGAGGAAGCTGGCGAAGCGGCTAGGGATATCAACAACGATGTCAACAACCAATGTTCGCAATATCCAGGCCGATTGTACTTTTTTGGGACACTACCGTTGTCGGCATCAACCGAAGTTATCACGTCCGAGATTGAGAGACTGTCCACGCTAAAGTTCGCTCGTGGTGTTATCATGGGCACTTCAGGTTTAGGCCAGGGCCTAGATGATGCTAAGCTGGATTCTATATATGCTGCGCTGGAGAAACATCAACAACTTATTTTCTTGCATCCACACTACGGCCTCCCTAACTCCGTCTATGGACCACGTGCCAGTGACTACGGCCATGTGCTTCCCCTTGCTCTCGGCTTCCCCCTGGAGACAACCATTGCGGTAACCAGAATGCTGCTGAGTGGAGTATGGGATCGTTTTGCAAATTTAAATGTTCTCCTTGCACACTCTGGCGGTACATTACCCTTCCTTGCTGGTCGAATAGAGTCGTGTATATTGCACGACGCGCATCTAAGAAAGCATGGAAAGACGGAGAAGAGAAGAGAGTTATGGGATATACTTAAATCAAACATATTTCTTGACGCTGTTATTTACTCGGAGGTTGGTTTCAATGCTGCTCTAGAAGCATCTGGTTCAGATCGACTACTCTTTGGTAAGATCGAGACTTAGTCACGCAAGATAATAGGGCGCTGAAATTACATAGGCACCGACCACCCGTTCTTCCCGCCTTTAGAGGAGGATGCGAAGGAGTGGCATAGCGTCAATTCGAATTATGTGGCGATAGCTAAATCATTCTCGAATGATGACGAAACGGCACAAGCCGTACTTGGTGGAAACGCTATGCGAATACTACGGTTAGACTAGTATCCAGAGACATAGGCATGGTGAAATTATCTGAAACTATCAAAGCTTGGTAGACATCGCGTCCAATGGAAAAAGTTCGTGGCCTGAGACAGCTAATGAGCGCAAGTTCCCCTACCGATTGGGTCCCAAACATTTCAATATCACAAGTTCTCATCACCATTACCCATCAGTTGGTTTCATGTTGCTCTGTCTAATCTAGCTAGTAATTGCGTAAAAGTAGACAGATGGGCAGGTAAATGCGGATGATGGCGGAAGTTTTGCCAAGACCTACATTGCGCTATGACGATCATCAAATTCCTACTGTCCTGACCTTTGCGTCCTTCTTCCACGTGCCTGCATTCTTCTCGGGAGAACCTCATCTTTAGTTCCATAGCTCTGCCGTAGATTTCATTGTCTCGGACAATTCGAAGATATTACTTAACGTCATCAACTTCTTAGCCAGACCCAGGCCTTTCACTACACGCAGATACCAAAATGGCAGACGGGGCATCAAGAAAGAGTAGATTCCGCTCCCTTTTCGGTCAGCGATCGAGTAACGACCCTAAATCCCGCAAGAAATTATCTAAGAGAGGCTCATATAGCCAATCTGATGGAGAGAAGCTTGATTCCAGAACAGCGACCAACCCTCAACGCCAGGATTCTGGTAGCTTCATCAATCAAAGCATGGACTTATCCGATAGAGATGATGGGCTCCCTACATACGATCCTGCCAACCTTGCGCCCCAAGGGTTCCGAAGCAACCCTTATTTTACGGTCGCTTCCAACAATAATCCCGCTCGCACACACCTACAAACAACCGCACTGCTGGCCGAGCACCGCAGAAATTCAGAAGGACAACGACAGCATGCTACGCCTTTGCGCCAGCAAGAACAGAGTTCGAGATCGACATCAATGCCATATCGCAATGATGCAGTCATGCAAAACATGGCCCTGCCAACTCTAACCACAAAGTCATCCCCCACCAAGCTAACCAAAGTTCGTCAGATACCCAAAGCTGACGATCTCCTCGATAAGGATACAGGAGAGAGAAAAGATCTTACAGACATGATGCATGCATTTACCTTCAATGAGGAGTTGGACGCCGTTGAGGAAACATCTCACGAAGCCTCATTAAATTACGATTATTCAAAAGCCGACGGTACTTCAATGCTAAGCAGTGTATCGCCTGAAATATGGCTCCACATCGCCGATTTCTTGACACCTCTTGATGTTGCAAATCTCTCATCAACTTGTCGTACAATGTACACGCGGCTTGGCCAACATCCCTACAAGTTACTATCAGACCCAGCAAATCGGCCCTACCGTCTCAATTTTCTTTTAGCAATGGACTATAAGCTTCCTCGCCATCTTCTCTGTTTTCCTTGCGCTCAATGGCACTTACGCATACAACCCGGTCTAGAAACCCTCAAGCCTCATAACATTCTGAATCCGCTTTTTGAGTGCCCCAACCGGACAAACATACATCTTCCACCACCACGTATACGCATCACTGACGGCCGCACACTTCCTTTCGCCTTCGTTCAACTTTCTCGACGCTCATGGGAGTTTGGACCTGAATTTGGCATTCCCCACCAAACACTTGCACGCCGATGGAGAGACCCATATTCAGCTTGGACGCATGAGAGTATGTATCACGTGACTGACAAAGGTCATGTTATGATGAGAATCAAGTCTCAGCATTATGTAGAGGCCGGAATGGGAATTGCTGCGAAGCGCCTGCTTCTCTTTAATAGGGTCGACTTCATTCCATACTTCAGTGTGTGCGCTCACTGGAAGCACGGCATTCTTACTTCTATACCAAAGTGTGCGCTTGATCACATTCCAGTCAGCTCGCAAAATGCCGCCACACAACTTAGAGATAAAGTCGTGGGTCATAAAGCGGTCGGGTCTGTCCCCCTCTGTAGTCGCTGTAGGCCAATGCGCCGCTGCCCTGAGTGTCCGACGGAATATCTGTTTGAGCTGAAACTTGTTGAAGACAAGACAGTCAAAACTCAATCTTCAGAGCGTTTCAAGCAAGCTTTGATTGCTACCAGATGGAGTGACTTAGGGCCGGGCCGAAGTCCAGATGATGATGAATGGGCCGCTATTGTTGGAGTACACGACAAATATGACAGTTTTTATGAAGTTGGACGCCGAGCAGTAAGTGGCGTCTTCGAGGGCGCTTTCACAGACACCATTCCTGGTCAACGAATCCTATCTTCGAACCCTAAGAAAATTAGGTCGAACGAGATTGGAGGTGATTGGTATTAATATGAGGCATAAACGTGCACTACACACTCAATAAATTTCATCTCTCAATGTCATATGCTCACAGTGGAGTGTTCGTGGATATTGTTACAATGACCAATTGTTGTGCTGTCATGGCAAGTGGAAATATTCAGGCACGTAATGGATTAGGTGGAGTTGAGCACCGGGCAGCAAGGTAAGAATCATCTAGATACTGAATGAATGTTGTGGCATAGTAGATACGCACGTGATCAGGAGCATTAGGTCAGCTTCGCGGCTCTGCAGGGGCTCTGAGAGAGATCGGATAGGTATGGAGGTACCAACACTAACTTACTACACGGTACTTAACTTGGCACCTGCTTCCTATTGGCTGCGCCGGACATTCGGCGCCGATTATCTTGGCAACTTACTACCTGAATACGGAACGTCTGACTCCCGACGTGAGGTATTGCACTTTGGATATAGCACGGGAAACTCGGAGCATGTAAGCTTTCTATTCTCTATAGAACTGGTTTTCTTGCCAGTAGAGTGGGCTAGCATGCTTGTCTTTTTGACTAGACTCGTCACATCAATTACTCAAAGTCACCATGAGGCTTCTCAATGTGAAGAAGCGCCTCCTTGAAGAGTTTACTGGCGATGCTATCCCACCATACGCTATACTGTCTCATACCTGGGGTCGAGAGGAAGTTACATTCCAGGATCTGGGTAGAGAAGATTACAAACTGAAGCATGGGTATCGCAAAATCGAAGGCTGTTGCCAGGCTGCAGCTGAGCAACGAATCAAATACGTATGGATTGATTCATGCTGCATAGACAAGTCGTCCAGTGCCGAACTTTCGGAGGCTATCAACTCTATGTTTAAATGGTATGAGGCATCTAATATTTGTTTTGTCTTTTTAGAAGATGTACCCACAGGACGGGACCCATTTCCTCTCAATTCATCGTTTCGCAAAAGTCGATGGTGGACTCGAGGTGAGTAGTCGAGACAAATGATCTATTTAGATATAGTCGAACTTGATGATCTAAAATAAACAGGCTGGACACTTCAAGAATTGCTTGCGCCACACCATTTAATCTACTTCGATTCCGCATGGGAGCGCATATTCACACCCGAGATGGGTCTCGATATTTTCAAGAAAATATCCCTACCGACTAGGTCCGATGAAGTGGTCAAACGATCACAGTACCGCTCAGAAGACAGGATACAGTCAATCGTACAACAGATTCGCTACGAACTTATCAGCCAAATAACCGGAATTCCTCGCGCGGTATTAGTCAAAGACTTACCTTTATCAGAAGTGTCAGCGGCTTGCAAATTCTCCTGGGCGTCACACAGAATGACTACGCGTACTGAAGATAAAGCCTACTGCCTAATGGGGTTGCTAGACGTTAGCCTGCCACTATTGTACGGCGAAGGGGATAGAGCATTCGTGCGACTGCAGGAAGCAGTGATTAATAGTTCCGACGATATCAGCCCGCTAGTGTGGGGGTATAATTTAACATGGGAAGCAGTAGAAGAGTTTGGACCCGACAAGGTCTTTGCGAGGTCGCCTAACGCTTTCAGTGGGTATCCGAAGTGGAAGTCTCAACACATTCGGTCTTCGCCAAAGAGCCATTCAACTGTAACCGGGCATGGATTACATATCGAGCTTCCACTACTTCTTATAGATTCCAGACCAAGAGTCTGGATCGGAATCATTGAAGAGAGTGTGGAAACGAGCGGCGGGACGGAAAAGAGTGTCTTAGCTCTTGTACTACAGCAAAAGAATTTGCAGGATACGAACACCTTCAGGCGGGCTCGGGGATGTCCAGTTTTGAAGATGCCCACCTCTCGCCGGCGCAAGCGACTTTTTAGCGGCGCCGTATCAAGGATGATTTACCTACAGGACGGCTTTACTACAGTCGAGTCTACAACTTCAGGAGGTGCTCATGATCTGGCATACTCTTCATCGTTCTTCACATCGATGATTAAGAGCACATACCAACGTCCATATACGGCAGAACTAGCGATATTCATCAAGAGTGTCCGGAGCGTTGGATACATAATATCTAGTCGATATCCTCCCATAGACCATGACCTAGTTTCATTGGTTATTCCAAAAAGACATGAATGGCAAATGAGCGGTGGTAAAATCAAAAGTCAATATGAATCGCCTTTTGAATATTTGCTCTGTCAGGGTCCTGGCAACAAGTATTTCTACTACATCCTCACCAATGGCGAACACAACGTTGCGATCCAGGTTAAAATCACATACAGACCACCATATATCGACTCTTATGAGGTAACTCTATGCCACTGTGGGGTTGGGGGAAACATGACTGCGCTGGAATACGCTCGCCGTAATCAACTGGAGATGCGTGGACTCATACAGACCTCCAGGAGGCTACGGTGGAACAGCTCTGTCGACGTATGGAGCCAAAACAAAACAAAAATACACGTCAGTGCATGCCCCAATCAGCAGAAGCTGTCGAATCAAAACATCATGTTTGCACAGTGCAGCTTGATTTGGACTGGGGGTTGGATATCTGACGATATGGAATGAGGTCAGGCGTTAACCTCTATTTCAGTTGTGAGAATCGATAAAGATTTGGGGGGAAAAATTATCTTCACAATATTCTGCATACCCGTTTAAGCGTGTCGCACATTTTATGCTTTCCATTGCTATAGCGATACACAGCCATCAGCAGAATCCTCTAAAAAGAGGCCACCATAGATCTGTCCTTCGTTGAGGTTCTTTGATTGATATCCGTTGTTCACAACGTCGGTCGAACCGGTGGGCTTTTTGAGTATGCCAAGCTGGAATTGACCGCCCCCGGCAAGATTGATGGACCTGTTAATAGCAACGGCCTTTAATTCGGCGGTACCGACAGAGTAATAGATGGTTACTTGGCTGGTGGGATGTCATGTTAAAGATATATTCTCCTACCACAGTAGCAGTCAAGAGTAGGTAGACTTACTTTTTGTTATAGTCCAATTTAGTAGCAAAGTTCTGCCAGTTCTTCTGGTCAATAGCGACAGAGTATAGCGAGTTCCCGTTACGGTCCAGGATTTTAAAGTTGTTCTTGTCTGCGTTGGATTTGCCAATGATTGAGCCAGCTTGGAACTGAATTTGATTGTTCGAGTAATCCGCGGCCTCATGCCACACGTTTAGATACTCGTGTGTAAGATTCAAAGGCCTGGCTGGGTCCTGCTTGACACTCCAATGTAGTGTTTTAACGCCCTTGCCGCCCTCACCGTCGGCTGCATCCTTTAAGAATTGAAGGCCTGCACGTCGAAATCCGTTCTGTTTTTGGAAGATGGACTTGTCAGAGAGAGTCACCTCAATAGCGGTGTACTTGTCGCCATCAAAGCGTGATGTCTCGTTAGGGAACTTGAGAATCTCGCTCCACTTGAGGTCGTTGCCTTTGACATAGTCTGGGTTGAAGATGGTGTTTGTAGCGTAAGTGTCGAAAAAGGTGGGTACAGTGCTGCGGGGAACGCGTCCGTCGAAAACGATAGTGCACTTGGGATCAGCACGCACTTGCTTGTGAGGGGCAGCTAGAGCGGTTGATGCTGCAACAGCTAAAGAGATAAGGGTTTGTGTGTGCATGGTGTGAGGAAAGGACAGTCGCAGCTACTAACACCAAAGACGTTGGATACAGCGACCATTTTATAGCAACATTACTGTATGCCATGTAGCTCTCCCGCACATCACGTTTCCACCATGTCTGTATTTCTTTAATTGTAATTGCGCGATCGCACTCGCCCGGTCATGTTCGGCTCTTTCCAAGGCGAAATATGAGGTTCGTGATCCTTCATTTAGGTCGACCAATCATGCAGCCAAGAACTATGCGTGGAAGCTTCTATATTAGGCCCGACGAGGCTAAGGCAAGGCCGGGTTAATCTGGAAGAGAAAGTATGCCTTGAGGCTCCGGGACTTGAGGTGTGTTGAATCTGGGGTAGAGTGCACGGCTTCGAAAGCGGACCGTCATTCCGATCACATCAACCTGGAATTGGGTGTACAAGGACATGCACATTTGATGTATTAGGTCTAGATATTCTCAGAATGCGATTTGTCTATATCAGTAATTTGTGACAAAGGGATGTTGATCGTCATAAATCGAACATTAGACGGCATGCAGCCGACTAAATTGCACATAAAACTGAGCACTCTAGCTACAGCAATAGAGAAGCGCCGTTTACCAAACTTGTCGGTCACGGCCGGACTATATATAGTTGCTGTCAATGCCGCCGAAGGGATGCACTGGAGGCGTCATTGTGACCATTGTAAGTAGAGTCGATTTCTTAGTCAAGTTAGATTCATCATAGTGCAAGTACCTAATCTTAAAAATGAATATATTAATGATGATGCGTTCGGTATAACCCAGGGGTATCTTGCTCCACGAACAACGATGCAAGCAGAATGTCTATGCCAAACAATGATGCCATCACGCCCACAACTAGCCCAAGAAAAGATCAATCAACAAATATTACTGAAGATGTGATAGTGCCACGCACGCAAAACAGGTCAATGCAACAATGGTGCCCATGACCTCAGGCCGACGAATAAAGCCCACGATGCGATGATGGGATTCCAACGTAGGAACAACTCGGATCATGGGCTCGGCTTTGGTGCCTTTAGGGTCTAAGACCGACTCTTTCTTGATGGTTGGATTGTTTGCAGTGGAAGTGGGGCCATTTGTAGCGAACATGTCATCTAGTTCTTCAATTAGGGTGGCGCATAATTGCATAATGTTCTTGGCCTCTTCTATGATATCCACTCTTTCCTCGGGTGTGAAGAGGGTGTCTGCTACGGCAAGGCGTGCCTTGAAGTCTAGCTTGATGTCTTCACCATCAAATTGGCCAGGAAAATGCCAGAATGACAGGCCACGCTCAGCCAATTGCGAGATGGTGGCCTGCTCGCCCTCATGACTTGACTGCCAAAATTGGGGTGCGGCATCTAGCAGGCCTGCACGTATCCATCGACCACCGGAAAACACAGCCATGTAGAAACACCAAGCATAGCTGACCAAGGTCCACGGCTTCTGGTGCACCGACTTGCGTATGTGTGTGCAGAAGTCAGCCACTTTAGGTCCAGGGTATTTAGCCAAGAGTACGTCAAGATCAGTTGGGTGCAATCCCATCAGGCACTCAAGATCCCTCTTGAGTCGTGCCGAGCGTAGCAAGCCACGCGGTCTTAATGTTTGTAGGAAGGTGGCGAGTTGGGGGGATGGCGGTGTGGGAGTGCCCAGAGTGGAGGTGAAGAAGGAAGGGGAATCATAGGGGTTGACGAGAAGATAGGATAGTAGTGGTGATGATGGTGGTGAGGCCGGGTCGGCCCATAGTGATTCGAATGTCAAGAAGATATGGGCAAAGTGGAGGAGGCCGGTGGCGTAGCGCGAGGGGTCGTCAGTGTGAGGCGGCAGGGCAAGCGGGAGTCGACTGGTTATGAGGCGGTTGAGGGTTGTGTGGTGGTGGCGTGTGGCGGTATTGATCTCGGCGGACAGTGAGACGGTGGTGGTGGTGGTCATGGTGGTGGTCATGGTGGTGGTAGTGTCGGCTCGTTCCAGCATGGCTGCGGCAGAACTTCGTAATGGTGCGATGGGGTATAGAGAATACAAGCCTGGTCGCACGGAGAGCAGGACGTTGGCAACTTATCAAGCTCGCGGGCCAGGCACCACGGCACGCGCTTTTTCCACGCGCATACAAGGTTGCTCACATGCAAAGCGCAGTGGAGACATGGCTGCTAGCAGGATTTGAGCGAGTGCTTGCTAGGCGCCCGGTGACGTGCACTGGCATCGAGCCAGCTTCAGGATGCAGCCTGCACGGCCAGCGGCGGTGGGCATGTGAGAAGATAGGTTTCGTGTCTGTCAAGAATGCTTCTGCTTTGGGCCGTGAGACGGCGATCACGGGTGAATCATTGGGGTTGGTAGCGTGTCGCAGGGCTATGATGCACACGATAAGGCTGAAGGCCGGGCCGAACCACATACACCTGTGTACGTACTGTCTGCGACAACCACACCAACTCTACTGCACTCCTGCTTGGCGCCCTATCTTGCCCCTTCCCTCTCGCCATGGCCACGCGCGGCCAGTTCAACACGAAAAACCCCACCATCAAGCGAATATGTAAGCTGTCCTCTACATGGCCCACCACGGCTTGCTGAACCAGCGCATAGTGAAGGAAGCCTCGGAGCTCTCCACCTCGCCCTCGCCAGACTACCATGCCGAACCTCTAGAAACCAACCTATTCGAATGGCATTTTACATTACGGGGCGCGCCCGCCCCCTCCGCATACGCTGGCGGCATCTACCACGGCCGCATCATCCTGCCGCCCCAGTATCCTCTGCGCCCACCGTCTTTCCGCTTCCTCACCCCCACCGGCCGCTTTGAGGTCAATCGCGAGATATGTCTTAGCATATCTGGCCATCATGAGGAGACGTGGCAGCCCGCATGGGGCGTGCGAACTGCTCTGGTCGCCATACGAAGCTTCATGGACACAGACGCCAAGGGTCAGCTCGGCGGCATCGAGTGCGCCAAGGACGCCAGAGAGAGAATGGCTAGGGACAGCCTGAGCTGGAAGTGTCCGGCATGTGCCAAGGGCAATGCCGACATCATGAAGGAGAGGGAAGACCTAGTCCGGGAAACCGAAGCAAAGGAAGGGAAGCGGAAGGAGGACGCGGTCCCAGAAGAGCTGAGGCTCGCCTATCGTGACGAGCTGATCACCAAAGAAAACAACGGTGATCCAAGCAGTACCGGCCTTGATAGCCACTCACAAGGGACCGTCTCGGCGCCTTCACTTGCCACGAATTCAGGGCCATCTGCTCCCAATCCTCCAATCCCAGCCTCTGCACCACCTTTACAAAGACCTGGGGGAAGCACACGGCAACCTGCGGCACAAGACTTGGTTCAACGTAGCCCCGACCGCTCGATAGCCCTGATCGATGCCTGCATATATGGTATCGTTGCCGCCCTGCTATTCATGGTGCTTAAGAAGTTTTCATGATCAGCTCATGTTTCTTTCACTGTCACATCCGCCATTGATACATCTAGTGATTTTTACATATTCGCGTGCGGCTCGTATAACCTCTGCACAAACCAAAGAGCAGGGACGTGACTCTTATCAAGAGGCCAGAGTAACGATGCATTCAATTAAGTTATAAAGAATCCAGCGGATATCGTGATGCCACCATGCTAAATCATGCCTCAATTCATGTTACAAACCATGCCTGCTTGGAAGACGATTTGCTTCGTCGTCCACGTTAGCACTTCATTCCCCTTTATCAACAATAAACATTCTTGCGCATTGTTTTCCCCTTCTACTGTGTCGTCGTATCTGTCGCCCGATTGTATCCAGAGGTGGTGTGAGAGTATCCAAAACGCCATGCATGAAGGTGCTGAAGAACGACCGCAACGCCGCCCTATACATCGCAATAGTACCAAAACGTCTCGCTCATTACTGTACCGTTGGTGTTAGCCATGTAGCTTCTACACAGCCTTCGTAGAACAGCCGCTCCCCTTTCTCACCCTCAGCCCCAAACCCTAGTTTTCGCAGCGTACCCGCGTCCCAGCCTGACACAAATTCGCCCTGGCCACCATTTTCTCGATCCACCGAATTGCCAAGCTTGATGAAGTCTGCGTGGCGGCACACAGTCTGCGAAAAGGACCACTGAAGACAGTTCGGATCGGCAGCGCATTCGGAACCGCATGAGCCAGCGTTGCGGTGGGCAGGGCGGTCGTTGGGTACGGGCGCCGTGGAAAGATTATCCCACCATTCACGGGAAGGGCCTTGGGAGAGAAATGAGTGCGTGTAGGATAGAAGAGAAGAGTAGGTAAAGGGTTTCTGGCGTGGAGATTAGTTTTCGTGACTTGATTTGAAGTTCAGGTTAGGCTTACTATATTATATGGCCTCGTCCGCTCCCATTTCCAGAGATTCTCCATTTGCTCTGGCTTGAGCTGGTGCAGCGAAAGTAGTGGGACACACCATCGGTCTCGGGTTGTCTCGATGAGCTTGAGCTGGTCACTTGAAAAAGTCGGATGCAGGGCTTCCAATTTAATGCCTGTCGCATTTTGAATAGCATAAGCAAGAACGGCATCGCCACGCTGCTCTTCCTTGACCCAATCTTCGAACCTGAAGCTTAGCCGACTATCGCGCGGAATATCCGCCGGGCTAGAAGTCTTAGATGGAATGAGCTGCTTCAGTAGGCCCTGTGACAGGACAAAACCTGCGCCACCGTAGGCAAAATAACGGCCATCACTGCCCTTGTGAGGGGCGCCCAGGTAGTGCGGCGCCGACGAGTCCATCTGGCTGAGCAGACGAAAGAGGGTGTCCCAGAAAAAGTAGACATCGGACTCAAGGAAGACAAACCATTTTGCCTTTGGGCTGGACGTGTACGCCTTGTCCACCATGGGTAGGTACTTGAAGCGATCCAGTTTGAAGCTGCGCTGCGACTCCCTGACAGTCTCGCCCTCAGTGTGGGCCTTTTTCTGCTCGACATAGGCCTGAAAGTCGAGGTTGTTGATTTCGTAACTCTTGGGCAGTTCAGCTAGGATGTCGATGACATGTCTGTCGCCTAATCGCTCCTCCTGGTCGCCGACAATGATGAGATTGGTAATGCAACTGGTGACAGTGCTGAGGTGGGCCTTGGTGGCGGAAGTTTCGCTGGAAGACACCTTGAGCACGACCTGTATCTCGTCGAGCAGCTGCTTGGGGAAGTTTTGGCAGTAGTCGAGCTCTATGCTATTTGCGCTCCTTGTCTCGAGAGGTGGGAAGAAGGACTTTGTCTTGGCCTTATGAACAGGCTGTTGCACGTGGCCTGTATGTGGTCTCCGGCGCGTCAATGTGTAGATGAAGCAGAAGAGTAGGACGGCTGGGAACAGGAATCGCCAGGGCCGGCGAGCCAGACGGCCTCCCAGCACCTTCAGCATCTTGGCCAGCTATGCTGTGAGCCCTGGGCACGGCCGGGGAGGATGAGGGTCGTCGCAGTCACGGCTGCAGTAAGTAGCTGCAGTGGGGAGATTACGGCGTCGAGGCAAGCGTGTCGTCGCACATTGGATGGTTGTCGTGGTGGGTGATGTGATGTGATGGATTATCTTGCCTGCTGGCTGAGCACAAGTCCACCACGCCGGGCTCCTGAATTAGCCGACTCAGTCGCGTACGCTAGCCGTGTAATAGGCAAAGCTGCCGCCGGCGCTTACTCTTGCCAAATATGGACTGTGGGAGCCAACAACATGCACAGGCTGATATGAATTTGATATACAACTTAATAATTTAATCGGGAAGCATCGAATACTCTAACTAAGCTTATAAATACATCTCAAATGGCCATTGTCAATTGGCGTCGGCTTTTGTTCCTAAGCTACGAGACGCCCTGATATCGTGTTTTATATAAACCCAGCCGTCCAGCACCGTGCTCCTTTATTTCTTAGGACTCAGGTGGGGCATAGACCCCAACCTCTGACGCTTTGTCAGCGCATCGTCCTCAATCCCATCCCCCTTCCTGCGTTTCTTCCCTGTCGACACCATCTCTAGAACGTCTACTCCCGGAACAACCACAGTCCCTTCCATGTATGCTGCGACTGCCAATGAAATTGATGCTAGAGACTGCATGTCTGCATCTCTGATGTAGCGCGTGTTGTATTCAGGGTCGTCTTCAACATCAGACCAGTCAGGTAAATCGTCGAAGTCGATGCTGTTTATGGGCGAGTGTGTTTGCTCTGAATCGCCATAGACGGTAGATCCTGAAAACAATATCGATGCTTGCACCTCGCTATCTGTATTTGTGCTAAAAGCACTACCCCACTCAGAATGCTTGCCAGCGGGTGGTGCGTGATTGGCATCATAGTCTATACCCTGCTCCTCTTGTTCGATATGGCGAGCTGATTGACAAGCGAAAGACCATATTGAATCAGTACTTGCACTCGAAAAGGTCAGTGTGTCCGAACAAGATTGTTGCAAGCCTGATGTGGAACTCTTTTGTTGACTGTTGCGGGTGCGCATGTGATCTTGATAAGGAGGCTTTGATGCTAATAACGGAGTATTATCCAATGTCATTTCCGAGTAGGTAGCTGCCCCAATATATGGCTCGTATTTAAGCATACTAATCTCTTCTAGAGGCAACTTTTTGGCAAAGTCGAGCATTGCAAGACTAGCCGCAAGCTCTGCCAACGGGGGGGCATGAGCATGATGAACAGTGTCACCAACGGGCTGAGCATTGATAGTTGAGTCTTTGTGGTTCGCTAGGCATTGGGGATTTGCTGGCAATTGTTTCTGTTCTGACTTGGGCAGAGTCATCCATGGCATAGGGGCGAGGAGAGGCATGTCCAGAGAGGATGATGGTAGGGTCGAAAAAGACAACGACTCGGATTGCCTGTTGATGATGACCGTAGATGGATAAGAGGACCGACTAGAAGAGAGGGCATTGGGCTTGTACTTCGACATATCGATTCGAGAACGCAGCGAGTGTACCAAGCGCTTGGCTTTGCCCATTGTGGTGTTTGCCGATTGATGAAAACGAGAACAAGAGTCAAAGGGCCAGGTGTGAGGGCGTTGGCGGTAATCTGGTCGAGTCAATGGTGAAAGCTGAGAGGTGGAGGATCACGAGAGTTACAAACAACGCTGATGATATGGTAAGTAGTGATTGCTAACCTGGGATTAGTGTGATTGAATGAGTGAAAGATGAAGTGCAGGCGGTATCATGGAGACCCGTGCACAGGGCAATGTGTCATTCACTCAAAGCTTCAAGTTGACTTCTTTTCCTTACAATAATATTAATGTGTCATTATTCTCGTCTCCCTATGATCAAGTGTACTGCCTGATACATAACGACTTGAGGCGCATATAAAATGTTATTCGACGCCCGCATTTGGATCCAAAGGCCGTGATCACATCACAGTGCCATGTGTGTCAACATCTCTTTCACCTTTCACATGGCCCTATCCGCTGTCTCGTTCACAATGTAGGTTTCGGGCTGGGTGTTGCCTGCGTCCGGTCCTGGAAATTCAAGGCACCAATATCGCACCAGTCCACATTGTTTGTGGTAATAGGCTATTGAGAGGTGAGTAAGTAATTGTTCTATAATTCCACAATACGGTGGATGTACTTACTAAGCATGTCAAATGCTTACACCAGGTGCACGTATTCCTCCACTCGTAGAAATTCCGCAATAGCAAGATGAAGCCGATGAAAACAACCACAAGCCCACCTGCGCGAACAAGCCACCATGCCCACCACAGCGGCTTGCGGCCCTTGAAGAACCCCACGGGTGCTTTGGCAAACTTTGAGAGCTGTTGTGGTACGACACCAGCATCAGTGGGGGCGAGCGGCTGCGTATCGACGGTCGAGTATGGGGGTTCGTTTTGTCCGATGCGTTCCCGCAATGACTGTGGTGAGTGTAAGAGACAAATGCCCAGTACAATTCCCATCAAAAAGCCGCCAATATGCGAAAAGTTGTCCAATCCTGGGAGCAGGCCGAGGACGAAGGCAATGGCAATGTCGAGGAGGAGAAACAGCAAGTCTTTGACAGGTGAACGTCTGGTGGACCAATTGTACAACAAGTCTAGAAGGGTGAGAGCGAGGATACCAAAGAGCGCGCCGGAAGCACCGACAGATGTGATGCCGTCAGCGGCGTAGTTGCCACCAAGAACAAAGCCGAAAATACCCGCACTAAAGTATACCAGTGAGAAACGGAGGGGCCCGATCTCCTTCTCCATGTCACGGCCCAGGGTCAACTGTAAGAGCATGTTGAAAGCAATGTGTATAATACCGGCGTGCAAGAAGATGGGTACGATGAAGCGCCACCACTGGTTTGGCTCTTTACTACGATCCCTGAAATCCTTTACATTAGATTGATCCGGGACGCCGCCCATGCCACAGAGTTCACCAAGGGTACAGGTGAGACTGCTGGGGTCGATGGAGGTGGTGTTGGGGCATGGCCATGTTGTGACCTGCTTCTCGATGGTCTGCTTGATGTTGTGCATGCAGGGAGTGAAACGGGCACCCATGTTGATGAGCACGTAGGGCGAGGGGCCAATCATGATGTTGAAGTTTGGCTTGGTTTGGATGGGAGAGCCAGTCAAGGTGCCGTTCTTGATCAACTCGCCGACAAAGACGCCCACCTGGACTGTGGTGAGGATGTAGACAACCCAGGTGATGCGCCCACTGAACCAACCCTTCTTCTTCTTCTTGCTCCTCTTTCTACTGGGTGGGGGGAATGCCTCTGGGTCTGCGTTGTACCGCGTGGGGCTGCCATGCGCCGGGCCGCCTCCCTCTATCTTGGACTGCGAGTGTAGCGGGATCGCATTCTGGTCTGTGAACGGGTCTTGGGCGCCGTTGTACGATGTGGGTGTGGTGTGCGATGGATAACCGCCGAGGGCTCCGGACGAGTTGGGTGTCTGGTAGTAGTGATTGTCGTCGAAGGGCGAGGGCGAGGGCGAGGGATGTGCTTGGTTGCCTGGCCGGGCGTCGCCGGGCCGGCCGTGGGTGGTGTTGTAGTAGTCGTTAGCTGCCATGGTACAGAGCAGTCCCCGAGGAGGCAAGTGCGTTTATATCGCAGGCCAAAAGGACGGGTGCAGGGCGAGGCGTGACGGCGGTGGTGGTCAAGGGCCAAGGGTCACGGGTCTGGGGGCTGTTTCGGGACTGCACAACACGCGACAAGGGGGAACGAGGAAAAGGATGCGAAGGCCGGCTTTGCTTGAATGTCTAGTTATAATCGCCAGTGACGGGCAGGCAGGAAAGGTAGCTGAGGGCAAAGGCGGCGCATGGCCCAAGCCATCAACACGACGCGTTTGCTAGCACAGCCTCTTTCTTTGGCCTATCCCTGTCGCCATCGACATCTATTTTTACTTCGCGCCACAACTGACGTAACACAGCTCTGCCATCCAACAAAAAGCTGATCCCGTCTGCATCTCTGCCTACAGCGGAGGCAGCACTTCTCGGCAATTCGGGCACATCAATCGGTACCTCATCCACCCCTCCAGACACCCTGTGTGAAAAATATGTCTGCACGGCGTCACCATATACTGCCTTCTCTGTAGGATCATGCTTGTGCCTCCCATTCCCCCTCCATTATTCTCCTCCGCCCCGGCCACTATCACTGCTACTTCAATGTCTTGTGCGCAAATACTGCAGTCAAATACTTTCTTTCCCTTGCCCTTGGATTCGCCTGCACTCTTGCTTGTTGGCTCGTCGTCCGTGCATGGTGATGCATCCAGAGCCATTGACGGTGCGGCTTCCGTGATAGTCATGTTAAGGGGCATAGTCGCACCTTCTTCATCTTCACGCAAGATGGGGTGGTAATCATACGCTGGCGGAGCCCACCCGTCCCTGACCAAGAATCGTGGCCCAAGGATCTCCTGGCTACCTAACGCAACAATCTGCACCCACAACCACCCAGCCAGAATCGCGAATCCATACCAATCCGTTGAAGCAAATAGCACATTGTCCTCCTTCAAGTAAAAGTAGGCCACCGGGATGCTTCTGGCTACAGATGTACCAATGACGTAGTCCCACCGTAGAGCCTTGCGGCAGTTTCGCATGACATTGCGGTAAATTTGTGGTACCCAGAACGAAAGATAAAAGAAGGAAACCGTATCGAAGTAGATGCTACGATACATAGTTCGCGCCGTGGCAAATTGTATAGTGATGAAGAAGACAACGATAAGGAGCAGACAGAAGCGGCTATAAAGAGATCCCAATTCAGCGCGAGGGTTTGTGTTTGCCCTTGTAGTGTTCGTGTTAGGGGTGCGCGCTGTGTCTTCATCAGGATCATCTTGGTCTGGTGCAACGATGATCGGCGTGGGTGGACGTGGCCGGGGTGCAGTGGCCGGGAGAGGGAGGGTGTCGCGTTCTAGAGGAGCTGGCTGAGAGGGAGCTGAGGCTGGTGAAGCTGATGCCTGTTGTCTATCCTGGCGCGCGCGCTCCGTTGCCTGAACGCCCCAAATGTCTATCAGGAAGCGAAGATGCGAAAGGGTGGAGGACAATGCAATGGAAGCGATGCTATACAAGGCCAATTGGGCTGTGCCCAGAAAGAGGTACATAAAAATAAGAATCAAAAATGTAAAGCCGTCTCCTAGGGCCATGATAGCGATGGTGTAGAAGCTGATTCGACTGCGCATAGATGGCGTGGCAGCCTCCTTCATCTGCTGGATGAGGAAATACAATTGGAAAGCTAAGCTCACGGCGAAGGCTATAATTCCGTGCCTTGCTCGATCTTTGAACTGTTCGGTCTTAGAGCCTACCAGATGGAATGCCTCCGAAGGTGGGAAGTCGGGAGGTCCTTTGGACTCAATGACGAAGCCACAGTCAGGCGAGAAGGCGACGAGGCTCATTTGAGCTAAGAGTTGTTGAGGAACTGGTGCTCCTGTAGGGTATCGCATCTCGTGCTCGAGCCACTCGATGTCGACTCCGACTTGCTTTGGAGACTCTTGCAAGTACAGCACCACTTCACAATGATGGCCTTGAAAAAGACCTTCATTACCTCCTTCAACCGAAGATGTCCAAGGATTCCACAGTGGAAAAGCACGGTGTTGCTGCCGTTCAATAGTCTCAGAAACAGTTCGGTTCAGGAATGTCTGTGAAGCGGAGTAAAGTTGCTGTGAGAACTGAAGGTGCGGCAAGCCGAAGATGCCAGCGTACCGATCACTCGTCGTGGTCAGGACTACGACTCCACTCCTGAGAAAATGTACACCGTGTGCAACAAACTCCCACCAATTACCTCCGAAGCTGTCATGATCTCCAATAATAACTTTTGCACTGATCTCAGACACGGTCTTGTTCTCATCAGTGCGCATCTTGCCTTCCAGTTCTGTAATGTGCAACCTGATAGATCCACTTGCGCCGGTGAGGTTCCGATCGTAGTCCATCAACTGAGCATATGGACTGTCAGGGTCCGCCGAGGAGTTGCCCATATCGCTCGGATGTCGCACGCGGCTCAGAGATGAGCGAACCCACTCTCCTTGAACATAGCCGGATAAATTTTTGTACATGGGTATTTGGTGACCACTTGCGTCCCATCCGGGACCGAGCTGATCCTTCCATCTGTCGCCAAGTATTCGCTCAGACTGCTTCTTCGCCTTCGTCTTTACAGGCTCCAGTAAGTCCCATGCGAATCCGTCGTCCATTCTCAGGCCCGTAATGTTGAGCCATTTGTCGTTCTTGGCGTCAAAATCGCCATAGTGCGTGCTGTTCAAAATACCCAGTTGGTCGTGCTCACGTTGAATGAGCTCGTCGTATCGTCCACGCGCGTTGAATGTTAGCGGTTGGGGTTCGGGCGAGTTGATCAGGAGTAGCAGGATAATGAAGAAGACAAATGATCGCGGATCCCGTCTAACCTCCATGAGTAGTTTTGTGGTCGAGGCGCGTAAGCCATTAGGGTCAAAGAGTTGGGTATTGCGTGATGCCTGGAAAGGTTCGCTGTTGGCATGACGTTAGCAGGCCTCGGACTTCCGCATTTCGCCGCACATGTGCTTGGCGTCTAATTCACCACGGTCATCACAGTATCGATGGCCTGGTCTTCTCAAAATGGTCAAGGGGGGTATTGAATTCATGTATATACACCAAAAGTGCAAAGTAGTCCCATTACATCGTGATCAGCCCCAACACCATCCAACGCCCAGTTTAGTGAGAGGCTCTTGGCCAGGCAAACCCAAGACACCACAACGCTAGCGTGTGGCAGTTGAGATGGCTGCTGGCGGTGCAGCCTCCAAATCAACTTGCTGCACAGTTTGCCGCAGGTTATTGCTGCTGCGAACTAGATTGCTAAAATACTTGTGAGCGACTTCAGCCTCCGCCTTGAACTTGCTCGTCTGCTCTTTCTGTGTTTGAAGCTTTTCAACATTCCTCTGGAGGCCGATGCGCACGTCGTTCGCAGGGCTCTTGAGTGCGCGTCGAATTTCTGAGCTGATACGCAAGGCGTTCTGGTGAGTGTAGTCGATAGCAGCAAGCTGTTGAGAGAGCTTGGCACTCAGTCGATGAGGTAAAGATTTTGGCACTGAAGAGAGGATATAGGACACCCCAATGGCAACTACACGATCACATTAGTATCTAAAGTCTGGGAAAGAAGCAAAAAGACTTACCACCAGCAATGAGACCCGGGATCAGGAGTCTCCTCATATTGTTTGTGCCCATGATCTTTGCAGCACCGAGGGCGCCATCGAACCAGCCAATGCCGCCGACAAGTCTGCCGCCAACTACGCCAGCAACAGTGACTGCCATGCCAGCCCCTGCAGCCTTTTCTTGTCTCTCCCACAACCCAACCACGTCAAAGAAATCCCAAAGCTCAATGTCGATATCCACCTGTCGCGCCAAGGCGTGCGTCGACTTCTTGAACATCCTCTCAGGACGGAACATGACGTCTGCATACAAGTTATTGCCTAAATGCAAAACGCCGAGGTTTTTAATGCCATTATAACCATGAACGGTTTGTGTTCGCGCGTACTCTTCGCATCGGTGAACAGTCTTAGAAACCTCATGCAGCATCGAGTCTCTGATGTCTTCAGCGTACTGATAAGCAGAGAAGAGGCCAGGGTACTCAATGCCTAAATCCTGATCTCCGACTTTTTGGATACAAGCATTTAATGTATCACGGGTATAGCCGTATACATCTGATGTTGTATCATCCACCATGCGCTCGACTGATTCTCCAGCTTCTACTCGTGCCTTCTTTGACTCCTCAAACTCAGGCTCGAGTGCCTCGATCTCTTTCTTGACGCGCTCTAATTCCGCCTGTGAGACGTCGCGATTCACTGTTGCCAAACTGTTCATATCTCCGAGAACATTTAGAATGTAAGTCTTCGCTGGCGCCAGCTTCGATCGTGCCCTCTTTTCCAACACAAAGCGTCGTAGGGATGTCTCAAGCTCGTCAAAGTCTCGTCTCTTCTCGGCTTCTTTCCCTTTGCCCTTGCTAGATGAGTCATCATCACCGTCGCCGTCTGGAGGTGAACCGCCATTTCCACCCATGGGTATCGCATTACTCGATACAAAGTGAACTAGTTCACTAGACTCTTTGAAGGTTGCGGGACTCAGACCATGTACTTGCTTAAGAATCATCTCCTGGCATCGTTGCTGATCGCGAATGGCATCAAAGCCATTGACAACCATGAAAATGTAAGCCTTTTCGCGGGCTGCGTTAAAGATGAAATTCTTTGCTGACTCTGTGAAGTGGTTTGCCGCAGAAACAACAAAGACCACGACGTCGATCTCCTCTTGGCGAGCAAATACTGCGGTAGTCATGACTGAATCAGCATTCAGACCCGGCGCATCAATAAGAGCAATATCAACAACCCCATTGTTGAGAATTGATTCGTCAACTCCTCGGATATCTTGAATATAAACCTTGCACTGCGAAAAGCGGTCATTGTCAATGACAATCTTTTCCAGATCCTTCAAGCCGAAAACGGTGTATGTACTTTCATCATGGCGATTGTAGGTTGAGCCATGGGAAATGGCGTGCACTTCTTCTACTCCACCATTCTCCCGAAAGTCGAGTACTTCACAGAAAATGCTTGTGCAAGGCTGTTGATCTTCTGGTAAGATCTTACGTCGAAGCAGAGCATTGCAAAATGTAGACTTGCCGGCATTGAGGTCCCCAGTTACCAGGACTTTGCTCGATGTATCTTCAATGCGGTCCTTAATAGAGTACAGATGACGAATACTCTGTTGAATTTGGCCATCAAGAAGAGAAGCAATGGAGCTCTTCTCTAACGAATGCACCAAGTCGGTCTGGGTGCGCCCGCCCATGCGCAGCTCCAACTTTAGGACGGAGAAGTCTTGGGCTAATTGCGGAGTCACCAGTCGGGGTGCCTCTTTCTCTGATTCTGGTTCTGAACTGGACTCTGGGATGGGATCGTCTCCTATCGAAGTGCCGGCCCGTCGCGGTGGTCGTGGCCGTTCCGGAGACCGTGCGCTTGGATCAAAGTCACCGATTGCAGACTGGATGTGGTGCAGGCCAGGCCTCGATTCGTTACGAACGTGTACTTTTTGGGCCTCAGTCGTCTGTACAGAGGGATAGTGAGCAGGCCATTTGAGATTCATGGCTTGGAAGCCTTTCAGCGTGTCGATGGTGCCGTGGATAGCTCGTCCGAGGGCATTTTTGTTATGGTTATATCGCAGTTGCAGCACATGGCCGCGCTGTCGGTCATGCTCGGAGGAGCTCGACTCGCCGGAAAGGATGGGCGTAGGAGATGACGATCTGTCCTCGCCATCCATCATGCTTCCACCGTAGCCAGAGTCGTTTTCCAACATGGATACCAGACGGGCAGCGGCTTCGGAAGTTGATCCAGAGCCTACGGTCATGTACCCAGGTCGCTGGCCAGACGGCTGTTCGCCCATGGGACGAGCATGGCGGTGGCTCGACGAGGACTCACCAGACTCGGGCGGGGTGGCAGTGCGTTTATCGGGATTCATCGGAGCGATTGAACGGCGGGTGTGGAAGGGGAATGGGGCATGTCGCGGTGAGGGTAGGAGTGGGTGTGGTGTGAATGTAGGTGTTAGAGGGTGGCTAGAGTCTCGGCGGTGAAAGAATTACGTCGGGGACGTGATGCGGGTAGTGGAACTAGCAAGGGTCGCGCTGGCCCGCCGGAGCATTGACTCTGCTGCTGCTGCACCACCCATGCCACTGCCTATCTACCTGCCATAGCAGTGCCAACCTCACCAGCCATCCAAACAGCATTGCGAGGCGCGCACTTCATAAACCTACTGCTTCCACAGGCCGTCCAGCAGATCTACGCGTGGCCGCAGGCTAACCTTTCAGACGAACAGCAACCATGAATCTTGTGGAGTGGGCATTCGGAAAGCGGATGACGCCGGCGGAAAGGCTGAGGAAGCACCAACGGGCACTGGAAAAGACGCAGCGAGAACTAGACCGAGAGCGGGTGAAGCTGGAGAACCAGGAGAAGAAGCTAGTGGCAGAGATCAAGAAGAGCGCCAAGAACGGACAGATGGGACCGCTGCGCATACAAGCAAAAGATCTTGTACGGACCAGACGGTATATTCAGAAGTTCTACCAGATGCGCACGCAATTACAAGCCATCTCACTGCGGATACAGACGGTGAGGAGCAACGAGCAGATGATGCAGTCTATGAAGGGGGCAACAAGTATATCTCGCCGTGCACATGATACAGGCATCACTGACAGCCGCCAGCCCTGCTAGGTAGCATGAACAGGCAGATGAATCTTCCAGCGCTGCAGCGCATCGCCATGGAGTTTGAGAAGGAGAACGACATCATGGATCAGCGGCAGGAGATGATGGACGATGCGATTGACGACGCCACAGGGATGGAGGACGAAGAAGAAAGCGAAGACGTGGTGAACCAGGTGCTGGACGAGATAGGCATTGACCTGGGGCAGGCACTGGGCGAGACGCCAAGCGGGTTGCAGAAGACAGCAGTGGCTGAGGGGCGTGTGGCGCAGGCAATCGGGGGGCCTGATGCAGACGACGACGACCTGCAGGCACGGCTAGACAGTTTGAGGAGGTGAGGAGGTGAGGTGCAGATATTTACAAGATGCTTGCAATGCATTGGGGCACTGGGGCGCTGGGGCACTGGGGCACTGGGGCATGTGGGCAGACGCTTTGCTGGGGGCAGGCACTTGCTGAGGACAGGCGCTCACCGAGGGCAGACGCTTGCTGGGCGGGAATGACGAGGGGTAGGTAGGCCAGGCAGTAGGCATAGCGTGCTAGCCTGCCGTCTGTGTAGGGAGGTATCTAGTCTACGCCTGCGCCTGCGGTTGAAGCAGGCCGCCTCCCCCGCACTCTTGACTGCCCGGCTCTGACTCTGCTATCTACGTATATCACTGCCCTTCTGCATCGCATCCTCGTCGCCCGCGTCACTGTCGCCCTCATCACTGCCACCACCATTCCTAGGAGCCCGTCTGCGTGTATGTGCCCAGCCTAGCCCGGCCCGTGTCGCCCTGTCTGCGCACGGCCCTGCATCTGCGATTCTGCGACCCCTCACGCTTTGCTTGCTCGCTTGCAGAGAGAGATGCTAACAAGACAGCAGCCCCCAGCATTGACGTCACAAACCACTCTCGCCTCTCGACTCTCTGCGCTGCCCCTGCGCTGCCCCTGCACTCCCCCAGCACTCCCCCAGCACTCCCCCAACGCTCCCCCCTCTCTACGCGCCATTGCCACCCGCGCTCTGTGAAGCCTGCGCGACCGCGAAGCCTTCACCCTGGCAGGAAACAAACGACGGAGCTTCTCCTCCCAAGCCGGAGGAGGCGGCTTGCTGAACCGCATGTTTGGCTCGGCCAAGGACGACGACGCTGCCGCCATAGAGAGCGCTACTGTGCCCGACTCGTCCAAGCCTGCCGGCTCGCCAGCCCCAGCTGCCGCCCCCGCCCCCGCGCAGGCAGACGAACCTTCCGTGGCCAGCACAAAACCCTCTGGGAACGGGTCCGCGACCACAGGGCGCAAGCCCAGCGACGGCGCCTCCACTTCCGCAGCAGAGAAGAAGCGCCGCAGCAGCGGCGTCTCCCGCGCGAGGGACATGTTTTCAAGCGCAAGGAACTCTCTGCACCTCTCCGGCTCTTCTCCCACTCCCAACTCGGCCACCCAGGAGAAGACTGCGCAGACGCCTATCCAGAAACTCGGCAAGTCCGATGCTGCCCTCAGCGTTCCCCAGGGCTCCCTCAACAACTCGGCGGGTGAATCCGCCCCGGGCCCACGGTCTACCTTTCGTGTCGGCGTCACAGAAGACAAGAACAAGAAATGCAGAAGAACCATGGAGGACACCCATGCCTATCTATACAACTTCCTTAGCACCCCTGCCCCTTCCTATGGCAGCGAGCAGCGCACCCCCGCCTCAGAAACCGCTTCCATCCAGACCGACTCGTCTACACAACAAGTCGTCGAAACCGATAACGGTTATTTTGCCATCTTTGACGGTCACGCTGGCACCTTTGCTGCGGATTGGTGCGGGAAGAAACTGCACCTAATATTAGAGGATACCATCCGGAAGAATCCCAACACCCCCGTACCCGAGTTACTCGATCAGACATTCACCCTTGTTGACCAACAGCTTGAGAAACTACCCCTCAAAAATAGCGGATGCACCGCGGTTATAGCTGTCTTAAGATGGGAAGACAGAGTGCCAAACGCACAATCGTCTACTGGCTCCGTCCTACTTGCTCCAGCTGCCGTCTCCGTCCCGAAGAATGCTGAAGGAGGTGAAAACAAGGCAGATGGAGGCGACGCGGCCAACTCTGAGCATATTAACGAACAGACTGTAGAGACAAGGTTACGAACCGAGGCAAGTCGACAGAGGGTACTTTACACGGCAAACGTAGGTGATGCTCGCATTGTCTTGTGCCGAAATGGCCGAGCGCTTCGATTATCCTACGACCACAAAGGCAGCGACGAGAACGAGGGGCGTCGTGTGGCGAGTGCCGGCGGCTTGATACTCAATAATCGTGTCAATGGCGTCCTTGCCGTTACCCGAGCACTAGGCGATGCATACATGAAGGATCTAGTCACCGGCCACCCTTACACAACAGAGACTGTGATACAGGCAGATCAAGACGAATTCTTGATCCTTGCTTGTGACGGTGTAAGTACAGAAGCGTAGTTAGGATTTGGCTCAGCTAATAAGACATGGCAGCTTTGGGACGTTTGTTCCGACCAAGAAGCCGTCGACCTTGTCCGCCATGTTCAAGACGCGCAAGAGGCGTCGAAGAAGCTCGTTGACTATGCCCTCGCTCGCTTTTCCACGGATAACCTGTCATGCATGGTTGTTCGGTTTGACAACAAAGCGCTTCGACAACGAAAGAATGAGGCGGCCATGGGCGTTGAAGGCGATGCGGCGAATGTCAAGGGCGGAGTCACGGAAGCAGAAGCCATTGTGGCGCAAGCGAGGAAGTCAATAGGCGAACCGGAGCAGTCGGTTGAGAGCGCTGCGAAGCAAATAATCATGGAGGGGTCAGAGGCCGAGCCAGGACCTGAGCTCAACTTGGAGGCGGCCAAGGCAGCCCAGAAGAGCAAAGGCTGATGAAGAGAGACAGACGGCAAGTGCACAGAGGGAGGCGGTGGCTATGTCGAGGATTTCCTAGGTGCTGCCCATGTACGTAGTATGCATTTTCCTGCCATTATGAAAGTCCACGAGTCATGTGCCATGAGGCTGAGTTTGAGACTGAGGCTAACTGTAAGGCTGAGCTAGAGAGGTCCCCCACGCCAACCCCGCCCCACACGGACCGGCATCATCACTCTACGCACCCACCCACTCACCCACCCACCCACTGACTTCTCGGCCCTGCCCATGCAGTCCTTGGCCAAAAGGCTTTGCTTACCGAATGGCCGGCGTAGATATGGCTGCGAACCACGTCGCTCTTGACGCGTCTGCCTTCGTGGCCCCGCGCAATCTGCTGGCGCGCCCAAGCCTCTCCCCACTGGACAAGGAGCAAATCGAGGGGCTGGTAAGAGACGGCATGCCCCGTATGGCGAGGACCGGTAGTTGCTTACACCGTGCTAGAGGACGATACGCTCCTTTCTCAAGGCCCGCACGAGCTACGACGTCCTGCCCATTAGCTATCGCCTGATCGTGCTCGACACATCCCTTTTGGTCAAGAAGAGCCTCAACATCCTCAACCAGAACGGTGGGTCCATCGCCGCCCGTCGCCAGTCGGCAGTGGCTAACGCCGTGCCTAGGCATCGTCTCTGCGCCGCTATGGGACTCCAAGACGTCCACATTTGCAGGACTGCTGACCACCTCCGACTACATCAACGTCATCCAATACTACTGGCAGAACCCGGATGATCTAGCCCAGGTAGACCAGTTCCGCTTGAACAGCCTGCGAGGCGAGTCTGCTTCTCCGTTCCAACTCGCCGCCACTGACCTCTGCCAGAAATTGAGAAAGCACTCGGCGTCAAGCCCATAGAAACAATCGCCATCCACCCAGACCGCCCAGTCTACGAAGCATGCCGCCTGATGCTCGAATCACGTGCCCGCCGTATTCCTATCGTAGACAACGACGACGAGACACACCGGACCATGGTCGTCAGCGTCATCACACAGTATCGTATCCTCAAATTTATTGCTGTCAATGTCAAGGAGACACAAAAGCTGCGGAAGCCGCTCATAGAGCTGCCCAACGTCGGCACCTATGACGATCTCGCCACTGCATCCATGGACACGCCTGTCATGGATGTCATCCACATGCTTGTTAAAAAGAACATATCGAGCGTGCCTATCGTGGACAAGAAGGGTACGTATCGAAGAGCCACCGCTCTAGTTCCCGAGCTGAACCTTCTAGGCGTCGTACTAAACGTTTTCGAAGCCGTCGATGTGATTGCTCTCATCAAAGGCGGCGTCTACGACGATCTTAACCTAACCGTTGGAGACGCCCTTCTCAAACGGTCCGATGTAAGTTCTACCCATTCACCTACTCCCCTCTCGGCACTTACTAATTCCCCGCAGGACTTTCCTGGAATCTTCACATGCTCATTGTCAGACAACATGTCGACGATATATGACACAATTCGGAGATCTAGAGTCCACCGTTTCATCGTTATTGATTCGGAAAGCCGGCTCAAAGGTGTCTTGACTCTAAGTGATGTCCTTGAACACACTCTACTCGAAGGCTTGGAGAATGATGAATAAAATAGCGCCATTTATAAGCACCCTTGCTATGTCGCATTGCCACAACCTTTTTTTTTAACTTGATGTAATGGCAAACTCACAACAATATTTATACCCAAAACGAATTCGATTGTCTCATGTAACTTCTTGAGAGAGATATAGACTACTAGCCTCCACAAAACCTTTGCTCTTCAATATATTGAGAATCTATCCTTCTATTTCGAAAACTTTCCAACCTGTATGTTGCCGGTATCGGTAGAGAACTAGTTCTATATTTACCATGCGTTGAACCAATACAAGCCCGTATTTGAATTGGCCACAAGTAAATTATGCAATTTGAATGACCTAGTATCTTACTAACTTAACTCACCGTGAACGCAGAATCTAAGTTCCAACATCAAATTCATAGGCCCGTCAGCTCGTTAGCGTCACCTTACATCATCTACCGGGAACATCTTCCAATCAAATCCAAGACTCCTTGTGTAAGATTTGGCGGCTGAGATTCCCAAGATAATCTAACCACTGAACCCAGGAGCACTCGCAGTAATACTGGTTAGTACTGTCGCAACGAACGCATCCATTCACTGGCAATTCCCCGCCCCCACCATCGGTCTATCCTACCAATCCATGCAGGGTGACCTCCTAGCCTACCAATTCCACTCCCTATCTCGCCGAGACTCTCTTTCGCTTTGAAGCCTCGTGGAAATGGAGAAATGGCATGAAATCAAAATATCTCACGAAGTACTCCGATAGCGCTCTCGGTAAGCGACACAAAGCGACTGAGATACTTCGAGCTCCCCGCCACACAACTACGATGGTTTTTCCCCGGGCTTTGTCAAGAATATACAATTGCAATCACCTCACCAGGTGGAAATGGGCAAGGTAGCAATTGTTGAGTATCACGAACGGTTTTACTCCTGCTAAAGGACTTTTGAGAACTCACACGGCTTGCAACGTTACTTCGAGACAGCCATAGACAGAAAAATCTCTACTCCAGCCCAAAGGATGTTTATACTGGAGGGCCTACCACGAAAATACGTCGAGGTTATAGGATCGTAATTACGGGTACCACCAGGTTTGCTTGGTACGCATTGGTCAGGCCCGACCACACTTACATTCAATCATCGAAATCCATTTTCTCGCTTTTCTGAAAATAGGATCATGATTGAATATGCAGCAAACTAGCCCATTCATGTTGAG
Source organism: Ophiosphaerella narmari (assembly GCA_028456235.1). Taxonomy (NCBI): domain Eukaryota; kingdom Fungi; phylum Ascomycota; class Dothideomycetes; order Pleosporales; family Phaeosphaeriaceae; genus Ophiosphaerella; species Ophiosphaerella narmari. The sequence continues at coordinate 500,898 of JALNQA010000001.1, read as the reverse complement.
ACACCTCTGTACTTGCAGGATATCAAATATCGTTTCGACGCCAACGTCGATCGACATGTGCTCTTTCATGATCCTCAGGGTCCCTTGATCGACCAGCCTACGAGCTTCTATAAAGCCTCGTTTTACATAACAGGTACTAGGTGCGATGGATCATGGGGTTGTAAGATTCGTCTTGTACGCCTTTCGTTTTCATTGCTGAAGCTCTGCTCATAAAGTAATCCTCATTGTCAACCCACCGTTAGGTGATTTCGTCAAGTCACTCACAGACGACACCCCTCTCGAGGTTTATCATCACTCGAATCAATATGTGTTTTCCCGTATGAATGAAGTAGAGCTAGAATTCGGTGCTATGGAAATACTACTAGAAGACTCATCAAAATGGTCCACGAGCTAGGATCAACCGTACTACAACTCAATGTTCGATGATATCCTCTGTGGGACTCATACGGGGAATCCATGCATCAAAAATCCTCGCAAAGCCTCAGCAATAGCAAGGAAGCTCGTTATCTCGACTTTTCGACATTCTTGCATCGTCACACACTAAATCTACTTCGACTTCGGTTAAGTCCCGACGTAGCCGTTTCATATGTCAATCACTGTGACCATCTGCGCAACTTTGCAGAAGGTGTATTGAGCAACTTGCATCGTGAACTCCTTTGGCTTTGTCGTCAACGCACAGATTTGATGGCCAAATAAGCGGAACTAAATATGGTCGCGCCAGGGTTGACTGGAAGCGGCCATGCTCTTGCGAATGCCATGATTGATATTCCACAATGGGAGATTGACGGATGGACCTCGATTCTTGAAGCATGTGGCTAAATTCCCTTCGTGCCAGACACGTTTCTGCAGTCATGCCTGCAGTTCTCAAACATGCAGGAAGCAAAAGCAGCCAACCGCAATGCTCTAAATCTCTCTAAAAATCACGAATTTGACCATGTTGTTATCCCGCTTAGTCCAATTCCCGCCTATCTTCTCAAATGGACGACGAGTTTCAACCGGGAAAACAAAGCGAGTTGATATTCTAGGTTACGGTGATTCCTATTCTTTCCATCTTCTGAGTCGAGAGGGCTACTGAGGCAATGGCGGTCTGCTGGAAACTGGAAAGCGAGAATGACTCGAAAAGAACTAGAAGATGTGCCATAGCAACGACCCTAATCACCTCACCAAGCGTTGGAGAGTCTTTTGTTGGGACAAATTACAGGGTTCAAACGATATTGGCTTATATTACTCGAGCAGATCCCCTTTCATTGTCGGCTCATACGCCGGAATTTCCAGGGGCTGTGGTATACGGTCCTGCTTGCAGTGATTTTCCGCCCATCTTAACCACCCTGCATATGTTCCGTCTTCATTGTCGCTCCCTTCATTCTTCCTCCACAACATACCCAATGTATCTCCACCGAATAGCTTTGCCGAAAAGCCATGGCCGAGCTTCAAGCACCAACTATTCGCTACAGTGTTCTCTACCATCTGTTTCGCAAACATCTGATCTTCGCTGTGTTCATCATCTACTTTTGGCAATCTTAGCTTGAGAAGGTCGAATTGTCGCTGTCCACTCCAATTGGTGAGCTGCTCGTGCGCAAATGCCCCGTTCATCATGCTATATAACCAGCAATGGTCACGCACGTACTTTGGTCCATTCCAGTTATTCTTCTCGTCAATCCAGCGTTGTGCAGACCCCATACATTGAATCTGGATCGCATAGTCGGTCATTACTCCATCACTGATGACCACTCTACCCTGGCCCTCTTCATCCACTACCACCTCTTCCGGCACTCGCATCAGTGGCACATGATTCACAAGCGGGTGTCGATGCGTGCCAATGGTATTCGTCTTTCCTTTCCAGACTTTAAGAAGAATATCGTGCGCGCGCCGTACAAGCGGGTTGTTATGTTTACATATGAAGGCGAAATTGACAATAGAGATTCCGTCAGGTGGTTCGCCCATTGTGAAGCCCGCAAAGTCATACCGAGACGCCGGGTTAGAAATGTGCTCGGTCCATAGCCAGTCGAGATCACCGAATTGAAGAATGCCAACGTCGAGATAAATGCCACCGTATCTGAGTAACAGCGGATATCTTATCAAGTCCGAAGTGTGTTGCGCAGCGTACGCACCGTCGAGGATACCGTGAGTGAAGGCTTCAGGCACCACTGATTGTGATTTTGTGTCAAGAAATTTAGAGACATGAAGAGAAGATCCTGGGACGGTGTCTAGTACATAGATGGTCCATCCTAAAGGGGAGAAACGGCGGTACCAGTTGAGTACATTGCAAAGGAGGTATGATGGAAGAGTGTGAATGCCGGAGTGCCAAAAGGCGAAGATGGACTTGGAGCCTGGGCTTGGTGGGCTTGGGCTTGTGATTTGTGCAGGCAACGATCTTTCCGAGAAGGCGGATGGATACGTTGTGTAGAATATGGGAGATGTTCCTTTGATCTTTGGGTAGTTCATTTCCGCGCTCGTTGTTGGAGGCTTCTTTCTGTCTTTTATAGCATAGCAACAGGAATGAGATGGCTACTTTGATTGAGAGGAATTACAATGCATGGGTGTACAAACGCAGAAAGAGTGGCTGCTGCATCATGTCGACTCATACTCGCTTATATGCCCAGGCCGGGGCTAGGGCACACCGCGGCAAACTGCAGCGGTCTGAGCACCTTGGAGCAGGATAGACTGAGACTTGTGCCTGTGTTTGTGCTTGTGTTTGTGTTTGTGCTTGTGCTTGTCTGGGTCGTGTTCACAGGTGAATGGCACCATGTTTGCACCACGGTCAGTGATTGCGCCTGCCTACGACTATCCGTGCACTCATGAACTTTGAAGCTACACCACAGCTCGAGAGAGAGATATAAATTTGATTGCAAGCGCACGACCAAAGCGACCTCTCGCTTCAGGATGCAACAACACAGACACATGCCTGATCGATATACGCTGCCGCCGGATGTTGTGCGTGCTACTCCAACTCCAACTACACTGCCAGTAGCTTCACGAGCTCAGCCATCAAATCATGAATTCATAATCATAGGGCTCTTCGCGCTTCGCCTGGCGAAACGCTTGATTGAAAGACTCGAATATTACTCTGGTCGCGACGCAGACATGGCCTGGTTAATCAACTTTCTTGCTCCATATCCACTTGAATATGCTCTGGCCAAGATCACGGGGGTCCAGAAGGAGGATTATATTGCTACCTACCAGGGTGTTATTTCGCGAATGAAGAGACAGCCCAGGTATCCAATATGCTTCATGCAAATGAATCCAGACAACACGATGCAGCAGCGGCAGGAACATAGAGCACACTCGAGGGAGATGACAGACCGTTAGTTTTGTACCAAGCCTAAGCACATTCTTACTGACAACCTGTAGTGGAGCGACTTGACATGATCGACTTCTGTGACGCGGCCGGTGAGTGGGGCTCTATTGTCCCTATCCCACAGCGCGAAGCAGAGCGCATGGTCGAGCTGGCAGGTCAGAGGCGAATCGCAGATTTGGATGAGAGGGGTTAGAGGCGCAGTGATAGACAGTACAGACTAGGGTTTCGAATGATCGATAGGCCTTGACGGGAATCTTCTACGGGCTTAGATGCGACTGTGCCGCAATGCTGTATGAGCCTCGTCTAAGGTTATGTGAGCACGACAAACGGCAGATACGCTGGTTAGGAAATGACTTCAAAGTTCTTGGCAGGCTGTTCGAGGTTCGATTGAGCTCCTCTAAATAACGCTGTGGCAATGAAGAGGTGCTCGGTACAGCCGACTAGTTCGATCGAATCTGACTAAGTACTTCCTGAGTAGATCGTCTCCAATCTAAATTTAGTTTAGGAAATTAACACACGAGGTATCCACTTTGTGTTGTGTAGCGACCAACAGCCACTTTCACTTCGTCTTCCTTTCTTCGTCGCTGCTTTTTTCGTCCAACTTATTCCTTTTGACACTCATTCCCATCAAATCTGCGCAACATTTTGCGCAGCCATTCGCTTGCTCCCACAAAACTTAGCTACGCCAACTTCTTAATGACTGATCAAATACTACCAGCGCCTCAGGCGCCACAAACAACCCTAGCAGATGCACCATTACACACCGCTGCGGCACCCGATTCCAACCCTTCGCGGCCCACAACCGCGAACGCCGTCCCTCCCTTGACAACACCAGAGGCTGCGGCGACTACACCCCCTACGCCTACAACCGAAGAAGCGCAAACCCTCAATACTCGCCTCAACATTGTCGATCGATACTGGAAATTCAAAAGCATTCTCCAAGCCGTCACCATCATAGTAGGGTTCATCGGTATCGGCACAATCGGCTGGTGTCTGAGCACAACACCTAATCTTGGTTACTCATATGACTACGGATACGACAGCATCTTGTGGCCATGTCTTCTGTCATTCTCTTTATCCATAATCTGGTGCGCGGCCTGCATTCTTGTTCTTGTGATACGCAAACGACCTGTGCACCCTGGAGCACGCGTAGCTATCGATTTAATACTATGGCTGGGCTTCATTACCACCGCTTTGTTTGGCATGTTTGCATTGGCCGAGCTAATAAGCTGGGGCGAATTTGGTGACCTAGGCAATGGATATTCTAGCAGCGGAAGCTATGACCTAGCAGACAACGGTACCTGGGTATGGCACGGCCGCAGCTCTTCAGATTCTTATAGCAACTCGGACTATACTCGTGGTTGTAACCGCACGTCGAGCAGCTATTCATATCGCAATGAATATCCATCAGCTTTCAAAAATTGCCAAGACCAAGACGCTTACATCAACAAGCTTTGGAAGGAAAAGCCACATCGTCGAAACGTTGAGACAACCGGAGTGGTTTGCCAATTCCTTGCTCTAGTGTTGCACTTGACACTATTCATATGGGTACGAGGTCGCTCATCATGGCATGCTATAATATACTGACTCAAAATCTCAGGCATGCATTGACTGTCACTACCACAACCGCAGCAAAATCAGCAAAGATGCCGAGAAACTGGCAGCCAGCATTGTACAAACAATGATATCGAATGGAGCAGTGGTTCCGCCACCAGGCCAAGCCTATATGCGGCCTGGAATCGGCTGGGGACAACCGCAAATGGGCTACTATCAATTGCCGATGCAACAACAGGCTTACCCAATGACTACAATGTACCCGCAAAGGATGGTCTCTACGCAATTGGCACCACAGCCATATCCGGCATCTCAAGGTACACCGGGACAGGCTGGTGGGCTCATTGGAAGCTCGAACAATGAAAAGAGTGAAGGCTTACGTTATGCTTGAAGCTACATGTAGCTAAAAATCATAGTCTCTGTATCACCATACTAAACAATGAATTTGTACATTTAGATCGGTGTGGTTTGGCCGCCTTCACCAACTTCCTCATTACTCCAGCTTATGCGTAAAAAAAAAAAAAAAAATTTGAACTGCGCGGGAGGTTATTTTATATTTCGCTCTACTATAATGTTTTAATCATGGCGGCCCTTTACACTCCGGTTATTCCCATTTTGTTGGCGAAAGTGATTGAAGCCTCATCCTACATTCAAATCTGATCGCAAACTCATAGTCAAGCTCTCTTTCTATAACACCTCGCTATTCCCTGTTATCTTGTGAGTTGCCAAGATATTTTTTCCAGTTTTATCACACTTCGTCGATGCTCTACCATAAAATTGTGGTTTCCATCTGGTCGTTGCCAAACATCCCACAATATTCACCCACAGATTGTTTCACTCTATTACAAGTATGCTGCCAAAGTCCCGTTAGCTTTCATGAGCATGGCCCTTTTCATAAACTATGTCTGTTCCCGATACCAACTAACCGCTCGAAATAACAGCTCTGCCACCGCGCATTCTCCAGGGTTAATCGATTCCCTCCACATGGTGTATTTGGCGTCATGGGTCTATTCAGGATCCAGCATTAGAGTAGTATCGAATGTAGCTTGGCCGTGATGGGCAGAAGCTGTCCTGTTTTCGTCACACTGATAAGAAACCATGCAACAACAGCCGCACATAATATACCAATCCCCATCTAACAACATAAAGTGAACGAATGCAACGATTGTAAGCTAGATGGTATTGACTAGGGGAGTAGTCCGTTAACCTCAAACACCTCGATATCGACTGGTTTCCAAGAAGCAGGCCAGGAAGATGTGCGTGGCTGCTAATCCAAGCTCACGGTTAGGTCGGAGGATGAAGAGATATTGGATGAGGTTAATCAAGAAGGTCCGGGTCAGGAAAGGGACAAGGTAGAGTATGTTTGGCTTGAACCTGTTCTCAGCATCTTTACCGGCTCAAGGGAACTTTGTAAGAAATTCGCTGGTGTCCATGCCCCAAATTTCGATCCATTTCACACTGTCTGGATTGACCAGCTTCACTCTTCTAAGTGGGCCGGCTCGTTTCGCATTGAAGCTATTCTCTTGTCCTTGTGCGATAGCCGAGGCATTCTTGGGCGGAAAGACTACTCCTCCTAGCTGGAAGACAAGCTTATCTCCCAAGCCGATGTATTGGAGATTACTGTATTCCGGCCGCCAGAACTCACTAGCGATGGCAAAAGCGTGCATATCGGCGCCTATTGACGAGATTGTGTCGGCAAGCTCGGAGCCGGAGCGAATGAGCATGCGGATGGCGAACAGTCGAGGCGTGCAAACAAAGATTTTGCGGAGAAATTCGAGAGGTGGGATGCTGCAGCGGAATCCAAGCTGTTCAAGGTTTGGACAAGCGCGGCAGAGGCGGTAGAGGGCACTGTCGGAGATGAGCCAGCGGTCAGAGAGAAGTAGGTGGCGGATATTGTAGTGATGCGTCTCGATGAGGGCGAGGAGGTCGCTACCAGTGACATATGCTCGGTCGGAAAGGGGGGGCGTGTTATGGGTGGTGGAGGGTGTGGGTGGGGTGGGCGCGGTGCTGTTAGTCTTGGAGGCGTCTTTGGTGGGGCTGCCGACAATGTAAAGGCAGTCGAGGGAAGAGAGCTTGGCCAAGTCGAGGATCTGGTCGCGGTCGGCGTGGTTGGTGCGTAGCACCTTGAGGTTAGGGGGCACGGGACGGGCGCCGTTGATGCGCCAAGTGTCGTCGAGGAAGGCAGTCATGGGGTCGGAGGAGCCCATAGAGTCAAAGATGGAGACCTCATGAAGGCGGGTGATGTCGAGGATGTCTTCGAAACCGCCACCGAAGGAACGGGTATAGAGGTTGTGGATGGCTAGGGTGCGGACGGGCAGCGTTTGCTTGGCGGCTATACAGCGGCCAAAGAGAGACATGAGGTTGACTGATTCCTCACCGGCATCGCGCATGCGTGGGTGCCAGTGCAGCTGCAGACTCTCGAGCCTGGTGGCGCCTAGCAGGACTAGTGACATGTCATCTGGGTAGCACAGCGGGTCTATGTCATAAACGAAGAGTGAGCGCAGGTTGGGCAGGGACGCAATGGTAGTGGTGGGCTGGGGAATGCGGCGGGTTGGGCAGCGCAATATGAAAGTCGTCAGCGTAGCCGCGCAGCTAGCCAGGCCCTGGTAGAGGGTGCTAAGGGGCTTAGTGTTGAGCTCCCACGCAAACGTCTGCAGCTTTGTCATCTTGTCCAGCGCAGCCCGCACGGCAATCTGCAGCATCATGTGGTTGTCTGGCACCCGCCCGTGCTTGTACTCGTCGTCGCCATGCGCCCGCCAGTCGCCTATGACGCGGAACGAGTGGACGTAATCGGTCACATTGCGGGCTACGAGCGTGTTGAGGCCCATGGCAAACGGGCTGCCGCTGCCGTAGCCCTCTGGCAGGCCCTGGGACGTGTAGCGGATCTCAGGGTAGGCGTGTAGCGAGACGTGCTCGTACAGTCGTGGCAGCGTCATGTAGTAGAAGAGGCGCGACGTGCGCGTGATGCGTGCGAGGTCCGCCACATGGTCGAGCTGCAGTTTGGCGTCAGGTCACATGTCGACGGAGGAGGAAGATGAGGAATACATGGCTAAGGATCAGTTGAATCAGGTGCAGCGGCAGCTCTTTGGCCTGGCTGGCGTCCGGATGGGACCGCGCTGGGCTCGTGAACCACACGTGCACTGGCGCCGTGATGGGCCTGTTGATGCTCGCGGCCATGGATAAGGGGGTGGAGAGGGAGGAGGAGCTGCTGTAGTCAAAACCACGGCCCAGCAGCCAGCAGTAGACACGCTACCAACTTAACTACGTGAAGTCGCGACAATATGTCGACGGATCGGCGCGCCACTTCCGGCGCAGCCGATCGGCCTAATCCTAGTCCCTAGTGCTTGCTAACTGCATATCGTGCGCACTGCACCCCGGCCCAAAATCGTCGGAAAATATCCCAGCTTCTCAGTTCGCTCGCAGGCACACGTGACACGATACGCGACCCTTGGCTTCGCTTATCACGCTCTCGGTTAACTGCGAAAGTGGCTTTTTCAGCATGGACGCAAAACAACGCGTCGCGCAGTCTCCTACCTTTGACTCCTGTGCACTCAACTCAGCTCTTTTCCCAGATAACCAGCCTTCACAACTTGAGACGCCACAACGCAGCGCAATTCTTACCGTATAGTATTTCTATCAAGTACAAAAGCTTCCTTGTAGCGTCGAGAAACTCTACGCACTGTTTAAAAACAACTTTAAGATAGATAGACTAACGTGTATTCCCATATATTCTGTTAGCTAGAAAGAGCCCTAATTTCTCTATTATAGAGACGTGGACATCGCTACTTAAACATTACTTCTGCTCTAGGAAATACAAGACAGAATCTCAAGGGGTGAAGAGATTCTACCAAGCATGGAAGAAGCTAGGTCCAGAGAAGATAAATCGTACGATAGATCACTACCCAGCACGCCTACGTGAGATACTTGGTAGATATGATGCCAAAGCATCTCGCTTCTGAATTTGAAGCCATTAGTTATACAGAATGTGGAGAAATTAGGTGTGTTTTGAGGAGCATGTGCATTGGTGGTGGTGGGCCGTGCTGAAAAAGCCACTTTCGCAGTTAACCGAGAGTCACGGCCGGAAGAGCCAAGGCGGCCGGTCCCCATAGTCCTCACCAGGATACACAAACGGCACCTCGACCGTGCCCTCAAAAACGCTCATCGCCGGCACCCCCTCCTTTTCTCCGGCCATCCCCAGCCTGTCGCTCGGCACCGCCATCACCACGCCGCACTCCCAGTTGCGGATGTTCAGACTGCCCATCCGCCCTCCCTTGACTACCTTCTGTCCTCCCCATGCCGCCTCGGACACGTTGGCCGAACCAACATACACCCATGCCAGCCCCGTTCCGTCCTGCCTGCGTCCTCGCGCGAAGAGGAGCTTGTTGTGTGAGAGCATTCCACGCCGCGTCGAGTCATAGTTGCGCAGGCAATAGCGAGGAAAGCTTGCTGCATAGTAGCTCTGTCGGGCCAGCGAGATGATGCCACCGCAGTCTGGCCCACCAACGCTATTCTTGACTGCTTCGTCTGTAGGAAAGTAGATACGTATACTATCGCCTATATTGGGCAGAATTGACGTGTTTGTGAACTCTTCGCCAGAGGCGGAGAGATACAACCGCTGCAGGAAAGCTTCGTTGATTGCACCAATGGAGGATGCCGCATAATCAAGCTCCATTCTCTTGACACCGTGAAGTTGCAAATCTCGAATGGCTCTCGCCAGCCCCGGAAAACCGGTATCATGATGCTGCTTGTCTTTGTGAGACCCACCGCTACTTGATATCAGTTAACATGCATCACAAATATCCGCCTTTACTCACATGGAATGTACAAAGCGAACGTGCCCTGTCTGTGAAAAGTCAAACTTCAATACACCCTCCAAAACCTTCTTCTCCACCCTCTGCTTCTCCAGAAAGTATACCAGCTCAGCCCCAAACGCCGTTAGCTCCTCCTTGCTTCCCACCAGTCCATCATCTCTTCGCGGCAGATCGATTAGAAATACAGAATTTTCCATGACGCCAGGTTGCCAGTCATTCTCGACCTCGCCCCAGTCAATTGGAGTCATATTTGCTGTTGGTACAACAAACCGAAGCTTGTCTCGACCGAAAAGTAGCATGAGTTTGCTGTGCATGCTGTGGATCATGCCTTCCATGGGCGGAAAGTGCAACCTTAGGTTAGGGATCTCAGCTGCTGCCATCTCACGCACCCATCGTTGTTGAACGTCTTGATACTTTGCATTCATGATCCAGATTTGTTTCACCTTGGCTGGGTTCAACTTCTTGTTTAGCCACTCAGAATCCCACATAAACGAGCTGATGACGGCTATTTGTACGTGATCTGCTTCGAGAACCTCTTCCAAAGTGACATCATCAGTACGTGGGTATTTGGTAGCAAAGGTTCGCTTGATGACTCCTTTGGGATATTGAAGCTTGGTGGCTGCGGATGACTGAGGTGATTTTACAACTTGCTTCGAACTTCGTTCCGGCTCTTGGTCTCGTTTCCTCTTGCCTAGCCTTGCTAGCCGTTCAAGCTCCATAGTCCTACGATCCATTCCAGGAAAGCCCATGACCATGTTGGATGATGTCGTCGACGTGGCCTCGGTGATTGGCTGGGGTTGCCTCTTCTTCGAGGGTCGGCTAAAGTGCGAGCCTACTTGCGCTGAGCCGTCTGATATTGGCTTCTCTGGGCTGTCAGGGCCTTCCGGGTCTTGTAGAGACAATGCGATTGCGCGTCGCATATCCTCACCTTCCTCATCAGACATGGTCTGATCGGTTGGGTGGCCCGACTGCAAGGACAACGCAATAGCTGAGTTGAGGTCTTCATCATCACTGGAAAATGCCATGAGGATACTAGCGTCCTGGCGTCCTAGAGATATGGTTGTTGTTGTCGATGTGGTGGTGGTGGTGGAGGCGCGTATAATAAGCGAGGGGCCAGGGTTGCACACGACAACGCGCGTTCACGTGCTTGCAGATTGGACCAATTTTCTAGTCAATACCCTGCGGCCCAGCCTCGCCTCGCCACCTTTTTACACAACCAACAAGTTCTTGTAGATATCAGTCACATGCACGGCAGGCTGCAGCTGTACAGTTCTTACATGCTGATGCGCGCAAGTCCCTGACCCCAGTCGATAAAACGTCTGCCCCAACCACTCCACTTCTCTACCTACTTGCTAGCGTTCTGCTCCAGTCTGATTGTACGGGGCACTTCGGTGGACAACACCGAGAGAGGTGTTGGGAGAACTAGCCACCATGAAGCGTTGACACAAACATGACATGGTCGTCCTTCTGTAGCTCGTACTTGTCCTCCCCTTCAAGCTCCCAATCAGCTTCATTGATGAGCACCAAGATGCCTGGTCGCCTGATGCGCCAGTCAGTAAAAGTGCTTTATCGGCGAGCAGGCCCACTTACACAGTATCATCCAGAACAAAAAGCTCCTTGCGAGGGTCCGTCATGACTTTGTCGCAGAGGTGCCTCACGAGGAAGGCGATGTTTGCCCGGTTGCCTGACTCGTCTCTGGCGGGTATGGAAAGCGAATACTTTTTTTGGTTGCTGAACAGAATCTCCAGCCCTCCGCTACGGCGTGTCAGGTGGCTGGTGTTGTATACAAGAGTGCTTACAAACGTGAACTCTATCGTAATTGGGACACTGGCATCGTGCGACATACTGGAGATCAACCATGCCCTATGCGCTGCGCATATAGGAGCTTGACACCGCTTTGTTGCTGGCGCACCACAACCTCGTGATAGAGTCTGGTATTGGTCTACCTACTTTCGGTTATTTAAGCGAGAGCTAGCGCCAAAGAAATCCTCAAAAGCGCTATGACTTGATGCTAGACTCTAACAACAATGCGTATTTGGTGAGAATGAACATCTCCTCATCATTCATCTCAATAGGCGGCAACCGAAACCCCGCTGCAGCAGACTGGGATCAAGGCGGCCTACAGCTCTTGGCGTTTGGTGCCGACAATGCGATTGCCCTATGGGATCCCCAGGCAAGTCCAGCCTTCCTAAGAGCCCCCATAGTCTAATTCAGGGAAGGATACACAACTGCATGGCGTCCGAGCCGTCTTAAATGGCCACACCAAGCCTGTCAACGCTGTCAAGTTTTTCCCCACACAATCCTCCAATGTGTCGATTCTTCTCAGCGGCTCTGCAGACAATACCTTGCGGCTATGGCGCGCTTGGCGAGAGCATCCCTTCAAATTCGAGTGCATCAAGACAATATCTGAACATTCAAACTCATTAACACGAATAGCCACGCTTCCAGGGTCAGATATCTTTGCTACTGGTGCGTCTGATGGCATGGTCAAGCTCTGGAAGCTTGTCCATGATGCAGACTACTCCTCAATAGACGTACTGTTGTCGCAAACTATCACACTCTCCCCCAAGTATTTCCCTCTGAATCTCGCCTTGGCCCAGTTAGATGAATCGTCCACTGTCTTAGCAGTTGCAGGCACGCGAAGCATTATTCAGGTTTTTGTGTCTCGCGATACTCAATGGTACCTTTCCGCAACCCTCACCGGGCACGAAGGTTGGATCCGGGCTCTTGAATTTACTCGAGAAACTTTGAATGATGATAGTAGTGATCTCTTGCTAGTATCCGCAAGCCAAGACAAATATATCCGCCTATGGAGAATCCATCGCGGGGACATACTTCCTGCTGCAAGCAGCGCTCTAGACGATCCTGCCTTAGGAGGTTTAGTTAAATATCTGTCAAACAAGGCACACTGGATTGAATCTCCGCTCTCGAAACATTCCATTACCTTTGAGGCGTTACTTCTCGGACATGAAGATTGGATATACACGGCATCCTGGTGTCACAGGCATGGCAAACTTCAGCTGCTCTCAACCTCAGAAGATAACTCATTGGCTATCTGGGAGAGTGATACTTCATCTGGCATTTGGGTTTGTATCACAAGACTGGGAGAAATCAGCGCACAAAAGGGTTCGACAAGCGCTACAGGAAGCGCTGGTGGGTTTTGGATTGGTCTCTGGTCGCCCAACGGCCGTTCTGTCGTCTCCCTTGGCCGCACTGGGAGCTGGAGGAAGTGGAATTATTCGGACGCGGATGATACGTGGACGCAGCATGTTGCTATAACAGGCCATGTGCGCGAAGTCAAAAGTGGTTGTTGGTCTAAACATGGATCATATCTGCTCACAACAGGCTCAGATCAAACAACAAGGGTATACTCACAATGGAAACATCAAGAATCGTCCATGTCATGGCATGAATTTTCGCGTCCCCAAATCCATGGGTATGATCTCAACTGTATCGACACAATCACAGACTCTCAATTCATTTCCGGGGCGGACGAAAAGCTTCTCCGGGTTTTTGATGAGCCAAAAGGCGTCGCAGATATGCTCTACAACTTATGCGGGATCCATCCAAGTACTACTACTCAACACCCTGATGCCGCCAATGTCCCAGTGCTTGGTCTATCCAATAAAGCTATCCGAGCCGTAGGCGGCAACGACAATGAAGCAATACAGAACGACGAAGAAGACGGTGACGCCATCGATCCTTCATCTGTGATATGTAAATCAGATCTTGAGTTCAGCCATCCGCCCTTTGAAGATCATTTAGCTCGACGCCTGCTCTGGCCTGAAACGGAAAAGTTGTATGGTCACGGGTACGAAATATCAGCAGTAGCAGTGAGTAGGAATGGCAGCCTTGTGGCAACCGCATGCCGAGCGAGTTCAATTGACCATGCCGTGATCCGTCTGTACAATACGAAGGATTGGCTAGAAGTCAAGCCACCACTAAAGGCACATTCGCTCACTGTGACTGCGTTACAGTTCTCGCCCGATGACCGATATCTGCTTAGTGTCGGTCGGGATAGGCAGTGGGTGGTCTGGGAGCAGAGTACAAACTCCTCACAGTACATACTAAAGCATGCGAACCCAAAAGGGCATACACGAATGATCCTAGGTGCATCGTGGACTCCACAAGCCCAGCCCACCTTCGCCACAGCTGGGAGGGACAAGTCTATCAGGATATGGCAAATTACAGACAATGATGTGCAGCTCAAGTGTGCAATTGTTGCCAGTGTTGCAATCACAACCGTGGCGTGCAATGAATCCGTCTTCCTAGACCACATCCTCGTCGCTTTTGGCACAGAGAATGGCGAAATTTCCATTGCCCGCGTGTCTGTGGAAACCGTGGATAAGTTCGAGGTTACTAAACTGGATATGGAGCTTTCACCGTCAAAGACCATCAATCAGATCACTTGGAGACCAGGCAGGGTCCCGGAAGCGCAACAAATTGCGGTGGTCAGCGACGATACTTCCCTCCGTATCTATGATGTCGCCGTAGTATGAACGGTATATGATTTGATGGTACGATCAAATTGGCTTTTAGACCCGCTATCGCATTGATTGCGCTATATTCTGTGCCATACGTATTGTTTTAAACACTGCTATGGGTATCTTGAAGGAAAGAGTTGGCATCAAACTAACAAAATTTAAGTCATATAAACCTTCAAATACCACCCCGTTATAAGTAATAAGTCAAACTAAGAACGATATATCTCTGTCAGAGGTATGTAACCAACGACCAAAGCCAACATTCGTTTCATAGAAGGCTTTACACCTTAATGTCACAAGCAAGGCGAGTGCGCCAGGATGGTTTCTCAAAGTATCGAAGTACTAACATGAAATTCCTTATTCTTATCATGAGATCGAACTGCGTCTATGACTTCAGGCAAAGTTTCTAGAGTTGCAAGTGCCCCATTGAACTGGCGACCACCATGGTTCGATACGACGATATCGTTGATACCATAGCGGCACGCCAGTAGTGCGTCTATTAGTAGCAATTCCTTCTACCTTACCTGCGTCTTGGGGTGACATTGCTCTTTTAGCTAGGCAATATCGTGTTCCCAACAAATAGTTAAATTTAGGGCGTGCGTGTGAAAAGTTATTAGCCGCAGAGGTGGCAAATCCTATTACATCTTGTGCGCTGAACTGGCCTCTGCGGCCATACCGGGCCTGTCGTTTTCATCGTCTTTTTGAGGAAAGGTGGCAATTTTGAGGTATTTTAGTAGTTTGAACTGATTTCGAATCTCCAGATTTCTTCTCCCAAGGATAGGCGTATCAACGGTTAGAAACACGGCTGTGTATCCAGCCTTCTTTGCTTTCTGAATTGACCTCCTACTCTCTTCCCGCTCCTCAAAGAGATATAATTACAATGCTACAGGATGTGTATTACCCAAGGCACTCCTTAGATCCTCAAGGCTAGTTGTGCTAAAGCTGCTCGGACCCATAGCAGTTCCCATCTCCTTACATCATTGGAGTACGCAAGGCCTTGCATCGCCGTTGGTGCAACACGAATTGGCAAACCTGTCTCATGACCAAAAATCGAAACTTTTGTAGCGATAGAAATATTGCGGAGCACACGCGGCCGTATTCGATACTTCTGGTATGCTGGAATGTTTTCTACCAAGGGCGAACCATTGTCTGCACCCTCATTGTAATAGTCACGCGTTTGCTTGTCCATGCGGGCTAAATTACATAATGATGGCATCGGTATGTCAATGATGCTTTGATTGCAGTCTTGTTGAGACTGTGCACCTCTTTAAAGGTGTTGGTTACGAAGTAGCTCCATGTATCCTTGAATTGATCCTTGACAACAGCAATGTGCTGGCTAAGGGTGTTCTGGCATTGTACTAAGAAGTAGTTGTATTACAACGACTGATTACCTCACTTTACAGAGAAGTAGGGTAAGTATACCATTCACGATCCTTGCCTCCGGCTCTCTATAAAATCAACAAAGTCGAAAAAGCTTTTCTTATACCTTCTCTCTTGGGTTGTGCGGTTGACGGTCTGGATTCCAAAATGAGCATCATAGTCGCCAAACTCCCAGTTGTCTGCCCAACTCCAAGCAAAAGCACCTATGAACTCCACACCATCCTCCCATATTGCCTTTAGTCCTTCATTAAGGTAGGACTGATAGTACCATGATCGAGGACTGTCAAACTCTTGATCTCTCTGTTCTTTTAGTCCTTCTCCAAATACGGGAAAGCCAAATTCGGTCACGGCGACAGGGTGCTTGAATGTGTTCCAGAGATAATTGAGATATGTCCGGAAGTAAGTGGGTGTCAAATAGACATACGAATAGCTTCGATACCCTATGTTCCATCCGGTAGTAGTTGTTGTACTTTGGGTCACACAATATGGTCGGAGCGGATGGCTGGCGTTTGCAGCACACGCAGCAATGGTATCGTTTGGCGGCGGACTGATCACTGTTGCTGTATAGGGTTGAATTGAGAAGAAATCCGCAGTCCCGTTTATAAACTGCAAGTCAGTTTCGCTCAAGGGTACATAATCTGTAATTGTCGATGTAAAGGATTTTGGATAGTCCTTGCCGAGGAATATCGGATTCGCAAATGTGGCCAGTTGGAAAGAATTGAAATGATTTGCTGCAGAGACATCGACTGGATCATTCGGATTATGAGGAATGCCGAAGTTATCGTTCAGAGTCAGCGAAATTTTCCCAGTCCCCTTGATGTCATCGTGATAGAAATGGTAAAGTCGAGCATGTGCTTTGATTACGGCATTGACTGACTTTCCATTCCGCGAGCCAAGGAGGGGTTCGTTGAACGTCCACCATATTGGAACTCGGTCAGCAAAATGTGTCATGACAATTTTTCCATAGTTGACAAAGGCATCCTCAAATGAAACGTTATTGTAAGAGCGCTGGAAGCCCGAGTCGACGTAGCCTATTCCGGTGCCAGGCACAATGAAGACATCGGATATGTTGGAGAAGAACTGGAATGGGGAGTCACTGTGATGGAGAACTAGAGCAGGAGTCATCCCTTTCTGGAGGACAAAATCTATCAAGTCTTCATAGTGCCTTAGGCCTTGCTGATTTACTGGCGTGCCGGGAAGAACGAAGGGCAGGATGCGTGTCCAAGGGACGGAAAACCGATAATACTTTACTCCCATGGCCGCAATGCGCTCGATATCTTGTTTGTACAGATAGTAATGTTCGTTAGCTACGTAATTCGATGCACTGTTTGGACGCTGCAGACTAAGTACGTCCAAATGAGCTGGAGTTCGACCTTCATCAGCGATTGCACCCTCGATCTGCACCGCAGATGCTGCTACCCCGAGCATGAAATCAGCAGGGAAAGTGTAGCAGTCGTGTGAAGCAAAGACTTCGGGAGGAGGTAGCACAAGCTCACTGGTGGGCACAGGTGTAGGTTGTACCGTTGATGAATAGATGCCTTTGGTAAAGTTGACCCATGGGATGGTATTCCAGAGGGCACTCCAAGAGGCGTTTCCATAGGGTCTCCCCGTGTCGGTGGCAGTTGCATTAGAAGCGTATTCCCAGTTGCCCCATTGGGTTTTCGTTACATTGGGAACAAG
This sequence comes from Ophiosphaerella narmari, assembly GCA_028456235.1. NCBI lineage: Eukaryota > Fungi > Ascomycota > Dothideomycetes > Pleosporales > Phaeosphaeriaceae > Ophiosphaerella > Ophiosphaerella narmari. Next base: position 483,691 of record JALNQA010000001.1, on the reverse strand, counting down.
ACTGCTGAGGGAAGCATGAGGCGGTGCATAGGTTGTGTAAGAAGTAGGGCTGGGTCGTGATGTTGCCGTGCGCACTGTTTCGGTTTGTGTGAAACTAAATTCACGAAAGAAATATGATGGACGTATCGTTGCGTATGTGCTATTGGCGGCGCACTGTGATGGGGAGGAGGGTCCTTTGGCTGGAACGTACACCTGCTGGGCAGCAGCTAGTGTTCCTCCCACGAGCAGGACATTGATTATCATGGCGAAGGTGCAGGCCGTCAGCTTTTTGTTCAGGGCAGTATTGCTTAAATTATAGTTCGGGCAAGTAGCTGGAGAAAGAGACATCGTTAAAGATGATGGCTGCTCTCTTCGGAATGTGGAGGCATCAGAAGTGCGGGGAGCCTCGGCTGGCTGGATTCGGAATGCAGTGTCATTTTTATGGAGATTTCGCAGTTGATGTTTTTGTCTGGATTTCTGAGGGCTTGTCCTGGATTGGTTCACATGTGCTATGAAGCTCTATGGGTCTATAGTTACTTATACCAAGCAAGGCGTTGCTAATTGGTGTTAGACTCAAGCATAAAGGGTCTCTACATGTATCGCGGACGGCCGGCCGCCTCTGCCGGGCTTTGTGACATTTCTTTCACTGGTATCCGCTTCCTAAAGCCTTTCTCAAAATCTGCGAGTGCTGTGAAATAAGTGTCTTTCTGATGCACGAAATTGCATCTCTGGTTATGGCAGGTACCAGAGGCGAACTTTTCGCACTTCGCCCTCACACATTCTCGACCTGTTTCTATGCAGTTGAAACACGGGGTCTCCTGGTCACAGAACTCGTTCCACCGTTGTTTGTGGCAATGTATACAAGCAATTCGTGCCGGAACACCACTCACTGGGGGAATAGGAGTGCATGTTGACCCTCCTGAGATTGAGGATGTATGGACTGGTGCAGGAACAGGGCGCCTCTGCGTAGACTGAGTGGGGGTGATTTGGTAGCCATGAGTGGTGAACTGCGGAAATGTTGCTCCACCTGTAGGCTTGTGGTAGGCTAGTGTTGTCCTGTGTGAAAATGCTTGAGGGAGTCCAGGTTGTACTGCCACGATGTTGTTCCGATATTGAATATTCTGTTGGAGTTGTTGCATGCATGTATTGTTGCGTTGAGGTATATTATTAGTTTGAGGCACAGTATTACGCTGAGGCATCCGAATGGTGGCACTTTGGGCAGGGCGACTTATTTGAGTCTGAGACGAAAAGGTCAAGGTGGTATGGTCGCAACCTGAAGATGGGAATGAAGAGGTTCGTATGTATAGAGGCTGGTGGTTGGCTGCCCCGGACACCGCTGATGCAATGGAATCCTCAGATGCTTTTCGTTTATGGCGCATGTTTGCCGTCAGTTGCTGTGGAACCACCTGGGAACCTAATGCATACTTCTGTGTTTGCTCTAATGGTGTCATGTCGGGTAATTGGTAAACCCTGGAAGGGGATACAATGGTATCAGAAGCGCTGGAAGCACCAGGATGGCGGCCTTCTCGTGCTGGTGGTGGCGTTGGGTGAACGAAGCTGCCGTTCTCATGAATTTTGCGACGCTTGCTCACATCTACCATCATCGGCGTAGAGTCTAATGGAGGAGAAAGTGAACGTCTACCAAGCTCGCTGTTGTCACGGGAATGGACTGCCTGTATCTCTCTCATGTTTTTAAGCACCGCCTCCAGCCTCTTGACTTTTACTTTCTCTTGCGAGGCCGCTTTTTGATATTGTTGTAACTGTGTTTCCCGGTTTCTAAGTGTGACTTTCATAGTAGCCATCGTGGTGAGACTGTTTTGCTTAAATGTACTGTGCGAAGTCTTGTCGTCAAGGATTATAGCTTCAAGTTCTGTGATTCTACCCTGTTGTGCTAGGTTTTCAGACTGCAGTCGGGTAATCTGGTCTCGAAATGTGTGCAATAAATCATCGTTAGGACTTGGGGGCTCAATATTCTGCAACTTTTGTTTCAACTCGGCTACCGTAGCCACATGTATGCTGATCACATCCCTTGAGGCCTTGATTTCGCCCTGCCTTAGCCATACTTCATGATTAAGGGCATTCTGAAGGTGCCTATTCTCATACAGAGCATCTTGTCTCTCTTTGAAACGCGTGCGCGCTCGGCGATTGGCGCTCGCGAGATCCTTTTTCAGTTGGGCATTCTCACGAAGCAGCTCATCATTTTTGATCTTCGGGTGGTCAACCTCTGGCGGAGCTGGGGCTAGCGTAGTCCGCGAAGAAGGTGTTTTGGGCGAGATTGTCGATACCGACCTGTCTAACGTTTCTGGCGAAGGCTTGGTACTAGTGGTACCGGCTGAGGTAGGTGCGATAGACATGATTGTGAAGAATGGAGACGAATAATATTAACCGAATAGGGATTGGCTTTTGTATGATGGGTTGCAGTTGAAGTCGCTGAGGCGAGGCAGGTCTTGGAGATTGTGGCAGGTGCGGATTGGCGGGGAAGGCAGGTGAATATGCAAGGTGCGGACTAACAGCTGTGGAGTTTGCAGGTGAATGCGGCTCTTGATGCAGCTCAAGGTTGACATGACATCGCCCGTCGATGGTTCATATCGAGAGTGAATCAGAGTTGCCCTCGGTCATGACGACATGAGGTTTCTCTTCTCGCAGAGAGATAATGGAAGCGTTGCCATTGGCCTTGTACAAGTAACTGACTGGCTGTGCCAGGTTGTGGAAGTAGACGCTTCTTTCTAAGAACTGCTCTTTCATTTGACTTTGAGAAGTACCCGATGCTGCAATGCAGGCCATGTTGCCGTTCATATTTCGATTTGCTCGTGCCTAGAGACTTTCTCATCTCATCCTGGAAACATAGCTAGGTACTTATCACGGGAATGAGAGGTTGGTATCGCGAGAATGGGACGGAAGGCGGCGGAACGATGCGGAAGGGTGACAGGTGTTTCTCAAAGTTTGGTCGGTATGTTCTGTTCACGGGCCAGGTGTATTTTGGGAGGCATGATTTCAGAGGTGGCCTACAATTTCGCCTGGGGGGCTGTGTTGACAGGAGAAGCATGGCCAAGCAATGCTGACCTGGGCATCAAGGTTGAAGCAAGATGTGTGGAACAGTTGAGATGATCAGGGGCGATACGAGAGACTCAGAGCGACACAACCAAAGACGCACACGGTGGCATGGTAAGAGAGCTGCAGGGCTAGAGTCGTGTGTATTGAGGTAAGCCGGCGCCCCAAAATTCATCAAACAGTATCCGAAGACATGGCCCAAAAAAGGCATTATTAGTGAGCAGGCGTTCTCGGCAGGGGCAGTCACGCCTCGGCAGGAGACGGTGGTCTCGGCACGTGTAGGCCGCCGCCGGCACCAAATTTTGATCATCTCAGGGAACATGGCAAACCCGGGGACATAATGCGCCTGTCATCTGCGCTGGCATGACGGCCAACAACGCTCTAGGCCTGGCTGACCTCAGACGCCGCCATGGCACTGGATGCCCTTCTCGCCGTCTTCGCCTTCGGCCGTCTTCGTCTTTCGACTCTCTGCTTGTCTGGTCGTCTGGTTGTCCGGCCTTTTCTTCTCCAGCTTCAACCAAGCCGCTTGCCGCCGACGTTGTACCAGTGCCAGCGTTTCTGTTTACTTTTGCAAGCCGAGTATTGCTGCTCGTCTATTGAATTGCGCCACCACGCTTCGTTAGTGGAGCCATCACATCGCCTTGGAAGTTTCAGCCCTGTCTAGACTACTTTTGGTTCGTGGGGAAATTGTCCCAGTACCTACTGCGGCTGAACTTTTCTGCTGAAATACGATATCGAATGCAGTATTCGTGTCTGACATCACTCCACTGCTCATCTGCTTGGCCCACCAACCAGCCTGACGTCAGTCTCTGAGAACTTCCCTTCCCTCTGCATTCATCGGCCCTGCCAGGTAACCCGCCGGACCGGGCCTCCTTTTGACTGTTTATCTGACGAAACAATTGACCACCATTCGTCTCATTGTGATGCAGGCTAGGGTAAGCATTCAGGGGTGGGCTGATCCTAGCCATGCCTGCCATAAAGACTCGGCATGGTCCAAGCCATATGGGGTCTAAAGACACCTCAGATCTGCAATGGCGCGCCCCACATATCCCCAAATAGAAGCAGATGCTCCCGAACCGCTATGGCTTTCTCGCAAATGCTTGTCCGCCCAGAGCGCTAGGCTCATTTGGCAGGCCTCAGCCCTCACGCCGCTATCCCGGGCGCAGAAATATATGTATTGGAAATGCCTCCCCATGTCTCTCTGCACGAGTTCTCGTTCTGCTCTTCTGAACCCTCCCGTCAAGCCGTAGGGTGTTGGAACTCATCCACAGGAAGTCCATTGACTTCTGTACATTCGCTTTTATCTAATCTCTCGCTACACAACGTTTAATATGCGTACCCATACCGTAATAGGCCTTACGGCCGCATTCGCTACTCATGCCTTCGCTGCCTGCCAATCAGCCCTCAAGATCGATAACTTTTCAAAATGGTCAAGCAACACCAACAGCTTGGGTGAATGGACCAGCGGTTAGTATCTAGTACCCTCGTAGACGAAATAATCTTGCTAAATTCAACTAGATGATGGTACTATGAGCTCGATTTCTGCCAGCAATGGTGTGCTCAGCTTCAAGCCCAAGTCGGGCTCGTACTTTTACGAGACCTTCGCGTGCCAGGCCGCCACCAGCAACGGACTATCGAGTCTTCAGTTCTCCATCAAAGGTCCCTCCCAGGGCTCCGTTGTTATTGAACTCCAGACCAAGTCTTCATGTTCGGCAGGGAGCTACAACTCATACTATTACCAGGTTACTGGCCTTACTGGTAACACCCAGACCGTTACTATTCCCCTTACCTCCTTCTCTGGAGCAAATGGTAACGCGGTCGCTGGTTTATCATGGTCTGGCTTCTCCTCCACTACGGCAACATGGCAATTGAGCAACATCGAGTTGGGGTGCTCCGGTTCTGGCGGTTCTCCCAGCTCGACCAAGCCTGCCTCTAGCTCTGCTCCCAGCTCCACCGCCGCGCCCTCTGCCAGCAAGGCCTCCAGTGTTTCTGCTTCGCGCAGCACACTAGTGACCGTCTCGTCTTCAACTCCATCTGGTACCTGCTCTCCACTTCTTATCGAAGATTGGATTTCACAGTCGCGCCTAACATTTTTGTACTACAACGCCATGAACTACCCGACTTCTGACGATGCTTCAATGCAATCCATTGTCGTTGGAAAGCCAGCGACGAATCGAGTTGAGTTCACCCCCAAAAGTGACTCTTACTTCTACAGCCAGTTCCCCTGCGTCAACGCAAAGAACAAGTACGGTGGCATTTCTCTACGCATCAAAGCCCCCGCTGGCGCGACCCTCAACGTTGAACTCGACTCATCTGACAACTGTGATGCCACTACCGCCAAGACCCAAACGTTGACTTCCGCTGATCTAGGATGGAAGTTTACCGGAACCGAGCAGCTTTATTTGATCCCTTTTAATAAGTATAACACACTCAACATTGAAAAACTCACAACAATTCTCTTTTCCGGCTTCTCTGGTACTGTCTCTTTTGGCCCTATGGCCTTTTATTGCGGCTCTACTGGCGAGTACATTCCCACTCCTGTTGATGGTGGTTCCGGTTCAAGCAGCACCGTACCAGCACCAAGTAATACCGCTACAGCGTCGGTTGTCATCGATAAGTTCGCCAACGCAAACTCCAATGCCTTGGGGAACTGGCACGGTGGTGACGAAGGCATGAAGCTCACATACAATGGTGGCAAGCTTACAATTACATCCCCCGATCCTGACTACTCGTTCTACACGCAAGTTTCAGGAACTTGCGTTGATTACTCCAAGTACAAAGGGTCTTACCTACACATCGCTTATTCCGGAAGCACCAAGTTCACCGTTGCCTTCCAACAGCACAACTCTGGATGCAACGCAAACGTGGCTCCCTACCCAGAAACGTGGGACTCCGCTGAAGCATCTCGTTATGCCAAGGATGGCCACATTTATATTCCCATCAGCCATTTCAACGTTGAGCTGTCTCGTGTCATTGGCTTCTCTCTCAAAGGTTTCTACAGTTCCGATCCAGTCACCCTTTCAGTCATTGAAATCGTCCCTGGTGTACCTGCCGGATTTGGCATTCCGCCTAAGGATGAGACTGGTCAACTTGTCTTCGCCTGCAAGCGTCCCAACAGCTTCGCTTTCGCTATTGATGATGGCCAGCCAAGCCTTGCGCAAGAAGTGCTCAAGATCATTCGCGAAGAAAATATCAAGGTTACCTTCTTCACTGTCGGCGCCCCGCTTCTCGATTCCTCGACTAACCTCACCAACGTGTACAAGGAAATGAGAGCCGCAGGTCATCAGCTTGCGCTCCACTCCTTTACTCATCCTAAGATGGAGGGCCTTCCAGACTACGCGTCTATTGACTGGGAATACAATGAGGATGTTAAGGCCATGAAGCAATCATTTGATGGGTACGAAACGTCATACTTCCGTCCTCCATTTGGTAACGAGGGTGCTCGTATGCGCTCTCGTCTTACCAAAGCTGTAGGCAACAAGGCGACAATTACCAACTGGTCTGTCGACGTTGAGGACTGGCTGTGGGCGGAGACGAACACCCCTGAGCAGCAAAAGGTGGCTTTCCAGCGTGACGTCAACAAGGGAGGTAGCTTGGTGGTGCTGCACTACCTGTACCCGTCAACTGTCAGCTATTTGCGGGAGTTCATTCAGATTGCTAAGAAGACTGGCAAGCAGCTTATGCGTGTTGACCAGTGCATGATGGACCCTAATGCTCCTCCTCTATAGGTGAAGGATATGCTTGTAGGATGTGTCGGGCAAGGTATTGTGGTGTGATTGAGGAAACGGGGATCTTTGTTTTCGCCAATGATGGGCAGGAATGTAATTATCATGCATGCGTCTCTGAAAATAAGGCATTCAGTCTAGTAATTAATTGTTATGTCTTACCGTTGCAAAGAGTTTGTAGAAGTGACATGTCTGTCTCGAAGAGGAAAGGCGGTGAGCCGGGGCTTGGCATCAAGAGTCTAGTTATTGTGGTTTTAATCGCTGTGTGTATACGATAATTCTGTTCCTACACCACCATGCCCCCACGGATAGCGGCTACGCGTCTGGCCTTCTCAATTCCGTTCATATGGGGACAGACGGCCTTGCCCGGAATTAGCGGTCAGCAGCGGTGTGCGTCCATCCTCTCGTCCCTGTCGGATAGGCCTGGCGCATACAATAAGAAGATTCGACGAGGTCGCGGTCCAGCATCAGGCAAGGGCAAAACGGCAGGACGAGGGCAAAAGGGCCAGCATGCCCACGGCAAGGTGCCTGCGGGCTTTGAGGGTGGCCAGACACTATTGTCTATCACCAAGCCTGAGCGCGGGCGGGGAAAGCACAATGCATTCAAGGTGGAAATGTCGCCCATCAATCTGGACCGGATCCAGTCGTGGATTGATCAGGGACGGTTGGATGCCTCTAAGCCCATTACCATGAGGGAACTGCACAAGTCGCGGTGTTTGCACGGCGTAAAGCGCCATGGGGTGAAGCTACTGGCACGGGTAGGAAACATGGAAATACCTTACTATATACCATTGGCAATCACTGACGCATGCTATGCTCACATAGAACCCTCTCCAGCTCACCTCGGCCATCAATATTGTCGTCTCGCGTGCGTCTGCCGAAGCAATTGCCCGTATCGAAGCGCTCGGTGGCACCGTAACCACGCGCTTCTACTCACCCACCTCGATCAAACGCGTGTTGCGAGGCCACTCGCATCCCACCGTTTCTCTCCAGTCTCCTAGCCACCTAATCCGTCTTGCGACTGCCTCCGATCCGGCTCTCTTGTCCTCTCCCATCCTGTCGTCTCTGCAGTCGGCCACGGCTGATGATGCGGCGCGGAAGGAGGCCCTCGCCTCGCTCATGCACCGCCTCTCGTCCAAGTACAAATACCGGCTTCCGGACGCAACCGCACGAAAGGACATTGAGTACTATCGCGACCCTGCGCACCGAGGCTATCTAGCCCACACCGTTAAGCAGGGAGAGAGCCCCAGTTTATTCTTTAAGCCGCCCGGCGAGGCCAAGGACCGCAGGAAGCAGAGTGCGCGGAGAGATGCGGCCAAGGCTAGTGCGGATAACAAGCTATTTTAGACAGCAGTCAAGTGCGATGGAGATAGATAATACCAGTCAATGCACCGTCAGCCAGCATGTCTTTGGTGTAGATTCGTCTGACCTGCTGCTTCGAGCAAACCGGGTGCAAAGAGGCTAAACTCACAAGCAGCAGCAGATAGCATAGATGGGGCGTCTGTCGCCTAGCAAGTCCGAGACAGTCGGCTTGCCGCGATTTGCTGCTCGCTCCATGATGCAAAGCGTGACGAGCGACGAGTGACGAGTCGCTGGCCAGTGAGGTACGAAGTCACCAGTTACGGTGGCCGGAAAGTCAAGGTGCCAGGTGGAGACGAACGAGACCATGACTTTGGAGTGTGCTAGTGCCAATGCATGTACGCGTCGAGGGGCGGAAGGTATCAGCGCGTCCATGGGCCAAGTAATGATTGTTCCCAGATGGGCATAGACAGTGTGACACCCAACGCGTTTCCTAGGCCTGGGCTGGGCAGGGCAACGACTCGTACTGGGTCGTATCGTAGTAAGTATGGCAAGCATGGCCGTGCCGAGCCTGTCCGTTGTCCGTACGTATTCGCCTCGGACCATGCTGAAAGTAACTTTTAGCCCCCTCTACGCCCAAAGGAGCATCGCCATGTCCATGAGATCACTCAGTCTGACTTGTTGATTGACTTTGCAAACTCTGCATGCGGCCAGGCGTGCCTGTGTCAAGGGTAGCCTTTGTGCAGATGGAAAGCTGATTGATTGCCGCAACTGCATCCTGTATCACGATACAGGCATTCCACCATTCTTTTCGCATGGCGCTGGAGGCGTGCATGTTTGACCTTTGCACCGTTCCAAGCACAAGCGGCTAGCCAGAAACGACAAGCGCAGCGCTGTATTTGTTGCCTCCATGGGCTCACGCACTGCGCCAGTGGATTACGTGCCGAGTAGATACAAAGCAGGCGTCGATTCTACACCTTGGTTTTCACCGCCCGAGGGGAGAACGGCCGGTATTCCCTGTCGGCTGCCGCACATATCATCTATCATCTATTGTTGTATGACAGTAAGTGCCTAGTCATCTGCACCCATCTTGGACTGCCTTGCGTCGCCTGTCCGTGGCTCATAAAAAAAGTCGTCACGGTTGCACGGCCAAACTTGGCGCCGCTAGCCAGAGGCGTTTGCTGCAAATGCAAAAGCAACCATTACTTGGATGGGTGGATGGGTGGATGGTTTGACGGCACTGCCACTAGCTACACGAAACGATGGGTAGGAATCATAGGATAAGATTAGTACATGGTCAACATGAGCGGTAGCACTGCAAATCGCAGCCGCACAGTGGCTAGAGGAGGGTGCATGCACACCGGCCAGGGCGAGCGCGCAATAGCTCGATACGTGTTTCGCCAGGGGCGTTGAAGAGGCGGACCTGCGGTGCAAATTGTCTCGATGTGAAGGAGGGAGAGATGGTGGTGGATAGCGGCGGATGTGCAGGCGGTGATTGGCCGGAAGCGCCGGCCCCGGGTGAGCCAGCAGGCCCAAGACGGGGTGATTGGGGGCTTAGACGAAGTGAAATGATTGTGCGAAGAGAGGATTGCAAGATCAGCAGCCCGGTCAAACGTGAGCCTGCAGAGCGTCGCGTTGGATGGAACAGGGTTCGGGGCTCGGAATTAGGGGATGGTTAGGGTAAAGTACGGCCGCAAGCGTGTTGGACCTTGGATGGACATGGCGGCTCGACATGCTCGTATCGCTCCTGAGAGGTGATATTGGTGGGCAATGGTGGCCGCACCGCACAGCAGCGACAGGCTACAGGCTACAGGCTCCAGGCTAGATAAAACGCAGCAGAGTCTGTCTGCTTTTTGACGCAGCGCAGGCCCTTTGGTGGGCCACCAGTCACAGGACGCGCCACGGCATTCCAGACCGCCCGGCTTTGTGGTGGTGAGATGATCAGCCGCATCGGGCAACTCTAGCTACGTCGCTATCGTATCTATCAGCGGCGAGGACGAGGAGCTACGGTGGAGCAGGTGGTGGTGGAGGCCACTGGGTGTGTCAGGCAGCCCAGGCATGCCGCATTGCCAACCTCATCTGGCAAAGCAGTGGCCCGAGACTCCGAGGAGTGGGCACACGGCATGGGTTGCAGCGAATTGATGAGGGCGGGCAGCGCTATTGTTTCTGCCTGCCTGCGTGGATTCAGTGGAGGGTCCCGCGGTAGCAGCAGAGCGGGAGAATGCTGGCTGCAGCCCTCGTCGGCGCAAGAGGCCAATGGGCGGGGGGCACGGTGCTGAGGCTGTACCAACCTGTACCAACAGTGGTTGCGCGGCGCAGCTGGGGCGGGCTGGTCGTTTCGGGCATGGCACCGCGAAACAGCAGAATGGATGGGATTTGATTATTCACGAGCCGGACGGCGCAATGCTATGCTATGCTGGGCTGGGGCTGGGCTAGCAAGGCTGGGGACTCGGGAGGGTTGACTCAGTGGGAAGAGGTGATGATGAGATGGTAGGAGGGTGTTGATCCTGATGCTGATGCGGCCAGCGCTGGCTGAGGCTGGTCTGTGTCGGCTGCGATGACGGTTAGCATTGATGGTTGCGTTGATCCATGCGCGGTTCATGCCCATCACGCAGCCAGTCGTTGATTGAGTGTGCATCATTGATTCATTCAGTCAATCAGTCAATCAGTCAATCAGTCAGTCAGTCAGTCAGTCATTGCTTGGCCGCTCGCTCGCGTATTTGCAAGCGCAAGTGCAGGTGGAGACGGTACAAGGTGGGCGGGCAGGCGTGACCCCCCGGCCGCGCCTGCTTTGTGCGTGTGTGTGTATGTGCGTCTGTGCGCCCCAAGGCTAGCAGGAGTAGGCGCGGTTGATGTCAGAGCTGGAACCTTCCGTCTTTCATGAAGTTATGTATCATCCGTACTTGTCTGGCTACGCTATTTGGCTATTCACCCTGCAACGGGTCCCCCCAAGCCATGCTGCCACTGCCCAGTTGTCGCCGCGTTTGGGCCACCGCCGACAAATACAATTCATCTCCCTGCTAGCACCGCCATCACCACTACTACCACTGCCATTACCACTACCACTGCCACTGCTATTACCACCACTACCACCACTACCACCATCACTGCTGCCTCCTCTGTCCCAGCAACCAGGCCCCTCCCTCCCATTGGCCCTCCCAACACCGCATATTTGCCTCTAGGGCAACCGTCAACAACCTCGCTCCTTCTCCTTGCTTGCCTCGGCCTCCTCGCACCCCATCACACAATCCGGCCAGCAGCCGTCGCCAGCAAGCACCGCCCACGGCAATAACCTCGCCCATGCCCGCCCGCCCTCGTTGAGCGTCGCTGCCCGCCCCCCCTCACCCTCACCCTCTCGCCTCCCACTCACCCGTCCACATGCTAGAGCTACACCTCCCACGTCCAATGCCTCACGCCCTCCCCCGGGAGCCTCCCCTCACCTTCTTTACCCCCGCTACCCACTCTGCCGCATCCAAGCTGGATTCCACCATGCAGCTCCCCATGCCCCGCATGCCAAACGGCCCCGATCTTCATCCGCTGCGGCCTACCGCCACCGCCCGCGTTCCTCTGACCCCTCCAAGGGCCTATCCAGACTCTGCCGTCCGCCTCGTCACCTTGCCTTCCAACCAAGGCCTTGGCCCTCACTATGGCCTTCAATTACCCGCCATCGGTAACTCTCGATCAGCCGTCGCTGCACCCACAAGTCCCAGCCCACAGCGACAGCCCCAGCAGCCATCGCAGGATCTAGCCCAGACACCGAGGAAAAAGTATTCTATTGCGCCCAACTTGCGCATTCCTCCTACTATTGCAACCCCCCAGGAAGGCTTGCCTCAATTGGCAGCTGAAGTGAGGTCCCCAACCCCAGTTTGAATGCCAAGGCTGACTTCTCCAGATCACGTGCCTATTCTGGTTCGAGAGCTCCACTACCCTCAAGCAAGTACTCGATACCACCTCGTCCCCACGCTCCATCCAGCCTCTCGTACCTGACGCACACCCCACTATTGGCTTCAAAAAATGGGTCACCACGATCTTGACCACCACTCAGGTCGCCCAGAATGTCATCTTACTAGCCCTCCTCTTCGTTTACAGGCTTAAACTCACCAATCCAACCGTCAAGGGCAAGCCAGGCAGCGAGTACCGGCTGCTCACCGTCGCCCTCATGCTTGGAAACAAGTTTTTGGACGACAATACCTATACAAACAAAACATGGGCAGAAGTCTCTGGCATCTCCGTTCAGGAGGTGCATATCATGGAAGTTGAATTCCTCAGTAATATGCGGTACAGTCTGTACACATCCAAGCAGAAATGGGAAGAGTGGCACACAACCTTGGGTAAATTTGGAACCTACTTTGACAGGGCTTCGCGGGTACCTGCTTCGGGTACCATCAGCCCAGTCGGGCCTCACACCCCCGCTCTTGCTATGTCTCAGAACTTTGTCCCCTCTCCACCCACCACTCAACAAGCCTCGCCGCCGACATCGACAATGTATTCCCCGAATCACATGGCATTCTCCAATACACCACTTCTCCAACCTCAGTCATCATCTGCGACTGTTTCTCCAATTGGTGCCCTTCCGGAACTGGGTCCCATTGTTCGCAAGCGCAGCGCAGACTACAATGCTGAACCACCACTCAAACGCCAGGCACACGGTTTTGCACCAGGTCCATACAGCAATGCGCCCTTAATTCCTACATTGCAGACACCTGTGGGAAGGTCCTTTGAGCCTCCCCCATCTGTTACCCGGCTCCCTCCACTACCAAGCCTATCAATTCCCCAGCCTCAACAAACGCAGCCTGCCCAAGGGAAAAGCTGGTCAGATTTACCTCTTCCAGCGCCTGGTAGCCGCTCAATGGCTATGGTGTATCCACCCCCCGTGCAATGGCAGCACCCCGTGAGCACACCAGGCTCAGTAGCCACGCCACCTTTCTCAACCACATACACCCCGAATACAGAGAGAGCTCGCCAGCTTAGTCCATTCCCACCATCAGCTGGTTCCTCTCCCGTAAGCGCTTCCTACCCGTCGACAACTTCAAGGCAGCTATCCCCATCACATTTCTTGAACCAGCGTCAATCACCTTATCGTCCCGTCCGTGGAGTTCACACTCTGCTTGTGCCGCCGCCGTCGACCTCTATGCACAACCCCGCTCAAAATATTGCATACAATCAGATGCAATACCAGCCGTTAGGCCGGCCCACGACAGAGCGCCGTGCTGGTTTACTTCCATATATGGATCGCAATGCGTGGCCCGAAATGAACCAATTCAACCAATTGCCTGTTCCGCAGCAACCAATTTTTCGGTGAGGGATGAACACCATTACCTTTCGATGTATCGATTCTTGCAAAGGGGACCCCTCCAGTCCCATTTCTTTCCTATTAAAATATCTTATCTGCTGCGTTTGAGCGTGCATTGCATTGGACGGCGAACTGTTTTACTCTCGAAATAGGTCAATTGATTTGGCCTCGGGTTTTTCTTATTGGCATTACTCGTGAGCATTCACAGGCGTAAATGTATTGTAATAGGATGCAAGTCAATACTGAGTTGATTTGCTGGGATAGATTTCCCATTGGGATGGACCACTTGGCTCGGGTATATATAGGATTCGCGAGCCATGGAAATGAGAAGTGTGCTAGTGCGAAGGCGATGATTTCCTAGCTAGTGCAGCAGAAATAAAGCCTTGGGTTGGCTGCGGCCCTAAATGGCGGTTCAGACTTGTCCACTATTGCATCACTTGCACTACGTCATAACGGCTATCCTGTTGAGAAGAGTGTCCCACCACTGCAGGTAGATAGTTCAATTCAGCAAATGTGATTTTTCCAGCAGGCTTAGCCCTATGGCGCGCCAAGGCGGCTAGTCCGTTGGACCGCGGCATGTTTCCTGAACCAGTTGACCCAACACCCAGCTAATTACAGTATGTAGCCAAACACAGGCTTGTAACAGAGACTATGCCACCTCCAAGGTCAAAAAAACTCACGGCGCAGCCAGTGCGTACGCGCCTATTCGCAGGAAAACCGGCTACACCCGATGTCGACGAACGCTCAAGCTCAGATTCAGACTCTGGGTCGGAGGAAGAAGCGCCAAAGCAGAAACCAACTGCAAAGCCCCCAACTGTTCCCGCACCCGCAGCATCGTCCTTCCCAAAGGCTGCACTGAAATCAAAACTTGCAGCCCGGCAAAAATCTGAAGCCGAGCGCAGAGCTTTAGAGGATGAGTTTGAGACAGAAAGCGAAGATGAAGAGGGCGCAGGCGGCAGCAGAAGCGACGATGGCAGTGACAGCGGTAGCGGTGGCGAAGAGGAGTCGTCTTCTGAAGAAGAGGATTCTAGCAGCGAAGAAGAAGCGCCCAAGAAGCTGCTGCGGCCAGTGTTCCTGAAGAAAAATGAACGGAACAAGATTACCGAGCCGGTCAAGCCAGCAGAAGATTTGGCAGCAGAGGAAGAGGCGCGGCGACAGAAGCAATCAAGAGAACTGGTGCAAGCGCAGGTGGAGCAGCGCGCAGCTGAAAGGGCGGCCGGCAAGAAGGATTGGGACGATGATGTCGAGGAAGCTGACATGAACGCCATTGACGACACAGATGGGCTTGACCCAGATGCGGAATATGCTGCCTGGAAACTGCGCGAGCTCAAGCGCATCAAACGAGAACGCTTGGCTATCGAAGAAGCCGAGGCGGAACGCGCAGAGATCGAACGCCGCCGCAACCTATCAACGGCCGAACGTGAGGCCGAAGACCGCGCCTTCATAGACCGGCAAAAGGACGAGCGTGCTGATCGCGGTGACATGCAGTATATGCAGAAATACTTCCACAAGGGCGCCTTCTTCACTGAGGAACTGAAGGACCTTGGCGTTGATAGGAGGAACCTCATGAACGCGCGCTTCGAAGACCAGACGAATCGAGAGGCGCTGCCTGAGTTTATGCAGATACGCGATATGACAAAGCTCGGTAAGAAGGGCAGGACTCGGTACAAGGATATGAAGACGGAGGATACAGGCAAGTGGGGAGACTACGGCCACGACCGGCCACGACGAGACAAGAGCGACTATGGCATTGACGAGCGATTCAGGCCAGATTCGTACAACAACCGCCATACAGATCCTGAGGGCGCCACGGGCGCGAATGCCAAACCACTGGGCGAGAGAAAGCGGTTTGCTGAGGATGGCGATAGAGACAACAAGCGGCCAAGGATCCAGGAGGAAGTCTGAAGCCACCATCATGTTTGCATCCATCGGCGTTTGATATATTTCCTGCATTCTAGGACGTATCATATTTTCTTTATCAAAGGCCAGTTGCCACTTCATCATCAATCGTAGGGCCATGTCCGTCCAGGAGCGTTCCAATCCGGAAGTCTACTCAATTATCTATTCCTCGCCAATCCTCTCATAGTATACACCATGTGCCTTTCCGTCCTCGTCCGCCATAGCCTTAGCATTCTCTCTCCCCTTTTCGACATCAAGCCACCACAGTAAGGGTGCAGGCAACACAACTAATATTACCAGAAAAGCGAACGCTGGCCTTATACTCCCCACGTGATCGACAATCCATCCCACCAGTGCGGGCCCAACCGCGCTACTTCCTTTGTCTGTCACTGCATACAATGCAAAAAACGCCGCCTCCCTGCCTTCGGGTATCAACGGAGCGTACACCGAACGAGCGTAGGAAGATATACCACCCATAACTATTCCATGGAGTACAGCAATAGGATAAATCTCCCAAGGCTGTTGGAGGCCTATGAACCCCAACTTTTTGAACAGTGGCAGAAACCCAAGAAGTCCATACAAGGGAATAATCTCCATGCCCGCTATGCAGCATAATAACACAGACTTTGGCTCCAAAGAGAAATGTTTTTGGATACGCGGCCAAGTAAAGGCACCAATCACGCCAGATCCGATGGAGGTTATTGAGAGAAGAGCGATTGCAATAGTGCCCATGTGCAGTTCCGTTCGTGCAAACAAAATGGCCGTTCCTGAGATGGTGGCAATCGCATCAGAGAGGAGAAACCATGACACCAGGAAGATCAATGTCTGGCGAAGGCTAATGGCCCGAACAAGGGTGAGCCAGAACGAACGAAGGGAAAAAGACGTGTAGAATAGGAAGGTACGAAACCTGGATGGCGAAGAAGATTGGATTTTCCGCGGCTGACTCGGTAGTGGTGGACCGGGCCGTGATCGAAGCCAGAGTAATGTTGGAATACTGAAGACAGCCCACCATATTCCTACCAGAAGCAAGATAACGCGAATTGGTAGGCTTGGGTGCCGCTTTTGAACGGTTGTTCTGCTGAACAGCCAGAGGATGAGGATACTCAAAACCTGCACAAGCACTGAAGACATATAGCCATATCCAACGCCTCTACTCGAAATCTTTGCTGAGCGCTCAAGGTCGCGGGCTAACCCTTCAGAGTCATAGTGCATAACTCTATTTTCGTGGATATTTGGATTCAGAACTTCCATTTCAAAGTCCGAGGATGATTCAGAAGGGAAATTTGTAGCCTTGGGGTTGTCTGAGGTGTTAGCGACAAGTAATGGGAGGAAAGCATTCAACAGAACAAAAGAACACCCAAGACTTGTGACCCCAATGATGACAAGTATTGGTGCTAGATAGTACAACGCCGGTGTTATGAAGATGAAAAGCGCGCTAGCTATGGAGCCCAAATATGCGAAAGCCATAAGCATCTTCTTACGGTAGGGACCTTAAAATTGTAAGCTTTCGGAACAAGCCAAAGATTCGTCCACCAGTGATGATGCATTCACCAGAGGGAGGCCATGAGGGAAGTATATGGGAGCCTACCATGATCTGCAAACGAACTAAAGCACACAAGCGTCAGGGCTTGTACCAGCACCGCGGCTGAAAAAGAATACATGGCAAAGCTGCTCGTGGACATTGTTTTGCCAAGCAGAGTGACCACACATTGTGCTGTCTTGTCCTGGTCTTCGTCGCGTACCCGGGGTCTTCCGGCAGCATCAGAAACGTCGACACATGGTTTGGTTCTGTCCGAGAAGAAAACGCCATTCTCCCGGGCTAGTTGCTCGAGAATGACGGGGAGAAATGCCCCTAAAAACCGGGGTAAGTATGGCGCAAGTACTCAGAAGGAAACTGATGCAGATTCAGTCCATACCAACTGCAACCACCGCAAACACCTCAGCTGCTATTGGATAAGCATACCAACCGTTCAATTCTCGTGTTGTTGTGACGCTTATGTCTTCACCTTCATAAAGAAAATGTCGAAGAGGTTCCTGTGTCGCATCGCCGTCATTCTCAAGAGACATATTTTGATATTTTTTTAGTTAGGTGTTCGCAGATTGACACTCCCGGGTGCGATGTCAATGTGGAGGCGCCCAGGCGGTTTTGAGACGAAGCTGTGGGGCTGTTATCATTAGTCAGAACACTTAAGTACCTTTGCCTTGGTACTCCTGGTTTTACACACACCACAGCCTACAGACTGAGGTCAAGAAGGATATGATGGGCCATTTTGGAATTTTTGGTCAGCATTTATAACGCAAAGGGTATTCCTACAGCAACGCTTCGGCACATATTTCCAAAAGTCTCCTCACCGCCCCAACGCAAATACCACCAAGCCTTTGAATAATCAAAGTTCTAGAAACTGCAGCGCTATGTTCCAGCATCCAATGATTTTATCAAGGCATAAGAATTGGAGAGGCACACACATCTACAGTGTTTAGGCTCTCCGATTATCTTTACTGGCAAATGAGTCACCCCAAGTGAAGGCAATAGAAATCATAGTATTGCTACGAGATTATGAAATTACACCAAGCCTAGCGAAATTGAAAGGCTTTAAGATGCGTAATAAAGGTGGGAAATAAAATGTCTTCCAACAAAAGTTCGTATGCTCCGAAAAATCGCTAAAAATACCACCCCAATATCCTGAGAGAACGTTGCCTAGCAATTCATGTTGGGTGGGAGAATGAAACGGGTGTTGGCTGCTAACGACCACTCCAAAGTCTATCCTAATTGGAGGTAAGCAACATCTTAAATTTATATAAGAATATATATTGCTTGATTAATTTCTTATCATTTATTACAAAGAATTCTAAGACGAAATCAACAAATCCTGATATTTGAAAATCATAGCAGAGCGTTGAGTAAAGGTAGACCAACCTACACTTTTAAAAGGGAACCGGAAAACAGATCACTGGTCAAAATTATAACTTCCAATATCTTCAAGCAACCACGTGCAGATTGCTCAGTATCTGTTTCAGGCCACTACTAAAGCACACATTACGGCCCATAGCATCCAACCATTTTCCCTCCTCAACGCGGAAGCAGCCCCTGCGCTTGCTGTACTAGTGCTGGTAGAGCCTGACTTAGTTGGTGACGGCGTTGCGGTTTGGGTTGTGGAAGCGGTAGTATTCATTTGCTCTAATGGCAACATGACTGCATCTAGGACATGCACCAGACCATTGTGTGTCCTGAATAATATGTAAGATTCTGCGCTACTGGGTCTTTCGATGTATAACCGAAGAAAAGGGCCCAACTTACAGCACATTGGCGTCGACAATTTTAGCGTTATTGAACCAGATATTCTTGTTTGCGCCGGTTCCCTCCACTCGCACCCTTACTGTACCGTTTTGTAGGGTCTTGAACTCTTGTCCGTTGTATAAGTAGTCACTATACGCTACTTCAGGCAAAGTATGGAACTTGATCGCATCCGCAAGAGTAGTTGTGTTGAGGGTTCTATCAGGATTTCCTGCATTGATGAACGCTTGGTCGTTTGGCCCAAGACATGTGACATTCTTGCTTCCGTCAAGAGTGGGCCAAAGTTCGGATCTGTTCAATGCGTTATCGAGGGACATGAGATTGGCGTTGCGGATTGTGCGAGTGCAGAGTTGTGGAGGTGTCAGCAAGCCGTCGACAATGTGAAAACGGCCACCATCCCATACGCCCTGATTACCGTCAAGTGCTTCCAAGTTGAGGTCCGAAGACAAACCTGAGCGGATCGAATTTTGCGGCTGTCCGTCCTGCCTGCTAAGCAGGAAGCGATTCGGGCCCATCCCAGTACTTCGAATGAAGACTACTTGACCATTTGCCCGCTCAGGACCCCCAAATCGTGCCGCCATGCTAACACCAACACTTCGGTTATTATTTTGCGTGGTGAGCATTGTGGGTACAGTGAAGCCTGCACCACCACCATCACTAGTTAGGTTGTCTTTACTCAGACTCGATACCAGGGTGTGGTACTGCATGATTGCCAAAAGGGTGGTCGGCGGAAGGCTGCTCAAAGACATTCCATTTTGCGCTTGGTACCTCGCAAATGCTTGGTTATTTGGCGCAAGAAAAGTGATTGGATAGTTGGATGTATTGCCCAACAGAGCATTAGCGAAGGCCACATTGTCGCGATAGAATGCGGTAAAGTTGGAGAGAGCGGAGACTTTGGATATTGCATCGAGGAGCGTTTGTGCATCTGCTGTCAAGATGATTGTGAGGCTGAGAAGAATTGAGCGAAACATTGTGTGAAAGAAAGCAGTTAAGCTTGATGGTTTGCGGGTCGAGTAGGGTATTTACATGCGCCTGGGTACTTTCGAATCTCGGAGGATTGGAAAACCGTGAGAGTGTTGGCACCATTGAATCAAGTTTTAAATCCACGGTTCGTTGTCACATGCAGACCCCGCTAGCTAATGTTCAGCCGCTCAGCCCTCTTTAGTGTTTATGTGTAGATAGACCAATAAAGTCAAACGTGGCGTCCAGCTGGAAGAAGCCTTAAAACCTTCACGTACCAGGAATCACAATACGTACCAGAAAGCACCCGCCTAGAATATGCAATATGCTTGTAGGCGAGGCTGTTTACTTACGAGAGCATATTCTGTATATATACTTGTGAAGGTCTGGGTGTAGGAGGGCTGGGGGCTCGGCACGGACCACCAACGTAATCAGCCGCTGTTAGGCACTGCTGACTTGCAGCTCTCTTGCTTTGATACCCTCTTTTCTTTCTCATGTTTTTTCTAGGGAATCTTGGTCTATAGTTTTGAAGAAATATATACCCAGAAATCCCGATTCGACGTCTGCTGTCGTCATTTCGTCCGGGCCAACCCCACTTTGAGTACGAGTATTTCATATACGCAACCTTGGAACATGCCTCCTCTTCGGCCGCTCCTGTCACTCATCCAAAGGCTCCGAAAATAACTACCAATAAACACCCTCTTACAAAAAGGCGTTATGCCTCATTAGCGTGCTCTAGCCGCTGTTGACACAAATTAAAGGCCATCAAAGTCAGTAAATCCGAAGCTAATCAACTCGTAGTGTGATAGCATGTAGCCCATATGCAGTGCTTGCACTGAACATGCAACTATCTACTTGTATACTGAGACAGAAGCACGGCAACGTAATGCACCGGCACGACAGCGAGAATCTACGCATGCGGAACTAATCGACCTCCTCGGAACTATGACAGAGCAGGATGCCGCTGAGATGCTACGTCGGATACAGGCTAGTGCTGAGGTTGAATCCATCGTAAGTCATGTAAAAGATAGGAATCTTCTCATGCCACTATCGCTAGTACCAGACGTCCAACGTCAGCATCAATTCCCATATGTTTCTAACATGCCCCATCACCTCTTTGTCCTAGACAATCGTATCTAGATCCCTTGCTCTATGAAGCCATATATCCCAATGCGCTACCTCTAACCCAGGATTGGAATAGGGAAAACGAAGCTTATGAAATCAATGACGGTAGCCTTGTTCTCCGAGAAAGACCTATTCCTAGAGATAGCAGGCATGGTACAACACAAGCCACTGATTACCATTCAATATAGTTGATGCCCTATCATACTGCCCAGATGGTTGAGCCAATAGTTGAGAAGATCACAGCAACACCATGGAGAGAGATCATCTCGGACAATCAACTGCTAAGACAACCTATATGCTCCTATTTCTATTACCTCTACCCATGTGTCTTTCTGTAAATAAAGACTTGTTCCTTGAGGACATAACCATAGGTCGGATTAGTTTTGCGTGTCCTTGTTAGTCAATGCTATGCTCGCACATGTAAGTGTAAGGACTCTGCTATCACAGCCAACACTCATCAGTACTAAGGCTAGTCTAGCAAACCTCCCGCGGCATTTCAAACCGTGCCAAATTGTAACTTCCAGGATCCCTTATCAATTCATGGCTAAAGCAAGAAGGCTACGGCTCGTTTGCTCATAGTATCCAATACTACCAAGTAGTTGTGGCTTTGATTCAATCCATCGTAGCTTCTCATAGCCTAGATAGCCCTGAAGTTCTCGATCATGTGCAAGAAAATCGCCTCTATTAGTTCTCGACGAGGCCAAATAATACTTGGAGCAGTCATGCACTTCTGCTATACACGGCACAGTTTTAAATTTTACGATCTTTGGGTTGATTTGCATTGACGGCCATCGGTAGCATAGTAATCAACGAGCAAGTGACACAACCCGGCAGCGACTCTCGCATAATAGGTAGAGACCTAGAATAGTTTAGGCTAGAGCATTTGGTCGGGTCATATTAGGATATCATAATTGAATTGATCAATATGCCAAACCCGTCAATATTTATCTACACCACCACTTGTTATAGAATCATGTGGCTCTACTGCGACTTTCCTGCCTGTGGAATTTGGTTCTCGTCGTCGTATCTAGTCTTACTTTTCGATATTTTAATCTACACTATGTGCCTTCCCTGCGACGCTGTCATCGCCGCTCTATGCTGCTAGCGTTTGGCAAACTAGATACCACCATGTTAAGAAGGTGATTTTATCGGTCAAGGTCATTTTGCTAGCTTAGTAAACTTTGGAAAGCAAACCACCTGGGTTCAAGCTAACAAGGAATAATGTCGAGAGAAAGGGAGTTGTATTGACCAACAAGACTGTGCCACGTTATTCCGGCAATATTATCTTGCCGCTATGAGTTCTCCGACTTGAGCATAGTCAACAGGGTTCACAACAACTAGAGTACGCTATACTACTGCAATAGCCTGAGTTTAAGCGCAAAGTTAATATATAGACAATTGCTTTTTTCGTTACGCTAGTATAGTCCCAGTTTACCATACCGCACAAGCTTTCAAGTCTATGTACAAATACCCGTTTCACAACGCTTCTCAGAACCTAGAGGGTAATCCTCATCGCAAAACTCGTTGTCCGAATCGTCGAGAGGCTAATAGGGGACCTTATGTATAGTTTACATGCCGAAAATTACTGTAGCCCAACTTCGTGGCCCACCCCTGGAATTAATAAGATCTAAGCGGGTGTTTTACTCTAAAGTCTCACGTACCAGCCTTTAACTAACTAAGTTACATTGCTCCGTGTTCCGTGTTCCGGAGCCTCCAGATAGACCGCTCAACGGAACTCGACGTTGAAATGTTGATTTAAACATTAAAATGATTATGTTCGTAAGGAAGACATAAAGATGCTAAAAACACTTTTAATAGTTTGAAACGTGGGCTAAGACTACACTGTCTTGCAGTATCAAACAGAAGAATCAGATAGACTATGTACTTTTTTTGAACTAGCCTAAGTCAAAGGTCTATTCCTTAGCGAACTCATTAAGTAACTATTACTTATTATTAGTATACTAACCCTTTTAACTAATACATAGAATCAACTAATGAGCCCACTAGTATAGAGCGGTAGCACTAGGTGTATTATTATTGTAATTATTGGCCACCCGAGTTTTGTAAAGCGAACTAACGCCTTAGGGGTGAGGAATAGCCCCCAACTTCGCGCCTAAACCACCTCCGTCACGGTCACCATTCAATACCAGTGTCCTCTTTGTAAGTTGAACGCGCTGTAACTTAAATGTGCCTGCTAATAAACCTTTAGAAGGAAACTGTGTACCTGATACTCCTGGACTTTGCAAGCATGATTGAACTACATCTCATCCTATACGCCCTTCTATTTCTAGGAACAAATGTATATTTATAGAGAGTTGGATCCATTCTAGCATGGGAATTCGGAACTGTAAGAGTCCCTCATAATACAGCAATTGAACGGTAAGAACGAGAATAATTGGAATGTTTTAACACCGGAGCATCAACAGTAATTTCAGTCACCTCTTTGTTATAGGGCTAAAATATATCATGTCCTGAAATTTGCCATATTCATATTTGTAGACAGAGAGGAAGACTATCGGTAAACAAAGGAGCAAAGGTTTTTATAGTATGTAGATGCATACAAAACGACGACTGCTTTCATTTCCATTAAAAACTAAAATTTACTCGCTTCTATCTAAGGGAAGGATTCGACTGATATGCTGGAGTCTATGCGATAGCCCGTGTAGCCTCGATGATCATCTCGCCCTCATCCTGGTCACTGCCGTATGGGGATGGCGCCAGTTTAAATTGTGCCTCTCCAAAGACAGTCTGGGGGTTTGGCAGCTGCACGGTCTGCTGGATCTTGAAAGCTGTTTATAGGGTTAGCCTATTGTCGTTGTGCGTACGACTGCACTGTGAAAGAGCAAGAGCCGGATTGAACTTACTTTCACCAACGTATGAAAAGGTAGTAGCTGCGCGGTCGCACCTGAAATACACCGGCGTCTCGCTAGGGTCATAGATGCAGGTGCTCCTCAAGCCATCTGGGTACGAATCGGATGTGTACTTTGTGTGCATGTACTGGGCTCCGTTCGGTTTCTGTGAGAGAACGACGACCCAAGAACCTTTGGGGGAGCGAGGAATGACAGCTGCAGTGGCACTGGCTGCGAGAGCGAGGATTGTGGTTACAGAGAAACGCATGATGATACCGGTGGTATTTAGATGAGTGTGAGGTGAGGGGTTATGTTGATCGAGACAATGGATAAATGGCAATGGTGACGATAGGCTTATGTGGAGGGAATGATAAACTTATATACCCAAAGACAAATGTTGCCGTGCATGTGTCTAGCGAATTCTCATGGTTCAAGGAGCCGAGTAGGCCATGTGACGTACCACGGTGGTAATACCTACTTAGGCTGAACCCCAGCGTGCATTTCCTAAAGAGCATCCACTTGCGGGGCCTGTTCCTGGCGAATAAGATAGGGCAATTGTTTCGGTGGAGGAAAGACGACTAGATAGGTACCCTGGTACCCGGGTCGTCTAGAAGCATGTCAGGGCCACTTCTGTATTTCAATCTTTCAACGGTCTGCTAGTTTTCAACATTGTGAAATAGTCAAGCTCACAGGGGTAGGCGGCAGATTGCATACAGTATCAAACTAACAAACACTCCTCTCTACCTGCACTCATAATTCGGAACCCTTTGCGCACTTTGGGCAAACTACCTAGATGCTCTTGTCAAAAGCCCTGAAAACAGCTAGTATCCTACTGACTGTCTCGTTAAACTCCGATGTGGCACGAGCTGAATTGCCAATATTGTGACAGGAGACCGAAAAGGGTGGACGACACACCTGTTGGCACGTGCGCAATTTACAAGAAAGGAGGCCGAGTCATAGATCCCTGGGGGGCTTGCCGCACCAACTGGTGCCGGCAGGCTGGAATAAGCTTTGTGTCGAGAATACGAGATCACGCGTAAAATTGTAGCATTTGGGTGGCATAACTACGGAAAGAGAGCGCTGCGTATGAACAGAGAAATGTTTCTCCGTAGCACTTCCGAGGTTAGGTTTTGTCGTACTTAACAATCGGTGTTATCGAATAAGCCAACCATAGTTTAGTTACTTGACAAAAACGAGTTTATTACTTTATTTCGAAAAATAATATGCTTCCTTGTGCAGCTTGAATACTTAGGTAGTTGAGGGTGACTATCAAAAGAGGGCGTTGGATTGGTGACGTTGCAGCAGCGCAACGTTCGTTGCCTGTACGCTCGGTAGCACGTAAGAAGTTACTTCATTCTCCTTTATAATAGTACTTTGCAAAATTAGAAAATAAAGCTTCCATAGAGCGAGAGCTTGATTTTAACTCGGTTCTAATTACTACAAGACCATAGAACTAAAATCGCTATTAGTTATATACTTATACGTTTACCCAGGCAGGCTCTATGATCATGTGGCTGAATCAAAACTGTTGGGCAAATAATATGCACTGGCTTTTCGACATGTCTCAGAAGCTTGATTAGTTGGTTGAACTCTTCTCTGTTGACCTCGAAAGCTTATTATCCCTAATCATACAACAGATGTGCTTGTATTTACACAATCTGGGCGCTGTAGGCTTAAAGATGATATCTTTTGATCTAGGACGGTGATGCTAAAACTGGGTATGCATTACGTGGAATGTGTATCATGTACTCAATTATCTTCAAAATTTTCAACCGCACATACTAAACTTTCTGTCTCCTTTTTTTTTATAATAGGTACGTACTATCTCAAGATTACTTAGGTAGAACTAAAAAAACATCAAAATGCTTGAGAAGTCTCCGCTACTGTTGTTTTCATTCCGCACCTAGGTACATACTACATACCATGTCGTTGAAGCAAAGCCATTTTATGCTTTCCTGATTGACGAAGACCTCGAGTGGCTTGCTGATGTAATGTTTTTGTCGGCTAAATTAAGGGGCGTAGCAAAGCATCATTCTTTCAAACTGAGACGACTCGAGCTCGCCACGGCTTAGATTATCCGCCAACTGAGCTTAAATATAAGAAACGACGTAATTACGATTTTTTTAGGCGCATTATGGCCTGTTCACCGCGGAGCTTTTTATCAAAAATTCAAAATGATATACCTTACCTGAAAATCATCAAGTGGTGCTTCATTGGTGGAATTTGCAAGACCTATTCGAGCATTCCGGGGCGATTACAGGAAATCTTCCATCAGCCCCTTAGCATGCAGACAGATAACTTGACGTGAAAAGTACCGTATTGGTGGGCTCTTATGCCAACCTTAGCAATATGAAACTCTCTATCTTGAAGCTGGCTTTTGGGTTCAGCATCCGACAGGTCTTAGGATATACGCCAGTTGTGCAGTCCGCCACTGGAAGATTTGAAGGACGTTACCTCTCTGAATTTAACCAAGATCTCTTCCTAGGCATCAAATATGCACCAAAGCCGGTGCGCTTTACGCCATCTCGATTGATCAAGGATGCTCCTCACACTGTTCATAATGCCACAAACTATGGTCTTGATTGTCACGGATATGGCTCGGACACGAACACTCTCGTCAAGGAAGGATGGACCAAATTGGGCGAAGATTGTTTACACCTAAACATTGTTCGACCCAAAACAAACCGAACAGATTTACCTGTACTCGTGTGGATCTACGGAGTAAGGCCTCTCATACTGTTGATTTGAAATATTTCGAGATTAATAAGACCTTTAGGGTGGATGGCAACAAGGCGCAACCAGTGATCCGCGGTAAGTTCTCGGCATAGCCCCAAGTCTTCTGCTAGTCTAAATGAAATCAAGATACAACATGAGCTACATTGTTCAACAGTCAGTTCTTAATAAAAAGCCAGTGATGGGGATTTCCATTAATTACCGTATGGCGGCGTTTGGATTCATCAACAGCAAGGAGGTAGCTCAGTCGGGCAATCAAAATCTTGGCCTGAGAGATCAACGTACCGCTCTCAAATGGATCAATAAAAACATTGCTGCGTTTGGAGGTGATCCAACCAAGGTCACGATATGGGGCGAATCTGCTGGGGCGTACTCCGTTGGTGACCATATCAACGCATATGATGGCAACAATGAGGGTTTGTTTCGTGCTGCTATTTTGGAGAGTGGCAGCTCTATCGGACCACCACTAAATGGCACAGACTGGTAGGGTTTACCGATGATCAACGGCTCATTGTTCGGTATATTGACCTCTATTAGGTACCAAGCCATGTACAACAGCTTGACACAAGTGGTTGGATGCTCTAACGCGACCAACACGCTGCAATGCTTGCGCGACGTATCATATGAGAGCATCGCGCCATACGGCTATATAGGTCTCGAGTGGTTTCACACTATAGATGGTAGCTTTGTACCGAGATATGGCCAGCAAAGCCTAGCCCAGGGAAAGTTTGCAAAGATCCCAATCATTGTTGGAACAAATACAGATGAGGGATTTGGTGTGAATGGCGTGAATACTGACGAGCAGGCGGTTGAACAATTGCTTACGTCCAAGCGCTGGAACATCAATGTAGAAGAAGCGAGGCATCTGTTGGAATTGTACCCGAACGATCCCGTCCTGGGAGAGCCTTATGGCTGGGGAAATAGGACATGGCCTGAAAATGGACTCCAGTGGAAACGGTTCCAAAGCATTGCAACGGACTTGACAATGTTTGCACCACGAAGGCTTCTTGCTGAGAAGATGAGTCGTCATTCCGAACACGTTTATTCATATCGGTGGGATGCGCCTAAATTCAATAACACGCCGAACACGATTGGTATAAATCACTTTTCCGAGGTGAGTGAGCAAGAGATGGCTACTGCCTTTGTAAATCTTGGACTGATAATTCATAGATTCCATTCGTATTTGGCAACACAGAGCAGCGCCTTACACCATTGGGTAATAGTTCAGCGAATATTGAGCTTTCGCGGCGTGTCATGAGGATGTGGACTTCATTTGTGTATGATTTGGATCCCAATGGTCATGGCGGTGAGCGTGCTTAACGAATAGGCATTTGACGAGGTGCTGACGACTGCCATAGTCTCCGAAATCCCCAACTGGCCGCCTTATAGCAAAGAGCCGAAGAACTTTGTTTTCCGTGCGGATAAAAGTTATGTGGAAGTTGATGACGACCGCGAGAAAGGCGTAAAATTTATCAACACGATTATTCGATAATGCTGTTGCAGGAGGTTTAAAATATGTTTTCAATTCCATATAGCTGAAGATAGAAGGAAAGAGAATCAATAAACCAAGAGCAGGGGTACAATGCTCATGTTCTATCAGCGAAGATTTCTTGTTAAAATGCCATTCATCCTCAATAAGAGTTTGATATAAGTGGCGGGTAAAGACAGCCTCCGCCAACGCCTAGTCATGCATATCATCAATCATTTCTATTGTGTAGCGCATTGCGGTCCGCCTTCTCCTTCGTCATCATCCTCCCATTCGCCGGTACCGGCTCGTGGGTCGCCACTGCCGGCGCCAAAATCCTCCATATCGGCATCCCACTCGATTTCCCCTTCTTCGATCTCGTCGTGTTTTTCGTCCTTGTGCTCGGGTGGAGGTAATGCGTCCTTGACCTTTTGTAGGGCGGCATCATTCTTGAGCCAGCCATCTTCTGGGAAGTCTATGTCTACGACCAGGTAGAGGTCACCCTTGGCATCGCTACGCTTCATTGGCATTCCTTCACCCTTGATTTTGAGAAGCTGCCCGGGCCGTAAGACTTTGCCGCTGGGCTGTTGCACATTTAATTGGATGCCTCGTCCGTCGAGATGGGTGAGGACGACGCGGTTGAAGCCGGTCAAGGCTTCCACCAGACTAATGCTCAGCTCAGCTCTGAGATCTGCGCCTGCGCGTTCAAACACGTCATGCTCCGTCTCCTTTAATGTGAAGACAATGTCGCCGGGCTCCTGGTCTGGTAACTGGTCGGCTTCGCCGGCAAGTGTTATGCGTTCGCCTTCACGTGCGCCACGCGGGATGTACAGTTCCAAGACGTTCTTGGACTCGACGACCTTGTTGCCCTTGCACTTCTTGCACCGTTGCTTCTCGGGCATGACCTGGCCAGACCCGTGGCAGTTGCCGCAGGGCACGGTTTCTTGCGTGACGAGGCCGGGGCCGACCTGGCGGAGGACTGCTTTTGCGCCTGTTCCTTGTCAGCAGGGCGTGACACTTGGTATATGGGGGTCCAGGGCACTTACCTCGCCCGCTGCAGATGCCGCAGGCATGGCTCTTGGCGCCCTGTTTGCCGCCGGTGCCTTTGCAGATGGAACAGACAATGTTTTTGGTGTTGGAGAATTTGGTCGTCTTGCCCTTGTACAGCTCTTCCAGGCTGACCTCGTACTCCTGTTCTACTGAGCGGCCCTTGCGAGGCACGTTGCGCCCGCCGGGCATGCCGCCAGCCATGCCTGGCATGCCACCAAAGCCTCCCATGCCGCCAAACATCTGCGCAAAGATGTCGTCCATATCGGGGCCACCGCCGGGCATGCCGTTGGAGGGGTCGAAGGCGGACATGCCATGTGTGTCATAGAGGTGGCGCTTGTCGTCGTCATTGAGGATTTCGTAGGCTTGTTTGGCGGCCTTGAAGCGCACTTCGGCCTCTGTGCGCTCGTCCTCGGCGACCTTGTCTGGGTGGTGTGCGAGAGCGGCCTTGTGGTAGGCCTTTTTAATTTCGGCCTTGCTTGCGCCGCTGGTGATGCCAAGGACCTCTGGTGCTGTTAGAGCGAGAACTGAGGCGGGGGAGCAGAATCGCCGTGACTCGCTTACCATAGAGGTCGACCTCTTCGATGTCGTTCACTGCGGTGTTGAGTCAGCATAGTCTGAGCACAGGGGCGGGGGGGGGGGCGGTCGTGCTCTTGGGCGTTATGTGGCCGTGGCAGCAAACGGCGTGGTTGTGCGAAGAGAGTCAAACACTTGGGCGGGCAAATCTGATATCAAGCCTGCGAGGGGGGGGAAGATGGTCTGGATGGGCCGCCGTAGAAAATATCCAGCGCTGCCTTCACACACGGCACCCCACGCCCGCCACGCCCGCCTCTCTTCTGGCCTGCCATGGCCTCTTCACTGCTCTTGCGGCGCCAATGGCCTGCCTACACCTGCCGTGCCTGTCTCCTTCGCCTGTCACGTGCTTCGCGGCGCTCCGTATCCGCCGCCGCCGCCGCCACCGCCGTCCCTCCCTCCCCGGCACGCACCCGCTTTGCGCCCTCGCCCACCGGCTATCTCCACCTCGGCTCTCTACGCACCGCCCTTTTCAACTACCTCCTCGCCAAGCGCACCGGCGGCCAGTTCCTCCTTCGAATCGAAGACACAGACCAGAAGCGCACCATCCCCGGGGCCGAACAGCGCCTCTTCCAGGACCTGCAATGGGCTGGCCTGCCATGGGACGAAGGGCCACAGGTTGGAGGCCCCCACGGCCCGTACAGGCAATCTGAGAGAAGCGCAATCTACCGGAAGTACGCCCACCAGCTGCTCGACTCGGGCCATGCATACCGCTGCTTTTGCTCCCCAGACCGCCTCAATGCTCTCGCAGCACACCGACATCAGCTCGGCCTAGCCACAGACTATGACCGCACCTGTGCTGCAATACCAAGGGAAGAAAGCGACGACAGAGCCCACAGCGGCCACGCTCATACCATCCGTCTCCTGGTACCTGACCAATACCCCTCCTACAAAGATCTCATCTACGGCACCTTCAAGCCCCTCAAGAAGCGTGCCCACGTCACCGAGGCCTCGTTTGAAGACCCCATCTTACTGAAGAGTGATGGCCTGCCCACCTATCATCTTGCAAACGTTGTCGACGACCACCTCATGGACATCACTCATGTCATTCGTGGCTTGGAATGGATGCCCAGCACCCCCAAGCACATCGCCATGTACTCTGCCTTCGGCTGGCGGCCCCCACGATTTGCTCACGTTGGCCTCCTGGTCGACGAGCACGGTAATAAACTCTCAAAGAGAAATTTCGACACAGATATCACTGCTTTCAAAGATATGGAAATCTTCCCGGAAACCTTGACAAATTTCGCCGCCCTCCTGGGATGGAGTCACAGAGAGAAGACGGACATTATGGACTTGCAGGCCTTGGTGAAGAGCTTCAGTCTTAAGTTCACCAAAGGAAACACTACGGTCACCTTCGGCAAACTGCACTTCCTGCAGCGCAAACACGCTGCCCTCCGCGCCCAGGCTGGCGGTCAGAAGCTACAGGAAATGGTCGAAAATGTTGCCCGCTTACTCATGTCGTCGGGGTCGCCGTACAAGGACTGGAAACAAGTCGTCGGCGCGCCCCAACCAGACCAGTACATTGCCCGCATCATACAGGTCGACGCAGATAACTACACCAACGCCAACGAATTCCTTTATCGCAACAGCTTTTTCTTCACCCCAATCCGTCTATTTCACAGAGCGCCACCTATGGCAACATCGTCAGACATCCCAGTGACATTACAAAAGCTCGCTGACATTCCAGACGATGAATGGACTAAGGAAAATCTGTATCAAAAGATTCGTGACATCATCGATGCACGACCCGAGGGGAAGGCTGGGAGCAAGCATGTTTATCATTATCTGCGAAAAACCATCACTGGGCAGGAGGAGGGCGTGAGGTTGTATGATGTCATGTTGATACTGGGCCGAAAGGAGACTTTGGCGAGATTAGGAGTGGATATATAGATGATAGCAGAGTACCCAATATTTAATTCATGAAGCTTCAGCATCTGCCGCTGGCTGCACACCTTTTTCCTTCGTCTTCTTCCCCTCAAACACCATGGTCATGACGTTTCCCACGTCACCTGTGCTCTTGAACTCGGTGGCGCCCTTGCATTCAGCCACGGCATCTCTGACTGCCTTGATAACCACGTTGGCTTCCTGCTCGGTCGCTTTCCTCCCTTTCTTCTTTGGCGCTAGCATGACCTCAACCTTCCTTCCTTCCTGTAAAAACTCCTTTAGCCTTCCTAGTCTGTGCTTCAAATCCCCGCCTGCAATGGCCCAATTGAGTTCCAAGATCTTGGGCGCCGGTCCCGTAGACAGGCCTTTTTCCTGCCGTCGAATTGTATCCAGTTTCCGCTGGTGTTGTTCACGTAGGGCCATTTTGGAAACGATGCGGCATGTGGGCAGAGTGTCAGGGTCGGGTGTGCCAAATTCGTCGACCTTGCCAGGTGTCATTTGAACCAGGTATTGCGTGGCTTTATTCACGGCAAACAGAGCATCTTCAATCGCCACATTGGCATTGTATCTACCATGTTCGTCAACAAAATTGATACGATCGGACTGTATGGCTTTGTCGAGAACGTAATGGTCTGTCAACGCATGACGCTGCTTGTCTGTTTTGTATGTCTTGGTACGGATGCTAGTGCGCGAGCAAGAAGGCGGTGGTGCCTGGCATGAGTGTGATGGGCGTGGGGCAAATGCTGGGGCATAGAGGAGTGGAATGGAGGTCGCGGTATTTAGGCTGGGGGCTACAAAGATGCGGTAAAGGGCGCGGGAAGTGCTGGTAATTTGGAGAGACGACATGGCTCCAATGTAATTTGGACCACGGGGGTAGGAGAGTCAGGCTTGGATCGAAAGTGAGAGCTTTTCCACGGAACACGTGAGGAGCTAGTGATGCTTGTGTCACCTCATCCAATCACGTTTCAAGGTCGCCGCGGAAGCCTGCTGGTATCATGTGATGACGATGATGGGCATTACACTGCTCTACCCCCGCCATGAGTAATGCGCTTGGTGACTATCTGTCCGCGATCGAAGTGCGCGACGTGCGGGAAAAGGCGCATTCAGAGTACATCAGGGCATGTAAGTACTTGGGTGTGGAGCGTGTGCGGGCATGGCTAGCGTCTGATCGACTCTAGATACCAGGCTCGCCGACCGGACAGCAGGTACGGCGCAAGACGAAGCAACAAGCGCTGTAGACAATGCACCCTCGACACGCTCGCTTGCGCAGATGCGCGCTGAGCTGGCCATTACTCAACGGACCCGCAGCGAGCTAGAGGCTAAGCTCGACACTGTCAACAGCGAGCTTTCTGCCCTCCAGGTTGTGGACGCCCAGCACCGGCTACGTATAGAACAGCTCGAGAAGGCCAAGGCGAGTCTGGAGCGACGGGGGAAGGACCGGGTCGACGAGCTGAGAGGCAAAGGCAAGTTTGTGGAGGACATACAGGATGAAATGGTGGCCCTGACCCTGCAGCTCAACATGGCAGAGCAGGACAAGGCCAAGTTGAAGCGGGAGAATGATGAGCTGACGCAGCGATGGGTGCAGAAGATGGAGGAGGAGGCGAAGAAGATGAACGACAGGATGGGCTGGGAGAATCAGTAGCCATGGAAAGCCACTGTTCCAATTATCGTTATCTATCCCGTTGTGCTATTTGCAGTCCAATGCCATGGCGGTTGGCTGGTGGGTGCCTGCAGCTCTTGGCGGGGTCAACCATCAGATCTACGCAGCCCACCCACTCGCTTGCACCCCTCACCTTGCACCTCACACCATGGCAGCAGCACTAAAAACCTGGGGTATAGCCATGGAAAACCACTGTATATCACCATCTGCTAATCCATGCCACAGAGCTCGAGAACGCGGTCAAGCTCGTTGACACCACCAAAGACGCCCTCTACTCCTACTCGGCCTCTGCCCAGAAGTCCATCAACGATGCCCGCCCATGGCGCACCGACCCCCACTACTTTACCTCTGTCCGCATCTCCGCCGTTGCCCTTCTTAAGATGGTCATGCACGCCCGCTCTGGCGGCTCGCTCGAAGTCATGGGTCTCATGCTAGGCAAGATCGAGGCGCACACGTTTGTTGTCACCGACGCATTCAGGCTGCCCGTAGAGGGTACTGAGACGCGAGTAAATGCTCAGGACGAGGCGAACGAGTACATGGTCGAATTCCTACAGCGGGCGCGTGAACAGGGCCAGTGCGACAATGCTGTGGGATGGTACCACTCCCATCCAGGCTACGGCTGCTGGCTGTCAGGCATCGATGTCAACACACAAAAGACGCAACAGCAGTTCCAGGATCCCTTCTGTGCCATCGTCATTGACCCAGACCGCACCGTGTCAGCCGGTAAAGTGGAAATAGGCGCCTTCCGCACCTTTCCACAGCAGCACATTGAAGAGAAGGAGAAGTCGACCCCAAGCCCTACAAAGCTTGGCGGGCAAGGCGGTGTCGACAGCGACGGCTTCCAGACCATTCCCCTTGGCAAGATTGAGGACTTTGGCGCACATGCCGCACACTACTACCCCCTCGAAGTGTCACACTACAAGTCTTCGCTCGATGCGAATATCCTCGAGGCCTTGTGGAACAAGTATTGGGTGCAGACGCTGTCCTCGTCGCCCTTGATTTCGAATCGCGATTACGGAACCAAGCAAATTAGCGATCTGGCAAGGAAAATACTGCAAGAAACGACAAGTGGCAGGCGCTACAAGAGCATGACACAAAGTGGAAGCGGCGGAGTCGACAGGGATCAGCTAGCTGGCCTGGGGGCTGCGGGCAGCAAGATTGCGCGAGAGGAGGACATGGGCCTGTTGGCCGCCAAGGTCAAAGATCAAGTCTTCAACCTCCAAGGCGAAAGGGAGAGGAATGATATGGTGAGCCAGGAGGTGGAGATGAAGAGTTGAGTGGACCAAAGGCAGTGAGGCTGGGCTGAGACCTTTTACAAGCATAGCTAGGCGTTAAGGGGCGGATGTATTGTACATAGAAGCATGGGTGCAGAAAACCACGCGCTCATCTACTTGTTCTGTTTCTTCTCCAGCGCCTCTAGCGCCTCGACGTCGACTTCCTCATCCACGGCGTCTTGCGAGGCGTCTTGCTCGGCCTGCCTAGCCGCCACCTGAGCGCTGAGCGCATCCACGTCGGTCTGGGCCTTCCTCTGTGCTGCCGCGTCGCCCCTTGCGGCCTCTACACGTACCTGTTGTGTGGCCAGGGCCAGACGATGTTCCAGCAGCTGAGCCGCCCATTCTTCCATCATCATACGCTCCCCGCCCGCCAAGTCCCGGAGGTTGTCTGCAGCCTCTTCGTTGCCAGACAGCCGCTGGGCTTCGGCAACATGTTCGTGAACTTGTGCAGCGAGCAGCGCAGCGTCGTGTTGCAATTCGAATTGTTGGATTTCCAGTGCGCGAGCCTCCAGCTCGAGGATATCGCCCTGGAGTCGCGATGTCTCGCTGGCTTGAGTGGCAGCGTCGAGCTTGGCTTCGTGCTGGTACTTGAGGGCCAGGATGCGGGGGTATTGCTCGGGCGCATCTTCGGGCGCAAACTGGGCGTAATCGGCAAATGACATGCCGGTAAGCTGAGCGAATTGGAGCTCTTTGGCTTCGGCGAGGAGGTTGTAGGCCGAGATGGTCAGGTCGCTGCGTTGTGTGCTCTCGGAAAGGGAAGCAGCAAGATGATATTGTTTGAGTGCTACGTTCTCATAGGTCACGGGGCGCACCGCATCTTGCTCCTTGCGTGGGGTCAATTGCAGATCGCGGAACTCAGCCCATCCAACGACCTTGTTGAGCTCTGTGGGCGGGGAGGCGCGGACGAGGTCTTTGTGCCACGGAGGCAAGGCCTTGTGGGTAACGTCTTCCTGGTGAGAGAGGAGAATATTGTGCAGAGCATCACGCTCGATAATCACACGGGACAGCTCGAGTAAGTTTTTAACGTCAACCTCCTCCCATGTGAGCGTCTGCTCGCCGCGCTCCATCCGGCCCAGCGCCTCCTCCAGCAGCGGGCGCTCTTCCAGAGTGACGAACAGACTGCGGCCCTTGCCGAGGAGCTTCTTGTGGTGGGCGAAGATGTCGTCGAGCAGCTTGGTGGAGGGGCTCTCGAGCTCCATGGCGTTGTCCACAATGATCAGCTCGCCCTTGCGGAAGCGGTAGGAGAGGGCGGTCCGCCAGGCCAGGTCGTAGACCTTCTTCTGCAGGCCCGTGGCGAAGTCGCGCGGCCGGGGCCCAAACGCAACACCACCGCCTCTCAGCATGGGCGAGTTTTTGTCGCCCAGACGCGCCCTGCCCGAGCCCTTCTGCGGTCGGATCTTTTGCGCTGAGCCGCGGACTTCATAGCGGTTCTTGGTCGACGCCGTGCCTAGGCGCGTCCGGTCTCCCTCGTACACGACAGCCCGGTGGAGGATGTCTCTGCGGGTGGGCAGATTCAGGTGGTTTGCGGGATAGGCTTCGAAGCGGAGGGGTTCGAGCGAGGGGAAGCGGTGCATGGTTGCGACCACCGTCTGCTCCTCAAAGGGCGTGATCCTGGGTCTGCTCAGCTGGTGGGCGACGCCCCGCATGGGCGCCGATATCCTCGTGGAAGCCATGTCCGGCGTTGGGCAGTCGGAACCAGAGCCAAAATCAAAATCGCGGACTTTGTCTCGGAGGTTTGCACCAACGTCCAGCACTCTGCGCACGGACCGCAACACCTCGACATTTTCCATCAGCCCTCCATCCACGCCCACAGCACGCCGTGCAAGTGTCATGACCGCGACCGCGACCGTGACGCCGCCGATGCGGCAACTCAGCGCCTGTCTGCGGTGCCTGCTCCCACTGCCCGCCGCCAATGGCTCTCGCCGATTTTTCTCCTCGTCGGCCACGGCGCGCGAGGCGCTGCAGACCTCAAACGCCGCCACCACACCTGCTCCCGTGCCCATTCCCCAGCCGGTGCCAGACTTCATGCAGAAATGGGGCACCCTGGATCCCCGGACTGTAGAAAATAAGAAGCAGGAGCGTCGGCTGCTTCGAAGAGACCATGTGCAGCCTGTTGGCTCCCGTCGGCGTCGGGCTGCCCTCCGCCGCTCTGCCCTGCAAAAGGCCACTGAAATCCCCTTTGAACAGCTTCCCTACCAATGCTTCCAGGAAGCCAGAAAGTTTCTCTTGGAAGATAGACAGGAGAAGATCCGGAAGATTGAGACACAGCAGCTGAGGATCCAGAAGCTCGCCCAGCAAGATCCCTCGCCAGCCAGGGAAGCGCGGCTGAAAAGCATGCGCACTCACCTGGACCAGCTGGTCATCGAGGTCGACATCAATGACCCCATGGTGAAGAAGAGGTTCGAGGATGGCCAAGGTATGCTCTCGGCTGCTCGCGTCCTGATTGCGCTGACTGAAGGACAGGCGATATGAACAAGCCTATATATCGACATTTGGCCGACAAGAAGTGGCGAGAGTACAAACGCCTTGTCCTTGAACAGCGTCTCACCCAAATGAGCGTCGTTCCTGACCTTCTCCCCAAACTCAACATCGTAGCAGATATCGATCTCGGTTTCGGACGCAAGGCAGTAGCCCCTGGCGAGTTTGTCGACTCAGCCATCAGCGAAAAGATGCCACGGCTCAATGTTCAGATCTTCACGCCTGGGGAGAGACTTGTTACAGTCGCGGTGCTGGATGCTGATGTCCCAGTTTTGGAGACGGACAGCTTTACTTCCCGTTGCCACCTCATCGCATCCAACATCCTCATTTCTCCCACCCAAACCTCCATTCCTCTGCAGCGCATTGCACAGGAAGACAACAAGTGTGCAGACGCGTCTGCAAAGAAGATTGCGCTGCCCTGGGTTGCACCCTGGGCGCACAAAGGCGCCCCATACCACCGTCTCGCTATCGTTATTCTAGAGCAACATGAAGCGAAGCCACTGGACGTGGTCAAGCTCAGCAGCACGAAGCGTGACAAGTTTAGTCTGCGAAGCTTTGTCGATAAGCAAAAACTAACCCCCATAACAGCGACGTTGTTCCGATGCCAGTGGGACGACAGCATGGCAGGCGTCATGGAACGAGCCGGACTACAGGACCAAATTCGTATTGAGCTCAAGCGGAGGAGGGTGGAGCCATTGCCCTACAAGCGGCGGACTGAGCGCATGCGTTGAGATGTGTACCCATTTAAGTGTATGATATTGTTCAACACGTCACTCTTAGCAGTCAATGTTGAGATTTGTGCTACGCGCAGATTGCTGCTCGTGGATAGGCTGACGTGATTTTGCAATGCTCTCTCGCTCCTTCCTTCCCTTAGCAGTCTATCTTCACGCGGCCAACCACAACTCTTCACCTGCGCTTTCTTTGACTAAACTTCCTCTCGCCTTTCTTCAAATACTTCCCAATGGCGCCAAGTGCACCTGATTTAGCTCTATCCATGGTCCCGTCGTGTTCGCAAATTGCCCTCGCCTTTGTCATTGTCCGGTCCAAGCCTCGCGACGTCACCATTCGTGGTGAGTCTTGTGGCCTCACTCTCTGAGTGTACAGCTCAGCTGATAGTATCAGATTATGTGCTGCAACTACGAAATAGTTTGAAGCCAGGGCGGCCAGCTGGTAATGTCGAAGATCTTGGTCACTATCTTGACCTCGTTGCCTACTGGCAAAATCGGTGCCAACAGACTCAGGATGAATGTCATCGCCTGCGCAGTATCAACGTAAGACTGGATAGGTCGAACCAAGCCTTGTCGCAAAGAACCAGTAATGTCCCAATCGAGCGTAAGGCGTGCGCATCTACAAAACGAGCCCCCAGGCGATCAAAAGAGGCATCCCGCTTGTCAATCCCACCATCAGTCGCCCAAACACAGGAAGGAATTGAGAACGATTATGGTTTCCTAGAAGGGTTAGGTGATGGTAAGTTGCCCGAACACTGACTACACTACAGCAAACCCGATTAATGTCTCACTAGACGGTACAGCCCTCATCGAAGCTTTGTACCATACACATGCACTTTGCAGACAGGCCAAGCCAGACCCAGAGAAGCTCTGCCAACACCTTATAAGTTCCTCATCTGCGCTGGCCAGTGTTATCCGCTCTCTTGCTCATAATTGTGAACATCTTTTACAGCAGGGAAAGTCCACTCCAAGAGCACAGGCTTTGGGAGAAGACAAATCTGACTTTGCCCGAGCTTTGACAGTATGTGCACGAGCCTTTATGTCGGTACTTGTCGGCATTAGCAGAATGTCAGAATTATGTGTCGACGATCGACTGACAGGCCTCGTCGTCTGTGAGTTGGCCGACATGTTCAAGGCAGCACTCCTCGCCATCGAATCATGCGCTCGCAAAATAGCTAATACGGCCTCACCGACACCTCTTTTTCCTAAAGAAGGAAAGTCTAAATCGCCCCTAGTAGCCGTCAAAGAGTCAAGGCCAGCACAACTGATAGCACATTTTCTCATTGGATTGCTTGGTCTGCTGGACAAAACCAACGCTACTCACCAAAAGATCTTTGATGCGTTCGCTTTCCATCTCATTGATCGTGTTGGAAAACATTTGTACTATTGCACATTCGGTCGACATCGGAGCGCAAGTGCTGAGGGCAATCTTGCATCTACAATCAAAACACTAGATGGAGCTGACGGACTAAGACGAGAAACTCAATCTGTTAGCATTCGCTTTGAGATGAAAGCTTTGATGCTCATTCTTGAAAGGGCCATGGGCCTCGCCCCACATCATATGAATCCACCAAGAACTAATACTATGAATGCCAAACCCAATTTGGTCCGAATCGGTAGAACTCTGAGTATGAAGACTCTACCTTCGGCTCCAAAGGGTCGCCTCAGCTCAATTGCAAAGGATCGTTTGCAACGAACACTTGTCACCTGCATGTATGGGACGAAACTCGATGACGAGTTCCTCGATGTCCTTACTAAGCCAGTCCCCAGTATACGTGTTGGATCGTTGCGTGGTGTGGCAAATACTAATGAAGATAATGTAGAGCAATGGTTTAAAGAGGGGGTTTGGCGACTTGTGGGGTGGGATATTCTTTCCCGCGAACGGGGTTTATAGGAGGAATAGCATTTTATATTCGAGTCTTTTACTCGGTGCACTTCCAAGTAAACGAACAGCTTAGACATGACCGTTGCTAGGCCTCCCTCCTTCAAGCGCATAGTTACTTGTAGTCGGCAACAGTTTGTCTAAAGGAGCTCAATGAATGCAAGAACTTCTTGTAAATTTTGGTACACGGCCGGGGAAACAATTACGCCTTGTCGTATCATTACTAATGAGGATAATATCATCCTAGCGGTCCGCGATGTATTGATTGGTAAAGCCCTAGCCCCGGCTCTTCTCAAACTTCTATCGGAGGGGTAGGCAACCCTCCTCGTGTCACAATATCCGTATCCTTTTCCAGCATGAACTGAATAATCATCTGAGCAGCCGCTCCGGAGTCATCATCTGCGGCGGTTGCCTCAAGAGCTTCGCGCATCCTTTCCGCTTCCCAAGTTGATGCAAAGAAATATTTAATGGTCTCGCCAATTATAAAGCGATCAAATTCAAAGTGGCCTTGGAGTGTCAAAACTCGCCTAGGTTCATATAATCCTTGGGTTGTGCAGCGCTCTGTCTCGCCCAGGTTTATCCACGACACCGGAAGAGATTCGGGTGACGGAAAGACAACATGGTCGTGGTGCACAAGTTGGAGCCGCATTTTCTCGCCAGGGTCGTTATAAAAAGAGCTGCCCTCTGAGTTCTTCTCAAATGTCCGAAGGAACCTTTGGTGTAAGGTAATTTCCTTGACGCCGATTTCCCACCCCTTCGGATCTGCCTCAACTCTGGCACCATAATCTTTTAATAAGCTTTGGCACACTAATTGGTGGCCAAAACAACTTCCAAAGATCTTGATGCGCGGGTGGTGGTCGTATACATGGCGGATATAGTCATCCAACTTGCGAATCCATGGTAAATCATCATACACCGAACTCGCTGAGCCGCTGACAATGATGGCGTCGAATAAATCTAGTGACTCGGGGTATTCATCATGTGTAACATCGAAATCCGAGGATTGTATTTCAATATTTGGAGAAACTTCAGCGAGGAGTTTGTGGAAGATGCGGCCATATGTAGTGTCCCCTTGGGCGAAAATAGTAGGGACAGGGGCATCGGCATTGAGCATGCAGATACGTATCCTTGAGCTCATTGTGCAATAGATGACTTTACTAAAGTATTCTAGTTGTGGTGACACAAGAATGCAAGATCTAGTTATTTGACATTTCGTCCGATACCGCTGTTTATGAGGTAGCTTAGCTACCGGTGTCTGCCGTCGATAAGCGCCATGTTGATCAACTGACTCACTCGGAAATATGTGATCAAGACATGCATGCTCTCTGCAACAAAACACCACTTGTCGTGTGTTCGTTCGATAATGGTATTAAGTGGATCCAGCATTGCATCCTATAACTCCTATTACTCTTCACAATGTTATAAGGCGATTGGCAGGAGGCAACCAGACATACCTACGCTTGATTCCGGCTTTTTTGATAAGACTAGAGGCTGGATAGCATTTCCTCTTTCGTCATCCAAT
The DNA here is from genome assembly GCA_028456235.1 of Ophiosphaerella narmari. NCBI lineage: Eukaryota > Fungi > Ascomycota > Dothideomycetes > Pleosporales > Phaeosphaeriaceae > Ophiosphaerella > Ophiosphaerella narmari. Next base: position 442,970 of record JALNQA010000001.1, on the reverse strand, counting down.
CAAGAATAGCACTGCTAGTCAGTATTTGGCAATGTTGATTTAGGAAGCTCAGGGCATGCTGTGATTAGCCTTATCGGCACGATATAGTTTCTCGAAGTTACCTAGGTAGTGTCTTCAGTCTCTGACGACCCATTGGTATTTGTTTATCTTGGTCATAGACGATACTTGAGTGCGCCGTAGCCGGTGGCACACAGTGCACGACTGGGACAAACTTGTCTTTATCTTCGAAAAATTACTTGTGCATCTGTGTCTCAAGTCAGTCATGAATATGGGTAGGCTGCTTGTTCCCAGTAATATAGCCTAGGGCCACTATGCAGGTGACTATTCATATATCGACAGAACTGACTAAACTAGTGACCTAGGAGGTTTGCGATATTCGCTAAGAGTGCTATAAGAGACATCATAAGATTGTTCCTGGTTACTAAACCAGCAGTCTAATCCACTTGAGTAGTATGTCGCAAGCCCACATCCTAGGCCGTGATCAGGATTGTCCTGCTCAGGCCTTTCTAGTCTCCATTCCGAGGCGCTTGGAATTATATTCTAGGCGTTCCCAGGCCGATGTTTAGATAAATTATGACTAGGTTGGCGTCTCATTCACTGTACCGGATGCATGTTCTTGCTTCTTCAAAGGCTGCTATACTTCTTGCTCGTGATTCGACGTTGAACAAGTTACGTTCGGAATAGAAGCAATGCTAAGGAGAATCGTAAAGGGAAAACTGGAATGATTTGGACAAGCAAGTCGCGTACTTTGCAAAGGGAATGATTGCAAGTGCAAGAACGCAACTCTACACTACTACGTCAAACAACCCAAAAGGGCAGTAGTAATCAACCAACGTTGATTAACGGGCGTAGGGTATCATGTATACGCTATAGCCACAACATTTTTGAAGCAAGGTGGTGCGACGCACACGAGGCGGTGTAAATTGGAATATAGACAACCCTACCCGAGACATACCCTAGGTTCAGATCTTAAGTGCGATTTCATATCCTTTTCCTCTTACAAGGTCTCCTTTCCATCGGTGGCATTTCGTTGCTGTGCCCATGCAGAGATCTCACCGAAGTTACGGCAAATGTGCACCGCACCAGTGCCATCTGTGCCAGCCACACGCTCGAAAATTTTGGCTTGGCTTTGGCCTTCCAATGTTGTATCACCGCAGTACATGATTGCATTGCGCAAATAGTTAAAGCAGTGGTCATTATGCCCAATTTCTCCCTCATTCATAGTGAAGTCTTTGTTGCGGATCTTCATGATAAGCTTGTCCATGAAGAAGGAGATATGTATGAGGCAGTGCGGCTCATGGTATAGTGCAATGCTGTAGACTTCCTTCTAGGCAATTCTCTAAAGTACACTGGCGGCAGGAGGAGGCAAGACTTGTGGTCTGGAACGTTCAAGAACCCTCACCGCCTGCGCATGTCAGGCGTTGATGCCGAAAGCAGGCACAGTTGGGTTGACCTACGAGGCACAAGGTCATATCAGTGAAATTTTGTCGTGCTGATTGATGCTTCCGTCATGTGATCAGAGGCTTATCGTGAATCTGCACTGAAGGTCTTCTAGTTAAAGGCTCTTTTCAGTACGACTCACTTCCAAGACGTTGACAACATATAATGAGGAACAAGGCTGTTAAGCCCTCCTCCGATCATCAGTGATTTTCGCTACTTCTGCAATATCGATATCTCGCATTCGAGGACTGCAAACAAAGGGAAAAAGGCTGTTGGCTAACGGAGTATTCTGACTTTGTCGCTGAGTCTCGCCTTTTTCAACGTACGGCTCAATCGTCATGAGTTTGTTCAAGTTTGAGGACCGTCTCGGTGTACTCGGTGCTTCCACTATTAATCTTTGTGTAATTAAATAGCATCGCGCTCTGGCTGCTGTGCGACAACAAGGATGAGGAAGTTATGAAGCACTAGTTTGACCAGTCCTATTAATCGTGAGTGATACTCAAGAGTGAAATTTTGTTGCGCATATATTCAGGCGTTTGCTGAACACGTAAACGATTGAAATGAAGATGTTGGAGCACGCTTGAAAACGCCAAGCTGTGCTTCCATGTTTTCTATTCATACAGGTATCCCAAACAAGAAATACCTCGCTGTACCTACACTCAAGTTGTGTCTACCCTGCGCCAAACTTTTGAGAGCATCCATACTTTGGTGGTCTAATTTCCCCATTATCTCACTTTCCGCTGTGATCGCAAGATGTATAGGAAGAAGGCTGCCAAACCAGCAGCCTAAAAACGCAATGCGACTTGGAGTTACAAGTTTTTCAAAATCCCAAAGCAAACCTAGGTAATAACTTGATTATTCATCTTGTATTCTCGTTATTAGGGAATATATGCATATACTTTTCTAGCGCATCAACCAATTCCGACTGTGAGGCTCCACGGCTCTGCTCCACTACCTGCTTACCATTCTTCTGCTTCTTCTCAAGACCCACAGCTCTCCTGTGCGCTCGGCTCTTGTTATGCAAATTCCAGTCGTTCTCCGTGACTGCAACTGTACCACAAGTATCGCATATTTTCGTTTGCCAAAGGTCTGGGCGCTGACCCAAATCGTAATTCCGTTTTGGAACAAGCATCTCAAGTGCAGTTACGGATAGTGAAAAAGGATCCTGTAATGTATGTCCGGAGAGAAACTGCTTTGTGATGTGCATCGCAGGTTGTACTACATCATCTTCCCATCTTGAAAGATCTGTACCATCAAGTAAGAAGACATTGCCACGTTGCCCTGCTCTTATGAAAGCATTGAGAAGTTTGATCCTGATCCACTTGAGTTGTCGATTCGCAAATTGCCTCGTTGCTGCTTGCATCCTTTCAATGCTTGCTAGTTTTATGCGTTCAAGTTCTGCAGGATGTTCTTGTATATCAGACAGCCTGTCCTGGTATTCTAAAAACTCTTTGTATCCTATAGAAACCCAGATGCCGCGGCTTTGGTCTATCATCGTGCCTGTCCGAGATTCTTCTTCTTTTCTGGTTCTGGTGAGCTTTTCAACTTCTTGTAGGAGGCCCTTTTCAAGCATCTTGCCGATGCGCCCATCGAGGCGTGGATATAGCACATCCTTGTTGGCATGAACCCAAAACACCAACGTCGGAAAACGCATTCCTATACCTTTTTCTTCTGTTCCCTGGTCTGGACTACTCGACAAAGTCTCTCGTCTGAGTCTCTGCTCGTCATAAATTTGTGATGCCGGCTTTCCAGTTCTAAGGAATATTTCCAGTGAACGCTGAATTTTTCGTCTCTCGTTGGGGTGCCAACGATTAGCCATGGTAGGATCGACTTCCCTGAGCTTTCCTAGGATAATATCTGTGCTCTCTTGAAGAATTGGAAAATTACTATTATTATTACTCAAATCCAGTGATGGTTCATCGGAAAGTGTGTCCAGAAATAAGAGCGACTGCGTGTAGTAGTGTGTTCCTCCTACAAGGATGGGAATTTTCCCACGACTTCGGATGTCATCAATCTACTATGCATTAGTTTTAGCGGCTTCTCTCATACTGTATATAAGTACCACACTAAGGGCTTTCTGCACGAATTTGCCAACCGCCCAAGTCTCCTCTCGAAGCCCGATACACCCAAGGAGGTGATGGGGGACGTTCTTCATCTCCTCTGGTGTAATCTGATTGGTAATGATTGGAAGCCCTTGATAGAGCTGCATAGCATCTCCATTGATTATCTCTCCATTGAATTTACGTGCTATTTCGACTGCCAGCTACCCGCAGTGATCAATTCAGATTTCATGATGCGCAAGACAAATGGGGACCCATACATCTGATTTGCCAGTGCCAGTAGCACCGACAACAGCGATCAGAGGATAAAGTGGTGGCTTTATCATCCTTGTAGACGTTCGCAAAGGCCTAATAATCCGGAACATACATCTATCTTGATAATATACGATAGTGACTGCGTAATGACGGTCAAAAATGCAGGTGACGATGGGTGAGCGCCTAGTCTCCCACGCGCCGGGAAAAATAATGCCGACTCCAAATGCCTTGGCGCACCCCAGCACCAGCAAAACGCCTATACAAAGTAGGTTTTTAGCAACATTTTAAGCTAGAACACTAAGGTAAAGCTATTGAATCAGCCGTAGATCTCTATATACACAATTCTCTTGGCGTTATACTTAATACCCAGTCATCCGTCCACCCATATCATTACAATCTTGGAGCCTCTACAGCATACTATCAATACGATCGTTTATATACTCAGTAGTTACGTTATTCTATCCTTCCCAAGCCAGCTTACGGGTCTCTACCTCATCCTAATAGGGATATTTCTTAAGGTGTTGCTTCATTACCTGCCAACAATTCTTAATTAGAGCTAAGTCAGGTAAGTTAGAGGAGTTAAAGTAGTAATCCAAGTTATTCTTCCTCTTCCATCTTGCTACAATATTATTAGGTAAACCTCCTCTATACCCGCTATCGTTATCCTCCTCAAATATAAAGTAACCTACTTTAGGATCGTTAAGCTAAGGGCGTACAACTAGCTCAAGTATATAATCTCTTTATACTTTAAGAGAGAGCTTGCTATTAGTATTTCCTAGCGTCTTGTAGAAGTTAAGGTTACTCTTAAAGTTGTATCCAACTACAGCCCATATATAGGCAGATTCCTATACTTTCTTATCGTCCCGATTAAGTTGTTCTTGTATACAATCAGCACAGTATCTCTCTCCTAGTTAGCGTATTATACAGAGCTTGCCCTAAGGTCTACAGTAGCAGTATACTTCGTCAGAGAATCGTACGTTGTACTAGTCTTCTAGCTTTAGCTTAAGTACAGGTGGGGTCTCTACTACCTTAACCCTCTCTTTAGCGCAGCGTTGAGAGACCTAACCCTTTGTACAAGCAATACATTTGTAGTAATCTATTAAGCCAAGATAGGCGCGTAAAGTATCGCCGCAGACATCAAGTTCAAGCTCATATGCTAGCTGATCCCATATCAACATACGTACCTCCCATCCATAGTCTTGTAAAAATTAGTCTGCGCGATAGAGATCTTTAGCACTAAGCTTTAATGGGCGCCCACGGTACTCTTTAACAAGAGGATTATTATAGTGTGTACGATCGTAAGCAAGTAATAGAGGATTATCTAGAGGCTCTTCTGCAAGTATAGCCCAGCCTTAGTGCTTTGAAATGCCGTAGAACTTGAACAGGTCAGTGTAATAGTAGTGGATACCCATCGCGTCGTTGAAGTCAGCAGCACCACGAATCCGTGCCTTTTTTGGCGTGCTAATATAGGAGATGCCACTCTTTGACATTGCGATTCAAATTGCAACAAAAAATTGGAATTATATAATGTGGCTGTGGATATATATCGGTTCAAAGATGGCTTGTTTGAGAGCGCGTCATGAAGTTGTGCGGGGCTTGTTTGGAGTCGGCATTTTTTTTTTCCCGGCGCGTGTCCCTCTCTAACTAGTCGCTCTTTTTTTAGGGGCTTGGCTAGCTTGAACTAGCGGAACCAGTAGCAACTCCACTACCACCATCATTGAAATATTTATTCTCCTAGCTTTTGTATTTGCGTAACGCACTTTGCACACTGACTGGACTGCAATATTCACGTACGAGCCCCCATTACTGGCCCTAAGGATGAAAGAGAATTTCACAACCAAGACATGTATTGAATGCTTTACTTATAATTGTCTTACACACCCTACTCGCCCCTGAGTCTGCACAGAGGACGACCCCTTTCCAAGACAGCAGCATCGCAAGTCAGCCTTGAATCCTCGATACACGTCAAAGCAGCTCCACCTATGTGATGTGGTCAGCATATACTCGTTAATCTTGATGAGGACATGAGTAAAACTTACAGCCATTTGCGCCCGAAGGTACGCAGCGGCCGGATTGACCATTGACGTTGCACACATCCTGCTTCAAGCTTGTATTGGGAGTACAGCAGGCACCATTGGGGACTGGTCGATTGGCATTCTGTGGCGCAGGGGCTGCGAATGCCCAAGAGGCGAGAGAAAGAGCGATGGCGAGAGTAAACTTCATAGTTGTTGAGGTGATTGGATTGATGATGTCAAAGTGTGATGGGATAAAAATTAGAGTAAAGTGACCGATCCTGCGGCAAGAATAGAAACGTGATAAACTGTGAGCAAGTGAAAGACGGAAGGCTGAAGCCGCGGCAATAACCTTGCGTTGCAGACAGCCAGTACTTATACAACCATCTTCCTGAGATACTGCACTGCCTCATAATGTACCAGTACCCTCGCTACCAGGCATGATGTCTCAGGACTTAGCATCTAGCCCGGAAAAATTGTTCCTCGCGCGCCGCCTGGCGAACTTCATCACGATGCGCAGATCATACATGAACGGAGATGCATCCGTATTCAACTTCCAGCATAGCGAATAGATACAACTAAAGGCAAGACGAGCCGGTTCGTTGGTTCTAATCTGTTCCAGCATGTTTCGGAATGTTCCGCAGCATGCATCAAACTTAGCGTGATACCTTAGCGTCAAAGCCCACAAGAGCCTCACCACCAAGGACCTGCCGAGGTACCGAGCCTCGTCGACTGACAAGTGTGTAGATCCAGGAAGGCGGACTACAAAGGCGCTGTAGCTTGTACGGAGTCCCTGGAAACCAATATCAAGCAGTTAGAGTTTATTCACGAATCATGATGATTGCGAAATATCAATTTTCCGTGCTCTAACAGGTATCAAATCGTTGTTCTAGGTTGATCAGCTTCAGAAACGGAAGAGTTGTTGCGTTGACAAGTTTCATTTGTTGGTCAAACCATTGACACGCACCTTCGGCATTACCTCTGCAAACATGCAGTTCTGTTTTTACGTGTTTTCCCCAAGATTTGTTTATCTGCTTATTGAAATAGCTTGGCAATATGCTTATTGATACCCAGTTCCAGTGCAGGGTATCATCATTGTATAAGTTTCTGAAAAACATGAACAGACACATCGCGCTCAATTGCTCTTACAGAAACCTTGAGTGGCATGCCGTTATCATTGATAAACTATGGTGTTTTACTCTAGGGTACCAAAACAGCTATGTAGATGCGTTCATTATTCACTAACTAATCATGATCCAACCAGCACATGTTTGGCCAGTTTTACCGCATATTTTAGGCAGCGTAAGTGTGACGCGAAATATCTTGCTCGTTCAAGTTGGACGCATCGAAGATAAAGTGTGACCACTCAACCCTAACTACTGAGCATTGCTTAGTAAAGTATAGTAGTGTCATGGGTAGAATCCTATGTTGCTTCCTCGGGTCATATTCTCGAGTTTTAATTTTGCAGGACCAACCAAATGCCGCTTCTGCAACAGTTCATGTAACATCCACGTGCGTCAACACCGTAACAACAAGCACAGGCCGGCACTAATCATCGACCCATGTCAATGTTCCACCGAGAATCAGGACTGTCAACGCTTGGAAACGTTCAGGGAACCATATGTGGTTGGACGTGCTTTAGTATAGGACGTAGGCTAGCCGGATCCGTTATTAGGTGCCTGTTTTATGATTGATTGATCAAAATTATGCACCAGCCTCGCTTATGCTATGCTTGATGGTGGCGGAGCGAGGCTGTGCCACGGCTATTACGGTCACTTCTATGAAGCATGCAGCACCTCCCATCAGGTCAAACATTCATTCTGACACACATAAACCCCATAAGCATCCCTAATTTAACGCAGTGACTCGTAAGAATTCACATAGAGGATTGGGGTTTTGGGATTAAGTACGTATTTGAGGGAGCACTCAGTAGTGCTACGCTTTGGACGATTGGCGTAAACTTTCCTCGGCTCCACTCCATGCTTCTTCGATAAAAACATCCCATTTATAATAACGCTGGGGCCTAAATTCTTTGGTATAATTAAATGTAGATGTATAGAAATCCGATATGAGGGGAGATTCTTACCCATGCCGAGTCCCTCTGTGGCACTGTTAATGTCGCTAAAAAGGATATAGGAGGATTTACTCATTTCTAGTTCAGAGGCTTTTGATTTCGGTTTGAATTGAAGATAGCTTTGGGGTGAACTTTGGGTAAGAATAATTTGAGATGGTTATAGAACAAATCATTAATATGGTGCTTGGACTTTGCAAAGCTCGAGGTAGAAGATATATACTGTAGTATGTATGGTATAAGATTTTATCCGTTCCGAATATAGTATGAGAATTAATACCTATTGGAGGTTCCAACACCAATCAGATAGCCTTGAGCTACAGACTAGTATCGCCAAAAACATCAATCGATAGTATTTCGACTACAGTACTTTCAATACATAACCCCCATTTCTTGAGTGTAACAAATTTATAAATGTTTTATTACCAGCTGCTATAAGAACTATGCTATAAGAACTTTACTATTCCAAGTAGTATCCAATAGTTAATTATCTCTAATTATAATAGTAATAAGGAAATATAATATTTTGTAGACTAATACTTTGCTAGAATCTTAAGGCTACATGAGTAAATCAGTATAAAAGGTACGCCAGAACAAGAGATCGTACTAATAAAAGCAGTATAATCCTTGGATTTCGTCCATAGAATAAGCCTGTCGACAATAATCTAGAATAGTTGTCAATGCTATAATAATGACAAAGGGGGTAAGTAAAAACATATAATCGCTTGAACAAGGTTGCATTAATGTCACTATCTTATCCAATATCCGCCTTGAAAGCTGCAACTTCTAATTACTCTTGATGAAAATGGTACTTGCTCCTCTGAAAGGTACAAAGTAGCTCCTACAGCCATTGCCTAAGCTAGTCATATATGTATAAGCCTGTATACCCACAACAATATTTATAAGCTGTAGGTAAACAGCCTCATCGATATGGGCACTTGAAACCTACGTTCAATCAACATATTATGAAAGAGTGTCAATTTTACACGAGAAATGACTTGGATTGAATAATACACTTAAGGAACTGTAAGGCCGCAGAGTGGCAGCAGCATATATCTACTGTTCTACTCAAGATAATCAATGCCGTTAAGTGTTCTCCATCGTCTCAATAGTTTTTCATAATAGAGTAGAGCTGCCACCTTATAGGAGGGACATCTTAGCTGAAGTCTTTCAGAAAGCTGCAAATAATCTGCCCGCTTCAGCGTCACGATAAACTGGAGATTGGAAGACTGGAGCTATGTGTAAGCCTTATCAACGTATTCCTTTTTTGTCATTATACTTTACACTTATCAAAGTTCTATATTAACTGCAAGAAAACTGCACCACATGACCCGAAATAAAACTGCCTGCCAGGTGCCCCACAGTATGAGGGCCAGCCCTGCTGACCACAGACGTACAACGCACCAGCCACATGCAAATTTCTATTATCAACAAGATGCCGAGGCTCTCTTGGTGATATTATGTTGGATTCTTATTAAGTGTTCTCAAACAGCACAATCATACCCTGCTGATGATCAGGGGAAAGTGCGGGGTATGCAGATCTATAAAGTGCTGAACAAACTTAGAACATGCAAGCGATCATGTTCATGAGATCTGAGAAAACATCGGGCTGATCAACACTCGTTCAACACCTTAGCTGGTGTTAACACCAAAGTTGGGTTTTTGGCCGCTATCATTGCCATTTATGATAAAACAAGTCACGAATGTAGCACCAGAGAGTAAGCAGACAGAATTTACGTTACCTTAGCTTTTGGGTTGCACACCAGTTATCTAAAAGGTGCGACAAGAATCGAGGTGCCAGTCGAATACTGTATGGCTGCCGATTGGTCGGACATCTTCCCCGATCGGTTAATCGACCGGGATCTGGTGACATGAAGATGACGAGAAAAAAGGCGGGATCTTCTCCAGGAATTGTGCGCTGACTCGTTAGCCGCTGTACTCCCAGCGATGCCGTGAACGATTGAGCATTGATACTTCGAAAAGTTGGCGGGAAATTCGTAAGCCAAAGCGGTAGATACCGTCTTGGAGGTGGATAGTCGGTATTCCACTTCCTAAGAGCTAAAGAAATGAGCATATCTAGGTAGGTTATCCTGCCGGCACTTTTGTGGGGAGAGAAACACTTGCATACATGTGCAATTCAGCACTAGTGGTTCTTAGTGTGGCATCAAACGACCAACAAAATCGCGACATCCATAGTATTCCGATTGTATCACCTACCCACGAGAGCCGTGCACATTTGATCTCAGCGAAGAGTAAGAGGAGGAGCACAATCCGCACATGCATGGCGCTTGCTCGCATCAGCTATGTGAACGAGAATGCGGGGTGACACGGGAGAATGGCCCATGTTGCCCACGTGCTCGAAGAACAGACAACTGCCTTTCAAGGCAAAATGCTATGTTAGTACCGGGAATGGCCCATTTCGATTCGAGCGACAAGGTAGACCAGGCGAGCCCCAGATTTCAAAGCCTGCAGGATTGCCGGTCAAGCCGGTCCGCTACCACACAACTTGCCGTTCTATTCCAGGGTGACAAAAGGTATGGGAGCCAATCGTTTTTGCTATCCTCGGATCGAAGCCGAGGCGCAAAAGTAGCATTACGCGCTTAAATCATCCATTATTCTACCCATGTAGGAGGACGATTTGGTTGCGCCTCACGCGGCACTACTTTATGCGTCCTCCTACGCCGTGTCCTCGATGGTGTGTAACACACATAGCAAGATCGAAGTTCTCCAGAGTCATGCTCAGTTCGCTGTATCGGCAGTTTGCTGCCGAAGCCAACGTTGCTATGCGACGGGACGGTTGTTGCGTTGACCATGATGAACAAGGCACCACTACAGCTGCCCTAATAGGAATAAAGCGCGGCTAAGGTATAATAACGTTATCTATCTAGCGGAATGAGCAGGTTGTCTCTGCATGTAGAGATTACAGGCTTAGGTTAGACGCCCGGGCTGCTGCAGGATGCAGGTATTATTCTGCGGAGAAGCATGGGGGAGTTTCTAGCGCTTGTACGTGGTGTAGTCACTCTACAAAACAGAGTCTCGATCTGGACAAAGGCCCGCAGTACCTGGGCACACTTGCTTGTCAGCACCTAGCAGCACGCATTTGCTCGGCCCTACCCTTTCCCTTTGAGCATCTCCTAAGGACAAACTACAATTTCTTTCCCGAGATCGTGATAGACAAAAGCAAGAAAATATATAAGTACTGTTGGATTTCCCACATAATGCTCGACATCCACGGATCTCAAAAACATCGGTAGTCCATTGCCCTCTCTATATTTACTGGTCTTCTCTCACTCAACGGACCTTGCTCTATAATAGTAGCTATATATCGCTACAAAAACGGCATAAAAGATCATAATGAAGTTCGTTACCGTCTCGCTCCTTGCCTCTCTGGCTGCTGCCTCTCCCATTTCTCCTCCAGTATCCGGCATTGAGCTAGTTCCTCGTCAATCGGTCTCCAAGAACGAGCTTGAGAATGGAAGCGCGAGCGCTTGTCCCAAAGCTATCTTCATCTTTGCACGCGGAAGCACTGAAGGGGGTAACTTGGTACGTACCACATAACCAATGGCCGGCAATCTATGTTGTTGGCATTGAACCAAACATATTGCTGACAATATAATCAGGGCAGCCTAGGCGTGCCCGTGGCAGACGCCCTCGAGAGCAAGTATGGTGCAGCCAACATCTGGGTTCAAGGTGTTGGCGGCGCATACACAGCCGGTCTCATAGAAAACCTCCTTCCCCGAGGCACCTCAGAAGCTGCCATCAAGGAAGGTGTTCGTCTCTTCAACTTAGCCAATTCAAAATGCCCCAACACACCAGTTGTCTCTGGCGGTTACTCGTAAGTCTTTTTTTTTTTTTTTTTTAAATTAAATCTTCTTCAAGTACTTCAGAGCCAACAGCGACTGATTATGCCCTTAGCCAAGGTGCCGCCCTCGCAGCCGCAGCAATTAGTGATTTGAGCGCCACGGTACGCAACCAGGTCATCGGTACAGTACTCTTTGGATACACAAAGAACAAGCAGAACGATGGCGGCATTCCCAACTATCCTCAAAACAGGTTGGAGGTCTTCTGCGCCGAGGGCGATCTTGTGTGCGATGGCAGTTTGATCGTCACCTCGGCTCATTTGTCGTACGGCCCCCAGGCCCGCAATGAAGCACCGGCTTTCTTGATCAGCAAGATTGGAAACTAAAAGCAATGGAAGTAACGACAGGAAGCCTTGGGAAGGACAAAAGGATCCTGAGATGGGCAATGATTCATGAAAACGAAAACTGATTTCAATTCTTGTTATATATTTTGCAGTTAGCTCTTTTGACTCTTTGCTTCTAAACTCAATTTACTTGACGCAAGATTTCAATTCCAAACGGAAACATTTTTCGAGCAATAGGATTTAAGTGTTCGGTAATGTTGATGGTGTTGTGATTTGTTTTACGTTCTACGCATACCCCACCATGAATGTGTAGTCTGGTTATCATATAATTTCTTTGAAGTGATCATCATCGTCATCATCATCACCAATTGTTCGACAAACTCTGGCTGACTGTTCTTGACTTGCTCTAATATTCCCCTATCGGATGATGTGACTTCTACCAAGTGCTGGATTAACTTAGGCGGTTTGATGAAAACCGCCTAATTCTCCGGCTAGCAAATGAAGCATTTTGGCCTAAGTACTTATGATATTCGATAGATCCTTCGCCGGCCAGTGCTTTTGTGCACAGCTCTAAAGGAACCTTTGTTGTATGCTGCGCTTTCTCGTTACTATGAAGAAGTTCCGTCAAGTTCTCGGCTGTTAGATAAATATTATACATATCGCCCAACAATGGATTCGTCCCACCAGGACATATATCAAACTCGACGGGAATGTAATGGACGTAGGCGTCATATAGAGCTCCATAAAGTGATAGGATTGGTAGAGGTCGGATAGAGGTTGGTATTCGGGAAGAGATAGTAGAGGGTCGATTTTAGATTAGTCCAAAGTGAATATGAACTGCCTGATTGCACAATGTTCGCACACAGAATAATACCATGTTTGGTCCCAGATCTGTTATCTGTAAGCCACAGACTACACATTTAATCACATCGAGTCTTCTACGAGAAATGAGCCTATTTTTAGTGTTTATATCGTCGCCAATATCGACTCGCTGTATCGACATTGTAAATTCAGGCCTTGCACAGCGAGGAGCTTCCGGAATCGTTGTATTGGTTTCAAACGCAAAAGCATTGGCAATATAGGACCACAAACACAGACACATGGGCCCCTTAAAAACGTCTAGAATGTGGAGTAGAACGTCGTGATCAGAACTGGCATAATCGACTGGAATAACAGCTGCGTCTGAAGCAAGAGATAGCAAGGAGTAAATTTTATCACGTGGAATCTGGCATTCTCGCTTCGGCAATTTGTGGAAGAGATCAACCAGTCTCTCTTGTTGCGTTATCTTCTTTCCACATATTGCCTCGAGATAGGTGTTGAATATCTTCATATCAGAGTCCCACGAGCAGCCATCAGGGTTCTGGGCCCATCCGCGTTTGTTGATACCAGGGAGAAGCATGCATATGGCACGAAATTGGGCGGGCTCCACCTCGAGGTCACTGACTAATATTTTATATTTTCGGGCTAGCAGGGCCTCTTGTGATATCCACGCTCGCTTCCAGTATGGGTGCGGTGAGAACTGCTTCCAGTCAGTTCTCAGCGAATTGGATTGTGCGGCGCTCTCCCATTGCTGCCAAGCATCCGCACCAATTTGGGGGCTGGCCTTCTCTAGATCAAGGCAGAATGTGAGTGCACGACTGATGGCTTCACTGAAACCAAGCCAGGTAATCACTTCCTGTGCACTGGAATAGATTTTCCCCATTTGAGCCACCTGGTGATTTCGCTCATCGATGGACATCTGGTCAATGCAAAGTGCGTCTATCCAAAATATTTGTTCTGGATTGGTGTATTTCGTTCGTGCCACAGTCATAAAATCCCATAGATCCTGACGTACACGGAACATGTGTCCATCTACTAAGATGTTTTTCTCATCGTCGCTGGCACCCCAAACGTAGGATAAACAATTGTATTCGGCTTCCACATTAGAGCGCCACATTTGGCATTGTATGAGGCCTGAAGATGAGAAGTCAGGCAGAATCTTGAGTAAGCGAATAGAATCCGCGGTGCGGTCCAGTGGTTCATGTTGGAACACCGAACAGGTGACTGGTGGGCTGATAGCTGCATGTGGGCACATGGGTGAAAAGCTGTCCATGTTGTCGATAGTTGCCTGGCATTTTTAGGCTTCAGCCCTGCGTAGTGGCTTGACATAGTGAAAAAGTTTGCAATCGAGTTGTGGTGCAATGGTAGAGTGTGGGGTGTGATGGGATTCCGAAGAAAAGCAGAGAGTTGATCAGTTGTCTGGGTAGTGTGGCGGAGTAAGCTTGCAGATGTCAGCAGCATATACAAAGCGGAATTTCGTGCTAAACCCGATTTTATTGAAACAAGAAATGGGGTATCATCGTTGAGTAACCTCCAGAACGCCAGTTGGAACATCAGATGGCTGGGTTGTTGAAGCAAGCCATTTGTACCCCTTGTCTCAGGCACATACTACGGGGCGAGGAGAGGGCTTATGCCTTCTTCTCAGCCCCGTACCCACCCTTACCTTCCAAACTCTCATATGTTTTCCCCTCGCCCTTCCCACCCCGAGGCCCCCTCCCGTCCAGGTCTTCCTGCAGCCACTTGAGAACCAACTCACCCAATTGGCTGTTGCCCGTGTACTTTCCAGCCTGCTCGACCTTGACATTCATTTCCTCGACACTGCCCCATTTCTTGACCTTGCCTAGGCTCATGTGCACTAGATGCGTGGGCCAGGTGGCCAGGTTGTCGAGGATGTGTGTTGCGTACACGATTGTACACGGCCTTGTTTCGGTCTCCTTTTTCAGGAAATTCAAAAAGTTGCTGCGTGATAGCAGGTCTAGGTCGACGGTAATCTCGTCAAGCAGTAGGATGGTCCAGGGCCGAAGCAGACCCATGGCTAGTTGAACTCTTCTCCTTTCACCGTCGGAGACGGCATGCATGCGCCAGCTCAGGTCGATGTCGAGTATCTGGATCAACTCGTCGCGTCGGTCTGAGTAGTAGTCGCCGCCCACCGAGGCGAGAAGGGTGGGGACGTCGATGTCGGTGCGTACAATGGGGTTGAGGACCCACTCCAGGCCGAGATAGGTCACACCCTCCAGGCCCATCTTAAACGGATCAACGCCCGCGATGGAGACGGAGCCTGCAGGCGCCATGCGCTTGCCGGAGAGCAGGCGCAGCAGAGTCGTCTTGCCGGCGCCGTTGGCTTTTGTATATTAGCCCAGAGATACGTGAAGCACCGTGGTCTAAGTACCTCCAATAAGGAGCGTCCTGCTGCCCGGCGGCAGATCTAGGAAGACGTCCTTGAGCCCATTGGAGCCATCTGGAAACCTGTAGCTCAAATTCTGCACGTCAATGGAGGGCGCAACTGCTTGTTTGTTGGCCTGGTCTGCCATTGCTGGAGGTTGGCAATGAAGGTCAACTAGAAACGGATGCAACGGTTGGACCAGGCTGTTGGGGGAGTTTTCGGTCAACTTGTGAGTCTGACACCATCACTGCCGAGGTCGGCTTAGACCTCAAAGGGCAGGCGGTCTGCATCGGCATTGGATGCATGTAGACCCCAATCACTCTACATGTGCGTATTTTATTCAATGTACGTGTAAATTATTGGGTATAATGCCTTACTTGCGGTCTAACATGTGCTTAAACTTCTCAATCTGTGCCCGTGGTTAACGTCTGCAATGCGCCGTGCTGTGTCACTGCTGCAACTCACCTTCGTGCTCAAATACTTGTCCACCTCTTCACTTTGGATACCTCTCGCCCCGCCTGTCTTCCAGGCAAGCGGCACCATGGCCACCCTTTCTCGGACAACCACCTCGCGACCAGGCCCCTCAACGGCATGCACTTTGTCCGGGTTGTTGGTCAAGAGCCGGATGCCTGTTTCTCCTCCCAGTCCCAGATCCACGAGCATGGCCGTGGCTAGGCCGTAACTTCGCGCGTCGGCCGGGTGGCGCAGTAGAATGTTGGCTTCATACGTGTCGTTGCCTAAGTCCTGCAGATTATACGCCTTGAGTTTCTCGCCAAGCCCAATGCCGCGGCCTTCCTGGCGCAGATAGATGACGGCGCCGCCAGCAGGAGAAAGCGTGGGGTCAGCCATGAGGCGCGCGGCCTCGTCAAGCTGCTCACCGCAATCGCAGCGGGCAGACCAGACCGTTTCGCCCGTGTAGCATTCCGAGTGGATGCGGACCAGGGGAAGGTCCGAGGGCGAGATTGTCGGGGCGTCGCCGTTTTCCGAGGACGTCGATGTTGATGTAGAGGCAGAAACGGAGGCGGATGAGGGCGAGGGCGGCGCAAGGGGAGGCTCGGGCGTGTGCGTGGTGGGCCTGCCCTCGGCGCGCTTGAGCTGCTCGACCCGCGAGCTCGTGCGGCCGGGATACAGGCGGCCGAGATATGCGCCTCTGGTCATTCGGTCCAGCTCCGTCTCGCCAGGCCGCTCGGCGTCCAGCGACCGTGAGCGGATCTGGCTGCCAAAGACAATGGCCAGGTGTTCCTTGGTGTCGATGTTGTTGCGGTACACGTGCAACCACATCTCATGCCCTGTCGTCGTGGGTATGCGGGCGCGCACCTCGCATTCGACCTGGGGCAGCTGCTGCACCAGTCCCAGCCGCGGCGCATTGAGCGAGAGCGTCGTATCGACGGCGACGGAGCGCGGAGGCCGGGTATTGGAGGGCGTCCAGCTGCCAGGCGTGGCGGGCGGGGTGAATGCAGGGCTGATGGTCGACAGTGGAAGGGCGGGCGAGGCATGGGAGGGCAGGTCGGACATGATGGGCAGAGGAGTGCTTGGGAACGGTGTGGGCTGTGGATTGTGGGCTGCTGCTGGCGTCATTGGGCAAGTGGCCGACATTTATTCTCCCTGCTGCTCACTTCCGACGTCGCCGCGGTTCGGCAATTCTCCGCTGACACATCAATCCCCCGAGACATCAGTCCGTCAAGCCATCAGCCCTTAACCACCATCTCGCCTTCAGTCCACGCGGCGTGTCCGGCCCCAGACTTCGTCGGCGTTCTTCCTGCCCTTCGTCTCCGGAACGTACCACGATATCAGCGCAAAGAACAGCCCCGACAGGCCGGCAAAAATGAAGTAGACGTTCCCATGCAGCTTCGCGCTCGCCAGCGGGAAGAACTGCGCAACAATAAACGTCGCAATCCAGTTGGCCCCAAGCGCAATGCTCTGCGTCGCATCAGCTGCGTCCGAGTCGACTAGTTCGCTGGCTAGAATGAATGGCACCGGCCCCAGTCCCAGCCCAAAGCTGGCTACGAACAGCAGCACGGCTACGGCAGAGAGAATCGGGATGGACCAGACAATGCCCACTGCGAGCAGCAGAGAGCTGACCCCCATGCCGGCTAGAGAGTTGAGGATGCATGTCTTGCGCCCCAGCTTGTCGACAAGGGGCGCCCCTCCAGCCGTGACCACAATGTTGAGCGCAGACACGGCCAGGTTGAGCAGCGCCGAGTTGGAGTCTAGTAGGCCGGCTAGTAGAGACACTCCATACATGACGATGCTGTTGATGCCGCTGAATTGCTGGGCGAGCATCACCATGATGACTGCCATGGCCGCGCTCTTGTAGTCTGGGTGGCCAAACACCTGCGTGATGCTGAGCTTTTCCTCTCCACCTTGTTTGCCTGTATCATGCGCCTGCCCGTCCTCGTTGCCGAGGAGGGTCTGCTCCTCGGCGTGAACGTCGTGTGCCCTAGCAACGCCCCAGTCAGCCGCCTCGCCGTCCACATCGGCGCCGTTCCCTCTGATGCTGCGCAGCGTCTTCTTTGCGAGCGCCATGTTGCCCTGCTCGGCAATGTACTTGGGGCTCTCTACTGAAAATAGCAGGCCCAGCGCCTGGGCGATGCCAACGAGACCGCCCACAGCCAAGATGTACCTCCAAGACGAGTCGTGGGACAGGAAGTAGCCCAGCACTTGCGCAAACAGGATGCCCACGTTGCACATGATCTGGGTAAAGGCGCCAAAGAAGCCCCTCTGCGCAGGCGGGGCAATCTCGGAGATGTACAGAGGCACAATGACGACGGCTGCTCCAGCGCCCACGCCAGACAGCAGGCGGCCAAAAGCCATGACGGCTATGCCGGGGCTCAGCGCCTCCAGGACGGGGCCGATGGTGAAGAAGACGGTGGTTAGGTGCATGGTGCGCAGCCTGCCGTGCCTGCCTGCCACAGGCCCGGCGGAAAGGGCGCCTATTAAGCCGCCCAGCGTGTACATGGAGCCAACGACACCCCATTCCGTCGGCGTCATCTCGATGCATTGCGGCAGGCTGGAGCTGGCGAGGGCCGCCTTGATCGATCTCTTCTTGCAGCGAATGACATCCTCGGGGGCGTTGAGCTCACCCTGCGCGGTGGTCGCGTTAGTGGGATGGAGGCCGGGGGCGGACGGGGGACAGTACCAAGTGAAAGCCAAACAGCAACGGGCCCAGGGTGGCGACGAGCAGGATATAGACAAAGTAGCCCGTGAGGCCGTCAAACCACGCCTGCGGGTCCATATTTGCGGGATAGTCAGATGGGGGAGTCGCGAGCGAGCAACGATATGGACGGCGGCAGGGTGAGGAAGCCGGTCACGGGCCGACTCAGCAGGCCAACCGCAGCCAAGCTCGGTGGCTAGCTAGCTGTTCAGTAGACAGCACTCCACGGTTAAAGTGGAGACGACGACGGCAACTACCCAAGTGCATTCCACTTCGACACCAATGCCTGGAGAGCCAACCCCAGCCACGCTTCGGAATGGCGTAGCGGCAGCCTTCAACGGTTGGTACATGCTTCTTCCTTTTCCTCTCCTTCCCCTGCCGGCTCTGTTGTCATGTCTCCTCCCTTTCTCCTCCCACACTCTCCCACACTCTCCATCTCGCTTCATCGTGCGCCTGCATCCGCCCTGCATATGCGGCTACCTAATTAGTCCACCGTGCCACCCTCATTCTCATCTCATCTCCTCACTACCACCCACCCCGTCCTCCATCTTTCTTTGCGTGCGGTTTCCTTATCTTTTTTATAAAAAAAATAAAAAACGTCTGCTGTCTCTTTCTCGGTCTAATCTCTTCTTCGCCTTTGCCAGACCCGGCCGACTCCGCACAGGCCATGTTCACGGGCTACAACACCAAGAAGCGAGTCAACGAGCGCTACAAGATTGTTGGTTTCATTAGCAGTGGTACCTATGGCCGTGTTTACAAAGCCGAGGGCAAGAATGGCCGTGTTGGAGAATTCGCCATCAAAAAGTCGGTTGCCTAAGTCACTGTTTACCGTAGGGCTGACAAATGTAGATTCAAGCCTGACAAGGAGGGCGAACTGCAATATTCGGGCATCTCGCAGTCCGCTGTCCGAGAAATGGCTCTTTGCACGGAACTTGCACATCCCAACGTTGTGCACACGGTAGAGATCATCCTTGAGGAGAAATGCATCTTCATTGTGTTTGAGTATGCCGAACATGATTTGCTGCAGATCATCCATCATCACAATCAACCCCAACGCCAGGCCATACCCGCCCGAACCATCAAGTCCATCCTCTATCAACTTCTGCAAGGCCTGGTTTATCTGCATAGAAATTGGGTCATGCACCGTGATCTGAAGCCTGCCAACATCATGGTCACGAGTGTTGGCAAGGTCAAAATTGGCGATCTTGGCTTGGCACGATTGTTCTACAAACCCCTCCAATCCTTGTTCTCCGGTGACAAGGTGGTTGTGACTATCTGGTATCGAGCACCCGAATTGCTCCTTGGCAGTCGCCACTACACACCAGCAGTCGATTTGTGGGCCGTAGGTTGCATCTTCGCCGAATTGTTGTCACTTCGTCCTATTTTCAAGGGAGAGGAAGCAAAGATGGACAGCAAGAAGACGGTTCCCTTTCAACGTAATCAGATGCAGAAGATTGTTGAGATCATGGGTATGCCAAGCAAGGAACGCTGGCCGTTACTAGCTGCCATGCCCGAATACCCTCAATTAACATCGCTGGGCGCTGGCAATGCGGCGCGATATGCTCGTCCACAGAATGGTGATGGGTTAGATCGATGGTACCACCAGACGTTGAGCAACAACCAATATCCGCCGAATCCCGGTCCAGATACTCCAGGCATTGAAGGCCTTTCGTTGCTCAAACAGCTGCTCGAGTACGACCCACAGAGACGACTGACGGCAGAAAAGGCTCTCGACCACCCCTACTTCGCAGAACATGGTAAGCCGTCTGAAAACTGCTTCGAGGACTCCAAAATCAAATACCCTGTGCGCCGGGTCAGCCAGGAAGACAATGATATACGCACGTCAAGCTTACCGGGAACGAAACGCAGCGGCTTACCCGATGACTCGCTCATCGGGCGACCAGCCAAAAGATTGAAGGAAGGCTAAACGAGCACGCCTCACTTGACATAGCTGTGTAATTGTTTACAATCGTTGTAGCAGATGATTGGCTAGTGCAATGTACCACGTAACCATGTCCAATATGGAGTCTTGTAAGCAGGTACCGCTGACGGCCGTGGCTCGTTCATCAAAGCAGCAGCCATCTGTTGTAGATGCCGAGGAAATCTATGTGGAGAGCATGGGTGCTTGGTGATGGCTGGAGGTACTACAAGTGGGACTTGCATGCGCGATTTTGGCCAGGAACCACCGCATGGCTTTCCCACTTGGAATAAGACCATGGAAGGTCTGTGAAGACTGAAGCAATAAAAAGTAGTAATTTGCTCGGTGTCCCCATTTCACCGCGCACGGTGGTCAACACGGGAAGGGTCCAGCAAATGCGTGGACTAATCACAAACCATGGCTCGATTACACACACACACACACACGGGTGTAGAGGGAAATGGAAAACAAAGCATTCAAGGCTCGCCATAAAGAGGTCTGTGATATAAATTCCCGCCGTTTGCTAATCCTGTGTGATGCCAACAACATGCTGTTTGCATGCAAGGTTGTTGGTGAAGGAAGGCAGCACCGCGCCCCACTATCACCAACCTAGTACATGGGCCACTCTCGCCATAAATGCAACACCTCGCATTCTACCTTCCCTATTCCATTCCTTCTCGGTGGTCTTCTTCCACTGCCGTTCGTTCCACCAACCGTCACTCATTTGCAACACCTAAGTGCACCACATCGCTAGATCAACTGCACCCATAGCCCATCCTACACCTTATTCATTCATTCTATACCATTAATACACCCTAACAGCAAATATACCATGAAGCTCAACATAATCGCAGCCCTCGTGGCCATGATGGTTTTCACGGCAGTCGCTATGCCCGCCTACGACACTCAGCCACGTGCGCTCATATCTGACGATGCCCCCCGCCAGGATGACCTCAACTTCATCAGCGCCGTCATGCGCGCCCACTGGTACTGGCGCAAACTGCACTGCGCCCAGGATCTCGTCTGGGACCCGGAGCTCGCCAATGCCGCACGCAGAGATGTCGAAGAGTGCACCAAGAAACCCAGCCACGTACGTGCTCCCCATCTACACACACACACCGTCCCTAAACAAACGCTATGCGGCCTACTAACTGCGGCAGAAACGCCCCGGCAGCAATCTCTCGTCCGTGACGCCGGCGCCCAAGGGGTACGAGGCGTGGATCGAGTTTGCGCGCACCGCGACGCATGGCTGGCACGAGGAAGAGACAAAGTACCCGTACGCGAATCCGTCTGCGGACGGGGCGTGGGGCCACTTCACGCAGATGGTGTGGCGCAACAGCACGAGCATTGGCTGTGCGGTTGGGCACTGCAACGACCAGGGCGCCAGCGCTGTCGACTTCCCTGGTCGCTTTTATTGCTGTGCGTCTACCTAGTCTACCCGCGCTCTGTCGTGCTCTTTGGAGTCTAGCCGCTAATGAGAGCCAGATTACTACTTTTTTGGCAATAATGTGGCAGAGGGGCAGTTTCAGCAGCAGGTTTGGGCCCCCATTTGTGGTGACCCGGCAATGGATGAGGTTGAGGCGCGGGCTGATGTCGGTTTCGACTGGACTGTTCGTCGTTAGGATGGGCTCTGGCGTGATACGAGCTCACTAGCCATCATCACCATCTTCTTCATCACTCCTCCTATCATCCTATAGGATTCATTGTAACTAATTGACCTTGTATAATAGACGGACTTGGGACGCGTACGGCTGTTGGAATATGTCTATCAGTTCATAGCCAATGGTTCCAATTCTACATGGCGGCGTGCCAACTGCTACATCTAATCACCTCACCGCATGCCATACTCATCCAACGCCATGCCCCTCGCAATCTTCCTGATCAGCGCCTTCTTCAAGAACTGTTCTCTCGCAAGGCTCCTAGTTTGCTATAACATAGTGTTAGCATACCTAAACATGACATTCTCGCCGAAGCTTGCTTACCTTGACAAACACATCGACGCCAACTCTCCCCTTGTCTAATCCCCGTCCCAGGACGAACATAGCATCGGCAATGCCCCTTTCTTCGGCTGCGAGCGTGTACAGCTGACCACCAACCACGGTCGGCGCTACTAGTAGCTCATCTACATCTGGGGCCTTGCGTCGTCTTGCATCGTCCATGACACGATCGGCCTCGAGCATGGCGCCCTTGAGAATCTGCTCGTTTGACGCGAGGGCTGCGTCGAGTTGTTGGAGCTCGGCCAGCTCGGCCTGGAGGCGTGAATGGGCTGTTTGGAGTGCGGCCTGTTGGGAGCGGAGAGGGGTTAGTGCTGTTGTATTGGATGTGACGATTTGCCTGGTTTGGGACACTAGAGTTTGGCTGAGGGCTCGCAAGAGGGCGTCTTTCTCGGGGTTTGGGGGAACAGGAGGAACGGGAACGGGCGGTTGGTTGGCCGACTGAGAGGGAAGAGTGACTTGCAGCGAATCGTCGAGGAGGTCAATAGGAGGTTTTGGCGCAGGAGGCGGCTGGGGCGGCTGCTGTTGCGCGTGTGCGTGTGATGGTGGAGGTCGTTGGTGTTGATGTTGCTGTTGTTGGTGCTGGTGCTGTTGTTGTTGTTGCTGGTGAGGCGGCGGGGGGCGGCGATATTGCTGTTGGGCAGAAGAGGGCGGCGTGATGGGACTGACCGGGCTGCCCAGGTCGTATGAATGAGACTGGTATCCCTGGGGCTGGATCGGGCTCATGTCGTAGCTTGCCTGTCGAGGCGGCTGCCACTGGGGTGGCGGCGGCGGCGGCGGCGGCGGCCCATGGCTGGTCCTCTGTGTCGGTCGAGGTTGAGGCAGAGGCGGCGGCTGTGAGTATCGATCATGCGGCGGCTGGGGCGTCTGAGGGCTAGAGTCGCCTGGCTTGGGCGGTCGCGGCGGCGGGGCAGGGCCTTGATGATGCGCAGGACTGGCTGTCTGTCGCCATTCTACGGGCGGTGGAGGGACAGGCGGAGGCGCCTGCTGCTGGTGCTGCGGTGGCTGCTGCTGTCTGGATCGCACGGGCGGTTCTTTGGCAAAGACGCCGCGTAGGACAGCCAGAAAGTCGAAGAGGGTAGACTTGTCCCAGTACTTGGCCCACTGTGCAAGATAGGGATGGTAGACTCGGCCATCGCCGCTGACATGCTGGCCAGGCCGCACAACCATGTCCTGCGAAGGCGTGATATACACCATGGGCGGCTCGCGAGGATAGGCATGCGGCACCCAGACGGCTACTGGAAAGCCGTAGGTTGCGCCGCGAAAGGTGACGGGCAGCGTGCCGCTGAGCAGCAGCAGCAGCGCTGAGCTGCCATTCTCGTATGCTGGTTTCGTGAGCCTTTGCTGGTGAGGTGTAGGTGTGCAATGCCACGTGGAGAGGACCACGCACTGTACACTTCTGTCCGCGGCGAGAGCGAGCTGTAGTGCGAGAGGGCTTCGGCCGCGTCGTGATATGTTCGATTGACGTCTTTGTACTCCTGTTCACTGTTACCACAAGCCCAGGTGGCGTTGCGCTACTCGCCTTACGCTGGTCAGCACGCTATACAGCCAGTTGAGCACTTTCTCAGGCACGCCCGCCATGCTGCATGTTGGACGTCGAGGTGCGCGGGGAAGCTCCGTGAACACGGAACACCGTCATGGCAGCACACGCCGCGCCCACCTTGGCAACCCACCACCACAACAATCCGTCTCACTTTCAGGCCATCAAGCGCTGCGTTCAAGCCGTATTATTTCTTCCATTGGGGTATCTTTCATCATTCTTTGATCGCTTCCGGCAACCAAACCCAGTGCAGTTGCGATATAGTACAGTACACAATAATCACGTAAATCGTAACCGGAACAGCCCACCACGTTATACACAGATTCCTCTCGAGCTTCCCATATTTCAATGCTGGCTCCACTCGATCGTGTTCAGATCAACTCCTTCTTGCACCAGCTCCCACAGTGGGCTGAGCTCCCGCAAAAATGTCACACGCTCTTGAACAGCTTTCAGCACATAGTCAATTTCGGCATCCGTGGTAAACCGCCCGATACCGAACCGGATGCTGCTGTGCGCACTCTCGTCGCTACTGCCAAGTGCGCGGAGGACGTAGCTGGGCTCTAGTGATGCAGACGTACACGCGCTGCCAGATGAGAGCGCAATGTCTTTTAGCGCCATCAGCAGAGACTCGCCCTCAACATACGCAAATGACACATTGACACAACCCGGATAGTGTCGTAGTCGGTCGCCGTTGAGCGTTGTGTGTTCCATTGCCAATAGCCCGTCGAGCAGTCGGTTCGACAACGCGGTGATCCGTTTGGAATCGTACTGCAACCAGTCAGTAACGCCCGGCTACTTTTCTGACAGCCATCTTAAAAAAATTCGAACTACTCATAACCCCTGCACATTTGTCAACATGGCGCGTCGGCGGCCGAAGCCGCCTAACCCTCTGAAAGCCATGCATGTATAAAGCAAATAATCATAGTGACGTGTGGTAAATGAAAGCATGGGACATGTACGTACCGCCATCTCCTCTTTACATATCCTAGCTGCCTCACCCATGCCAATGGCTAGTGGGGGTGCCAATGTACCACTCCGAAGACCTCGCTCTTGGCCACCCCCACTAATAATGGGGTCGAGTCTGACCCTGGGCCTTCGACGAACATAACACACGCCAATGCCTTTTGGACCGTAAATCTTGTGACCGGAGATTGACATGAGATCGATGTTCCACTTATTGACATCGAGGGGAATCTTGCCGACAGCCTGGGCAGCATCTGTATGGAAGAAGATCTTCTTTGAGCGACAGAGCTTGCCAATATCCTCCATTGGCTGCACGACGCCAATCTCATTGTTCACTGTCATGATGCTGACGAGCATGGTATCTGGGCGAATGGCCGCCTCAAGGTCGGCCATGTCCACCAGGCCATTGTTTTGAACAGGAAGGTAGGTGATGTCGAAGCCTTCATCCTGAAGATGTCGACAGCTGTCAAGCACACACTTGTGCTCGGTCTGGCAGGTAATGATATGCTTCTTCTTTCCTCCACGACCGAAGAAGCGAGCTACTCCCTTGATGCTCATATTGTTGGATTCGGTGGCTCCGCTGGTGAAGATGATCTCCTTGGGATCCGCTCCAATGAGATCAGCAATATGTTGTCGCGCATCTTCTACGCCCTTGTCGGTCTCCCACCCGTAAGCGTGTGTCCGCGAGTGGGGGTTGCCGTACAGGCCCGTCATAAAAGGCAACATGGCGTCCACTACGCGAGGATCCATTGGTGTTGTGGCCTGCATGTCCAAGTAAATAGGCCGCGAGCCTTGGTCCATAACTGTGGCTTGCTTCAATATGCCTGTTCACGGTTAGCATGACACGGCGCTGAGTTAGGGGGGCGTGGCATGGGGACGTACCAGCAGTGGGGCTCATCATGGCATCTACACTCAGGCCGGTGGTTGGCATGGTCACATTCTGTGACCTCTCGCCCGTCTGCTGCAGGAAGGCCTTGCGCTCGGCCTTGATGGTCGAGTCTACGTTGACGGTTGCAAGAGAACGACGCCATGCCGACGAGGGATAGCGGCGAGATGCAATGCGGAGGGCCTGCCTCGCAATGGAAGGAGCAATGGCTGGCATGGCGAGGGAGATGAGATGAAAAAGGAGGGGAAGGGGAGGAGAAGAAGGAGAAGAAGTGGCGGCGGTGGTCACGCCGAGACGAGAGGGAAAGGAAATTCGGCCGTCGGAGATGAGAGCTTGGGCCGACATGCTGACTCAGCACGACGAGACGTGTGGCACGTGTGGCTCAGCCACTGGCCTCACGTCATAGGCAGGCGCAACGAAGACACCAAAGAAAGCACCAAACGCTTGCATACCCGACACCCATATACATACGTCGCCGGCCGCCTCCCGCACCTCCTGGCTTCTTGCACTCTTGTAGCACTCTTATCGCACTCTTACCGCGCTCTTACTTGCCCCCACAATTATACCGCACATCAATCGTCCATAGTACTATCCCCCCGCCACAAGCAATGAGCTGGAAGGGCCTGACCAAAAGCGTCACTCGGGTATGCAGGGCCCCGCCTCGTGTGGTCCAAATGCACAGTGTGGCCGATGTTGACCTGTCTCTCTAGGCGCCACAAACCATCAAGCAGAGGTTCAATATTGTGTGTCCCCAGCTCCGCCGGCTTCCGGACCTGCATGCGCGCACCCCAACTAACCGCTGCCTCTAGGGCGAAATCACAAAGGATCCCATCTACATCGATGCTGAGCGCCGCTTCGAGGAGCTGGAAAAAGAGACCAAACGACTGCATGATGAGTCCAAAAAGTACGCCCCTCCTCGCCTGCCCCATGCGCATGCGAGCCGTGTGTGACTGACATGTGACAGGTATTTCGATGCCATCAATGGTGCGTAGAACATGTCGCCTGTCTCCTTCTTTCCCCGCCTGACGATGCGCCTTCCAGGAATGCTCACCCACCAAATCGAGTTCTCCAAAGCCATTGCCGAAGTCTACAAGCCAATCTCTGGCCGCATGTCCGACCCCACCTCATTCCACGACGAAGGAAACGACGCCGGCATAGAAGCTTGCGACCAGTATGAGTCTATCGTCCATGAGCTGCAGGAAACTCTCAAGCCTGAGCTGGAGATGATTGAGTCCCGGGTCATACGACCCGCGGACGAGCTGTTGGAAATCATCAAGGCCGTGCGCAAGCTGGCCGCCAAGCGCGATCACAAGCAGCTCGATTACGACCGCCAACGCGCCACATTGAAGAAGCTGCAGGAAAAGAAGGAGAAGACAATCAAGGACGAAAAGGCAATCTACAAGGCAGAGAGTGACGTCGAGCAGGCTACCCAAGACTTCAACTACTTCAATGACCTGCTCAAGGAAGAGCTACCCAAACTCTTTATGCTGGAGCGCGAGTTCATCCAGCCTCTATTCCAGTCCTTCTACTATATGCAGCTGAATGTCTTTTATACTCTTCACGAGCGTATGCAACGGCTCGATATTGGTTATTTTGACCTGACCCTGGACATCGAAGCCGCTTACTTGAAAAAGACTGGGGACATTCCTGAGCAGGTAGAAAAAATTTCTATTTGCAAATTCAAGGCGACTGGTGGCCGTCCACCTGGCGCTAAACCGGGTCAATCAAAGTATGCGACCAAAATGCAAGAAGCAAGGGCGGGGCGGGCCTCCGCTTCTGAAGACACAGAAGCCCCTCCACCGCCATACAGTCCGGGCCCGGCGGGCCCAGTTAGCGATGTCAAATCACCGGCGTTATCAGCAGGCTCATGGGGGTCCGCTGCCAAGGCCAAGGGCGCAGCACCACCACCACCAAAGCCAAAACCCTCGCGGCTGAGCGGTGCACCTACCGTAGAACATGTCACCGCCTTGTACGACTACGAAGCGCAATCGGAAGGCGACCTGAGCTTTTTAACTGGTGATGTTATAGAAATCGTGTCACGGACCCAAAACGAGAACGAGTGGTGGACTGGTAAAATACGGGGAAAGCAAGGACAGTTCCCAGGTATGTTGAAATCGCCGCATGGATCAGATGTACAGGCTGACCACTATTAGGAAATTACGTCAAGCTGAATCAATAGAGCTGTGCCAGCCCCCTTTTGTACATCTAAGAGCACGGGGGCGCCTAGAATTATTATTCTTCACAAATTTGCCTATTCATGGCGTATGGATTCAAGGAATATTAGAGTCAACTTGTTCATACTCCAAGCATCATGGCGTTCACTGTATAGGCTATATTCGAATCATAAATCTTTGACAGAATCATTCCTAGCCTTGATAATCTTGGCCAATCCAAAATATCTTTCTTCCCCGGTTCTCATCTTGTGCCTCAACTTAGCGATTTGCGAAGCTCAACATTTAGTGTACCGCCAGCGGAGCTCGATCGGGGAACGCCCCGCATGACGTGCGTCGGAGACATGGATGCTTCTAAAGTTGTTTATCTCGGCACGTTGTACCCATTCTTACCTAAAACACTCAATCTTTCTAGCCATTTGTTTGAATTCCTTTGGTATCCTAACTTTTGGCATTCCTTACCCTACAGGGGCACGTACTACATCACAACTCGCTATGGTGTACGACTCAACAATAACATTCACCCTTGATACAATATGCCCCTGGTACCACCATCGATTAATTATCATCATTACATTCCTTGACGTGTATACAGGACGTACCTCGGCTTCATTCGCCTCAAAAAAGCCCTCTCATCATGGACCTTGGCGAATCAGGACTCGCCTGTGACTTTTACGCTGAAGCTCGCACCCTACCAGCTCTATCCCGACTTCAGCTCCCACGGGGAGGATAAGTACGAATGGTACAAGAAAGAAAGATACAACGATAGTAAAGAAAGGATGCAAATGTATATCAACTACATGACTGATCTTGGACGCATTGATGGCGTTGAGTTTGATTTCGAAGGTGGCGTGATTGCGAATACGTTCCACGCTCATCGTATCCTTCAATATCTACAAAATAATAAGTCACCAGGCCAAGCGCTGAAGGCACTTGAAACGTTGTATCATCAGTACCATACTCAGCGTGCGCACCCAGCAAGCCCAGAAACGTTGCTAAAGGCTTGTATTGCTAGCGGCTTGACAGAACAGGAGGCAAAGGCGTTGGTAGAGGATGATCACGAAGAGTCCCAAGAGACAAAAGCGGCGATTCGCGAACAAGTAGGAAATGCGGTGGATAGCGTGCCGTATGTTGTTTTTGAAGGAAAGAGGAGGGATTTCACTCTTGTTGGCGCAAAAAGTGTGGACGAATATGAGAAGGTTCTTAAACAAGTAGTCAAAGAGGCCTATTAAAATAATAATGTTGGCCTCAAGCAGGCTGTCAAGATGTAGCTAACCAGGAACATCCAAAGTACCTTCTTTTACTCGTCTTTTTCTAATGTTACTCTCCAAAAGTGCAGTTCACAGGCACCATGTCCAATCCCACAGAAGTTTCGCAGCGCAGCATCCTTGAGGTAGCCTGGTGGCTCAAAGTACTTCCCGACCGGTTGTTACAAGCCACCATCCGTCATGATATCTTTCTTGGAAACGGTGGCAGTCCAGAGCTGATTGTACGGGCTCCGCTCACCTTCGGTAACATTTTGTGCAGCAAGGTAAATTCTATTTGGCTGGTGTTTGGCCAGTGCCAATATCGATTCCCTTCCTAAGCCCGAGTTTACTAACGCTCATTTAGTTCGTTGCCCGCCGGATTCTGAAGTTGCCGACATACTTCCAGTGAAAATTATGAATTTCCCCGGCAGATTTGGGATGTCTCAATTGGGGTGGTAGTTTGTTGTATTTATTGTATAACAGTGAATAAGCCTGAAATATTGCACGTCACGTTGACCATAACAGGCACGCTAGCCTATCAAGATTAATTGTTTGTAAAATATAGTTTTTCGGTGTCGCTGAGCGAGCGTTCGCTCAGGAAAGTTGAAGAAATACTCGCTCTCTGACTTTGTGGCGAATTTTAGAAACCTCAGAACGCCCTCTATGAACTACAAAACCGTAAAGAGCCAATTGAGGCCAATCAAGCTCCATTATGCTCACTATCTCGCGCATGGTATATACAACGGGTAATTCACAACATTAGGGTCAGTTCTCGAAGCAACGCTTTCTGTTCACGAACAGAAACTATCTTTTCGAAACCCTGCGTTGCCTCATGATCACTTCAGAAGGGCTTCCAGTCCGAGTAAACCATTGTGAAGTGTTTGGTCATGCTTTGCCCTGACCGTACATACGGTAGTTAGAAGGCTACTGAAACCGTTCCGCATTGCAATCACACTATAACAAAGTTATAAGCAGATAGCAGAGCTTTTCGCGATGAGGCCTCTAGAATGCCCCATTTGACCATTTCGATACCCCAATCTTGCACAACCATCATTGGCCTTGTTTACCGCCCTTTGTCTTCTCCTCCCAGATTCTCAAAAACAACTTCCACAAAACCGAGAACATGATTCCTTGTAACCCGTTTGCGAGAATTCTAGTTTTCAGGCCGCGTCCAAACAGTCCTAATCTACCGTCTTGACGTATGACTTGTCTTGCTGCTTCGGTATATGATATTCTTGTATCATTAACCTGGCGGTATGTCTTCACAACTCGCAGCGAATTTGAAATTGTATCCGATGCGATAGACGCACAGAATCCAATGAATGCTGCTCGAAGTAGCCACCAACCTATCTGATCCTTGGGTGGCTCAGTGATGACTTCGGAGAGAAGATTGTATACTGCGAACCAAGGGTAGTGTCCGACGAAGGTCGCTGCCGCAGTAGCGAAAGCACCCCACCACAAACTTCCAATCCCATCAGTCTGAATGCGCCGTCGAAGCAACGAGTATCCACGAGGACCTTGAGCCTGAAGGGTGGTTTTTAGTGTGTCGATGGGCATAAGAATCATTCGAAATGCTGCAGCACAGCAGGAAGCAAAGATAGTTTGGATCGGTGACGGTAATTGCTTCAAATATCCGTTGGACTTGAGCAAAGCGAGGATTCCAGCATTAGCTGCGGTGTCGCCGAAGCGCGCAACAGGGCCTAGTATTCAAGTCAGCCACCGATGGAGATCAGAGAGCCCTGTCAGGACGAGGGTTGTGTTATTCACCTTGAATGAGCGCAGCACCAATGCCCTGGTAGTATCTTCCGAGCCCGCCATCGTCGTAAAGGGATTTCGTCGCAACCGATAACGATGTCCCATGGCGATATTGATAATTCATAATCGTGCGTATGGGCATCAATAGCAGAACCTGTAGCACCATTGCAGCGCCACCACTTAAGCCACCACCTAACGCGCGTTTCAACGCGCCTTTGAGATCAAACTACAATAGTATCTTGTGATTAGTTCGCGACATGCACATTGGGAAACCTGAGATACTCACATTGACATCATCCGCGTCTATCCACCCTTTCACAAATACTGCTATCAGTAATATTCCAGTCAAAACCCAGAAACTTCTCCAAGCATACTGCCAATTCTGAGAAACATTCTTTTGTGATTCAATTGATGAACTGCTGTCTTCTGAATGTGCATCTGGGTCGCGTTGCGCGTCTTCGTTCGCGAGCAACGGTGTCCTTTCGTGTGGTGCTGAACTGTCTTCTCTGTCGCGATCAGATGCCATCTTATCTACAATGAACTGCAGTGACCAGGTTGGGGATGTAACAAACAGTACCTTTGTATTCGTGTACAGGTT
Source organism: Ophiosphaerella narmari (assembly GCA_028456235.1). NCBI lineage: Eukaryota > Fungi > Ascomycota > Dothideomycetes > Pleosporales > Phaeosphaeriaceae > Ophiosphaerella > Ophiosphaerella narmari. The sequence goes on along the minus strand of JALNQA010000001.1, from coordinate 411,560 downwards.
GACTGATTATAAACCAACCGTGCCTCTCAAGCCGGACTTAAGTACGGAGATACAGCACGTGCTCTCCCAGAGCTATCATACTGGGAACCCTTGGGAACAAATAGACTTCATCGAAATATCAGTAATAATCTCTAAGCAGCGCATTATCACGTCGGCGTTGAATTAAATAGGTAGAAATTTTATTTCAGGGTTTGTTAATTACTACCTAGCCAATATTTCAATATTCAACTGAGAATAGATTTGTTACCCATTCGTAAACCAAGCCTTGTATATAAAGGTACAACTTGCCTAGATATAAGCAAAGGCTCTAGTAATATCGGTCTAGGCTAGCGTTTTACCTCCTTCCGCAGAGCAAATTTGACCCATTGGTCATTAGCCAAGTTAGGCAATAACTGCGGGGTAGTTGAAAAGTTGTATAAATAATCAAAATATTATATGATATTCTGGGCACGGCTAACTGTATCTTTCTCATTTCTATATGGACTGCGTTCGGGCTAAGCTTGTAAGATAACACCTGGGCTAGTACAGTATGCGCTTTTGATTTCGTTATTGCACAAATGGCTTCCAGGGTAATTCAAGTGTAATCATTCTTGGGCCACGGCAAAAAGTAAAAACCTAAGCAGCAATAAGTAAGCGCTGCACTGCCGAGTTGACCTGCGCAAGGATCGCCTACCAAGGTAACCTATTGGGACAACCTCGGGAGTGTTGGTTGACTCACTTGCTTTAATTCTGTCGCGTTTTCAGATTTGCTGACGGGAACCTGCTTGTAGTCAACACATCGTCTGTTTTCTTTGTGGTATATACGACACTAGATATCACTATTTGAGAAAACCTTCTCCTATTCGCCAATCCCCCGTGCCCAGTACTAGTACCGGCGAGGACCACGATGGGAAATCCCACAGCTGCCGCGCCGAACCCTCGCCCTCAGGATGTTCCGGCCCTTGAGGCATTAGATTATGACCATCAACACAATGTAGAAGGCTCTTCGCGTAGCCGAGTTCGAACGTTCGCGATAATGGTTGGCCTTTGTGTACGTATTCTAGCTGTACAATCTTCAAAATTGTCGCTGAGAGGCATGAACAGGCTACCGTACTCATTGCCGCCCTAAACCAGACCGTGGTGGGAACAGCCATTCCGACAATCAGTGAAGATCTCAAATCCACATCAGGATATGCCTGGATTGGCGCTGCCTATCTTCTAGCGGGTGCAGTTGCAGCTCCGATATGGTCTAAGTTGTCCGATATCTGGGGTAGGAAGCATATTTTGCTTACTGCTGTCGCGCTTTATTTTGTAGTCTCAACCCTCTGCGCAGTTTCGAAAACTATGCAGATGCTTATTATCGGCCGAGCTTTCCAAGGAGTTGCCGGTGGAGGTTTGATACAAATCGTTTACGCTACAATCTCAGACATGTTCAGCATGCGAGCTAGGACATTTTATCTGGGTTTATTACAGTTGATGTGGGCAACAGCTGGTGGTATTGGTCCACTCGTAGGGGGTACCTTTGCGGAGTATGTGTCATGGCGCTGGATTTTTTGGATAAATTTGCCCATCTGCTTCATCGTATTTTGCGTGTTATGGGCATTCCTCGACGTCCACAATCCGAAGACTAAAATCATGGCCGGACTGCAGGCTATAGATTGGTATGGATGCTTCTCTCTACTCGCATTCATGATCACACTTCTACTAGGGCTGAACTTTGGGGGCCACCTATTTCATTGGGGCTCACCACTAATTGTTTGCCTCCTCGTCGTTGGAGTTCTAATGGCTGCCGTCTTTATCCTGTGCGAGAGAAAGGCTCGATTTCCTCTTTTACCTATGGATATTTTCGAAACGCTGTCTAACGTGGCAGTTCTTATCATTGGATTTGCGCATGATTGGGTAAGTTTGTCGCTTATTCTTTGCCTTTTCGGTACCCAAAACTGGATGTTTTGTTGACAACTCGTAATCTATAGGCGGTTTTCTCTGTCGAGTATTACCTTCCGTTGTACTTTCAAGCCGTCAAAGGCGCTGCGCCTCTAGAATCTGGATATCGCATCATACCGATTACTCTGACTCAGGCAGTTGTCGCAGCTATTGCTGGTATCTTTGTTCACAAGACCGGACGATATCTCGAACTCATCTGGACTGGTGTTGTACTGCTAGCTCTTGGCAATGGATTATACATCCACCTGAGTATGGCATCTTCACACGTTGTCATTATTGTGTTCCAAGTTGTGGCGGCTACAGGAGCAGGGCTCCTTTTTCAACCTCCTCTCATCGCACTCCAAGCGCTTGTGCCTCCACATAAGACCGCCTCTGCGACAGCTACTCTTGGATTGTTTCGTAACCTATCAATGAGTGTTGCTATAGTCGTTGGACATACTATTTTTTCGAGCGGAATGGAATCCCACAGATACAGTCTACTCCAACAAGGATTACCGGAAGACCTGGTGAAAACATTTTCTGGGTCATCTGCAGCTGCAAACGCTTTACTAGTGCACAAAATACCACATCAGCAGTATCAGGACGCTATAAGGAAGTCATTTGCAGAGTCTTTAAGAGGAATTTGGATACTATGCACTTGCATGGGTGCCTGCGCAGTTATCGCAAGTACTTTTGTCTCGAAGCAAGTCTTGAGTAAGATCCACATAGAACACAGAACAGGCATCGAAAATGCAAATCAGGCGAGAGGATAAAAATTGCTACATCCGAAGCATCCTTGCGGGTGGCCTGCAACAATAGTGAGAGTCAAAGTTCTTGGAGCGAAGGAGTGACACAACTTTTCGTTACGGACATTTACTCACCTTGTCAAAACCCGACTTTGATTTTTTTCTCGGAGCAATTATACAGATACAAGCTATTTATAGATGATCAGTATCAATTTATTGAATTCTGGCATCTCTATATATACCTATAGCTATAATCGGTGTGATGCTGCAATCTAGCTGCAACATATATACGATGTTTAACTTAAGACGAGCAACTGTCTTTGGCTATCCTCTACCTTTTCCTAGGTTATATGGTGCAGTGAAGCATGGTCGCCATCTTATAATTAATTGTATTATTCTATATCTCCCACGGCGCTTTTTTTCTAGTTATAGTGATACGATATTTTAGCTATGTGTTGCAAGTCAAAATTCTACGGCTATTATATACGGCAATATGCATACTATTAAGGTATATATATAATGTGGTATAGAAAACTGTGCTAGACATTCTCTTAGATACGTTGTTGCGCAACTACACTGGGGGGTAAACGCAAGTCATGTATACTCTGCATCATTCCAGTGATTCTGTTTAATGCGCCCACAAAATTCTTAACTACTAATCTCTTTTTTCATTTTCCATTGCCGCAAGCTCAACATCCGTCTTACTCCAGTAGTGACTCAAGTCTCCTACAGGAAGCGAGACAGACCAACGCATCTCGGCTGCCATAATAACGAAAAGCATATACCACCCTAATAGTGCGACTATAAAGAGCAGTGCTCCCCCAGCCTATGAGATGTTAGCATGTTGAGCAATATCTTGCCGTATAACTTACCTTCTGTAACCGCAGCGCTTTGGCAAATTTCCCGGTGCTCAATGCCCAATACGCACCACTCAAGACCCAACTACCCATAGTCACAAAGCCGAAGATGCCTGCGAAGACTATATTGATCCTGATTGTGAACAGCCAGAATGTCCCCAGCGCAAAACCCCATACCAGGAGGTAGAGTGCAATGACAGCATTCATCTCCTTAGAGACAGCGCCGGCAGCAGCATTTCCAGTGGGTGAGTATGCGGCCGCGAGACCAAGGGTAGGAAGTTGCAGCATTCCGAAGGAGAGCCAAAATACGCTAAACAGTCCGCAAACCTATCGTATGATTAAGCACTTACTCATATTACTGGAAGCATCAACATACCATCATTGGAAAAAATTGGGCCTGGATCCACAGAAAGATTGTGGCGAGGAGAAGAAGTACTGGACCGGTAAAGAAGAATATGCCCCTATAAACATTAGCAACAAATACGTGATGAATTGCAGGGAAAGTTACTAACACGACAGCAGGAAGGCCTGACGCTCCACCCCATCCCATAAGGACCATCGCAAAGGTTGCAGTCGAGATAACAAAGCTGATAGTATGTTGGCACAGTGAAAACAACACTCGGGCGGGAAGATTTACCCAAGAAATCCTAATGGAGTCGCATTCGCAAACCTAGCTACATTTTCACCTGCATGTGGCACCTTTGGAGACAGATAAAGCTTCTCAAATAGCTCTGGGCTTAGGGATATATTGGTCGTGGTATGCGCAAGTGGTGCCTTCTTCTCGATGTGATCGACATCATCATCGCGAATGATAGGTTCAGTAGTTGGTTGTGTTGTTGTTGCCATTTTATTTCAAAGCACTGAAAAGATCAAAGTACTACTCCAACACGAGCAGGGACGGCACAGCCCCAGGTTTTAACATTGTAAGTACTCTATCTGGGTTGGAGTCAAGTACACTCTCCCCGCACTTTCATTAAGCTCTTTTCTTCCATATCTTACTACCTCCCCTGATCAAGCGTAAGGCCGTCGGCACATGGCATGCATCTGAGGTATATCATTCGTCAAAAGCTTTCCTGCCATGGCTTGGGCGGATAGTGTCAGTGGCTGGTTATATCGTCCTATGCGACCCCGCAAGCGAGGCCCCAGCACCAACAACTCTCGCCCAGGAATGTGGATGTCCGTTGCCAGATGTGGTTGAAGACTAGGATTATGCCCCACTCGACACGTCCCCACAATTTAGCAGCAGCGCGGTGATTGGTCAAAGTGTGGTAATGCTTGTCTTAGTTGACCACCAAGTCACCGAACATGTGCAGGACGTTGGCATTAGCGAATCAGTTCGCGGAACTCTCGGAAGTGACAGGATGAGTACGTGCAGGCTCAGTTAAGTTCAGCAAAAATGCGACCGGTCAAATTGTGAACTATTTACAAGAAGAGAGGACAAGTATGTACAAGTACTCTAAAATGGGCAAAAGCCAGTGGAAGAAGAAGGCCAAATATATGTACTTAGAAAGGGAAAAACGATGCGTAAATGAGCGTAGGAATGTAAATGAGTGACTGTGGAAAGAAAATACATCAACCATCACCATGGAAAGAAATTTGAACCAATCATCGTCGTTCTCGTACTGGAGTCGCTTATTCATTTCCCGGTATTGGCTGCTGGGGCCAAATGGTCATGAGTCGCGTTCAGAAAACACTAAATCTAGGTTCAGTGGAGGTTAGCTCTTCTACAGGCCAGAGTCATCTTGAGGGTAGATATCATTGTTGCCAGCCTTGTACGCGGCCCACTTATCGCAAGTCTGCCACCACTCGGATCCAGCAGCTGGGACGTTGATGCTCTGCTTGCGCTCCAAGAACTGGACGCTGAGACCCATGCCGACGTGGAAGGCAATGTGGCAGTGCATAAGCCACGCGCCTGGGTTATCGGTGGGAAATGCAAGAACGAGCCAACCACCACCCTGAAGCTGAGCGACATCGCGGCGAGGTGGATTGTTGAATTTCAGCTGGTTGGTGTTGTTCGCGGCGCTGAATTGGCCAGTACCTTGACCGAGGATGAAAGCGTCGTGGCCGTGGAGATGAATGGGATGAGCAATTGGCGGGGATCCAGTGGCTTGTTGGACGACCCAGAAGGTCCATTTAGTATCGACACTAGAGTTAACTTGGATAACATTTAATGCGGTAGGGAAGCTGTTGTTGTTCTCTGCAACATATTTTACAGTTGGGAAACCGGGATCAATGACTATGGAACTGCCGTTGACTGTCCACAGGACGAGATTGTTCTGGACAGCGACAGGACCAAGGGCAACGGGGAGTGTTTTGGACTCAGCGGCAAACGTAGTGCTGTCAACATTTCGTGCAATCTTAGGTGTTGTAGCTGGATCGACGCAAGAAGTTGGTGGGTTTGGAGGAGCATTAGTGGTTGGATCAGCAACAGTTTGGTTTTGATAGGTGAAGATGCCGAGACCTGGTTTCGCAATGCGCGACTGGCAAGCTCCATTAGCACTGGCACGGAACCAGTAGTTTCCTGCGGCCTGGTCGGCTGTAATGATGACATCGTAACGTTGGCCAATACCAATGGTAACGTAGGTAGTGTTGTAAGGAACCACAGGCACGAAGTCGGTAGCAATGACTTGAAAGGGATGACCATCGAGATTGACAAGGAGATTGACGTCCACGGAGGTGTTGATGAGGCGAAGACGATACCGTTTTCCGGACTGAATGGTTACCTGGTTGTATGCACCTGTTCCATTTGCGCTCTTGGCAGTACCGTTGATCAGGATGTTGTCACCAAGGGGGGGACCTCCACCTGTGACTGCTCGGCGAGCTGCCTGAAAGGCAGTAATGTAGTACCAATCAGTCATCGGCAAGACACCAAGGTCAACGTCGTAGTTGGCGGTGGCAGGGCCGTTGACCTGAACTGTACCAACAACGCCATCGCCGTACTGATGAGAAAAATGTGAGTGGTACCAAGATGTACCATATTCGGTAGCTTGGAATTCATAAGTTTTGGTATCGCCTGGCGCTAGAGCGCATTCAGTGATACCGTTGGCACCGTCTTGAACATTCTTGTTCAACATGCGGAAGCCGTGCCAGTGGATAGATGTACCATTATGTTGAAGCAAGTTGCGGACTGTAACCCTAATTGTATCCCCCCAATTTGCCATGATTGTAGGTCCGGGGGTCCTTCCATTGATGAGCATACAGACCCTGGAGCTAGCGCCATCAGGATTGCATGTTGTATTCTCGATCCTTAGATTGTAAGAAACAATCCGGCCTGTATTGGGCCATGTCTGGTACATGTTGGTATCGGCGGCTGTTGATGTTAGGTCCAAATTATGCGGTGAAGATATCGGAATACTCACTGAAACCGGGTGTCCAACAGTGCCTGGTATTAGGGCCGTTACCTACACCATTACACTGTGCAGTGTCCTGGCGCTGTTCGATAGAGTGGGATGCTGCTGAACGAGACATCTCCATACGCTCAACTTGAATGGCTGCTGCATTGGCAAGAGAGTTGGAAAGCCCAAGTAGGGCCGCTCCAAGCGTAAAGAACGACTTCATGGTTGAGAGAACCGACGACAGTAGCGAGTGTGATTTGTAAAGACTGACTAGAAGAGAGGAGTAATGAGGGACTGGTCGCGAGCGTTGCTGAAGACTGCTCTGGAGATTTCAATGTGGGCAACGACGCCCTTTTGTAGTCACAATCTCATGGTGGCAGCTAAGTTCAAGTTCGTGGTGATGAAGCCCGGCGCCTGCATGTGTCTATTCCTGAACCAAGTACATGCTCCGCAAGAAAGCATCGCAGTTGCGATCCATGTCCGTTACTGGGCTAATCTGGTACCGACAAACTGTCACCAACACGAGGGTGCGGTGGGCTTGGGCGATATGATCGACGGAGATTTGGGTGACCGGATGTGAAGACCGGCGTCAAGGTATGAGCAGTGCCCATAGTGCGAAGTTGGCTGAACAGTAATCAAAGCTGAAGTACGTACTCCTTCGAGGTTTGCAACCTGTTCCCATGGTGAGAGAGACGGCTACTCATGGGTACATCTACAGCCTCATGCAGTGGGACTCTTGCGCCCAACTCATATCCCATTGGGTAGAGTGTTTTCTAGCTTCGCCCAATTGGATGTTATTTGATATGAACCCTGCGATATAAAAAAACACAATATCCTGTGTCCCATAACTCTCAAGCCGATGAATAAGATGCCTAAAACAGAAAATTGGACCCGCAAGCAGTGCTTGAGTTTCGATATTGTCACTTGCTACCGAGTCGTGGAGGACGTAATCCTTGAAACCCATCAAGTGAATGTTTAAGCTTTTTCGTACCTGCACTGTTAGTGGCATATGCACCTAATCAAGTTATGCGTCACATACTATGCAGGATGGATATAAAAACAAACTTTAGCGAATCCTTCCGTACAAGAGTGTCGTACTTGATCAGTTTATGGCAACTCCGATTCTTTTGCACTAGAAATTGGAAAAACAAGACGCAGCCTGTGATGTGCACACAATGCCACCCCGAATTGGTTTGGTACATGGTATCCAGCGCTTTGCATTTCTAGTAGAGTACTTTTTGGATATGCGACGTAGGTGGAGGTGTAGCGAGAACGCAGTACCAGAGACAGTGACGATATGCCAGTGGGAAAGAAACTAGTGTATTCATGATAGCGGTAATTGTTTAGTGTATTGTGGGTCTCATTATTTGGGTTAGATTGACAAGGCTTGAATCCTTCAGTGGGTCCTCAGGGTGTATGATCGGTCTGTATGAAGAGGTGTAGTCGTAATGTCGGGATAATAGGCAACTCGAGAATACAGTGTGTGCGACTTGAAGAACCTGGGCTATTGCTTAGTCTTTCTTTGTCAAGTTCATTGATTTGCGGAAGAGTACATGAAAAAAGGGGACCTCGACGTGAGAGAGGTGGAGTGAGTTCAAAGTTTTGGCTCTTCACGGCCCGCTTCCCCTATGCGGCTAACAACAAGCACGTAGACTACAGTAGATCGATAGAATGCTTGAAACCGGATCATCCATGCGCTTCGCGCGCATAGCGTCAGGTACGCGTGGACTAAGAAGTGGACTCTGGTGGCTTTTGCATAAACAATTTCCGTAGGGCGAACTATGGCAGCATGACAAGTGTTGCTATTTCGGTCAACCACACATTTGAAGCCACCTTATGAAGTAAGAGCATGGGCCAGTCAACTGGACCTTGTCGAAAGTCTTTAAACTTATTGGAATGGACAATCCGTATGGTTCATCCTAGTAGTGGCGGTGTCACCCGCAAATGTGAAGTCCGGAGGAATTGCGGATGGCTTGGCAATGGCTGCATCTCATACGAAGTCGGGGCCTGTTTCATCTCATTGGGGCTTCATGTCTTGATACCCACCCAGGGTCTTCTTAGGCTAAGTTCCCGCTATTGCGCGCCTTTGTGCATTTGTCTTTCTTGTGACGGACATGCGCTAAGGTGCACAGAAACTTCATCTGACCAAACAAGAATAGCTCGATTGGGGCAAGGGATAGAAGAGGAAAGGAAGGTCAGTCGAGCGACTCGGGCTCTACTGCATCACGGCCGTAGAGGTGGGGCTCTGCGGACACACATGGTGTTTGCGGGTTGTAGGTTGGCACATCGGCACGTCGGCACTTGGGCACGTGCTACCTACATCTACCGCGGCCAATGAGCTAATGGTCATCAAGTGTTCCCAAGGGTGCCTATCACGAGTTGCTATCTCCCGTTTGCTCCTGACCATCAAACAGCAACGGGTGATATTATTTGAGGATGTCCGGTAAGCTCTAGATGATTTCTGGCGATGGAGTTCGTTAACCGATGGATTTTGCAAGCCACTGGGGATCCCGGTCTCGTACCACTTGAATTCACTCACTGTTATGTGATGGACTCAATCGGTGCCTAGGCTCCAAAAAATCGTCGCCCATATTTCTTCCCAGACCTTTCGGCATCCGGCACCTCGGGCCGCGCGTTACAACGCTTAATCGGGCCACTTTCTTGTGCTGTCAAGTCCAATCACTCAATACTAACTCGTTCCAAGGTTCCCATGCCGGAAACTATTGACTGAAGATTCATAAAAACGACCGGCAGCCTAGGGGCGATCCTTGATTGAACACTTGCCGACCCTATCACACTATTGTTTCGGCCAGTGCACGACCGATGCCCCGGCCCACTTAGTCGATGTAACCAATGGCAGACCAGATAATGGCTATTCCATATTCTCTCCATTCATCTGGCTATGAAAGCAAACAGGACCACTGTTCTCATGACAGTCTATCGCCTGCCGGTTCTTGGCATGTGGTATCATTGATTCACCAACAAATAGATTTAGCGCATGCTCCAGGGTCTATATACAATGCTTGTTCTGCCGCCTATTGAATGTTTCAACTCCGCCCGCACTAGTGGACTTGTTTCTAGATACCAGTACTAACATACGAAACCTCTTGTCACGTGGCCCTATCCTCGACTTTATTCGCCGCACAATCCGCACTCATTGTTCATGAAGCGCCACTTTTCAGAAGCCATCTACGTATGCTCACTGCATTCCTGCGGGGCTGGCGATTGCGGCAGAGGGTGAGCGCATGCCAATATCTCTTAGCTCTATTCTTATGGGCTTCATAACATCGACATTGAGATAAAGACATCAGCACCAGTAATTCATCATGGTTCTTGAGGCATTGAATAGATAACACTCTTCAAGTAAGTTTAGGCCCCATCCTACGTATTTTTGCTTTTATCTCACACGCGCAATTGCCTGCTGATCCGCTATAGTCGGTGCCTTCTCTGTAGATTTTCTGCCAAGGTAAGCTTGGTGTTCGGAACTCGGGCATCTCTCACCAAACGGTAAGCTTAATCTGGAAGTGGATCGACGTCGCCAAGTACCAAGAGCCGCAACCGCCAAGTCATGCTTCTTACCGTCATCCCGTCGTTGCAGTTCAGTCCTTTCAACACCCACTGTTTGTGCTGATTCGCTTGCCCATTGGTTGATTCATGCACGACCATAAGGCGTTCTACTGTAACGCTCACGTGCCCTCCTTGGCTGTCACTTTTCCGCCGAGCTGGATTCCGCCGCCAAGTAGAGGTTATTCACCGCCCAGCCAGGCCAACGTGTATTCTGGACCCACTATGACATCGTCCCAGATATGGCTTCTCACCGGAGGGGAGACAATCATGTCTTGGAACGGCCACGCCGTTACTGGATCTTGATGTATGGTTACATATGCCAACACGTTATGGGGTGTGAGGAACCGCTCATGGGGACGGTTCGCCCAGCCGATGTCAACGCGCAACTATATAACGGGGTTGCTGCGTAGTGTGGAGCGTTTGTGGAGGAATCATTCCCATCTGCTCTTCCTTCCCCTAATACAGTCTACTCTTGCGGGAAATCTTGTTCCGTTTTGGATTAATATTGTGATCCTTCCCTCACTATGCCCGAGCGGAAGCCTGATATTGAGGCTACGGAGCCTGGCCTGCCATCTCCTACTAATAGCAGTAAGACGGAGCTTGATACCATACGCCACACAGATGAACTACACCACCGCGGCTCGGTTGCCAGTGCCACACGGAAACAATCTCTGTCCACAAAACTTCGTAACCCACTCACTAGTTTCACAGAGGAACAAGTTCTGGCTAATGTTGAAGCTTGGTGTACAGAAAAGGGACTCACACGGGACCTTGACTCTTTCCGTAAGGGCGCACTAATTGCTCGGGTCGGACAAAGAGAAGATGGATTTGAGTATGTAAATATTCTTAGCGAGGAAGAGAAAGGTTGGTTGCGCCATGAAAATACACACCGCTGGAGCCAACCGTTCATGCTTTACTTCCTGGTCGTCCTATGCGCGGGTTCCGCAATCGTCCAAGGCATGGACCAGACCGCTGTAAACGGCGCTCAGGCATACCTCTCCTCCCTCCCTCTTGATCGGCATTATGTCTAATGCCTTTTAGCAATTCTATTTCGAAGAATTTGAGATCACAGATGTCTGGATGCGGGGCCTACTCAACGGCGCTCCTTACCTCTGCTCCGCTCTCATCGGTTGCTGGTCCAATGCACCTCTCAACAAGTACTTTGGCCGCCGAGGCACTATTTTTATCTCTTGTGTCATATCATTCATCACTGGTATCTGGATGGCGGCCGCGGACAGCTGGTACAACCTCCTTGTCGCTCGATTCTTCCTTGGCTTTGCTGTTGGTGCAAAGTCATCCACCACACCGGTATATGCTGCCGAGTCTGCCCCAAAGAACATCAGGGGAGCCTTAACTATGCAATGGCAATGCTTCACCGCTTTTGGAATTATGCTAGGTTTTGTGGTATCCGTCGCTTTCCAGAATGTAACATTCCTTGGCCCAACTTCGCCCTGGAGATGGATGTTGGCTAGCACCAGTATTCCACCGTTGATTGTATGCCTTCAGGTCTATTTCTGTCCCGAATCTCCTCGTTGGTAAGTACTTTGTATCATCCTTTGATACTATGTCTTGTGCTAACCTCAACTAGGTACATGGAGAAAGGCAAATTCAAAAAAGCCTTTGAGTCTCTCTGTCGCCTCCGCAAACACAAGATCCAAGCCGCTCGCGATATGTACTACGCATATAAACTACTCGAAGTCGAGGCTGCCGAGCGTGCCGGCCGTAGCCCCTGGAAAGAATTCTTCTTCGTACGACGTAACCGTCGTGCCGCACAGAGCTCTTTCTTTGTAATGTTTATGCAACAATTTTGTGGTGTTAATGTAATTGCCTATTATAGTACGGCAATTTTTGAGCAGGCTGGTTTTTCCCGTTCAGAGGCGTTGCTCACATCTATGGGGACTGGAATTACTAACTTTCTTTTTGCAATTCCCGCTATTTACACTATTGATACATTTGGTCGTCGCAACCTACTTCTGACGACATTTCCACTGATGGGACTATGTCTGCTTTGGTGTGGAATGTCGTTTTACTTGCCCAACGATGCTGAAGGCCGACCAACGACACAACGCCTGGGCTCAATTGCTGCAGCCATTTACGCATTTATGGCAATTTACTCACCCGGAGAAGGACCGGTCCCCTTTACATACTCCGCAGAAGCATTTCCGCTGCATCTCCGGGATGTCGGCATGTCGTTTGCAACGGCAACTTGCTGGGGCTTCAATTTTATCCTCTCCCTCACATGGCCCGCGCTAGTTGACGCGTTTTCCCCACAAGGCGCTTTTGGCTGGTACGCAGCCTGGAACTTCTTCGGCTGGATATACTGCTATTTCTTGCTTCCGGAGACCAAGGCTCTTACGCTCGAGGAACTAGATACCGTGTTTGATGTTGGTAATTGCGATTTCGCGAATTATTACAAAGCAAAATTGCCCTGGTATTTCCAGACGAAGATTATGCAGAAAGATGTTCCGCCCATGGTGCCTTTGTACGAATTACACGACGAGAAGCTCGCGGAGGAGGAGCGTCGTCGTAGTGTAGGCGAGACTGCAGGTTCGGCGCAATATGGCGAAAAGAACAGTCCTGCGCTGTAGGAGTCTTTTCTGTGTTGGCATAGATTCATGCCAAGTTGCGTATACTACTCTTCATGGCTGAATAATTTCGTTAGATAAATGATTATGACTCGTCGGCTTTAGTGTACATCGAAACTATTATGGATTATTCATGAACTACATCTAGTTTGAGAGAAATATTTTAATCTACATTCGTACAAATTGCTACCTTCTACGTTGCTAAGAAACTGCGTGTTGTAAAATACGTCATTGTGGTGTTATGAGTGCTGCCGCTACTAAAATTAGGCAGCTTCACTGTGGATGTCAACCCGGGAATGTACGAGCGATGCTGCAGTTAGACAGCCTGCTTTCGTAAACGATCAGGTTATGAAATGAGCCACAAATGGATTGCACTAATGAAGCCATAAAGTCCTAAGTTGGAAGTCATTCATGGCTGCCCAGGTGCTGTCTCTTTCCAGGTGACTGGGGCCTTTGAGCACGTTTGATTTTGAGGCCTTGTTGAAACCAATGTTCTCTATAGAATGACCTATATCTCTCTTCAAGAATGTTTCTCGCATTATGAACTCAATTGCACATTTGTCTCGGATGACCTTGACAGATAGCCGAGTTGTCTAGCTTTGCGGCAAGGTTGCAAGCCTGAAAAAAAAAGGCACTGTGTTCTAGTTCAGCTTCCTAATCTATGCTTACTTGAGGGAGCTTTTGGTAGCGAATACGAGCAGAAGGAGGTGGGGTGAGCAAATGGGGATAGGGTGATAAACTTCTTGGGTACTGCGCCCGCATGGCTGCTGCGCCATGAAAATACTGCCTTACTTTGTGGAACCGCAGCAGCAGGTCGAGATTTATAGCTTGACTATAGCGAATCATGGGCAATGCGCATTTCTCTGGGTCTCTAGTTTCTGTGATTTATTCATTTAGCTAAATGATGTTCTACCTACCTATGGAGGTAGGTGGGTATTGTTAATTCTGATATGCGATGGGAAGGAACCTAGAAACTTTTAACCCTTCTCATCTTGGTCTAGAGAAGCCACCAATTCTAGCTCTGGCCGCAGCTCATGCATCTTTGTCTCTGTTTTCAGGTGCTCATGTGACTAAAGTTGCCAACGCTAACCCCAAAACCGTAGACCGGTTTCCTCAGCCGCACATAGAGCCACCATTCCGTACGTAAGAACTACCAAACCAATGATTGCTGCGCCTTTTGATCAAAGCGGATGTCTCACCCCATCACTACAGCTCTACGGCTATGTTTCTGCCAAGGGTCGCCAGCTCTCAGGCCATCATCTAATTTCAGAAACACCGAAGAGTACACAAGCCAAGGTCATGGAATATAAAGATGAGCAATTCCAAGGTGATCGAGTCTCATCATCATCATCTCTTCTCACAGCAACAGTAGCAGCATTCCGAACACATCAGCACTTTTTATCAATAATTCACAAACAGCCCTAGTTTTCAATCAACCACGAGCACTTCAAAAGCAATTATGCAACTTATCTCCATCATCGCTCTTACCATTGCTGGCATCTCATCTGCCCTCCCTACCAACGCTCCACGACAAGCAACCACCGTCCGACCCACCTTCACATCCCAGTACTCAGTTTGGAGCGGTGCAATCCAAAGATCCACCCCGAACGGCAAGATCTTCAAAGACGGGCGTACCAGCGATATTACAACGCTTGTAACCTTCACGTTCCCCGCTTCCTCGGCCGGAAAAACATGTAGCCTCGGATTCAACTTGCCCAGCGACTCAACCGCCAAAGTTTCAGGCACAGGACAGTTTGATGTTTTCATCTCGCAGGCTCCGGCGGCTGCAAGCACCTCGTCCTGGCCCCCTGGAAACCTCCGCGATCATCACATCGGCCGCATGACTGCAAAGCACGGCGGCGAGGCAACTTGGGTCGCTGGGTTCCCCACCTTTGGCCAAGGCTTCCCTTGCCCAGCTGGCGAAACCTATGGTGGAGAGTTGGTTGGAACTGGAGACGTTGATTCCATTGAGTGGGCAGTGGGAAATGCTGGGCCTTATATCAGGTATTAGTGGGGATTTCAGGGCGATGGGGTAACTGGAGTCTTACATCATTGACGACTTTCCTTCGGCAGTGGAGTTTGGCGTTTTGGTGCAGGTATCGGACTCTCCTTTAGCTGAGCCTGTCTCCGGTGTCAACGCATGATTATCAAGTATGATTTAGGTTAGATTAGTTAGCTAATGTTTCCAATGATAGTTCGTTATTGAGATTTGAGCTAAATGAGTGAAGTTTACTGAACGGTGGAAGCTGTCGTGCCCTGACGGTAACCTTTGGAAGTCTTGTTCAATTTTGGCCAACTATAGGCTGTTTTTGGCTAGGCACTTGTGACCGAAATATTTTGTTAACTAGCCGGGCTGATTTCAGATACAAGTGCCTTCTGGTTCTCTCAAAAGGTATTGGATAACATAGCGTGGAGAACGTGTAGCCGAGGTCACATGATGATGATGATAATGGCACAGCCACCCCCACATGCCCCACCTCGAGCTCGGTAGCTCCCAATTACCCTGATGCTGACCTGAAACTCGAAGCTTGACGGCTCAGGCACTGCACCACATTCCGCGAGTCTCCTTTTCTGTCCCACAACCCTCACCTAAATTCGATACAACTCTGCGGCCCTCACGCTGTTACAACATGTCACTTGTATCAGGTACGAACGCGCAGTTACACAATCGTGACCTGGCAGCTCTAGCTCATACTATCAGATGCCGTTTGGGCTGCATCCCCCACTACAACACGTGGATCCCCGACTCCCCTTTCCTCTGATCCAAAGGGCGAGCGGCTTGCATACGCTGTAGGACCCACTGCTGAATTGCCGTGCGACAGAGGCAACGAGGGCTGATGACGACACTGAATAGTCTGGCAAATCCATCTTTCTTCGCTCCATCGACGACCCGGCCGTCAGCAAACAGTACACCCAGCACACGGCCCAGACCACCGTCGCTCGCTTCTCGCCTTCTGGTTTCTACGTCGCCAGTGGAGATGTTTCGGGGACGGTCAAAGTTTGGGATTGCGTGGGCGAGGGTGCGACCAAGGGTGCGTGACATGGTACCGGCGCTGGACATGGTGGCCCCAAAGTGAAGCTGACGAGCCGCATAGGCGATTACCATATTATTGCCGGCCGAATCAACGACATTGCCTGGGACGGCGACTCGCAGCGTATCATTGCAGTGGGCGATGGCAAAGAACGGTTCGGCCATTGCATCACAGCCGATAGTGGCAACAGTGTGGGCGAGATTATGGGGCACTCGTCGCAGATTAACTCCGTCTCCATTCGCCAGCAGCGGCCATTACGCGCAGCAACGGGCTCTGACGACACTAGTTTGGTCTTTTATCACGGCGCTCCCTTCAAGTTCAACACGAGTTTGCGGGGGCAACACAACCGCTTCATCTTTGGAACCGCCTTTGCCCCGGATGGCTCTGTGTTTGCTAGCGTAGGCGCTGACAAGCGCATCTGGCTTTACGATGGCAAGACTGGTGAAGCAAAGGGCCAGATCGGGGACGGTGTGCATACCGGCAGCATTTTCGGGTTATCCTGGGCAAAAGATTCAAAAAGGTTCGTCACGGCTAGCGCTGACCAGACTGTTCGGATATGGGATCCAGAAGCAGGCAAGGCTGTTCAGACGTGGCGCATGGGCGAAGAGGGCGTAGCCAGCATACCGGATCAGCAGGTCGGTGTAGTCTGGCCCGCGGGTCGTAGCGATGGACTGATCGTTAGTGTGGATCTCGAGGGAAATCTTAATTATCTCGTTGATGGCAATCCAAAGCCGACCCGGGTTGTGCGTGGCCACCAGAAGAACATCACTGCGGCCGGCATTTCTGGCTCAACATTCGCCACTGGTAGCTACGAAGGTCGTGTTCTTGCGTGGGATCTCTCTACCGGCCTTGCAGATAAAGTAGAGGGAGCGACCCATTCCAATTACGTCGCTGCTATAACCACTGCGGATACTAAAGGTGAGGCTGAACTTTATAGCGCCGGCTGGGATGACACGTTACGCTCTATTTCGGTCCCAAACAAGATCTTCACCGGACAGGCCAGTGAACTTGGTTTCCAGCCCAAGGGTATCGCTGCCACGTCAGACGTTGTGCTCATCATATCCTCTGATTCGATAACAATCTATCAGAACGGCTCAACGGCTGGTTCATTCCCAGTCAAGTATGCCCCGACTGCGATATCAGCACATGGCTCAACTATCGCTGTAGGCGGCGATGACAAGCTGGTGCACATCTACACCCTTTCTGGTACATCATTAAAGGACACTGAGATCGTCCTGCGCCGTGCTACCTCTCCAATCTCTGCGCTCTCCTTCTCTCGTTCTGGGCAGAAGCTCGCAGTAGGCGCTGCCAACGGCAAGGTCTACGCATTTGAAGGATCAGGAGATTTTAAATTGATTACCGACAGATGGAGTGCACACACGGCACGGATAACATGCCTAGCCTGGGATGAAACAGAAAAGTATACTGCAAGTGGAAGTTTAGATACTAACGTCATGGTATGGAGCACGGAAGATCCGGGCAAGCGGATCAAGGCACTAAATGCTCACAAAGATGGTGTTACCGGTGTGGCATGGGAGACCGCTGCAAAGGTCATCAGTGCGGGAGGCGATTCGAGCATCAAGGTTTGGATCGTCAAAGAATAATTTTTACAACAAGCGAGACTTGGTTGTATAATGCTGTCACCTTGATCCTAGATCCTGAATTCAACTTGTTGGCACAAGAGACAAATTACAAGCACGACAAAACCCGGACGAGATGCGGCTCTTCAACTTAAATCATTAGAAAAGTGAAGCGAAATAAGGCAAAAATACTCATTCGATCTCGACCCCTGGCTGAAGGTGGTCTGGGCCTGCCGTTGGTTGCTGATACGCGTAGGTGTGGCAGCTACGTACACCCTTAGCCAATCTTGTACAGTCTCGATGAAACAGAACATCGCAGACCCGGCACTAAGTCTCGCTACGTTTACCATGCATTTAACATACATGCAACTGTTTTGTTCTTCTCGCAGCCTTTTCGTGTCTGATGTTATGGCACTTTCGAATAACAAGCTGAAGTTGACGTTTAGTAACAGTCGTTGTTCCCTCCACGTCTACCAACTCAAAGTCTTTTTTCTTGACAAGAATATTGCCTGTTCTCGTTTTATTCAGCGGCTTCAATTTCCAGATCTTTTTCTTTACTTGCACTTGTCAACCGGAAGTTCGGGCCCAGGGTAAGCGGAGCAGTCCTCCAGGCTGTGTCTGTGACTGCAGCTCTGATTCGTGGGTCTTGTCAGCCGCAAGCGGCCTGATCTATTTGCCTTCTTTTGAAAGTTCAGTGGTATCTCTGCCTTGTTACACCTAATGCTGCAGAGAAGACCGTGGCTGAATACATGCATGCATGCCAAGAGGGTCCTTCAAGACAGCATGAAGACACTTGCACTAAATATTGCAGGGTAGCCCAGGGCGATGCGCCCTGACGAACGAGATCGAGGTATATTGGCGCTTCATTCTCCATCACCCAGCTCAGTTGTTTGTCTGCTCGCATTCCACTAAAACCTGGCAAACGCTATTGCCACCACCGCGACTACGGGAACTTAGTGCTAGTCAACAATATTCCTCTAGCACCGCATCGCAGCCTTTATCAACGACGATGAGTTATGAATACCACAATGGGAGTGACGGCGACAGCCAGCCTCAATCCTACGAGCTAAGACTCGACCTCAACTTTGAAAACAACCACGCTTCTCAGCCCGAACGACAACTAGAATTGCAACAACTTTTTTCGCCAGCTCAGCACCAACACCAGCGTCACGACTCACTACATTCCACCTACTCACCGACGAGCGGCTCGAAGACTGGTGGGCCTTCACCGCAAAAGGCTGAATGTCAGCCTTGTTCGGCGAAACAAATGACCCCGCATCCGTATCAGCAGTGCCCACCGGTGAGCATGTCCCGTTCGGCGTCTCAATTTTCTACGTCGTCTAGACAACAACCACGCCACAGTCAGCACTGTACGTCCTTCAGCCAAGGTTCAAAATCTAGCAATACAAACATGTCACGCTCCTCGACGCAACATTCGGCCACCTTGATAGGCTACACACAGCAGCAGCGCCAGCAGGCTGCGCCTCTGCCATGTGGGACGCATTCACACTTCAACCTTCCTAGCTACACCGCATCCGAACTAGCATCCAGCGCTCCAACGTTATCGGAAATAGTCACGCAGTACCTTCCAAATGCAACGACGACACATTCAGCCAACTCAATGTGCAGTCCTGGCTGGGACAAAACAGAAGCAATATTCATGGCAGGTATGAATAGTATGAATAGTATGAACGAGGATTTTATTCCTGGCCACGCAAATGATCGGAACAAAACATTTGGTCCGGTCTCCACACCCACCGAGTAAGTACCCTCCATCATGTCATTCGAGCAATACCCCACCTCTCTTTCTGGCTAGCCTTTTACGATATGACCGAGATCCATTTTCTGCCGAAACCTTAAAGGAGTTTCGGACATTTGAATACCTATCCTGGTTGGTCGGAACTTCCGTTTGCTGCGAAACCTAACGGACAAATTGGACCAATGTTGGCCCGCAATTATGCCAAACTCAAATATAGAGCTCCAATTCCGGCCGGAAAAGCTCTACATGGAAAATTGACTACGTTACCCGGACTCTTCTGCAACACTTCATACAAACTTCTGGCTTCCCTTAGGTTTAGTCATTCGTGATGAGAACCTTTGCCCATACTCAAAGTTCTTCTTTACATCAACAATTCCTTAGACAGTGTTGAAACCTCGATACTCCGTGGCCGTGGAGACAATTCCTTCCAGCCTGAGGCTACCAACATTACCCTGGAATTGTAACGTTTGGATACGGTAAATTGCCACCGTCTCCAACTTTCAACTTTCATATACCACTAGAGGCCTCCCCAGATATAACTGAGGAAACGAGTCTTGGAAACCAGCAGGCATTCCCAGCTCAGCTTACATAAGCGTAAGTATTGTGCTATTGGCATTGCTAATCAGGTGAAATCCAAGGCGGGCGGGATGTTTGCATTTCTTTATTCGCTCTTCCTTGATGTACATCATTATCGACTGCGTCAGCCGCAACGCATATAGCGGGGAAAGCCGTAGAAAAGTGACTAGATGAACAAGATATCTACTTCATCAAATCGCCCCATGGATCTTCGAACCGTGTGGATTGACATAACCGGAAAGTCGCCACAATTTACCATCATTATTATACCAGTCCAGTTCTTATGATTAGTGATATAAGGGAGAAATTGCCACAGGCGCCACTGTACAAATTCTGTCCTTGCATCACTAACACTAGTAAGTATGTTTCTCTATTGATACCTAATATCATAATCTATATGCTATGCTTGCGCTGCTCTTTTTTACTACTCTACTTGCTATGACGGCATTTGAAATTTTGACTGTGCTTCCTGCACTACGGTATAAAATACCATCTACAAGGAGACGGAACCAGAAAATCTTGATTTATATGCCCCGGTCGATCGGCGTTTGCTCATGGAAACATAAAACTACATCCAGCACGGACGCCTTTTTTTCAATATTTGACATCTTGGTACACGATCACCAGAATAAATTCTGACTAGTCTTTCTATAGAAATCTCTACTATGCACCCATGCTATCATCTCAGTCACGCCTAAGCCATGAATCTCAGGTCCAAAATATTATCTATGACGAGCCTCTGTGAGTCTCTCCTCCAGTATGTCAAATTTTTCCACATCTGACAGTCTAGACCAACGATTTCATCTTCACAAACCAGCCCCGCATCATATATCCTAACCGCCTCCTCACCCCGTCAATCCCCAAACCAAACCTCCATAACGACACCCGTCCTTGCCCCCAAACGCCGCCGCCGCCCATCCTCAACCACTCTCCCCTCCCCATCCGACCCCATCATCGGCCACGTAACCTCATCCGGAAAATTTCGCTGCATCTCACCAACCTGTAGTGACGTCACATTTGGACGCCAGGCCGATTTCCGCCGTCACTACGACAACGTGCATGCTACGAAGAAATACGAATTCTTCTGCACAGTTAGCGGGTGCTCTCGGAGTCGGAAACCAGACGGCAAGAGCAAAGGCAGGGGTTTTGGCGCAAGGGAAGATAAAATGAGGGAACATGTTAGGACGGTGCATGGACAAGCTAAAAAGAGGAAGAGGAGCGATGGAGATGGGTTTGATGAGTATAAGAGACTGGCAAAGGGAAGGGAAGAGCATGACGATGCTTGGCTTGAAGACTAAATTGTTCATACTTGCTGTTCTACCGATTGTGGATTTTCTGACTCCCATTCTGGTGCTTCGTTTTTTCGGATTGTATATTTCTTTCGAGTATCATATCTAGGTTCTATCATAACATCTTTGGTTTCCTTTTTCAACATCTGTTGTAGTACGATTTATTGCCATGTTTCAAATTGTTGCGTTGCTTGTCCGAGTTCAGAATCGAAACTGCTCTGGCCATGCTAACTTATGACTCTACATCTCAATCAGGGTATTTGGTGGCCCAAGGGGGTCTTTTCTTATGTTGTTTTCGTTGTCATTATCTTTAACTTTGTATCTGTAATCATACTGCAAGATTTCTCATGTGCAATGTTTCTTTTTAAATACAGTACAGCAATTTTCGTTTTGCGCTATCTGAGCTTATGATAAGATGAAATACATTGCAGTTCCAACGACAGATCGGTTGCAGAGCAATCTGATTCCTAGACGTTTGCCTCGGACCACAACTTTTGTGAAATGAGCACAGACACTCATTTCGCCTATTTAAATAGTGATTTGAATAAACCTATGTGATTACCAAAACAAGTCTGATTACGCGTCATACAAAAAATAACGTCTAGCTTATTTGCAGATCTATCACCACGAAATATTGGCACCTAGAGCTGTCCTATCAATGTTTGAATAGTTATCTGTAATCAGATATGCAGCCTTGCAGGCTTTATCCTAGGGTAATTTAAAAAACTTGGTTGCCATTTGCTGGCGCTGGTTGCTATTATTGCTAGTTCCTTGCTATTTGTAGTCCCAAAATAGGCGCGGGAAAACACAAGTGTAAAAGCACCAAGCCTATTACGCCGGTGTAAGTATCTAACCAAAAAAAAAATTGTTTACAATCCAGCTGTCACCGTATTCAATTTTCCGCAAACTATTGCCTATCATAGTCTGGGCAAATGGCTCGCACGTACACGGTAGATCCCTGCGTAATGGACTTCTATATGGTTGCCTAAATTATAATATCTAGGCAGAAGCCGAATTATTTATACCAATAATCCTGGCCAGGTCGGAGGTGTTGGTATGGTCCACTGTATTCTGCATGCGGTAGATGTATTCGCATTTGCCGTCTGGGCGGTTAGTAATTACAACGGTCATGGAATCAGCACATACCCGCGGAGATTACGACTTCGCCACCGTTCAGGCTCTTTGGTCCAATGTAGCTTGTGTGTTGCAGGTTTTGCATAGCCCCTTTGATGCCTCCCCAAGTCCTGCTCAGAGCACTGCCTGCATCACGCATGTAATCTCTCTTTTCCGCCCCCTTGGTCTCCTCTTTCAAGGCGTAATTAAATTTCAGGATTTCATGTAGACGGCAGGTTGGATCCGTGTAAATAGGGTATGATGAAGAAGATGCCGTAGCATAAGTGTCGATTGGTTGATATCCCCCGTTCCCGATTATAAGGACTTAAGAATTTTGTGAGAGAGGCTTCTGGGCCTTGAAATGCCACGCACCTTGTGTGTTCGCAGGCAGACTGGTAGGTGGTATTGACTCTGCTATAGCTTTCACGTATGCTTGACAATTCAGGCACCCTTGAGATATCAATGCGGCTTCAAATCGGAAAACTAAAAGTGTTATTTAGCGTAGACTTACAGAAATGCCTTGTGAATATGAGGACGCTCCGCTTTCCCTTGGTTAATTCCCCCAATGTTATGATATTGCCTTCTCGATCGTAGACTTCAATCTCCGACATCCGTGCCACTTCCTCGGGAGTGAGAAGGACACGTGCATTTGAATCGTCTGGCGTTTCTAGAACTGAAGAGGCCATAGTTTTGGTGTGGGATAGGGGCAACTGCGCTTAGTTGTGTTATCAGGGTAATAACATGGTTCTCGTTGTCAAATGTGGGAGGTCCTGACATCACCAACCCCCGCTCACCTACACCGCCTAGCAGCGCCGCACCAGCCGCATAGTTAGCAAATCAAACGTAGCGCGCCAATCCATATGATCCATATGCTAGTGACGAATTTGTTACTCTCCATATTATTGCCAATGGTTCCGATTGTTTGTGCTCTATTGCACGTAGTATTGTGTCGCTACATGTGCCTTAAGTTTTGCTAGTTATCCAGGACTTTAAATTTTGTACGGATCGCATGTATGTAATATTTGGCTGATTTTAGTTCAGAGATATTCTGCATGTTTAATGCGGCTTTCAGGGTTCCGAGTAACGTTGCGTAAGCAATAGTGGGGTAACGTGGTTGGCAAGCGAGTCGCGCGTGCAAGCGAGTCGCGCACCCCACCAACTCTGCGCACCTATCTCATCTTATTGTATAATGGCTCCACGCGCTGCGCGTCAATTGCCTTCAAATGAAGCAGATATCCAGCTTGCTATCTTATCTATTAATTCTGGCCAAATTCAAGGCGGTAGGCCAGCTGCTACCACCTTCAGCGTTCCTGAATCAACGTTACGTGATCGACGCGCTGGACGACACGCCCGACGCGATTGCCAGCCCAACTCGAAGAAGCTCAGCCAGCTAGAGGAGGAGGTAATAGTTGAGTATATTCTCAATCTGGATTCTCGTGGTTTTGCCCCAACTCTGGCTGCTGT
Source organism: Ophiosphaerella narmari (assembly GCA_028456235.1). Taxonomy (NCBI): domain Eukaryota; kingdom Fungi; phylum Ascomycota; class Dothideomycetes; order Pleosporales; family Phaeosphaeriaceae; genus Ophiosphaerella; species Ophiosphaerella narmari. The sequence continues at coordinate 387,755 of JALNQA010000001.1, read as the reverse complement.
GCGTGAGATGGCTGATAAGCTACTGGCTATCCGTGACGCGCCACCGGTTGGGCAGAAGTGGCCAGCCAACTTTGTCAAGCGTACAGACAGTCTTACGACGCGTTTCAATCGCCCATACGATAGGCAGCGAGCCTTATGTGAGGACCTAGCTATTATAAGTGGCTGGTTTGAGCGGGTGCAGCGTACAAAAGCTACGTATGGGATAGCTGATGAGGACGTTTACAACTTTGACGAGGCTGGCTTTATGATGGGTAAGATTACAACTCAGCTCGTTATAACAGGGTCAGAGAGGAGAGGTAGGCCAAAGGCTATCCAGCCTGGCAATCGTGAGTGGGTAACGGCAATCGCTACAATCAACGCTGCTGGCTGGGTAGTCCCACCGTTCCTCATCTTCGCCGGCAAGTACCACCTCTCTGCCTGGTACGAGGAAGACTGTATCCCACGAGACTGGGCTATTGGAATTAGCGACAATGGCTGGACGACAGATAAGCTAGCTATTGACTGGCTTAAGCACTTCAATGAGTATACAAAGAACCGAGTAGTTGGTGCGCGTCGGCTACTTATACTTGATGGTCACGGGAGCCACCACTCTCTTGAGTTTGACGAGATCTGCAAGGAGAACAACATCTATACGCTCTGCATGCCAGCTCACTTATCTTACTTACTTCAGCCTCTTGATGTTGGCTGCTTCTCTCCATTGAAGAAGGCGTACAGCTATCAGGTTGAGAGCCTAATCTGGAACCATATCAATCACATTACCAAACTTGAATTCCTACCAGCCTTCTACGCAGCCTTTAACCAGGCCTTTACAAGAGTAAATATTTACTCAGCTTTTCAAGCTACTAGCCTCGTTCTACTTTAGCCAGAAGTAGTTACTTCAAGACTTGATGTTCAGCTCCGCACACCTACTCCAGCTACTCCAGCTACTCTGCCAGAGGCTCCCTGGGTAGCTTGCACGCCGAGTAACGTATGTGAGCTGGAGGCTCAGTCAACGCTTATACGTGAGCGCGTACGCCGGCACAAGAGCTCATCGCCAGCATCAATTATTGACGCAATCAATCAACTCAAAAAGGGAGCTCATAGAATGATGCTGGAAGCTGAGTTAATGCGCGATCAGATCTCCAGTCTTGAAAGAGCCAATGAGGCAGCCAGCAAGCGTAAATTACGAAAAAAGAAGCGAATCTAGAAGAAAGGAGTCTTGACAAAGGGACAAGGAGAGGATATAATTGCTCAACTAGAGGCTGATCACCAGATTGATCGTGAACAGCGCGAGAGTAGGCGGCGTTCAGGCTCGAGTCGCCAGGCTCGCGCACGCTGTAAGAGGTGCAGAGAGACTGGGCACAACTCGCGTACATGTAAGAAAGATGGAGAAGCTACTACTTGATTTATTATATAAATATATACTCTCTACTCTACTGCGTTGTTGAGTTGTACGCTTGAAGAGGTGCGCAAAGTTGGTTGGGTGCGCGACTCGCTTGCGTGTGCGACTCGCTTGCCAACCACGTTATAGGTTTTTGATTTTCGCCATATCCAGCGCAAAACACGGACTGTGTGTGATTGACTAATCATGACACATAGCAACTAGAATAAACTACATATAAGATAAGGAGCGTTATCTTTACTTTATACCACGCGGTTTCCCGCAATATTGTGAAGTAGTGCTAGTGCAAAGTTTGTAAAAATTCGGGTTAATTTTCTCCATGTCCCACAGCCCCCAACCTAAACCTACATACTCAATCGCTAGCATAGTAGCACAACGAATACGGAGGGGTGGGGAGACGATCAAGTCCTTGGGAGAAACTAAAGTACGGGAACGCTCCGCAATCACCCGCAGGTATTTGCAAAATAAACAGAGCTCTTATACACTAGGGGAATGACACCTCCGGCTCACTCTCAGATTCGAGGTGGAAGTCAACGCGTAGTTTGCACTTGATTGGGGTTCTAGCACTGCCCATTACCGGGATAAGGACGTGGCGTAGAGTGCCAAGCGCGTAAGACGGCCACAGCCCTGTGCTTATGTGGTGAGAGTAAGAAAAGTAAAAAACGAACGGAATAGAACTACCCCACAGTTTCTTTTTAGATGAAAGGCAGCTCGACGTTTCGAAAATACAGGAGGAAATCCCTGGGTTCAAGAGTATGTACATGAACAGCTTGATGCTCTAAGAATACGTCCAGAAAAGTTTGCGCTCCGGAACATGCTCGCCGCCAGAAGGTAACCGCACAGATCATATGCTATGGCACGGAAGAGACCTTAGCAGGGTATAAGAAGCGTCTTCCACGATAAACGGCTCTGCAACAATTTCATCTAATTCATTCTGGCTATATACTATCAGGTCCGTCCTTTATAGTACAAGGCAAGCAGTTGGCTCTTAAGTATTTTGCAAGCAGGGTAAACGGATGTAGCCTATTCATCGTAGGCTACTGTGAAAACAGTAAGGCACAAGTAGAAGATTATTATAAACTTAATTGATTTTCTAAGAGCTGAGGGAGGCCTCGCCTAAGAGAAAAGCGCCAATACAATACTAATGCTATAATTCCGTATATCCCCATACCCCTGCTTAATCTCATATAGGTCTCGTAAAGCTCTGTACTTTCCATCGCCACAAATACTGTCAGAGCTTGAAGATACTCCGTGTTCCAAAAATCACATCCTCTTCCTCCTGCGCTGTTCTAATCGCAACGGTACTAAATTTGGTGCGATCCAGTTCTGTTTGGATAAGGCCAGTTGATCTGCTCTCGGTGAACGTAGGTAGCAGGGAGACGTGGACCGTCAATGCATGTTAGAGACACAGTTGGTTTTTTTTCGTAGTAGAGTGATTTGTTACCGACTAGGTCCCGCTTGAATGAACTTCTCGGTAATAGTCTTCCATGCCCAACCAATATTTTCCTGCGGCCACAACCCGCGCCTGATACCATCCACATTCACACAACCATAACTTTGCGCCTAGCCGACTGTATTTGTGACTGAGATTCCAACTGTGGCCGTGAGTGAGGATAGCATAGGAGCTGTTATAGTAACATCGTCGTGAATGGTGGTAGATTGCTGCTGTGATCTTGTGACAGAGATGTAATCTCCCCTGTTGTTTGTTTCAGCACCGCCAACGCGGCACCAATCCGACTACCAAGTTCCACTGCTATCGGTCTTGATTGTGACCCGTTTCACGACCAGGCAGTGATCATCGCCTATTCAGCTCCCGAGGCTTGGGTCGCTGGTGATATTCTATAGAGCGTGAGCAAAATCATCAGTTTAAGTGCAAGTAATAACTTACTACGCGAGGCTTCTTAAATTAGCAGCATTAGAAGAAGTCCAATTTGTAATGTAAACTGCCATTGCTACTTATGCAGCGCTACTGATATTTTATGAGTAAGTATGCACTACTAGAAATAGCAATAAAAAAGTTGTTAGAAAGATTCTCGACATGCTAATGATTGATATGTTACGTTTCAAGCCTCGAAAATAGATAGAGCTTAGTATTGCGAAGATAGGCTGCTAACAATAAAGACGGAAGACGCAGCAAAGGTTGTATATATTTCAGAAACTGATCGTGCCAGCGAGATTCAATTGTATCAAGTCCACCAACATAGAAACGGAAAGCCAGTGAAACTTCTCCAACCGAAAGCGGATGGAAGTTGCATATTTCTTACCGCAAAACGGCATCTTTTGCATTGATTCCCCGTCATTGGTGAAAGCTCTCAGCCTAGTGCACACCGGCACCATTATGTAAGAAGTAATCATACAAATTTTCGTACAATAGTCCCTGTAAATTCCGATATTCGTTTGTGCTTGAGGTATATCGTAGTCACGCCGAAGGCTCAAGTGGCTTAATGAGTGAGCTGAGTATAGACCAGTGGGGTTAGTGAGTGGGCTGAACATAGGCGGTGAGCTTCAGAGCGTTTAACAAGACAGCTAGCTGCTAGGCCGCCTGTCAGCTACTCTCATCGGCTCGTCAACTGCAGGGTTTTTTTCCATAGGCATGTCAGTTGTGGTGTCAAAAATAAGGGTTATTAAGTTTATACTAACGTGCATTACACGATAAGCGAATGACGCTGGCAAGCGAGCGATGCACACCAAAACACACTAAAAACCCAGAAGTCTCTCTGCATCTTATCTTAAAAATAGACTACGAAATTTTGAACATAGACTTTTGTATAAACCCATAGGCCTAGTGTCAGGTGCGGCATTACGCGTAGTTCCGGAATCCATAGCGCCTGGGTCTTTCGATTGCCTAATGAGAAATAGAAATAAAATATGGTAGAAAAGATCAAAACTTCGCGTCAACGTGATCAAATGATTTAGGGCGAAATTTGGATAACTCTAGAGGGCCGTGTTAGGCGTAGTCCTCTAGTGATCATAACCCACAATGCATCGGCAAAGCACAATAGATACGCAAGTTACAGCTATAATGAGCCACTTGACGAGGGACTACTACCTTGATATAAGCCTAGCAAGCGCTTTATAATAGACAGTGCGCCTACAAATACCAACTAGGAGACTGATGAGTATCCGGTCGATGAGGTGAGCAAGATGATGGTGGCGATGATGGCGATGATGGCGAAGGGACGCGATTGGGTGATGATCTTCTTCAAAGGCCGTGAGATCTCTATGGTGAGATGATTGAGGTTGCAACTCCTAATACGGAAGACCGTAATAAGCTCAATGATCAGGTACAACCATGCGACGCCAAGCCCGAGCTTAAGCAATACCCGGATATACAAGCGGCAATTTACGCAATGGCGAAGAACGGGGATGAGGGGGCTTAAGGTCGGCAAAAATTACCTTAAGCCTACCAGGGACACATGACTAAAAGCAATTGTGTAGGCATGGGTGGCGCATTGAATCACTTGTTCCATTCTAAAGGCTCTGCCTACAGGGCCTTTGCGGGCAAGTTCAAGGACGCAATCGCTTCGAAGAAAGACAAAACAGGAGATTATCTCATACCCACCCCGAAGAGTAAAGCACTATCTGTTGTCCCCAAAAGAAATTAGACAAATGCACCTAGTGAATACTACCAGTGGGTTTTCTACGAAACAGCACTGGGCAACAAAGCTGTCTGTTTCTAAAATAGTGCGAATAGGATCAGCCTTGTCGATTTGAAGAAGCAAAGTTTCAAAGCTGAGATCAACAAACAGCCCGGGACTAGAGGCATGTGCAAGTTCAAGGCCTATGGCGAGGACTGCGAGTGCAAGTGTGATGGAACGGTGAGTTTATGTACCTACAGATCAGCATATTTTAGTCTAACAAGAGATAGGATGCTAGTGAATTTTCTGCCCTAGTTCCAAAACTGGGTTTGTGTGCCACGAAGACTCTAAAAGGCTGCAGGGTGGAAGGTTACTTTAGACTGTAGTGACGGTTTCATAGGAAGACTTTAACACCCAGTAGCATTCTGTGAATGATAGCAAGCTCGTGGTATGATACGTAGAAGAAAGAGATATGGAAGGTTCAGGTGCTATATGAGATGGGACAGATCCGCGATGTATTTGATACGAACGGTGGATACATATTTCTTAGCTCTTTGAAGAACTTCGGCAATATCTTTCGGTTCGTGGACGCTGCTGAACGGGAGCTGTAAAGCAGCAGTATCTAATCTCGACTCTACCTATCTTTTTAGAAGAAACTTGCCTAGTAATCTCTTCTATCTTGCCCATCTCTGTATCTCGCCCGTTTCGCCTTTCTCTCTCTCGCCTATATTTTTAATTGTATAGATAAAAAAGGAGGCTCTCTTAGAATCCTATTTCATCTACCGCAGGACTATGCCTATAATAGGCTTTAGTTGGGTAGTAGAAATATTTGGTACTGCAGACTCTCATGATACCTACAGGTTGAGCATTTATTAGTATCGACATGATATATCAGGCCTAATCAGAGCTACAGGCTTTTGAAGTTTCCATTCATCAAACCCGATTATAATTGTTGCTTCGCAGTAACTAAATTGTCTAATACTCTGGAAAGTCCTTGTCCACGCCCTTCCGCCAAGCCTCTAGTCCACCTCGAATATCTCCAATGAATCTCTTCCCTCCCAAATCCAGACCAAGCTCCTTCATTTTCTGAACTGAAATTTGTGAATCATTACCGCGCCGACAAACCACAAAGATTGGTTTCTCGGTTTGTCTTAGCTTCGATACCCACTCCTGTTCATCGATGCCCATATTAAAGTCGTCGCTACTTAAATCAGAGCTATTTATGTACGGCACTGTAGTTGAGATCACCGAGAACGGGACATTGATTGAGCCATCAATGTTGCCAAGGCTGTATTGCACTTCTTCCCGCGTATCGATGAGGATATGACTATCCCGGCTTGATACCGTCCCAGTAAAAGGGTTGACACCCGAACGGAGTTTTGAGAAGTTTTCTGCGGATATGCGTTCCTGAGGAGAAAGTACATTGATCGGGCTCACGCTTCCGCAGAATTGGACGTAATCTAGGCTGCCAGACTCAAGTCCCTCGGGTGAGATTGTCGCATGTGCCGAGCATGCGGCGCATTTTGGTTTCCGTGAGCGTAACCGAATCGAGCGAAACATGGGCTGAGAATAAGCGGAGAAGATAAGCAAGCTAGGAGGGTCTGGTGATGTTGTAGCTGGAGAGGAAGGCTGTTGTGTGAGGACTTTGATAGCCTCTAAAGCTTGAAGAACCCCCATAACTCCTACGACGGGTCCTAATATTCCACCATCACCACACGATACGACAGATTCTGGTGGTGGTGGTTTAGGAAATACGCAACGGTAGCAGGGCCCACCGTTTACATCCCCCGGTGGCAATGGCGGGTTGTTTAGCACCATCAGTTGACCGTCTATACGAAGTGCGGACGCAGAGATCAGACGTTTGCCCAATAACACACATGTATCGGAGATAAGATAGCGAGATGCGGGTGTATCCGTACAATCCAGAACTAAATCATAGTCTTTGAATGTAGAGATGGCCGTTTCTGGTGTGAGCCGTGTAGAATGTGGAATAAGCTGAACATTAGGGTTTAGACTAAGCTTATTCTGTTAGCTAGGTACACCCACTCGACAGTCAGGTGATTAATGTGTCCTTACGAGTGAAGAGCAACCATGGCACTCTCGACTTTGGTCATTCCGACTCTAGCGGTCGAGTGCAGAATCTGTCGGTGGAGATTTGACTCTTCAACGACATCGTCATCTACAAGTCCCACAACGCCTACTCCTGCTCCGACTATGTATGCTGCAGCAGGGCAGCCCAATCCACCAACACCTACAATCAACACACGAGCTTGGTTGAGACGAAGCTGACCTTGATAAGTCTTGTCAATGAATGTAGCTTAGCTATTGAGTATACTGGGTATGCCCACCTTGTAACCCAATTTCAGGCATGATCAATTGACGTCCATATCTCTTGTACTCATTTTTCTCAAGTGGCCATCTTTTCTCGTGCCGAGCGCCATTTGCAGCTTCACTTGGCGCGTGCTGATGATCTAAAATTGCGAAAACCTCCGTCCTGAAGTCGTCTGGAACTCCAAAGTTCATATCATGGTCTAACGGGTCATGCGATAACGACTTTTGCTGCAAGACTTTGTCTTGTTGCTCCTGGGTGTGCTCGGCCTCAGCCAACTGCCGCCGTAGTTCTGAAAGGGTGCTCTCGCACGATGTGATTTGCTGGCGAAGAGCCTCGATAGCGGCCACCATGTTGCCAGTGTAACGTAGGAAAGACCTATTACCTATGGTGATGTTCGTTGTCGTGGGTGGTTGTGGCGGCCAAAGTGGGGCTGCTTGAAGCGGGGAAGAGCCGCGGCCCATAGATTAGTCAGGGAACAGGCCGACAACTCGCCTGCACTACATATATCATAGAAACTTGTCTAGATGGCCGATACATCGTTTGGCTCTTGAACTATATGGGATGTACCTGATCTAGGGATTGAGGATCGGCGTTCTCTGTATTTGGGATAGACGCGGCAAACGCTAACGAGATTCCGTCTCTTCGTATTGGCTTTTCCAGCACCTGGTATGTGCTGAGTGTAGATCACAGCTCGTTAGGCATCAGTTTCAATATCTTCACTCGAACGGCTGATGCTTCTTCCAAAGTAGACCCTCTTTATTTACTTGTGTTGCTCGTCACTGAGCTACAACCTTCATTTCACTTGCCTAGAGATGACAACCAATGCTCAGAAATAGGCAAACAGAGCCCGCCGTGCTGGGAATCCCGATCAACTCAAAAAACTACTCGAAGGCCCAGACGTAATTAAAGATAACGAAAAGCTCACCACCTCAATCCAGGAGAAGCGTCTCGCGGATGATCACGACGTGAGGTCGCTGGTCTTCCTTCTCGGGGGCACCGCTGGAGGAGGCCATCCCGGAATATTGCGTTACCTCCTAGGGCTTTATCCGTTACCGGGCCCGGCAATCGACGAGTATGTCGTCCTCAACGCCGTTGGTAGCGCCTTGACAGAGACTGCAAGTGCTCCTGGACATTGACCCACCCATCAACCTGAATGTCCATGGAAACGAGTCTGGAAAACCATTGGGTCATGCCCTGTGGCTGGATCGCCGACGAGACGCCCTTAAAATTACAGAGTTTCTGTTGCGAAACGGTGCAGACCCAAACATTGACATTTACCCCATGAGACATGCCATGCTATCCTCATGGCCGAAGCTGTCTCAGCTACTTGTAGAGTAGGTATACCCGTGTCCCAAACCTCTCATTTTCATCCTTTGTTGACTCGATGTATTTATAATTTCAGGTTCGGCGCCAAGCCTTATCTCCGAGAGGATGAATTGCGTCTTCTCCCGCTAGCGGCTGGGACAGGAAACGTGGAGGTTGTGGCGCGACTGATAGAAAAGGGCGCTGGGATCGATAATCTCTGTGTTCTGGAAGGAGCGCAAAAAAGGTGCCATCCGCTTCAAATTGCTGCCGATGGAGGGGAAATCGAAGTCGTGAGGTATCTCCTTCGCGCAGGAGCCGACGCGACTAAATCCAATATCTATGGTATGACCCTACTAAAATCTGCACGAGCCTCAGCTCTCAGCCATCCCCTTTGGAATGAGATTGTTGACCTATTACTTGAGTATGGAGCCAAGGAATAGTTGTTAGGGACGTGATTCCGCTAATAAAAGTATACTTCTATGAAAACGAACGTGGTTGTTGGTTCTAAACAAATGAAATTAAAACATGGGCATCTCTCTATCTATCCGTTCATCAAGAACTTCTTAAGCAACAAGCAATCAGGGCGACGCATTCGCCAGCATAACCAAACTCCTCAAATCTTCAACCGTAGTGCCATCAACTTGATCCCCATTGGTCAAAACACCCATCACCTTGGCCAAGCCCAAGCCCAAAGCCTCCGCTTCTCCATCTTCAATTTTATCACCCCAGTACTTCAAGACCGCCAGCAGCGCACCTTCGTTGTCTTCCTCCGCCTCAACGACAAGATCGTACTCAAATGGATCGTGTACAGCCACTGTCCGCAACATTTCCCCGCCTTGTGCACTTCCTTCCGCTCCCTTTCCTTCGGTAGTCGTCGCATACTTTCTGAAGTTCAGCATTGACGACACCTCTACACCTTCGGTTGAATCCAGCAACTCCTTGACCCATGGACCCGCGCTGCTCGCAGTGAGACCCGCTACTGCATCAGCTTGTGCATCTGTCAGAATGTCCTTCAAGGATTTTGCCTTGTTTCCCGAGACCTCTAGCGCGCAGATCAGCGTGCTGAAGAAAGGTCCAATTGCGCCGGCCATGCCGTTACCATGTTCTTCGTCTCCATCTCCAGCGACAAGGTATGCGAAAGCTGGATGATGGCAGTGGAAGCCCCCGCGCAATGACAGGACGAGGGCCCAGGCAGCACGAAGCACGCTTGATGCTGTGACTCCATGAGCGGCGCAAGCGGCGCGTAGGGTGGCAGGCGAAGGCATGAGATGTTTTGGAATGGAAACAGTGCGGAGAAGCCCTTGAGGAGAAGACAAAGACGCAGCGTTGTCCTCGATGACAGGGACGCTAGTAGGATGATCGGCAGCGATGCAGTCAACGTAGTTACGCCAGTATTGCATAGCTTCTCCTTCCCCTTCTTCCTCAGCTGCGAGTAGGCGCGCAACATATGTTGAGAATTTGGGCGCGGGCTGAGAGAAGGGCTCGTTTTGCTCGTAGGCAGCTGCAAGTTCGCGCACCAGCGTTTGTAGACTGGCACCGTCGATTAGAGTGTGAGACATCTCAGCGCGTAAGAGCACGTGTGACCCATCAGAACTGACTCCCGTTGTTAGACGGTGTGGGCACATGGCTGGATCATTATTGTCGAGAGGTGAGCCGAAAGGAAGCAACAAAGGGCAAGCGGTGGCCAACTCGGTAGCATTATTGACAGGCACATCGTTGACGTGCTGAATGCGCGCGGCTTGAACTCCGGGACGGCGAACAACCTGCAAGCGACGAGATGAATTTGTCGAAGATCGCGGTAGGAAGGTGGTTCGGAGGATGGGATGACGGTCAACAACAGCTTGCCAAGCGCGGTGCAGGCGCGATACATCGATATCACCAACCAACTCAAAAACGTTACAGATTTGGTAATAACCGCGACCGCGAGCCTGAGCTGCTAGCATTGACTCTTGCATGGGTGAGCAGAAGTAGACGTCCTCGACGTCAGCGAGGCTCTCTACGCCCACGGCACGGAGTTGTTGGTGGAGCGCCTCGATACTAGCAAAGTGACCGAATGGAAGCAATGGGAAGTCGCTCAGTGTCTTTTGGCCAGGGTTTATGGCGGCAAGCTCGTTGGTGGCCCGTGATAGCGAATTCTTAAAAGCCATCATCCATTGAGCAATACGAGGTTGGTGCGCAATCTCGCGGTTGTACATCATGGAGAACTCGGCGATACCGTGCGAGATGGTGGCCGATATGTCGAACAGGGCTAGCTTGCGCAAGTCCTTGCTGAAGTCGTCAGGTGTGAGAGGAACGATTTCGAGGGCTGAGTCCTCGCGCTCCTGCTGCTGGTAGAGTCCGTGATAATTGAAGAGAACCTCTACCGGCCAGTGCTTCTTGAAGGCCTCGCGGCACTCTGAGTTGAGGAATCGGGAGGCGAAGTACGGCCTGCCTTTTCCTGGCATGCTTCTGCGCATGTCCTTGACTTGACGGACCATATCCATCAAGTTTGCGACTCCGGCCACGAAGATTGGAGAAATTGCTGTGAACCAGCCCACGGTTCTAGAAAGGTCAATATCAGAGTTCCATGGCTCACGGCCGTGGCTTTCACTGAATATGGCTGGAGGTGCGCGCTCTGTGAAGGTCTGAGCGAAGGAGTGGATGAGCGCGGCGAGGAAGACGTCAACTGGCTCAGTTCCCATGGCTGTATTGGAGCTTCCCAACAGCATCGTCGTGGTATTTGCGTCCAGCTTGAAACCAAGCTCCGCATTGTCATTATACGTGTTCGCAGCATTGCTCATTCCCCAAAAGCTGTAGTCTGCGGCGGGAACCTCGAATGGCAGGACCTTGGCTGGGCTGAGACGCTCACGAGCTTGATCCTCCTGTAGTTGAGTCCAGGCTTGGAAGGGGAATGGCGGAATTTGATTGCCTGGGCGTCCTTGAATAAGTTCGGCAATATCGGCCATGATGATGCGCCATGACACCAAGTCGATGGCAAGATGGTGAACCACGAGGTACAAAAGCTGGCCCTCGCCATCGACATTGAACAATCCAGCGCCCATAATAGGACCCTGCTCAATATCTAGGCTCTGCTGCATGTCATTTGCAATAGGTAAGAGGCCTCGGATGGTTGTGGAGTGCTGCATTCTGAAGTCGTATGAACCGGATATGTCTGAGCTGATGAGCTGAGCCCACTCGTCTCCATTGACGCGCTGGAAGCGGGATCGCAGCATGGAGTGCCTTTGAACGATTGCTTGGAGTACCTTCTCGAGGGCAACGGGTGAGATAGAAGTCTTTAGACGAAGCGTGAAGCTTTGGTTGAATTGCGCCTTCGGGTCTTGTGTCATCTCGAAGAACATCCTTTGCGCTGGCGAGAGTGGGAAGAGCGTGTCCAGCGTCTCGACGGGCATCTCCGAAGCTGCCGCCTCGGTCGACTTCGCTAGTGATGCGAGCTCCGCGATATTTTTGCTGCGGAGAATGTCCCGGATGGAAACAACGACATTCTGTTCGCCAAGATGGCTTGTTACTTGCATGGCAGAAATCGAGTCGCCACCTAGGCTGAGGAACGAAAGCCCCATATGCACCTACTAGCTGTTAGTATTGTTTCCTCTTTCCTGATATGATTCTGGGCAACTTACCTCTGTGGGCTTCATGCCGAGAACTTGAGCGAACGCCATCTGGACAATAACCTCCATATCTGACTTTGGCGCTTCGTTCTCCTCCTCTACTACTTCCGTCACCATGGCTTCATTTACTCGGCTATAAGTCTCCGAATCCATTCTCTCCATCCAAGCTTTGACCGCCACGCGGTTCAACTTGCCAGATGCCGTGAGTGGCATCCTTTGCAAAGCGATCCAAGTCGTCGGCACCATATATTCAGGAACATGGTCCGCTAGCACGACGCGCAAGTCGTCCAACTGCACACCTGCAGCATTTATTTGGTCTTTTCCGAGCAGCTCGATTCCGCTTCCTTTCTCCTCGACAATATTTTTTAAAGTTAGTGCGGCTACCAGACGGCCCTTGAGTGGCCCGTTCGAGATACGCAGGACCATAGAGTGGTGGACCCGGGCATCGGAGTGGAGATGGTGTTCGATCTCGCCCAGCTCAATGCGCTGGCCGCGCAACTTGACCTGGTCATCCTTGCGGCCGACAAAGCTGATCGTGCCATCAGGGTTTTGGCGGACCAGATCGCCCGTCTTATACATGCGGCGAACTTCCGATCCTCTTTCATCCTCTAGCCATGCGGGATTTTCGATAAATACAGCTGCCGTCTTCTCTGGATTCTTGAGATAGCCGCGTGCGACGATGGGACCCTCGACAAGTAGTTCACCGACGGCGCCGATAGGAACCAGCCTATCGTGATTAGCAGCATCTGTGACCCAGCATAGGCCGCCCATAGGGGCGCCAATGTTCGTAGGATCGGAATCCAGTGTCAGATTCGGGTTGCAGGTCGCAGCAATAGAACATTCAGATGGTCCGTAGCCGTTGCTCAACTCCACAGATTCAGCCCATTTGGTGACATCGGTGCGCGAGAGCGCCTCGCCACCCATAACGATGGAGCGCATGATTTTGACATCTGCGGGGTTGATCACACGAGCAAGAGAGGGTGTTAGGAAAGCCCAGGTAGTCTTCATCTCGTTGATGACTGAAGTCAGAGAGCTGGATACTGTGGCTTGGTGCGGGATGCAGACACAGGCACCATTCATCAGGGCGGTAAATGTTTCCATGATGCTGACATCAAAACTGTAGGATGCAAGCTGGAGAACGCGATCTCCGCGATGGATGGTGATGGTTAATTTCTGTTGGTGCATGACACCACTGCAGAAGTTGCGGTGCTCGACCATGCAACCCTTGGGCATTCCCGTAGACCCAGATGTGAAAATGACATACATCAAGCTTGAAGGTTTCACATCAGATTTCGGCGAGCCGACGACATCGGGAAGGTTGCGTAGCATGTCATTGTTGATCGTGAGTGTATCGATTGTTGAGGTGAAGAGAGCTGAATGCTGCGATGAAGCGAGGACGAGCGTGGCAGATACTTGGCTCATAATGAATTGTCTGCGCTCTTCCGGATGGCTTGGATCTAGGAAAAGGATCGCACCACCGGCTTTGACAACCGAAATCATGGCAACTACAGCCCAAACGGACTTCTCGAAGCAAAGAGGAACGACGACTTCGGGCTTGACGCCAAGGGAAATGAGGTGGTGTGCCAGGCGATCGGTGACCTCATCCAGCTCGCCATAGGTAAGACTGCCATCCCAAGCATGAATGGCAGGGGCGTCAGGAGACTCATTTGTCATTCGCAGGATTTCGTCGTGCGAGCAAATCTCCATGGGGTCTGGCATAGCCGCATTCCATGTCCATACTTGGTCACGATGGCCCTCGGCGAATAGATCGAGCTCGCCAAGCAAGCTCTGTGGGGCGCCGGCTAGATTATCTAAGGCTTTGCAGAAAGCGTAGCCTACGTTGTGGGCTTGGGTGGCAGACATGCGTGAAGCGCGATACTTGAGGATTGCCATCACTCTCTTGTCAGAAGCAAGTACTCCAACGCCAACGTCGTACTAAATAATTGGTTAGAGTGTGGTCCCGAATGAAAAACACAAAGATTAAGGATGACTTACCTCTGTAGGATCCTGTCCGCCCCTGTTTTCGAATGTAATCTCTGGCTTTCTCGCACCCTCAACTCCTGAGTCTGGCATGAAGGTCATGGCGGTATTGAAGAGCGGCTGGCCGCCGAGACCCAAGGACTGCTGGATCTTTCCAAGCGAGCAGTGCTGATGTTGCAGACTGTCTGCGAAATTGCGCTGGACAGTTTCGACCATGGTGAGCAACGGTGTCTCGGCGCTAACATTGCTGCGACAAACCATCATATTGATGAAGGGTCCGACAGCATCAGCGACACCGTCGACGGGCACGTCGCGCCCTGATGACAAGAAACCGAAGCACACATCTTCAGCGCCTGTGAAAACACGCAGGACAAGTGCCCATGCGGCCTGGAAGAGACTGTTAAGTGTCAAATTGTTTGCCTTTGCAAAGTTGCGTAGCGCAGGCAGTGACCCAATATTGAGCTCAATTTCTTTCATGTTGTGATTGTCTTTCTCTCCACCACCGATGGCAGGGAAGATACATGGAGCCACTTCCGCCAAGTGACCCTTCCAGTAGCCGATATTGTCTTGGAGGGATAGTCCGCTAAGGTGACTCATGTAGTCGCGGTAGAGTGGCGCAGTGGTCATGCTTGCCAATTTTCCTTCGTATGCGGTAGTGAAGTCGCGGAACAGAATGGCGTTCGACGCCGCGTCGGTGAGCACATGGCTGATGATGAGCCTGCAAAAGACCTTTCCAGAAGATGTCTCACACAGAGTTAGATGATGCATAGACTTCGTGCCGCTTCTATCAAGGCCTTGCTCGGCGTCGAGCGCAATTAAGGCAGCTTTGTCGTTTTCGCACTTGAGATGCGAGATGCTAGCCTCGGTGCGCTTCAATACTACTTGCATGAACAAGCTGCCCGGAGAAACAGATCGGGTGATAACAGTGCGGAGCATTGCGTGGCGGTCAACAACCTCTTGCCACGCGAGCTTCAAGCGGGCAATCGAGACTGGGATGCGTTGGTTCGTTGGGACCACTTCGGCGTCAACCACTAGCTCGTAAGCACCAGGCATGCGCTCCTGGCTGATCATGATACCCTCTTGCATTGGAGAGCATGGATAAGCGTCTTCAACCTCCCCAAACGATCGTACGCCCATGGGAGGTAAACGTTCGCTCATCAGCTTGTCGAGGCTGTCGTAGGTAAGTGGTAGAAGTGGGAAGTCAGATAGGGTGGGTTCTGTAACGCTTGACTCCATGTAAAGCACTGTATCCTTGATAACTATATCGAATGTGTTGATCCATTTTTGTACTCGAGACTGCATCTCGATATTTCCGTTGTAGGCAAACGAAAACTGCACAGCGCCCTGAACAATGAAGGCCTGGATCTCGAACAGCGCGACGCGCTCCATGTCGCCACCAAGCTCCGGTGTGGGCATGGACTCGAAATTGAGAAGGGAGTCGCTACGCTCGAGCTGCTGGTATTGACCTTGGTAGTTGAAGAGAATTTCCATCGGCCAATGTTCCTTGAACGCCGAGATACCTTCTGAGTTGAGGAACCTGGAGCAGAAGTACTCCCATCCGTTTGCGGGAGCCTTCCTGCGAGTATCCTTGATACGGCGCAAGATTTCGAAAACGTTGTCTCTGGCGGTGGTGGGAACATAGGTTGGTGCGATGGTGGTGAACCAACCGACTGTTCGGGAAAGGTCAATGTCGGCGTCCCATGCCTCACGTCCGTGGCTCTCGCTATAGATCGGAGGAGCCTCGCGGTCAGGGAATGTGCGACAGAAAGATGAAATAAGCGCAGCGAGGAAGATATCGAGTGGCTCAGTGCGAAGGGCCTGATTGCACTTGCCAAGAAGACTGACAGTCGTGGGCACATCCAGAGAGAAGCCCTGGCGGACTACATCCGCAAACTGGTTTGGCTTGGATGCCATTCCCCAGTATTCGAAGTTTGCTGCAGGGATGTCAAAAGCAGCTGGAAGGACCCTGCTAGGTGATAAATGCTCTTGGGCGTAATCGGCTTGCAGTTTGCTCCAGACCTGGAAGGGGAACGGTTTCTCTGAAGAGAGCTGACCGCCTCCTAGCAATGTCTCTAGATCAACAAGTAGCACTCTCCAGGAAAACAGGTCCATGATAAGATGGTGCGCGGAAACGAAGAGCGTTTGACCACCACCTTTGACATTGTAGAGATCGACAGCCAACATTGGACCATGCTCGACATCAAGCCTTGTTTGTGCAGCAGTCATGAGCGGCATAGTCTCAGATATTGTCGCGAGTTCGTGAGACATAAGGTGATAAGAGCTGGCTACATCTGGGCTGATGAATTGCATCCATTTGCCGGATGCAGACCTGACAAAACGGCTGCGCAACATCGAATGATGGCGAACGAGCTCGGTGACAGCTGCTAGGAGTCGTTGAGGTTCAATCGCCCTAGTAATACGCAGTACCATGCTCTGGTGGAACATGGTGTTAGCATTTGGAGCAATAGAGAAATACAGCTGCTGGATGGGCGTAAGACCAAATGGTTTGTAAAGCTCTTCGACGACTGCCACCTTAGACTGCTTGAGAGGCTCCGTCAGAGTAGCTAGCTGTGAAATGTTTCGGCTTTGTAGGATATCTTTGACGGTCACTTTGCCGATGTTCTCGGAACGGAAAAGGCTAACCAGCTGCATAGCAGTGATGGAATCCCCACCAAGACCAACAAAAGGCTGATTGAGGGACACAAGATGAAGAGGGACGTTGAGCACGTTTGCCCAAAGTTGTTTGATGTGTGTTTCCCTCTCATTACCTGCTACTGTCACTTCTTCTTCGGCGGTAGCGGAGGTTATTTGTTTGTATATGTCCTCATCCAATCGCTCTGTCCAGATCTTCACAGCCTTCTTATCGAGTTTTCCGGACGTATTCATAGGGAGTTTCTCAACAACGATCCAGATGGTAGGGACCATGTAGCTAGGAAGGCGTTCCTTGACGATGGTTCCGAGCTCTTGGACCCAAGGTTCGGCGGACTCGCGCTCCTCCGAGCTCACGATCTGCAGATCTCTAGCATCACTGCGTGTTGGACAAGGCGACATGACCGCAACAAGGATACCATCGAAGTAGCCGGATTGAGGCATGATAGCAGCCGCATGCTGGACACTGGGGTGAGCAGAGATGTGAGACTCAATTTCTCCGAGCTCGACGCGCTGCCCACGAATCTTGACTTGATTGTCGCGGCGGCCAATAAACTCCAAGGTACCATCGTGGTTATAGTGAACGAGATCTCCAGTCCTGTAGAATCTACGTGTGATATTGGAGTTATCATCGTGAGTCCAAAGTGGATTCTCGATGAAGGCCGCAGCGGTTTTCTCGGGTTCGTTGAGGTATCCTCTAGCCAAAATTGGTCCTTCGATAAGAAGCTCACCAATACACCCAATAGGGCAGAGACGATCGGGGTTGCGAGGTTCGGTAATCCACATTTTTCCACCGACGCCGCGGCCAATATTTGCTGCGGAGGTGCTTGACGTAACGCCAGCAAGGCCAGTGGACCAAATAGTCGTCTCAGCAGGGCCGTAAAGGTTGAGCAGGTAAATATGGTCGGCCCATCTCGCAACATGTTCCGGTCGAAGTGCCTCGCCACCCAAGGAGAGCGTTTCGAGCGTGGGTACATCCTCGGGATGCAAGAGGTTGGCCACGGTAGGCGTGAGGTAGGTAGAATTGATGTTGAACTTGTTGATGAATCCAGCTAGGTTCTCCAAGCGGTCCTTTTCCGAAGGCATGCAAACGCAGCCACCATGCATCAATGTAGAGAAAATCTCTCCAATGCTCACGTCAAAAGTGAAAGCCGCGAATTGGAGAACGCGAGACGTTTCCTGAAGACGCATTGCTGAGCCGTGCGCAGTGGCAGAAGAACAGAGAGATCTGTGCTCAACCACAATACCCTTTGGCACACCTGTGCTACCCGACGTAAACACAACAAATCCAGGGCTATGTGGTTGAGCCTGTGTACGTTCAGGTGTGGTATATCCATCGGAAGCTGGCAGCCTCTCGGGAAGCGTCTCATCGATGATGACAGCTTGGACTTCGCCCTTGAACATATCGCGATATTCACGTCCAAGGATAACGATACTGGCTGCCGTTTCGCGGAGAATCGTCTGCAAGCGGTCGATGGGATGAGCTGGGTTGAGCGCAACACAGGCTCCTCCGGCCTTGAGGATAGCCAGCATAGCAACAACTGCCCAGACAGACTTGTCCATACAGAAGGGAACAAGAACCTCTGGGCCAACTCCGAGGGATGAAAGATGGTTTGCAAGTTGCTCTGAGTGTCTGTCCAATTCTGCGAAGGTGAAGGCTCCATCCCAGCCATCCACGGCAGCCGCGTCTGGGCGCTTCACCATTTGTTGTCTGATCATTTCGTGGACGCATGACTCGACCACCACGGGCTCATAAGAGTCCCATGTTAAGATCTTTTGCTTCTCGAGAGGACTGACCATATCGATGTCGGCAACCTTCATCTCCGGCTTGCAAGTAGCAGCATTGATGAGCTCGCGCAAAATCTGCACAAATTGGCCAGAAAAGGTTCCAATATGGGTGCTTGCAATGTCATTGGCGTTGTATTGGAATTCCACGTCAATGCTGGAGCGATCGATGTTGCATTCGGCGACAAGAGGATAAGTGTGGAAGTTTGTCTCCAGATAGTCAGCGGGCATCGTTCTTAAAATGCTACCCTTGCTCTCCTCATTGTTATCGTCCATTCGCGGCTGAATGACTAAGAGACTGCGAAGCTCACAGATCGCGCTAAAGTGAGGTGCAAAGCGCTGAATCTTTTGTAATCCGGTGTGCTCATAAGGAATCATATTTGTTGACTGAGTTTGGACTCCTTCGAGGAATTCTCGGACATTAGCGGCCGAGTCAGCCTTGATCCTGAGGGGCACGGTGGTAATTGTTGGTCCAACAATGGTAGTGATATCCCTCACGGGGGCATTTCGTCCCGAGAGTGTGAGTCCAAAGACAACATCGTCCGTTTCTGAGTATCGGGCTAAGATCATTGCCCAAGCAGCTTTGATCAGATTCGGGAGAGTAATTGGCAATTCGGTAGCATTGTTTGGCAATTCGATCTCTTGCTTGAAAGAGCGGCGATCCTGCTCCGTGTTTGTCGTCTGGGGTGGGAAAGCAGGAGGATTCGCGCCATCGAGCTCAGCTTTCCAGAATGTCTCCGCGTTGGAAACGCTGGAATTTACAAGATACTTGACAAAGCTGTTGAAATGCTCATTCCGGGGCTCCGCGGGGAGACTCTCGTAAGCTTCTGCCACCTTCTGTAGCATGAGCTGCATGCTACCGCCGTCGAATAGGGCATGGTGGACATTGAAGACAAAGATAACTTTGTCGCCTTCTTCGACTAGCGTATAACGTGTCAAAGCACCGCCATATTCGACAGCCATCTCGCGGTCATTGCGGAGACATGTTTCCAAAGAATCAGAGCTCCGCCACTCGATACTATCGTCCAGAACAACTTGAAGCGATCCAAGTTGAGATGAGTAAATAACGCGAGTGCGCAAGATATCCATGTTCGACACCGCCCATTCCCAGGCATTCTGGAAGCGTTGTAGGTCGGTATCATTCGGTAAACTAAAGCAGTGTTGCGCCATGTACGCTCCAGGTGCTTTGACAGAAAGGGCTAAAAGACCTTCTTGGAGTGCGGTAGTAGGATATAGATCCTGTACGGCCGACGCGTCAATGCCGCATTGGGAAGCAGCATATTGGATATGTTGTTGCAGGTTGTCTGCATCCTTGATCATCGAGAAACGCTCCACTACTTCTTCCACGTCACCTGCCTCTGTATCGTGTTCAGCAGTATTAGTGGCCGCTGCTAACTCTCGGAGAACGGGGTTGCGGAAGATATCAGCCACGCTGATTGCAAGGCCTTTGCTACGCGATGCTGCCACAAGCTTCATGGCACCGATGGAGTCTCCACCAAGGCGCATGAAGTTGCTATTCGCACCGATAGAAGATGCGGGGACACCTAGGACTTCAACCCAAAGGTCGCGTAGTGCAACCTGCATGCTGCCAGAGACAGGCACGACATCGTTGCTTGCCAAACCAAAGCCCGAGAATTCTTCTGACGAGAGCTCTTCTTGTGCCAGCTGCCTCAGACGCTTGCGATCAGTCTTGCCGGAGGTAGTCTGTGGCATGTAGCTCAGCGGGATGTAAAGAGAAGGAATCATATACAAAGGCAGAACAGCAGCGAGCGCGTGATCAGCTTGAAGTAGGGCTTCGCGAGTCGAGTCAGAAAGCGGCAGCGCCTGAACTTCCTGCTCCTGAGCAGGGCCAGAAATGAAGGCAGCAAGAAGCGCCTGGCCAGCGTGCTGGGGCTTGACCATTTCAACAGCGAGTTGACTCAAGCCCAAAGGCTCGAGATGGGGCTTGAGATGGTGCTCAATTTCGCCCAACTCAATGCGCTGCCCGAAAAGCTTCACTTGCGTATCTTTGCGTCCCATGATATCCAGCGTACCATCGCGGTTATAGCGGGCGAGATCGCCAGTCTTGTAGAGTCGTCGTGGGCGGGTGCTATCCTTGAGAAATGCGGGATTCTCAATAAAGGCGGCCGCTGTTTTCTCGGGCTCGTTCAGGTAATGCCTAGCAAGCAGAGGGCCTTCGATAAGCAATTCTCCCACAGTTCCAATAGGCACGAGGTAGTTGTGATTGTGGACGTTAGCAATCCACGTAAGAGTAGCAAGGCCTTTACCCACGTTGGCAGCGGAGCTGGAGGGCGATAGATTTGTCTGAGCGGTGCACCAGATAGTGGCTTCAGCTGGGCCATAGACATTGATAAGGAAAACGTGATCAGCCCACTGGTGAATCAACTCTTGTTTGACGGCCTCGCCACCCATAGCAAGTGTCCTAAGGGTTGGGGTATCCGACGGTTTGAGAAGAGACGCAACAGTAGGGGTCAGGTAGCACCAGTTCACATGGTATGCGTTGATCGCTCGACCTGGTTCGGTTCGTTGAGTATCAGATGGGACGCATACAGTTCCTCCAACCATTAGAGTGATGAAGATCTCGCCAATCGAGACATCAAAGGTATGCGCTGCAAACTGAAGAACACGGGACGAAGCGTGAATGCGCATCGCAGCGCTCAATTCCCGAGTACATGTGCTCATAGACTGATGAGTGAGCACAATCTCCTTAGGTTTGCCTGTGGAACCACTAGTAAATACAACAAAGGCAGCATTCTGAGGCTTGACCATGGGGCAACGGCGCCTCTGGAATTTTGGTAGTGTCTCCAGGAACGCAGCATCGATTGCAGTAATGTTGTTGACTTCCCCTTCGAATAGGTGCTTGTGCTTCGTCGCTACAAGTAGGACCTTAGCGCTAATATCATCCAGAATGATGCGCTGTCTGCTCATCGGGTGTTCGGGATTAAGGGCAACACATGCACCTCCAGCCTTCAGAACGGCCAGCATGGAGACGACATTCCACATAGACTTGTCGAAGCACATTGCCACCATGGTCTCAGGACCGACTCCCTGGCCGACCAAGTAGCGGGCGAGGCGTGTCGCTAACGAATCGAGTTCCCGATATGTCAATTTGCCGTCCCAAGCATCAACTGCTTGCGCTCCGGGCGTCTCGCGGGCCATTTGTTCCACGCCATGATGCACACATGTCTCTTCAACCTCGGGCTCAATAGCGTTCCATGCTAGGATCTGCTGCCTGTCTCGCGAGCAGAGAAGGTCCAAGTCGCCCAGTCGGAGATCAGAAGGAGCTGTGCGTAGCTGGTTGATAAGGTGCTCAAACTGGTAGACCATCTTGTTGATTTGGAAAGTAGGCAAGGCGCTAGTATCGTGATCGATCACGAGATCGATAGTAGCCTCGTCAATATTGCACTCTACGGCGAGTGGGTAAGGGTGAACAACGTCGTTTCCGGTAGTTGCTAGCTTGAGGAGAGCCGCATCATCATCCACATCTTCAACACGTGGTTGAATGATAAGCAGATTCTGGAAATCACACACTGCCTGTGCGTCAGTTCCTAGCTGACGAATGTTCTGTAGTCCGGTATGTTCAAAGGGGATCATTTCTGTCGCTTGGTCCTGCACAGCGCCCAGAAGACCACCAACACCCTGCGTACGATCAAGTTGGACCCGGATGGGAACGGTGGCGATAGTGGGACCAACAACTTGATCGATACTAGCGACGGGCGCATTGCGACCACTAACTGTGGCCCCGAAAACAACGTCATCGCCATCAGAGTACTGCGCGAGAAGAAGCGCCCATGCGGCCCGTAGAATTGTAGACGTGGTGAACTCTGAAGTCTGTTCAGAAAGTTGCACCGACTTTCTTACTCTCGATGGGCTCCGAGTCGCCATAGCAGGCTTTCCTGGAAAGCTGAAATGGCTGGCGCCGTTGAGTTGAGCGTGCCAGTATTCTTTCCAAGCAGCAGGCTCAATACCCTGCAAGTAGCCAATGAAGCGGTTGAAAGACGGGGTAGAAGGAATTGTGGAGCCTTGGTACACCTGCTCAAATCGCTCTAGAACAAGAGGAAGACTGAAACCATCATATAGAGCATGATGCGCAGTCCAGACAAAGTATAACTCCGCATCTTCCTTGATGAGGCCAAAGCGCGCCAGAGGACTTGCGTAGGCCTGGGTTGAGTTCGCAGCCTGTACGAGGTAATCATCAAGAGAAGACGATTCTTCCCAAGCAATTGGCTGCTTGAGCACTACCTGCAAGGGCCCCGTTGTCTCTGAGTAAATGATCCGGGTCCGCATAATCTCGGTCGCCTTGACGGTGGTCTCCCAGGCATCACGGAAACGCGCCATGTCCAAGGCGTCAATATCAGACAAACAGAAGACATTCTGAGCGACATAGGATCCAGCCTGACGAGCCGAGAGAGCCATGAGACCCTCCTGGAGAGGAGTGCATGGATAAACATCTTCAATTACGTCCCTTGCAACTCCGCACAGTGTAGCGGTCTCCTCCAAAATATTTTCGAGGTTGGTGTTCTGCACAATCAACGAGAATGGCTGAACAATCTCAGTCTCCTTGCCTAAAGTAATGGCACGAGCCATGTCGTAAAGTCGGGAGTTCTTGAAGATTTGCGCTACAGTAAGTGCCATGCCCTTCTCATGTGTTCTCGCAGCAAGGCGCATAGCTGCGATTGAGTCACCGCCAACGCGGAAGAAGTCGTCGTCGACCCCGATTGTGGCGGAAGGCAGGCCGAGAGTGGTTGCCCATAGAGACTGTAAGAGCTGCTCCATGGGTGTCGAAGGGGCACGCTTCTCAGCAGTCTCTGCTACCAGAGTATACATGCTGATTTGCTCGTGGTCCAGGCCGTGAGCAAGCGCTTGGAGCTGCTTGCGGTCACGCTTGGCAGAGACAGAGATTGGCATGTGGTGGAGCGGGATATATAGACTGGGAATCATGTACAGCGGGAGCTCTTGCATGATGGCAGTCTCAACGCGGACAAGCTCGTGCCTAAGCTCATCAGTCACTATCGACAAAATGTCGTCCGACTCCATATGTTCGTGGCCCACGAAGAATGCCACCAACAATGGATCAGCCGAGCGCTGAGGAAGCGTCACCATCTCGACGGCGACGTCAATGACGCCAAAGGATGCGCCCATATGTCGCTTGAGCGCAGATTCCACCTCAGCCAGCTCGATTCTCTGACCGCGAAGCTTGACCTGGGTGTCCCTGCGACCAGAAAGCTGCAGGGAACCATCTGGTGCATATCGTACCAAATCGCCAGTCTTGTAGAACCTTCGTGTCAACCCCCCCTGGCTCGCCCACTTTGGATCAACAATAAAGGCGGCATCAGTGCGAGCTTTGTCGTGGAGGTAGCCGCGAGCTACAATAGGTCCTTCGATAAGGAGCTCGCCAACGCAGCCAACAGGTGTGAGGAAATCGTGGTCTTCTTCAACGACCCAGGTGCGTGCGCCAACACCGTATCCGATGTTTGACGCCGCACTGCTGGAACTCAGTGCAGTAGCAGCGCTGGTCCAGATAGTTGTCTCCGCCGGTCCATACATGTTAACAAGGTGGACATGCTCTGCCCAAATGCTGAGGTTTTCCGCCTTGATTGGTTCTCCAGTCAGGCCAAGTGTCTTGAGCGAGGGCAGCTGGCCGGGGCTTGGGAGGAGTGAGGCAACCGTGGGTGTCAAGTACGCCCAATTGACGTTCATGCGGGTAATAGCACTTGCCAGGTCATCAAGTCTTTCTGCTTCAGTCGGTACGCAAACGCACCCGCCATGAACAAGAGTCGTGAAGATCTCAGCAATGCTGACATCGAAGGTATACGCGCAAAACTGAAGGACGCGCGAGTCGGAGCCAAGTTGAAGAACCTTTCCATGGGCCTTGACGCTAGTACAAAGTGACTTGTGCTCCAAAACAATGCCCTTTGGTTTACCTGTGGAACCAGAGGTAAATACGACAAAGGCAGGGTCGCTTGGAGAGACTACGCGAACGTTGCAAATCTCAGGTTCGGGGAGGCTGTCGACGAACTTTCCGTCCACACAAAGCGCATTATCAAACTTCCCGTTCTGTGCTGCACCAACGAGAATGACAGGTGGCAAAACCTGGTCGATAATACCCTGAAGTCTCTCCATTGGGTGGTCTGGGTTGAGTGCCACACAAGCACCTCCCGCCTTCAAGATCGAGTACATAGCAATGATTGCGAATGCAGATTTGTCAAAGCAGAAAGGTACGAATGTTTCGGGGCCAACACCAAAAGCGTTGACGAGATGACGCGCCAGCTTTTCTGTTGTCTGCTGGAGTTCCAAGAATGTGAAGCTGGCATCAGGGCCCTGGATAGCAGGTGCGTTGGGAGTCGCTGCAGCTTGGCTCTGGACCAGCTCATGCAGACAAGCTTCAACCGATTCGGGTGTGATGCTGTTCCACTTCGATATCATACCTCGATCATGATCGCTGAGAAGGTCGACCTGACGCAACTCAGCGCTAGACTCGCAAGCCTCAGCCAGCTGGCGCGCAACATGCCCAAACTGGTTGATGACCGCCTCCAGTCGGTCAGCCGAAATGATATTCGCGTCAAAGTCCACGTGCACCTCCACTGCACTGCTTCCCTCAATGTTACACTCCACAACGATGGGGTGGCTATGGAAGTCATCAGATCCCAAAGACTTGAGCTCGAGGCCAAGCGCATCGGTCTCTGGAGTCTCGCGTGGCTGCACGACAAGAAGAGTGCGGAAGTTGCACGCATTCTGGGCGGACTGAGTGAGGCGTTTGATGGACTGCAGACCTGTCTGCTCGTACGGAATCATTGCAGTTGCCTGCGCCTGAACGCCTTGGAGGAACGCCGCCACAGTGATGCCACTCTTTCCTAGTTGGATCCGGAGCGGCACGGTGGTGATCATTGGTCCGACCAGGTCCTCGATACCCTGGATGGGAGCATTGCGTCCGCTAAGAGTCACACCGAAAATAGCTTCTTCGGACTCGGATTGTCTGGCAATAACCATGGCCCAGGCAGCGCGGAGAAGAGTCGAAACAGTGATATCGGACTCATTCAACCTCTGTTCCGCGAGCGAGATGGTGTGTGCAAAGGACTGCTTCGAGCGTCCTTTGGCAGCAGACTCGGGGGTGATCGAAGGGAACACCGGAGCCATAGCACCCTCGAGGGTTGAGCTCCAATAGGTTTCTTGGTCGCTGGTAGAAAGTTCCTTGATGTACTTAATGAAGAAGCTAAACGGAGACCTCTCGGGGATCGCGATACACTGGTAAGCCAGCGCGACCTTTTCCTGAATAGCTTGAATAGATACACCATCGTAAAGGGCGTGATGCGCGGTCCAAACGAAGTACTTGTCTTCAATAATGGCGTAGCGGGCAAGTGGGCTTCCATAACGCATAGGCCGGTTACGGTCACTGGAAAGGTAGTTTTGTAGCGAGTCTGCGGTCTGCCACTTGATATCTTCATCTACCACCGCTTGTAGTGTGCCGATTCCGTCGATGTGCACAATTCGGGTGCGCAGAATGTCAACAGCCTTCACAACAGCCTCCCAAGCAGCCTTGAATTTGGTCCTGTCCAGTGAGGTAGGCATACTGAAGACATTCTGCGCGACATAGGCGCTAGACTGTCTCGACGACAGCGCCAAAAGACCTTCTTGGAGAGCAGTACTTGGGTATGCATCTTGCAAGCAATTGATTTCGATACCGCACCGACCGGATATTTCGCGTTGAAGACCGAACAGATTGTCAGTAACTTGGTCTAGAAGAACAAATGGTTGAACGGCTTTGACGGCATTTTGATCGCCCTGGGCCGTTGCGTGGATGGCAGCCATCTTGCAAAGCGTAGGATGTCCAAAGATGTTAGCGACAGTAAGAGACATTCCTGCTTCGGAGCGAGCCATGGCAACGAGCCTCATAGCCGCGACTGAATCACCACCAAGCCTGAAGAAGCTGTCATCTGCGCCAATAAGACCTTTCTCGATACCCAGGAGACGGCTCCAAAGTGTGGCCAACTTCTTTTCTGTCTCGGTGAAGGGAGAGCGCTTGTTTTTGCTTGAATTGCTGAACTTAGCGAGTGAGTCGGATGGAAGTTGGGCAACCATCCGCCGGAGTGACTTGCGGTCAAGCTTGCCCGAGACGGTGGTCGGGAACCTGCTCACGTGTAGATAAACAGCCGGAACCATGTACGAAGGCAGCTTCTCAGCAATCTTGCTTTGAATATGAGGCAGCATACCCTGAATCTTGGCAGGCAAACCTTCGAGGAGCTTGCATTCGTCGCTGTTGGCGGCGGTCGTGGTGAAAAATGCGATGAGGACGACATCCTGGCCAACCTTGCCTACTTCAACAACGGCGTCAGATGCACCCCATTGCTGTAGTTCGGGTTTCATTACGCCCTCAATTTGACTTAGCTCGATGCGCTGACCGTGGAGCTTAACTTGTGTATCCTTGCGGCCCATGAATTCAATGGTACCATCGGAATTATATCGTACAAGATCGCTAGTACGATAGAATCGGCGGTCCATACCCTCAGCCCAAGTCGGGTTGGTGATGAACGCATCGGCAGTACGGACTGGATCATTGAGATAGCCACGTGCCAGAATTGGTCCTTCAATGAGAAGTTCGCCCACACATCCGATGGGGCTAAGGCAATTGTAATTATCCGCGTCGACTACCCACATCGCAGCGCCAGGGCCAGTAGTACGACCGATGTTAGAGGCTGGGGTTGAAACCGTGAGGCCCGTGAGTGCCGTAGACCAGATGGTAGTTTCTGCTGGACCGTAGATATTAATCAACTGCGTGTGTTCGGCCCAGGTTGCGACATTTTCTTGCCTGACAGCCTCGCCTCCCAAGCAGAGAGTCTTAAGACTGACGTGGTCGGGGTGAATCAATGTTGCGACTGTGGGTGTGAGATATGCCCAGTCGACCTTCATGTCATTCATTACACGGGTCAAGTCGTCCATGCGATCTTGGTCGGATGGCACGCACACGCACCCGCCACGAGATAGAGTAGTAAAGATCTCGCCAATGCTAACATCAAATGTGTATGCAGCAAACTGCAATACTCGAGATGACGAGTCGATGCGCATGATGTCGCCATGGTCGCGTGCTGAAGTGCAAAGCGCAGCATGGGAAAGCACGATACCCTTAGGCTTTCCGGTCGAACCGCTAGTGAAAACTACGAAGCCCGCATTGCTAGGTTGGGCTGTCTGGAGGTAACTTATGCAAGAAGCGTCCAGTTCCGAAAGCTGCGACAAACTAGCGGAAGATACTTCGACAGCGCAGGGAACGAGACTTGCAAATCGAGCTACCTGCTCACTGCTGGCGAGGACGGTAGTAGCGGATGTGCCCTCCAGGATCGCCTTGAGCCACTCGTCGGGATGTGCTTTGTTGAGGGCAACGCAAACACCGCCTGCCTTGAGTATACCCATCATCGCTATAACGGCCCAAGCCGATTTCTCGAAGCAGAAGGGAACAAGGGTCTCGGGTCTAACGTTGCACTGCGTTGCTAAATGGAGGGCGAGCTTGGTCGAAAGTTCATCTAGGACAACATATGAAAAGGATCCATCATGTCCACAAATAGCAGGCGCGTCCGGCTGAGAGGCTGCCTGCGTCTCGAAAAGATTATGAAGGCAAGACTCCTTGGTTGTGAGCTCAGCGCTGTTCCAGCTAAGCACCTGGCGGCGATGGTGCGCGCTGAATAAATCAGTGGCGCCCACAGTGTGACCAAAGGAACTGGTGATGTGGTTGAGCGCCTGCTTGAACGTCTCGGCGATGTTAACAGCCTGAGCATCGGAGTACAGAGATGTCCAGTAGCTCAAGTTAACCGTAAAGTCTTCAGCCGAGGGGCTGATGTTGAGAGCAAGCGAATACTAGAATAAAGTCAATATTGTGTGAGCTAGTGGGTCTATTGCCACATACCTCAGTAGGGTTACGATCTGAGACTTTGGTTACGACCAAGTCTTCGTCTAGTTGTTCTTGCATAGGCTCAAACGAAACGATGGTGTTGAACAACGTTTGATCAGATGGCAAGCCAATTGCCTGCTGGATCTCAGCCAGGCGGCAATGTTCGTGAGGAAAGCTGTCCATTAGATCGTTCTGCACTGATTGCATCACATTCTCCAAGAGAGAGTCTTGTGCCAGGCTTACGCTGCAGACCAGCATGTTGATGAAAGCTCCCACGGCGCTCTCAATGCCATCAAGAGGAATGTCGCGACCGGAAGACAAATATCCGAAACAGACACGATCTGAGCCTGTATATGCGCGCAAAACCAAAGCCCACGCCATCATAAAAACGTTAGCCAAAGTCAACCCGTGGCTAGTTGCAACGGCTCGCATCTGCGCAATTGTAGTTTGGTCCAGTGCCAGCTCGACCAAACGCAATTCGTTCTCAGCAGCCACGACGCCATCGTTGAGATGAGGAAAGAATGTTGGATCCTGGCCTTTCAAGTAATTCTTCCAATAGTTGAGATGTTCGGGGGTATTCTGCATCATAAGCCAAGAGACATAACGTTCATAAGGCATAGCAATGCGAGAAAAGGTGGAGTCGCGGTATGCTGCACAGAGATCGCTGGCAATGACAGGCATGGTTGCACCATCCACAAGAGCATGATTGACTTCCAATCTGACAAGGACAGAATTTGGCTCCTCCGTTGCTGCAACACTAAATCGGAGTGGTACTGCACCATTGCCGAATGCCAAGGGTCGTTGCTCCTCGGAATGTTGCTGCACGCGGGCGGCGTTGATTTCAGTTTGCTTGAGGACGACCTGGTCATAGACACGCTGGCTAGAAGATGTCTGGACAAAGGTTGTCCGAAGAGCAGGATGGATGGCTACCACCCGCTGCCAGGCATCCAGAAGTCGGTCAATATCAATAGGAGATGAAGCGCGTAGTTCCAGGATAGCATTATACTGATAAGCCCCGGGAGACTTGTTGCAAGTAATCAAGATGCCTTGCTGCATTGCAGACGTTGGGTAAACATCCTCAATGTTTTCGAGGACAGTTGGAAGCGTTTCTTCGGTCAGGTTATCAAGTCCTTCTAAGAATGGCGTATATTCTGTGCACTTCATCTGGCGACGGGCCCACTCCCACACCCGGAAAGAAGAAGGCATGTCGAGATCACCCTGGTTTGTGTTTAGCGTTGGCGCTAGAGATTGTGCGCCGGATGCAAGTTGGGCGAGCGTCTTTGTGCTCAGGAGGTCCTTCAAGGCAACATTGACACCCTGCGCCTTGCAGCGCGAAACAACCTGTAAAGCAGTGATAGAGTCTCCTCCCAAGCTCAAGAAGCTACGGCGTGTCTTCACTTTCTCTGCGGGGAGGTTCAGGACGTGAGCCACAGATCTGCAGAGATCGCTCTCAACACCGTCTCCATGATGATCGTCATCGTCGGCAGTAACGGCGTCCTCCTGATCTATCGCGTCCAGGTAGATGCTTTCATCCATCTCATGGACCCACTTGGAGACGGCAACGCGGCTGAGCTTTCCAGAGCTCATCAGAGGAATTCCGTCTACCAAAAGCCATCCAGTAGGAACCATGTAGCCTGGTAGAGTTGCGGCTAGATGAACCTTGAGTTCGGCAATTAGTGCCTGTGTTCCCGAACCCTTGGACAACCGGAGATTACCGCCCATTCCTTGTGCGATGACAGCTACCAAGCGCTTTGAGAAGCGGCCTGACGCTGGAAGGAGAGCGACAGCATGTTTTACCTCTTCGTGACTTAATAGAACATGCTCAACGGCACCAAGCTCAATACGCTGACCGCGGACCTTAGCTTGAGTGTCCTTGCGACCCACGAAGGTCAAAGAGCCGTCAGGATTTGCACGAACGAGATCACCAGTTTTGTACATCCTCCTGTTTTTCCCACCGGGGATGAATCTCGGGTCTTCGATGAAGGCAGCTGCTGTCTTGACTTCGTCACCCAGGTACCCGCGTGCTAGGATCGGGCCTTCGATGAGTAGTTCGCCGGCAACGCCATCAGGAACCAAGACATTGTGGTTGTCAGACTTAGTAACCCAAGCAACGCCACCGATAGAACGTCCGATATTTGCTGGGTCGGAATTCTTGTTGAGTCGAGGGCTACATGTAGCCGCAATGGAGCATTCGGAAGGCCCGTAGCCGTTCACAAGCTGCAGGCAGTCTGCCCATTTTTCGATATCCTCCCTGGACATGGCCTCGCCACCGAGGACGAGGATCTCAAGCGTAGGAACGCTAGCTGGATCTACGACTTTGGCAAGGGAAGGAGTCAAAAACATCCACGTTGCTTGGTACTGCTGTACGGCTGCCGCGATGCCAGCCACACTGCTCAGTGAGGGTGAAGACGGAATGCACACACATGCGCCGAGCACAAGTGCACTGAAAATCTCCAGAATGGACACGTCGAATGTGTATGATGCCATCTGGAGGACACGTGAATTATGAGTAATCATAGCTCCGTGTTTAGCTTGATGGATCACACCAGACAAGAATGAAGAGTGTGTGACGACAACTCCTTTGGGTGTTCCTGTGGATCCTGAGGTGAAGATAGTATAAAGGGCATTTTCCGCCTTCACGTCGATCGTAGGTGTACATTGTTGCTTTGGCAGTGCGTCCAGTGTGTTTTGTGAGACAGGCAACACAGTGGGCACTTTCCCGATCCACCGATCCTCATAGGTCGGTGATACTAGGATGAGTTGAGTTTGTGTTTGCGCCAATATGTTATCGCGACGTGCTTCCGGATGAGAAGGGTCAAAAAATACCATTGCAGCTCCAGCTTTCATGACAGCCATCATAGCCACGACAGTCCATGCTGATTTGTCGAAGCAAAGTGCAACGAAAGCTTCAGGGCCAAGCTCGCGCCGTGTAAGTTCGTGCGCCAAACGGCTGGAGAGACTATCCAGTTCGGCATAAGTAAAAGATCCGTCCCATCCGTCCACAGCAGGAGCATCGCCACGGGATGCCACTTGCTGGGAAAAGAGTGTATGTGTAGTAGAGGAAACGGCGGTCGGGACCACCGCATTCCGGGCGAGTATTTGAGCGCGCTGCTCCGGGCTGAGAAGATCGAGTTGGTCGACTGTTATGGCGTCGTGCTCAGAAGTGGTAATTAACACCTCAATAGTATGTGAAAAGGTGCTGGCGATGCCAGACGCGTGCGAAGGGGAAATCTTGTTGGTGTTGAAAGTAATTGATAGTTGTGGTGTGGTTACAATAGTGATGTCGAACTAAAAAATGGTCAATATAGCAGATATGAAAGGTAGAGCAAGAATCCTACATCAGATATTGAGGCCGCCACAGTGACGGCTGTGTTGAAGTTTGTCGGTGCGCCATCGACATCATGGAAACGCAACCGATTGATAACGTGATGCAAGCGCATTGCCCCATCCTCGAAATCAATGGAGCAGCACTGCAATTGGGTGTCTTTGGTGGAAGCAAAGCCAGTGCTCGGAGTGTCACAACCAGAGTAAAGACGAAGAACCAAAAGCCAGGCTGCGGACACGACGTGGGTATCAAGCACGCCCGTAGTGTCGCAGAAGGCGCCAAAGCGGATAGGGTCGAGATGGACGGAAACCATCTCAGTCTGCATCTCGCCGTCGGTGACGAAGGCGGTGCCGAGGGTAGGAAAGTAGCAAGCTGCCGAAGAGTCCATTGTTAGCTATTCTAATGAGTTATTCTTACCAGGTCTATTCTATTGTCTATGAGAGGAAAAAAGGCGTGAACAGGGTATCAAAGTATCAAGGGTATCAGAGAAATGGTAATGAACAAATTGGTGAATCAATGTCACGTTGGCAGCTGAGACAGCAAAATGGGATAGGAGCACAGTATTAAGGACATGGCGGGCAAATCTCGAAGCCGCAATTGGGGCCAAATTTTCCAGGCCGTGTATGCGGCTGTGTCGGACAGCGACGTAGTACAGGGATACATGGGGGGCAGTGTTGTGGAGTGGTCTGTGGTGAGGTATCTAGTGAGAGAGGGGAGACTGACGTGAGGAAGAGATCAGAAACGCTGGATCGCGCAAGGCCACCAACAACGCGCTATAATAAGCAGCCTCCGCCCTACCCCCACCCTGTTCCTTATTAGGGTGGCGCGCCCACCAAATGCATGTCCCCAATTCCCGGTAGCCGCTGTCACTGGCTTTCCGCGCCATGCATTCCTTACACCCTATGCAGTCGATGCATTCGATGCATTCTAATTCTTCCAACTCGTCTCAATTCTCTCATTCAAACACCTCGGACGAGTCCAGATCTACCACCGGCACGGATGCATCGGTGCTCACAGATGCTCCCGCCAACGCCTGTCTCCCGTTGCGCCTGCCGCTCCACCTCTCTCCTGCGGTCCGCCGGCTTGGCAAAACACTACGCCGAGACTTCCTCGCCCGCACCAATCACAACGCGTCTGCCGTCAGCACGCCCGCCGACGCGCCAACCCTGCTTGCCCAATTTGCCGCGTTCGTGCTGCAGCGAATCGACGCCCAGGACTACGAATACGAGTATGGCTACGATGATGACTGCGAGGACCGAGACGCGCTCATCGAGCTTCTGGCTGCCCTGCGCTCCAACTTTGAGCGCGAATTCGGAGGCAGCAGCAAAGGCAATGACGGCGAAGATGTGCACGCCGTTGCCGCAGCGCTGTCTATCGAAGCCGACGCCAAAGCCACACTCGTCTCTACCATGATCCGCATTTCTCACGTGCTGGACTCACCCTCCACTCCATTGAGTTCAGGGCTATTGGATGCGGCTGATCGGGGTACAGCTCGAATATTGGCCGTGTTTGGAGGCCAGGGCCACGACACCTGCCTGGAAACCCTCCAGACTCTGCACCAGCTCTACCAGCCACTGGTTGCCCCACTACTTTGGCGTGCCGCAACCCATCTGCAAAATTTGGCCAGCCGCGACGAGTTTCGCCCATATTTCCCAGCTGGCCTAGATATCCTTCGCTGGATCACTCTTCCAGAAACACGGCCTGACAGAGCCTATGTCACGTCTGCCCCTGTCAGCTTCCCGCTGGTCGGTCTTTTGCAACTCACATGCTTCTATGCAATCTCGCGCATAACGAGACTCGAACCTTCTAAGCTCTTGAGCCTATTTTCCGTGGCCTCTGGTCATTCGCAGGGTCTCATTGTCGCTGCCTTTGTCGCCACATCTTCCAATTGGGACTCTTTTCATTCCCTCTCTATTAATGCGCTCTCGCTTTTGTTTTCAATTGGTGTACGCAGTCAAGAAGTCTTTTCGCCCGTCTGCGTGCCCACACCCTTGGTAGAGGATGCAGAGGAACACGGAGAAGGATGCCCAAGCCCGATGCTGAGCGTCCGCCATCTATCACTCCCTGCGATAGAAGCACTGATTGCTCAAGTGAATGCACAACTCCCTCCGCGTGAGGCCATCGAACTTGGCCTCCACAATGGTCCAACTAGTTTTGTTCTAGTTGGCCCTCCCATGTCGTTACACGCGTTGAATGTTCGTTTGCGCACTCGCAAAGCCTCGCCAGGTGATGAACAGGCTAGGGTTCCATTCGACAAAAGGAAGCCACAAATCGCAAATACGTTCCTTCCGGTATCAGCCCCATTCCATAGTAGTTACCTCGCTACAGCAATCCCAACCATTATTGGAGATGCGCAAGAGATGGGCGTTGAGATACGTGGATCTGACCTTGGCTGTGCCGTGTACACGACCACACTAGAGGCCGAAGACCTACGCAGTCGCGGTGGCCAGAACATCGTTCCCGAACTTGTCCGTTTAGTCACCAAGGAGCCACTTCACTGGCTACCCCTCTGCACCACTTCAAAAGCCACCC
The DNA here is from genome assembly GCA_028456235.1 of Ophiosphaerella narmari. Lineage (NCBI taxonomy): Eukaryota > Fungi > Ascomycota > Dothideomycetes > Pleosporales > Phaeosphaeriaceae > Ophiosphaerella > Ophiosphaerella narmari. The sequence goes on along the minus strand of JALNQA010000001.1, from coordinate 353,403 downwards.
ATGTGCTCGACTTTGGCCCAGGGCGTGGTAGCAGCGGCGCCGGTGGCCTCGTACATGCCATCAACCGTGGGAAAGGAGTTCGTGTAATTCTTGCCACTGAGTTGAACGGCCACGGCTTCGACTTTGGAGGAACGGCTGAGCTTTTGCAGAAGCGCCTAGTGATCGAACGTTCGTGGGCGCAGCAGTATGCTCCTCAAGTAATCCGTACAGCGGGTGCTCGCACCATCGTGAGCACCAAATTGAGCAGATTACTTGGCCTACCGCCCGTTATGGTTGCTGGAATGACTCCAACAACATGCAGTGTAGGCTTCGTGTCGGCAACAATGAACGCTGGATACCACATTGAATTCGCGGTTGGCGGTTATCATGATCCCGCTGCACTAGAAGCTGCACTGCGTCAAGTGGTGCAAAAGGTGCCATCTGGTCGAGGTATCACCTGCAACTTGATCTATGCGAACCCCACAGCACTTCGCTGGCAAATCCCCCTGCTCCGACGCCTGAGTTCCGAGGACGGCCTGCCCATTGACGGATTGACTTTTGGTGCCGGTGTGCCGTCGTTGGAGGTGGCAAATGAATATATTCAGACATTCCCCGGGCTCAAGCACATCGGTTTCAAGCCCGGAAACCTCAACACTATCAACCAGGTTATCAGTATTGCCAAAGCGAATCCCCAATTTCCGATCGTTCTCCAATGGACAGGCGGACGAGGGGGCGGCCATCACTCATTCGAAGATTTCCACAAGCCAATTGAACGTATGTACGGGGCTATCAGGAGATGCGAAAATATTGTACTCGTTGCTGGTAGTGGTATCGGAGATGACGAAGGCTCTTTCCCTTATCTGACCGGCGAATGGTCGAGCAAGCACCATCTACCTATGATGCCATTCGATGGTATCCTACTCGGTAGCCGAGTCATGGTTGCAAAGGAGGCCAGAACCAGCCCTGCTGTGAAACGTGCAATTGTTGCAGCCCAGGGTGTAGACGACTCGCAATGGTCGAAAACCTACAATGGCGTTGCTGGTGGAGTCATCACCGTGGTTTCTGAGATGGGCGAACCCATCCACAAGCTAGCAACCGATGGCGTGCTTCTCTGGGCTGAACTGGATAAGACAATCTTTAGCATCTCAGACAAAGCGAAGAGGGTCAAGGCCCTCAAGGAGAAGCGGAGCTACATTATCAACCGTTTGAATGCCGACTCACACAAAGTCTGGTTTGGATGGAGCAAGACCAACAGCAAGGCCGTGGGCCTTGATGAGATGACCTACTGTGAGGTCATTTCCAGGCTAGTCGAACTGACCTTCGTTCATCATCGACAACAGTGGATCGATGATTCTTTCCGAGTATTAGTGCACGACTTCATTCACCACGCCGCATCTCGGTTTATCACCCACACATCCCAGGTGTCTACGCTTCCAAGCCACGCCGACTTGGCTGATCCTGAGGTTTGCATGGAACGTCTTTTTACTACGTTTCCCTCAATGGAGGAAGATCTTATGAGCTACCAAGACGTTGAAAGCTTTCTTGCCATGTGCCGACGCAAGGGCCAAAAGCCTGTCCCGTTTGTCCCTGCTTTGGATGAACACTTCGAAACATGGTTCAAGAAAGACTCACTATGGCAGTCAGAAGATTTGGATTCGGTCGTTGACCAGGACGTACGCCGCGTCTGTATTCTGCAAGGCCCTGTTGCCGTCCGCCACTCGACTAAAGTTGATGAGCCTATCAAAGATATTCTCACCAATATTCATCAAAGCCATATTCGAAAGCTTCTCGACAGCCAGAAAGATGTTCCCTTTGTCGAGTGCTTCGGCCTCCTTGAAGAGAACTATATGAAACGACAAGTTGTTGACAGCGTTGCAAGCTTCAACGATTGGCAGCAGGCTTTCTTCTCTAGCAAGACACTTGTTCAAGGCAATAGTGTGGTCGAAAATCCCATGCGCCGGATACTGAACGATGCTCGAACAGTATTGTCTGACATTGGGTCAAATCGTGTTCATCTTTCCATTATCCAAGATGAATCGGCCCAAGCTGTTCGAGTCGAACTCTTTTCCGATAACGTAATTGAGCTTCGTATGCTTGGAAACATTACAGCAGGAAATGGCAATGCAGAACTTGTTCTAAAGTTTCGCTACGTTCCCGAGAGCGGCTTTGCGCCAATACACGAGATAATGGACGGTCGTAATGAACATATACGGAATTTCTACCACCAGGTCTGGCTCGGTCAGAAGTGTACGATTAAGCGCTCCGTTCGCGACGAATTCGTCCAAGGACCCTCAACAATCACCGCGAATACTTTGAAGCAATTCATGCACGCCGTGGAATGCGCCGAAACACGTTCGGGTCACATTCTCCAGGCCCCTATGGACTACGCCATGGTAGCCGCGTGGCGTCCGCTCGTAGAGCCTCTCCTCGCACATGACCTGACTGGAAATCTGCTCGACCTCGTACACGTCTCGAACGGCTTCCATGTCAAGCCAGGAGTTCAGCCTTTAGCAGAAGGTGACGTTGTAAACACGAAGTCGCGCGTTACCGCAGTCGTCATTCAGCCGTCTGGAAAGATGGTGGAAGTGGCGGCAAATATATTCCGCGAAGACCAGCTCGTCATGGAGATTCGCAGCCAGTTTCTTATTCGTGGAAACTACGTTGACCAGGAATGCTGCTTTCAAGTTACCGATGAGGCGCCCGTGGAGTTGCAGATCAAATCAACAAGCCAACTACAGGTGTTCTTAGCAAAGAACTGGATACAATTCGACAAATCACTCAGTGACATGCTACATGTGGGCGCGAAGCTCGTCTTCAGACTACAAACACGCCAATCTTCAGATGACATCACCGTCACTGGAGAAGTGGAAGCCAGAGTCTCCCTCAGGAAAGGCGTTCAAGTCGCAACCGTTCGCTATTCTGGAGCTATCCGCAAAGGCAATCCCGTGTCAAGCTACCTCAAGCGTCATGGCCAACCCGAACAGTCTCCAGTCACATTCTCCAGCCCAGTTCCTCTGGAGGAGTTCTCACTCAAGGTTCCGACTTGCAATAAGGCGTATGCTGTGGCATCTGGCGATGTCAATCCCATCCATTTATCACCAGCTCTCTCACAGTACCTGGGCTTACCGGGCACCATTACACATGGCATGCATACAAGCGCACGTGTACGGCTTTTGATTGAGCGTCACGTTTGCTCATCAGATCGATCAAGCTTCAAGTCGTTCCGCTGTTCGTTCGTTGGCATGGTTTTACCAGGAGAGAAGCTTAAGGTCATCTCCGAACATGTTGGCATGAAGAGCGGCCACAAGATCATCAAGATCAAAGCAGTCAAGTCCGAGTCGGAGGAGACTGTTCTCATTGGCGAGGCAGAGATTGAGAACGGTAAAACGGCTTTTGTCTTCACTGGGCAGGGCAGCCAACGTGTTGGCATGGGCATGGACCTGTACGCGAAGAGCGAGGCCGCCCGTGAAGTCTGGGACCGAGCAGACCAGCACTTTTTGGACAACTATGGCTTCTTGATTACAGATATTGTCAAGCAGAATCCCAAAGAGCATATTATCCGCTTCGGCGGCCGTAATGGTCGGCGCATCCGCCAAAACTACATGGACCTTGTCTTCCACGACATTGCCGCTGACGGCACAACTTCAAAGCGACCCGTGTTTCCCCAAATTAACGAACTCTCAACTTCGCTCACATTCTCGAGCCCCGAAGGCCTCCTTTCCGCAACACAATTCACTCAACCAGCACTTACTCTAATGGAAATCGCCGCCTTCAGAGACATGCAATCGCGAGGCGTAGTATCCGCAGAGAGCTACTTCGCAGGCCATTCGCTCGGCGAGTACTCGGCTCTCTGTGCTGTAGTCGACGTCGCCGCCATCGAAGAGCTTATGTCCGTCGTCTTCTACCGCGGCCTCACCATGCAATACGCCGTCAAGCGCGACGCAGCAGGCCGCTCAGACTTCGCCATGGTCGCCGTCAACCCCAGCCGCGTGCCCAACTTCGACGGCGCCACGCTTAACGCGCTGGTCAAGGAAATCGCCGCCGCCACCGAGGCCCTCATCGAGGTCGTCAACTACAACGTCGACGGCCAGCAGTATATCTGCGCTGGTGAAGTAAGTTTCCCAATAGCTAGATTTGATCGTATCTAACATGTGCAGCTCCGCCCGCTCAAATGCCTCTCCTCCATCCTCGACACCGTACACGCTGATCACTCTATCCGCCTGCGCGCCCTTCCCGACCACGATCTCCGCGCCCTCATCGCAACGACCCTTGCCCGCACGCCTACCAACCCTACCCTCACCCGCGGCAAAGCTACCATTCCCCTACCCGGCATCGATGTCCCCTTCCACAGCTCTTACCTGCGCGCTGGCGTCGCGCCCTTTCGCCACCATTTGTCGCGCTTCATTCGCCGCAAGGCGGTTGATGTGGAGAAGTTAAGGGGCAGGTATGTGCCGAATTTGACGGCCAGGCCGTTTGAGGTTTCGCAGGATTACTTGAGAGATGTGTGGAGGCTGACTGGGTCGGGAGTTGTCGAGGGCATTCTGGAGAGGTGGGAGGAGTTGGAGAAGTGGGCTCCTGGGGGTGAGAGGCCGGGGGTTGGGGTGGTTGTTGGTGCATAGTTTCGTATGCTTTTTTATGTTTTTTTGGCATGATGGGTTTGGCTAACGTATCTGGATTATTTCTTTTGTTGGTTTCTCTCGTTTGGAGGTTGGAGTTGTTTGGTAGATGGAGACTTGGTGTGATCATGCTTATGGGTTCACTTCTTGTTTGTCTTGTTATACCCTGACACTTTTATTACCTATAGAGACTAGATTTTCGTTTTATGAATTTATCTGGATGCATTTGTATACATGTTTTGATAGAAAGGCAAATGTGAAGCCAACAACCGGTGTTTTGAATATTTGATTAAATAATAATTCACTATTGCAAATACAAAATACATTAAACAAACACACGTCCACTAGGCTCAAAATCCCACTGAGTTAACAAGTACCGGCAAAGAAAGAGAGAGAATCCATTTATCAATGCAATCAACGCTTCACCCCCAGCACGATAACCGTGGTTTTTTGGAGGTGTTTTTTTTTGGGGGGAAAAAAAAGGCATATCAACAACGCACAAAACCACATGCTACCACACTAGCCCATCCGTTAGCTAAGCCCACCTACGCATACCCCGTGACCCATCGCATTCACAACCCAAAGCATACCCCACAGCCACAACGCCAGCCAGCAAACACACCACGGCATGCACATCATCATCCTCCTCCTCCTCCTCCTCCTCTCTCTCATCAACGTCACTCCCAACCAACAATCTACACAAACACACATTTTTCCTCAAGGCCCACCAAATGGGGCCGCACTCGGGCACCGTAAAAATACGAAGCGGCGCAGCCTCGTTGGAAAAAAAAGATGAGGGGGGTCCGTCATCCACCAACACTGGTGCGAGGGGGGGGTGCCCATGATTGGCTGGGCCTGGCCGGGCTGGGCTGGGCTAGAGCCTCAACCGTCGCGATGTATTTCTGGCTGGTGCGCGGGAGGAAGGGTACCCGTGATGTGCGCGCAGCCATTAATAGGTGGGCGGGGATTGCTCGGGTCGTGCTGGTACCAGCCCTATGCCATTTTTGGTTGTGGGGAGGGGAAAGGGAAGGGGAGGGAAGGGGAGGAGGGCCTGGTGGCGAAGCCTGGAATGCATGTATGTATGCATGCGTATGCATGTGTATGCATATGTATGCATATGTATGCATATGTGTACCTGCATTAGATCGGAAATTTGGTCTTGCAGGAAATCTATTTGCTCGGTTTGGAGGAGGGGGGGGAGAAATGTCTAATTTCTAGAATGATAATTTCCAGCAAAATGCAGTGGCCCAGTTCCTTTCCGCTTGTGCGCATTGCCTGCTTTGGGAGGATTTGCTCGGCGGAGGATGGTAGCAAATCTCTCCTACTAAGACATGCAGCACCCCAAGTTGGTGGCTGCTAGGCCGGAAGCGGCGCCTGATTGCCTGAGGAATGAGTGTGCAGGGCTGGCTGCCGGTCAGACAGGCGGCAGCAAAACGTGTTTGCAGGGTGTGTGAAGGTTATTCCTAGACATTGTGGGGCGCCAGGATAATTTTAGTAAGCCTATGAGTAGCATTTGGGGAAGGGTACGTGCACTAGCGTGCATATAACATCCGCCAGATCTGTTGCTTACTGTGGTTCCTAGATGTATGTCTCGGACTGAGTTACACGGCGCCGGCACTGGCACCTGATTTGATGACGTTTTCTGATGCCCTCTCGTGTAAGCGGTTTCGAAGAGGAATGTTTCTGGGCGATTGTTCCTGCTCCGCTACCATAATCTGCGTGGATTGCACGCTTTGGGATGGGGGGGTTGTTGGGCTCATTTCTGGTGGCGAGATTGGTGGCGAGATGGTGTATCTGTGCGGTAGTTGCATGTCTTTGTCAACTGCTGCATATACTGCAATGGGAAAGAGATAATTGGGGGGGGGGAGTTGTAGGCCCTATTCTTGCTGGTTGATCGCCAGGCTGCCTAGGGGATGCTATTCACGCCCGGAGTCGCAGAGTACCAGCCTTGATGGAGGCTTCGCGAGACCGGGGCATGTGGTTCTAGAAGGGGTACAAGTCAAGCACTCGATGCCGCCGCATCGTGCCAATGAGCGCAAGCGCACAGGGGGCGGAGTCGATCGCGCCCAGGCCTCCCGCTCCGCCCCCAAAGCAGATTCAAAGGTTTCTGAGGTAATAGGCTGCTGTCTAGTGCGTTTCAGCGCCAAAAAGGTCCGTCTTCACCAGGCCTCCGTCATGATGAAGCGCTGAAACACGCGTGGGCCCTTTTTTTTTTCGTTGCCCTGCCTCGAAAAAAAGCCACTTACGATCCAAGCCTCGGAGAGGAGCTTGCCAACACAATCCTGCAGGGAGCTCGAGGTTGCCGGGTATAGATAAACGGCACAGCTCGCCAAAATGGAGGCAGTTTTTCACACCATTCCTTTATTGAGCGAGTAGACATGTCGGACCAATTGGCACAGAGCCCTAGACAGATGGATATGGAGCCGTGGATGGACTTGGAGGCAGACTACGCGGTTGCTTCTGCGCAGGGAGCCAGTCCGCCAGACGCAGCCAAGTCGCCAGATGAATGGAAGCACATCGCCGACTCGACGCAGCGCAAGAAGGTGCAGAACCGCAACGCCCAGCGAATATACCGTAAGTAGCCACCGAATGTCTTGGCCGTGAATAAGACGTGGTGTTGACCTCACCGCAGGCCACAAGCTCAAACGCCGCATCGCCGAGCTCGAGCGAATCAACAACCGCCTCGTCGCCCGCCAGTCAACCTGCAGCCCCCGCCTCTCCCCGTCTTCTTCTTCTTCTTCTTCCGCGCCGCCCCGCGCCCGCCGCGCCTCGTCCCTCTCCTCGTGCGACATCGACAAGTCCCCCTACTACGACCACGCCCTCGCGCCCATCCCCCCACTCCCCTTGACCGCGCCCCCCGCACACTTTGTCCCAGCAACAACAGCCGACTGCGACTTTGCACAGACCCCAACATGGCCTGCAGACCCCATCTTCGACATGCCAGACATGCAGCTACTTAACCCGGACTCGTCCATCCCCTTCTTCAGCCTCGACTTCCCCGCCGACCACTCCTCGCCCAGCCTCGACCAGCTATCCACCCTGACGTCCTACTCGCCGTCCTCGACATCCAGCTATTCATCCCCTGCGTCGTCCTACTGCTCCTCGTACTCGGCTGCGGTGGCGGCCGCGGCCATGCCGCTCAGCGACGGCCGCACAACGCTGCACCTCGCCGTCGAGCAGGACCGCCTCCCCGTCATCGCCATGCTCCTCGCACAGCGCGCAGACACCTCAGCCCAGGACTTCTGCGGCGCAACCCCGCTGCACATTGCCGCCGCGCGCGGCAGCGCCCCCGCCACGTCCATGCTGCTGGATGCCGCGCCCGACGTCAAGGACGAGTCGGGCAAGCCGCACATGGCCATGGCGCGCGACCTCGGCGGCGCCACGCCACTGCACCTGGCCGCGGCCGGCGGCCACGAGGGCGCTGTTGCGGCGCTGCTGGGGTTTGGCCGCGACACTTGCGCCAGCGATCCCAATGCCGTGGATGCGAGTCGCCAGACGCCGCTGCATCTGGCTGCGGTTGCCGGCAGTGAGGCCGTGGTGCAGATGTTGCTTGATGCTGGCGCTGATGTGCGCATCAAGGCGGCGAATGGGTGCACTGCGCTGCATGTTGCGGGGTGCGCGGGGCATGAGCGCATTGTGGAGGTGTTGTTGCGGAGGGGCGCCGAGGTCGATTGCCGGGTTGAGGTGTAAAAAAGAAAAAAAAAAAAAAGATGGGATGGGTTTATGTTGCCATGTTTGGTTCTGCGTCCTTATGTTTGCATGCGCGTTTGGATTTGTGCTTGATGCTTGATACCTAGATTTTGGACCGCGAGGTCTGGTGTGTTCTTTGTATATATTTAGATAATTATGTGTAATGTACATTTAGTCACGAGGTTGAACTTGCTATGCTGTGTTGTACGTGCTGACGAGATGGTCCGGATTGGTTGGTAAAGGGTGAGCCTGTGATGCGGCTCTGCGACGGATAGAGCGCCGTCCACGCTAAAGTTGCAGTGCAATATTGACCCCCACTACAAAAAACTACCAACCTCATAATCACCTGCATTCTACGTCTAGGTATTACCCAAGGCTTAGTATATTGCATAGTACTTAGGTAGTAGTAAAGTAGGTAGTTGATTTTGGCTATCAACGAAGGCTTATGCTGGATATCTTGTTGGTATGTGTCTCTACCAAGTCCCATGGACCTATCAAGGCAGATTTGCAATTAAACGCAAATTTACAATCTGTGGCAAAAACACAACAAATGCTACAGGATCAAGTCGTCATTCCCATATACCGCAAATAAAAGCAGACGCTAAAGGAGTGTTGATATAATTTCATCATTCGACTATAACGTAAGTTCGTCTCAAAGACTCTTACATTCATTTTACCCCAGCGCATCGGCCCAAACGTCCTGGAACGGCTCCATAGCAAGAAATCTAATCAATCATCTTCAAAATCCATCATTGTTGTCAAGCGCCCACAATGTTATTCTAGTCAGTTTCGTTCTTTCCTCTTTGAGCTTTTTCTATCCACGTGACTACATTAGCAATAGCGTGGCGGGGTGGATGCTTGTTTGTTAGTAAAAAAGACAAGATCTCAACTAGACTGAATTCTAGCTTCGGCACCTTGGCCATAAATTCTTGCCCTAAATGAAGCAACTCGCAGTCCTCTATGGCCCCGCCCTTCCTTGGGTTGAGGGAGGATCCGTTCCGATTCGTCGTTGCGAATGTTGGTCTTCGAGGGGTGGTTGTAGACGAAATAGAACAGCTAATTGATCATGTCTTCGTCGGCCAGGTAGAGCTCGACATTCATATCTACACCCCAAAGCATAAGGATAACCAGGGGGAAAACGTCAATAGGATTCAGACTGGTTGTTTATGAGGACTGAGTTGCAGTGGTGTAATTGGCCTACTTGTCGAAGTCTACCTAATTACATGGGTTAAACATCATGCACACTATAAGGAGGGCTCGCTAAGTATTCGTGAATTTGGGTTGATATCAGTTGCTAGACGGCAAGGCTTGGGCAGAGTAAATTCTTGACGGTGGGTTCATTCATCATCAATCAAGTGGAAAACGCCTCTAGTTCTATGATAATTTCGCTCATTGAGCTGGCTTTGCCATGCCAACATTTCTCCACTAGCCAGCCTAAAAGAAGATTTGTGATATCGGGAAGTTGGTGAGCTGCGTGTATCGAAAGTTGGCGGGCAGAGCCGACCTCTCTCTGATAACATTTACAGAATTCGCCACCTCACAAACCCTATGGTCGGGGCGAGTCGGCCGCCCTCCTTACTATCATCGCTAGGGGCGTTTGCCTGTTTTTCAAGATTCTGGCACGCTTGAAGCCTTACCGAATATCAGGATGGACGGTTGTATTTACCTTCCTCCATATGAGGAAATTCGTTTCGAATTTTAGACCGCAAATTTGGATGACGTCACTCTTACGCAATCATTCAAATGGACTGAAGCTACCATACTCTGACCGAGTACTGAATCTTGCTTCATAAAATCGTTGTTGCTCAAAGCCTACGGGGGTTATAGAGAGGATGGATTATGGACCTTTGGCAGAGCCTACTGCCGACACAACCGAGCTTAGTGCTGCGCTAGCTCGGCTTGGACTCGGTCAGTATGAGGAGTGCCTACGAGAAAACGGCTTCGAGGATTGGGAGAATGTTACATATATCACGGAAACAGACATGGCCGAGTTGGGCTTCAAGCTAGGTGATCGCCGGAATCTCCAGCACGCAATAAACGAATATAATAGTTCAAGCGCATCTCAGGTAGAGTATAAGGCTAGAGATCATCCTCCGTCATCCGGAGGGCCATCCGCGAATAGGGAACACTCCGAGCAGGCAACACGTGCGACTAGACGGTATCGACGGCACCCGCGACCAGACCCCAACGCACCCCACAAGCCGAAGACGGCTTATATGCTCTTCGGTAAACATGTCCGACAGGATCCGGCACTCATCAATTCCTCTTTCGCTGAAATCGCCAAGGAAACAGGGAAGCGTTGGAGACAACTTCCTCATCAAGAACGAGTGAATGTTTGGGAACTTCCGGTTAATAGTCGGCTACAAGAGTACAGAGAAGAGCTCGAGCGTTACAAGCAAACAGAAAATTACGGGGACTATCAAAAATACCTTGAAGGATTCAAGCAACAGCAGCAGCATAACGCAAAATCAGCAATATCGTCAGACGATAAATCCTCGCCCACTCTTGGATTCGCATCTCTTAGCCCTTCACTTGGCTCGGACGGTCAGCGCGAGTTTAAAGATATCGGCCAAGAGAGCGTTGACACTGTGGATCCAAATCTGGAGGGCCAGTCACAAGATATGACATCACCCGTCAAGTCCGGGATGGGGGAAGTGCTCCATATTTCCATAGCCCTTGGTATTAACCCCGACTCGATGAGAGTTACTGCGTTTCCACCGGAAGACATAACAATCAAAGCAGTTGAAGTCTTCCTCCGTAGCACGGGCTTGCTTCTCTATCTATGGGACAAGGACGAAGCCTTGAACCTTGTTAGATCTGTTTACCACTCGGAAAGCGGCTCGACACGGGTATACGCGGCCGAAGTCTTTGCAATGTCAGCAGTAGGGAGCTATTGCGATGGGGATTTCCACGTAATACCGTTTCGGGAGATATTCCTATATTTTTTTCTATATACGCTTCCTTTACCTTCGGATACAAATGACCTTCGCCGCATGCGGCTTTTTGTTTGCCTGGCGATATGTCGGTTCACTAATAGTGTAGAGAGCACAAGGAAACTTATGTGTAAGCATATGATAATTGTCAAGTTTAGATGATGGGCTAACAGCCAGAAGTGACGGCCCTCGATATCGGAAGGCAGGCATTTACGTCTCAGTCGCTTCGAGCCGAAACCTCCGAGGAGGAAATGTGCTACTGGTGGAATGTATTCCGAAGCGTCATCTTCTTAGAAAGGTCTGCACGATCAATATCCTCCGGTGGCTCTTTCTGCATCACTAATATATGTTCAGCTGGTTTTCGTATAATACCAGACATGAATCACGGGTTACTAGCCAAGATTTAACGGTACGACTCCATGTATCTCTTACCTATACCACTTCATCAAGCAGTCTCTTTTTGAAATCGTTTATCTCAGCTTTCTATTAATAGTGCTCAGTTATATCATCCTACTCGTTCATATGTTGAACGTGGGCCTGGTGTCTTTCAAGAACGCGTTGGCGAACTTGGTCAGCTAGCCGCATATATAGCGCTTGACCTGAAGACAGCGACTCAACCAAAGGTTGTGCAAGCTCAAGTCCATTTCAAGTCCCTTAGCGAATGGCACCGTACCCTTCCACCGCCGATGCAGCTGAGTCGACTCAGTCTTGCAAATCCACTTACCATGAACGGGCATACTAAGCGCTCACTTTTGCAGTTGCATATACTATTTCTAGGCTTATTTATCGAGCCTTATAGGAATTGTTTAATTGACCTTGGTAATTTTCGCTTAGGCAGTACCCTAATCGACTTGGGAGATTTGGAGACTTTGAAAAATATCGAAGAGCAATGCGTTTTGGCGGCACGACAATCAGCTCGGGTTGCATCGCTACTGCAGACGGACAATTATATTCGATCGTGCTGTTGGGTTTCTGTGTATGTCAACTCCAATGCGGGCTATCTGATATGCTCTAACAACAAGATTTTGGTTTTAGGTATACTAGCTTCACCGGCTGCGCAATACTTCTGTTCGGTGCTTCGCAGAAACTACTCGAGCTCTTGGGAGAAGAAACTGGTCAGGATCTATCATACGCATCCTCACATTTAAATGTTCTCTCCTGGTGCAGCTATGATAACATTGTGGTGAGAAGCCTCTGTGTCTCGCTTCAGACCATCTTCAATGATATTAGAGAGGTCATCGTCTCGCCGGCTTATCGCGAAATGCGCGAGTTGAATCTCGTCATTAAAGATGTAGCACTCGTGCCGCTCTCGTATTATGACGCGGTTGAAGGTGCTGCAGAGGTTAGCAAAGCTGTATTAGACATAACAAGACGCGTCATAGATATACTTCAAGAAAGTCTAAATTTTTAAACCGCAATGTGCATCCAGTTTGACCCAGAGCTTACCTAAGGCAAGATATCGTTCTAGCTTGGACCTTGTTCGGCAATATATATTTGCCTCGAATACTACTTTCTACCAACAAAGAACCCGAATATCCCATACGTTGACCGTCTCATGTAGTTCCCAAGTTTCTAGCATTTCCCGGAATTGGTGCACGTCAGGAAGGCGCAGGAGGCGGTCTCCGCGAACCTCGATCGGTAGGCTGGCTCCAAATTCTGCCAATTGGTAATTACATGAGGTGCACACAGACGTTGAAAAGCTAGGGCGCGCGGCCACGAATATCGGGAGACATACGAGGCCAGCAGATCGGGACGGTTGAGCCAAAATAGGACTTGTAGCTAAATATTTTAGCATGATGATAACAACAATTTCTCTAGACCTCTTTCCGACCACAACCCCAACGCAATTCTTCACTAAGATTTCCTAATAAAGTCAAGACCTTTAATTAAGCCGGGTCTAAGACGTTTTTGTCATACACTGTTGTTGTCTTTCTTGTATTGGGATTCTCGATCTTTCTCGATGCGTTGATAACCTTATGCAAAGAGTGCACCTCATCGTATTCTCACCTCATAGTGCGGGCCTTCTTCGCTGACATTAACGCGTTGCGGCCAGCTTAATTACCTGGTTCGGCAAGGGCTAACTTAATAGTACTGACGCTTTCGAATGTAGTGGAGTCGGGGCCTACGAAGATTAGTGAGTAGAATGCTCTCAAAATGGGCCACGAGTGTAGATAAAGGTTGAAGACGCACTACTAACAGGTCTGTAGCGCACCTGAATCCCCTCCTGATATTGTGGCATTTTGAATTGATTGGAAGTATGTCAAAAGTTATAGGGTTGTCTTCAGCAGGCGGCTTTGCAGATGTTTGTGGCAGATAGTTTATCAACCAGGATTTCATGGGTTTATCGATTGAAACACGCCATTCACATATGTGTGATGACATTGTGATGTAAGCTTGTTATTGTATGATTATAGTCGTTAGCGAAATCAGCTTCATCTTTGCATCCGCTATCAACCAAAGGAAAAGAATCGCTCTCACACAAGGGAGCATGAATGCCCTTACGAGTGCTAATTATTTCTATATCGAGAGTAAAAATGATATACAAAAGAACGTATTGTTACAACATAGGTAGTCTAGGATATCTTATCTACCGGAACGCCAAATTGCAAACCTCGCCAGGCACACAGTTATATATACGATGGTTGCTCACCCTGACCCAAACTCCATGCACAACCGCTGAAACGCCGAACCACCCGGTCTCTCTAGTAACACCGTCGGTGAGTCGAACTCGACCAGTCTGCCACGCTCAAGCACAGCAATCTTGTCAAAATCCATGACAGTTTCTAAGCGGTGGGCAACGACTAGCCACGTCCAAGTCGGGCCACCAAATTCCTCGCGCAGAATGCGCTGCATACGTTTATCCGTCTCGGCGTCAACACTGCTGGTCGCCTCGTCCACGACCAATATGCCCCCACTTTCCGGCCTTTTCAGCATCGCTCGCGCTAGACAGAACAGCTGTCGCTGTCCGTGCGACAACATATCTGCGTCCATCTGTGCATCTAAGCCGTCCCTACGCCCAACGATCATAGTAGCGCCGAGCAGCGCGTCTGCAAGCCCAACGCGTTCTAAGGCCCTGATGATGGCGGGATCGGTAGCGCGGCCAAGGGGGTCGGCGTTAAAGCGGATGCTGGCCCACGGCGCGAAGTATGGGTCTTGTGGGAGCGCGACTAGGCGGGCGCGGAGGTCATCGTGCGAAAGCTTGGAGACGTCGATGCCATCGATCACGATGTCGCCGCCTGTGCCGCTTAGGCTGGGGTCAACGAGGCGGAAGAGTGTGGACACAAGAGTGCTCTTGCCACTGCCACGTGTTAGATAAAAATCTTGAAGTGGGATTGAAAATGAGGCCGGGTGCTTGCTTACCTTCCGCTGCCACCACATATAGCGACTTTTTCGCCGGACTTGATAGTGAACGAGACGTTCTTTACTGCTCGCTCTGACCCATCCCTAGCGAGAAGATTGTTAGCTATCTGTCCCCAAAACGGAAATGAGAAAGAGAGCACTTACTTATACGCCACTGAAACATTCTTGAGCTCGATGTTGCCGCCGGCTGGCCAGTTCTCGGACAGCTCAATGGCTTCTACAGGCTTCACTTCGGCGGGAGTCTGATCCATAAAATCCTTGATCCTCGCCACGGCTCCGATCGAAGTCTCAAGTCTCGTCCAGGTCACGACTGTACTCATCAAATTCGTTGATAAGGACATCATGTTTAACAGAGCCACACCGCCCAGCCCGGCCGTTGCTGTGCCCTTGTCTCTCAATGTCACCATGATAGCGACTAGTACCACAGCCACGGCGGCGGTGATAAGACCCAGCACCAATGCCAGCCAATGCTGTACGCTAGCGAGTAGATAAACAGGGCGTTGTGAGTCGTCAAGGGCACGTAGGAACTCGGACTGACACTCTTCTTGCCAACGGAAAGCACGCACAGTAGCCCTTCCACGCAGCGCCTCGAGGAAAAGCGAGTATAGCGGACTCTTTGCCTCGAGGTCAAGGTAACGTAGCTGGCGCGACGTGCGCAAGTAGGTACGTTGTACCAGCCAGAAGACGGCAATGACAAGTACCATAGCTGCCGCAACATACTTCGCCGCTACTAGTACAACAACAGCTTGTGCCAGAGCACTAAGCGCTGCAGCACCGAGAAGCAGTAACGAGACGGGCAACTCAGAGTCCAGTAGATGTACATCCTGACTGAAGCGATTGAGGGTAATCCCTGCATCGGTCGACGTGAAAAAAGAAAGAGGGGCAGCGCTGACGGTATTTACAAGCTGCGAGTGAAGCCAGCGACCCGATCTCACGACCATAGTGCTCGCAACGTGGCGCGCTCCGATGAAGAGCGAGACGAGGAACCCGGTTTGAAGAGCCGCGTAGATGCCTAGGTAGTAGCCAACGCTGCGACTGTGTTTACTGTCCGCCGCATCGGCCCACGAACTGAGCCAGAGATGGGGCACAATTTCAAGCGTGACAAAAGCCAGCTCAGCGAGGATGAAAATAATTGTATTGCGAATACCCGTGGCGCGGAAGTAGTGCAAGTACGCTTTGCGATCACCCATTTGTCTGTTAGGAGCATCGGCGGCAGGCACCTCCAGCCTGGCGGTGGTGGGCGAAGCGACCGTGACGTTCCGTTGCACCTCTGGTCTTGGAGCTGATGGGATGTATAAGTCCTCGCAGTCGCTATCGTCGCCATCACACTCTGTTTTTCTGCAGAGCTCTTGCACGTATCCTTCGGGTAAGGAGCGCAGTTCTTGAAAGGTACCTTGTTCGGTAATGGTGCCGTTGCGCCCGAGGACGATGATGTGGTCTGCATATTGTAAAACATGTGCTAATAGTATACGTCAGGTTCAGGTTCACATGTATATCAGGTATACATACGAGAATGGGTTGCAAGTAAAGTGGTCGTTTGAGAGTGACGAAGGAGCCCGTCTTTTCCGAACACAGCTTGGAAAACATTGTTCATAGTCGTACTGTCCAGACCACTCAGCACATCGTCAAACACTGCCATCTCTCTTCTTGCGTAGACGGCTCGGGCAATTGTCTATAAAATTTGATCAGCCATGGGTTGTTAATTTCGATTTCGGGGTACTCACCACTCTTTGTTTCTGCCCGCCGCTCAGTGCAATGCCTTCGGTCCCTACAACAGTCTCATCCCCTAGCGGCATTCTCTCAAAGTCTTTATCCAGAGCACACGCCCTCACAACCGCGGCATACCAGTCCTCGTCCCACAGGCTATAGCCCAATATGTTCTGCCGCACACTTGCGTTGCGTAACCACGGCGTCTGGTCGCAAAAGGACGTAGTGCGTGACGACACCCACACCGAACCAGATGTATTGTAAACCTCGCCTAAGATGCCCTTTAAGAGCGTTGACTTACCACTGGCCACGGGCCCGACAATAATAGTAAGTGCGTTGGCGGGTAGGTTGGCCGTAAGGTCATGCAACACCTCCTTCTCTTCTTTCTCCTGGCTCTCACCACCGCGCCGCCGTGACCACGCAAAGCTAGCGCCTCTTAAGTGCACAGCATCCCAACGCTCGTTGAGTGGTGGCAGCGGCGTGGCGAATTTCTTCAATCGCTTCTCGAAGGCGCCTGGCTCGGGTGAGGCCCTCAGCAAGTCAGTGATCATACCGCCTAGGGAGAAATCGATCGAAGAATAGGCTGGTAGTAGCGAGCCACTCATGCGGTTATCAAGACGCCGATCTGGCGCGAGGAGGAAAGTCTGAATGCGACCGAGACAGGCCAGTGCGGCGAACAAGGCGGGGATGGATTGAAAGAGCTGTGTGAACTGCGAAGCAAGAATAGTTAGAATTGAAAGAGATGTAAACATCTGCGTGAAGCCGAGCATCGGTGTGCCTGGACGCAATGTGTATGCAGCAAATGTCAGTACAGGCGACAAGGTTTGTGGAAGATACGCTATACTTTCAGTTAGATCTGAGCGAAAAGATGTTTTGGAATTTGATGCGGATACTACGTACCTAGGGTGATCATGATGATTTGCAAGATCCGGAAACTGGTTGCGGATCTCAACTCATCAAGTCGCATTTTTTGAATGGCAGCGCCCAAATGGCCGGATATTCCGAGCATCTTGACGCTCTTCATAGAACTGAGCATACTCGCCGTTGCGCCTGTTCTATGGTTAATTCCCTTTTTTTTTTTTTCGCTATGCGCGAGAATTGCTTACTGATTCTTGTCTCTACAGCTTCCATCCATATTTTCTGACGTTGGCCAGCAGTCGATCCCAAGAGGACTGCGAAAGCCGCACAACCTATATTATTCTGTCAGATGTTGGATTTTTTCTTAGAATTTATTTCAGACTTACCTAGTGCTACTCCTAGGGCAACGTACGCTGGTGCGCCGAGTTGAAGCTGCAACAAGTAAATGCCAATGGCAACCTCGAGGACGTTAGCCCATGTCTCGTGCATCACAGTCAATCCGATAGTAATGCGTTCTACATCCGTGCTCATCAGAGTCATGGCCGCTGAATCATCTGTATTCATGATGCTCAAGTCATTAACTCTGTTATACACCTTTGAGGCAATGGCCCCACGGACTAGAGTTGTAACTTTAGCTACATGGAACCAGTAGCTCGCGGAAACAACCTATAAAACATTATCGTTAGAACAAGAAAACGGAGGCAGTACCGGAAGCGGCACTTACGGCTATTCCTGCATAAACGAGCCCATACGCGGCAACAAGACCGTACCCATTATTTTGACTGTCCTCCGTGACTTCTTCTTTTTTGAGCAATAATACACGCTCAATTAGGAGCGGTTGGCAGTACGTGAGGGCGATCATTACCATCCTAGGAATTACTGGCAACAGGAAACGGAACCGCAGAGTCATCCAAAGGCTGCGGATGAGCGCTGACTTAGGATTGATAAGGCCTACCAGTGCGGCATTAGTTTTATCGCTTTCATCATAGGAACTTATGAGACTTACATTGCGACCAAGCCCGCTCGAATTTTGCGCCAATAGCCTCAGATCTCATTTCATTTGTCAATGGATACAAATCTGAAAGACCAAGAATCTTGCTATATCCGGTACGCACAAGGTTAACAAGCCAAAAAAGAAGTGTTTGTCCAATGGCGCCGCTCCTTTCTTCTGGACTCCTGCTTGCATCTTCAGGGCTGAGTCCGGCCTTTCCTCGAATCTCTAGGAGAAGGATGATAGCTTTGACAACGGCTCCAGTGGTTGTGAGGATGGGATAGATATCATCCTGGCCGATTAGCCACGCGGTTCGTGCACGTGCAGCATCGAAGATTAGTGTGAAGAAGAGGTAGACCTCGAGGACATATGAGGGTCGAATCGACCGTGGATGCTCGCGTGTCGAAAGAACAGCCATGGCAATTGCATCGATTACCGAAAATGCAGCAGCTGCGATAGTCGTCTGTGTTCTACCAACGTCATCGAGGCAACGCAGGAGCAGAATGGTCAATTGCACAGCACCAAAACATGATATGACAATCAGTTTCAGTGCCCGCATACTCGTATCTGATAGTCGTCGCCGGACATGTTGTAGTAGTGCAGTTCGCACTGTGACTGCCAAGAGTAGTAATATAGACGGAGTGATACTAAAGAAACATTCTTCAAACAGCTGTGTGAAGTCGAAACTGCGACGGCAATGGTCCACACGCGGTCCAAAGACTCGATCTAGAGAAGGCGAGCACGACGCCATGGTTACTGAAAGGGTTGTGGAGAATAGGTTATGCATCCCAGCCCAGCGTTTTACTTTTACTGTCGGTACGGCCTCCTACCTCACGTCAGAAAGGTGCAGTGGCTGTGCGCCCATTATGAAATGTGACTGTGCCGCAACTACGGATGTGCTTATATTTCGTCCGCGCCCATTTCTCATCTGAACAGCAACAACGAAGAATCCCACAGCAACTTTTCGTCATCATGTTTTACAAATGTCTTCGTAAGTCCTCGCTGCACGTTTCTCGCTGAAAATCGCGCTAACTTCGCATAGCTCTCGATACGCCAAACCTGCAGTATCCGTACTGCCCGTCGATGGGCGCGGCCATCTTATTCTCCATCCTTTTCGGTCTGACTCTAATTGGACATATTTGGCAAGCAGCGCACTACCGTGCTGCTTACACATGGGTACTCATCATGAGTGCAATCTGGCAGACATTCGCATTCATCATTCGCTGCATCGGCATCCAGAATCCTACTAAAGAAGGTGTTAATAATGTCACCTACGTTCTAGTTCTTCTCGCTCCCCTTTGGGTCAACGCCTTCTGCTTCATGGTTATGGCCCGCCTGGTTCACATGTTCATGCCAGGTAACCGCATTTTCAAAGTCAAGGGCTCGATTCTGGCAATCATTTTCGTCTTGCTTGATATTCTGTAAGTGTTTCCACTTTCTTCAAATATGCATGACTGACCAGTCCAGTGCCTTCGTTGTACAGCTTCTTGGTGCCCTCAAGGCTACCAACAAGGACGATAGGAAAATCGTGCAAAAAGGCCGCGACACCTACACAGTTGGTTGCGTCTTGCAACAGATTTTCATATGCTTCTTCATTCTTCTTACCGTAGGGTTTCTGCGCAACTTACGCGCTCGCACCACCAAGCCTGACATTCAAGGCGCACGCAACTTGACGCTGCTACTTCTTGGTGTGCTCAGTTTGATCACGGTAAATATATTTCCTCACTCACTTAGCATAGCTTTGAAGTTCTGACTGACATCAACTGCAGCTTCGTGTTCTCTACCGCATTGTCGAATTTTCTGGAAAGTCAGGCAACGCCGTTAGCAAGGAGCTTACCACGCACGAAGTCTGGCAGTACGTCCTCGACACACTGCCAATGTTCCTGGCCACTGTCGCCTTTCACATTTACCACCCAGGCAAGGTGCTGCAGGGGCCGGACTCCTCATTCCCATCTCGCGCTGAGAAGAAAAGGCAAAAGGCGAACGAACAATTCCAACTGTCTCAGAGTAAGTTCCCTTGCTTCCTTCCCGACTCATTTTCGTCATGTTGAAGTTGGGGGCTGAAAACTGACGTCATACAGAGAGAGCGGCCTCAGAATCTGAGTACACTTCCTACTCTCGCACCTGAGCTTGTGGGGGGTCAGAGTGTCTCAAGTTTAGCGTGTGGAGATCAGATTGTCAGAAGCTTGGCTTCGATGGTAAGACAGTCAAACCCTTGCACAGTGGTGGCTGAGGAGATCATTGGTTGGCGATGATGACATGGGTTCGATTGGCGTTTTGTTTTTGCTTGCTTCGATTTTAGATTGGGCTATGATAGTGTAGTAAAATTATATCGCATGGCGTTGAGAAATACATTGTATTTGTTTTCAGATCATGCGCATGAGTGTCTGTGGCGCAGTTCAAAATCATGATGCGCATAATTTACTTCCAGGAGGCGGCGTGCGGCACAGAAACCTTCGCCTTGCTTGGCCGTGTTGGATAGATCTTAATGAACACTATACTAGGCAGATCCCGCACTCTAATCAGGCTGAGAATGCGTGTCACACGAAAAGAAGTTATTTTTATCGGAATTATGAAGGAATTACTAGGCAGTACCCTGGGGCTGGAATGTTGGAAGTTCTTCGGAGTTACGTTGTTACGTCGCCGTCGCAGGGGCTCTGAGGCTGAGCTCGGAGATTTATTCTGACGCTAACGATGTCACCTTTCTGATTCTTTCGTCTCTCATCTCAGGTTGCTGTGAATTCACACACGACACATTTTCTGATTCCGTTTCCTGGAATCTATTTTTATATTATTATGTTTCGGAATTTCGGTTCGCTGCGTAATATTGTCTTGGTGTACTTTATCACGAATATTCGATTTGATTCGCAAAGATTACTCATGCTGAGTTTGGATCCATTTTGATCATCGTGAATGAAGATTTGATAATACCGACTTCTGAACAATGACGCTAAACATCAAAATAATACAAGAAACTGACGTGATGCGACAACTCCTAGCCTTATCCATTCATGGCAAACTCCCCATGTAGTTCATCCATGGCCGCGAAACCCTGCACATACCGCAGAGCTCGTTCGCTCTTCTTCACTATCCCCTCCCGCTCGGTCGTGGCCTTAGCACTGATGAACCCCGAAGCCTCGATCAGCGTCTCTGGTGGCACCGTCTTACGTCCGTCAGCCTTGACAACGTAACGCGCTAAGGCGGTGGCGTAGATAGTTTTCTCTCCCTTCCTATTTTCGTCTATCGAGCAGAATTGGGTGGCTATGTACACCCACTTACGGTCCCAGCACAGCACCCGGGATTCCATGCGATAACGCGCTAGAGGCGGAATGGCCTTGCGGAAAGTGCATGAAGCGCCACCGAGTGCAATAGTGCATGGCACGTTAAGATAGTCTGGGTAATCTTTGCTGAGACGGGCCAGGCCAGCACGGAAGCGAGAGAGAAGGAGATGAGACCGCGAGACATCGAGATCGCTAAAGTACGTGCTATTGGATTTATGCAGGTTGTAGTCGATCTCTAAGAGTGGGGTATGAGAAGTGCTGGTGTGAACCTCAAAGAGACTAGTGTTTTTGGGGGGGATTCCAGAAGAAGAACTGGAGGTCTGGAGAAATGCGTTCAAGACGCGAAGCTTCATGAACGAATTAGCTAATGGTCACCAGCATGTGATTGGTAAGTGGAGAAACTCACATGCCAGATGAACGGGAAGGCTTTGATGTTGGAGACGACGATCAAAGCCACGACAAGCGTTGCGAAGCTGATATTTGGTAACAGCCGTTGCCCAAAATAGGCGGCGACTGTACAGCACACTGAGAGTAAAGTATATGTCCTTGATAACGCCATGGTGATTGTTTGCGCGGTGGACAGAAAACGGCGTGACCAGCTGCCATGATATTACTTTGTGTCTCGTCGTCTGATTCCCGGCGCCCACTTTTCTCACCTCAGTTAAAAAAAGAAGATCAGAATCATCCCACATAGTAAGGCCTACTCCATACGGTTAGAGCTTTTTCCACACTCATTTTTGTATTTGTGCTCTGCGTAGCCCTGCCTTCCCAGCTCACACAATCAATACCAGGTCCAGTTATTCACAATGTCCCTATCAACTCTCTTCATCTTACCATCGATCTTGCTGGTCACAGCGGTGAGTATATCTTGCTACGCCCCATCTTGTGTGGTCTCTAATTGTTTCTATGTATAGCTTCTTTCATATGTCATATACCAAGTAAAATTTCATCCACTGGCCAAATATCCTGGGCCATTTCTTGGGAAGTTGACAAATGCCTACGCCGGTTACCATGCCTGGAAGCAAGATATCCACGTTGACATGTGGAGATGTCACCAAAAATATGGTTAGCACAGTGACTTTGAGTATTGACCGCAACAACTAAAGGGTTCTCAGGCGACTTCGTCCGATATGGTCCTGACCGAATGCTTATCAACACTGTTCCAGGAATGAAAGGTAACGAGAACCTCGGCCTTAATAAGCTTGATTTATAATACTAACATTTCGTGTAGATATCTATGGCCCTGGTAAGAATGTGGTCAAGAGCAAAGCCTACGATGCTATGGTCCACCGCACTCCTAGCGTACTCACCATCCGAGACCGAAAGGAGCACTCTGCTCGTCGCAGGCTCATTGGACAAGGAATGGGCGACGCGGCCATGCGTGCCCACGAGCCAACAATCATGACGCATGTTGATAACCTGTGCGACGAGCTTGCACCCTCCGATGGTAGTTGGTCGGAGCCGCAAAACATGGCCGATTGGAGCAACTATCTGACGTTCGACATCATGTCCGAGGTTGTCTTTGGTCTAAGATACAATCTCATTGGTAGCAAGGTCCATCGTTACGTTGTCGACGCAATTGCCAACTCTAACATCCGAACCACCGTACTGTTGTATTTCCCCAAGCTTGTGTGGCAGAGACTAGACAAGAAACTGTTCCCAGCATCCATATTGGCTCGCAATGCATTCCTGAAGTTCATGGGCAAACTTCTCCACGAACGCTACCAGATGAAGCCTTCGCCCAACTCAAGGGATGTTCTCTCTGCACTTCTCAAAGTACGCGACGTCGATACTGGTAAAGGGCTGAGCACTGATCAAGTCAACGCCGACAGCACCACCCTTGTCATCGCTGGTGAGTCTCGCTAAGCCATCAAACTTGCTCTGGGTGATCAGATACTAACTATCTCAGGCTCCGACACAACCGCAACTGCGCTCTCTGGAATTTTCTTTTACATCAGCCGACACCCTCACGCTTACCAGCGCGCCAGTGCCGAGGTCCGCGCCGCCTTCTCTACTCGTGACTCACTCCGCCCTGGCGCCGCGCTCAACTCATGCACCTACCTTCGTGCGTGTATTGACGAATCGCTGCGTCTGACGCCGCCTATCGGTGGTTCACTATTCCGCGAGGTAGCACCAGGCAGTGGCATCAGCGTCGCTGGCCACCACTTCGCCCCTGGCACCGACGTCGGCACCTCTATCTATTCCATCCACCGCAACCCAGCCTATTTTGCACGCCCACATGCCTTCGTCCCGGAGCGCTGGCTGACAATTACTAATGACGAAGAGGAGGCAGAGACTCGACGTGTCCAGCATCAAGCTATGCACGCGTTTAGCTCTGGACCACGTGGTTGCGTGGGCAAGAGTATGGCGCTGGTCGAACTGATGTTGACCATGGCTACGGTACTTTGGATCTTCGATGTGCGCCCAGCTTCAGGCCCTGAGGGCGATGTGGGTGGTGGCGATGCACTCAAGGGTGAGTTTGGTCGTCACGATCCAGACGAGTATCAGCTGTTCCATGGCGGCGTCACGAGTATTAAGGAGGGCCCGATGCTGCGATTTTCAAGGCGTCAGGTAGCAGCTGAGGGTCAGCCGTGAGTATTGCTGTCGTCGTTTAATGCCTATCTCCTTTGCTTTGCGGACGGTTTTTAAATTTGGCGTTTTAGCGCACTTGGATATCCAGTTATAGACATTGATATTAGCTTTTCAATCACTACTCAGGTTCTTCTTACAATTAGAGCGTTCCTCGCTATTATTGGCTTTGACTGATACTCGCAATCTTTTTCCAAACTTTGCATACAATTCTCATAAACTGTCAAAGTAATATATACTTATAGTACAAAATATTTAGAAGAAATCTAACGTCCTCCCACCCGTGGCGGAAAACCACCTATGCCGGAATGGACCCACCATTTAGGCAACTCAGCTTGTCACATCACACTCATATCAAGTTATAACTATTGCAGTTCTATTATATAAGCTAGCCGACAAGGTTTCGAGTCACCCCTCAGAAATCGCTCACCCATCTGAAAATCGTGTTGACTCAACAACCACCCTACCAAAATGGATAACCGTGAAGAATCTATACAAGCAGCCATCCGCGATCTCAATACTAGTGTTTTTTCAAGCCAAAGAGCTGCTGCGAAAGCGTACAAGATCCCTTAAGCTACGCTCTCTGCGCGTATACGCGGTACACAGAGCAGCCAAACCAGCCACGTATACTAGTAGCAATTAATTCTAGAGTAAAAGGGCTTTCTCGTACAATAGATCCTTGAAGACGACGTACGCGCTTTTCCTCCCTTACACGCTCGCGCTTAAGAAATGGCAAATTAAATCCTAAGGATAAATAGAGACAATAATCCTATAGGCAAGTATTAGTTACCCTCCTTTATTAAGCGCAACTTACGCGTTGCATTAATTGTAGGTAGAAAGATAGAGGCTATATGGGCTACAGGAACAATACAAGGGTAGATACGCGCGTTTCTTAAGCTCTTTAAGACTACTCGTATAAGGCTAGGTATAAGGGCTAAGGATACGTAGAATATAGATAAGACTAGGAGGGCTCTAGGTATATATATAAATACTAGAGTACTTACAAGTAGTAAGAAAAAGGAGGCTTACTATTAGTTACTAGAGAACTATAAGTAGGCATTAATAATTAAGTATGTATTAGCTATAGGTGAGAAATTACACTATTTAGTTATATTTAAAGGGAAGAACCTATAGAGTACTTAGTTTCTTACAATAATTACTAACTAGCTTTATACAACTTTTAATGTTACGGGTTATAACCCTACACATGACATAGAGCTAATCGAACCTACTAAAGAATAGGGTAGCGGTAGCAATACAGTAGACCGCGGCTAGGACGATGCAGCTAACTATAATATAGACACGTAACTAATTTGCAATTTGAGAGCCTTAGCAGAGACAAATAGGTAATTCGCGATTTATAGTAGAGAACTAGTACGAATTACAAATTACCCTAGTATATAGATAGAGGGCTTTACAACCTTTAAAGCCTTATAGTTAGGCTTAAGTCTTCCCTTAGACCTACTGCTTACTTGCACACCTGTAACCCTATTACACCTCTCGTCCCTTAGTAACGCTTGCCTACTACCCTAACCTACCTAGCCTATCTAACGCTACTATACTATAGCACCTAAGGCTACTACACCTTACATTTAAGAATAGCTAGTCATTCTAATACAATAGGTATTAAGTAGTTAAGACGCATATTTCTACGTAATATAGCGCCTTTAGATAATTGTTAGAGGATACTTATTTTAGATAGCAATAGTAGCTATATTAATATTAAATTCCTATAGGCCTGCAAGTAGAATAAAGTTTAGCTTCTATTTCTACTTACTTATTCTTCGTATATCCTATAGCCTCTAGACCTCTTAGTATTCTTAGTTGTAAAGAGGTTCTACTAATAGTAGATCTAGGCGCTATCTGTTAGGAACTAGCCCTAAGATGTTGAATGTAGTAGGTGTTACAGTTGTATTAAGTATCTTAAGGAGGAAGAAAGGATATGCCTTCCTGTCCTCCTTATATATCCCTAGTTGTCTAGGCTATCCTGTTTTGGTACTGCTACGGGACCGGTCCGGTTTCCCTACGGGATCGGTCCGACGTCTCTACGTGAGCTGTCTAGCAGCACTGCAGTACCAGCCCAAGGTCTAGGCAAAGCCGAGACTATAACACTATCTTACCTTAATAACGTAGTACCTATTAAGAAAGAGTGCTTTATTACATCCTACTATAGAGCTTAAGAGGCTGTAATTACTAATAGAGTTATATGAGTAGGATAGGCTACTGTAGGTATCTATCTATTAAATATTAATTAGGTAGTCAACTTATCTTAAGTAACTTTAAGACCTATTACGCTACTACGTCTAAATTAGTCTTAACCTACTAAGAGCTACCTCTCTACCCTTTATAGTCCTTGTAATCGTTTTGTAGCCTAGAGAGAGCTTTATAAGGAAGAGAGAATTAGTTGTACGGCTTACTAGCTCTTTAAAAAAGTAGGTAAGGCGATTATAGTAGTAAATATACGAGCAGCAGCGTTTAAAGTAGAGGTTAAAAGACTCTATAGTTAACTTAAGGCTCTTAAGCCTTAGTAGCTACAAAAGAAAGTTTATGTAGACCTAAATCAACGCTTTGCAGATATAGAGACAATTATAGTAGCTGTATAGGCCTCTGCCCTTTTAGAGTTACAAAACAATAGTAAAGTAGTAGAGAGAGAAGTAGAGAGAGTAGCAACTAAAGTAGTAGCTAGAACTCTTTAGTCTATGTGTACGGAGTAACAATTGTAACTAGGTTGAGAGAATAAACATGATTTTCAGATAGGTGACCGATTTCTAAGGGGTGACTCGAAACCCCGGGTAACTCGAAACCCTGTCGGCTAGGTTAGGCATGCTCCCTTAGCAATTCATTGTGCAGGCCAAAAATTTAGTGTTGTTGATTATACTGTCGATCATTTCTTTTGGAGCATCCAAACTTGCATTATCGTTGCATCCCTGCCCTACTACGACTATCTTTATTAATACTTATCCCAGTGCCCTTACACGATATTATATCAGGAAAGTTTAACCTTCTCAAGGTTGAGAGATTTTAAGGTATTGAAAAGCGCGCACTTTAAAGTTTCTCTGTGCCGGGCTATGCTCTGTGTTCAAGAGAACAGACTTTAGTGTGCCTATATGAGCGTATCATATGTACAATAGGCTACCGTATCATCTCTATGCTATACCCAAATGACCCGAGTGTGGCGCGTTTAACTAGAAGTTTCCTTTCTTGCTCGATGTAGTTACAAAGGGCTAGCTAACTTTAGAATTTGAGCGTATGTCTTCTCAACTACTACAAATACTACTAGGACTGAGCTAGCTGGGTATTGGCGCAAGGTCTTCCTCTAGATATACCTAGAACATAGGCTGCCCCACCGGAAACGAGCGGTATCGCTCTTACTACCCTTACTCTGGGTCTAAAAACTCCTACGCCAAAATGTCTTCATTGAAGCACTTTGAATCCTTACCTTACAACCTTTAGGGCCAACATCGTCGTATTAACAGCATTTCTCCTCTTGGAACTTAGTTCGTGGCGAGAAAATTACAACGTATTCCTACGGTCGCCGTGCTTGTATACGACCCTATGCTGGATACAGATTAAGCATGGAAGCTGGGGGTCTGCAAGCGTGCACGTGCGTCGCGTTTGTGTGTATCCTTTAGGTTATGTACGGCGGGTCGGTGGAGGCTACTCCGCATTGTCAAATCTAGACAATCCTTGGTGCCACTACTGCATAGCCTTGTGGCTGGCACTCTGTGCGTGCATGGAGCCATGCTACCCCGCCCGAAGCCTGATGCGATGCCATCACCAAACCAAGGACAAGGCAAAGGGCGCTAGTTTCAGCTCGCAATAGTATTGCGGCTATCTCCTATAAATTTACCCAGTATTGTATAGCTGTTCGCCCTCTAACCTCTGAAGTGTAACAGAGAAGCTAGCTGCCACACTTTTGTTCTGCCAAGCCACCGCGTCAAGCCTCTCGTATCTCGCTCCTACCGCGTGCGCCTACTATATATCTGTACGGGTCATGCGTCTTCTAAAGTACGAATTAGATGGAGAGCTCCATATTATCAACTTTGCCAATAACGCGATACCACCTTATGCGATACTTTCTCACAGGTGGGGAGAGGAGGCTGAAGAGGTAACCTTCGAAGATCTAACGAGAAACGATGGGAAGGGCAAGTCTGGCTATAAAAAGGTCCGGTACTGTGGAGAGCAGGCAAGGCGAGACGGCCTGCAGTATTTCTGGGTTGATACTTGTTGCATCAACAAGGCAAACAAGGCTGAGCAGTCCCAGGCCATCCAGTCCATGTTTCGCTGGTACCGAAATGCAGCGCGCTGCTACGTCTACTTGTCAGACGTATCCTGTCTACCTCACGGAGACTACGAGGCAAATCCGCCGCTGTGGGAGTCGGAGTTCCGGCGGAGCAGCTGGTTTACGCGCGGCTGGACACTCCAGGAGCTTCTCGCGCCTAGCTGGGTCGAGTTCTTCTCACAAGAATGGACGAGGCTTGGTGACAAGACATCACTCACACAAGAGATCCACGAAATTACGGGTGTACCACCTCTAGCTTTGGAAGGGGCTCCTCTATCTCAGTTCAGCGTCAAGGAGCGGCTATGGTGGAAAGAAGGCCGGGTGACTAAACGCGAAGAAGATGGAGCGTACTCGCTACTAGGAATTTTCGACGTTGAGTTAGCGCCGATATATGGTGAAGGGGCAGCTGGTGCTTTTCAGCGCCTTAAGGACGAGATATACAAGCTAGAAAGATGTATTGAAGATATACGCAGCACAGATCCACGCGATGATAAGAAGCGTATCGAGGAGACGAAAGGTGGACTGCTTGCAGACTCCTACCGCTGGGTCCTCGACAACGCCAGCTTCCAGCAGTGGCACAGCGACTTACAAAGTCGGCTGCTGTGGGTTAGAGGCGATCCTGGCAAGGGCAAGACGATGCTGCTCTGTGGTATTATCGACGAGCTGCGTACTTTAGTGCCTAAGACCGCTCTTCTATCATACTTCTTCTGCCAAGCGACCGACTCGCGAATCAACAGCGCTACAGCGGTACTACGAGGGCTTTTGTATATGCTTGTGAATCAGCAGCCGTCGCTTGTATCGCACGTTCGTAAGAAGTACGACCACGCAGGCAAAGCTTTGTTCGAAGACGCAAATGCCTGGGTAGCCTTAACAGAAATCTTCGTGGATGTACTACAAGACGCAAGCACGATATACCTAATCATCGATGCACTGGACGAGTGCGTTACCGACTTACCAAAGCTGCTCAACTTTATCGCTAAACAGTCATCCGCATCTTCTCGCGTTAAATGGATTGTATCATGTCGCAACTGGCCAGCTATCGAGGAACAGCTAGGGATTGCAGAGCACAAAGTAAAGTTGACCCTTGAGCTGAACGCAAAGTCAGTAGCGGCGGCGGTTGATGCCTTTATCAAGCAAAAAGTGGATCAGTTGGCGCAGGACAAGCAATACAAAGAGGAAACTCGACATGCTGTACTCCAGTACTTGACATCAAATGCCAACGATACCTTCCTCTGGGTAGCGTTAGTGTGCTACGACCTAAGAGCGACGTCGAAACGAAACGTGCTAAAGAAGTTGACCTCGTTCCCGCCTGGGCTGGACTTATTGTACGAGCAGATGATGCAACAGATTAGCAAGCTGGAGGATGATTCTGAATTCTGCAAGTATGTACTAGCTACGATTACACTTACGTACCGGCCAATCACGCTGGTAGAGCTAGCAGCTCTTATAGAAGGGCCCGGAGAGGTAGCAAATGACCTAGAGTCGCTACGAGAGGTGATCGGCCTTTGTGGGTCGTTCCTCACTCTGCGAGAAGACATGGTCTACTTCGTGCATCAGTCCGCGAAGGACTTCCTCTTGGTAAAAGCATTTGATAGGGTCTTTCCAGATGGGCCTGAAGTCGTCCATCAGGCGATCTTTTCTAGGTCGCTCGAAGTTCTATCTAGAACTTTGCATAGGGATATGTACAGTCTAAAGACACTAGGGTTCCCTATCGACAACGTCAAACCGCCTGACCTAGATCCATTAGCAGGGTTACGCTACTCGTGTATCTACTGGATTGATCACCTATATGACTCCAAACACAAGTCTTGGGCAAACGGCGTTGATATATTCCTAAGAGGGAAGTATCTCTACTGGCTCGAAGCGCTCAGCTTATGCAAGAGTATAGCACAGGGTGTAATCTCGATAGCGAAACTGCGGGCTCTAGTACAGGTATGGCATGCACAAATAGTATATTTGTACAGTATATATATTCTACAGGCTAACGAAACTAGGAGATACGAGAAGCAGACAAACTTAGTAAGTGTATTGAAGATGCACAGCGATTCATCATATACTATAAAGGTGCAATCGAGAGTTACCCACTGCAGATATATGCATCTGCGCTGTTGTTTAGTCCAACAGGTAGTCTAATTAGGAGATTATTTAAGTATGAAGAGCCAGAAGGAGTCACTATTGAGCCAGCTATGAGTGATAGCTGGAGCGCGTGCCTACAGACACTCGAGGGCCATATCAATACTGTCAGGTCTGTAGCCTTCTCACACGACTCGAGCTGGCTGGCGTCAGCGTCGTCGGATAATACTATCAAGATCTGGGATGCAAGTAGCGGCGCGTGCCTGCAGACGCTTAAGGGCCATAGCAGTGCTGTCAACTCTGTAGCCTTCTCACACAACTCGACCTGGCTAGCGTCAGCGTCTTGGGACATGACTGTCAAGATCTGGGATGCAAGCAGTGGCGCATGCCTACAGACACTTCAGGACCATGGCAGTACTGCTAACTCTGTGGCCTTCTCACACAACTCGACCTGGCTAGCATCAGCATTGTGGAACAATACTATTAAGGTCTGGGATACAAGCAGTGGCACGTGCCTGCAGACGCTCAAGGGCCATAGCAGTACTGTCACGTCTGTAGCCTTCTCGCACAACTCGACCTGGCTAGCATCAGCATCGTCGGATAATACTATTAAGGTCTGGGATACAAGCAGTGGCGCATGCTTGCAGACGCTCAAGGGCCATAGCAGCACCGTCACGTCTGTAGCCTTCTCACACAACTCGACCTGGCTAGCATCAGCATCGTCGGATAATACTATTAAGGTCTGGAATACAAGCAGTGGCGCGTGCCTACAGACGCTCAAGGGCCATAGCAGTATTGTCAACTCTGTAGCCTTCTCACACGACTCGACCCTACTAGCGTCGGCTTCAGCATTGTGGGACAATACTATTAAGGTCTGGGATACAAGCAGCGGCGCATGCTTGCGGACGTTCGAGAGCCATAGCGGCACTGTCAACTCTGTAGCCTTCTCACACGACTCAACCTGGCTAGCATCAGCATCGTCGGATAATACTATTAAGATCTGGGATGCAAGCAGCGGCGCATGCCTACAGATGCTCGAAGGCCATAGTAATACTATCAACTCTGTAGCCTTCTCACACAACTCGACCTGGCTGGCGTCGGCGTCGCCAGATAGTACTACTAAGACCTGGGATGCAAGCAGCAACGCATGCCTACAGATGCTCGAGGGTCATAGCAGTACTGTCAGGTCTATAACCTTCTCACACGACTCGACCCGGCTAGCGTCGGCGTCGTCGGATAATACTATTAAGATCTGGGATGCAAGTAGCGGCGCGTGCCTGCTAACGCTCAAGGGCCATAGCAGTACTGTCACGTCTGTAGCCTTCTCACACGACTCGACCCGGCTAGCGTCGGCTTCAGCATTGTGGGACAATACTATTAAGGTCTGGGATACAAGCAGTGGCACGTGCCTGCAGACGCTCAAGGGCCATAGCAGTACTGTCACGTATGTAGCCTTCTCACACAACTCGACCTGGCTAGCATCAGCATCGTCGGATAATACTATTAAGATCTGGGATGCAAGCAGCGGCGCATGCCTACAGATACTCAAGGGCCATAGCAATACTATCAACTCTGTAGCCTTCTCACACGACTCGACCTGGCTAGCGTCGGCGTCGTGGGATATGACTGTCAAGATCTGGGATGCAAGTAGCGGCGCATGCCTGCAGACGCTTGAGGATCATAGCGATACTATGAACTCCGTGGCCTTCTCACACAACTCGACCCAGCTGGCGTCGGCATCGTGGGACAATACTATCAAGATCTGGAATACAAGCAACGGCGTGTGCCTGCAGACGCTCAACGTTGGCAGATCTTATTACGGCTTATCCTTTAATTCTACTAGCTCCTGTCTCAACACTGGGATAGGTACTATTGCTATTCGTAGCTCGGAAACTTCTAGAATGAGGGGTGTTATGGAACCCGAGTCCCCTGAGTATATAGGTATAGGCCTCGGCCTAGACAATACATGGGTTACGTATGCTGGTAACAACCTGCTCTGGGTGCCATCAGAGTATCGACCGTCGTGTTCATCTGTGTGCGGGACCAAGATAGGTATAGGTACCGGGTCTGGAAGAGTATGGATTTGTAATATTTCCCTTTAAGTTGACGTATTCAGGAGTATTTATATGTATCTGTATATGCTATATACTTGCCACATCGAGCCTTCAATAATCCCTTTGGAGTGATTGTTGCTATGCAACGACCATTGGTTGCGCGACCTTGTATGAACTTGTACCTGGCAACAGACACAAAGGCTGGAAGTAACTCTCTAGCATCTAGGTAGGGTTTTAACTCTCAGATAAGCCCGTTTGTAAGTAATTTCAAACGGCAAGGACTGAGCGACCGAGCTGTATAGAAATAGCTCGATAATGCTGAAATGAAGGCTCCGTGCGAATTCGTCGAGAAAGCAGTGATACGAACCTAACTCGTACGTGATGGAGGTCTAAAGATGTTCCGAAATAGTTACTGGACACTAATCATATAAGGTTTCGGTAAAGCTTGACGTGTGCGCGGAGTTGTTGTCACTCGAAGTCAAATTACCCCTCAAATTTTCCTGTACGGGTGGTTTTCCGGCACGCGTGGAGTATTCCTCTAGAACCCTTCGAATTCAGGATAGTACGGTATATGTATCGAGATTTTCCGCATTGTAGTAATATTGTGACCACAAACGGTGTCTGAGAGTATTTCGTATAGTACTAGAATCATAGCACGCGCGATGATCACTCTCTTCAATAAAAACACATGTGCTTTTTGAATACTATCTTATTTGCAATTAACTCTAATTGAAGAAGCCGCCCTTATCCAGAAACATTGAACCAAACTAAAATTTACATTCTACCAAACTCTCTTTCTTCCCTAAGCTGCAACTTCTGCAACCTTAATCGCCGGAACCTCCAAACGCTGATAAGCCTCTACTTCCTCTCTATTGTCCTCCATCAAATCCATCACACTGTACCTACCCTCTTGCTTATCGTCTTCACCATCCCGCACACGAACCCTCCACCCAAACTCATCCACCGCCTTCCCCTTCTGCACATCCGTCAACGTCCTCGCCAACTCCGCTGCACACGGCCCTGCCTCCGCGCTCCCCTCATTAAACACGAATTTTTCACCCGTGCTCTCGCGTGTGATGGATTTGACAGGGACAAGAGCGGCAGCGGTACCAACGGCAAAAACCTCGCTGAAGTAGCGCAGTTCGGAGAAGTGAATCTACGGCCGTTAGTCAGGCGGAGAAAAGATTAGATGTATGTAACTTACACGGCGTTTCTCTACGGTCCACCCCTTACTTCTCGCAAGCGCAACGATACTATCGCTCGTAACGCTCTGCACGATATTCGCGCTATCCGGGACCGCAAGCACGAACCCGCCCGCGCCATCTGGCCTGACGCCGACGAAGCCCGAGGTCGAGAATTCTTCGATGTCGCTCTGCGTGCGGCTGTCAAGGTGAAGCGTCATGCCGAAGCCACGTTTCTTCGCGGCCTCGCTCCAGCGCACGACAGGCGCGTAGTTACCGCCGACCTTGGCGTGGCCGGTGCCGTTGGGCGCGGCGCGGTCGAAGGACTCCATGATGAGGGCGTCTTGCGCGCTGACGCCGTGGTAGGCGTTAGCGGGCGTGACATAGATTGCGAGGCGGAAGTGGTGCGGTGGGGTGAGCATGAGGTGGGCGTCGCAGGCGAAAACGACGGGGCGGATGTAGAGGAGTGCGGAGCTGGCGTGGGGTGGGACAAGAGCGGCATTGCGGGCGACGGCGAGGTTGACGGCGCGGAGGAAGATGTCAGAGGGGATGGTGGGGATGGAGACGGTGGCGCAGGAGATGGAGAAGCGTGTGGCGTGGTATTCGGGACGAAATATGTTGATTTGGTTGTCGGGGCCGCGGTATGCTTTCATGCCTTCGTAGGCTTGCATTCCGTAGTTTAGGCCTGGGGAGAGGCCGTGAACTTTGATGTATGGGTCTTTGACCAAAAGAGGTTCGCTCCAACAATCCGTCACCGCATCATAGTTGCATTCGACGTGGCCATTGTCTTCGATGGCGGAAGCTCCAAGTTTCGACCAGTCAACAGACGCTTTTGGTGGAGGAGGAAATAGGCTTGTAGTAGGCATTCTAGCTAGTAACCTGTGAAGGATATTTCGAAGAAAAACTAGAAAATACAAGATTGAAGGAATTAGAGAAAAGGATTGATGGTTTGCCATTGAGGAAGAGGAAAATGCATTAATCACATTCGTCTTGTCTTCAGGCATTTTACAGACCGGTGCCTATTTTTGGACAATCGTAAACGTAAAGAGACCTAGCAGTGTATGTGAGCGACCAACCGGGCTAGGCAATTCTGATCCACGGAAAGTCAGAAATTGCTTGTTCAGGCTAGCGCCATCAGAGTAATGTGTGGCCTAACATCCGTCTGATTTTCTATCAACTGCTGTACTGCCCCGACGTCAGATATGGGGGCGGAAAATTATTCGTAGCTCATTTTCTGAGGTGCGCATTATGGTTTCAGTACTCTGAGTACAGCACGTAAGCAAAAAGAGGATCAGTGGTACATTCATGAAGTATCAGAACAGGGTTCGTCGCTTTATACGAAATAGTCGCACTTGTCCGCATATTCAGTCTTCTGTTCAAACTTCAATTTTCATTAACACTATACCCGGGCACCTTTTTAGTATTTTGATACCCGCCCTTGTGACATTATGCATTCCGAAATCGAGAACGATATCTCATACGCTCTTCTGCTGGAGCTCCTGGCGTAAGCGGACCTATAATTTAGAAGACTTACATTTGCATCTAACGGTTCATAATAGTTACCAATTTGCATCGCCAGTGAGATGGTAAGAATCCATTTACTCCTCTATCGTGGAACTCGCTCACACTTCACAGGATCGAAACGCAGGATGTTCTCTTTGGGGAAGAGAACATCGACCGCATGGTTGAAATTGGTCCAACCAATACTCTCGCAGCGATGGCAAAGAAGACGCTAGCAGCGCGTTACAGCATTGCAGACGCTGCCCGGCACCGCAAACGAGAAATTCTATGCCACCAAGACGACGCAGCAAAAATTTACGAAGAAGTGAACGATGCCGTTGCCAAAGCCGGAGACCGGCTGCCTAAAAACGTTGAACACCAAGAGACGAAGCCGGCGGCAGACGAAAGCAAACCCACAGACCCGGTGACACCACCAGCCCAAAAGCCAAATGCTATCATTCCGCCGCAACCGCAAGCAGCTCCGGTGTTGGAAATTCCAGATGTACCTGTATCTGCTGGAGACATCATAACTGCGATCGTCTCTTCGAAGCTCAAGAAGCCATTCCAGGAAATCGACAAGTCACATACAATCAAAGCACTAACAGGAGGTGAGCCAGCCCTTGCTCCGCATAAACTCACATTGTATTGACACATATAGGCCGCTCTACGCTCGAAAACGAACTTGTCGGCGACCTAGGTGCTGAATTCCCTACCTCGCTTCCGGAACGTAGCGAGGAGATGCCGCTGTCAGAGCTCAGCGCTGCCGTCCAGTCGCCAGATAGCAGTAGTTTGGGCAAAGCCTCCTCAGGCCTATTGGCCCGCTTCTTCGCGACGCGCATGCCGGCTGGGTATACGCAGCAGCGGGCGCGCGCACATATGCGAACGGCATTTGGCCTCCCACCGGGCCATCAGTCGAACGTGCTCCTGCGGGCTGCAAGCAGTGGACCACAGCAGCAGCAACGGCTGGGGTCAGATTCCGAGGCGCAGTCGCTGCTAGACGACGTTGTTCGGCAATATGTGAGCGAGAGAGGAATTAACGTCGTTGTTGATATAGCCCATAGTGGCCAACAACAGAACAACGGCAGTGACAACAACAATATCCAGGTTGTGTTGCAGTTTGATGATGATGGCAACGATAGGCAGACGAGCGGAAAAGAAAGAAGAGGCGGAAAAAGTGGAGTGAGGAACTCCGAGCAGGCCGCAGCGCTCCACCTCATGCGTACCGAACGCGACGCTATAGGCGCCGAGCTCACGGCATTGACAGCCGAATTAGGCGACGAATTCGTCAGTGGCGTGAAGCCAGTTTTCAGCCCCAAAAAGGCGCGCAAGTTCTCCTCGTGGTGGAATTGGGCGGTGCAAGACCTGCTCGAGGCAATTCATGGGGAGGCATCACGCAGCAACGGCCTAGCCGCAGACATAGATGTTGAGGCTGCAGCTACACGATGTGAAATGATTGCCAGGCGTGGGGACGCACGGCTCGAGAAGATCGTGGAATTCCTTGCGTCGAGGACAGAAAACACTGAGGCGACTAAGAATGTTTTGGATAGAGTGAAGGAGCTGATGACACAGGTGAGCGCTGAAGGAGCTACTACATTACCGGTGGTGGGAACAAGCCTTAGCGGTACAAAGCCTCAGACCTCTACCGACCGGAGCGGCAGATTTGTAATCGAAGAGGCACCACGGACGGAAGGCGATAACGTGGTGTTCCCACAAGTACAGCTCTGTGAGAGAACATCAGCACAAAAGTGGGAAGACGACAATGACCTGAGCGGAATATTCGACCGCCTCCTACAAGAAACTGCCCATTCCAGCCCCTCATTTCAGGGTAGAACGGTGCTTTTGACTGGCGCTGGAACCGGCTCCATTGGCTGCGAGCTTTTGAAGTTGCTGCTCGCCGCTGGAGCACGCGTAATAGTCACCACAAGCAGCTATTCTCCGAAAGCGTTACAGGCATACCGCGACGCCTACACTCAGCATGGTGCAAGTGGGTCTGAGCTGGTCGTTGTGCCGTTCAACCAGGGTAGCCAGCAAGACGTCGAGAGCCTTGTTTCCTTCATTTACGAAACTTCTGATGGTGGGTTGGGATGGGATGTCGACCACATTGTGCCCTTCGCTGCCGTGTCCGAAGTGGGCCGCGAGGTAGATGGGGTTGACGCCAAATCCGAGCTTGCCCACCGTGTCATGCTTATCAACGTCGTCCGCCTCCTGGGCGCAGTGAAAAGGCAAAAGGAGAGTCGCCGGGTGCGGTGTCGGCCTGCGCAGGTTGTGCTACCGCTCTCTCCCAACCACGGCGCCTTCGGCGGTGACGGATTGTATGCCGAGTCCAAGGTCGGCCTCGAGCCGTTGTTCGACAAATGGTACTCAGAGAGCTGGGCGCCATATCTGACACTGTGTGGCGCTTCGATTGGCTGGACACGCGGGACGGGTCTAATGGCAGGCAACGACAAGCTAGCTGCAGGTATCGAGGCGCTCGGCGTACGCACCTTCACGCAACGTGAGATGTCGACCTTCCTCCTAGTACTCATGAGCGTGCCGTTGGCGGTTGAGTGTGACGACAGACCAGTCCTGGCAGACCTCACCGGCGGTCTAGACGCGGTCCCCAACCTGAAAGAAACACTCAAGAGTATCCGTGGTGGCTTGGAAGCAGAACAAAGCCTAAAGGAGGCCATAGCAAAGGAGGCGGAAGATGACGACATTAATGAAGTTACTGCTGTTCCGCCACCGGCGTTGCGACCGCAGCCCAACCTCCGTATTCCCTTCCCATCTCTGCCGAGTTGGGACAAGGACATCAAACCCCTGCATGCGGACTTAGAAGGTATGGTTGACTTGGACTCGGTAGTCGTGCTGACTGGCTTCGCGGAGCTGGGGCCTTGGGGCAACGCTCGTACGCGTTGGGAAATTGAAGCACACGGTGAACTCTCTATCGAAGGGTGCATCGAAATGGCATGGATAATGGGCCTGATCAAGAACCACGATGGGCCACTCGATGGACAAGAGTACCACGGCTGGGTAGATATCAAGTCGGGCAAGGCAGTGCATCCTGCCGATATGAAGGACCGCTACGAACGCCAGATCTTCGACAATAGCGGGATTAGGTTATTGCCTGCGGAGCCAGGAAAGGGTCAGTCACTCATCCAGGAGATGGCGGTCGAAGAAGATTTGCCGCCGTTTTCCGTACCCAAGGACATGGCGGAGCAGTTCCGTCGCGAACATGGTGACAAAGTCGACGTCTACGACGAAGATGGTGAAGAGAACGAGGAGGTTCTGGTGCGGTTCAGGAAGGGTGCTAATCTCCTGATCCCAAAGGCGTTGGGTGCGGCACGCAGAGTGGCTGGCCAGCTACCCCAAGGCTGGAATCCACGCACATACGGCATTCCTGA
Organism: Ophiosphaerella narmari; assembly: GCA_028456235.1. Taxonomy (NCBI): domain Eukaryota; kingdom Fungi; phylum Ascomycota; class Dothideomycetes; order Pleosporales; family Phaeosphaeriaceae; genus Ophiosphaerella; species Ophiosphaerella narmari. Next base: position 314,929 of record JALNQA010000001.1, on the reverse strand, counting down.
GGACATTGTTTCCCAAGTCGACCCAGTTACGCTGTACACACTGATCAGCACTGTGGAAGCATTGCTAGCATCCGGCATCACTGACTCGTTCGAGCTGTACAAGTACATTCATGTATCTGACGTTGGGAATTGCTTGGGCTCTGGGCTTGGCGGTGTCAAGTCGCTGAGGAAAATGTTCATGGACAGGAAAATGGACAAGCCAGTTCAGAGCGACGTCATGGCTGAGAGCTTTATCAACACAACGCCGGCGTGGGTCAATATGCTGCTCCTCTCGTCGTCCGGACCTATCCGCACATCAGTAGGTGCCTGTGCCACGTCAATCGAATCCTTAGAGACAGGTGTCGAAACGATTGTCAGCGGTAAGGCGAAGATGTGTCTAGTTGGAGGATTTGATGACCTTAGTGACGAAGTTTCGGCTGAGTTCGCCAATATGCGAGCAACTGTTGACCCAGAGAAAGAGTTCGAAAAGGGGCGTACGCCAGGAGAGATGTCGCGTCCGACCAGCTCAACACGCAGTGGTTTCGTTGAGTCAGAGGGAGCAGGTGTCCAAGTTATCACATCCGCTCGTCTCGCACTCGAAATGGGCCTGCCCATCTACGGCGTCGTCGCCCTAGCATCAACTGCCAGCGACTCTATTTCCCGCTCAGTGCCCGCGCCAGGCAAAGGTATCCTCACTACAGCAGCAGAAGCACCATCAAGATACCCATCTCCATTGCTCGATCTACGCTACCGCCGCCGTCGCCTCGCACTGCGCAAGCGCGAGATAGAGAATTCGGCCAAGCTCGAAATCGACATTATCGACCACGAGCTCAAAAGCAGCATCGGCAACGCAGCTGAAGTCGACCGACTGCGCGACCGCAAAGACTACATCGTGCGCGAAGCAGGTCAGCTAATGAGCGCCGCCCAACGCGTCTTTGGTAACGCCTTCTGGAAGCAAGAGCAAAGCAACATCTCACCGCTGCGTGGGGCACTCGCAGTCTGGGGCCTCACCATTGACGACATTGGTGTCGTGTCGCTGCACGGCACATCGACGCGGCTCAACGATGTCAACGAGCCACGGGTTCTGCAGGCACAGCTGGCGCACCTGGGCCGCGCGCCAGGGAATATAACGCCTGCTGTGTGCCAGAAAAGCTTGACGGGCCACGCCAAAGGTGCGGCAGGCGCGTGGATGCTGAACGGCGCGCTGCAGATGCTGAATTCTGGCCTCGTGCCTGGCAATCGCAATGCCGACGACATCGAGGTTGACCTGCGTACCGATGCTTCTCTGCTGACCTTCCCCAACCGCACTCTACGCGTGCCCACTATCAATGCGTTTAGCGTCACCTCTTTTGGCTTTGGTCAGAAGGGTGCCCAGGCGGTCTGCGTGCACCCGCGCTTCCTATTCGCGACTCTTGCGCGCACAGAGTTTGACGCATATGCGCGACGGGCCGCTGAGAGGAAGAGGACAGCGCAAAGCTTCTTCCGCAGGGCTGTGCCGACGAATGCGCTGTTCGTGGCCAAAGACCATGCGCCGTACGCTAAGACGCAGATGCAGAGCATCTTCTTAAACCCCGACGCGAGGGTTGTGGCTAATGATGATGACGAATATCTTTATGAAGACGATTTGGTAGACAAGCTGGCCTAGACGTGCTGTCGTTATTTTATCCTTTTTTGTATATGTTAGTGTGTTAGTGTATTGCAAGTTGGTTACCTGCATTCATCATTACCAGAACGATGGTTTAGATCTATATTGTAACATAAATAGTTAGGACGGAGTTGAGGCTATTGTCGCCTTCGGTATTATTAAATCTCAACAGCATACTTTCGAGATTAGCTGGAATGCGTGAGACCTATATTCCAAGAGCGTGGTGTTTTAGTGTCAATAGTTTTCTAGCTGCCCAAATCGTGCCTAGCACGATCATGTGACGAACCATAACACCCCAACTCAGGCTGCTACGTGAGGTGAGATTTGCTACCCAACATATCGGCGATCCCTGCATCTGCAGCCGTTCACTACTGGGATGATTGCCCATTGCCGCCCATCAAGAAGCGGGGAACAACTGCAGCTGGCCCAGCCTTACCATACATGAGTCGAAATCAAGATATACCCCTCGTATCTCACCATCGGGTTGGGTGGTTTGGCGTTATTTGTCGAAAGTGTATTTTCATCCATGAGATAGGCTTGCAGCACACTGCGCGTACCTTGGTAGATAGAAACGGTAGCCATATGGCTTGACAAAGTTCTCCTATCAGCATTTGCGCCACAAAATGTGCTGTAGCGCCGTTTTGAGATCAGTGATGCTTATAGTATTTTTCGGCTCGCAGCAAGGTGACCATTGTTAGTACCCAGCTCCAACGGTCTGGCCTGGCTATCTATGAATGAATACGACCATTAGTAACAGCCACTGTCCGTTACTACCCGCGAGAAAATTACCTAGAGTGACATGCATGATAGGTCTCGATATGAAATCCGTCCGACATTAATAATATGCGAGCCCGTAACCTTTTCTCAGCAGTAAGCCTTAAAAATGATCGTGCGCGATATCAGGCAGCCATATGTTATGTGAAGGGAGACTAAGCTTCCTGTCTGACGAGATATAAGCAACCAAATAGAGACGTCTAAAAGCGGCAAGCTTATAACCCCAAGACTTGCGGCTAGTCACGATGCAGGAGAGGATGATGCTCATAAGGTGCAATATTATGTGCATATGCGATGAAAATTGATAAATGGCCCCTCGCTGGAACCCTGGCTATGGAAACCAGCGCACAATATATGTAAGAGTTCTCACGAATCCTATTGGTGTTCCAATTGGGAATAATTAGGCGAATGAGGCCGTCACCCATGAATTTGGTCATCCCTCACTGTGCTGAGTGGTCCCTTTGCAGTGGCTGGAGGTCTTGACCGATGGTGGGTGGCTTGTGTGACTGTGGGTCCCCACAACTTCCGAACTCCCTTTCACTTTGAAAAACAAGTTGCAAAATTGGCTGGCTGGAGTGTGGCCTGGCTATCAGTGGTCCAGGGGCCACCCTGACCAGATCAGCGCCAATAAGAATAATGTTTCAGGAAGTGAAGAAGAAATATACAGGTCAGCGAATCACTAGCGGCCAGAGTGAATCCAAAAAACAGGAAGACCCAAGAGACCGGTTGAGCTTATCCACGTGCGGGAGATTGGCACAGCGTGCTAGTCTGAGGACGCCAGAGTTTCGATCGTCCGGTGCGGCAAATTCTGTGGTCGCACGCCCCGTCAGCGTGCATGGCTCTGTCATGTTATTGCACCGATGCACGAGCATGCTCTGCATATTCCTGCAGTAGACCTGTACACTAAACTATGACCGGCGCGCCTGTGTGACGCTTATTGCTTCTCAAGCACGCAAAACGGGAGGCGCTGGGTCTTTAGCGATAACATGTGGAGGAACTGGTGCCCTTCTACTTGCAGGGCCTTCTACTTGCAGGGTCTGGAAGCCGTCTCCTGTCAGCTGCTGCTGTTGCATGCATCGTTTGGCTTGTATAGTACAAGTGGTGGTTAATTAAAGGGGCTCAACTCACAGCAACCTGCTATTAGTTACACCAGGCCGATGTCAGGCATGTTGCTCAAAATTCCTCGTTGCCGCTGTCAGCCCCGCCACTGTGACGTTCTCCATCTTTCGCACCGAACAGCCGAACCACCTCGTCCCACCTCCACGACTTGCGCAACACTCCAATATTCATCGTTTTGGTAGTCATCATTCATTTGCGCCATGGTCTCCGTTTGCAGTACATGTCACAGCTTGCAAAGGCACCTCAAGCATCGAGATCCAAATCAAGCGAAGGGTAGTAACGCACTACAATGGGTGAACACATCCTTGCCAAGCCTTCGAACCAGTGGGAGCAACTGCCGGGCTTGCGCACTACTTCTTGATGGCATTTTACTGCATCACAAGCGGTTCGAAGATATCAACGAGAGCAGCATATGGGTGAAGGCAGAGAGCTTCACTACAAGACTGGGCCGAGTCTTCCAAGATCACCTCTCCGTCGAGATCCGGTGGAAGGATCAGGATTCGCAATGTGACAGCCAAGATAACCCACGCGAACCAACGAGGTATCCAGATCTCAAGCTAGAATTTTTCACGGATGGAGGTAGGTAAAATGCTTTCATTGGCAGTCATCATGTCACGTCGAGCGTTTTCTAGCTCACGGAGCAACAACGATGCGCATGCTGACGTACGCAGACGGATTATCGAGCTTCTCGGCAATTGGTCGAGGACGCCCGATTTCAGAGAATCCGCTGCAGGATGCCGGTTTGTCCACGGCGCGGGGTATGATCAAAGACTGCCTATCAAGCCATTCAAGATGTCGGCAAACTAAGCCGACAACACTGCCAAAAAGAGTTTTGGATGTATCCGCTGGCCCCGACTCGAAAAGCGTAGTATTACATGAGTCTAAATGGCATGATGATGAACAGAGATTTGAGCACGGTGAATATGTCGCACTATCTCATATGTGGGGCGTTGGAAGAGGTCCAAAGACCACCAAGAAAAATCTACGATCGCATATAAGAAGAATCGAGTGGTCAACATTGCCCAAGGCCTTTCAGGAAGCAATACTACTTACACGCGCGTTGGGCACCCAATATTTATGGATCGATTCGCTATGTTTGATACAAGACGACGACCAGGCAAAACTAGAGGAATCGGTCAGGATGGATGAAATATTTGGAAATGCGTTCTTGACCATAGCCGCAACATCAGCTGCGGATAGCAGTATCCAGCCGCTATTTCCTTCGAAAACTCTACCATATAAGATTGAAGCCGCAGACAACAAGGGACAACTTTCCAAGGTCTATGTAAGAGAGCAGCCAAGCCATTACAGCTTCAAAGCTCCTTTCGATGAAGTTTCACATATGAACGAGTGGGAGATACCTTTCAACATCTCCGATGAAGCTAACTTGCATACACCACTGCTCAATCGCGCCTGGGCATATGTCGAGAGACTATTGTCGCCCCGCGTGTTGCACTTCACCACGTCAGAGATGATTCTAGAATGTAGAGAAGGATACAACTGCGAATGCGGCAGAATAGCAGATTCAACCTTCGACTCACGAACAGCCGACACTATCAAACAAGACTTCGCAACCCTCGTCAGCGAATCCAATCGCCAACCCCAACCCAATGACACAAACAACCACACAGACCGACGAATAGACACCATGACCTCCCAACTAGCCGGCGCCAGCATCGCCACCGCACCCCCAGACCTCTCCCGTAAACGCGACGAAGCCTCACACATCTGGAGCTACATCATTACCGAGTTTACCGCGCGCCACATGACCTACGACGAACGCCTAACCGCCATCGCTGGCGTAGCCAAAGCACTCCAGCCCGCCATGTCCTCGGGCTACATCGCAGGCCAATGGACATTCAGCACGCTCAGCCTGCTATGGTACCCGCGCGATAGCAGCAAGACGCGGCGTCCGCGACCCATGGACGGCCAAACGATCCCCACCTGGTCGTGGGCCAGCTGCGAGGGCGCCCCCATCTTCTTCGACAACACAACCGCCATGGACCTCGCGTGTCGCGCGGCGTTCGGGCCCAAGGGGAAGCGCGCACCCGCGTGGTCGCCGGTGCAGGGTGAGCCGCTGCACCTGTCGGCAGCCATGGCGGCGGAGGTCATGCTGCGCGTGTCCGCTACCCCACCGCGCTATGTGTTGGCGAAGAACCGGGTCGTGGCGGAGTTCGTGCCTGATGTGTGTCCACTGCTTGGCGAGGATGTGCTGGAGGATGGCGATGCGTTGGTGTGCGTGCTGGTCAGCATGACGTTTCGTTCGTCGATTATCGGCCTTGTGCTCAAGGCCGTTGGGGCCAATGTGTATCGCCGCGTGGGCCGCTTTGAATGCTACGAGTGCAGTCCGGAGGATCGCGCGGATGGAATGAGCGAGGATGCCGAGGCCCTGTTTGCGCACTGGTTTCCCGAAATCGAGAACATGGCACTACTCGATAGCGTGCCGCAACGGCACTTTACTGTTGTTTGAGCATGTGGAACGACTTGCTTGCTTTTTCGCGTGTGTGCTAAGAAGTTAATGCAGGGCGATACCGAGGCGGCTAGGTGTTTCCGGGTTGGGAGCGATCACGATGTGAGGAATACATGTCGAGCTCTTGCATGTTGTTATCGATACCCTTTGCGCCTACTGGCTGGCTGCTGGTTGGCTGCTGTCGTTCCGGGTTGTTATTGGCGAGTGGTATTCATGTTATGCATTTGTTAGCTTCCACATTTGTAATGAACGCATATTACCTCGACCTCAAGCATGCATCTCATGACTCGGCATATTGTATTGCCTAAACTAGACAATCAGATTATCGAAAAGAATTGGGATCACCACGCCGTGGCAAACTATCAATATTAGCTTCATCGGTGTAGACCTAGTCTAAAAACTAAGTTTACACTATGTTTGCATGCACATGCCTTCGACTACGTCCCCGAGAACGAACGAACCCAGGGCACAGCCATTTCGCCTAACATCCTTGAGGATTTAGTCAGACACGTTGTCAATGGCAAAGGTCCATCACACGTATACAAAAAGCAAGCGAGTTTATTGTAGTTTATTTCAATTCAAAGTCTTTCAACGAGTGTGAGCGCTTATACCTAGCGTCATGAGAGTCGTTCTTCGATATGTGTAACCTTTCCCCTGCGCCAAATAAAATCATCGCTGTGAAAAGTCCGCCAAGTGCAAATAGTACATACACGATCAAGATAAACCCCGCGCTTTTAAACTTCTATCCCGTCCAACTCTCTCCCACGCTTTTTCCTTTACGCTCCCCAATCGTGTCACCATCGGCGGCTGCCTTATGACGGTCGTTTTGGTAAACATGCTGAGGTCTGGTCGCTCTTCGTCACTTGGTGGTGGAGGCCGGGGTGGCGCTTTGGTGTATCTTGTTGGGAGTAATATTTCAGGCAATAAAATGTCATTATTGAGCGAATTACGGGCCGAAGCAGGTGGTGTAGGTGTGGACATTGATCTTTGAATGGAATGGAGTGGTTCTTTAGTGATTTGCTGTTTTGACCCAAAAGACTCGTAAGATTCGTAAGGCATACCGCCGATGGTAGTGCCGGACCAGTGTTTCGAGTGCCGGTGTGGGCTTAAAATGAGCTGGGATCGAGTGGCTTCAAAGAGGTTGGTGAGAGGTTTGAGTGCTAGACTGCAGGACAATATGATAGAGAGAGTGGAGTGGCCTTGAGTGCTGATCGCATAGGGTATATAGTCGAAGGTTGGGTCTGCTCCGTCCGATAAGGCTTGTTGGAGGTAAACTAGGCGGACAGAAGATGCTGCAATAAGGCTTAAGGTTGGTCAGTGGCGAAACACGTCAACCATGAAGGCAACGAACTTACAGCAAGCGTAGAGAGATGACCATTGTGGCCAATGTCTTTTGTTGGTAATCGAACCGTAAGGTCCAGATCATGTGAGTGGAAAGAATGATCAAAGTCGTGTCAATGACAATGTCAATCACTGTTACCGTAATCCAGAAAGGCAACTGTTTGTAGATTAGCCCTGTTTGCCTTTGCCACGTCTGTCCACGCACCATAGGAATACATTTGCCAGTCCATATCTCCCAAGGTCGGGGCATTTCGCACTCAAACACGATGCCAGTCATCACAGCAAGTGTCCAGACAAGGACCACGATGCCAATCATCATCACTCCGAGCCTTTGCATTGCGTTATCCGCCACTTGATGCAGGAACAATAGTATCGAACATTTCGATATACTAAGTGCCAACACAAAGAGGATTGTGGAAACGAAGACCTTGATTTGAATCTCGTCGACATCGAGCTTGCTGAGCAAACATTGTTTCTTTCCAAGACCCGAGCCTATAGCCGTCGCGATGACTAGTGTAGCTCCCAAACCACATAGCGAAGCTGCCACAATGATAGCATCATCTGATAGAGGAATATAGCGGAGCCGTCGTGAACGAAATCGACAGACGATTCTCAAAACCGTGCAAAGCGCCTGAAACACATGTTAATCATAGATGGCGATTGTAAAGTGTAGTTGGCCTACCAGTATACAGGCGAGGAACCAAGCTACCATAACCAGGATGGCCCCATGATTTTGAGCAGTAATGAGCGCATTGGAATACTGGTCTTCCGAATTGCACATTGCTAGTTACTTTTGCAACTCTCGCGTCCGGAAATTACATTGAAATGAGCCTTGATTCAAGCTATATTGAAAATACTTGGGCAAAGGCAGAGTAATAGAAAAGGCCAGATATTATCCGCACCGGACAACCGCATCTGCAAATGCGTAATGCTCCCTTCAAGTCCGAGGTCACCAGGTTACCATGTTCTGGCCTTTGCTTCGAGGGATGGCATTTCATTAGCTTGTCACACCTCGTTCTTATTAGCTTGAAATAGTAGCAGAAGTAAGATGGGCCAGGCGAGAACGAATCAGCGGTGGCGTGACGGAAGCGAACATGATTAAAACAAGTCCGTAGCACGCGCACCTACCTATAAACCTCTGGACTCCATGATTTCCGTCGAGCTGATCCCAAAACCGGAGTGTTGGGGCGTTAAAAAGTGCCACGGGTGTACAAGGACGAAGTGAGAGCCCGTAGTGGTTGGAGAACTCATGCTGTGAAAGACTACGGTCTACTCAGCAATCAAGAGGTGTAGAAAGACACTTCACAAACATGGCACCCGGACTTTGTTTCTAGAAGTGCCTGCTGGATGAGGATGAGCCTATCTGTAGTCGCCATGGAGTGATTGATGTCGAGAGCTAGAGAAGGGAGCGTGGCCAATGAAGGCGCGCTAAGGTCCAGGCCGCAGTTAGCGAAGTCCGGTGTTGTTGATAAGTGGACGGAGAGCCATTTGCCATTACTCGAGAAGCATTTTCTATCCGCATGACAGTCGGAGCGGACTTGTGCCGTGCGGACTTGCTCAGGTTACCGTCCGACAAAGAGACTAACTATGGATGGTAGCCTGCCCCAGGTTGTTATCCGGTGAGGTGAGTGAAGATGGCATTGCGTTCAAGACTCGTATGAGTCCAGGGCGTAATCCAGGCGTGTGTACTCCGAATGGTGAACGATGTTACGAAGAAGTCGACTCTTATGCGTCAGTAGGGAGACTGTTTGAGAGGGCGTGAGGAAGCCGTGGGAAGGTGGTTTCTCGCTTATCGATAGCGGGCATTTTCTCCAACCTGCCTGTTGCCATTCACCGATTCCACCTTGCTACGCACAACACCCAATTGCGCAAGCATGGTACGAACCGCAGGACGCAAAACATGCTAAGGGAACAAAAGACTGATATGCGCAGGCTCCCATCAAGAAGCGCACAACCGCGCGCGCAAAGTCGGCGCGCGCCATTCGACCCACAGCTACCCTCCCCCAGCCAGATTCTCACGAGAGCGCCTTTGCCTCCTCGAAAAAAGACAAGCAAAAGATAAAACACTCTTCTTTTATCTCCAAGATTGAAAAGACATCTACGAAATCGCAAAAGCGACGACGACCGAATAAGAAGCTAGCTGCAAATCTTGAATCACTGGCAGATGCGCTCTCAGGTCTTGAAGAGTCGGGAGCTGATAACAAAGTGGAGACAGGGCAGGCTAGAATACAGCGCAAAAGTTTGAAGAGTCGGCCAGGCGCAATGAAGAGGAAGGAGAAGCTAGAGAAGATGGAAAAGGAAAGGTTTAATAAGAACCTGGTGCAGCTGGCAAGCACCTCGCAGCCTGGAGCGGTACAAGGCCGATGGGCAGCATTAAAGAATCATTTACAGAGCACCATGGAGGTCAAACCAGAGTTCGTCAAGAAGGACGGCGCGACATGAGCGGTTTCGAGCACTTTCCAAGCAATCTTTCGTCAAGCGCGACCTCGAAGCATTTGGAAGTGAACGCCCGTCGGGATATCACTTTGCTCCTAGTCGTGGACGCAAATTAAATTTTCGTATAAAGGTCGAAAGGGGACATCAATTGGCAATGCCTGACATGGTGCAGGATTTATAAAACACATTGGATGCTACCCCGAGCCTGTGGCATAGTGATGGGATTATGGCACATTGGGTGAAAAATAGAGAGGCAACATGTAGTATGTTATTAGGAGTACATATGCATACCTACTCAGGTGTCTCGCAAGGCGTGGCCTGGCCAGTGGGCAAGCAAACATACTCCAAGCAAGTTCGAAAAAGATATTTTTCAAACAAGATAACAAAATCTGCGCCGCGATTTGTAAAGTATTCATCAAATAGCGTTCGCAACGGCTATTTGTTTCCCGAGAACCCGGCTCTAGGCTTGTTCCTACTGATCAACTAGGACCCCGAAATATGACATCATAACCGTGAACAGCACTTACTGGTACAAGATTGGACGGCACATAACTTCTGCGATAAGGCTATTGTTGTTTTGAGTCAAATAAGTGGCCAAGTATGGCAATGAATTCTTGGTGCTGTGCTACTTCTTCTAATCATTTAGCTGAGTGGCTGAGCGCGACTCAGCTCGCATGCTGCGCTGTCAAACCCTCTGTCAATTCTACTTTACCCACACATCGTCCCCTCTAGCCTTTCTTACCACACATCATGTCTTTCCTCCAGCGCCAAACAACTCGCATTACTGGCACCGACCACGAGCATGACGGCCGTTGCAGTAGCGGCATCGGGCGCCGCGCGACTGGTGAAGTACCTAATGCGAAGAAACCACGATCACGGCCTCCGACATCCTTTCGCGATCACTTGCCATATCCAAATAGCTCGCTGCCCCCAGGATCAGGGCCCTACTCGGTGGGCAGTATGGAAATCGAAGTCCCCGTCGAAAACCCACACACGGTCTCGCACATATCAAGAAGTGGGAGGCACTTGCTACAGCTTGAGACTGTTCTCTTCACGTTATACTACCCTGCTGCGATTGGTAGCGGGTCAGGCCCGGCGCCCGGGGGACGAAAGAAATGGAGTCGTGCGACGTGGCTGCCACGACCTAGAGTAGAAACTGCGAAAGGATACGCAAGGTTTGCTGGGCTGCCTGATTGGGCTGGCATTGGTCTTGCTGGCGCGACAACAATGCTCACCAAGCTCCGCGCATTTCGAAACAGCCCACCGGCCAGACATTGGCCACCTAAAGGGGACTCGAAGCAACGCGGATACAAAGTGAAGAATCAACAGGGTCCGCCTCCTGAGGGTTTACATCGCGAGCCTATATTTCCTTTGTTGATGTTTAGCCACGGTTTGGGAGGGTCGAGGACTGCATATAGTAGCTTGTGTACTGAATTTGCGAGCTACGGGTTTGTCGTTTGTGCCGTGGAGCATAGAGACGGGAGTGGACCACGGACATTTATAAATCACCCCAAGCGAGTAAATAAAAGTGACAATAAGGAAAGCGAAAATCCTAACAGAGAAGACTACGAAAGCGATCCCACTTACGAAAAGAATCATGAGAAGTGGATGGATCTTGATCACACCCGGGAAGAGCTAAAGCAAGGGTATCATCATGTGGTATGCGGTCTCTTCGAAGAGCAATGTTAACACTCAACTGACTGCCATAGGACTATATTTTCCCCAAGAATAATCCCAAAGACACATCTCCAAACAACGAGCTCGGCGTTGACCGAGAGCTTCGAAATGCTCAAATCGAATTGCGGCTTTGCGAGCTAGAGGAGGCGTACCGCGTGTTAAAAATAATATATGCTGGTGATGGTGATCAAATCGCGCAACAAAACCTCCGCGGTAAAGGTTACATTGGGGGTAGCTCCATTGGGTTGGATGGCATTGACTGGGCTCAATGGAAGAACCGGTTCCACATTGAGAAGATGACAATGGCTGGTCACTCATTTGGTGCTGCAACAGTTGTTGAAGTGCTCAGACATACGGACCGCTTCCGGAACGTACAAGCCGGAATAATTTACGACATTTGGGGGTAGGACTTGTTTGATTAAGTGGCCAAAAGCAGGACTTGAAAGCTAACGAACCGATAGAGCACCTATCAAGCCGCCAGCGGAAGATCCGAAACACCGAATCCACTTGCCTCTCCTTGGTATCAATTCAGAAGCCTTCATGTACTGGCAATCGAACTTTGATGCGGTTCAATCTCTCATGAAAGAAGCCAGCGAACACGGCTCTCCAGCTTACCTTTTAACCGTCCGTGGTTCAGTTCATATCACGCAATCCGACTTCTCGATCTTGTACAAACACGCATGTTCTTTCTTTTTGAAGTCTACGGTTCATCCGAACCGTGCCATAGACCTCAACATCTCGTACGTGCAGTCTTTATATCGTGCTCCTTATATTTACTGACACCGCTTCATAGTGCCAGTCTCGAATTTCTGCGTCTCGTAATACCATCCTCCGGTAGTGGCAAGACCATCATTGATCGTTGCATGACCGACGAGGCGATCCTGGAGACAGAAATGATAGACGAAGTCCCGAATGATAACCGTCCGGATGACGAATGGATAGCTGCAAGGCTCCAAGTTGATCACGAATTCAAGCGGAGAGTGGCTGCCGGGGTCCAGCGCAAATTCAAGAGAAATTTCCAAGGTGGTATGGGCACAGGATACACCACATCGGATGAAGTATGGAGTCATTACAAACCCACTCAGGAGCAGCTTGAAAAGTGGATCACCGAGGGCAATGGCGCGAACAGGATTGACAAGCAGTCCGCATTGGGTGAGGGAGGAGGAAATTCCGTAAACCCCATTGCTAGCAACTCAGACTTGAGTCGGATTTCCGGCGAAGACGGTGAGGCTATATTGCTAAGTGATGATGATGAACAACAAGGTGATGATAGCAAAAAGACGACGGCTCCCCAGAGCGACGGATATAGTCCAGAAATCTATAGAGGGTGTCATTCACAGACACAACAGGATGACAGCGCAACGAGGTCGGAATCGCCTAATGCATCGGCGGCTGCAGGACACGGCACATGGCTTGGCGTGCTACCCGCACTTAGAGAAGGTCCCCAGCAGCAATAGATGGGATTGTAGGGCTAGATCGTAGAATGAAATGCCACTAGATGAGCATCTAAGTGGGTAGCATGGACCTGACATACCTAACCGTTGCCCCGGAGCGGTAATTTGACAGCCCTGTATATTTGTAGCACTGCGGAGTCATCGAGACTAGCATAGCCTGCCCACCGTATCGGCCCAGGAAGAATTAGATACGAGAACAAAATGCATGCTAGCAGGCTGGATTTCATGGTACCGCCGTCACGTGATGGCGACCAAAGTGGGAAGAGTTGTGTTTAGTAATCAGCAATCATCCGATCAATCACCGAGAGACCGTGCCCTGTCGACGCGTCGACATTGCGAATCTTTACATCTCAAACCTAGGCTTACCTCCTCTATGGCATCTTCAACCCGTCTTCTAAGCTCTTTTCTGATATGCTAAACTTCACAAAGTGTACCTAGGTACTCATGGTGTGACGATCCTGCGGTAAGCACGCCAACTATTTCCAAAGCAGGTGGCGAAATCGGTCAGCCTGGGCTTGGTCAGCCTGCGGGGACGGGGGCATCGTCTGCCGCAACGGATCCGCTGCACCCCTGTGAACAACGCCGACGGCTTGTGAGCTGAGTCGAGGCGTTCTGCTTGTTCTAGTTGTGGGATTTGCTTTTAATATTGATGTTGTGTCACCCTCCCCTTTGAAGGCGTTTCACATACTTATGCATCGATGTTCACCCATCGTGGCTGCGACACAGCTTAGACGATTACTTTCTCCACGTCCCCGCCTGCTACCATTAGAAAATAGTAGTGGCATCGAGACTCGATACGCTGCTATTGGTCTCAACATTGGCTACCATATCGAGGCTTGAGCGACAGCCAGCTTATGGTCATGGGCAGTTCGGATTCCGATGGGCAAGGCCTGGCGAGAAAAAGATCGCGCACAAGCACAAATGCAGGGGATAGTTCGGGTAGTGCTAAAGAGAGTAAGAAAGCAAGAGGGCGACCTAGGGTTGATACGCAGGATGCCACACCTGCGGATGTGAGTTGTATCACGTGTCCAAATCGGCTGAGTCCTTATGAGTGTGACAGAGACGAAGAACACAGATACGTCTAGCGCAACGAGCGTATCGACAAAGAAAAGAAACAACAATTTCATCGCTCAAGCAAGAAGGCACTCAGCTGCAGACCATCATCGAGCAGATGAACAAGACATTTGTGCAGTTCAATGATTCGGCACTCAAATCCGGTTTGCTGCAGTTGAACCCAGGATTAGCGAAAGAGCTGAAGCAGGCCTCTGAGACATTTAGTACGCTAGCTAAGAATGCCATCGACTTTGATGGTAATGACGAGGAACACGGCGAGGGTACAGAAGTGGAGGCCGAGTCCAATCCCAGTCAAGCGCAGCAGACGATCACTTCGTAAGTAGCTTTTGATTAGTAGAAGAACACAACCTAGTGTAGGTAACGCCTGGCTTCATTATGTAGCTCTTCGAGCCATCGGGGTCTCCGCACCTATGCGGAATGCTTTACATCTCAACATGAACTCTGTCTGTACACCCAATTAGCTGACTGAACGCGTAGACCAACTCGGGAGCATGAAAACATAGGATGGGGCTACTCATCTATGCTAGGTCAACCTGATAATCGCACTACTGATCAGTTGCAACCGCAATATCAAACGGGCAGCTACTTCCAGGACACTCTTAGAGAGTATTCACAGCAGAACAACAGCCTAGTCCCTAAACGACAATTTACTATCGGTGGGATCTTGAATCAATCAGCAAGTTCTTCGTTGCAATACCAGTCCGCACCCACAACATCACTACAAGATCCACTTCCATTCGGCTTGGTAGATATGCTCAGTCATCAGCATGCACCCTTCACACCACCAGACCCTCAAGTCTTCTCCGTCCGTATGCCAACACCAGACCTCACTCCGCCACCGCTAAGGCTTCCCACACCGCCTTTACAACTACCAAGTCTAACGAACAAAACTCTCACTCCTGTATTCACATACAGTCACGAGGAAACCACCTTTGCGCGTCGCCTGACACGTGCTGCACTCGAAACCGCCTTTCACCTCCTTAGTGCTGCGCATGTTCGGCCATCCGCTATGAGTTACGTGTTCAGACTCTCTTTGCCTTTCTTTACACTCGATCAGCTCCACGCAAAGTTCAAACTGATACTGTCACGCTCCATCCACGAGGATCTGGATTTCTGGGAAACGCCCTTCGTCCACATCGGCGGGTCAGGTACCCACTATCCCCGCAAAGATGCACATGGTAATATAATTCCAAGGAATAGCAGTTTTTGGTCTGTCAGGCAAAAGGGACCGCGAGAGAAGCACATGGTGAAGATCGATAGTGCGGATGATGGCGTATTTCGTGATCACCCAGTCGATCTCACAGCTTTTGAAGGGGAATGGTTCGATGGATATGACGTCGCAGGCTACTTGGAGGAACAGTATCGCTGTACCCCAGACCCAAAGAGTTCTTTTGCGGAGTGCTGGATTGATGACGACGAGCCGGAATTAATATCGCCCCATGATCGAGGAGAGCAGCGGTTATCAGGCGAATCGTCCGGGGCTCTGAGTCAACCCCGAACAGTTTCGGATGTGTCAAGGGCATCGTCAACACAACCTGGTAAGTGAGAAATATCTTGACACACCTTGCTACGAGCTTCGTACTGACCGAAATTTGTTCAGTAGACTCCTTCACACCACCAAATGGCGCTTTTAAAACTTCTAGCACAACTTTCGGGGTCGATATGGACTTTCATAATCCTCCCCTTTCGCACACTAATGATTTCTCCAAATTCAACAATATCGACCTGTCGTTCGATCAGACATTAGGTTTAGACCTTGCACCCGGATACGACTATGGTTTCCCAGTCGACAACAATTTCCCTGCTCACATGAATCTAGGGCTGGATTTAATGGGTATGAGTACAGCAGAACCAATACCAGTTGTGAAACAAAAGAGTAAAAAAGTTGCTTGGTTGGAGATCAACACGCTTATCGACGGTCAGTATTCCTTGACATCAACGTTAATTGACCTGTTATCACAGCGCTAACAGTAATAGAACTTATCAAACATGGCGTATGTCTTGGGCGTGCACCTGGGTTCAGGAGAAAGGACGTGGACATGGCAATGAAGAAGTCGTTGGTGTCTTCGTACTGATGACGCTTACCCAAAGCGACGTATGCGTTTCAGACCGGACTTCTGGGTGAGTTGATCGGCAGTGAGTTGCCTGCGAGCTGCGCCAAAATAGTGGCATAGTAAGTGAGGGTATTGGCAACCACGCACAGATTTCGGATTCTTATGAATATATCAAGTAATTATATCACGCAAAACTATCACCTACTCCAGTGGCAAAACGTGCGGTGAGGGCAGAGGACGCGGGGAGAGATCACGTGTGCTAGCGCGCTTTGCTAGCCGACAATCAGAGGTCAAAGACCGCCCAAGCTGCGGCAACCAACACAGGAACACCTACCTGCGTCCCCACGACCACGAGTTGAGGGCACCCGCAATCGTCGTACGAGACCCACCTTCTGCGCAACCTGTATCCGTAGCATACTACCGGAAGCGCAAAAGCTTCCTGGCGCACGTGCAGCCGTTACTCTTGCCATCCCAAGCGCTGGCGTTGCCTTGCCTCAATCCCATCATACGCACCCGAGCAACCGTCGCAAGCCACCGCGCTACCTCTGCAATCCGTAAAGCCACGGTAGTATATCAGTTGAGGAGCCGAGAACCGCTGCAATGTCCAACATAGTCGTAGTCAGTGGCCCCAAGCGCGCTGCCGAGACCGGCAAACCAAGTGCAAGCACGCTGACCGCGACTTCTAGGGCGCCGTCTACCAGCAGATCATCGACAAGGTGGTCCAGGCCTCGGCAAATGACTTCGATGAGTTTGGTGTGGATCAGTCCACGCTCGAGGAGATGAAGCAGGTATGTGAGTGTGACTGCCTAGCCGCAGCGCAAAGCGACATCGCACCTCCCCAAAGGCGCTGCACCACTGCCCCGGTGCCTCTTTCACATCTCGACTCTTTTTCTTTGCGTTGATTGTTTTCTTGGTCCATGGTCTTCGCTGCGGTGGAGTATGGCGCGATGCAGCCTGCTTT
Organism: Ophiosphaerella narmari; assembly: GCA_028456235.1. Taxonomy (NCBI): domain Eukaryota; kingdom Fungi; phylum Ascomycota; class Dothideomycetes; order Pleosporales; family Phaeosphaeriaceae; genus Ophiosphaerella; species Ophiosphaerella narmari. Next base: position 297,945 of record JALNQA010000001.1, on the reverse strand, counting down.
GTGGTGATGGCTGACCGAAAGCGGGGCTGGGTTGCCGGCTGGCTTCGCAGGTTGGGGGCGCCCTGAGTATTTGGGTCACTTTTATAGCCCCTGCTCAGCTGCGCACCCCGCCAAGCCAAGACACATCACTACCCAACATGGCATAGTCGGTCATGTGACTGCTGCCTTTTCCCAACCGTTGCTTTGTCCATCCACACATGCTGACACGCTTTAGGGCTGGCAAGAGAAGCTGTCTGCTCTCAAGGTTGCGCAGTTTCCGTGGGATCCCCAGCCTGAACCGGTCCGCCAGCCGCCCACTGTGCCGTCCAATGTCAAGACCGAATCGGAGCATCCACCCGTGTCGACCCCTCAGGACTCGCTGAACTACCCCAATGTGCCAATTAAGTCCGAAGGTGGCTACCAACCACCTGTTCAGGCATATGCACAAGGCCAAACTGCTAATGGCGGTAACTACACGGGCGGCTACGGCCAAAATGCAAACCTAGCAACCCAGCGAGCGCAGGCTCTCGTGGACCAGCGTGTGGCGCAAACTGGCATGCAGCCACCCCATATGAGCTTCAACAATATGCCGCAACAAGGCCAACACCCTCAGATGCCTATGCAAGGTCAGCAGCAGCGGATGATGGCAGCCCAGCAGCAGCAGCAACAACAACAGCAGCAGCGTCACCCTCAGCAAGTACCGCAGCAGCGTGCGCCTCAAGGGCATGCCTACAACTCGCAGACTGATGGGACTGGCGATGCGCTAGCTGACTGGGAGGCATTCAAGGCGGCGCGAGCGGCTTCGATACAAGATGAAGCAGGCCGCCTCGCCGCTGACCAGTTCATGCGCGCTCGTATTGATGCCATGGCCATGCGTCAAGACAGTGGTCTGATGGTACCCCTTGACTCTATGCCAAAGGGCAAAAAGAGGAAAGCAGCCATCAGCGTTCTACAGGCCGAAGCTGCCGAGGGCTCATCAAGTGAACCCGTGCCGGGCCGTTTCGACGGCGACGATGATGCCAAAGAAGAAGATCCAGATGATGCCATCAACTCCGACCTAGATGACCCAGAAGACGACTTGAATGACGGTGACAACAGCGATGACGAAATGGTCGACTACATGCTCTGCGTCTATGAAAAAGTCCAACGCGTCAAAAACAAGTGGAAGTGCACCCTTAAAGACGGCATCCTCACTACCAACAAAAAGGAGTAAGTCTACTACTTACACTTACCACGTCGCAAGCTAATACAGCTAGATACCTCTTCCACAAAGCAAATGGTGAATTCGAATGGTAATTGATATACACAATCGCTTACCCGCCCCCTAGCCGATCTCGAGTTCTAACCTCATCCCCTGAGCCACAACGTTGCTCCCCCTTTTCACGCTGGTCCCCGTCTTGTATAACACGTCTCATCTCCGTGGACGCACTATCGTCCTCGAAGCTGGCTTTTCCCTTTGCGGTCCGCGCGACGAGCTACAGACTGCTAATGCATTGTTTCCGCCCTTGGCGGCGGATTGGTTTCGGGGCGTTATGGGTGCTTTTTAATTGCAAGGTTGGGATTTGACCGCGCTGTAGGGAGGAAGGCGAAGGTGAGAATGGGCGAGGAGCGGGTAGCTTAAGGGCAGATATCGCGCTTGCGTGATAGGTCGGTCGCCTGGTTAATAAGATTTATACACGTTTCCGATGAGATAACATACTCCAGCACCACACAAGTTTCTCTTATTCAATCCCAATTTAAATCTTCGCCTTCTCTGTCACCGCCTTAGCCCGTCCCTCCACATCCACTTGCATCCACCACGGATACGCCCCAATCCTCGTATTCGCCATCGTCCCCGTAAACGCCGCCTGCCTCTTCTCCAAAAATGCCTGCACGCCCTCGGTATTATCCCTACACTGTCAGTCCCGCCATCACACGCAACAACGAATCACTCACCGCGACCCAAACATGTCATATATCACCCGACTATCCAGCAAATGCTGCCCCTCCGCACTCCCCGCGCCCCGAAACATAAGCTCCTTCATTAGATACGTCGACACAGCACTCGTATTCCGCACCACGTCCTCAGCCACCCGCAGCGCCGCCGGCAGCACCTCCTCCGGGCGGTCCACCAGCTCCGCAAACAAGCCGCTAAACACGTCCGCATCCGCGCGGTAGGTCGCGCCCGTCGTCACCGCCGCCATGGCGCGCGAATGGCCAATGAGCCGCGGCAAAAAGTACGAGCTCGCGGCCTCCATGATGAGCCCGCGGCGCGCAAACACGAAGCCGATTTTGGCGGCCCGGTGCGCAATGCGCAGCGCCATGGGCAGCGTGAGCGTTATGCCAATGCCCACGGCAGGGCCTTGCAGCGCGGCAATGGACGGCTTGCGGCTGTGGAATATGGAGAGTACGGCGCGGCCGCCCCTGTGTTGTCGTTAACTCAATTGGCACACACACACACACGCGAGCGCCTTTCCTCCTTTGCTGGGCTGCCATTTTGCGCCGCGGCTACGTACCCGTCTCGATGACCCTCTGCCCCCGCTCCTGCCCCCTCCCCTTCCCCCTCCCTCTCGCTACCCGCGCCAAACCCGGGGTCTAGATCTGCGCCTGCACAGAATATGCGGCCGGAGCCGGTGACTACGATGCATTTTACGCGGTCATCCACGTCGAATAGCGCGTATGCGGTTTGCAGTTCTGCGCGCATGGTGTCGGTGAAGGCGTTGTGGTTGTTTGGACGGTGGAGGGTGAGGATGATGATGGAGGGGTTGGGCGGGTGGTGCTGCGTGCGGATTTGGGTGAAGGGGAGGCTGTCGTAGGACTCTGGGAGGGTGAGGGGGGGTTGAGGGGGCATTTTGGGAGTGGGATTGGCAGGTTAGTGGATTGGTTGGAAGGAATGTGCGTTAGGTATAGGGTTGGTATGGGACGAGGTCAATGGATCTGGAAGGGGAACAGCATTTTTCGGGCTGGGTGGTTGTTTTGAGAATGGAGGCGTGCAGGCTATACGGTTGGGGTGCGGAGAAAGAGACCTCGGCAGCGTGTTGAAGGTCGACGTCGTTGGGTGAGCGCCGGCTTGGCTGGATGTAGATAGCCGATGAACTGAATACGTATTGGACTACACCTGGACTTGAATCTTTATAAAGGTGGGCTAATGAAGAGATTAATAATGATTCAAATGAATTGGTTATTGACAAGTGTAGTTTATTGAACATAAGTAGCAACTTTATGAAAATTGACTAACGTGTCTGTGCGCGTGATGAGCCAGTTCGCGTGATGAGCCACCCTCACCAAAGTCGCGATCTCAAAGATGAGGCTGTAGAGCCACACACAATAGCTATTATTATGGGATTTTGTAGTAGAGTAGTAACTAGAGGCTTGCGACTAATCTGGACTATCTGAATTTTGCTAGGAGGCTGACGTTGCGGCCGGAGCGAGTAGTTTTGAGTGGAGCTGCTAATGCAGCTGTCTAAGACTCCTCGCTGCCGGCAGCGTTAACTACCTGTTTGCTGCGCTTCTTCTTCTAAGTAGATAAACTTGAAGCCTTTCTCTTCTACCTCTAGCTAGATTGTATAGAGTTTTTGGTGTTAATAGCTGCGCGCTAGGCTGCGCGCTAAGCCGCCTCCTCTGCCCTCTCCTTCTCCCTTACTAACTTAGCTGCCTCTCGCGCTATACGCTTCTCCTTAGCTAACTTCTTCTTGTATTAGCAAGCAGCCTATCGTAGCTCTCTTATCTAAGCTTTTTAAAGCTACTTCTACTCTTTCTCCTACTCCTCTACCTTCTTGCGATAGTAAGCCTCCCTTATCTTACGTAGCAACTAGAAGATAGCTCTACTATAGTACTCTTAACGCTACTAGAGGTTAAGAGGCTTACTCTTCTTCTTCTACCTCTCCTAAATACCTAGAGCCTATTATAGTCCCTTATTCTTATACTATAGAAGCTTATTTTAAGCTTAAAGGTAGTAAAGCAAAGCTCTTAGCTTCTTAGCTTTAGTCTAGGTAGTATCCTTTATAGTACTCTAGATAAGGCAATCTATCTACCTCTAGTTACTATTAGAGAGGCGTAACAGCAATATAGAGCTCTAGCTCTCGTTAGCTAACAAGTAAGTAAATTATTTAAGGATCCTATTAGCGTCTCTGTAAAGGGGTGGCTAGAAGGCAATAGTACTTGCCGTAGGCTACAGGAGATAGTAAAGGGATGACACGTATTCAAGTAAAGGTCTTAATTGAAAAGGTAAATAATACTTACTAGACTCTTCCCGTAAGTAGGAGGCCTTTTATGCGCTAGCATAGCGCATTAGCCCTGCCCTAGTCTAGTACTATAGACATTAGTACAGTTAAGGCCCTAGAGGTCCTAGAGTACTAAAGATCTCAAGATCCCTATAATTCTAGGTATCTCTACCAAGACCCTTGTTATAGAGCCTCCCCCTCTAGCTAGGGTCCTTACTAGCTCTTTAAGTTGCGACCTTAATAAAAACCCTAAAACCTTTATAGGAAAAGAGGGAAAAGAGTATTTGCGTTCCTCTCGTAACGTTTGCGTATATTAGGCGCGTTTTGTTGTTGTTTTGCTTGCGCGTATTTCTTCTATTTGCTTAATAATAAGTAAAAGATTGTACCCTACTAACAATAGTAATAATATCGTAACAATAGGTAGGAGCTAGGTCTCCTAGCAACTAGTATAGTCTATGTAGTAATAATAAAAATTTTGTAATTGTTCTACTCTATCTCTTTAATATTATTATATAGCTAAAACGTACATACAACTTGTAATTAGCGCTTGCAATAGAATTACAACAAATTATTATTATAGTCTACTATCTACGCCCTAAGTTTATTAAAAAGAGCAATATACGCAGTACTACGCCTTTTAAGTAGAGTAATCTTACTAGGCGTGCTAATAGTATTACTCTACACGAGACATGCATACGCTATATTTAAGATATTACTAGCTAAAAGGTTATCTATAACAAGCTAGATAATCGTTGTTACAAGTACTATACTAATAACAATTGTAGTAGCTACTCTATAGTAAGTTCTTTTTAGTATACTCTAGGAGCTACTCTATAACTAATATAAATAGGTTCCTATTAAGTTTAATAGGCGTATAAACTATATATACTAGCTCTATACTCTTTATAATACTACTATTACTAATACTACTAACGCTAAGATAGATAATGTAGTCTACTCTACTAGCGTTAAGCTCGCTCGTACCTAGCGTACTTTTAATTTAGAGCTGTCGTCCTACTACTACCTTGTTGCTTATAGTAGTACTCCTATAGGAGTAGCTACCTAAACTCCTACTACTACGCCTTAATTTTTAGAGCTAATTTTAGCTAAGTATAGGAGCTTAGTAACTAAGTAGAGGAATATAGTAGCTAGGTAGAGAGACTTAGTAGCTACTATCTATAAGCTTACTTTAGTTATAGGTTACTTAGTAAGTTTACACGTATTACTTATATATAACGTATACTAATATCTTCTTAGGTTACTCCTCTTATTACTACTAATAATAATAAAGATAATAATAATAAGAATAAGGATAAGGGCGAGGATAAGAATAGCACTAGCCCTATAGGTAGAGAGGATAGCGTAGGTAGAGCGCCTAGGGATAATAAAGAGGGCGATAGGCCTAGTAGTAAGGATAAGGAGATAAAGGATAAGTAAAGGGTTTTTTATTTTATAGCATAGTTATTTTTTATATATATAGATACCTAGCTATAGAGCTATTAAGCTTAAATAAATAAATTACTCTTTAATTGTATTTTAGGTGCGTAAATTAAGTTTTTTATTTCTACTTTAAACGTAGAGTACTTTAAGCTAATTTAAACTTATTAATTAATTTATCTATATCTTTAAAATCTATAGTAGGGGTCTATATATCCTAGGATTTATTATATCCTTTCTATCTTAGGAGGTACTCTATTTACCCTTTTCTCTAACGTTTCTTAAGGATTTTCTTAACTTCCTATACCTCTTCTCCTTCCTCTATTACCTTAAGTAGATAGGTATTATCTTCTATACCTATCTAGGATTTCTATCTTTTAAGGAGGGAAATATAGAATACGTTATAAATATAATAATAAGGTAGTAGAATTAGATAGTATACCTACGTTCTAACTACGTCTTATACTTAGAAAGGACTAATAAATTTATTAGATAGCTTCTTATATAGCTAGTAAGCAAGTTTTAAGTTCTTTATACTTAGTAGGACTAAATCTCCTTTCCTAAATATTTCTAGTTTATATTTATTATTATAGTATCGTGCTTAATATACTTATACTTTTTACAAGAATTCTATAAGTATTATTCTTACGCTATATATACGCTTTACTCTCTAGATTGCGTCTAGTACCTCCCCCTCTAGCCTACTATCCTTAAGAGGGTATATAAAGATTAGGTATTTACCTAATATAGCGTAAAAAGAGGTAGTCTTTGTTACTTTATAAACTAAGTTATTATACGCAAATTATATAGTCTTTAATAATATTACCTAGTTATCTTAATTTACTAATATAAAGATTCTTAGATATTACTCTAGTATCTAATTCTAGCGTTTAGTTTGCCTATTAGTTTGTAGGTAAAAAGCTATACTTAACCTACGCTTTACCTATAATTAGTAGTATATCTCTATCTAAAATTCTAAGGTAAAGATTAAGCCTCTATCTAATATAATACCTTTCTATATTCTATAATTTAGGATAATATTATTAAAGTATACTTCTATAAACTATTATACGTCCTACTTCTTACGTACTAGGATATAGATAGCTATCTTTAACAAGTAGTCTACTATTACTAGTATTGCGTTATAGACGCCTCCTAAGTAATCCTTTAAAGGTAGAAGGCCTATAATAAAGTCTAGAGAGACTTCTTTAAAGATATTACTTAGGATTAGTAAAGGGGTTAACTCTTTATATTATTTATACCTTAGTGCTTTACTTCTTTAGTATATTATATAGGTTCTTACGTATTTCTAAACGTCTTAATCTATTAATAGCTAATAATAGTACCTAGTAATTAACTTAAGCGTTCTACGTATACTAAAATAGCCTACTATATACAAGTTATAATTCTAAAGTAGAATCTCTTACCTAATAGTAGGTTCTTCTAGAATATATAATCTACCTTTATATCTTAGGACTTCCTTATTATCTAAGCGCTAAACTTACGCTTTACTATAGCGTTAAGTACTTTCTACTTTTATTAAACTCTCTACTCGTACTTATATAAAGGTATTCCTCTACTATAGTCTATATAAGGTCTTTAGAAAAGCTTTAGACTCTACTAATATAGGTTTACTACTAACTAACTCTTTAGCTATTAAGCGTAGTACGTATAGTATACATTCTATAGTACTAGTAGTAGAGATCCTTTTAGTACTATAGTCTCTAGTATTATACGTCTTATATATACTTTCTAAGCTTAGCTTAGTTATAGATCCTCTTACTCTACTTATTATCCTAACCCTAGCTATTATACTTACTAGTTGTAATTTTTCCTAGAGGGTAGGTAATAGGTATACTAATAATAGATTCTCCTATTTATAGTTATATCTCCTTAAGGGACTATCTATAGGATTTATCCTACTAGCCTAGTACTTTACCTTAAAATTAAAAGATCCTAAGTATATTACCTAGCGCGCTTAACGTAGGTTTAATTTCTATACTATGCGTATTAAGCGTAGATTATTATAATCTATTAGCACCTAAATAGTATACTATATACCTTTAAGGTAGTATCTCTATTGCTTAAAGCTATAAATAATAGCTAGAAGTTTAGTATTGTATATTTTATAGTTAAGTTCTACTTCCTATAGTTTCTTTAATATAAAGGTAACTAGATACTACTTCCTATTAGGATAAAGCTAAGATAAGATTCTAGATATTATAAAAGTAGACGCATCTATCTCTACGTAAATAGGTAGTACTAGGTTGTAGTAGTATAAGATAGGTATACTTATAAAGTACTTTTTAAGTATTTTAAAAGCTTTCTTTACTAAATTAAGCTAGTAAAACTCTTACTTCCTCTTTAATAAGTCTATAAGGAGAGCTATTTTCTAGGCGTATCTCTTAATAAACCTTTAATAGAAGTTTGTAAAGCCTAAAAATAATTATAATTCTTTAATACTAGTAGGCTCTAGCTATTACGTAATAGTCTCTATACGCTTAGGTTTAACGTATATACTATCTCTAGTAATAATAAAGCCTAAGAAGTAGACTTTATTAGATATAAAAGTATACTTCTTTAAGTTTATAAAGAGTTCTACTTTTCTTAATACTATAAGTATAGTGTAGACTACGCGCTAGTAAACCTTAATATCCTTGCTATATATATATATAAGTATATTGTTAAGGTATACTACGTAGATATAATCTAAGAGTCTACTAAGTACCTTGTTAATATACGCCTAAAAGCTTATAGGAGTATTTATTAATCTAAAAGGTATTACTAGGTACTTAAAATATCTATATTAAGTACGAAAAGCTATCTTCTACTTATATCCTATCTAGATTCTAATCCTATAATAGGCATCTTTAAGATCTAAGGACGTATAGTAGTATACGCCTAATAAGTAGTCTAACGTCTTCCTAATTAGTAGGAGTAGGCACTAATCCTTTATTATAATTGTATTTAATCTATAATAGTCTACGTAAAGGTACAACTTCCTATCTTTTTTTAGGATAAAAAGGATAGGTACTCTAGCTAGACTATTACTATAACGTATCTAGCCTTTGTAAAGAGTATCTTCTAAGTAGGTATAGAGTACCTTAAGTTCTCGTGTAGAGAGGTTGTAAAGTAGCCTATAGGGAGGCTCCTTACCTTCTATTAATAGGATTGCGTAATCTAAGTTTTTTAGGTAGGGTAAGGCCTATATAGTATTGTTATTAAATACGTTATTATATTTAGATAAGGCGTTAAGGATATAAGGTTCCTACGCTAGTACTATAGTACAAACGCGCGCTATATAGTCTAAGTTAATTATATTAGTTACTAGTACTCCTAATAGGTATAGATCTACCTTAGTTTCTCCTAGGTCTCTTGCAAAATCTTTAACTATACATAGTTATATTTAAGTATATCCCTAGCGCTAAGTTTGTAATCTACAATTAAGTTATATCCTCTTGTTAGATAAAAGGGGTTCAAAAGGTGGCTACTATGAGCACGATAATGGGAGAAAACTGAGATTGAAAAGATGGATCGGTGCAGTCAATATTGAGTAAGTAGAACTGATTGATTGATTGCTCTGTTCTTCTATTGCTTGTTTATTCTATCTGCCATCGCACTCCTTTATATATCCTCAGCTCTATTAGCTGCTAATACCTCGGCGATGGCGAGGCCTCGGTTAGGGCGAGCTTTAGTTAGGGCGATGCCTCAGCTGGCGTTGAGCTTATGTAAGGGTTGGGCCTTTGAGTCCTTTGTGCCTTTGCAAGGGATGAGCTGGTGTGCGGGTCGGCGCCTACCTCAGCTGAGTCTGGATGCATCGATATTCTACTGGTTTGCTGGCCTAGCTGCCGGCGCAGTGCTGGCGTTGATTCTCACAAAGGATGAGGTTGATCGCCGAGCTCTTGGCGCACGCGCGATATCGATCGCCATCGCGATCGCGATCACCATCTCGATCGCCACCAACGTCACTTCATCAACGTCAACTCATCAACGCGAGCCTACGAGTCAGCCCATGGGTCAGCTCGTAATTGAGCTCGTGCGTGAGCTCGTACGTAGGATGATTGCAGTCAGTTGGTTGAGCTGCTGGCTGATGCCGTGAATTTGGCCGTACAATCTGACACCTCTCTTCTTTAAGGAATAGGTTTTTAAGTAAGAGGGCTACCCTTTCTTTATCTACTCTATAGGCTATAACCTTAGACCTATAGGTTACGTTGTTGTTGTCTATAAGACGTACCTAAAGCTCGTAAGTAGTATAGGTGCTTTACCTCTATACTCCTATCTAGCCTAGCCTAGGGAGCTTAGCGTTCTAAATTAGCTCTAGTCCTATCTCTACTACTATCTACTAGCTAATAAGACTAACGTCTACCTAGGGGTTAAGGATAACCTAGAGCTTAATTTCTAGTTTAGAACCTAAAGTAGCGCTATATATACGTTGCATCCCTAGTAAGATATTAATTATATAGCGCCTTACTGTAAGGACTTAGCATACTACTAAACTAAACCAAAAAGGGGCTAATAGCTAGTTAAGCTATTGCAGTAGTATATAATATATATACTAGTTATTATTGCTTGAAGTTCCTTAGAACTCGCTTAGGGTTGTACTAGGTTGTATGCAGGGGAATATACTAGCCGACAGAGCTAGCAACACTAGTTACTCGGCCTAGTAGAGCTCGTCGACAGCGCTAAGCCTACCCTAGGAGCTCCCCGCCCTAGACCCCTTACACTTACTATCCTAGAGCTAATAATAAGGCTAGGCCTTTTCCTACTTAGTTTACGCAGACTAGAATGTAGTTAAGGTTACTACTAGTATACTTATTAGCATAGTACCCCTTTTTATAGTATTTATAGCATTTAATAGTAGACTTATCTACTATCTTATTTTAGGGGTTTTTTAACTCCCCCTTAAATTAAGTCTTCTTTAGGTTTAAGTTTACCTTACTTACGCTATTTATATACTACTTATAAGTATTAGCTCTACCTTTTAGGTTTTACTTAAGAGTTAAGCCTAGGGCAATAAGGTCCTCTCTTATTACTAGGACCTAATAGTAATTAGTAATAGCTCTTTGCAACTTAGGTTATAGTTTTAAGAATAGGTACTAGACTCTCTATTCTTCTATATATTTAGGAAGCTAGTCCTCTAGAACGTCTAGATATCTAGTAAAAGACCTTACACTTTGTTCCTTGTATTAGAAGGCTATAGAGTATATAGTTGCTACTTCTAGGCTATAATTAATAGGGTCTACAAGAAGGTCTAGGAGGTAGTTCTTAAAGTACTTCTATATAAGAGTCTTATCTACGTCTTAGTTACGCTTGTAGTACGTATACTATAGCTTATATAGGTCTCCTACAAGGTATTATATAGCCTAAAGGACTTTGTCCTTCTCTTCCTTAAAGTCTTAGGGTACTAGGTAGAACGCTGTCTTATATAAGTAGTAGAATTCCTAGTATTCTTTTAAGAACTTACCCTTATATTCTATAGGGCCTTTAGGGTAGAGCATACGCTTTACGCGTGTATCCTTAACTAGGGAGCTTGTATCTTGCTTGCGTAAAGCTATAATAGTAATATTAGGGTTACTCTTAGGGGGTAGAGTAGTAGCCTATTCTTCTTCTAGATATACAATCTCTTCTTCTAATACTTAAAGTATATATAGCTAGGCTAGCTTATTACGTCTAATAGTTGCTTCTTGTATGCAATCTTTAATTGTTACAGCCGTACTTAGGGCGCGTCCTAGTTGCGTACTACTTAAGCTCTGTATAGGGTCTTGCTTAGTAGTTTCCTAGGTATTTTTATCTATAGTTACGGCGCGCTATAATGCACGTGTATTTATTATCCCTAGACTATTAATAGTAAAGTATTATTATGTAAAGGGGTAGCTAGAAGGTAATAGTACTTGCTATAGGCTATAGGAGATAGTAAAGGGATAACACGTATTTAAGTAAAGGTCTTAATTAAAAAGGTAAATAATACTTACTAGACTCTTCCTGCAAGTAGGAGGCCTTTTATGCGCTAGCATAGCGTATTAGCCCTGCCCTAGTCTAGTACTATAGACATTAGTATAGTTAAGGCCCTAGAGGTCCTAGAGTACTAAAGATCTCGAGATCCCTATAATTCTAGGTATCTCTACCAAGACCCTTGTTATAGTCTCTTAGCTAGATACCTATAGCTTTAAATAACTTAAGTATTATTAGAGTTTTAAATAACGTTATCTAGGCTTACTAGAAGAGTAGAAAGAAGTTGCCTTTGCTAATTGTAGTAAGGCCTTAGGCCTACTAAAGGAAGTAAGTAAGTTTAGCTAAGTAGGTAGACGCAAGAGGCCTAAACATTACTATATTAAGTAGCTAAAGGGAGTAAGTTAAATAGAGTAGAAAGATAGTAAGTAGGATCCTATTTTTATTGTAAAAGTTAATAAAAGCTAGAGTAATATATAAGCTATACCTATCTAAGATAAGTAACTAATATAAGCGTCTAGCTTTAGCTATAGTATAGTAGTTAAATACCTACTTAAGCTATACTAGGCTAACGTTATTATTTGTCTACCTAGATAGAGATAAGCTAATAAAGACCTAATACTCTCTAGCCTTAATTACGTCTACCTATACTAACCTTATAGCTCCTTAGGCAGCCTCGTAGATAAGTCTAGGTAGTAGAGATATCCTATCTATATAGATACATGCTAGGGTAGTTATCTACTTGCAAGAGCTATCCTAGAGAGCTGCCTAAGCCTCCTTTTTCTCTTATATTGCTTAGCTAAAGATGCATTTAGACCTCCTAATAATACTAATTATAAAGCCTTTCTTATCTATATTGTATATATGCTGCGGCTCTATTTAATATTCCTCTATCTTCTAATATAACAAGTTAAAATATAGCTTATACTTTATATAAGAATTAGCTTTGTAGCATATATAGTTAATGCTAGTAGTCTATTTAGATATAACTAAGTCCTGGTTTTAATTAAGAAAGTAAGTTACCTAGCTCTTGCTAACTATCTCGTAAGCTATCTGTAACGCTAAGTTTCTTATTATCTCTCTTGTAGGTAGAAGGCCTCTCTTGTTAAGCTTTTTGATATACTGTACAAGCTTATCCTCTTGTTGTAGGCTAAGCTTTCTCTAGTTGAGTTTTTTGGTCTGATTTGAGCTTGTCTGGCCTCGGTGTCTTTGGTTTAGGGTACTTCTGTTAACGTCGTATTTGGCAGCAATCTTTCTATATGAAAAATCTTCTCCTAGTCCTCGCGACTCGATTTCTTCAATCGCAGCTTGAATTGGGTCCATATTGGTGGAGTTGTCGCGTGTTGTAAAAACTCAAGTTTGGTGAGGGTGGCTCATCACGCGAACTGGCTCATCACGCGCACAGACACGTTAGAACTCGTCCCGATACCTTATCGCAGAGATACAACCCCGTCCTACATCTCCTCAGTGCACAAGAAACACTCAAAGACTGAAGAAATCCACAAACACCACACCCTCATAAATCACTCCTCCCTACTCAAATCGAGTCCTCTCACGTTTCCCTGATCAGACCTTCTCAGGATCATTAATACCTCCATTCGTAATAATATACGTCGCTTCCTTCTCCGGCATATCTATCACACCGTTAGTACTCCTCGCAGCAAGACATCACCAGCCACGCACCTGGAGAGTCCTGGATCTTCGCAACACGCTCCTCGCCCCGGCCCTTGCGAAGTAGAATGCGCGTGGCAGAAGCATGGGCGAGGATGTGGCCGCCAACAGGCTTGCGGCCATCGGCGCCAGCAAACAAGGCGCTTGCTCCTGGGTCACTCTGAACTTGATTGGTCATGAGGACTGCGACGTTGAATTCTGGGAATGTTAGGAGTGTAAAAAGCATCTTTACAGTGGTAGGTGCTTGCCTTCTGCTACATGGGTTAATTTAGATAAGAACTGGTTCAGTTTCTGCTGGCGCTCGTTCAACTCTCCCCGGCCGGTGTAGTCGACCCGGAAGAGAGCCATGATACTGTCGATGATGAGAAGGCGGTACTCATTGCCAACGAAGAACTCGGCGACTTTGTTCAAGAGCTCCATTTGATGCTCGGAATTGACAGCACGAGCATAGGTAATGTTATCCTGCGCTATGTCGTGTCAGTTAGGATCGAAAGACGCAAAATGCATGCACCCACTAGTCTCTGGGTCAAGGCCGAAACGTTCGGCAATCTGAGTGATTCGCTCTGGTCTGAACGTGCCTTCCGTATCTGTAATCAAATTTTCAATAGATGTAGAAGGCAGTCCACTCCTTCGACGTACCGATATAAGCCACCTTACCTTCAGCGCCACCCATATCCTTTGGCAGCTGCGCAATAACCGACATGGTATGTGAGAGCTGCGTTTTCCCGCAACGAAACTCACCAAAGACCTCACTGATGCTCATGGTCTGGAAGCCACTGTGACTGATGAGCAACATGGTCAATACCGAATCCTCAAAAGACACTCACCCCCCTAATATCGTATCAAGCTGCTTACTACCGGTCGAAATCTTGAGCACGCGTTTCCGCTGCTGACCAAGCGCATGAGCAGTCTGGAAGCCGCCGCCCGCAGGCTAAACAAAGTCAGCATGCCCCCAGTGCAACGGTGATAGAAACTACCTACCTGGCACTTGGCAATGGCGTCCTTGACCTTGTCGACTTTGATCTCACTGAAGCCCTTGATCTTCAGCAGATTGCGACGCGTAGCTGAGTGCACCGAAGCAATGGTGTAGTAGCCATTAGCTTTCAGCTTCGCGATGTCGACTGCCCCAATGCCGTGGGCTTGGATTGCGTCAATGTCTACGATGAAGCCATCCTTGGCGAGTTAGTGAGGTGGTTTTGTGGGAAAGGTGTCACATACGTCGTTGTTGGAATCGTCGCTTGCTACTGAGGAGGGGGCCATTGTTTGGATAGGTGGGAGTGGTGGTTGGCGTGTTAATACTAGAAAACGAATGGAATGGAGAACGCGTGTAAGATGGAAGATTGTGAGAGTCTAGATGATGGAAAGAGCGACGTGATGACACGCTAAACGCGAAACCACGTGCATGTGTCTGAGGGAGAAGGTGCCATGGGGCTCATGCTAGCCTTGCTGAGGGATATGTCAGTCATATACGGCCTAGAGGAAGCGAAGAAGTCCACCTTAAGCTGACTCCCGTCAAGAATGCTCCTCAAAAATAGGAGACCGCTTGGACACTAGATAACGTGGAAGACCAAAGCAGAGTGAAAGTGCAATGAGACATGCAGCATAACAGCGTTTATTTGGAGTTACATGGTCTGATATACAGGTAGCATATGCAGGGCAAGCAAAGAAACTAAGATAAAATCCAACAGGTGCCGACTCAGCCCGACAAACACACAACGTCTCCTTCACTCCTCCTCCATACCAGCTCAATCCCCCCCGATAAACTTTCCACTACCAAACCACCACAGCCGTCTTCCAGACCCCGGAAGATTCCCGTCTATCCAAACAGCTCCGTCCTAAGCGCCTGTGGGCAGCAAAGTTGGAATGCGTGCAAAGAAGTAGAACCACCGTCGCAAATCGCCAAGCCGTCGTCTGATTGAAAAAATGGTAGAAAGGTAAGTATGGGATATAACGTTTGTGGGTATCAGCGTTGGAATCGTGAAAACTTTTCTCTGGCTCGATCGTGAATGCGTGAGTTTGCCGGAATGATACTGAGAGGAGGCTAGGAAACGATTGTGAGTGCGCGATAAGTGTAAGAAGATGGTGAAGAATATGTTATGAACGTTGGTGCTGACGTTGCGATTTTATACGCAACGAGACACCGGGCGAGGGGTGTTGTATGTGGTATTTAGACAACAGCCGTGGGTGCGACCGACTGCATGGGGGCAGCGGGGGCAGGGACGGAGTCGCCGTTCACTTCAGTCTGCGTGCACTCGCGGGAGATATGGCCGGTCTCACCACAGCGATAGCAAGTCTTGCCGGTGGTGTTCAAGCCAGCCGGGCCGCCGTTGGGGGCCGTGCAGTCGCGAGAGATATGGCCTTGCCGTGTTAGATGGTAGATGAACTAGACCAGCCGTCCGCACTCACCAAGCTTGCCGCAGGCATAGCACTTCATGGCTTGGGCCTGGCAATCACGGGCAAAGTGGTTCGGCCCGCCGCACTTGTAGCACGTAGCAGCACGAGCACCGCCAGCGAAGCCACCACGGAAGCCGCCGTACCCTCCTCGGGGGGCGCCTGCTCCACGGCCCATTCCAGGGGTGGGGCAGTTGCGAGCAAGATGGCCAGCGAGGCCACATGAGTAACACCGTCCGCTGGTGCCGGCGCCGCTCAGTCGCAGGGTCGGGCAGTCAGCCTGGACATGCCCAAGACCCTGGCAGTGGTAGCACTGCTTTGCTGCCCAGCCGTCAGCCGAGCGCTCGTCGAGACGCGATGCCGGGATACGTACTCTCGGTGGTGCGCGGATGCGGGCATCCGTTCGACTCGTGGCCCGGTTGCTTGCCTGGAGAGAGTCAACATGGCGCATGGCGAGGCGGTGGAGGCGGCGGCGGCTCACAGTTGTAGCAGAGGCGTTCGCTGGAGGAGCAGACCTCTGTGCTGAGTCAGTCGCGTGCCCGCCTGCAACCTGTCGCGCATAGCCCGCCCTGTGCTACTCGATGCAGGTACCATGGTCCATGGCCCATGGCCCCTACACGGCGCAACACAGGCAGTGCACGAGGAGAGCTCACCCGCATAGTGCCCAACATTGCCGCACTTGAAGCACGCACGGCGTGAGAGCGACGACATGGTGCAGGTTCCTCGGCGTATATCTGGGCGGATGTGTGAGTATGGGTCACGTCGTGTCTACGAGTTACGAGTGGAGTGGCAAGCGAGTGTGGGGTCTTCGAGTCGCATGGTGGATGGTGAATGGCGGCTGGTGTCCGGGCATGGATGGAGGCGCGCAAGTACCTTCTTCGTTCGCTTCGCTGCAGCTTCAACTTCGACTTCTTCAATTCCTTCGCCTGTCGTGCCCCGTTAGCCGCCGCCCAAGCAGAAACTTCAACCCTCGAGGGGCACCGGGAATGCGCTTGTCTCCATGCGCGGGAAGCGCGCCTGTCTGCCGCGGGGGCGCAACCTACTGTCGAGCTTCCAGTCCTTTCCCTCACAGCAGCGACCTTCCTCCGAGAACGTAGGATGCGTGGTGAGCGGGTTTGCAGGTTGCAGGACAGAATGCTTGGGGTCCTGCAACAAAAAGGACCTTCTGATTGCGCCTGGGCCGTGCGTCCGATTCCGAGGTCTGCAATGTCATGCACAGGCGAACAGCCCGCAGGAGCGGAGGCTTGCCTTGTTCATGCTAGAGCCTACCAGAATCTTGCCTGAGTATGCCCGCCGCTGTCAGCTCTTCGTCCGCTCTGTGTTTGGCTGTGGCTTCTTTTCTGCCCTCCGCCTGTGCCGCCGGCACTCCACGCGTGAGACAATCGCCAAACTCGTATCTGCAGAGAAACACATCATCGACAAATGCTCAGAGCGACACGTTGTTAGAGCCAAACTCTTAGGAAAAGGGGTAGACTGTGTGGATGGACGGCTTCATCATCTGACTTGGAGCAGAAATTAGCGGCCGTCACACGCTGGGTTCCTGCATGAATGACCTGACAATCGGGTAAATTACACCCCTAGTAGCGCCTCCGTTTCTTATGCCTTCAGACAACGTCATATCGATTTTCATTTTGTTCTACAGAGGATACTCCTAAATTTTGGACGGCACCAGCTTCGGTGCCTAGGCTTTCTGGGATACTCCAATCTTCCATACTGTACTCCAAGATTCAGGAGGTATGTTTCAAAATGCGGCTCCTTCTAGTCCTCAGACTCGATCGCGGCTGGCGCTTTCACCGTGCGACTCGAGAGGAATTCGAGGCCTTCGCCACCCTAGTAGAACAGGTCAGCGTGCTGTAGATGAAGCAGGCGATTGAAACAACTTACATATGAGATCAGCGGCGACACTTCAATACCATCCTGCTGCTCCTCGCTAACAACAGTCGCGCCAGCAGCTTGCACCCACCTCTTACCTTGGGTCATGATGTCCTGCTTGCTCGTGTCGGGGTCATCTTCACCAGTGCCGCGTGCATTCTTGAGAGGACTGAACTCGTCCTCACGCTTGACCTCCATGCAAGCAAACTTATCAAGAGTCAAGAACGGGAAGCAATCAAACACAAACTGCTCGAGTTTGATACCATTGGGCTTCTCTGGCTTGACCGTCTCGCCAGTCTCGGTGTTGACGAATGGAATCTTCTTGCGGGCAACGTGGTGAGGTAGCTTCTTTGCCCATTCCGGGATGGACTCGAGGAAGCCGTAGGAGTAGTAGTGGTTGACAATGTTTGCTGCACGGAACTTGAGAAGGTCTGGGTTCTTGGAATCCTTTGCCTCTGCGTCTGCCGCCTCGATTTCCGAGTATTCAACAACGTCTGGCTTGCCGTTCTTCTGTAGGATGAGACCAACGGACTCTTTGGCGTTTCGCTTTCGGACTACCTTTGTGGCGATGTCGACATTCTTTGAGGCTGAGAAGCCAATGAACGTTGGGTCGGCGACCTTGACCAAGCAGTTATCGACACAGTAGGCGTGGATGTGCTTGATTCCACGCTTTCCCATATCTCCTACTACTCCCGACTGGATGAGGGCTTGGTAGAGGCCTCCGTTGCCATCTGGAGCTACAGCAACCTGTTTGCGATTAGCAGGGGCGAATACAATGGTCGGAAGCTAACCCACCTTTGACTTGCTCTCGAGCAAAATCTTGCCCTCATTCGAGATACAGGGGAGAACACCTTGTTCAAAGATAATAACATTCTCCTTCTTCAATCCGAAGTAGTTGTTTTCCTCAAAGAACTTGGCAGTAGGCCCTCGCGTAGGCCCACTGGTCATGACGTACCAGGGCACTGTGGCGTTCTCCTTGCCGTGCTTCTTGGCTGCCAGCTGTTCGACCTTCTTGATCCTCTCACCCTGGAGCTGGAACAGCGACTTCTTACTCGGCAGGCCAATATCGAAGCAGCCCTTTGGTGCAGAGCTACCCAATCGTGTGCCCTGGCCACCTGCCATCAGGACAACCGCCACTTTGTTCTCAGCGATCAGCTCCAGACCGCTGTTGTACCATTTGTCCAAATCCTCCGCCTTCGAGTCGAGGACTGATGAGGTGGCATTTTCGGGGAGAGGCTCGATCTTCGACTCTTCGGATTCGGACTTGACGGGCTTGAGTGCTCGATCGGTGATCTCGTTGATGTAGTCGGGGTTGAAGTTGCTCAGTTGCTCGTATAGACCAGCCTTCTCGGCTGTCGACAGCTTGTCATAAAAAGCAAAAACCTGCTCCTGGCCAGCCTTTGAGTATTTGGACTTTAGCTCGTTGAGCTGCTCTTCAGTGGGCTCCTTTGCTGGAGCACCCTGATTGGTGATGTGGAGGGCCTCCAGGGCACTGTTGATGGTCTCTTTGACAGCTTCCATGGCGGGGTAATGTGTAAGAGCGGGGTATGTAAGAAGGTATGCGGACACAGAATTTACTTGTTGTAAAGTGCGAGGGGGAAGTGAGGAATATATGGCAAGTTCCTTAAGCTGTTGAGCTGTAGATATTGCCAAACCTTAAGTACTAGGCACAAAGCTCAGCTCTCAGCCAGGTTGCCCCACCATGCAGCATGAGCTCTCACCGCACGCCTCCCGCACGAGGCCAGCCAAGCTTCCGCCTGGAGGCCACGACCAATCATCACCTAATTATAGGCGGCAGGCAATCGAATTCGCCCTGGTCATCGTGTTGCTGCACTACGTGTAGAATTTATATCGAATGGATTTCATTACTGATGATCGCTCCTGTATGCAATATCGAAAACGCCAGCACCATCTAGACAAACAAAACATCCTCCCGCATCTACATCCTTGCCCAACGCCGAAATGAATTCACGTTTGGGGCCTATGCATGGCCATTTGCGTCGCCATTGGGCTTGTTCGTTTCGTCGGGCTGTTTGTTCTCGACCGGCTTTAGCGATTTGGCTGGTGCCGGGTTCAGGATGCGAGCGGCATCAATGAGGCCAGCATTAGGATTCAACTCGAGGCCAAATCCAGGTAGATCGAGGGTTTTCACGTCGAGGTAGCCCTTGGTTGGGATAGGCTCGTTCAAAAAAAGGTTACCAAACACCGGTAACACCGACTTACCGTCCGGAGAGTTCGCCAGGTACTCCTGGAATGGAGAGTTGGCTTGGCTGACTACGAAATGGTAGCTGTATGGACCGCTGGCATGCGGAACGACTGGAATGTCGTACGCAGCGGCCATGGCGGCGATTTTGAGCAGTTCGGTCATGCCACCTACCCACATGACGTCAGGCTGGAGTATGTCGAGGTTGCGGCCCTCGATGAGTTTTCTGAAGCCGTATCTTGAGTATTCGTGTTCGCCGGTGGTGAACTTCATCCTAGGGTGAGCGCGCTTGATCTGTTCGAAGCCATCCGTGTCATCAGGCGAGAGACACTCTTCCCACCAATTGAGGTTCAGGTGCTCTGTCGCTTTCACAACCTCAATAGTATAGGGGACATTTAGAGACATATAGCAGTCGACCATCAGAGGAAAGTCCGGTCCAACGCTTTCTCGATGCTTGGTCAAGAATTCCACGTTCTTTTTCAAGCCCTCGACGCCCTCGCCTGGGCCATAGGGCAAGGGAACTTTGGCTCCGAAAAAGCCCATTCCTTTTGCTGCCAATGGCTCGGGACCAGTGCAGTAGAAGTTTAGTCTCTCTCGGGTTGCGCCACCGATCATCTTGTACACCGGCTCATTACGAATCTTGCCGAGAAGATCCCAAATCGCGAGATCGATGACTGAGATGACGGCAACCGGAAGGCCCTTTCTTCCATAGAACATGGAGCCACGGTACATTTGCTCAAACATGTGATTTGTATCTCGTGGGTCTGAGGATAGTCAGTGCCAACGCTAACAAAGCATGCCGGTATCAACTGCAACCCACCTTTCCCAATCAGATAGCGAGTGAAGTGCTCCTCTACTAACCAGCAAGCTGGCGGCCCACCGAACCCTGTAGCAAAACCTTTGGAGCCGTCGCTAGCTATCAGCTCGACACAGAAAGAACCCTGTGGTGGAACTCTTAGCACAGCTCATCGGGTTGAATGCTCAGCTACGCACAAGGACATTGATTCCCCACGAAGTTCTTGATTTGCGGTATTCTTCATATTGGCTCATGGGTGTGCTGATCTTGCTATCAATCAACCAATGCCCGCCCTCAACATTGTGATAGTCCTGGCATGACGTTAGCAGGACGTGCAACAACGCTCACGCCACAACGTACCCCTCCAGAGCCAACGCCAGAAGTCAGGTATGTTTTGATGGATTTAATGGTAGGAAATGCGCGCGATGCGGCGGAACCTGCTGTGGAAGACATGACGGCTGAGGTACTGGACAAGGACTGAATCACAATGCAGAGAGGGGCATGAGCAGCAAGTGAGACATGTAATATATGGTCACCTGAAGAGAGGCACCTCGGAAAATATCGCAAGCCATATTATTTCGGTTGATCTCGCTGCGGTGCACAACCCGAACACATGCAATTCTCTGGCACCCTTGGCGACGAGTGGATCTCAGTCGTGTGGGAGCTCGGTAGTCAAAATCTCTGGATTCAATACCGCTGCCAAAGGGGTCTATCGCTGCTGTGTCAGCCACGGCCAGTTAGACCAACCACTGAAAGGACGCGGGAGAGCTCCCCCTCGGTAATTACGCTGGCTCCTAATTGCGCCTAACCCCGCGGCGGACCCTCCACGTCTCGGTCTCTGCTGCGCCGAACAGCACGCTGCACTGCATCGCCCGAGTCGCAATGGATGCAACTTCTGCTACTAACGTCCCTGCAGCTCTGCAGCAGGTTGCGAGCCCCAATGGAACCTCCAAGTTCTCGCACCACTCTCCGGACGCCCATTCCTGGAGCGATGAGGGCTCCAGCGCGGATGAAGCTGTGGACCGAGGCCAATCCGGCGCATCCAAAAGAAAACGGCCCTTGAGCGTTAGCTGTGAGACGTGTAAGACGCGCAAGGTCAAGTGCGACAGAGGCCATCCAGCCTGCGGCTGGTGCTTGAAGAACCACACCAGCTGCATATATCTTGTACGTGCCTGCTGCGAGAAGTGAGCGAGTCGACTGACGCCGAAACAAGCCGAGGAAGAAGCCTGGGCTGCGCGCTGGCTATGGGAGAGAGCTAGAGGCGCGTCTGGACAAGCTGGAGTCGCTCATTGCCCAGCAACAGACGCAGATCCATCAACTATCTGCTGCTTCTGCCACTGCGGGGCCCTCTCCGCAAGAAGTGTCCTTTCGTAGTCCCTCCATTCTGCAAACACCACACGTACCACGACATGAAACCGCCCTCTTTCTCCAGAAGCCCACGCCAACGTTTCCGTCCCAGTCCGCTATACAGAGCCAATTCGGTGCTGGCGTCACGGACCCAAGGCCCACTCCGTCGGTTACAGGGAATGGATACCACGGACAGCCGGAGGATATGCAGCAGGGCCTAGGTGCGCTTCACAGGGATTCTTTCGCGCCGTACAACGATCAATTTAATCCCTCCATGTCGCGGGCCCTAGGGCCAACAGACGCAGATTTTCCTCCTTATGACTTGCTGTACGGGCTGGTCGACCTTTTCTTCAAGCACATTTATCCATGGTGTCCTATACTCCACAGGCAAACGACGTTGAACTCGCTGTTTGGGGAAGCGAGCTTGGATGAGGCCGATCGCATCATTCTCCATGCAATTGTGGCAACCACGGTCAAGTTCTCGACCGACCAGCGGCTAACTGTGGAGAAGCGGGCGCGCTACCACTCGAGTTCAAAATCCAAGGTCCTACTATATGGCATCGAGAACAGCTCGGTGAAGTCGCTCCAAGCGCTTGTGATTCTGGCTTTGGACGTGGTTGGCTGTTCGAACGGGCCGCCTGGGTGGAACCTGCTCGCGCTCATCACCCGTAGCGTGGTTCAGCTGGGTTTGTCAGTAGAAAGCTATTCGCCGGCTGTTGCGCCACAGTACGCGTCTATTTACACTCTGCGCGCAATAGTCTTGCCCGAGCCCAAGGACTGGATTGAAGAAGAGAGTCGACGCCGCCTGTTTTGGATGATCTATGTACTCGATCGTTACGCGACTGTAGCGACTGCGTTTGAGTTTGCGTTGGACGAAAACGAGATTGACCGGAGGTTGCCATGTCGCGATGAACAGTACACGCGGAACCAACCAGTTGAGACAAGATGGTTCCATACCTCGACTCGATCAGATTATAGTATGAATCGGCCGGAGAATTTAGGGGCTTTCTCATATTACATTGAAGTGCTGGGTATCTTGGCAAAGGTACACAAGTTTCTCAAGAAGCCCGTTGATATTACTTCATTGTCGGATGTCGAGGCGTGGCAAGGAGAATACCGGGAGCTTGATAATTCGATTGAAGAGTGGAAGTACAACCTTCCGCAGGAATTCGGCAACTCCGCGAGGGTTTTTGCGAAGCCTGGCATGAATCAGAATATCAACAGTGGCCTGGTCATGCTTCACGCCGCTTTTTACACGCAAGTCATTTGTGAGTGCATTTTCAAGGGCATCCGCTGACTTCTGTAGCACCATCATCCGCCTGCACTCCTCTGCAGCATATCCAACCCACCGCTCACCCATATTCACCCCATCATTCAGCGCAAGCCAGAAGTGCCTCAGTGCCGTCGAGAACATCACCACACTGTGCACATGTGTCCGCGACAATGGCCTCCTCAGCAAACTCGGCCCACCATTCGCCTTCTCGCTTTGGGTTGCAGCCCGCGTCCTGCTCGTCCACGGCTCCACCATCGACCACCGCGTCGACACCTCCATCAACCTCCTCGTCAACACCCTCCAAGACATTGGCCAATACTGGGAAGTCGGCACCCGCTACGCCAGCCTCCTCTCCCGCGTCCTCTCCGAGTACCAGGAGTCCCAGCAATCCCCACCTGGCTTGAATGGCGAGCGCGTGACCCCATCCACGGTTAAGATCCTCGCGGATATGCGCAGGTGTGCGTTTGATCTCGACTTTCTAATTTCCCGCCAGCCGAAGCTTAGCGCGAGGTTGCCGACTATTACGCCGGCGCGTACCCCCGCGCCCAATGAGCTCGAGTATCTAGATGTCTTTGACTTCTTCAATATGCCACGGCTGCCGGTGTCCATAGACGGCACGATGAACTATCCCGCTACTGAGGGCATACAGATTCCCGAAGGCGCATATGGGAACGAGTCGAATATCACCAATTATATGGTGGATGCCAGCTCGGATTGGTTTATGAAGCAAGCCGCTTGAGGGGAGGGTTTTTATTTCTGCGAGGGGATGGGGGTCCTGTTTGTTGTTTGTTTTTGATTCCGTCAGATACCCTGTTTTACTGTTGATAGCTGTCTCTATCGCTGTGGCGTTTCAAGGAGAATTGAGGTGTTGGTTGGTTACTATGCAGAGACATAAGTGCATGTGGCAATGCGTGTAATAAGCTTTATAAACCACGCATTTGACTCACGACCAGGAAGTCACACCTAGCAAACTTATCTTGAAAAGAGCTGCATGCTACGCGATACCGATTTCGGAACCCCGGTGTCCCACCGTTCATTCCGACTACAACCTCACCCCAGTGCAGACACTTTGACGCCGACTCCAAGTAGTGACCGGTGAGCCCTTTTGCTAACATACTTCGTTGTCGATGCGGCTCACAGCTAGTATCGTGAGTCCCACGCAGTTTTTGGCTTTTGCCCGCCATTTTCCATTGGATAAGGGGGTCGATTCGAAGAAGTAAAGCTCACGTGCTTTGGCACGAAGACACAAAAGAGATATCGTACTGGGTATATAATATTATACCCTCCCACCATACATTCCCTCGTAAAACCATCTTCTCGTCCCACCATTCCAACATGTCCGAACCCCAACACCACATCACCGTCCTCGGCGCAGGCGTCATAGGCCTGACAACTGCCCTCGTCCTAACACACACCTACCCCTCGGCACAAATCACCCTTGTCGCCAAACACTTCCCGGGAGACCGTAGTATTGAGTACACGTCACCATGGCGAGCCCCCTGTCTCCAACGCCGCACCAGGGCAGGCGCAAATTGGTCCTCCATGGCCAACGACAGCGGCCTGCTCGAAAAGCTCGATGAAGCAACATTCAAGCGATTTGGGCAGCTGGTTGATGGCAAGAGCGTGTGGGGGGTGCGGAGCGGTGCGGAAGGGGGAGGGGAATGAAATAGGGTTGGGCCGCATGGGTAGATTCATCCTCCGTTTGCTGATCCGGGCGGGCTACTGACTAAAGCTGTGTACCGTAGGCGTGTGGGCCGTGTTCGACGCGCCAATCGAAGAGTCGGGAATTCTAAGCGCTGGCACGGGGAAAGTGTGGTACGACTCCTTAGTCGGCGGTCTGCGCTCTCTGCGCAGCGACGAGTTGCCCGAAGATGCCGTCTTCGGGCTCGAGTTCCCTATCATATTCCGCATTAACACGGCCGTGTATCTGGCCTGGTAAGTGGCGAAATACCGTGGGACTGGACTGGACTGGACTGGACTGGACTGAGCTGAATTGACGCTCAAGGCTCCAATCCCAAGTCCTCGCCAAAGGCATCGTCCTCCTCCGCCGCCACTTCGACTCCATAGCCGCTGTCCCGGCCGCGCTGCCGTCCACAAATCTCCTCGTTAATGCCACTGGTCTCGGCTCCCTCGCCCTCACCGACGTCGCAGATACCAACGTCTACCCCACGCGTGGCCAAACACTCCTCGTCGCCGAACCCAAGGTCCCCATCAGTAGAATGTATGAATTAGTGTGGGAAGGGGTGGGAAGGGGTAGAGAATTAGATTAAGGCTGATGATTACAAGCGTCGCGCACCAGCGGGCCGAGAATCGAGCTGGAGACTGGACGCAAGTGAAGCGTGCCCGTTGTACATGCATATGGGCATTTGGGCGCGGGCTATCAGGCTTCTTGGTGGGTCGCCTTTTTTTTTTTGGGAGGGGGGGTGCGTGTGTGAGCTTAGCGGGATGGGCGGCTAATTCACGGGATAGGGGCACTGCGGAGCGGGTGGAGGAGTTGGTACAGGGGGTCGTTTGGGGGTGATGCGGTTGCGAGGCCGTAATCTGTATGGAAGACGGATTTGTGTTGTGGACCAGCGGATTTATCTGGTCGGGATGTTTTGTCTTGGTGTTGGGAGGAGGTAACTTTCCCATTGCTAATCAGCGAAACTTGACCTTGACGTCAGGAAAGAAATTCCCCAGATAGAACAACCGAGTCCTCGTTTGGCCATTTCATGTTACTCATACTCTTAGATCCATCCCAATAAATCTCCATCTTAAAAATCCCACACAGTAATCCACAGCCCGCCCTACTACACTTACCCTTACCCACTAAACCCCAAAATCCGATTCGCCTCTCCAACCACCGTCCTCCCGCCCTCCCCCAATCCCTCCCCCTCCCACTTTTCTACCCCCACCCCTCTCCTCCCTTCCTCCCCACAAACATCCTCCACCCTACCCCTCCCCAAAAACCCTTCCTCCCCCTTCCCCCCTCCAAAATCCGGCGCCGGCACGCCACTCTCAAGACACTTGCGCGCCTCCAGCAAATACTCGGCATTCCCTGCCGTCAACGGACACGCGGGGATATACAGTACGCTGGAATCCGAAGTGCCGGCGTGCACGGGGTCGACGGCGTGAATCATGTCGCAGTGCCAGGCGACGAAATCGCCCGGGTGAACGCGGGGAACGGGGGTCATGGCTTGGCGGAGGCGGAGATGGGGGTGGAGGATGGGTGTGAGTTCTTGGCCGTGGCCTGGGGACGCGCCGTGCAGGGCGGGGGTAGGCGTGGGGTTAAGGGACCAGTTGTGTTGGTGCGGGAACGCTGGGTGATTAGGGTCGGGGTGTTTGGGAGAGAAAAACGGGCGCAGAAGGAAGTAGGCGGTTGCGTGCTGGAGCAACGGGTATACCTTGAGCGAGCCCTCACCAGGCGCCGTGTCGCTGAGCGCCAGCCAGCCCTGCAACATGCGGAAGGCGCTGGCGGCGCCGACGCCGTTGTGCAGATCTGCTTGGACGGGTAGCCGACAGCTCGATTCCCACGGGTCGTAGGTCTCCCAGTGCCCGTGGAAGACGGCGTCGTAGACGTGGCCTAGCCCGTACCCGCGCTCGTCCCAGCGCTCGACGCTGCCGCCGTCGACGTGCGGGCCGAGGGCGAAGTGGGCGTCGCCCGGGAGGCGGATGCGCAGGCGGTCTGCGTAGGAGACGGGGTGGTTAGTAGAGACGGGGGCGCGTGGGTTTGCGGAGTGCCAGTGGTTCATGAGGAACCTTTGGGTGTGGAGGATGTGCGGGTGGGCGCGGGCGTGGAGCTGGGGTTTTGACCAGTAGAGTTCGAAGACTTGGGGGTTTGTCGCGGGGAAGCCTTGGTGTATTAGACATGGCCGCCAATCAAATACGAAAATGTGTATACCTTTTGTCTGGGGATTTTGGCGGATGTAGTCGCGCACTTCTGCTTTCCATTGCAGGGCTTGGGATGGGGGGACTACGCCTCTTATTACCGCTACGCCTCGCTTTTTTAGTTCTGCGCCAAAGGACGAGGGCGCGTGGTCGATATCCTTGAAGTCTATCTCTGGAATGGCTTTGGATCCGAGGTCGATGATGCGTGGAATCTCTTCCCGTAGCTCGCGCAACAAGCGATCCCAGGACTCTCGTACTTGGTCTTCGGATCCTTTGATCAGACGACCTTTTAGCTCCGCATATTCAGGCCCAAGGGACTTGAAATTTTGTCCTGATAGCGAAGCAAATGCATCAGATATATCGCCCTCGCGTCGTTGAGCGTGGGTCGCTGCGGTCCGAAGGTGCGTTTCGAATTTATATGGGACTCTACTGGTCCGGAGAGTGCGAAGAGAGGAAAACATGGTGGCCTTGTCTCGCACGACTATTGCAATTCCAATGTCTGTTGGAACATGACGAATCCCCTCCCACAGCCGATTTTTTTATATTTCATTTGTTCTGACGCAGTTCTGATAGTGAAGACTGATTCCGACGTTGAACTGGAGTTGCGCGAAGTAAGAAAGATCGACACAGCGGAACCGCTGCTCAAAGCGGCCTGGCGGCGTCATACACTGAGCTTCCCCGCAGTTCTCAAATTGCCCAAAGAAGCCATTCCGGCCAAGACGCCATTGCCAACTCCGACAATCTTAATCCAGTCCATACAACTCTCTTGAATGGAACATGATATGAGCGGTAGTGATCAGGTAGAGAAAGGTCGCCTGGACTTGCCTCTGTTTTCCCATTCCCTAACACGCTCGTGACCAAGGCCTTACTCATCTCCCTACCACTAGACGGGATAAAAGGCAGGCTGAATCGGCGGCCCGCCACTCCACTGACCGCCCTGGCCATCGTGAGCCCTGGCGGCAGAACAAGAGTCGAAGGCGCAGCATCGTTCATGTGCGATCAGTCCATGGCTTCAGGAAACGGGGACGGCGAGCCAAAATGACGTGAGGAGTGGCAGTCTCGGTGCTGAAAATGGCATGTGAGAGCCTCGACGGTCGTCCTGGGGGGCAATGAGCCACCGGAATTGCCTCACGCAGCTTACTGCGCGTCTGTTAGACTCTTGTCGACGCGTAGAGACGGTTATGGCGGGACGCTCCCCGCAGCCAACACAGCTCGCCAACACAGCACAGTATATGAAGAATACTTGCCCCGCGTGCTGCACGCTGCTTCCTCAATATACCAGTTTGAGCCTGGCTTTCTGCGGTGTAATTCAGAAAACATGGCACACTCGCATCTGCCCAAAGATTTCCTGTGGGGTTTTGCAACAGCAAGGTTCGTGCATCACCATTTCTCACCACGTACCCCGCCATGGAGGCTACCGAGGCCGCTCGTCCGTCACGTACTGAGTTTGAGATTACAGTTATCAGATAGAGGGTGCTCCGCATGAGGACGGCCGCGCGGATTCTATCTGGGACACCTTCTGCCGCATCCCAGGCAAGATTGCTGGTGGGGATTCGGGAGACGTGGCCTGCGACTCGTACCATCGCACAGCGGAGGATGTCGACCTCCTAAAGAAGCTGGGCGCAAAGTCGTATCGCTTCTCGCTCTCGTGGTCGCGCATCATCCCTCTTGGCGGGCGCAATGATCCCGTAAACGAGAAGGGCCTCCAGCACTACGTCAAGTTTGTGGATGACCTTCGGGAGGCGGGCATTGAGCCCATGATCACCCTCTTTCATTGGGATCTGCCTGACAACCTGCATAAGCGATATCAGGGCATGCTGAACAAGGACGAGTTCGTCAAGGACTTTGAACACTATGCTAGGGTGTGTTACAAAGCATTTGGATCAAAAGTGAAGTTTTGGATTACTTTCAACGAGCCGTGGTGCAGTTCTATACTTGGATACGGTACCGGTTTGTTCGCTCCCGGTCGATGCAGTGACCGGAGCAAGAGCGCGGAGGGTGACAGCAGCCGGGAACCATGGAGAGTGGGGCACGCGCTCCTCATTGCTCATGGTGCGGCAGTCAAAGCGTACCGTGACGATTTCAAGGTCAAGGATAGGGGACAGATAGGCATTACACTCAATGGTAAGCGAACACCACGTGTTTCCTGAGTAGGGCCCCCTGCCAGCGCTTGCACATTCTGCCTCAAGTCTCATGCAGGGGAAACCTAAAGTCGACCTTGGTTGCGACTGCATCGACACATGCTGATGTTGCTCAGGTGACTGGACCGAGCCGTGGGATGCCGATGATCCTAAGGACCGCGAGGCCTGCATCCGAAAGATCGAATTTGCAATCTGCTGGTTTGGCGACCCAGTGTACTTCGGCAAGTACCCAGATTCGATGCGAAAGCAGCTCGGCGATCGGTTGCCCGAGTTCACGACGGAGGAGGCGGCATTGGTCAAGGGCAGCAATGACTTTTACGGCATGAACCATTATTGTGCAAATTACATCCGGCATAAAGACACGGAGCCTGAGCCCGAGGACCACACTGGCAACTTGGAGATCCTGTACCAGAACAAGAAAGGCGAGTGGATTGGGCCAGAGACACAATCGTTCTGGTTGCGGCCAATGCCTCTAGGATTCAGGAAATTGATCAAGTGGCTTAGTGACCGCTATGAAGGCCCGACCTTTTACGTCACAGAAAATGGGACGAGCTTGAAGGGTGAGAATGAGCTCCCGCTGGAGCAGTTGCTGGATGACGAGTTCCGCTGTGAGTATTTCAGGGGGTATATTGGAGCACTAGCCGACGCCCACACCATCGATGGTGTTGACGTCAGGGGTTATTCGGCATGGAGTCTCATGGAGTACGTTTACGTCTTTTTACATTTCAAACATGCGCGCTTCAAACATGACCCTGGGGTGCAGTCAGCGCTAACAGTAGGCTGCAGTAACTTTGAGTGGGCCGAGGGGTACACGACACGTTTCGGTGTGACTTTTGTCGATTACAAGGGCGGGCAAAAGCGATACCCCAAGAAGAGCGCATACGAAATTTCCAAAATCTTCGAGAAGCACACTAAAAAGGAGTAGGTAGCGTAGTCAGCGTGGTCAGCGATGACTGATGGGATCTACCGATGTGACTTGGGTCACTCCACACCACGGAGATGAGACGCCTCGCGATAGTCTTCTAGCAGCATTCTAGTGCCCGTCCTTGCAGTGGGGGCGCACAGCGTCGCCCAGTATCTCGGACGTGCTAGAGAGCATGTGAACGGTGAATCGAATCATGATAGACTCGGAGCATGTACCAAGTTCAGGCAAGGATGGTTGCGTGTGCGTTTGCTCATAATGTCGCGATAATAAACCCGATCCTCCACTCCCCATTCCGCATTCAAGGGTTTTTTTTTTCGGTCAGTCAAAAGTTATTAGAACGTGCATTGACGCCCAAACCTCGGCGTCGATCGTGTTTGTGGAGAGAACGCGGCTGAATATCATTTTAGCTGGTGCAGATTCGGTTGCGCTGTTAGCCTGGTTCGCTTGTCACCACAAACCATGACGGCGTCGCTCGCTTGAGCAGGTACGCAGCGGCGAATGCGATATTTAGGCGGCCTGCGGTATCGTGAATCAGGTATACCAACTCGCACACAATTTCCAGCCGCCTGGACACTGGATCACGATGTGATGAACTGTGGTATCTGCTGTGAGTCTGTGATGCATTGTCCAAGCTCAATCGCTTTTGTTCAGCGCCTCGACGCCATGCATGCAAGGTCTTCCGAACACAGACTAGAAGGCTCGTCGAAGATTGGACCGCAACACACCTCCGTAAAACAAAAGCCTATTATTGTAGGCTGGTATGTCATAGATACTGCGGCTGGCAGGTAGTGATGGCCGCAGGTGCAGTAGGTCACGACCCTGGCGCGGGCGACAAACTTTATCTTTTGCAGGCCGTTTCAGGATGGGATCGCGTGGTCGTCACTCCATGACGCTACTCCCGTTAGCCCTCTCGTGAGGGGCCCGACTGGCAGAGTTTTGGGTTGGTGGCTGATTTTCGGCGGAGGAGGAAGACCAGTTCCAAGGTTTGACGGTGCCTGTGGCGTCGACTAGGGCCCTCGCTCGCTACCAGCGTTACCAGCATTACCAGCATTCGAAAAATGATCTAGAAAGAAGAATAGTGGCGGCGGCGATGCATTTTGAGCGCGGCTTGGATCCATGGATGGGATCGGCTGAGGAAGTGAAGCTGTTCCGGCGCTATTGGCCCATGCTATACGCCGCCCATTTTGGGACTGACAGTTCTTGTTGCGCAATCGTGAACGGACGTGTTGAGTGAAGGGGTGAGGAGACATGGCATCCATGTTCCTGACGGCATCCCTGCAAAACCCTGCTTACATGCAGCCGTGGCAAATCCAGCAAGGCAGGCGAGCCGGTCTGCAGGGTTGCGAAGTAGACGGTACTTTCCGTGCGGGATAGTCACAACCGCTTGATCTACCGCTTCGGGTCGCGGGTCAGACGCGCTGGAAACATGTGCGAGAGACGGACCGATGAGAAGTTGGGAGCGAATTATGTTGCGATGATGTGCATGATCGGGGGTGCGGTTCACAACGGCGGCCCAGTGTGCATGGACGTTGGTGGGAGCGCTGCAGGTGATAGTATACGCATGTATAAGGGTGTGTATGAAAAGTAAGGAAATGGCGTGTAACTAGGGTCAGACTATACGCAGTTGCGAGTAAAGACACAATTTGCAAGTCTATTGGACGGAGCGGCAAGCCACGCTCACTAAGATTGAGCATTTATCGTTTATCGGCAATGGCTGGACTAGGTTTGAGTTGCATGGCGCTAGAAAGATCTGATGGAAAAGGAAAAGCAGATGGCGGTGACCGGAGAAAGGGCTTTCAGGCGGCAAACGTTGTCTGACAGATGAGGCAACATTGGCATATTGCAAGTGCGTTTTTTTACACGAGACACAGCTGGAGTCGTCTCAAGTACATATGGCGATATTTCTCCCGCACGTCGGAAAACGCTCGCGCTAGCCGCAAGGAGCAATCAGTGCACCTAGTCAAACAAATGGTTTTTGCTCGTTTTTGCTCGTTCCTACACGATGCTTTGCTTTGCTTTGCTTTGCTTTGCTCATGCTGGCATCGCGGCACCGGGCCTGGGCGCTAGCGTTCGCAAGTCTGGAGCTGCCACTGCCAACGACCATCGAAGGCCAATGTGGGCGCCAAGCGCCTCTAACTGTGGCTAAGGCTCCGCGACTGGGGAGATATGTAGGAGTTCGAAATAGGCAGGGCGATGGCGAACAAGACCGGAATGATGGATCTTGGCTGTGGTCCGCTAGCCGCGTAGCCTCGCCAAGTTAGCTTGTTTGGAAGCGGTGAACAGGGACAATTTCGCCTCAGTAGCCGCGAGGATTGGCGGTGGATGTGCAGGAAGAGGAAGCAATTTTGCAGGCCAGCCTGGAGGAGGCAGCCCATGAGCAGTCCCAGGCAGGCGTGGGCTGAGGGGCACACCACAGGGTTTGGCTCATGCCTGAGCTCATTTGCAAGCCATGCCGCCAAACGAGGGTGCGGCGTGCTCATGGCAGCACGACGGTACGGCCTTCCACGTGCCTGGCAAGTCTCCGCGACCGCAGAGATGACACGATGGGCGATGGGCGTGCATGTGCAGCACACGCGGTGAAACACGAGCATCTGCGATAGAGTTCTTGCTGCCGGGCAGGCTGGGCTGCAGTCACGTCAAGCAAGCGGGCGGCATTGATCGAGAGCAGCAAATTAGCAGAGCACACGGACTCCCGCGGGTGGGAGAGAGTAGCATTTATTCATCTCGCTGGCGGGACTGGCACGGATAGAAGGAGGCAGGGAGGACAGCCATGATCGACGGGAGTGGGCAGCAGAAGAGGGCCGCCAATGGGGCAGCTTGGCCGGAGTGGTGATAGCAGTGGGTGCGGAGGGCGCAACTTGACACGACTGGCTGTGGGCGACGCCGGCGAGTGCATAGGCTTTGGGCCCTGGCTGGTTGGACAGGGCGCCCACGTGCGGACCCCTTGGCGGCTGTGGGGCGCTGCGCTCGCGCTGGTCCGGCATCGCTTCACATACTGATACAGTGGTTATTGCTCTCGCCATCGACCTAGGCGGGCGTGCCGCTTGCGCCATACACTCCTCAAACGTCACATTCGGCCGGCTGAGCAGCATCTTGAACCAGGCTCCACCAGCGGTGCGCATTGGATGTGGGCATTGAGTGCGTATTGGGTGCGTATTGGGTGCGTATCGGGCCCGCAGCGCCACAGCAACAGCTGCTCAGCACGCTGCCGGCACGCTGCCTCGAGCGGCCAGGCAGGTAAGGTGGCCCGAGAGCTGTGTGTTGTGCAGCAAGTCGCCATGGCCACCACCATCATGGCTACCATGGCCACCATGGCCCCCCAATGCAGGGCGACGACCGTGAGGCTCCGCCAGGCGTGTGCCACGGCCGTTGAGAGAATGTTCGGTGGCCCAGTTTGCCAATTGCAGCGCGATGCTGCTCTTCCAGCCAGGCCGGCGGCGGCGCTATGCTCCCACTAAGCCCCATAGCGGCCCACGGTGGAGCTAATATGAAACCACCCTCCCAGTACCCACGTGTGCAGGTGGCTACTTTCACTGTCTAGGATCAGAGCGCAGCTAGCCCGGGGTCGAGCCATGGCAGGCGAGAAGACGCTATCCTTCAGGTATCATAGCAGGCTATAGATTGCTGCCATGTCTTGCATTGCACGTCCCTGCCACTCCACCGCTTCCGTTCTGCTCCTCAAGGCCTCTCCGAATCTCGTCGTCTTGGTTCAACTCTCCTGACCTCCTGCCCGCTCGACGCCAGCCGGGTGTCTCATCCCGTCTCTGCCACGGCTGCTCCTGCTCCTGCTCCTGCTGCTCTCCTACTGCCATCATCCTAGGACCTCCCCTCCCGCATCTAATTCCCATACACACGACTTTGCCAGACGCTTGGACCCGTGTTTGGGAGCCCCGCTGACATAGCAACCTGGACAACTGTACTCTCACCGCCCCTCGCGGATCCTCCATGACTTCAGTACTCCACTACAGAGACCCCATCGCCTACCGGAGCGACTTCATGAGCACCTCCAGCTACCACTCGCCTCACATGGACAGCCTCAAGAAGTCACCGCCCTACGACGGTCACTCTTCCGGCTCCGAGTCGAGGAAGCAAACGCCCGGCTCCAAAAAACGCCCGTCTCGAGCAGGCACTCGCAGTGTCACCACCCTCACTGCTGCCCAGCTGGAGCGAAAGAGAGCAAATGACCGTGAGGCACAGCGAGCAATCCGCCAGAGAACCAAGGACCACATCGACACACTTGAACGCCAAGTACGCGACCTTAATGCCCAGCTCGAAAACAGCTCCTCCTCGCGAATGATGGACCTTTTACGACGAAATGAAGAGCTGGAACAGGAGAATGCTGTTCTGCGTGCACGACTAGGCCACGCAGTCTCTGCTCTGGGAGTCCCCGAACATGGCACAGGTACGTGAAGCATCTCGATTATTCAATGCACAGATCAGCTGTTCGACGCAATTGGACGCCTCTCTTTTCTTTCTACTCTTGCGGATACTTCCGTTTTTGTGCAACCCGTGTTTTCCTTTTTGCCAGGATGACGACACCCTGCGGTCCTAGTGTAGCATCCTTGCTTTCCTTTTTGGGCAGCCTGCAGTGTCTCGAACGGCCGTTGTTTGCTTTGTCCGCGCGGAAACGGAATCCATCTCCGTCAAGAAGAAATGCTAAACGAACCACATGGCTGACCAATTTTGCAATAGGCGCGCCCTCGCCAAGTGACCGAGTCCAAATGCTTAGTCACGCCCGGAGGTCGTCGACAGGAACCGCTCGGAGCGTGCACTCGGTTCCCGAAATGGCAACTCCAGTTTCCCAGCCAGGGCACTGGCAACAGCAGCATTCCTATGCCCACCACGTTTCTTCGCCACATGGTGAGCAGCCGCCGATGGGCGACGCGCCTCATTCCGAGTCTGTACGCTGGAGCCCTCATCCGTCTGGCCATTCTCAGCACCATGCTGGCTCCCTGCCCGTCCAAGACTCATCCATTCACGCAGTCGAACCTGCAGGAATGTCTTACCCAAGCCCATACAGCCTGGAGAGCAACGCGCGTGCCATGTCCTATCCTCTAGAAACTCCTACTCTCGTTACATCCCAACCAATACCCATGTCAGGATACGGCACACCAACATCGCACCCCTCGCCTCATCCATCCGACTATCAGCGACAAATGAGCCTGCCCATGAATCACCAGCCAATGCCAGCACATGCCCCGCATCAACAGCAACATACTTCAGCTCCCTACACATCTTACCCTAGTGCACCTCACCAAGGCTATGCATCACAAGTCAGCCACGGCGGCGAGATTTCCATGATGGCACATGCGCCTCACCAGGCGCAAATGATGGGCGAGCAGGGTCAACACATGGTATACCATATGCAGCCTAATATGAAGGTTGAGCATTGAGCGCGATAAACAAACACGCGTCATGCTCCGCAATCTCCGAGCACAGGCAAGGATGTGGACGAGGCCTGCGATAGGGCGAATCAGGCAGTAGGTGACGTTGCCATATGCGTTCACGACCTCACGCAACAGCAATGGAAATTTGCATTTCTCATACTTAACGACGGGCACGCGAAGACTTGCAATTGAAACACAAGGTGCAGCACGACCCGCGTGTTGAAGCAGCGTGGAAGCGAGATGAACGGGTACAGGAGCAGAGCTCTGTGGATCGCATAGGCAAGCCAAAATATCCTCAGCTGCCGACGAAGGAATGGCATGGAAGACGCATTTGCCGACCCGTTCTCTCATAAGCGCGGCTTAGGCCTGCCACGCTTCGGCTGGGCTAGCAGGCAGACTAGACGACCGGAATACGAATTTGGCCGGGGCAAGCCACCTCACGCGGAGATCCTTGGGTGAACAACGTGGAAGAAGGCGTGGAAACGACCAAGAGTGCTAAGATTGGACATGGAAGCCTCGCCGCGCATGTCTGCTTCCGCTGCTATCTTCCCGGCGCCGGCCATTCACCGAAGTGCCGAGGCAAGCAGAAATAAAGCTCCTAGCGCGCCAAGCCTAGCCCGAAGCGTGGCCCGCCGCTTCCGAGGACATGGCCCTGGCATGCTGCTCACTCGACCCAAATTCCTTCACTCCGTCGCCGCCGCTTGCCTGCAACGGGCAGTGATGCCGCATCGGGTGAGTATGTCGGCTGCAGCTCCCTCACCGCATGGCTTCCACGACTGCTCTATCCGATTGCACGCA
Source organism: Ophiosphaerella narmari (assembly GCA_028456235.1). NCBI lineage: Eukaryota > Fungi > Ascomycota > Dothideomycetes > Pleosporales > Phaeosphaeriaceae > Ophiosphaerella > Ophiosphaerella narmari. The sequence goes on along the minus strand of JALNQA010000001.1, from coordinate 261,707 downwards.
CCCCAAGCCCACGGTTTCACCCGCATCTCAGGGCCAGCCCAAAGCACTAGACGTCGTTTGGACCTACTACGGCTCTACTATGGTCCTACTTGCACCTGCGCCAGCAGATCGGGGTACCATCGCGCGCCAACGTCGGCATGGCTCTTGACCCGGTTCATCAGCGTCGCCTCGCCCAGGTGGCCCCATCGCCCCTTAACAAATGTGAACTCGACGTCGTCCCTGCGAGCCTTGCGTGCCTCATCGCGGAGCCTCAACACCTCCTGAGGCACCTCCATGCCCTCAAACTTCGCATCGTAGCTCACGCCCTGGAAAAAGGGCACCGAGTACCGCGCCCCCTCGCCCTTCCGTGGACTCAGCACGCGGTGCGTCGTCGCAGCACACACCCCGTCCGTCAACGCCTCCATCCCCTGCCCTATCGCAACCACCAGTGTTCCCGCAACAGGCGCGCAATCCACCCACTCCCCCCGCGCATTCTGCGCCTGTAGCCCCATCTGCCTGCTCGCCTGCAAGAGATAACTCGTCAACATGCTGTCCTTGTGCGGCCCCACGCCCTGCCTTTTTACCTCACTCTCCCTTCTCTCCTCCGCACTCGCTCCCGCCCTCAGCTCCGCCACGTCGACTTCTGGGTACTTGACGATCTTCACCTTGTGCTGCTGCTCCGCGTCGAAGAAGCGGTCAAACGCGTCTGCCGGCAACCCTATCGCCTCAGCGACGAGAGACGTGAAGAGCGTGGCGATCCCCGCCATGCGTGTCATATACTCCTCGTACACCTCCCTAAACCGTGGCAGACATGTCTCCGCTGGCCACTGGTTTGGCGCCAGCAGATTATGGTAGCGCGGCGCGTCCGGGCCAGGCAGGGTGTGCGGTGTGGATATGTCAAGTTGCTCGCGGTGGTCGGCATGGTGTGCGGTTGTTTCGTTGTCGAGCTGGGTGGGTTAGCTTTTCCCTTTCACCATTTATCCTACGCCAGGAAGAGGAGAAGCATGTATGCATCACGACGCTTTCTTTATATACCCCATTCCCCTTTTACGATTTTTTGTTTTGCATACTTGTAATAATACCTGCTTCTGAACATAGCATAGCAATAGACTAAATTCACTTCCTCTCTCCCTTCCTGCCTCCCTTCCTGCCTCCCTTCCTGCCTCCCTTCTACTGTGAATGAATGAAAGTAACATACCCGACTCCACCCCAAAAAGCTGGCCGCATTCTTCATTTCAATCTTCTCCTTTTCTGCGAGCGGTAAGGTGAAGAACGCGTGGCATTGCTCGATTACATCTTGGACCAAAGAGTCTGGTAGCCCTGTCTCGGAGAGATACAGGAAGCCGACGTTGAGCAATGCGTCGCGCAGGGAGGCAAGGAACGCGGGCTTGGTGGAGGGGGATAGAGCGTGCGAGAGGGGGAGGGTTGGAATAGATGTGAATGTTTGTGGAGGGGGGAACATTGTTGGGGAGGCTGGGAGAGTGTGTAACGCTGTATCAAGGATGTAGATTTTGGGTAGATATCTAGGTAGGCAGCTATGAGGTGATGTTTATTTGGTGCGGGGTAAAGGTGTTGCGACATAGCGGGGCGATTGCACCAGCCCACACAAACTCCTTGGCCCATTTCTTCACGTCGTCCCGTTACCCGTTTTCGGTCGTTGGTCATCGTATCTCTTGTGTTTTTTTTGTTTTTTTTGTTTTTTTTCCTTTTGGTTTACGTCGAGTTTGGCTACGACTCTACGGTCCAGCGTATGACCAGCCCGATGGCAGACAGTTTTAAGCCCACGATTAGCAGGACGGACAGCGTTTCGAGGAGGAAGAGCATAGTGTATCAACAAGAATAAGGGGGTTGAGATTCTGGATGAGATGGTGGTGGTGGCAGGACGACGCTGACATCAGTTTAAGCTCCGCTCCATCATCGGAGATGCGCGTGGAACATGCACATGAGCGACGAATGCCATGGTCACGCTTTGCGTATTCGATCACGCCCACCGCTCTCGCTGCGAGTGAGGCCAGCGATGCAGATCAGTCTGAACGGCAGCAGGGTCTCCCGGACACATTACCTCAACAGGCGCGAAAATCCTTTCCATGCCTGTTTCCCGCCAGGGATTACTGTCTTCTCGGCCGTGGGGCGAGTGGGTAACGAACGGACCTGGGATTGAGTTGCGTTTTACGTTTTTACGCACAGCATTGGTTATAAGGTTACATGCGCAGGGACAAGGGCAGCTGCAAGACAAGCCTTTCTGCATGCATGTCGGGAAATTTCCGCCGTCGCACAGAGATCATAGCACGCGCGACATATACCCCAGGATGTCATCCAGCGCAACGTCAAAGCCTCGTCCGCCGCATATACTACTGTACTAGGACAAAAGTTAGGAACGCCAAGCTTAACTCACCGTGCCCCTCCAAACTACGTCACCACTTCAACCCACCACAACCATGGCTACACCGCGCCGATTTGGACGAGAGATAGATGGAAATGTTCGCAGAAAGCCAAATATGAGTCTGGATAAGCGCAACAGAATTGTTGGGATGGTATTAGGCGGTGCAGGACACTCTGAAGTTGCACGCTAGTTCGACTGTACACACTCAGCTGTAACTAAGATCATGAAAAAATACCGCGAAACAGGCAACGTCAAAGATAAACCTCGCAGTGGCCGTCCACCTATACTATCACTACACCAGAAGAAGCTCATCTATCGCAAGGCTCGTGCCCAGCCAAAGATTGAGTACTTAGAGCTCGCTAAAGCTGCTGTGGTTGTAGCAGCAGATGGGACTCCTTCAAAGCCACCTAGCCACAAGACATTATACCGCTTTATTAAAAGACGTGGCCTTACTAAAAATCCATGCAAAAAGCGACCAAAACTCAAGCCTATCCATGCTTAGAAACGCCGGCAGTTCTGTCGACAGTATCGCTACTTTCAGTGGCACTCGCGTACACTTAAATTCTCAGATGAGTGCTCTCTTCAGAAGGGCTCTGGCCACAACCGTGAGTGGTGCTTTCGGTTCTTATGGGAGAAATAGAAGCCAGAGATGATAACTGAGGTTGACGTCCATGGGCGCCCTGCCCAGATGGTATGGGGATCTATATGGCTGGATGAACAAGGCAGACCGCGCCGCAGTCCACTCGTCATCATGGAGAGAGATAAGCGTGCACAACGACGTGGCTACTCAAGCAAAAGTTACATTAAAGCTCTTCGTAGAGGCCTGCTGCCTAACTGGCGGCGGTCTCAGCTTTTCATGCAGGATAATGCGCGCATACACACCTCGCGCGCAACGATGAGATGGATGGCTCAACACCACATCACACCCATAACCTGGCCACCTTACTTACCTGACCTCAACCCAATTGAGCACCTCTGGTGGCATCTTAAGAAGATGATGCATATGCAATATCCACAATACAATAACTCCTTACAAGCTGAAGAGGAGTGGGAGGGCTTCTGCAGCGCGTTGAAGGAGTGCTGGCGGCGCATACCAGGTACGCTCATACGCAAGCTCATCTTGAGTATGCCGAGGAGGATTCAAGCTTGTAGGCGCGCGCGAGGCTGGCAGACTAAATACTGATTCAAATCGCTCCAAATACATCAAAAAAACCGAGTTTCTATATAATTTCAGGTGGTGGGTGGTTGTGAACGATGAGGCGTCAATCTCGTGTTGGGCGCGCACGTGCCACGCTGTTCCAAACTTTTGTCCAGTCACTGTACGTCAGGCGTCTCACGACAATCCAATCACTATGTAGCTTTTGACGCTAGCTCGCTGCTTTCGTCAACCCGTAGCTTGACGCGAGGTCGTTGTAAATACGCCTGCGGTGGTGAATAGGCTTGCGGAGCTCGATGCTTCTTTTGCGGCGTTGTAGGCTACTTCGTAGTCGGCCACATTGTCGCTTTGTGCGGATGTGTCCGTTCATGATTTCAGTGAAGCAAACTCTAGTGCTGTCTATTAACTTCTAGTCATAATGTCACAAATACAATGGTACGTCATATGAAACTTTGGGCTTTCCCAAGAAGTGGTTGGAGAGTAGTGGATCTAGTTTTCCATTCTCCGCTTCATCTGCTTCCCACTTCTTCTCGCGCAGTAACAGATCGTGAGTCCTTTTGGCGAGGGCGGTGACTAAAACCGTGTCCCTAAATGAAGCAAGAACATATATCTAGTGAGGCCGGAATCACGGCAGCATCGACGCATAGAATCCCCCGATGTGCTTCAGTTCCCTGTCTAGCGAAAAGCTGATCTATGTGGTTGACAGCACCACTTCTCCCACTTCCATCACGGCTCATGATTTCTCCGCCCAGTGGACGAACGGTAAGTTGTTCCCGATGTATCCTTACCCGATTAGCAAATTCGTCCGAAGCCCGCCAAGCTACTAGACAGTGACTTACCAACCGATAGAGGCCCATCAACAGAAGTACCCCTAATAGCTTTTGTCGCTTCCATCATAACCTCATGCAATCGTCCGACCCGTTCAGTCCTTCCCACCCCAACGAACTCTAGCATTAGTTTACTCCCTCTCAGAGCTACAATGCCCTCATTACTATCGTACGACATCGACAAATACGTAGACGTCCTATCCACACTACCACTCCTCGCATACGGCCCAACAATCCGGCTCAGCAACCTAGACGAAAGACACCGCATGAGCCGAAGCGGAATGAACTTCGGCCGCACCTTTCCCGGCATGGCTTCTAGTACCGTTCGTATCAAGGGACAATCGCCCCTAGGATCACGCCCTCTTCGATCACATAGCCGTCCGGTGCATTCGCCGCCGTCTCCGAATTGTGATTATCAATGATGCCGGCAATAGTGGGCCGTGGTGGGCTGTTTGCGCTGGGATGGTCGCGCCTAACGTCATTGACAATATCATCAGTGTTGTACGCGAAGCTGAGAATGTCGCCGTTTCCCAACACTTTTTGACACATCCTACTCTTCACCAAGGATGAGGTGATATAATCCTGTTCGATTACCATAGTCGACTTCGAGCGGTTTGTCGTTTCTCCTCAAGTATCCCGAAACATGTACTTCCGGTTTACTCTCCTTCAAAGTACTTGGATATTCACCCGCTGTGCATCAAATGGTTAGAAGGGAATTCAAGGTTATTTGGAAAGAGCATCACCGTACGCCATTTCTCTTTGCCTAATTCCAACACTGTAACCCTCTTTCCTGCTCTTGCCATTCTACTTGCTGCAACGCCCGCCCCATAGCCAGAGCCGACCACGACTACGTCGTACTCTGCACCTATTGCCGGCACCGGTCGACTTAATCTTGGAAATACATGTGCTTTAGAAGTTTTAGAGGAGAACCACAAGGATTTCGAGCCCATCTGTTTAGTGCAGTCATTTTCCTTGGACCCATCTTTGCGCACCCGAGACGCGTCAATCTCCCCACCCGTAGCGCGATCAAGTATACGTCGTAAATACGTTGGGTGCCTTCGATGACAAAATTGACAATTAAAGCCTTAAACCTCGCATTCGACGGCGCGCCCGAGGAATGCAAGGTTCTGTGCAAGGGTCAGAGAACCTGCATTGCTAGATTTTGGCGTGGTTCGGAAAGCATCTGTATGTATTCCTTTGTGGTGTTGTATGCAGATAAGACGAGTAATCTTATCCATACTCCTTTACACTTAGTGGCGCGGGACTTCATTGTTCGTAGTGCCACAAGTAGGCTACTGCAGCTCAGCCACAATGTTATCATGTTCAACTCAGGTCCGACCAAGAGAGATACGTTGAAAAGACCTGGCTTAGTGCCAAAGCCTAGCGAGAATACGCCATGGAACAAGGAAAACTTGAGCCTCAAGCGACGCATGCGGCAAGAGCAATTCCATGCGTGCTTTTGATGTGCCTATGCAACATACGGAGCCTTATGCAGACATCCCTGTAGTCCCCCTCGCCGTATTCGCCTGCAGGACGTCCCTAGTATATTAAACGACCCGAAAGTGCTCCTGGTATAAAGCTTTCCTTGAGCCCAATCTACACCTTTTCCGTCAAGGCTTACGGCAGCACGGTGCGAATATCGTGAAGTCCGCCTCGTCTCTCGCGCCCTGAATCACCATTGTCCATAAGCGCATAAGCGAATGTGTATGCCCGGTCCCCCGTGCATAACGCGATTAAGCGAAGGAGTACGCGTTTGGCTCATTATCATCACCATGGTGGTCAGCAAACGATAATAGAGTTTACACAGTCGTTGGGCGCCGTTTTTCTCATTTTCTTTCGGTCTTGGCGGTGTATTGGGTTTGTCTGGCCTGGCTTGGTGTCGAAGCTTTACGGGAAGGAACATGCATTCATATCGCAAATTGCGAATGTTTGGAGGACCGGATCTAAAAAGTTACAGGGTGAGATGATTGTTGGAAAGGTGATGTTGGGTAAAATCGGTCGATCGGAGGGTAGAACCACGCTAATCCTAATGAGTCCATAATACAGTGAAGACATGCTAATTTAGGCTTTTGCCCTATCAATGCAAATGCGCTTCATCACCAACTTAGACTTTATATATTGAACAGCTACAATTATGTGGTCAGATGACATTACTTTAACTGCCCCAGGCCCAAGGCCGTCCAAAGATCTATCTAGATACCTGCCACAATAGGCTACCGAATATGAAGAGTCTATGGTTACAGAGATGATGAATTCGTTTGGGATGTGTCCAGGCCCAGATGGATCAGTCCTTGCCAACAATGGGTAAAACGAAGGGAATAAAACACGGTACTTTAGCCTATAATTGAAAAAGAATGAGGGTTGGTTGAAAACTTTCCAAGAGAATGCGCTCGTTTTAAGAATAGGCTCAACGTGACAATTGGTAAGGATTGGGATGTTTGGTTGGATGATAGAATTATTCGGCCGCATGCTTTCTCGGCCGCATAGACGCAGTTACCCCTCAGTAATGATAAAGTGGTATCACGACATCTCGACTCTAATTATAGATAGACATTATCACAATGTTAGTCACACACTGACCTGCATGAGCCGTACCAACCACCCAGTCTTACCTTAACTTACACACTACAGTATTAGGGCGTTAGGTGTAGCTTACTTTTAATAGACACATACAGTCCTACAGTCGAATATCCCACTCCATAGCTTGCGGGTGCGTAGATCCAGCTCAAAATCCGTTTTATTGTAAAGCCACGCATATATATATATATATATATATACCGTCCTCGGTGCAAACAGTAAATCCCAAAGGCAAAATAACTATATCTGCACCAAATCAACCAAATAGCTCTTTACTCACCAGCGGAATGTAAACCAGTGCTGTCGTGTCGTGACTTCATACCTCATGAGAGACCTATGTTAAGCGTTGCAGCGCTGAGGCTCCTTCACCTCTTTTCGGGAGGATAGTAGGCTGGCTGGCCTTCGAGCGATTCGCCAACGCCAGTACGGTAACTGGGCGGTGCACCACTGCCAAAGCCGACCTGGCCACCAGGGGCCGAGCCGGCAATACTGGGGGTAGCACCATTATTGCTGGCGCCTAGCTGGTGGTTATAGTCGGTGGGGTCGACGGCGCCGCCATCGCCACCGCCTACCATAACCGTTTGTTCGTTGCCTCGCTTGTCCTTCACTTTACCAACTACCATGCCTTTGGCTACTGACTTGAGGATGGCACGCCTGCTCACGCCGGTGACGTCAATGTAGACGAGGCCAACGTTTTTAACGCCGCCTGCAAGGTTGCCGGTGATACTACCGGCCTCAGCACCGTACTTGTGTCCGACAGCAGCGCTTGCTGCAGCGCCTCCATGAGTGAGGATTGTTTTGCCCGAGTACGAGATTCCATCTGCGATGGTTGAAAACGCAATCATAGACTTATTCAACAAACCGGGCTTGTAGTTTGCGTTAGGGGTACCGTCAGGATTAACACTCTTGTGGTGTGTTTTCTTGTGACCAGTCAAGCCTGCCGCCGCATTCTGAGCATACTTTGAGAGCTGCCCAACCGTCTTGGCAGAAGCACCAGCCACACTGGTTGTCAGGGTGTTGATCTTACGAACACGTTCGTGCGTGGCAGGCTGGAAAACCATAGGTTTTTCATTGGGCTTTGTTTTGGTCATGAAGCCTTCGGCTCCCTTGACCATCATGTTGCTGAGATAGCTCGAGCCCGTGACGATGAGTCGAGAGGCGGCCGCCGAGTTTTGTACTAGGGTTGAGTCTCTGTAGGCAGGATGGCGGGCCATGTCGAGGTAGTCATCCTCGATTGGCATAACGTTGATACGCTTGCCATCAGGTGAGACAACGATTTCGACAGGGTCTGAGACTGCGTTAGCATGAGAGACGAGAATGCAAAAGGGGGTTAAAAGAAGTGCTCACTCTTGGATCCCTGCTTTAATCTGGGATCTTCTACAATCATAGCGCCTTCGGCGAGCTCGCCTACTACGCTGCCGTTTTCTTCATCCACGAGGACAATCTCGCCATGTTGTTGCTTGCTGGAGCCTGCGTAGCCCTCGCCGGGGGCATAGTCGTTGGGGTTGTATGCCTTAAGACCACCCTTGCTCTTGTCATGGTGAGGCGCCTGGGCACGCTCGAGGAAGGCTGTGCATTGGGCGAGAATGGTCTCGAAGGTATCGATATCCTCCTGCGTGACTGCGCCAGCGCCCTTGCCAAGCGGGGGAAACTCGATGCGAGTGAATGCACCGCTCTCTGGGCCCAAGTCCCATCGCGGTATTAGGTAGCTTCGTGGCGGCTGGTGATAAATTTGCGTCGTCGCAGGCAGAGGGAGGTCGAGCTCAGGCGGCAGGTTGAGGTGTAGGTAGAAGTCCTCTTCAGGCGCTTCGTTCTGGTCGCGCGTATTGCCCAGGTCGGCAAAGGGCGAGTTTGTGGGGACCATCAGCAGAGACAGGGTCTGCGGCCCTGAAGGCGTAAGCAGCGCCTCCTCGCCTTGCTGGATGTGGTAGGCCTTTATGCCGCCAATGGTGTAGAGAAGTCGGGGATCGCCATGGCCGCTCATTCTGGCAGACTGGTGGAGGGGCGCTTGCGGGGAATCGAGCGAAGATGAGTCTGGGAGAAAGCGTGGCAAGGGGATCAGCAGCTTTTGAGTGTGATTGCGGCGGGTGAGGGGTCACGGGTGTCTTCTATTTTTGTGCATTGGTGGCAGCGGCAGAGGCCTTTTATGGCTTGCGACAGAAGCTGGGCTAAGCAGCTACTCGTTCTGTTACACCCTGCCTGGTGTCGCGCGCTTAATCGTTACGTCAGAGCTTGCGCCACACTGCACCGCCACATTTGCCACTTCACGTGTCAGTTCACGCCGGCTCCTCTGCACGCGGATTCGTTGTGCTCGCTGATCTCTAATGGAAGGCATGATACGAGAATCCGCCGTGTCAAAGCTAGGTCAAGTGTTGCTGCACCTGCTCATGGTGGCACAACGCCATACAACGCAAAAGGATAAGCAATAATCAACCAACATTGACGGTTGGATACAAATCGTTATATACACATTGCTGGCTTACAGTCCTACAAGGGTCAGAGCATTTTGTCTACCAAAAACTATGGCATCCTCGATATACGTCACATCCGTCATGCGTCACATCGCTCATTTGCGTCACGTCCAGTGGTCTCTTCTGACTGTTATTATCTTCGCTGACTGACCATATAAATACTGTCTCTCTAGGGCCACTGCTGTCTCGCTTTCCAAACCACAGCTCCAGCAGTCCCAAACATGCGAAACCCCACACCAAATCCGATACAAATTCCAAAAACAAATTCCAGGTCTAAATTTCCAGACAAACTATCTTTCCTTACGCACCTGCCGGCCGAAGTACGCGTCTCGATCTACGAGGGCCTCTTCAAATGTGATACGGCAGTGCCAGTATACAACAAGAAGCCCTATATTTCAGCAATTGGGCGCTTCTTTCCTGAACTTTTCCACAACTTCGGCCTAGGCATTTCTCTGCTGTATACATGCCGTCAGATTTACCACGGGTGCACTCATGTTCTCTACACAACCAACCAAGTTCCTTTTCACTCGGCCTTTGGCGGGACACGACAATATAGTACTCAAACGGGTGGTCAATTGCTCTCATCTAGTATATGTCCCATCATGGCTATCAGGTCTGGGCACGCAAGCTTCTATCCTCAAGGATGTGTTGATCGACGTGGATGCAGTTTGCCCCATGTCATGTCCATACGCGATCAAAGACCTAGACTGGTTACCACTACTACGTTACCTGTGGAAATACCCAGAAAGGAAATTTTCGCTGCGTTTTGTGCATACAGGGCGCAAACCGGTGGAGCACCACCTGGATTACCCTACGAGAAGCGGTGTCTTACCAAACAGAGCAGAAATATTCAATAGCATTCTCTTCTCACTAACCAACCGGGATGCTCTGAACATTCGAAAGGTTGCAAAATTTAGACATCTTCTCACAGAACTCATGATATCGTTGGATCTCAGGTCCGGGTGGATTCAACGGCCCCATTACCTCAATGACTACGACGATATAATAGATATCACTGACAGAGGCCGCAGGTTCCACATACAAGTCGAGAGTCACGCTCTTAATTCACCACTCACAAGACTGCCTCTAGGGCCGACAAGAGATATCATCAGCATGGTTATGCATTCGCCTGAAAGAATAGTGGTTGACCTGGATAGAAGGGGTGTCCGAGGTATACCGTCCTGGGCTGTGTTTTCAAAGAACAACAGATTACGACATGGTGCCAACGTATCAGCGATGATTTCTAGGACCCATAAATTCACTATCAAAGCAATCTCTGAACAAACCACTACAGACTTCAACGGCTTGCCCGCTCTCAGAGAACTCATACCACACTGCCTCTCCCGTGAGCGTCACGGAGCGTCCGTGGGCCTGTTCAACCTCAAATACACATGCCTTTCTCTCAAAGTATCGCTCAATATCAATACCGCTTTCCCCACCACATTAGACCAAGTTCGCATCGATGCCAAATCCTTGCTGCCATTGCCGTACTTGGACATCAGGCCTGGCAACCAGATCGACACCCACGTCACTTTATCCTACCCAAAGGGCGCCAGCCGCCACGAAGAATCATCCACAACCACAATCTTCAACCCCCAAAAAGCCGTCATCCTCGTCCTCGCCCAAGTCAGACTGCGCTGCCCCACCCATGTGCCAGAGCAGCTGACCACAACCTGTCCGTCAATCTGGCTCAACGGACATGGCGTTGTGACGGGAGCGTCGTATCCTGCGTTCACGGTGAATACTCATTATGGAGATATGTATGAAGAGTATCCGAGCCGGGTGATTGAGCTTAGGAACAAGATTGCGCAACTTGATGACAGGTTGTGGGATGGGTATCGGTTTGATCGGGATAATCCCGAGTCGCTGAGTAATGTGTGGGAGATTTTTCGGAGCAATCCGCATCTTCGTTGGACGGTTACGTAGGGTGGAGGGTTGTGGGAGAATGGATGTAGTTTAGAGTGTCTGTTAGTGTTTGGATATATACGTAGTACTATTTATTTGTATGATAGCGAAGGTTTTGCAATAGGAAATGTTTGTGTGGGAGGAATTGGGAATTGAATGAGCATTGCACTCTCCATGAACAAAACAATCTCTATTATACCTCGAGCCGCTAATATGCTCTTTGAATTCTAAGGCAGCCAAATAAGATAATTCGCATCTGATAGCAATTTAGAACCACAACAAAGTCCTCTATATAACCCAAACGCCCAAACCACCATCATAAATCCCGAAAAGGGCCCATCAATTCGTAACCAAACACGCCCCAACACACATCACAGAGCCCCAATTCATAAACAAATACACAAACATCACGCCCCCCTCCCTCTCCTAAACCGCACAACCCTCGTCTCAAACTCATTCACGCCATCACACCATCCCTCCCCGTCATTCGGCCCCTTAACCGGCCTTACCTCCCCACCTGGCAACCGCACATTGCGACTCCTCCGCGCCTCCACCTTTCCATCCCACACAAGCACCCACCCTTTCACTCCCTCAAAACGCCACGTCTTCGCCGCCTCAACAATAGCCTCGAGCTGCTTGACCTTAACGTCGAATGTCTCGAGCACAAGTTCCAAGTGCCGCAGATCCGGCATCTCGGTGATGGTCGCGGCCCAGCCGCGGTCGGGTGTGATGTAGGGGTGCTGGCCAGCGCGGCGGGCAGCAGCGAGGGCGGCCATGGAGAGTTGCGTGGGGCGCTCGTTGTCATCGGCGGAGGAGTCGCCCAGCGCGGGGTCGAGCGCGATGCGTTGCGCCGGGCTCGACGAGTCCGGGGCGTCGGTCCAGGTCCACCAGTCCTCGTGCAGGAGGCGCAGAGTCAGGTGGGTAATGGGGCGCGCGGCGGCGACGCGCATTTGAGAGTACCAGGGAGGCGGGTAGCGCGGCGCGAAGCTGGGGAGGGATTTGAGGATATGGGTGAGGGGTGCGCGGGAGAGGGCGTGGGGTGAGGGGACGAAGGAGAAGTTGAAGGAGGCGGGGAATTGGAAAGTGCGAGGTTTCTTCGCGCTTTTGTAGCGGCGCGGTGCGACGTGGACACCTCTGTGGCGGGCGTCGAGCTGCCATTTTGTGCCGCGGTGAAGGTAGTGGTAGAGTCTGCTGTCCTTGCCGCCCTCGAGGGCGAACTGTTGGAGAGTGATGTCGAGGCGCTGGATGAGGCCGAGTTGCCAGGGGAGAAGTTCGTGCAGTTCGATATTGGATTCGGCGGGCATGTTGAGGTTGCAGATGATGAAGGGATTAAGGGAGAGCGGTAGTGACCATGTTTCCAGGTAGACTGCTCGACATGTGCGGAGTAGGTTGACTGCGATGTCGTTTCGAGACAGGCTTTGCGGCTTGATGTCATAGTTGTAGATATGTTTCCAGTAATCGCATTCGGGAGATTGGGATACGCTGTCGGAAAGCGCGAATTCGAAGATCAGGTCGCGGATTTCTGCAGGCAAAGTGCTGAACAGCGGGGATTGCGCCTGATTCTGGACAATACCATCTTCTATATTCCATGCTAGCGGCTCGACACAACGACCAAAGTAGCTACAGGGTGAATTGTCGTTGCGGAGGATTTTGTGACATGATGTGCAGGTGCAGATAATGGCCTTGTGGTTGCCGCAGCTGCAGATGTACTTTGCTTGCTAGCCGTTGTAAATATATATTTTCCAATGGATCAAGGCATAGCCCTTACATGAGCCCCATGTACTATTTGCAAAGGCCCAAGTTGTTGTGGGCTAAACTGGTTCTGTAGCCTGCCTCGCAGGCTGAGGAAGTGACTCATTCTGATTTGGGTGTTGTGATGCTCAATAAAGAGCACAAGCTGACATAGACGGAACTAAAGGTCGGGAGGACGGATGGCTTTGTAGGCGAAGGAGTGCGGCACGGTCAAAAGTGGGGACGGAGCAGGTTGAGGTAGCAGGTGGCAGTGGCTGAGGCAGCGGGGTACACAGCCCTCGAATTGCCCGCACGTCGAGTCTGATTCTAACAATTATTATATTATTTTTAGATCTCAAATGCAATACACACCTCGAACCTGTCATTTTCTTTGTAGAAGACCAGTTTCATTGCGCGGTTTGTAGCATTGATTTGTCGTGATTTACCGGACCAGGGCCGAGCCTTGCTAGAAGTAATCATCCATTTGGGGGCCAAAAAATGATGCACTTTCCCGGTAACATCAGCAGCCTCTAAAACTAGAACAGCAATGTGTCAGCCATAAGCTTGAGGAAATCAAATCAACGAAGCGGAAGCCGGGTAGCAATCTTTCGACTGAAAACGAAGAAACATCGTAAAGGCTAAAGAGATGTAGCTTCTTGTGCTGGGAAACTCATATGGCGGCCATCAAAGCCCTTCGTCTTTTCATGGTCCCAGTCGGTACACACAAGAACACGAAAAAGTGTCGTAAATGAAGCAGGGTAAAGGGTGTGAGGGCCAAGTGGAGTGGACTGGGCATCTATGCTAGTCCCAAATGGGATATAACGGCTGACTATAGCTACTTCCACTAGGGTCCTCCATTCGCGCCAGGGGCTCTCCTAACTAACGCAGGTGCCAGTTAGTCAGGTTGCTAAGCAACAAGTTCATCAGATTGCTCATGGTGACCTTAATATACCTAAGTAAATCCGTTAGAAACACTGTTGCTCAAGTTCTCCTAAAAAGATAAAAGCCAGATGTCAGTAAGCCGCTCGTTATTCTCCCCTAAACCGCCATGCAGGACAAGACTATCGTTCCCGCTTGAGGCCTTCACGATATCTGCATCAAACCATCCTCGCGGATCAGGGACGCCGTTTGTGCCGTCTGGATGCAATTGCGTCCACCAGTTCTCGCTGATATCATAGATCCACACATCGCTTAGCATTTTACCAGCCCCAGCATGGCCAAGGGACGAGGGATCACGTTCGCCAAACAGGGTCAAGAGTTTATTTTTTCCAGCCAAGCGAATCGGCAAGAGGACGCATACACTGCGTGCCTCGGGCCCGTCGTTGCCGTCAGGGTTGAATGTCTGGGTGGACCAGGTGTTGGTGGCAATATCAAAGACGTCGATGCTGCCACCTTGTTCTATGTTGCCATCGAAACCATTCATTCTGTAGAGTTTTCCATTACTGTAAGCTATCGACGTGCCTCCTCGCTGTGGTGCAGGGGCTTCTGGTAGTTGCGTCCATTCACGCTTAGAGACGTCGAACTTCCATAGGTCGGACAAGCGGCCTTTCTCGGGACATCCGGCGTGAAGGAAGAAAGTTGAATTTCCATCACTGGCAGAGCAGTGGTAACTTCTTGCTGGTGGATATGGTTGCGACAAATCTGCTGGCTCTATGTTTGACCATGTCGAACTGGCAGGGTCGAAGGTCCATACAGCACCCCTCTCTTCAATTGGAGCCATATCTACACCGCCACGGCCAGAAAAGATACATATTTTGCCATTGAGGACCGCAGATGCAGTTCCAACTCTTGGGCTTGGTGCTATAGAGGTCGATTTGGTAGACAGCTGTGGGGTGTCTGCATTCGGCTTAGCCTAAGTACCATGTTGGTGGGGTGATGGTGTGGGCTTGCCTGGCTGTAGAGAGATGATGTCGACCTTGTCGTCTAGGGGTTTTCGAGGCTGGACCTCGCCTCCGTAGATGTATACTGTATGATCAATGATTGAGAGAATCTGAGATGAGCGTCGAAGCCTGTCTGTGCTGAGCAGACGCGTCCAGGTGCCTTTGAGTGTGCTGATAGGCATGATGAGCGAGATCAGTAAGGAGGAGGAAAGGTACTCACCCAAGAACGATAAACCAGCGGGTATCTAGCTACGAAGCCAGAGCTGATTACGTCACGCGATTACCTGCAGCAGTGAATCTCAACTGACGTGCACCACCACCACAGGCATGGCTAGCGCCGAGGCCCAAGCGCCATACTGGGATAGTTTTGCCCGAAGCGCACCACTTGATCTATTCAACGCGACTCGACGCGCCCGCCATGCGCCTCCGACTGACTGTCCAGCGCAACGGCTTGCCGGCCGCAAACGTACTCTGGAACGTGTCCGATTCCAACAGCTCGCAGGCCTACACCGTCGCACGCCTGCTCGAAGACGTCAACAACATCATCCCGCTTGAGGCAGAGCACTGGGGTCTCGAGCACTATGTTGTTGAAGTGGGGGGCTTCGAGTGTCTGCACTTCTCTCCGGTAGTGCAATCGCTTAGGGACGACGACCACGTCTCGTAAGCTCGCCCTCGAGTCTAATGCATTCCTGAATTCTTACACTTCCCCAGCATTCGACCACTCATGACCGCCGAGGAACGCGCTCGCACGCTCACCGGCCGTCACCAGATTTCAGAAGATGGACGTCGTCTTGTCGATGGTGTGCCGTTTGGCCGCCCATATCTTCGTCATCCCAGCCGACCAGCCGTCCGGATACCGCCCCGCAAGCGACGCCGGCTGAACGAAGATGACGAGGGGTCAGACACCACAGAACTCCCTATGTTGATTGGTGACGGCACAAATGCTAGGCCGGAGAAAGAATTAGTGGAAGGTACAGCAGCCAAAAAAGTTCAGTTTGAAGGTCTTGGGCTCGACGATGACGACGACAGCGATGAAGATGATAGCGACTTTGGAACTGAGGATGACTCAGATACCGATTCTGACCAGAGCTCCAACGCCGAGTCGGACGTGTCGACCGCTTCAAAAATCGCTTCTTCGGATTCATCTTCGGACGATTCATCAAGTGATAGTGATAGCGACAGCGACAGCGATGCAAGCGCACTCCCAGAGGTCCTTTCGTCTAAGGGGCCAACGGTATCGCGAACAACCAACGCAGTGACCTCTCCAAAGCACGTAGCACCCGGAAAAGGCAGCTCAAAAACGCAGTCAAGAAACATTCGGCGCACCAGAACTAATCGACTTAGGCATCTAAAGTGCCTTGGTATACTTCCTCCGGAGGCTACTCTGGAGGACCTCGAACAATATGAATATGATAATCGACAGAGGCTAACCTCACCTTCACCTGATACTGAGGACTTGGAAGATTTCCCTGGTTATGGAGGCAAAAGAAAGCGATCGGAGGATGAAGAGGTCGGTTCGGTATTTGAAGGGTCCAAAGAAGTCGGAGAGAGTACTATGGTACTGGTTGAGGAGCCTCGGCAATTTCCCGAAGTACAAAAGCCAGCATCACCTCACGAGGCTCAGAGCGAGAAGCCCATGGAAAAAGTAATGGCAAAGAGACGTCTCCGACCAGATACCTCAGCTATCGGCCGGATCTTGGCGCGCCAGGCTATGGTATGTGTATTCCCCCTAGATTCGCAAGTCTCCTGTTGAATGTTGTACAGCCTTCCAAGAAAACGGACAAGGCAAAACCGGTGATTACGGGCCCTCCTGAGCCCGAAGGTGCATCAGACCCTAACTTCTGGAAATCGAAGATCAACTTGTCTGCATTCGAATGTTGGGAGGAGAACTATGAACTGAGCGCACCATCATTTCCGTTCGAGCAACATTGGGATCCAGCAAGCAAGCTCATGCACGAGAAAGACAAAAAGAGGGGGCAGAAGAAGCTAGTGAAAAATACAGTAGTGAAGGATAGTCGAGAGCCGGAAGCGGAACAAGACAAAACCTATCTCGACTATGACGATACGGGCGCGACTGAGAACCCTGAGATTGAGGCTGCTGTGGCTATTGAGGATCAGCTTCGCCAAGATGTTGCCACGGCAGCGCAATCAGATATACCGCCTATTCCAGAAGACATCAGTATGTTACCAGCGCTGAACTCAGAGGATATCAAAGAAGGAGCCGTCGTTGTCTGCAAGTTCTTTTCAATCAACCCGGTCACAATTTCTCCTGAGATCAGCGACTATAAGACCGCGGTGGTTAACCAGGAGGGCGATTCTGGCAACGGCGCTGGCACGATCCGGCTCAGAATTGCGGAACGTGATCTGCCCAAGCGAGAGAGGAAAGTCGATAACAAAGGCGAGCGCATATACGATGTTGCTGATCGATTTTATGTGGAGGATGGAGAAGACGAGAGTTTATGGGAAGGTCAGTTTAACGAGCTAATCGAGCCAATGCTGTTGAGAGCTGCATGAGGAGGCAACGCGCCAGACTGCAGCACCTCCGCAGCTGCAGAACTCACAGGCATATTCTTTGTGTCAGCGTCAATAAAGACCCATTTTGTACCACCACCACGTTTCACCTGCTAATATCGGACCCGTAATCCCGGTCACAAGGCCCGGTCATGCTCAATCTGATCCCGAGGGCCTCGCCAAACGTCATCTAACCTCTTCCATCCCCATATGCTACGACAACTATTGAGAAGGTAAATCTACCAACGATTACTAATGATGAATAGCCTCCGCAATTGCGAGTACCACGAGAGGCGACTGACTTTGAGGAGTGCGTAGGATGTTTGCGCCTATGGTCACAGACCTGTGGCATCATCATCCTTCGATTTAGTGGCGCCCTAACAACTGCCGCGGTGGGGTAGCTCCAAGCTCAGGCTTGGTTCCGGGTACATGCCATGATACGAAGAAAAGCATAGCAGTACAAATTCTCCGCTGTTATCCTGGCCATTGACATATATTCTCTGGTGTTGTCGCTCTCGTCTAGCTCATATTCCTGGAATTCTTCTCCGTTCCAACCAAAATTATAAGAAAATCAACCACAATCTCCACTAACTCCAAATGTAAACACCAACACAATAATATAGTACAAAAAATCTAACATGCTCGCCAGAATATCACGATGCCTCTTCCACCAGGCGTCTACCGCGCCGACCACGTTGGTTCTTTCTTACGCCCCAAGGCTGTCCTCAACGCCCGAAATAATGCTTTCGAAGGCAAGATTGATAGCGCGCAACTCCGCAAAGTTGAGGACAAATGGGTTGGCGACGTTGCAAAGAAGCAGATTGAAAACGGTCTGCGCTCAGTAACAGATGGCGAGTTTCGCCGCGCATATTTCCATCTTGATTTCCTTAAACACCTCGCCGGCATTGAAGAGAAGGGTCAAGTAGGAAACATCCGGCATAAGGACGGCTTCTCACCGCCTACACTAGTTGTCAAGGGCAAATTAGGCCACCCAAAAGCCATCCAAGTCGACGACTTCAACTTCCTCGAGCAAGCCATCAAAGCCAACGGCGGCAACGCCACGACAAAAGTATGCATCCCCTCCCCCACAATGGTGCATTTCCGCGGCGGCCGCGCCTCGATCGACATATCCGCATACCCCGACCTGGATGTCTTCTTCGACGACCTCGCGCGCGTCTACCAAGAAGAGCTCGCCAGCCTGTACGCCGCCGGCTGCCGCTTCGTGCAACTTGACGACACAAACTTGGCCTACCTCTGCGACCCGGACATGCGCAAAGCCGCCGAGCAAGAGCGCAACGAAGACCTCTCTACGCTGCCCCGCAAGTATGCCGAGCTCATCAACAAAGCGATATCCAAGCGCCCTGATGACATGAAAATCGGGATTCACCTCTGCCGCGGCAACTACCGCTCCAGGTGGTTCGCGTCCGGCGGCTACGAGCCTGTCGCTGAAGTGCTGTTTAAAGAACTCAATGTCGATGCCTACTTTCTCGAGTATGACGACGCGCGGTCTGGGGATTTCAGTCCACTAAGACATTTGCCCGAGCACAAGGTTGTGGTGCTCGGCGTGATGAGCAGCAAGAAGAATACGCTGGACGACAAGCAGGATATTATTCGCCGGTTGAGGGAGGCGGCGAAAGTTACGCCAAAGGGCTTGGATCAGCTGTGTGTAAGCCACCAGTGTGGGTTTTCAAGTACGGCGGAGGGGAACGAATTGACTGAGGAGGAGCAATGGGCGAAAGTAAGGCTGGAGGTTGAGATTGCGAAGGAGCTTTGGGGCGAGGATTTGAGTAAATGAAAGGGTACATATTAGCATGGCTGTTGCATGTGTGGCATTGTTGTGCGCGGGGAATTGGCTAGGACGTTGGGATGTGGATAGGTGTTCAACGGATATTGATGATGGTTAGTCTCAACGACCGCATGGTTGTTTGTATGAAGAGATTATAGTTCAACACCATATTCGCTAGTCCTCTATGATTATATTCGTACTTGAGGAATGCATTGACGCGTGTTGTACAATTCATCTACTAGAAACTTTTAGTGATAGAAACAGGTCTTGTATTGGTAACAACAGCTCTTTGGCTACCTAGTAATTATTTCATCATTTTTGCTATAAATCGTCAGCCCCTAGGTTAATTACAAATGCGCAATAACACCAAAACCAAGGGAATAGCTATTGGTATGGTATGTACTCCCGTTTAGGACTAGACCTCAACCTTAACATCACCTTTTCAACAAACATCTCACACACGGCACCCCTAGCGTCGGCACTGCTTAGCTTTCCCACGGCAATTTATGTGGGCTTCAGCTGCAAGTATGGTCTCCATACAGCTTGATAGCCAAGCGCCAGAAACTGGTATATGTTATGCTATGCTGTTTGCACGCGACCAGCTTACTTATGCCCATCAATCACAAAATAGTGCGCACCCGAGCTTCAGCGTCCAGATTAGGTACTTCACGCCACAACTTGGCCGCATCTTGTATACGCTACGCGTGGCGTGTCTGACGGCCCTATTTCATCCTTCCGTTGCGTTTCATCAAGACTCTCAAAAAGCTTGCTGTTAGTTCCATACGTTAGCTTCAAACGTAGCTGCCGCGGGGGCAGCTCGGTTAAGCTACCGGTAGGTATGCGGCCGAAGCGCTGTTCAACTGTCGTGTTGAGCGTTGCTCGCGTGTGCTTTTTGCGACCTGTTGTTGCTTTTGCTCATCCTGAAGGCATGCTGAGACATTGCACACACCTGGGTTTTGCACCAGCAAACAACAACATGCCTCAAACCTCCACCTTCATTATTTGTAATGATTTCGATCTGGGTAAACAATACCGGCAATTGTTGTTTGGAGTATATCTTTCCGGCAGCATGGTGTTGTGGTGGATCGCACTTTAAGGCTGAAGACCTGGTTTCAGGGAAATTTGACCCGCATTTATCCCATGTTATGACGGCTACGCATTCTGGAACCCATCCGCATTCGTTGCCGTTAATGCAAAGCGCAGCATATGTATATCCGCCAATTGCAACATATAGTTGTGTTTGCCTTCAGTACAGCCTATTTTGAACCTTACTCTCTGTCGCCTTGGTAGGTGTTGATGGACCAAAATAACGCATCTGGATACGTCATGCTAATTACGGCTCATAGACAGAGGAGATCAAAGTGGAAGAATGTGAGAACCAGACAGGTAATCATCACCCCAGAGTGTCTCTATGCGGATGCATTAGGTTGGGTCTAGCCATTATGGGCAGCGATAGAATGATCGACAGCCAGGTATGGTTGACAGTAAAAGCATTCGCATCCTGCCTCAATGGCTAATCCATCCTTCAGAATGCCTATTGACCTTTTCTAACAGCGTCTGTCCTTTCTCGTTGCTCTTCGCTCGTTTACATGATTTCGGATTTTTTCTTGCAAGTATGCTTTCCACACAACGCTCCATGATCCAGCTGTGCTGGATAGTGGCCTTCTTTCTTTCATCCGTCCGTAGCCAGCTTGTGAATGGAGGTGTGGCTGAGGCCATCGCTGAACTTGAGGCAAATTTTTCTCCAAGGTTGAATAATGTGAGTAACACTTTCTCACATCCCACTCCCTACTAACACCTATGTAGGGGCTTACACCTAACGCCAATAAAGACGAGTGGGACATGCGGGGAGCAAGGACACTGTCTATCGAAGAGGAGCCCTTCACCAAGCCATCGACTCTGCGCCACGCAATCCCCACCCCGGAAAGCACCACAGGACCCAGCACTCTCCGCGCAGCAATCCCAAGCCCAGAAACCTCTGCGCCTCCGTCTACTCTCAGGGCAGCTATCCCCAGTCCCGATCCTGCTACTCAGACTTTATCCACCATTCCCGCCAACCCATCCCCAACCGCAACCGCAACCGCAACCCCATCCCCATCCCCATCCCCATCCGCATCCCCATCTACTCTTACCACTCCAACCCTCCTCTTAACCTCCACAATTACCGTATCAACCACGTTGGTCGTCTCCCCAACCTCCCCCCTCCCCACCGAAACCCCCCTCCCAGCCGCCACCAACAATACCGCCTCTCAACCGGACACCCTCCCCTCTGCTACGCCCCAACCTATGAGCGCCGAAACCCAAGCCGGCATGGGCGTCGGCATCTCCTTCAGTCTACTTACCCTCGCCGGCGTCGCAGGAACCTACCTCTTCCGCCGCCGCCGCAACCTCCAAAAGCAGCGCCAACTCGCCCCCGGCTCCAAGCCCACCCCGCCCCCCGCCGCACCCCGCCGCCCTTCCCTCCTCTCCAAAATCCTGCCCCGTACGCCGGGCCCCAAGGATGACCCGGAGTGGAGCATCGAGTCTGTGGAAAAAGTGTCTATCCTGAAAAACATGCGCGCGCATAGTGTTAGTACCGTGTCGAGGTCCAATTCGCGCGACTCGGAGAAGGGCGACATCCCCATTATGATGGGCAACGCTGCGCTCACAAGCCACCCCATGACGCCGAGTTATACCGTGTTTCCACCCAAGGCGCATGTTGTGGAAAAGAGAGGGTCGGGCTGGCCGATTCGGGAGTGATGGGTGGAATCAATTGAGGGGAGGGGGTAGTTGGGGGGTTGGGGGGGGGGGGGAAGCTTGTATTATGTGATATGTGATATGAATAAACTAGAGGCCAGAATGGAGTTTGTGGGGTTTAATTTTAGTTTGTGTGCTGTGCTGTGCTGTGGTGCTGTGTGTATGTATGTGAATCACGTGGACTCGAGATGCCATCGGACTAACCCTGCTCAGGACCCTGCATAAACAAGGGAAAGCTTAGTGCAAGGAGTCTTCATAGTACATGGAGCTACGCGCAAGCCCATCGGTACGCATTGAGTTGTGGGGAAGAAGGCGTGGCAGGAGTTACACACATTACATCACATCACACATACAGCATGACCCATCCACATCCAGGCATTAAAAATAAATTCATTCATCTCGTCTATCGCCCCATCATCTAAGCATATCAAAACACATCCAGCTTTTATTTTCCGCTCGAAAACTTGCCCTGGTCAACGATGACCAGCCCGGCAACGGTGGCACTACTCAGCGTCGAGAAAACACCCGAAACCAACGCCGACACGGCCAACTTGCTCACGTCGCCGCTGCGCCCCGGACTGATTTGACTCAGCACACCAATCTGCGTGCCAAGCGAGCCGATATTTCCAAAGCCGCACAGCGCATAGGTAGCAATGACGCGGGACCGCGGGCTCAAGCTGTGGTACTCCGACTTCGGATTGTCCGTGGCAACGAGCTGGGCGAAGGCGACGAACTCGTTGGTAATAACCTTGATGCCGATAAGGCGGCCGACGAGAAGCAGGTCTTTGCCCTTGCGGGAGACTCCGAGGAGGAAGGCGACGGGGTAGAAGACGTAGCCCAGAATGAGCTCCAGGGTGAGGTCGTATTCGCCGTCGAGGTTAATGTAGCGGCCCCACCAGGTGAGGAGGCCGTCGACCATGTTGAGGAGGGCGATGATGCAGAGGAGCGTGGCGACGATCATGCCGGCGATTTTGAGGCCGAGCCAGGCGCCGTTGGCGAAGGCGTGGAGAGCGTTGGAGGCCTTGTGTTCCTCGTCGTCGGGGATGACGACGCGGCCCGCAGTGAGCGTTTCTTCAGTTTCCGGGTAGCGGAGCTTGGAGAAGGCAAGGGAGGCGGGGATAGACATGACGCAGGAGGAGATGAGGGCTTGTGGGTTGAGGCCCATAGAAATATAGGCGACGAGGACAGAGCCGGCGATGGTGGCAAAGCCGGAGCACATGACTTGGTGGAGTTCGGCCATAGTGAGGTGGGCGACAAAGGGGCGGATGAGCATGGCAGATTCGCCTTGGCCGATGAAGGGGGATGCGGAGGCAACGACTGCTTCGGCGCCGGAGACGCGCATGGCCCAGAAGAAGAAGACGGCGAATTTGCCGATGAACCATTGGAGGATGCCCCAGTAATAGAGGAGCTGGACAAATGACACGAAGAAGATGATGGCGGGAATGACGCCGGTGAGGAACCAGTTGAGTTTCGGCACGTCCTTGCTCGTCAGGAAGATAACACCGTTGTTGGCGAATCCCAGGAGAAGACGGGCGAGCTGAGAAATGAAGTTGAAGATATCGTAGCCCGCTTTGGTTCGCAAGACGAACAGGGCGACAATAAACTGTAGCAACATGCCGACAATGACAGTATGCCACATGATCTTGCTGCGGTTCCTCGATGTAGCCCAGAAGGCAAAAATGAATGTCGCGAGACCGAAGAGGGAAACTGCACGATTGGCACGTGTATTGTCCTCGCTCTCATCGCTCACAAACGATCCAATAATGATGACGACAATGGTCAAAAGCGCACCAGCCGGCACACGCATCTTCTCTGGGATCAAGCTCGCGAAACGCACACCCGTGTTATTCCAGACCCAATGCATGGGCTTGGTGACAATGGTAATGGGGACGTGCAGGGTAATCAAGCGAATCATGATGGCGAGCCAGAACAAGAAGGGAATAATCCAGTTCTTGTCGTTCCGATGTACAACCACGCTAGCAATCCACCATCTGAAAATTGTCAGATCCGTCTTCGAAGGTGTGTATACATGCACGTGCGTGAGCGAAACCACTTACCCGGTGAAAAACGCGCCGAGAAAGATATGCACGGGCAGCCTGAACCGACAATACAAGACGGATGGCGAATACCACGGCTTTTTCTCTTCGGGCTCAGCATTCGAGCTGCGCATCCCCTTATCGTCGTAGTCGGCAAACCCCCCAGACTTCTCGACATCGGCCGGAAGCCCATGCGCATGGCGGTGATGGACGGTCGAGTCCTGCGCGCTGTGTTCCAATAGCTTGCTGGGCTTTTCGTCGGTGGTGCCCGTGGTGTATACGGGGGTCGAGGCATCCGTATGAACAGCATGCACACCATGATGCACATGCGGGTGCTCATGTTCGCGCTTGATGTCGAGGGCCGGGTCCGGGTTGGGCGTCACGCCCGGCATGGGCGAGGCATTGTGCTCACGATCAGCCATGATAGAAGGATAGAAGCTCAGTAAAAGCCCCCGCTAAAAAAAGAGACGTGAGGACGTGGGGTCTAGAAGCGTATCGTTCGGCCACACAGAGTGAAATATATTTCTCCCTCCCCCCAGGATGCCACTACCACCAAAGTGGAGCGATGCGCCTCTGCGACCAGCACCCCTTGGCAACTTCCTCTTTCGAAGTCGCCGCTGAGTGCGCCATTGGCCAACGGGCATCCCCGACCCGCTGTCCTTTCCGCTCTCCTACCAGCACTTATCTTCCCCGGCTCGATGCTCACCTGCATTGCCCAATCAGCAGGGCGAACGTGCAACAGCCGCCGTAGCGCGTGATAAGCGGCGGCGAATATCTGCGGGGGGCCTCGGTAGATGGGGAGAAAGGGGAATAGCGCGACGG
Source organism: Ophiosphaerella narmari (assembly GCA_028456235.1). Lineage (NCBI taxonomy): Eukaryota > Fungi > Ascomycota > Dothideomycetes > Pleosporales > Phaeosphaeriaceae > Ophiosphaerella > Ophiosphaerella narmari. The sequence goes on along the minus strand of JALNQA010000001.1, from coordinate 236,907 downwards.
CGTGTGCTCGTTTACGCCGAGGGGCCGACACTGTTCCGCCATGATTGTAGACTGGGTAAATTAGCACACCGGGTAGGTAGGTGAGAAGGTTGGGTGTTTTGATGAGTGTTGGTGAAAGGAAGTGTAGCGATGGATGTCAGGCGCTCATGATGGTGATCCCGAACGCCGCCGACTCGTACTCACCAACGGTAGTCACGACTATCATCAGCGTCGCCACCCCCCTCCCGATAACCAGGTCGGCCCCAGGCCCCTTTCACCTACCCCATCCTATCCCAACACGCGGGGCCTCCAACATGTTCCATTCTCTGCATCCGTCCATTTCCCCGTTGCGGGCCTCGCCTGTTGCGAAACGAGTGTATGCGGTTAAGTGCGGCTCCTCTTGTAGCCTGTCCTGGCCGTGAGATTGGACATGGCGTGTGATTTGGTCTTGTACAAGACACGGTAACATGACTTGCCCACACACACTTATCAGTCTCCACTTGGTTCTCGAACACGCAGCGAATACAGGCAATGCTGGTCACGCATCTTACTGACATACCAGAAGGTCCGATTGTTTGATACACCGCGCATATGATAACTTAACCCATTCCGACAGTACGAGAGCGTTAAAATCGTGATGAACAGGGGTGTACACACCCCAACACCGTACTCCAACCATGCCGCTGAAAGACTTGCAATAAACAAAGCAACAACAGGGGATGCCCGGGCTTCGACAATTTGGACCTGTGTCTCGTTTTGCCTGTTTCGTTACTTGCCCGTTAATTCGCCTTCAAGATGCTATTCACATTTAGCTGCATTCACCCACCATCAAACACATAACTCACCGACCACTCCGGAATCTCCCTGATGCGCTGCCACATATACCTCTCTAATCGATTCGCCGCCTTGGCATACGGCGTGCTTTCGTTGTTGTACTTGCGGCAATTGTCGAAGATGAGTTTGGCGTCACGTATAAAATCCTCTGGCGTAGGGTAAAGATCTTTTTCGTGCTTTTCTTCCATAGTGGCCAGATCCATGGGCTCTTTGATGACCTCGTAGTAGTCCAGGACTTCGTCTTTGTTAACGGGTTGTTGGAAGGGCCAGGCGTTGCTGTTGTTTTGCATGTCGTTGAGGAGGTGGAGGAGCGCGTTGTAGTTAGGGCCATGGCGGGGCGCGCGGGCCAGCTCATCCATAACGGGCGACCAGCCGGAGTTTTTGATCGCGGGGATGGTAAGCGGGTCGATGGGTTTGACGTCGCCTTTGGACCATTGAGGGGGTGGCGTATGGACTTGGTAAGATTTACTAACAGCTCGGATCTTAGCGTTGGCGCATTCTTTCTGCTTGAGGAGCATGCGGCGCGACTCGAGGTAGCGGATCTTAGGCACCATACTACACTGCATAATGGTGCCGCCTTCATAGTCCTTGATATAGCCCATCCAGCGAGACTTTTCTAGTGTGATTTCCTTGGTGAAGCCCTGTTTCTTAAAGTAGCCGATAGCGTAGTTGTCAGCATAGGTGAGGAAGTGCATGACCTGTGATGTGGCTTTGACGTAGTCCTTCAGATGTGACATGAGATGGGCGCCATAGCCCTTGACTTGTTGGTCGGAGGAGACGGCACAGAAGACGATCTCGGCGAACTGGCCTTTGTCAAAAGGGCGGTAGGTGATGCCACTATATGATATCAGCAAGGTCGGCGAGGCATATGTATTATATCAAGAAGACTAACCCAACAACTTCGAGTGGGTGCTTCACAATGGCTATGCTCATGTGCGTCCGGTCATAGACAAGACGGGCGATATAGTCCTTGGGCATCTTGGGCAGCTGTTTTTGGAAAATGCACTTCAAGCCAGTTAGGATGATAGTGCTCTCTCTGCGTCCATCATTGTTGACTACGCGAAACTCGATCTTGCCTTCTCGCTCTTCTATTGCCGCTGGGTTTTCAGGAAAAGGAACAAGGCGCTTCTTGGGTTCTGGTGGGGCATCGTCGGCCTGAGAGGCGGTCGAGGGGCTGTCCTGCTTGGTGCGCTTGGGCGAGGCCGAGTCGAGGGTGTCGTTTGCTTTGCGCTTAACTAGCGAGGAAAGATGGTTAGTGCGGAGCTTGGGGAGGGGCACTGTTGGTAAGGATGGCTGCGGCCGTGCTTGTGCTGGTATGAGTGTAGGTGAAGTTGGGGGGGAGGTGTCGTAGCCAACCAACTCGCGCAGGAGGGCGAGGTTCTTGCAGGCAGACATGGAGATGCAGTGCGAAGGGTAGAGGAGAACAGGTACGGAAAGGGGTTATCATATCAGACTCACCATCGTTAGTTGCGCCCCCCATGTTGGCTTGCCGTTCCGTGTTGCGCTTGCTTTCACTTGCTGTCTCTCTCGTCATGGCTTCGACGTCGTACTCGCGCTTGGTGAGAGAGGGACGGCGCGACGTCGCGCAGCCAATCAGCGCAGAGCTGCCGCCAAGACAATGCTCACAGAGGCCACCAAACACCTTCACGTTCGCCGCCCTCTATCAATCAACTCTCTTTATTTTCTTCCCAATTACTCATGTCGAGCCCACTACTAGACGTCTGGGAGGCCGCTGCAGGGTCGCCGTACTATCCTTCCATTGGAAAGGGCACCCAATTCACCGTTGGCTTTAGTTTGTTATTCCTGTGTATGTCGCTGTGCTGCTTCTGGAGCTCTAATGGAGCTTTGCTAATAACGACGCGCAGCCCTTGTCCTAGGCACCATCTTTGGCATGAGTGCGCCATCCCCCCTTCCATTCCACCCAACACGCCATTGACCACACACAGACCGTTCCGTCATCAATTTGCCTCTGCTCGGCCTCCCGGCTTCCCTCGCGTTCGGGTACGTGATCTCTCGTCGCACCAACGCAAGTAATAGCAATACTAACGCGCTCAGCTTCGGCGCTGTCTATATGATTTGCGCAGTTGGTGTATACGTCTAGTTCCCTTTTCATCTGGCGTTTGGGACATTGAGTGCATAGCTTATGGGAATACAATAAAAGTTCAACACCGCCCTACTCTTCCTCTCCTGCATGTTGTACCAAAACCGCACAACCACACTTCGCAACCATGGATGAGCCAGTCCCGCCTGTCCTCACCGCAGTCTCTAGCTCTGCCCGTCAGCTATTTCTGCTCCTCCGCTGCATCGCCTTCTCCGACAAAGCACACGTCACCATCAATGAGGAGGGTCTCAAAATCGCTGTCGATGAAGTCGGCGTAATGGAAGCCTCAACCTTTCTCAACAAATCCCTCTTCACCACCTACCAATTCAATCCACCCACGCCGCAAGATGTAGCCCACTCTGATAGCGAAGAAGAAGACCCCAACCCCAGCGCCACACCCAATTTTCAAATCTCCCTCCCCGCCCTCCTCGAAACCCTCCAGATATTCGGCCTCACCGACCCCAACACCACCAAATCGCCCTGGGCTCACGACAACCCCCACCCCACCAGCACCGCCTTCTCCAACAACGTCCTCGGCATGAACAATCTCTGCCGCATCTCCTACTCCGCCCCCGGCGCCCCCCTATCCATCATTCTCACCGAAGCCTCCATCCGCACAACTTGCGACTTAACCACCTACGCCCCCGAATATACGGACCCCATCCCCTTCGACCGCCGCGCCGTTCTCCTCAAGGCCATCCTCCCAGGCCCTTACCTGCACACTGCCATCACCGAACTCGCAGCAACAGACCCCCAAAAGCTCCTCCTCTCCGCCCGAATCGTTCGCGGCAAACCGTCCTTTGCACTCTCTGCGTCCGGCACCCTCGGCTCCGCCCGCGTCGAGTTCACAGACGACGCCGCCCTCGAAACATTCCAGCTTTCAGATCCCCAGTCTGGCCTCGCCGCCACGTACAAGTTCTCCGCGATCCAGAAGGCGGCGCGCGCTATGGGCGCTGCAGCAAAGGTGAGTGTGCGCGTGGATCAGCAAGGCGTACTTAGTCTGCAGTTCATGCTTGCCATGGACGGCGATGCGCAGGTTTCGTTTGTGGATTTCTGCTTTGTGCCGCTTGTTGACGAGGATGAGGATGAGACGCTGTTGGGGGGTGGGGGAGGTTAGGGTGGGATTGTGAGGAGATGGGACAGAGAGGAGAAATGCGATGGTCGTGTCCGCGTGGAGGACTCGGAGTCATGTATATTGTGTCTTTGCGTGTGGATGTGGGGCAAGTAATTCGTATCCCCGGTGGGGGAGGAGAGATGAGCTACGTATTATCATTCTAAACCACATTGTAATGTTTGCGCCATGTGTATCATGTATCTCAATTCCGCTCCGTGAAGCTTTATCAACCATGCTTATGCTCCAAGGCACATGTCTCACAACTCAGTCAGTGCATCCATTCCTATCTTTACAGGTAGCCCTCCAACTTGTCAAATCAATCGTTGAGGCATCACACGACTCAGCAACGGTTGTAGGTATCATGGATTTTCATTCGTTCCTAATGTACTTCTTTTTGTATGAAGCATGCATAACCGAGGGAAACCCATATGATCCCTGCCCATCCAGACCGCACTCCGGAAAGAGAAACACGCTTAGAAGAAAGTGGACGGGCGCTTGGCAGCGAAGATCTTCTTGCCAGCCTTCTTGTTGACGCGGTGGGGTAGAGGGAACTTGAGGTTCTTGACAAGGAGCTGCTTGATGTATGGGCGGCGGACATCGTCAGTCTTCTCAACCTCAACAACCTTCAGGATCTGCAACGGGTTAGCAGAGGTTTAATAACAGGTAGCTAAGCATAACATACCTGAACGTCCCTGAAACGCGATCGATGACGGGCAGCCATATCTTGGTAGAGAGCATCGACAGCGGCAACGCGAGACAACTCACGGTACTCCTTGTACATGTTGTGGGTACCGGAGCGCGAGTCGTAGCGGATCCAAATACCAAAGTTCTTGACCTTTTGGGGTCGCTTCTCGTGAATCTAATTCTGTCAGTTTCGCAGCTCTCTTTTGCAGGCGCCAGGAAGTTGATCTCTCCGGGCCGCGGTTGTCACGCACCTGGTTGACGGAGACAATCTCGCCGTTCGCCTTCTTGATCTTTCGGAGCTTGCCGAGGAAGTACCAGAACCGTGACTTGGCGACGACCTCGTTGGTCGCAAAAACTCGCATGCGGTAGATCTTAGGGGTGGGGTTGGCCTCTGAGGGCAGATGGCGCCCGATGATCTGGTATTCCTGGAAGCGAGCTAGAAAATGTCAGTACGGCCGCTCACTTGTATTTTGATATCCCAGGCCCAGCAATTGCAACGAAGCGGTTTCGGTGGTGAATCTCGATGGTGTTCGATGGTGCTACAGCTGCGGTTTGTGGCAGAGGTGTAGCTTGAAGTCGTTCCCAGGTGTCCTCCTCCATCTTGCCATGCTCCTCTATACGCTCAGGCCAGAAGCCATACGTTCGCCACAGTCTTTGAAGGGCACACAGTCCATAGTCATACTCCTGTGCGCATGATGGGGATGCTGCGATATCGAGACGATTGCGAGGTGTATTCAAAATTTCGTCGGCTGCAATTGCTGGAGGGACGGAGAGTGCGGTGAGAGATAGTTGCTTACCCATCTAGAGGCTGTTAGCGGAATATATAGAAGGATTTTCAGTTGGACCGACCTTAATTGTGCTGTCGGTTAGTACCCGTGTTGTCGTGATGGTCAAATTCGAAGGTCAGATTCAGGTGCGCTCGAAATCGCTTGTGGGCGCGCTAACGCAATGAGCGAATCAGCGCTTGGCGCCGGATGTGACCCACTTCGGCGTGCAAACCACACAAACACCGTCACATCCAAACCACCACCAATAGACAAAGACCCTGTAGCCTTTACGCTCAGAGACCCCCACAATGCGTACGGCTTAGAACCTCCCCGCAACCTTGCTTGTGATCTTTGTTTCATTGCGATCCTACGGCGATACACGGAACACCCGTCAGTCTACTAAACAGAATCAGGCATGCAATCTGCGCTCGCGCCATTCTTCAATGCGTATGCTTCGGCTTTGGCGCAACCTGTCGCCGAGTTTCTAAGCCCAGTTCCGCCTGCCAATGATGCTGGTCGGCTCTATGACTTCTACCGTGCAACCAGCGAAGATAGGGTCGATGCCGAAGTACGCCATGTGCTCAAATACAGCAAGCTGCGTATGGACAATGAAGAGGTTGACGCATGGCGGGAGATTATCGTCAATTACTGGCGTGCAGTAAAGCAAATCATACTAACTGACGAAGCTGCGAATCAAGGAAAGCTTGTAGATCGCCAGTTCCTTGCTGTCTACGAGGCATGGAAAGACCTGACTACCAACTTTATGAAGCATATTCCTGAATTGCCAGCCTGGGCCATCTTCACTTTATACTTCACGGCAAACCACCTGAGAAAGTTTGCAGTACAGGCCGATGAATACCTAGCGAAGACAAAACCATCCACATCCGCCAACAACTTTTCAGATGATATTGTCCCTCGGGCTGCGCGGAGTGAGAAGCTTGAGGAAGCTGCACGAATCTTCAATCGCCTTCTTAATCTTTGCGCCCTCGACAGGTTTGCCTTTGCCAGTCCTCTCCAGTGTATTCCTAGTCTGATGCAAGCTCAGCAAAAACCCAAATAGAGCCGAATCTCGCAAGTGGGGCGTCTACTGTTTTGCCAACCTTCAGTTCAAGACATACTTCAAGGTACTACATCTCACCAAATCGACAAAATACTTGCTCTGACTCTGCCTATAGCTGAAAGCCATCAGTCTGTCAAAAAATGTTGTCAAATCCGTCAAATCCCAGTCCGACTTGCCTGCCTTTGAGCTGTTTCCGCGAGCGCATCGTGTAACATATAGGTATTATACTGGTGTTCTAGCTTTCTTGGAGGAAGATTATATAAGTGTTAGCAATATATCCCATTCACCAATTCTAGTACTAATTGCTACAGGCCGAAACGAATCTCCAGGAAGCTTGGAGTCTGTGTTATGCTCGATCACAAAAGAACAAGTCGTAAGCATCTCAGACACACTTCACATGCTGCAAAATTCAGAGCTAATTACTATAGTCTCATCCTATCCTACCTCATTCCCTGTCGTCTTATTACAAAGCACGCCATTCCCTCAGCTACTCTCTTGGCCGAAGCTCCAGGCCTAGGAAGCCTAATTGGGCCACTTGTAGCTTGCATCAAAAAAGGCGACTTGGCAGGCTTCGATAAAGCTTTAGCCGATGGCGAGCCTGAGTTTGTCAAACGACGCATCTTCCTTACTTTGGAGCGAAGCCGCGATATCGCCTTGCGTAACCTTTTGCGGAAAGTCTACCTTGCAGCCGGGTACGACGACCTGAAGGAAGGACAGACTGAGAAAGATAGGATTCGAAAATCGAGGATACCGCTTATTCATTTTGCGACCGGTCTGAGGATGGGCATTGCAGGTGAAGGCAGCGGCCAGGTTGTGGAGGACGATGAGGTTGAATGTCTCTTGGCAAACCAGATATACAAGGTTCGTGCATGGCTTTCTTGTTTCGTACCTATGCGTTACTCTCGCTTCTACGCGTCTTTCATGTGCAGCAAGGGGTGGCGATTTGAAGGCACCCCACTAGGCAACCTTGCTACAGCAACACCACACAAACACAATGGCCTCCACTAACACAGCCGACAGGGCCTCATGAAGGGCTATATATCGCGAGAGCACGCCATGGTGGTCATGAACAAGAAGGGTGCTTTCCCCGGAACAGGTGTCTGATGCCTAAATCTATCTGCCTATTGCCTACCACGAGGACCGCCATCCAACGCCTGCACTGCAACGCACAACACGTCGCTGACGGGCGCGCATAAATAGCACTACAGCCGCATACATTTGCAGATGCGTAAGCCTAGCCTGCGCATCCAAGCCCCATCATTCGCTCGCGCAAAGGGTGTTTCCAATGTAACGCGAGCTATCTGCGCCCAAGCAGTGCTGAATTAGACAGCGATAAGGCGTGCTTATAGTACAGCCTAATTCGATAGTTCATCCTGCACTCACCCACAGGCCCAGCCCAATGTCGCGCCTGTAATGCCCCTGATCCTTGCGCGCATGTACTTGCACTTTTCTTTGTTCTATCAGGTGATATCGCGTTCCTTTCCCGCGTCCACCTAATCAGCCGGTTTGAGCTTTATACCCCGCTTACTTCTTTGCGCGACGCTGCTAATGACTCTTTACGTGATGTGTGGATGGGGAATGGCGCTTTGCATGTTAGGAGCTTGGGGCGTTATTTGTTTCGGGAATAATACCGGGCGCTCTTTGTCCTGAGGGTCATGTTGAGATGTTGGGACAGGGCGCATGGGGAGGTGGCTTCTGGTTCAACCGTTTCACAAGTCTATCTCAACGAGGCTGAGCGCGGAGTACAAATGCGCGTACCGGCATGGATGACCCGAGGTTTGAATGCAAGGACATGCGAATGCGAACTTTGGCTGATTACAATTCCTATATCCGTAGGTAGCTGCATTGTCATTTCTCTCCAACCAACCATCCGATTCTACCTCACTCATTTCCAAGGAGAAGTGTAAGGAAATTAAGTTCCGCAACTAACCAGTCGAAATGCACCTTAAACGCTCCAAACCTTGCCCACACCACCTCCGCCTTGCAGCTTGGCCCCAGCACCCAGCCGACCGTAATCAGCACCCAAGCAGCCCAAACTATCCGCACCGATTGGCGTTCCTGACACGCCGCGCGCACAGACGCGCTGTCGCCGTATCAGCTGATATCGCGTCCGCCCACCTACCCCACCCATCCACTTAACACTCATACCTGGCCGCATGGCATGGTTTGTGGAACGCTGGTATGACTGTGCGTGGCCGCGGGCGTCGCATCTTGTCGCAGTGACTCAGCTTGCGGACAAGGTAGTTAGGTAACTACATTGCGCTGTACTCGAGTTATGGGGCGGGACAACGTCCTCCGCGTACTCGCATCTGGGGGCAAGTGGGAAATCCCAGCGTTGCGTTCCCCCCCCCTTGCGCGATTCACCCCGGTGGTGGCGCTAAGGCGACCCAATGTTTGCTTTCCGGTCGGCATTGCAGCTTGAGAGGCGCTCCCTCTAAACCTTCTCACTGTCCATGCTGCATGTTTGATCCTACCGCAACGCCTCAAACGCGCCGCGCAGCGCCTTTGCCATCCAGACGAAGCCCTTTGTGAGCCCTTCGGCCTCCCCCCTTCTTTTTCTCGCCGCCATGGTACTTGCGGTACTTTTTGGGGACTTTTTTCCCGCCTGCGCGCTTGGCGCGGAGGGCAGATATGGAGTGCGGTGGCGGGCGCTCCATGTTTAATGTGTGCGCTACGATGGTGAAGATGTAGCGTGGTATACAACCGTGGGAATGGCGACTGTGCGGGTGTACAGTGTCGATCATGAGCTCAGCCAAGTTGGTGGCCGTATCAGCGCCAAGCTGATTGATGCTGCGTTTTGTGCCGTTGGTTCCAAATGTCTTGGGGTTTTGATAGCTCGTCAGTTGCGGATGAGTTCACTTAGCTATTGTATGGGAGTCTAGCGTGATGCTCTACGCGGATTATTCTATTATCGCGACTAACCCTACCATCATGACCCAAACCAATAAACGATAAACGTAGTCTGTAGAGATACAATTTGGAACCAACCGACCTGCAGCGATAGTTCAGTCTGATAATGAAATCGTTCCCCCATTGCGAGGACTAAATTTTAAAACAGCCCCTCGATATGGTTGTGCCATGGGCACAAATTCGTTCGTTCCGGACAGAGTTACGAGGAAATACAAGCGAGAAGAACGCAGAAGATGAGCAGCAAATCGAAGCAATTTTGTGGCTAAAACTGTAAAGAGAAACAGATAGCAAAATGAAAATCCTAATCGAAGAGCACCAAAAAGGATAACTGTATTGTACAACGTGTTGGCTAAGTGAGTGCCAGAATGGTATCTTTGTCCTTAAACGCCTGAAATCCTTGAGAGAGAAACGATGCCCGGGTGGTCCTTGATCGTAAGGCTTGTTGAGATAAGTATATTTACAAGAAGAACAAACAGTCAACGCGTGTATTGATGACGGATTGTAAGATTGTAATGAAAGTCATTAGGTTAATATAATGCTGCTCAGTTGAAGCATCGGATCAGTGCAATGGGTGTGAGCCAGTGGACGTGCTGCGGGAAATAAAAAGGTCGAGTCGATGGCAACAAGCCGGACGAACACGAGATGCTTATGTCCGTATGTTGCCCGACAACAAGAGGGGATGGCCATCTAGTGGGGAGACTTGGAGGACAAATCGTCCATGTGATTGACCACTTCAGTCATGTTAGTTGCTTGCCATCATGATGAATCGATGGAAAACTTACTGGCAACGAACAAGTCGAAAAACAGTTTGCCACCGTTCTCCATCTCACTCTGCATGGTCCCACTGCGCTTGAAAGTGTGTCGAGCTCGAATAATCAGTGCAAGGTAGTGTGCTCTCAGCTTCGAATCATTGTCGGGCGTGTTGGCATATGCAAACCGCGCAGACGCCAGAATGGTTGAGCACTGAATACCAGACTGAAGACCTTGCTTCTTGAGAGCAAGTTTCTTCAGTTCCTGGAGTCCATACTTCTCTGCCTGGCAGTAGATGACAGTATCCTTGAGGATAGGCCCTACAGCAGACTGGACGACGGGTTCGTTGCCAGAGTTGCCGTTGCCATCACCTTCAAGGTTCCAGCTATTTCGCTTCTTATTATACTCCATACGAGGGTAATAGTCGCCCTTGTACAAGTATTCGAGGATCGATGAGAAGACTTCGGGTTCTTCATCAGGAAGATCAATGCGTTTGTTTGCAGACTGGAAGAACTGCCCACTACAAGCGGCCTGGAACCAGGGAGAGTGTGACAAAACGTCTTCGTGCGCCGCGAAGAGACGTTGTTCACGGCCCACCGAAATGGTTATGATGGAACTGATAAAGGTCATTAGCAGGCGTTGATATCAGTCCTCCAAGCAACTAACCTTCCTAGTGTTGGCGATGTCTGATTGGATTGTGGCGACTGCGCCTGGACTTGCTGAGCCAACTTTTCAACTCTCCTTGGGGAGTCTCTGAACGATGGGTTCTTCTTATGCGATTTCGATTTGCTTGCGCGGTGCTTGGAGAAGCTGGCGTCCGCGTGGCGTCGACTTGATGATGAAAACATGATTGCTTTAGATGTGTCTTCTGAAGGCGAGATGGTAGTAAAATGTGCGGTCTGATCAGTCCTTATGAGTAGTTGAACACAGGCAACAGGCGTCAGAGTTGTATTCTCAACCCAAGGCAACCAGGAATATTCGTCAGGCAGACACGTCGCAAGGCTGGCGAAAGGGCGATATACGACCGAAGGGGCACACATAGAGCCGTATATATACCCAACTCCTCACGGAGGCTGCTGTCTGGGCAGCGACCAGGGTGGTGTGAAAGAGACGCGATTGGGTCCAACGCGTGTCAACCACGGAGTCACGTTTGGTGCTAAACCAGGTTTGGGAGGTTAATTATCATACTAGAGGACTAAAGCTCAGCCGCTAGACCAGGTCAAGGCTTATGCAGTATTTGTGAAACAAAAGCCAGCCAGGAGCGGAGAGCGGACGGTGTGGGCCCATATCGCTGAGGCTGCCTGGTGCAACATGATAAAACGCAGCGAACTACCAGTGACCGACAACAGCACAATCGATGTTATGCTGGGTTTGCCTGAGCTGCTCGACTCGATGGAGATGAATGCACAAGTGATGGATAACAGGCTAAGAAATGACTCTTCATCCCTTGCACAGCGCCCATATTTCCGTCGGCCAGCCGAAGCTCAGGCCAGCCCATCCAGCAAACCTTGGAACGAAGCAAGCCGTGCAACTGCCATGGTCCCCTCACGGCTGGGATCTACGAATCAAGGAGGCGGCCTCTCGTATGAGGACGTAGTGCAGGAATCGTTTTTACCGTTCCCGTTCCCCTGAAGAGCAAAAGCAATGCCGCGATTGAACTGTTGGCGACTCTGACCCGTTTCCGCGCCGCAAGGAGCAGCTACAAAAAGCATAGCATTTCAGCAATCCATGGAACGATGCCTGCGCCCCCAAATTGTGCAAGCTAATCAAAACCCAGGGGGCGCAAAATGTTGGGTCGCGTCACGTCTAGGCATACCGAGGCCGTCGCGTCCCAGCACCACTTAAGCCCCTAATCAGGTCAAGGCTAAGAGCCATGTGACGCTTATGTAAATCTCGCTTCTTGTGATTATGGACGACAACAACCTAGCTTACAATGCACGTGATATTTTGCCAAGGCCTGGTTTGGGGATGGTGGGGCACAGATTTTGGGGAGGGCAAAACCGGCTGCAGCCGCGCCCGATAGCAGTGTCGCTCGCGGTGCCTATGTATGAAAGATGTGTGAACGGCACGAAGTACTGGTAACATACAAAAACCGTACTGCACCAAAGAAGCACACGATTCAAAAATGAATTCCCGTCCCCAGTGCAACACATTGCGGAAATTGGTTTGATAAAAAGAATATGGGTAGCCAGACCAACAAGACACCCGGCACGATGTGCCCTAAGTGCTGATTGGAGGTATAACGAACTCGAATTTGAAAACGGCTGACCAGCGTACTTGATCTAATTAGTATGCATCTACATTACTACGCCTAGTTGGATACTTGAATTCTAACTGTCGTTCCACGATTCATCCCTTTGCTTGTGCTTGCCGTGCGTTGTATATATTCTTTGGACCATACAAATAGCTTACATTGCCCCGTGTTCCCTGCCCGTACTTCTATTCCTTTATGGACAATCCGTGCCCCCCTCCACCGTAATAAACAACAGTATGGATGGTGTTATATATGTTGAGGCTTATTATCCCGACGGGGTGAAGCAAATCCTTACAACTGGCGGCTTCCATTATATCTGCTCCATTGACGAAAATACAGTCCTCAAGTACCCGCATACAAGGGGCCCCTCATCTGCTCTTAAAATCGAACGGATAACCTTCAAGCAACTTGGCAAGCATCCTCGCATTATTGAATATAAGGGAGAGCACGAGGATGGGTTGCTTCTGGAATATGCGCCCAATGGGTCCCTAGACAACTATATCAAAAGCGCACAGCCTACAGACAAACAAAGAATGAGATTCGCCAGAGAGACTACGGAAGGAGTTACATACGCTCACAGAAAGAACATCACAATATGCGACATCAACGTCCGGAACATCCTTCTTGATGACGAGCTTCATGTCAAGCTCTGCGATTTCCAGGGGCGACTGCTAAGGCTGAACAAGGAAATCCTCCACGATGGGGGAGCTTCAGAGAACGCAGAGTCGTTCATGCCTTGTCAGGATAAAGAATCTGCAAGTGTGAAGACAGACATCTTCGCTTTAGGATCTACCGTATATCATATCGTTACTGGTCACCGACCGTTCCCAGAACTAAACACCATCAATGACGAGGGCGAATTCTGGCGTCGCTACCAGGAAGGCCAGTTTCCCCCTTTGGAAGCAGTATTAGGTGGCAAAATTATTCGGAAATGCTGGCGGGGTGAATACATGTCTGCTGACGAAGTAGCCGAAGATCTGCATTTGCTGGAAGCGCTTTTCTAGACTGCATAGTTGGCTATTACCGCTGGACTACTGTATCCCCACAAAGTATGGGCTGTACACATGTTCTCCAATATAGCTACGTTGGATACGGGAGGATTATGCCTTCGAGAATATAGTAGCTTTTCTGCTATGGTCTTGCCGTTACTTGCTTAGGTTGCGGCTTGGTACGACTCTATAAATTAAATTTCGTCTGGTAGCTCCTCTACGCGTAGAATACTTTCGGGTTGTTTGATATTTCTCTCGCATCGATATTCATATACTTCGTGAATTTATAGAAGAAGATGCAGTCTGTGAGTACCCAGTAGTCAAAATCAGTGCCCAACAGGAAGCTAGACATCACTGTCTGAATAGGGATGCAGGGCATTCCCGGTCTAGATGTGAGACGGGAAAGCGACAGCAATGCCTCACGATGAAATGTTGGGAGTAGGGCAGAGCTGAGGCAGGCGATTACTTCCGATACGAACAGGCAGGGATAAGGAGAGATAGTCAAGAAGTCTAAGCAAAGAAGAGAGTTGTTAAGGAAGGAGTTGGAGTCGGTTGTCTATTCAGTAGTATACTCTGGAATTAGTTCTACTTAGTCCTACTAATTACTAATTCAGCTACTACGTTTATTACTAGTAAATAGTAGTTTTTGCTATTATTTTACCACCTAGTAATTGTAAGCAATATAATCGGTACTCTTTTTAAAATGCCCCTAACAATATTGTCTTAGTACTACGTGCCCTCTAGTCTTGGGATGGTGTTGGATGGTTCGTCACGGGCACGTTGGGCTATCTGCAACACAGGTTAAAATTCCAGCCAATCCTTCACCAACATTCAAGGTGCCTTCATTACTCTTCGCATACGCCATCACCCTAAACTCTTGCCTGATTCTCCAGGTCCAGTCACCATCATAACTTTTGCTTTAAGACATGGTGATCACGGGAGGTGCGCTTGGTGGGTAGGTCTCTTGCACACATGCCCAGGATGTTCTAGGTCATCAGATAAAGCTTTCGAGTATAAATGCATTGACACCAGGCTGCGAAGCCTGCTCCTCGCGTGTCGAGTCTCCGACGTGACATCTCCTCGGAGCCTATGAGTTCACCCTAGCCGCATCCATTAATAGGAGGTATTTTTTCGACAACACTTTTCAAGAGCAGAAGCCTCTGTTATTGACACATATCGTAGACGACCTTCACACCTCCAAGATATATTATGACTGCAGTCCGTCTTTAATGCTGGTTGCGCTGCATAGATCTGAGCATCTCCGCACGTACGGCCGGCACAACCGCCCTATAGTTCCAGAGGTAAGCGGGGAAGCCTCGTTCGCATAGAAATGATTGTTCGCAATCAATGTTGAGTAACCGTATTTTGGGTCTCATTTGCTAGTTGCGGCACGGCTTGCGGCAGAACAGAGCAGACAGGGGTACCTCTTGCCGATACCCCAGATTTTGAGATTAACCAGTCGGAGCTTTTCGATTTGATTGTAGCAACAACTGCGGTGCTCCCCAGATGACCTCCAACAGCTACCTGCGGGCAATAGATGTGCCGAATAGGAACACTATGAAACGGATCCTATAGGAATCGCTTGGTCTCCATCCTTCGAAATTTTTAGATGATGTTCGTGATTCTTTCCTTGTCGAGGCATACATTTCGCAACTTTCTTTGACGGAACATCGGTATACTTGATTTCATCAAACTTCAAAGAGTTGGGATACTAGTTACACGAGGATTTTGAACAAAGTTGTTGACAATACATAGTTGGTAGACAGCCATGTAACGAGCCGGAGTGCTATGTCCGCACATGGAAGGTCTTTGGCAATAGAACCTCTCGAATAAGGATCAGCATTCATTACTATGAGCCACCCATTTAGGCCGTTAGCAGCGCGCAAGACTTGGTGATATTACTGGGGTATATAAAATAAGGGAAGGCCCGAATTGAGTAATAACATCATTGGCTCAATCCATCACGTTTACATTTCTTTAGTCAGAATGACTACCGACCCTAGCACCCAGGGCATTCGTATGGAATGAACAATCCGACACGTTCTGTACACTTCATTGCAGGAGCCTAAGGCCTATTACAGGACTATCTAAATATACAATATATAGCAAGGATGAGTATTGTACAGCAAGCACCGCAGCACGGGGCATGCAAAATATTAGGAGCCAATTACTACACCGACTTGACCAACATCATATAAGTAGAAACGCCATTTCCGGCATCTAACACACAAGCACGGCGGCCATTCCATCATGGCTGGGACAGCGGTTATCAACGCCATATTGGCAGCTCTGTGCTTCACGGGCACATTTGCATGGCCCTTTGAATCCAGGCAGTCCCTCACCCTCGAGACAGTAAAGAAGCAAGCACTCGCCAATGCTTACAAGGTACTGGAGGGAACCCTCTCTGATGGCCTCACCAACCGCCCATCAAGCTGCAACAAGAAAACAGTCGCAGTTCGAAAGGAGTAGTACGCAACCCTTCGCATTTAGTATCATGGAACACTTTCCTAACATACCTCTAGCGGCGACCTTAGCAAAGATGAGCGAAAAGAATACATCAGAGCCGTACAATGCATCATGAAGACGCCCTCCAAGCTCCCCGCCAGCAAATACCCTGGAGCAAAATCCCGCTACGACGACTTCACAGTCGTCCACATGAACATGACGCCCTCGGTCCACTCAACCGCCAACTTCATGCACTGGCACCGCTACTACATCTGGGCCTACGAAACCGCGCTCCGCACAGAATGCAATTACAAAGGCTACCAGCCCTACTGGGACTGGGCCAAGTACCCGGACGTCGTCAACTCGCCCATCTTCAACGGCGATGAATGGAGCATGGGCGGGAACGGTGACCCCGTCACCCACAACGGCATGATGATGGGCGCAGACATGGTGCCCGCCGGCCCTGGCGGCGGCTGCGTGACCAAGGGGCCCTTTGCAAAGTACGTCGTACACCCCATGAACATAAAGCACACCGACCTAACCTCACCCCCTTCCCCCCACCACAGCACAACCATAACCCTCGGCCCCCTCATGTCCACCATGGACGCCCGCCTCGGCATCAAGCCCAACCCACGCACCGATGGTTACGGCGCCAACCCGCGCTGCCTCCGCCGCGACGTCAACAACTACTTCTCCAAGACCTATCTCACGCCCGCCGCCCTGCTCAAGCACATCGTGTCTAGCGCTAACATTCTGACCTTCCAGAACTCCATACAGAGCACCACGCCCATGGTTGCCGCGCTGCATACCGGCGGCCACTTTAGTATCTGGGGGGATCCGGGGGGCGACGTGTATGTGAGCCCGAACGAGCCGACGTTTTGGCTGCATCATGGGCAGCTCGATCGGCATTGGTGGATGTGGGCGAATTATTTGGAGGGCGAGGTCAAGACGCGGGTGGCGCAGTATGAAGGTGAGTTAGTTATTCCCCGTTTGGAAAGTGTGCGGTTGGGCTGATTTCTCGTAGGCGGCACGAATTGGATGAATCCGAATGGGGCCAAGGGCAAGGCGACAGATGTGCAGTGGCTTAGTGTTGCGGCGCCGGTGGGTAAGGACGGGGTGCAGAGTAAGGAGTTGTTTTCTACGACTGCGGGGCCGTTTTGTTACGTTTACGAGTGAGGTTGTCAATGACACTTGGGATGGATGTAGGCGTGACGACGTGTGTAGCGGTGTAATTCATGCGCGAATCTCTGCCCCCAGTACTCAACCTCTTCATTCGCCATTTCAGCTCTCCGGCCTCACCCTTCCCCTCCCCTCCCTCATCCTCTGCACCCTCCTCCTATCTTCCTCAAACTGCCGCCGCAACCCCATCTCCGCTTCCTTCCTCTTCTCGCGATTCTGAAACCGGTAAAAGTCGTCCTTGACTGTATTCTTCTTCTTCCGTGCATCTAGCTCCTCCTTCTTCTTCTCTGCCTCCTCCAGCCGCGCCGGCCCCGCGCGCCCACCCCGCGTCACCGTCACAAAACCATCTTCATCTGGCACCGAGCGCGCAGTCTTACGGTGCTTGTTGCGCAGCGTTTCCAGCGCGTTGAATTGCGTTAGATAGGCGTTCAGCGAGGCCTGTAGGGCGGATGGCGTCGGGTACGTGAGCGCATTGTGCTGGCGGTATCCTGGGCGTGTTAGCTTTCGTCAACAGAATGGGATATTGTGAACCTACGCGCCACGCCGAGCACCGCGTCGCCGCTCTTCCAGCGTATGGTTTCCCCCTCTTTGACCGCCTTTTGCACCGCTTTGAATGCGCCGCGCGCGCTGCGCTTGTCGACGAAGACGACGATTGCTCCGCTCCCGCTGCGCCGCAGGGTGCTGGGCCAGAGCGAGGGCAGCGCGCTGTCTTCGTCTTCCACCACACCCTCTGCGACCAGCGCTTCTTCCTCGCGTTTACGTTTTTGGCCTCGTGCCTCGCTGTCGGACTTGGAGGGCTTGTTGGTCTTCCACCGCTTGTGCGTGGGTTGTGCTGGGACTGAGGAGTCGAAGTCGACGCGCTCGACCATGGAGCCGCCGAGTTGGTCTGCGAAAAGGGCACGTAGATTACTTTCTGTTGCGTCGATTGGCATGTTTGCGATGAAGAGGCTTCGTTCGTCGGTTGTGGTGGGGATGTTTGGGGCGTGGGGTTTCACGTAAATGTAGTGCTTTGCACCTTGGTGTTGTTCGGGCAGTCCCGGCAGCTTAGGGGTTGAGAGCGGAAGGATTGTGAAGCCTGCGACTGTCTTGGGCGGTGACTTTGATGCCGTCGATCTGGCAGTCTTCTCTACGGCCATGGCACTGGATGTTGCAGTAGGATAGGTTGTGTAATGCGCAATGTCTTCTTGGTGCAATAGATGTCCAATTTTCAAGGGAACACCGACTATGACTTATCGTGTGGGATTGGAGAGCCTCATCGACCTGGTAGCCTTGGAGGTGGTGTTCGCGACTTTGTTGGAGCGAGCTTGGGTTGGTGGTGGGACGGTGAGTTCCCAAAATTTACGCAGGGGTGGCACGGTCTATCGTTCACCTCTTCATCTCGATCGTGCGCAGACCAGCAACACCACCTCACTCAACAATAGGGTGTAGTCAATATCGCGACGGTTAATACCATATTGTTGCGAGTTCTTACATTAAACTCTAATCCATAAACACTACTTTTACTAATACTAAGCAGGCGATTCTGATACAAATTTAAGAAATGTACAACGAATGCAAAATGAGGAACCAAACATCCAAACTGCCCCGAAACCAGCATCAGTGAGTATCTATATTAGTTCGTGAATCGTTATAGTAACAATGGGAGTGTGCATAAAATCCTCTCAATCAGCTCAAGCCGAGAATGCCCTTGTCGGCTGAGCTTCCGCTTTGCCGCTTCGTAAGCAGCGCCTGGAGCGAGTGAAGCGAGTGAGTTATCAGAATACAGTAAGCAAGGTCAGGCGATCATGGGAGACAATGGCGACAATGCGTCATGAATGGAAACCGCCATCCTCAGTGGAAGCCGCCTGGGATGCTTTTGATTGGAGACTCCGGAAGTGAGTGGAACGCGTCTTCTTTTTCTTCCTTCTTCTCAAGCTGTGCCGGCTCGTTTGACTGTTTTTGCTGAAGCTTGGCGGTATGCTCCAGGTTGGCACCTTCGATGGAAGAGAAGGAGGATGTTGAGTCTCCATGCCTGAGAGATGGGGTGGATACGGGACTCGGTTTCTCAACCGCTGATGAAGGCCCAGGGCATTGTGGTACGTCGATCGATAGACTAGAAGCGGTTGAAATCCTGTTGCGGAAAGGGTTTCTAGCTGGGAGCTGAGGTGGGACCGGCTTCGCAACCTGAACAACGCGGGCACGGGTGATGACTTGCGGGGCAGCAGCTTGGTGGACCTCGTGAATGATAGGCTCCTCCTCCAACTCGTCGTCGTCGTCAAGGTCTGCGTCATCCAATGTCTTCGAGGACTCCAAGTCCGCGATTGCCTTGGCTATAATCTTCTCTGCCTGCGGTGTGGCGTCTTCAGTTTTTGACTCGGCTATTCCGCTTAATGGAGGAGAGGGCGTACGGGCTGCACTCTGCCTAGGGGGAAGCATAGGAGGAGTTTTCTGAGGAGGAGGCAGATCATCAGTCTGAGTGCTCATATCAATCATTACGCTTGGGGTCCGTGGTTCTATCATGCTGCTGATGGTACTAGTGCGCCAACTTGATCGCCGACTGGCGGCGATGCTCGACCTGTTGTCAAAACTTCTCCTAAATGTTGTAAAAATTGGACTGGTTGGACTAGGCCTGAACTCAAACTGTTCGCTCGTTGGTCTTTTGTGTGTGCCAGCTTCTTTAATCTCTAAGCCGGCATTCTGTAGTGCCAGCACACCGAACGGATCCGGGTCCTCTTCATCCGGTATCCCAAACGATTTATCATCTGGGGCCATGATCTCAAAGTCAGCAGGCGGCGCTTCGTCTGGGATCAATGACTCGTCTATGTCCGTATCGCCTTGAGCCGCCCTGAGGGTCTCCATCAACCTCCGGATCTCAGAAGGGGGGTGTCGCGCATTCCCGGCTAGGATGTCTTTGACACCAATGCGCTCTCCGTAGAAACGCTCGTTCTCATCGGTTCGCTCGATTACGATTGTGCCGTCGAGCTGCAGGCCCGCATAGAAACCGCGCGATTTGATGTACGTGAACAAAGGTGACTGCCGTTTGTGGAGTTCGGTGTCGAGGATGCCGCCCATTCCAGCGGGACCAGCAGTCGCGCTAATCTCTCCTCCTAGCGTACACCGGATGGATTGGAATGCCTCGAGGGCCTTGTCGGAATTGATTACAATTACACAGTCGTAAATGTCAACTCCCAAAAGGAAGCCAACACCGACAGTGTGCATCATGATGCCACTCGGTGGTGACCAGGTCCCATCTGGCTTTCGCGCAACGAGAATACCGGCTCCGCCGGATCCGCTGACCCAGAGTCCGGTTCGCATTGTTGTAAATATGCAAAGCCCTTTTGCGTTCTGGATAACCTTGGATGGTATTTTCTTGAGAACTCTCTGCTTGCCCTTGGGAACGCCTCCAACAGGTGGGCTGTCTTCTTCTTGGTAGTATCCATCCTCTGGCTACGTTTAGCAACTATTGTAGCGCGTGCTTTGCGCTCGACTTACTACAGAAGCTCTTCAAGATGCGCGCAGCCTTGTCTGACTCGACGTCAAGCGTCGTCGGCCAAAAGGCTTCAGAGCCAACTTTGTTTGACAAGCGGTTGACGGGCGCACCGAGTTTATCAACCCAGCTGTAGACCTTGTCAAAGCCTGCCTTTGAATTTGTCTTGGTCTTGGCCCACAGAGCCATGGCTGTCGCTCGAGTCTGCGCGCTGGCGCAGACGAGTTGAAGAAATACAAATTATGTTGAACGGCCAAACGGCTATTAGAAATTACGGGCGAAGAACATGAATATAAGCAACTATGGTAGCTCGCACGAGACTAGAGGCGAATGGCGAGTGACGGTGCGGAAGGCACGGGTTTAGTTCAGCAGGTCAGGCCGAACGAAGGCGGGACGCACCGTTTTGTGACGTGTGTGATGAGGGTAAGCAGGAATACGTACACCCGCGGCTGGCACAGTTGCGATGGCGCCGACCTAGCACTAGGTTGAGCAATTCGGGTACCTTGATAACGATAATTGCCCGAGTGCTATGACAAGGAATAGATCCCCGTCGGAGCTGCAAGCGACAGTGAAAGGTGATGATGCATGTGGGCTGTGGAAGTGCTCAGCAGGGACTAGAATGAAATGATAGCCACCGGGGCGTGTGATTCGTTGCATGGCTGGCCTTGTTCCCCGATGCAGGGGCGGATAGCCAAAAGCCAGGAAAAGAAAAAGCAACAACGGGCAATGCAAACATGGCGAGAAGGCATTTTCCATGGGGGCGAAGTTCGGGACCCAAGCGGGGCCAGATGTGAAAGGGCGTCTGGAGGACGTCCAGACGAGGCACGGTAGAAGGTTTATCCGGGCCGGTGAAGGGATTGGGTGATCGCGTGGTGGATCACGTGATGTATCTCTACGCGTCGCTTTAGCAGCTTGGAAGCTATTCATTCGCCAAGTTTGCGGTTTGCGCCTACGACACCACGCGCATGACCATAAGCCCCAATCTTGCCTCCTCCTCATCATCACAGCGTGGGTGGGACGTGTCTCTCTGGCGTGTGCATATATTCGCTTTTCTGAATAAGCCATTGTTTGCATAGTCAAACCTGCAATGTTCCGCGTCCCCTCGTCAACACCGCCAGCAAGACGCTCGAGTCGCAATGGCCCATCAACAACTCCAGCAGGTCCCCCGCCTGACGATTCCTTCGACTACATCTCTTCAACACCTGCAGTTCCACCCCCAGTATTTGGCAACCTGGGCTCAAAAATAACTTTCAACCCCGGCCAGCCGAGCTTCGACTTTGCCAACAACTCATTGTTTGGGAGCTCGCCGCCTAAGCCCGCGCCCCTTTCGCCGCCCAAGTACGGTGTTCTAGAAGGAGTTGGCGCCGGCTTAATGCGTTCAACCAGTGCAGGAAGGGCCCCAGCTCAGCGAGGGCGCACTGTGAGCTCGGGTAGCCACCACCTACACAGCAGAGCACACCAGTCAGACGAGGATGCAGAGGGTGAGGACGACGAGGAAGGGAGTCAAGATGGTGAATATGAGGATGACGAGGATATGGATCAGTTAGACTCAGAAGAAGGAGAGGAGGAGGAGCAGCAGCAGCAGCAGCAGCAGCGCTCAACACAACGACGGGCAAAGATGCAAAATGGATTTTCACAGTCCGTAATGTCAAGAACCAGCGCGAGTGACTTGGAACCAGGGCCCACATTAGTGCACACGGGCGCAAAGCAGACACACTTCGACCTCCTCGCCATTGCCAAGGGCTTGACCCCACACATTGACCGCGCAACCATGCAAGAATCTGACAGTGTCATACTCGAAACAGAGCGCCTTGCCCAGAAGGTGCACGAATCGCTCCATTCTGGCACTCCAGACCAGCGTATCGAGGTACTCGGACAAGTTGCCCAGGACCTAATAGCTTCATGGCAGGCCGCAGGCAAAGCAAAGAACGCCACTGACCTCGCCCACGCGAATCGCCTTGCAAGTCTACTGCTTGCGTTGCACCACCCTCCACCAACCAGCCAGCACCAACAGGCTTCTACTCTGTCTCTCGTGACCTCACGAAACGATCACAAACATTACACACCAATACCAAAGGTCCTGCTTGACTGGCTCAACAACACATACAGCAGTGTATCTGAGATTGAATTGGTGCTGCAAGAGTCACGCGGATACTCCAGGCACACATCCTTCTGGGAAGCGGTTCAGGCTTGTGTCATTCGAGGCAACTTCACTCAATGTTTGAAGCTTCTTCAGGGTGCCAATTTCGAATTTGCAGCCACAGCACGCGAGGATGGTCTAGGTGATACAGGTTACAGCGGTGCCCATCTACGATATGCGAATGATGCTCTTCGAGAAGCTATAAACCTCCTCCGTGAGTGTCCGGCCGTTGCTTCAGATGATTGGGATATCAAGGGCCAAGACTGGGGTATCTTCCGGCAACGGGCTCACCAAGCATATGCCAATCTCCAAGAGTTCGCGGAGGGTGACAGCACTAACCGGCATGCGTTGTCTCAATCGTTCTCAGCATCTCATTTCGGTATTTCACAATCGCAGGCAAACTTTCAGCTCAGTGTGCAAAGTCGCAAAGCGGAAAGCAAGGTGCCATGGTCCATCTACGAGAACTTGAGCAAACTCTACCAGCTTCTAGTCGGAAATGAGGAGGAAATACTCTCGATATCGGCTGACTGGATTGAGGCCGTATTGGGGTTGGCTATATGGTGGAACGGCGAGGAGGAAGAGGTAGGTCAAGGTAGCCTCGCAGCCAGCCGCCGCTCCATCATGCGGACTCAGCGAGTTCGCTCGGTTGACATTACTCCGGTGAAAGCATACTGTCAACGTATGGCTTCCGCTCTGTCAGCAGTCATCGAAAATAGCGATGAAGATTTTAGTGTCAACACCGTGGATCGCTTTGAGGTAGGACTTGCTTGCATTGTCGATGACAACATCGAAGGCGCCCTACAAGTCTTAAGCAGCTGGTCGCTCACTGTAGCCTCTGCAGTCGCTGAGGTTGCAAGTGCTGGTGAATGGTTTACGCGAACTAATGGCATCATGGATCAGTTCGACCAGAGTGATCTCATGGTATTAAGCTACAATGAACAACAAAGGACGGGCATGAGCAAGGATGATTTTCTGGTTGCATATTCAAAGGTGCTTGCGACCAAAGACCTCCTCAAAGATCCAGGAAACCAGACCTCGAAAGAAGGCTGGGAACTTGCCATTCAGGTGCTGGGCAGATTAGACGACGGCATCGCAGCAAGCAGTCGCATCGAGCAGATACTCAACGAACTTCCACTCTCGTCGTCTTTGCGTGTCGACAAAATCACTCGCCTTTGTCACGACCTCGGCCTCTCACAGCATGCCCTGACTATTGCATTGGTGCGTTCTTGCAGCATTTCTACCATAATCAAACTAATCATTTACAGAAATATGCCGATCACCTATGTGCGAATACCCAAAACTATGGCGACACACTCTTATACTATGCCCGCGCACACAACGCAGCTAAGATCCAAGAAGTTCTACGAGTCCTCGTTGCCCACTGCCTCGTAAAGTCAATGGCATACCCCCCCCCGTCAGAGCTCGACTCCTCTCTCAACGAACTCGTCACCTCCCCTAAACAAGCCCTCACCAAGCTCGCAAGATTCGACTCAGAAGCCGCATCCATGCTCTCCAACCCCCTCAGCGGCTACGCCACAATCCGTAAATTCTACGACCTCCGTGATGAAGATGTTGACCTTGCGCCCGGCGCATCCCCCATGCACCGGCCATTAGCCCGCAAACGCGCCGCCGCCTCCGCCCTCATGGTCATCATCGCCAGCGCCGCCTCCAGCATCCGTGGCGGCCTCTACGATCCCGCCACTGAAACCGCCGTCCAGGTCGACGTTCTCCTCCCCCTCCTCGGTGAATCCCTCCTCTTCGTCAACCAGCCCCGCCGCACCCTTTCTCTCCAAAATCTCTACGCCCTCCTCGCCGCCGTAGAAGACATCGATACCGCCCCCGGCATGATCCGCGCACAGGCAGAGGAAGTTCTCGCTACTACCCTATCTGCTGCCCACGAGCGCCCCGCGTCTACCACGTCCTCGCAGTTTTCTATCATTGGCTCCGTCGAGTTGGGCGGAGGGCGCAGTGTAGAGAACTCGGGCGTGCTGGGGCGCGGCGGACATGTTAGTGATGTGCGGAGGGGCTGGGATTGGCGACGCGGGTTTAGGAGTGGGACGCGGGCAGTGGATGTGTTACGCGTACTGAGGCTAAGTATCGCGAGGGAGATTGCACGGGCGTTTGAGGAGGGCGAGGTTGTTGCGTAAGTGAAATGTGTTGTGTGGCTTGATACCAATGTAGGATAGGATGTTCTGGGTGGGGTTGGTTATGGAGTTGTTTTGATAGTGTTGCCTGTGGAGCGGTCTGGTAGCAATGTATATACCTACGTTGGAGTATCTGTCTTTGCTGTTACAGACGGACGCCTTGGTTCGTCCAACGAGGTCCTTTAGCTGAAAGCAAATGTAACCCAGACTTCGTACACTATGATTCTTCCGTAAGGAATAGATTGTATTGGATTGATAGATAGCTAAACACTGTGTTCAGCCTGTTGTGCACACCTTGCATCCCACCACACATCCACCAGGTCTATACTAGTCCACCTTGTGGTCTACTCACATCCATCACATCACCACTCTCCACACTTGTCCCATTCATCCCATTCCGACTCCCATGTTGGTCCAACTGCCTACTCATCTGTATACCTTTTCTCGCGGACGCGCCATCCGCATCGACCGCAAGTTCCCATATATTCTCGACCGGATCCAAGGCCAGCAGGTCATTAGGACATGTACTCGTCGTACACGACTTGCCGACGACATGATTGTTTGCACATGGAACCCCGTGCACCCCAGTCGATTGACCAACTAGCAGCATCATTTGCGCAGCCTCCATGCCATCGCCGATGCCATCGCCTTCTTTCTTTACCCACTGGTTGTAGCGAAGGCGGCGGGGCTCAAGCGGATCGTCTCGATAGCGGGTAGCGCGGTTGTCAAGCTTGCATGCATCCATTGACTCGGGTTTGCTGTGGGCCTTTTCCCAGATGAGTGAGGGGAGGCCCTGCGGGAAGGTCTCTGAGGCCTTGAGGCTGTTACATTCCCAGTACATCTGCTCTGGGCCGAGGTGGAGGAAGCGGTGACTTAGGAGCCGCTCTTGGAGCGCCCAGGCGCGTGTATCCCATGCGAAGCCCGGCGCGAGGTCCTCGAGGTCTTGCGTGTGATCGTCGTCGATTTGGTCTAGCACGAAGGTTAGGGCTGCGTTGCGGAACACCGATGCCATGCTTGCGCATTCTTGTCGTTTATCGGAGTCTGAGTCTTGGAGGACACAGAGTGAATCGACCCAGATATAGTAATATCCGAGTCTTTGGGCCGTGGTGATGGCGGCATTTAAGGCCGGCGATAGATCTTGAACATCTACCTTCGCTTGGAGTGCTTGAAGACTTTCAGTCGATAGAGTCATGTGTGATTGATCCCACACGTGGCTCAGTGCAATGTATTCGACTGATTCGACATTTGTGCCCAGCGAAGCGCTGTCGAGAAGATGGACGTCTGTGCCATCAGGGCATATGTATAAGAGGCGTGTAGGTAGGGTCTTCGTGTCATTGGGTATAGTGTGGTTACAGGCTTCGTGCGTCTGCGAACATTCTTCAACCCAACTCTTCGCTCGACCTTGGCCTGTCTTGACGATAGCGCCACCCCGTCCTCGAAGTTTGACATCGCAATCAGTGCCATGCTCGTGGACAAGCGTCTCTACAGAGCTGGCTTCTTCACGAGGACCAGGGTAGGATGCCTTATCATTAGGCCAGCTGAGACAACAAGGAGCGGGAGTGAATACAAGAGTGAGCGATGCTGCGTCTGGTCGTTCGGCTGGTTCAGGTCTCAACATAGTCTTGAGCGTTCGCACGACGATTTGCTCGGTGGATGTGGTGGCTTCTTCAAGTAGCGTCGTGAGTCTGTTCTGTAGGCCCAGTACGTCTTGCCAGTAATACTTGCTTGTTCGTCCACTGAACTCCTTGCGCAAGCTCGGCCAAGATGAATTGCCTCCACTAAACGACACTGATGCCATTTCCATAAAGACACAGCCAAGACTCCAGACATCTGCGGCTTGATTGCGAGTAAAGCCTTCAAATACCTCAGGGGCAATGTATTGGCGTGTCAAAGGCGCAGACACTCGGTTCTCGGTAACATCCTCTGAGGTGCTAATTCCAAAGTCGCAAAGCACGACATGTGGGAATTCTCCATCGCCTTCTACAATGAGGATGTTCTGTGGTTTGATATCCATGTGCTTGATGACTGGTCG
This sequence comes from Ophiosphaerella narmari, assembly GCA_028456235.1. NCBI lineage: Eukaryota > Fungi > Ascomycota > Dothideomycetes > Pleosporales > Phaeosphaeriaceae > Ophiosphaerella > Ophiosphaerella narmari. The sequence continues at coordinate 210,059 of JALNQA010000001.1, read as the reverse complement.
CTGCTCATGGAGATACCGTACTGATGATACTAGACAGCCTAGCATCTTGGTAATGACTTGACTGATATTGTTAGGCTTCGTGTTTGAGAAGCGGTCGAGCCATAGTGCAAGTGTTGTATCTGCAATCGGAGAGAGTAGCATGGACATTTTGTCGCCCTTTGAATAAGCTCCAAGCATTCTAATCACGTGGGGATGGCGTAGCTTCTGGAGGATATTGACTTCCTTCCATAGCTCCTTGAGGGCAGCCGGATTCCGATTCTTGAGTGTCTTCCGGCCGAGACGTAGGTTTGTCCCACGATGCACGACCTCATCAACGGTACTGAAACCGCCAGATCCGAGGAATCTAACGCTCAGGAATGACTGAGAAGACGTCGAGATGCTCTGTGGTAACTGCTCGATAGTGAGCACTTGAGAAGTGGTACCATTTCCGCAGCTTTGAGCTACCTTTGGTTCCTTCTGAAGTGCGGTGGTTAGAGCATATGCCTGCATGCTCGGTCGTTCTGTTGATAAGGAATGCGATGGTAGCGTAATGTCCGAGCCGAGGATAGGATCGATTTGCACTGTGATTGACTTGTCGAGTCCCCCCTTATGAACTGCCAGGAGTGCACGAGCAGCGTTCGACGCGTTCGAACTACTCTCGGCCAATGATTGTTTGGGCGCGTCATTCCCACAGGGTGTCGTAATCGCTTTGTCCACTATTAAGCGGTCGCGTGGCTTGATTAGAGCATCCAGGATATTGGGCTTATCTGGTATGTTGAACTCTGTCGATTCACGATCCGTAATCGGGTCCTTTCGAGTCTTGCGTAACGAAACTTCGATGAGTGCTCGCGCTAGGGTCCCGGAGAAAGCATTTCCGGCCAAAGCATTTGTGTCATCTCCCTTTGGCTGTTGCTGTAGTGGCTCCGATGCGCAGCGCGTGTGTCGTGAAATAGATCGCAGGTCGCTCGTTGATTTGATATGTTGCCCCGCCCAATATAACTGCCTTCCAGTGTCCCCTTCATTGAGTTGTGAAAGTTGGAACTGGAAGAAACGGCCTTGCGATTCGCCGCCGTTGCGATCGCCGTCATTGGTGTTGCCACCACCACCGTAGGACTTGGAATCAGATCCGCCCCGTGGATCATGATCTGGTGGCTGAGAAGACGGGCTACTGCCGTTAGATCCATCGTCGCCACCCGATTGATCATCGTCGTCAGTGTTGTCAGAGTTGTGGGTGTTCTCATCGCCGTTCCAGTCAAGCATGCACTTGCCCTGCTTGAAGTGAACTGTGATAATAAGTCAGCAGATGCTCTATAACGGTGAAATAATCTCAATCTAGGGATGAAAAGTGCCTGGTCCCAGCGAAGCAAGCTAACCACCCAGCTATATACCATTCATTCGATATAAACCTTTATCAATACGTACCCGCAATGTGATCGATGCGCTCTTGTCTAGATTCGAATCGATGCTTGCAAAAACCGCACTTTCGTGGGAACTCAGTCTCAGAGCTGCAAACGCTTGCCTCCTCATAATCATCACAATTCAAGCCGGGATGGATGTTTCGAAAATGCTGTGCGAAGTGGTACTTTCGAAAGCAAGGTTTTACGTTGTCGACACCCTCGGAGGTGCAAAGGCTGCAGACCCAAGACTTGCATGGGTACCCCTCCTCCTCATTTCTCTTCCAGTCGCACTTTCGTCCGTACCGTTTTCCACACTTCCTGGTACACTGGTAGATCTTGTTGGAATCTCTGCTAAGCAGTGACTGGTCATCTGTGGGGGTGCAGCGCGACTTCTTCCCAGCTCGAAGTGTGTTAGCTGGTCGGCTAGTTGTAACTGTTTCATGCGCGCAGGTGACCTCTGGGGTGGTTATGGACTCTTGTGTGCTGCTCTCATCAAGAGGTAATTGTGGTACCTCAATGGCGCCTGTGGAGTACTCGTTCCAGAACTGATCAGTTTGGGGAAGCGCAGTCTGGGATCGGTAGGCTGAATCTCCATGGCCACTACCCATGCCTTGCTTCATTAGTCGTCCGAACCAATGTCGGATAGCCTCAGCAGACTCCCCCGTCAGTTGGCTCAGGGAGTCGATGTGTCGATCACTAGGCAATATGGCGTATTTGTTGAACCACATTGCGCACATGTCGGCAGCCTCATCGGAAAGGCCAATCTCCACTAATGTGGCAGGGGTGTTCTGTGTATCAAGAGTCCAACTAGAAGGAGTTGTGGATGGTATCAAGGGGGAGAACATGCTTGTGGCCGTGAAGTCATTGAGAGCTTCATGACGCTTGGACTGGGGGAAGTCTTGTACATCAAGGTGGAGTGGTCGCTTTCCCAAGGCGGACCCAAATTGTGGTTGTTGGTATATTGAGTCAAATGAATGTGTTGGGGTGGATGGGAATGTATTCAGTGCGCTTTGTGACTGCGGTGTGAGCTGGCCATTCCACAATGAAGCGCCCTCCGAGGTGTTATCCAAGGTCTGCGAACATATTAGTGAGACGATCATCACCGTGGATTGATTCCGTCTTACAAGAGTTGGCTGCATGTCAAAAGAAGTCTGTTGTGGGAACAAGATCGGATCCATGATAGATATGGTCGTATCAATTCCCTCGTCACCAAAGAAGAAGCTGTTTGAAGTTTCATCCTCAACAGGCTTCGTCGTGAATACATTGCCAAAATCCATGTTCATGTCAAAGGCAAATCCGGCACCCTGATGCGAATCCATTGCTAAGCTGGTCGCGTCAGTGTTGTGAAGGGCGTAGTGTTGATTAGCAATCACGATGGAGGTAACGTCTTGGACCTCCAAAAGTGAGTGAATATGATGAATAGTGAGTCAAGAGCCTGAGGTCGGGCCTGATGAACTTTTAGATCAAGGGCGCTGCACCCATGGAGTTGGATATGAGATTGGAGTCATTCACACAGCCCTTCGCCGTGGGGAAGGGCTGATGACTAGCGGTCCATCCAGGGTTCAGTCCACCGGTGAGGGTGAGATAATTAGACTGAAAACGCTAGCGGGCAATGTTATTTTAGCACGGAACAAGAACCTCTGCACAATTGCGAGCAGGCAAGCCAGCGCCCACCATGAGTGCTACCATTCATTGAATTCCATACTCACTCTCATAGTTGCTAACTTAGATTTGCTGCATGAGTTACCGTCGCACAACTTGCTCCCTATGCGCCTGTCTATCTGCCATTGCTGGAAAGCAGGTTCCCAATCGGGGTGTATATTACACTTCGTTGGCCGGAGGAAGCGCTAACATGGGATACCGCCCTTTTTTTCGCCCGAAAGGCGCAGCTGCGCCTTGAAGGGCTAAGGATGGCGGTGCAGCCAATCAGACGAGGGCATGATGGCTAAGCCATGCACCAGCTATGCGAACGGGACTTGCGACCCCGTCCGAAGCTGTCTGAGTCAAAGCGAGCTGCATCTCATATGCAATCCAGATGATCCCCATGCCATTGATGAACTATCCGATTTATGCACTAGTCAGTCTACGGTAAAACATTGATGTTTAGTAAGTCAACGGTTGTCTGAACCTTGGAAGCGCATGGGTCGTCACTTCGGATGGATGCGAAAATGCGAAAATGCGAACCAAAGTCGTCTTAGGAAGGTAGATATCACCAGGCTGCCCGCCAGTCACTTTTCTCGCATCGCCCAGGCTCTGAGTGAACCACTCTTCAACGAGCCAGACCAAACTGCCGGACCAGGAATAACATACTCTGCATGCTCCCTGGTAGTATGCAAGGTCTTGTAAGCCAATCCCGGCTCGGTACCAGTATACAAAGTTCTTGCATCAACACCATCAATAACCGTCTTTGTCCCATTAGACATAACTTTCAAGTTGATGCATTGAGGATATAATTCCGCGCCGATGGAAGAGTATCTCCCATTGCCGACCGCAAGATGCGCCTGATGCAAGGCCTGTCCTTGATTAAAACTACCCACATGTCTACCTGCGCATGTAACTTACGATGATCTCTGTTCTCAGAACATACTCGCCTGCCTTCAAGCCCATGGGAATTGTGATGTTCCAGCTGCTATCATCGTCCAACAATTTGTCTGCAGCCCAGTATCCTTCGTCGCGCGAGTCGTTGATCCAGCCCAATTCGGCTATCTTGACAAACTTCAGGGCTGTGGGGTCGACGGTGCGGCATGATCCATTACATGGGGCAATGTAGTCGATGACTGGGCCTTTGTGGTTCGAGGGCCATGGACCAGGGTTCCACCATCGCACACGGACGGTCTCGCCCGCAGTGACTGGGGCGCTGATGTTGGCTGGAGAGGAGGCGTTGTTGCAGATTATGTTGTATGTATTGGCGTGGATCGGATAAAGGGGTCTTCCTCCTTGGCCAGTTGTGTACTACGAGGCATAAGTATACCATAGTAACGATATTCAAGTTGCTCACCCAGCCTGGGGTGTTGTTGGGGTATGGCGTCGTCTCATAGAAGTTGGGGTTCCTGCTCATTTGGCAGTGAGCGTTGTGTTATGTGGGAAGGTCAATAATATTTGTACATACCAACCATTGTAATGAGCAGATGGAGGAGGAGCCCAGATCTCGTCTACGTGGGAATGTCCAACGACGGATGCAATGAGCGAAAATATAATGAGAGAGTTACGCATGGTGAGGGCCACTTTCTGATCCAAGGGAATATTTGGACACGCTGTAAATTCCGTATCGGTGCTGATGCAGCGACGGTACCATTCGTTATGAATGCACAACTGGTTCTGTATATAGTTTCTCTTCAAACGCTGCATACTAGTTCGTACTAGCTGCGTTGTGTCTTACATTTACACTGTCTCGAGGTCCTGTCAAACTTCCAACCTCATCGTGCTCCTCTCCAAATCGACCATAACGTGGCATGTGTGTTCGTATTATAAAGATCCACCGATAGTATATTGCGGTCACGTTGCCGTTTCACTAGCTTGCTAAAGGATATGATACCAATGTACTTTGTTATATGCCCTGGTCCGCTGACCGGCTATCACCTTTATCCGGCAGCGCGGCTCCTGATTATCACAAAACCGACTTTGAAACTGCTTATGATTAATAGCGTATTAGTTTTCCTCGTACTCTAATGGATATACGCGATGTGATGAGGGAATTATCAACACTTCTAAAGTTAAAAATAAAGTTCGGAAGCGGGTGGTGCACAAAACAATAACCAAAGCGATAAATAATTAGTAATAGCTTCATTGTAGTCGTGATGGAGGTAAGCTTCGAATGCTCCGTGCAAAAATAGGTTGAGACTAAAAGTTGCAGTCGCTACAATTGTTTGTGGTCGTTTTGAGGATCCTTCACCAATATGCGTATACGGGTATATGAAATGGTCAACGCTTGATTGTCACAAGTATATCTGGCCAATATAAGACCTGCTTGCCGTGTAAGAGTTTCGTCATGTTGTTTTGACTAAAATATCATGGTTTATTTATTGTACACAAATATCGCTCTCACGCGTGCCACAGCCTCGTAACAGCTTCAGTAATGCCAACGTCATTGGTCTCGAATGAGTAGAGCGCCACTCCAAGCGTGATGGTCCCCAATCGAAGAGCCCACATGGCGAGATTGCGGATAAGAGGAACACGCTTACTTGGGAAGTAGTCGATAATGCATGCCCTGCCAAGAGTCAATAATTATTTTTCTTGCATTAACCGGACATGTTTAGACACTCATGAAGAGGGAGGTACGTACTCAAATCCAATGTGTGAATGGAGAACCAGAAGAGCGCAGAGAATCGAATCAGTGACCGGGTTCAGCGATCCAGCCGCGAAGGGTGCAACGGTCAAAGGAATCAGACCAGCAGAGACGATTCTGTTATAGTTTGTCAGTCCAGTTACTCTGGATACAGTTGTCTTGACCAAAATTTGGCGAAGCTATTCAGTCTCATTGTCAGGTCTGCCATACACACACCTTTCAAAACTCCAGTGATAACTTCCATGAGTGTAACTTGGGTCTGGTACGGGCACTGGCTCGTTCGCTGTTCCAACAATCTTCTGGGGCAGAGGAGGCAGGATCTGATTCCTTTGGCTAGCATGGAATGCGGCGATACGAGTCGAGGTGGGGATCGCTGAGCGCTGGAAGGCCGGCCGTAGCTGCTGTGCAAGTGGGCGGTTGATAGTCGAAGTCGTCATCGTTGACAGCATGCGCTGCGAGGCCATGGGCTTCTGAACAGCCTGCCGCAAGAGGCTGGGATGCATGATTGAGGCCATTGGGCAGGTGCAGGCGAGCTATCGAGCACGGAGAGGTGGTGTCGAGGCGTAGAAGCGTGCGACCGGAATCTCTTGCGGTCGTCGTCGACAATGCCTCGGGTCTCATGTGCTGACGTTCCTAGCGCGCTCATTGGCTGACGGCCAGAGTCGGGAAGTCCCGTGACAGCAGATTTCGAACCTCATCGATCTCAGGATTAGCCAAGCAGTAGCTCGACGACGTACCTCATCCCACCTATCCCTGACCTATCCCCCATCCTCTCCTGCACCGCGAGCAGACGCAATGGCTTCCCGGCGGCTCGCTCTCAACCTGCAGCAGGGCATCCGCTCTCGCGCCGCCATCAATGCCGTCAAGGCACAGCGCCAATCGCCGCTGACCAGAGGCCTGGCCACGCCCGTCACCTATGGCTCCAAGACTGAGTCCACCACTCTCTCCAACGGCTTCACGGTATGCACGATGCAGTAAGAGCACTCAGGGCTGCAATTGACCCCCCACCGTAGATTGCTACCGAGCACTCGCCATGGGCCCAGACATCGACCGTCGGTGTGTGGATTGATGCTGGAAGCCGCGCAGAGACCGACAAGACCAACGGAACTGCCCACTTCCTTGAGCACCTTGCCTTCAAGGTATGACATCTAATACCGGAGATATCTGGGAATGGAATCTAATACCCAGACAGGGAACCCAGAAGCGCACACAGCAGCAATTAGAGCTCGAGATTGAGAACATGGGCGGACACTTGAACGCCTATACATCGGTATGTGCAGCCAATGGATAGCAGAAGCACGTGGCATAGATGTTGATGGAAATGACAGCGCGAGAACACCGTCTACTACGCCAAGGCCTTCAACAACGACGTCCCCGCAGCCATCGATATTCTCTCCGATATTCTCCAGAATTCGAAGCTCGAGCCCCAAGCTATTGAGCGCGAGCGTGATGTCATTCTCCGCGAACAAGAGGAGGTAGACAAGCAACTCGAGGAGGTGGTTTTCGACCACTTGCACGCCACCGCCTTCCAAGGTCAGCCCCTCGGACGCACTATCCTTGGCCCCAAGGAGAACATCCAGAGCATCCAGCGCACCGATCTCGAAAACTACATCAAGACCAACTACACCGCCGATCGCATGGTTCTCGTTGGCGCTGGTGGTATCCCACATGAACAATTGGTAGAACTAGCCGAGAAGCACTTCTCTAGCGTACCTTCGGAAGCTCAGGACTACTCTGCCAAGAGCGTTGTTGCTGAGCAGAAACAAACCCCAGACTTCATTGGTTCCGAGGTCAGGCTACGAGACGACACCATGTCAACTGCCAACATTGCCATTGCTGTCGAGGGTGTTAGCTGGAATGACCCTGATTATTTCACGGCACTAGTCACACAAGCCATCGTTGGCAACTGGGACCGTGCAATGGGTCAATCTGCATACCTGGGAAGCAGGCTTAGCAACTTTGTCTCACAGCACGGCCTAGCGAATAGCTTCATGAGCTTCTCCACTAGCTACTCAGATACTGGGTAAGTCAGGTCACCTAGCAAATCACAAATATTATGCTAACATTTTATCAGTCTCTGGGGTATCTACCTTACCACATCTAACCTGACTCAGGTCGATGACCTTGTTCACTTCACCCTTCGCGAATGGTCCCGCCTTTCCATGAACGTCACTCCCGCTGAAGTCGAGCGCGCCAAGGCCCAACTAAAGGCCTCAATCTTGCTCGCCCTTGACGGTACCACCGCCGTTGCTGAGGATATCGGTCGCCAAATCATCACCACCGGTCGTAGGTTGTCACCTGAGGAAGTGGAGCGTGTTGTTGGTCAAATCACTGAAAAGGACGTCATGAACTTTGCGAAGACCAAGCTCTGGGACAAGGATATTGCCATCTCAGCCGTAGGCCAGATTGAGGGTCTGCTCGACTACAACCGTGTCAGGGGCGACATGAGCAGATTGCTCTCATAAGAAGTTATAGAAGAGGGTTGCCCTTTGTTGAATCGGGAAAGCGAGAGGAGAAGAGAGCCAGCGTGAGAGTGATGAGCATTGCGGCAACTGTATTTTGTGTACACTTAGCTGAATCTAACAAACAAGATTTCCTTTACGCGTTGGTTCGACTCGGGCTGTGTATATACGTATGAAGGAATAGAGAAATGGAATTGCTGCTACACTTAATCGCTTGTTTTAGTGTAGTGGTAACTTTGATTAAAAGGAGCATACTCTCCAAAGGGTGACAGCCCGTGGGGGGATAAGAAGTGCGCATTTCGCTCCTTCCGCCCCATCCGCCAAGGAATCTCGTGGCGCACACGCATGCACCATAGAGTTAGCACAACTCAACCACGTCTTTTATTTGCCGTGTTTCTCCATCTTTGGCTTGGGCGTGCATTAGTTCTGGCTTTGTTACAACTATTGGTCCACGGTCTCGCTTCCCTCCTGCACCTCCATCATCGTTCACAGTCTCGGAGGGAAGGATGATAATTAGATGTCTTATCGTAGCCCCATGGCGTTGCGGTCTTACGCTGGTACCCGACAAGCATGCCTCCAAGCATCCCTCTTGAGCCATGGCAGAAGACGATGAATGCTGGGTATAGCGGTACCGGTAGAAGTCGATCGAACACTCAGCTCGACAGACATAACCTAATTGCTGGATGGTTAGCCTCGTCAACATTAGGCAATACAGCATATAGCGTCATAAACATTGACCAAGAGTCTTAGCCTGATTCGCATAGGAGGGGCCTCGTCGCTACTTTTCCAGGTTGGCCAGTGTCACCGCAGAAGTTGAAGAGAAGTCGACTTGCCCTTTATGGTGATGTGGCATTGCTGGTACTCCCGATTGGCTTCATAGGTTTGTATTTGTGCTACAGTAAGGGTGTTCAAGTTCTGACTGTATACATCTAGTTCTTGCCGTGACTGCATGGGGTCTCGATAAAGAGCTCGTTTTAGCAGAAGGAAAATCATTTCAGCGTGGCCTGCTATTCGGTCCAGCTTTGTTCCCTTTAGCCTTCGCGGCGCTAGGTGGGCGAAGTATGAGAAACATAGTTCCGTGGAAGGCACAGCGTGGGGCAACCGTCGGTGTAAGTGAGATCGTTGTAATTTCATTTAGATGAATAATTGACTAACTAGTGATTGCGACTGGACCTTGAGAGAATTCATGGAAGCCAAAGCTTTGTCAGTGCTACATGGCTATTCTTTTCATTAAAGACTTGTAACGCTCTTTCAATAATTCTGATCATGTTCTGGTGCCTCTCACCACTGGGTGGCCAAAGTTCGCTGAGATTGTTGTGGGAGTCGAACTCTACAGCAGTCCATCCGCTATACTACTCCGACCAAGACGCCTCGAGCCAGTTTTTGGTCAAATCCTATGTTACCCTTACCCATCTTATCAGTGCACTAGTAGCAACCAGTATTGCGAATGCAGAAACAATCCGGAATAGATCCATGGACACATGGGGTCATCCTAAGATCCCACGAGTATTGGAACTAGAACGATCAAGTCATATGAACGAAACGCACACACCTTGGATAAACGTCAACACAAAGGCGAGGACCGATTTTACTTCATTGGTTGGTGTCGGCATCCTGGGTCTACAATCTGACACGATAGCAAACTTCACGATCCCATATGAATACATGTATGTCAGCTGTGAGAACCGCCTACAAATGCAACCCCCCGGCGATATTCTAGATTTTTTTCGCCTAATCTTAGCCAACCCAGAAAACATAGTTCCGCAAACATGGCTCGATACTAAACTGGCAGGTTGCGACGAAAAGCTTCGCGATGCGCTTTTCAATGCCACATTCATCACTGCTGGGCCATCTGCGTACTATGTAAGCAGTTACTTCCTAGTCGGCACACGCAATAGAAACGGCACAATGGATAGTATTTTCTACGCTACAAAGGACGTTGGTAGCAGTGCGTCGGTCTACCAATGCTCGGTGCATAGCTTGGTGGTAGAAGCCAACGTAGTTTGCGTTTCGGCAGCATGTCGTGTGCATCAGATACGACGCTCGTCATAGCCCCGGCGAAATGTAACCGACGGAGGGAGCCCTTGGAATGTAATCCACGAGAAAAAAATGACGCAAGCCTTCTTTTACTCTTTCCCGAGCATGGTTGGTATGATTACCACTAATGGCACACATCCCATCGACAATTATGTTTATGGAAACTCGTCACTTGATTACTTTTGGCCAGAGGGAACAGCCCATTGTTGGCGAACAATACCTCTAGAGAAGATGTCGCAAAGACTCACGGAGATCTTCAATACATACTGGGACTCAAGCCGTTGGCTTCGCGTAGCATCTCGCAATGGTCCATATGGACGCTTGTCGATGGACGAGAAAACCGGCAAGCCACTAGAAGGCATAAACATGAATCAAACAGAGGCCACGATCACACGTCAATCTGCGATTTACAAAGCCAGTATTCCATGGGTCATAACACTTCTATTCAGCTCATTTGTCTTGCCCACCCTAGGTCTGGCAAACGTGGCTGTGGCGGCCTTTACAATTGCGCCAGATATCTTTGGGTTTGTTTCTTCTATGACTCGTGGAAACCCATACGCTGAGATCCCAGAGGGCGGAACAACACTTGATGGTACTAGTCGTGCAAGGCTTCTCAGAGATGTCAAGGTACAACTGGCTGATGTAAGTCCAGACAACAATGTAGGATACGTGGCACCGAGAAGCATGGATACTGAGCGGGCAACTGGGGCTATTCCGATAGGCAACGGAAGACTGTACAGCTAATTCTTTAGCACCAAACGAGACAATACGTAGAGAGTGAGATTGGGTGTTGAAACCGCGCCATTCAACATTGTTATTTCATCCTAGCAACAGCCTTCCGATATAGACACGAAATCATCCAAGATACCAACCCCATTCCCCACTACTAACATGCCCCCCCCCCCCAAAAAAAAAGCCTTTCCCATCATCCTTCCAAACACATCCAACCATAGGGCACATATTGCACTAGCCGAAATCCTCCACACTCAACACAGCCGCCAACTCATCCTACATCCTACTAGTACCGTACACAACCCACCAACCAACCCATAGCACCCCTCCACATAACACACACATGCCACATCAATCGGACCTACAAGTCATCCGCATATCCCAATCTCCCCCTCGCACGCGCAAAGAAAATCCTGTCCTCAGCTCACTTCACGATCGTCGGTGGCGCTAGCAATAAGTGCGTGCAGCAAGTGGGCCCGGCATGCAGTTCCGGGGCCACGCTTGTTTGAGGGACAGGCAGGTGGCTACCGGGTGCCGCATCGAGGGCAAGGGTTGTGTATCAGTGGGAGGGATGCAGGCGCGCGCTTAGTGGGGGTGTATGTGGGCGAGATAAGGAAGTAGGTAGGTAGCACGTTTGATTGGGATGTAGCATGGGGCGCGGTATGGGAATTAAGTGATGGAAAGCTTTTTGGCAGGAGTTCTATGTATACTATGGGCCGGGGACGCATTTCTAGCGACCTGTGTGACTAAGTATTGCCTAGTGCGCGACACTAGAGACTTGAACGGCGTTCTTGAAGTGTGTGTGCGACCAGACGACTGACGTCCATGCGAGCAAAATAAAGAAAGAAACAAGGGGGGACCACCGAATCCAACGCCGATTGCTTCTGATTATGCGCCGTCGTAATGTATCAAAACAAGACCCGAAAGAACCGGAGAATGCTGGAAGAAGAGTAAATTTGCTTGCCGTGGTATAAGCTTTGGGGAGAAGGTGAGGATAAAGACAATGGCTCGGCAAAGCCAAATTGATCTAGGAAGGAAGTTGGAATGTGCAGGAATGGGGTGGTAAATGTGGTAAATGTGGTAAGACAGAAGGTCATATACCGAAGCGAAGAAGAGCAGGAACGCCATGCAGCCGGTCCGGTACCATTATGCAGCGCTTGCGAGGTTGATGCGAAGATTGGTTGATGTATACTGGAGAACGGCCTCAACGGGCGAGACAGTAAATGGTCATTATGACTTCGTAATGGGGGTGGTTGATGCGGGTGGATTCGATGATGAGATGGGGCTGGGGTGGAATGCCGACATGATGCACTCGGCAGGCCAAGGTAGCTTTGCTGATGGTCGGCCTGGGTGGTGCGATATCTAGTTGTTATTTGATGATGCGACCTTTGCCTTTTGCTTTCGCGGCTTTGCCTGCGCCGCTTGAGGTGATCTTGCTTGTTTGCATGAGTTCGCCGATGTATCTTGAAAACATGTTAGTTATGCGCAAGCACACGGCAATCGAGGGTTGCGACTTACGATTGAAGGAAACGGTTTCCGCCTTCCAGCTTTTCGTGCTCGTTCTTGACGACCTCTACACGGTCAACAATCTCCATGAGACTGGCCTGGAGAGCCTTGGCTTGCCTGGGTGGAGGTTAGCGAGATGTTGGTGCGGTGGGGGACAGACTGCTCACTCTATCAGCGCCTGGCGTGCGTCCTGGCCCATCTTCTCAATCTCCTCGCTGCTCCGTCGCGGGCTCATGGTCCTTGCATCGCCGTCGTCGTACTCTTCCTCCTTGAGCTCGACATTGGGGCTGTCGCGTGGTATTATAATGGTGCCGGAGGACTTCCTGCTTCCCAGGCGGGGGCGAGGGTGCAGCGTAGGATCGCTCTTGGGCTGGTCCTGTTCGCTGACGGAAGAACTGGACGAGGTTGTGGACATGTCGTCGGGGTAGGAGGGTCGACGGTCGACAGCGTGCTCAGCAGCTGGCGGGTAGGGTGTGATGGTGACTTGGGGATGGGTCGACATGACAGGCCAAATTAGAGCGGCGCCCTGTGCATGTAAAAGCTGGACGAGGAGCGTGTGTGTTGGACACTCGGCAGCAGGCAAGTGGGTTAGATCAAGTGGGCAGTCGCCAAGGCGATGGGGCGGTGGGTGATGTACAAAAGAGCCCCAGTAGGAGCACTAGGCCGGTTATATTTTCAAGGGTCCGGGTGGTGCAGCAAGAAAAAGCGGGTGCCCCTGCGTTGGCGGAGCCGGTGCAGTGTGGAAAGAAGCTGGGAGGAATGCGAAGAGAATATTGAAGAACACGCCGGTGTAGGTGCCGAGCCGACACCCCTCGTGGTGGTGGCGGAGAGAAGGAGAGAAGGTGAGACGATGGGCGATTGTGGCCTGTCTGCCTCGAGCGGAGTAATAAAGAAGAGGCCTCTACTTCGGCGCAACCAGCCATGGCGAGCTTGGTTGTGAGCATGGCGATCGTCACTCCAAGCGCAGGACCCAACCAACCGTGAAAGACATGTTTGCACAAAGCGCAGCCAGCCGCTGGTGAGATGAGCAATTGGGCCTGCCTGGCGACTGTGCACAGCGACGATAGTCGCCTTGCAGAGGGGCTCGTGGGCTCGTGGGCTCTGTTCGCACGGCCAGTCAGTCACCCAGCCAAACTACCCGTTGTATGGCATTGTGGTGTGTTGCTAGTTGCCGGGCGAGCGTCATTCGGGTCGCAGAGAGGTGCCGATCACCTTGCCATGATGACGTCTTGGTGCCGCTTTTGCCGTCATGCAAGATCCGCTGGTACCCAGTCAGCCACTGTCTCGTGACTCGTGACGGTGGCCGCCTTGCCCTCTCCACTACAATATTGCATCGTGAAGCCCGCCCAACTTGCACCCATCTTGGTATACTATGCTTGCTGTCGACACCCATTCCTCCCATCCTGTCTGCTTGTTCTGCACTCGCTCCCGGGACTGCCCCTTTTTGGTCCCTTCTCCAGCCTCGCTCACGCATCTGCTGTCCACGCGCCCACCCCTCCCCGTCTCACGCCCATGGTTTGCACGCTGATCCTTCTGTTGCCTTCTCTTTTTCGGTGCGCTGCCGCCACAAACATACATGATCGTCATAAGAGATGGTCCCTGCGGCACGGACCTGCAACCTTGGCGCCCCCCCGGCTCACCGTTGACGAAGAACACAGCCGACGAAGAACACAGCCGGTGCCGTCTCCAACGTCTCTAGGATTGTGCCGGTGAGGCTAACGCGCTGGCTAATCAGACTGAGGACGACAGTTTGACGTGTGCTGCCTCCAACAATGCCCGTGCAATCATCATCACATTTAGAGTGACACCAATGACTATGCTTCTTGTTTGATCGTCGTGTAGTCATCCGGCTTGCACGAGTCGACCATTCACCGTCCTGCCATTCAACAGGTTTCGTCGCCTAGGCCAGGACGATTTTTCATCGCTGCAACGAATCGCCGCCTATCTACTCACTGGAAGCCATTGCTCCCGGTAACCCATGCTCTTCCATGGATCGTGTCACGTTAAATGTCGCTCTTGCATGCCCGTTCGCCCTTGAGTGGACTGCCGTCGATCGTCAAGGATCCAACGCACGCATCCCATGCGTGAGAACATTCTCATATGTTAGTGGTTGCCATCCACACATAGCATCTCAGATGACCTAGCACCTTCAACTTCCCGTCCTTCGCTGCTATATTTTGCTCCGATCTACGGTTTCGCATCTACTTGTGTGGCATAAGCCGTCAACCCAGTGTCGCGGAATGTCACCGCCTTTCTGCTCGACGACGATCGTTCAGAACAAGCTATTGCAATCTACATTTCTGGAGACAATAGTGTCCTCTGATATGAGGCTAATAGTAAGGCAATGTCCGTTGGTAAAGTGCTGCTTAACTAGATTTGTGGATTCTTGTCCAACAGCGCGGACACTTCAACCGAACCAGGTCATCACACAAATGATATAATTACCGAACCATTCATGGTAACCCCGAGGATAGGATCATTCGCACGCCATTGTAGGCTACTGAGAGAGACGCAACTACATCTCGAATAGTGGCCTTCCGATGCACGACGATTACCTAGCGGTGTGAGCTCGGCGAAAGAGTAGATATACTTACGACGATCTTACAACTGCACCCGCATGCAGTGAGCCGAGGATAGACCCAATCCTCACGCGTAACCCGGGCCATGTGCCGCTCAGAGTGTCTAGCGAATGGCTACTCGTGCTTAAAACGACAACGGACCGACGGAGCGCACATCATCTTGTCATTAACCTCACAGCCGACTCAGCATGAATATCTGGGGCACGTTAAGTTTAGCACGCGGAACATTTAATAGCTATCATCAATCTCTAATAATACTTCACCGAACCAGAGCATTTTGAGAGGGGGTTGATGTGATACCCCTGCTGTGACAAATCGACGCACTGAGTACTATGTTGCTAGAGCTCTCTTCCAAGCGAATGACATCAATCTCGGGTGTCATCCGGCGAAGTCTCTATTGCGCGTCTTTTCAATGCTGGAGAGCCATCTGGGGAAACACACCCCATTTGCAGTAATCCCACCATGAGCGTACCTGATTCAAACAACGCACTCCCTGCACGCTGCACTAAGTCAATCCCTAATAACAAAGCCGGGCCGAAAAAAAAAAAATTCCCGACCAGTGGATAACTAAAACTTATCGTCCAGTCCGCCCTGGCAAACAACTCTACTCCTGCATCGGCTTACAAGCATTCTTATTTAATTGCCGCGCGCCTTCACATCACGTTGGAGCACTGACCGGCCTGTTCCGAAGTACCTGGTTCTTAAGCAATACCCAGCGTGTATAATATTGAAATGTGGCAAGCGTGAGGGTCCGCTGCAGGGAAATAGGGCCGAAGCATACCTCTTTTCCCGGTGAACATGATGTCAGGCTTGGCAGACACTTTTGGCATCCGTCGCTGTGGAGAACGGGACGCGTTTCAATAATGTCTTGGCAGGAGGAGGAGGCGGCGGACAAATGGCATCATGTTCCTTGCTGTATGGGGTAGGTATTTGAGTTGAGAAAGACCGAGCTGGGTTCGCGGACGTACAATATAAATTATAAATTCAACGGCTGTCCCTGAGGCGATATTGGTGATGACTTCATCATATCTGTCTGGTAGGGTCGAGTCAGTTTTAAAAAGATCATTGGACGCTGACAGAATAGAGTTGTGATCTAAGAAAAAACCGTCTTGAATGAACGTTGCGGTTTTTCTATCTGGAGCACAATATCCCTCAATCCGCCAACTACGAGACTAAATCATGTATCCAACAGTACCGCCCCCTTCCACTTCCAAACATCCAACTCTACACCGCGACTCCAAGCGAGCGTTAACATACAAGTTTCCCGCCACTCAACAAATGCTTGCCTACGTACAAGGGGAGTGCCAGAATAGTTTAGCATGTCTCGTGTCGACTACAATTTACATACAACTCATTAGTATTATATGTGCCCACCTACAGCCTTCTGTACAGCCTTTCAAAACGATTCTTCATTTTGGATACTCTTCAGGTCAGGCTTGGCCCCATTCTCCGTATATCACAGCTATAAGCTTGGCCTAGGGGATATCCAAAAGTACGGCGCTAGTATGAAGAATCGTTGTAAGGCTGTACCAGGAGGCTAGAGGCGGGCATATACAATCTGAGTTTGTGTGTAAATTGCAATTGGGCGGTTAAATTCTATGCGCACGAGCCATGTCCAGCTGTACCCCGCCATGCAACAATCAAATGGACACGTGCGCGTCAAACTCCGTTACCCTAACCCCCACTCGAATTAGAAAACAAACCTCGCTAGGGGAAACGGGTGCGGATGTGCCAAGTACATTTTGCAGGTTTTGCGACGCGTGGTACGGTACCCGAGGTACTGGTTTTACTTTTTGGGGTGGGAGTTGAGAGTTTTGGGAAGGGGTAGGGGTAGGGGTAGGTGTTTGTATTGGATACTTGATGGTGAGGGCTGGTCAAGTGGAGGTTGCAGTATAGGCGTTGATTTTTATAGAGTTATGGTATAAGTTGAAATAGCGGTGATAGCAGGGTGGTGTCAGCAATTTTTCTCGGAGGTTGTTGAATCACGGCCTGGATTTGCCAAGGCAGTTTGGTCTATTTTTCAAATTTATAGAAATTTGTGTGGTTGCTGTTTTGTGTCGATTCAACGTGATGCGGGATTACTTGCTTAGTGGTGGGGCTACGACCCTGTGAATACGAACCCCCTCGTATCCAATCGCAGATTTACTCGATCAAACCCGCCATATAGATTTATGAAGATACTATCTTAATTTCTTCCTAACTGTGCCCTGTGGGTTTACAAATTGCCTAGGTTTCTTCGATCACTAATATTCAAAATACGAATGTTTCAACTCGAAAATTAACGATCGGTTAGTTCTAGCTAGACCTAACGGCAACATACCTATCTTCAACATAATCTTGGCTTGGTGTTTGAATGACAGCAGCGAAAGACGTGTGGATTGCTTCGGCTTCACACCGCCTCCTAACAGCGTTAGCGAACGTCAGCCTCAATATTATTAGCCTCATTGTGGATGTGCAGCTGGAACTCTCAGGACTTTACAGCCTCACTTTATGTTGATAGTGCCGGTCATACCATCCTGTAACCTCCAGATTTTACTATGTCGTCACCTCTAACAAGGATTCTTAGCGCTACCGGTAGGCCTGTGCTTAAGCTACAGACAAACATCAACAAAGTACCTAATAGTTGCAACCAGTTGATTATAGTACATTGGCGCCATACCTCCTTTCCGCATTTTTGAGTGGTTCATTACTGTTATAGTAATAAAGCGTCTTTCCAACCATGCTTGGCGTCTTTGAGCTTGCCCTGCACGTGCTGAACTCCTTTCATCCAACCGCACAAGGTACGCGACTAAGCTGGAGTTCTTTGCCAATTACAATCAATGATATAGCGTAAATTATATGACTGCTCTTCTGACGGTTCGCAGTTCCTCATGGCAATCAGATACCTATCGCAGCCCAGCATGAACTCGTCAAAGGTAAGTACAATCCTAGGAATCCAAAGTCGAATAGTTGACCTAACATAGTATTTCCAGGGACACTAACAACCAAATCTACACAGCTTCCTGACTATTTTGTGACTGACGATGGGCATTTTGCTGGTGAGAATAGACCAGTCGATAAAGTACCATCGACATTGCCTCACTCTTTTAGGTCCAACACAAACTGGTGATGCGCCGTATCTAGCGCAAACAAACCTAGCACCATTTGCTGGCGTTTCCTACATCCCAAATACGCCTTTAGAGACACAGATACCAATTGCAGGAAATGTCAACAACACCAACATCTTCCAGCGTCTGGCTATACTCAGCCCGTATTTCCCTAACCCACGTGGCTTTGGCGTAAACGAGTACTCCATTCCCTCTGGCTCGAATGTGACATGGCTAAACATGATACATCGCCATGGGAGTCGATACCCAGAGTTCAGTGGCGATGCAGCTGAGCGCACTCTTGGCTTGAAAATAGCAGCAGCAGAAGGGAAGTTCACAGGTCACGGGCCTATGGAGTTTCTCAACAATTGGAAGTTCATGCTTGGGGCAGAAATCTTGGTACCGAATGGCAAAGCAGAACTGTTTCAATCTGGGACACTTCACTATTATGGGTATGGCCATTTGTATCCGAATAATGGCAGTAAGATTATTGTACGGAGCACGACACAGCGACGTATGTACGAATCGGCAGAGTATTTTCTTGCTGGCTTTTTCGGGTTGGGGTGGACACAAAATGCGACTTTAGAATTAGCTATCGAATGGCCAGGCTTCAATAACACTATGGCTGGATACAAACAATGCAACCACACAAACTGGGAAGTAGGAAGACTAGGTAATCGCCCTAGATTTAGGTGTATCGAATTATCTACTAACAAGGCGCAGCATTGATGGAATGGGTTGGTGTGTATCTCCATGATGCACATGAGCGCATTCGAGGAAACATTACGGGCGACCTTGACTGGACTCTTAGCGATACATGTAAGATTTTACGCAAACAACCAGGCGATGATGCTCACAAGTGGTAGACAACGCACAAGCACTCTGTGCATATGAAACAGTTGCTCTTGGTTTCTCCCATTTCTGTGGCGTATTCACCTTGAACGAGTGGGAAGGCTACGAATATGCGCTCGACATTGGGTTTTCCGCTGGTACAGGCTTCGGATCACCTGTTGGGCGGGCAATCGGCGTTGGTAAGGAGGCAGCGCCTCTCAATATGATAAGTCTGACATGTCACAGGTTATGTTCAAGAAGTCCTCGCCCGAATGCAACATCATGTCATTACCGACCCCGTAGGCCAGGTTAACACTACTCTCGACAATAACACCGTCACATTCCCCGTTGATCAGAACCTCAACCTCGACTTCAGTCATGACGCCAACATCATCAGTGTTCTTGTTGCTTTCGGGCTCACGCAGTTCGCAGACCACCTCCCCACGTCACACATCAAAGAAGACCGAGAATTCTTCATGTCCTATCTCGAGCCTTTTGCCGGCCGCCTGGACATCGAAATCATCAAAACGCCTGCACCGGTAAATCCAGACCGGTCAGTTAAGAAGATATACCTCGATGGCGGCCCAACAAGCTACGTCCATTTTATCCTCAACCAGCGAACGATACCGCTTGGAAGAAGCCACAAGGACTGTGGGAACAGGGATGATGGCTGGTGTGAGATGAAGATATTTTTGAGCGTAATGGAGAAGCAGATCGAGCTTGCAGATTACGATCATGCGTGTTTTGGAGAGTATGACCCGCCTGCATATGGCGATATTAGAGATGGACGGCCGATCAGGTAGGCTGGTGGCTTCACTGCGTTTTCGGTGTCATTAGTGTAGGCAATGATGTATCCTATCGCACGGGAAGACACATTTCACAATAGCCTTGACTGATAGCACAATGAACAACGCTGGCTTTAACTAAGCATATACGTATACAAAGACAAAAACTATAAACTAGACCACACGAACCAAGTTACAACCCCCCCCCCCCCTATAAAGAAACCAACCCAAAACGCCAAAGTAACCATCCCAACAAAACCAAACCAAACCCACTACCACCAATACCCCCTCTCCGGATCCACAACCCTCTCCTCCACCCTCCATTCCTCCACCTCCGCCCTCTCCTCTCCCTCACAACTCTCAACCCACGCCCTCCAAACCCCCTCCGAAATCTCAAACCCCCCCGACTCAAATGGAACCACATACCTCGTGATCCGTTCTTCCTCTTCCTCCTCTTCCTCAGTAAACTGCAACTCCATGGCCACACTCGCAAACATCTCCTGGCGGCAGTACGCGCAGGATGACTTGCACTCGCTCCATTGGAGCAGGCACTCGCGGTGGGCAAAGTGGCCGCACCTGTTGAGCTGCGCGGCATTGCCGTCGCTGGGGTCGGAGGCTAGAGCCTCGAGACAGATGGTGCAGATGGCGTCTGGGTGCGCGCGTTCTGCGGTGGTGAGGAGGGTGGTGGCGGCGGTGATGTAGGCGTTGCGAATGTACGCCGAGGGGGCGAAGGAGAAGATGGTGAGGGGTGCAGACATGTTGGGTGTGGTGTGATGTCGTGTCGTAGCTTGGTGTGCTTTGACTGTAAAGTGTGCTTTGGTCTGATGTGGTATGTGATGAAGAGGATGTTAGGAGGACGGAGGAAGGGCGGGATTTTCCACCTTTTAAGCCCTCCAGATGGGCGCGGCTGGAGGGTTTCTCCGTAGTCTCAGAGGCTTCAAAGGAGTCGGGACTGTTGAGCTGTTGGAATTGATAAAACCGTGGATATATTCAGTATTACGTAGACATTTGATGAGATCCAGTTCGGAGTGTTGAGTCACCTCACGATAATGTGTAGGTGTTGTCTCTATCCATGGTTGACATCTCGGATCTGTCAGACTTTGACGTTGAGAACATCAATCCAGCCTTCAGGTATTGGTTTCCCATCAACACGGCCACGGTGCAACCACTCCTCACCATCGTAGCCAAATTCAATCAGTTCGTCTTCGCTGCCCCATTCGCCCTGACCACTCAGTCCGATCGGGACCCTGCCCTTACCTTGAGTACCATCGACGTAGCCAACCGGGAACTGAATGCAGGGAAGTCCGGTGAAATTGGCGAGCCACACGTATTCCATGTTTTTGACAGTCATATTAGCGTTTGACATACCGCACGCAATATCTGCTTTATCGATAGGCCAACCTGCGTTGGGCGTTGTGGGCGTGACGATAACAAGGCCAGGGTGCTTCTGGAAAAGATGGGCCAAATGCTCCATGATCGCATTACGCACTCGTTGGGCCAGTAAAAAGTCAATTGTGGGCGTCTGGCGCGCAACACTCAGAAGGATCCGGTTTGCGGGCGTGAGGCTCCAGATGGAATCTCGGAGATCGACGCCTTCGGCTAGAATGGTCATGGCGTGTGCAAGCTGGCCTTGTTCTAACAGTGGAATATTGATATCAACAACCTTGTAGCCCAACTCCGACTGGAAATATTGCAAAGCCGAACGGCAAGCTTCCTGAACCGGTGGATCAGCGCGGTCGAACCAAGGCTTGTAAATACCGAGAACCTTGCTACGAGGACCGGTATGCGCCTTTGGTGGACGGAAATGTGAAGATGGAAAATGGGATGGGTCGGGTTGGGCAAGGACTCGATACGAGAGCTCTAGATCAGCCATACTTGACGCAAGAGGACCACGGACGGTGACGGAGTTTGTCGAGTCTCCCATAGGCGCAAGTGAGACACGCCCATGAGAGGTTTTCAGACCGTAGAGGCCACAGTAGTTGCTGGGAATGCGGACTGAACCTCCACCGTCGGAGCCTATGCCGAAGGGGATGAGACCATGCCCCACGGCGGATGCAACGCCCCCAGACGAGCCTCCAGTGTAGTATGAGTTGTTGTATGCGTTAAGGGGAGTGCCCCAAATGGGATTATTGTTCGTCGTGTCTGAGACAGTTAGCTGAGATGCCATGAGCATTTGCCAGCCGTTGGACTCTCACCAGAACCCAATTCGTGCATATTCAGCTTTCCAACCAAAACAGCACCCTCCTCCTCGAACTTGGCTACACACCATGCTGTCTCGACTTCTTTCCCTTTGGTGTAATCGTGACTTGTACCGACATGTGTCTTGTACCCCTTGACATCCACATCATCTTTGACGCCAAATGGAACACCATCGAGGATACCCAGTGGCTTTCCGGCCTTCCATCGCCGCGTCGAAGCCTTGGCAGCTTGCCGAACCAGCTCGACTTTACTCTCGGTGAAGGCGGTCGAGTGTGGACTGCGCTGCGCTACGTCTCTGCGGATAAGGGGCAACAGAGCTTCGACAACGTCACTGGGTGTCAACGCACCGCTTTTGTACGCATCGTAGAAGTCCTGAACTGTGTAATACCGAGGCTGCCCGTCACTGGTCAAGGCACGCTGTAGCCTTGTTATGTTCGTATAGCTCCCTGGAGCTTCATCTCCAGGCTGCGCAAAGGGTATGACAGTAGGGTCCAATCGTGGGTCAACGTCGCCGATCTCCTTGCACTTTCGAAGTGTGCCGAAGCCGGCGTTGCTCCACAGCAGATACGGGACAAGAGGTACGGCTGCGACGCTGTAGCTGTTAGTCTTGGTTTATTTATTATGAATGCTCTGCATACAGATTGCTGAGGTAATGCAAGACGTTGCCTTTGATTACGGGGTTCGCAGGTGGTGGTGGGGTCTGGTATGGGTGCTCGAGTGCCTTAGGTCTGGGGTAGTTGAAGAAGCGAGCATTATAATCGCTGTGCGACATCTTGGCCTGCGACCGCTGATTGATCACCAACGCTTATGACGCTAAAGAGTGAAGTGTCCCGATTCGCAAGACGTGGGTGTACCTTCCGTCTATTACTGCTTAAGATGGATCATCAATTTCAGTCGTTCAGCTCAGCATGTGATTTGAGGTGCACCAGCCGAGGCCTTCGCTACGGGCCGAGCATTCATGGGGTCCGGACTATGTTATTGGCTTGTCATGGGAAATTGACTTGTTATGGAATTTGATATTTGATCATCTCTACACATCTATGACAATGAAAATAGGCTGCGCAGCCGCTTGGCTCTTCCAGCCAGGAGCGTAGCCAGTCGCAGCATAGGTACTACAGAAAAACTGCCACAACCTGCGCATGTATTTTCCTCCAATGCTCTGTGCCCAACATTCATCGTCAACGTGGGTCAATCTGTTGCCGGCTTTCTCGTTCTCGCGTGAGTATGCTAGAATTGATGCTGTGCGCACTTGACTTGAGCAGCATGGCTTGACGCTTGTTCAGTACTGCCACTATGGCCATTTATGAACTCTTGCCAGAAACCTGATCGCCCATGCGGTTGTATTCGGCCTGCATGCTCTCAACCTGTTTCTTGAGATTCTCCATATCGCGATCCTTACGGGCAAGCTCCTCCTTGAGAGCACCAATCTCACCAGGGCCACCAGCCTCTTTGATCGACTTTCCACCCTTTGCCTTGGGGTCGCCCTTGTAAGCCTTGAGCTCCTCCTCAAGACGAAGAACGTCGAGGATCATGACGTAGGTTCGGTTCAGAATGAGAGACAGGAACAGGGTGAAGCCGCAGAGATACATGTTGCGCTGAGAGTAGAACTTGCGAGCCTGAACCTCCATGCGTTCAATACCACCTAGACTAGAAGCACTAAAGGTGATTAGCATTGCGATATACATTAGAAAATATGCCAACATACCCTGCGCCGCCCTGGCTGTTGCCCATGCCTGTAAGTTCGACCTGTACGCGATAGACACGATTCACGCTGTCTACAAAAAGGATCAAGATAAATATGAATGTTATCTACATGAAGTTTAGACACAGCTTGAGCCATTTGCGGGGTCTGCCGTACCTTCATGCCATACTGTAGTTTCGCCACTATGGGGCTCTCTGAGATAAAGGTAAAGAGCTTGCGGCGCCAGGTAAATGGAAGCGGGACAATAAGGGCGAGGAAGATGACCATCTCGGCCACCAAAAGGAGGAAGACCTGGAAGCAGAGAAGAAGTAAGCATGGAGGCCACATTGTGGGTTTATCGGCAGATGGCGGGAGAGGGTACGCGAGCAGAGAAGCAAACAAATTGTCAACCGCGGAACTTGTCGAAAGTAGCTGCTGGTACATTTCTCAATAGGCAGGGGCGATGCTTACCAGACTGTAGTAGAGAGTCATTTTGGCTGTGTTGTTGTAGCCTTGGGGTACGAGCGGACGTTTGTGTCCAGGTGGGGTCGGGCAAATACAACACGCAGCTGAGGAAGAGTTGGGACGAAGAGGGTGGAAGGTAAGTAGAGGATGGAGTGAGAGAATACAAGAACAGACTGGGGGTTGTCGAGGGAGAAATAGGTGCAGGAAGTGGGCAGGGAGACGCGACCTGGACAAGAAGCCACAGTTAGCTTGTGAGTTTGAAATACGTCACCCTCTTGCAGCTTCCACATTGCCCAGCCGTGTGGCTCGTGCGAGGCGCTGTCACCTAGCCGTATTCGGCTAGTATATACTAAGATTCACAAATTCGTCAAACCAACTGGAGAGAAGTGAGCAGGGCATACGACGCTCGTTAGGGAAGTTCTGCCTTACCCAGTGACTACAACGTGATCATGGTAAGTGAAGGTGATCAGGTCATTGAGGATAGGCCACTTTCCGGTCCGGCCACAGACTCCAACGGCCTCCATAGTGGCAACGGTGAGACTAATGACAACGCTGAGCTTTCAGGCGAGAGAAAGCGAATGCGAAATGGAAGTGAAGATGGCGCAACGGTGGACGCGCCGGTAAAGCGGCAGAAAGGTGTTGCGCCAGTCAAGGCAGAGTACGTTGTGCTTGAAGCCCACCACCCAATCACTAACACCATTAGGTACCTTCTGTATCGCGGTGACAATAAAGTAGACTTTAGCAACGAGGTTATGGATGATGATGCAGCTGAAGCCGCAGAT
This sequence comes from Ophiosphaerella narmari, assembly GCA_028456235.1. Classification (NCBI taxonomy): domain Eukaryota; kingdom Fungi; phylum Ascomycota; class Dothideomycetes; order Pleosporales; family Phaeosphaeriaceae; genus Ophiosphaerella; species Ophiosphaerella narmari. The sequence goes on along the minus strand of JALNQA010000001.1, from coordinate 185,253 downwards.
GCTCGCCACAAGGCCGGTGGTGAGGCACGCGACAACCGCAAAGGCAAGAACAACAAAAAAGACAAGAAGCAGAAAGGCCAGAATACAAGCCGAACCTTCGGTAGCTCTCATGACAAAATACCACTCTGCGGCACTCGGGCACTACACAATGAATTCTCGCCAGCAGAGTGCAGGTTTGGCGACAAGTGCAAATTCGAACATGATCTTCGCAAGTACTTAAAAGAAGGCCGACGAGAAGACCTGTCAACGCTGAATGGCCAGTGTCCGATTTATGAGGTCAAGGGTTATTGCCATCTTGGCTGGAAGTGCCGTTTCGCTGGCAGCCACTCAGAGGAGCGGACGACAGAAGACGGCAGACAAGAACTGGTGTTATGTGAAGATGCTGAACAAAAGGCAAAACTCAAAGATGTCGAAGAAGGCGAAGTTGAGGTTATCAACGTTGTTTCCAAAGACGTCAAAATTGGCCTTTCAAGGCGGAAGATCGGAACACCACGGTCAGATCAATACTTGGACTGGATCAACTCCAACAAGGACACCGAGCGGGACTTGTTTGACAGTCATCAAGGTGACGCTGAGGGGTTAAAAGAAGAGAAAGATGCACGAAGAGCAGAGTATATCGAAGCCCCATTCAGGCCTTCCGAAAAACGACGACTCTATTACGGACCTGAAACACCTGTTCTTGCGCCTCTGACCACACAAGGCAATCTCCCATACCGGCGACTTTGCGTAAACCTTGGCTGCCAAGTCACTTGGAGTGAGATGGCAATGGGGTTGCCTTTGATCCAGGGTGAGAAGGGAGAATGGGCGCTGATGAAGGCCCACGAATCCGAGGTCACTGCCCCGAGATTTGAAAGCAAAGGCACTGTTGTGCGGGGCTATGACAATGCATCAGATCTAAAGTTCGGCGCACAAATTGCAGCAAATAAGCCCTGGCTAGCAAACAAAACAGTCGAAGTCTTGACAGACAACTGCCCCAAGCTACGTGCCATCGACTTGAACTGCGGATGCCCCATCAACCTTGTTTGCGAGAAAGGCAGTGGATCCGCCCTCCTAGACAGCGAAGCCAAGCTAGAAAACATCCTCCGAGGCATGAACTACGTCTCAAAAGAAGTACCCATCACCGTTAAAGTCCGCATGGGCACCAAAGACGGGCACCCCACCGTCCAAAAACTTATCAAGCGCCTCGTCCTCGGCGGCTACGAAGCCACGTCCTCCGGTAAAGGCACCTCCGGCGTAGCAGCTATCACCCTCCACGGGCGCAGCAAGCAACAACGATACTCCAAAAGCGCAGACTGGAGCTACATCGCCGAGTGCGCCACCCTCATCAAGCGGCTCAAAGCCACGCAAGCCGCGCAGACCGACACTATCGCTGAAGCCGACCCGCGCGACGTCGCTAACAACGGCCACATCTACTTTGTCGGCAATGGCGACTGCTACTCGCACGAAGACTACTACGCGCACTTGTCATCCGCGCACGTCGACTCAGTCATGCTCGGCCGCGGCGCCCTCATCAAGCCCTGGCTCTTCCAAGAGATCGAGGCCGGCCAGTACCTCGACAAGAGCGCGACCGAGCGCCTCGCGTACATTGAGAAGTTTGCCAAATTCGGGCTGCAGACGTGGGGCTCCGATGAGATGGGCATCGGCACGACGCGCAGGTTTCTGCTCGAGTGGCTGAGCTTTGCGCATCGCTATGTGCCCGTTGGGCTGCTCGAGTATTTGCCGCCGAATATTCAGGATCGACCACCGCGGTTTAAGGGTAGGAATGAACTAGAGACGTTGATGGCAAGCGAGAACTATCGGGACTGGATTAGACTGAGGTATGTGGTGTTGTATATTGAATGTGTATGTGCTGATTTATTGCAGTGAGATGTTTTTGGGCCCCGCACATCCGAACTTCAGGTTTGAGCCGAAGCACAAGTCGAATGCGTATGAGATTGAGGCGGAGGGGTAGGAATGTGGTGAGTAAAGTCCGCGTGGAGGAAAGGTGAATGTTGGTGGGAAAGCAGCACTGTGGCATGGGATACGGCGCACGCGCAAAAAGCAGACAAATACAGATCTGAATACATCAGACTAAATGGCTGGTTCTCGCCCTTCTCAATATACCCACAGCCTCCAGAACCGCGCCACACATCCCATCCAACCCCCCAGCCCCATAAAAAAAAAACACATACTTGATAGGAAAAACACAACGCCAGATATGCATATGTACTGTATACTCATGAGGCTCGGCGCACCACACAAAGAAAGTAGGGATATTAGAAATAGGTGGCATCTCGCGCTCCCAAACGCAGCGCAGCGTGTCTTCTCTTCTCACCTGCAAAGTCCCACATCTTGCCAAAAAAAGGGGGGGGCGGGGTAGGGGTATCTGCAATCCAATCCAATCCGATCCAATCAACACAATCCAAGCATGAAGCTAGCTATCATCTAAAACAAAAACGACCCCATCTGATTGTCAAGGACTTGTTACTCGCGACGAGGCCGTTTGTTTGGGAGTCAACTCGAGTGACTTCTGAGCAGCAACTGGTGAAACGTTAGCGTTAGGTTTGGGAGAATGTTTTGCAACGGGTGGCGTGGGTCGATTGGAGGGTACTGAGACTCACAATCGAGTTTGGAGTATGATAGGACTATAGGGCATAGGACAGCGAACGTACCCTCTCCACATTACCGTCATCTGTTTGGTCCACGGCGAGTAGGCTTGGACTTTGGGCGGCGGCGCCACGTTCGGTGAAGCCGCGTGTGTCGAGTTGTGGTCGCTTCTTAGGCGTTGGGGCGGGGCTGTCCCCAAGGTCGGTCATTGTAGGCGCGTGCTTTTCGTGGTCGTAGAGGTGGCCACCGAGGGTTGCGCAGCGGAGAATTGTTTGGATGAGTTGGTTTTGGCGGAGGGGTTTGGAGAGGTAGTCCTGTGGTGAGTTAGGGATGAGGTAGATTTGGGATGGGAAAGACAATACGTACGTCCATTTGAGCCGCGAGACACTTCTCGCGATCACCGACCATGGCGTGGGCAGTCAGAGCGATAACAGGTGTCGAAGGGATGCCATTTTCGCGTTCCCATTCGCGGATTTTGCCCGTAGCTTCAAAGCCACCCTATTCGTTTGTTAGTATCCTACAACGTCAAAACGTTAGGCAGCTTACCATGACAGGCATTTGCACATCCATAAGTACGCAATCGAAGCGTTTCTTTTGGATATGCTGTAGGGCCTCAAGGCCATTGTTTGCTACGGTCACTCTGTGATGGTATTTTTCTAGAATACGGACTGCAAGTTTCTGGTTGACGGAGTTGTCTTCCGCAAGGAGAATGTTGAACGACTTTGAGTGATCTGACACTAGGGGTGCTGCTCGGCCGTCCAAAGCCGGGATGAGAGCATTGCCCAAATCAATTGGCAAGCATGGTGTAGTCATATAGCTGGAGATGCCGTTTTCAAGCGCAGACCTCAGACTAATAGAGACTCGCGGCGTAAGCATGACAAGTGGTATATACTTGAAGCGTTCGGCAATTCTGAGTGTCCGTGCCGTCTTATCGTTGTCCACAATGACACAATCGAACGGCATATCAGCCTTGTTCTCAAACGAGGGCACTTGCTCAACGCTGTTGACGATCATCGGAACAAGATCAAGCTGTTTCAGGTGCTCGGATATTTGTTCGGAGAAATTTGTCTGGCTTTGGTCAACAAAGAGCACAGTATGCCCTCGGTATGCTGCCAGCTGTGGCCTGATGGCACTAATATCTTCGTTTCCAAGACGGACCCTACAGGTGAAGTAGAAAATGCTGCCTTTGCCAAAATCGGATTCAACCCACATACGGCCACCCATGAGGGTAACTAGACGCTTGGAGATGGACAGGCCAAGACCAGTACCGCCGAATTTCCTGGTCGTGGAACCATCGGCTTGCTGGAATGTGTCGAAGATGAGGTTGAGCTTGTCGCCGCGGATACCGATACCAGTATCTGAGACAGCGAATTGGAAAACGTATTGATCTGGGCCGCAATCTTGCTCTTGTGCCATGGATATCGCAACCTTGACTTCTCCGTGTTCAGTGAATTTGATAGCATTCCCGACAAGGTTGAGAATAATCTGCCTCAACCGGAAGGAATCACCAACAACATAATCTGGGACCTTATAGTTTACATCGTAGGCGAGATTCAACTTCCTCTCGTTGGCTCTTGACGCTAGTGACTTTAGTGCGTTAAATATTGTGCCGCGCATTGAGAATGGTATTTCTTCCATGACCATCCGGTTTGCTTCGATCTTGGAGATATCAAGGATATCATCGATGATGGTCAATAATTGACCTGCTAAGTTATGGACAATGGTCAACATTTCACGCTGTGCGTGAGTGAGATCGGTGTCGAGCGTCAGCTGCGTCATGCCAATGATACCGTTCATCGGTGTACGAATCTCGTGCGACATGTTGGCGAGAAACTCTGACTTTGTCTTATTGGCCAATTCGGCAGCTTCTCTCGCAGCTGTGTTCCTTTGGATGCTTTCTCTCAGACTGGACACCATTTTATTGATCTTTCTCTTGAGCTCGTCCATCTCACCAGAAGCTTCGACGGTGATTTGCGTAAACTTGCCCTCCATTGCTGCATTTGTGATGTCGCCAAAGGCACGCACTTGCGATGTCAAATTTTGTGCCATGGTGTTGACGTCGGTCGTGATCTCCTTCCACCTTCCATCAATATCTCTAACATCTGCTTGACCACCCATCTTGCCGTCGACACCAACATCGCGGGCTACTCGCTTCACCGCAAGTGACCATTCGTCCAGCCTCATGACCATGTCATTGATTGTGTCCTTTAGCAATCGGATTTCTCCTTCGGCGTCAACGTGCACTCTTCTGCTCATGTCACCCTTGGCAATGGCCTGCGTGACTTCTGAAATACTTCGCACTTGTAACGTGAGATTTTGCGCCATGGTGTTGACATTATTTGTGAGGTCTTTCCATTTGCCCTCCACATTGTCGACCTGAGCTTGGCCACCGAGGTTACCCTCTGTTCCGACTTCGCGGGCGACTTTACTAACTTCTTGCGCAAACGTGTTCAGACGGTCTACCATGGTGTTGATAGTAATTTTTAGGGACAAAATTTCACCTTGCACTTCAGCCTTGACTTTCCGGCTAAGATCACCTCGTGCTACAGCTGTCGTGACTTCTGCGATTTCTCGCACTTGCGTTGTCAGGTTCATGGCCATACCATTCACATTCTCAGTGAGGTCTTTCCACGTTCCCTCGACGCCATGGACTGTAGCCTGCCCACCTAGCCTTCCTTCGGAGCCGACTTCTCGTGCAATCTTGGTGACCTCGTGGGCGAATTGCTGCAGCTGGTCAACCATGCGGTTGATAGTGTTTTTCAACTCCAAAATCTCGCCCTTGCACTCAGCCTCGACTTTCCGGGTGAGGTTGCCTTGAGCGACAGCTGTTGTTACTTGAGCAATATCTCGCACTTGGGTGGTAAGATTCTGTGCCATGGCGTTCACATTGACCGTCAACTCGTTCCACATGCCCTTAACACCAGCGATCTCGGCTTGCCCACCAAGCTTGCCTTCGGTGCCGACATCCCTCGCCACTTTTGTGACCTCTGTTGCAAATGACTGAAGTTGGTCCACCATGGTATTGATAGTCTGTTGCAGCTGCAGGATCTCTCCCCGGGCAGGACGTTCAATTTTCCGACTGAGATCTCCATGAGCGACTGCTGTGGTGACTACGGCAATTTCGCGCACTTGTTCCGTGAGATTTTTGGCCATAACGTTGACTAGAATATCGATTAGGAAACGGGCCGATAGTGAGAACCTTAAATATACATACCGCTGTCGGTCAATTCGGCCCAGATTCCAGCTACACCAGGTAGGTTGGCTTGACCGCCAAGTCTTCCTTCGGTGCCGACTTCTCTCGCAAGAAAAGTGACTTGACTGGCGAATTCTTGCAGTTGGTCGACCATGGTGTTTATGGTACGTTTGAATAGAGTGATTTCGGGGTCCATTTCTTTCGCGTGGATTAGGACCTTTTTGCTCAGATCGCCCATAGCGACTGCAGTGACGATGGCGCCGATTTCCCGTAGCGCCTTTTGGAAAGCCAGATTGGCCTGCTGGTGTTTGCCGAGCTCGCGCTTCAAGGCGCCAATGTCTTCGATGCCGTGCTCAAATGCCATGTTTTGATTGTTCAGCTGCTTGTTGACTTCGGACGAGAGGTTGTCGATGTGCTCGCGCTGGTTCTTAATCTGATCAGCCTGCTGGTTGAGGTGGTCGCGCAGATACGAGAGCTGTTGCTCAGTGAGGGCAGCGGCCGGCACTTCGTTGTCGCCATTCGACTCTTTTGCAGCTAGCCAGTTGCTGACCCAGAGGGCCCGGTCCTTATTTGAGCCTCGGCGGCCATGGTGTGGTGGTGGGCCGCTGCTGCCGCGCCAGGCTGCTGCCGCAGACGTGTAGATGAGGCGATCCTCAGGCGGCTCTCCGGCTGGTGTGATGGGGAAGGCACCCTGGTTGATGGCAAGGCTACTCCTATGCTCCAGCAACTCGACACGCGCAGCAAGGGCAGCTAGCTCCTGCTCGAGGGCCGCTTTTCCTGCACAGTCGGGGCCTGGCAGGGCGATGGGCGTCGCCTTTGCGCCGTTAGCGGCTATTTGCGCCCCAAAGGGCGGGTCGCGGGCGGGGTCATGTTGTCGTGCGAGGTTCTTGATAAAGTCTGTAAGACCAGAGTACGTCTCGGCGGTCATGGCCACAGAAGAAAAGCAGGCGGTGGCGGCAGAGTTCTAGATGCGCATTGGGGATTGAGCGGGACAGGCGCGTGCAGCCTCGTGGAGGGGAGAGAAATAGAGAGCTGGAGGCCGAGGAAAACAGTGGCTACACGAGACTGCTATTATGTACTGTGTAGATAGCTAACGGGAGGGAGGAAAAAACAAAATGGTACGGGCAGGCTAGGCGGCGTCGAGCAAGTGAAGGGAACCCCCCGCGTAGTAAACGGCGCCGGAAGGTTGGCAGACACAAAAGAGGGTTGGCGGCTCCTGCTGACACACGAGTCGAGAGTGGGCAGGCCGGTTGGAGGTTACCTCGAGGCTCGTAGCAGGACACGGAAGGTGGAACGGGATGGGTAGATGTAGGAGCAGAGCACAGCGGCTAGATGCAGATGATGGGCAGTACTCTGTTAGGAGTTGTACAGACGGCGCAACCTCGACAAAGATCGGCAGCAGGCCGTCTTCATGCGTATCCAACGACGAGTTGCCCTTCACGGCCTGTCAGTCACCACGCTAATTGCTGTAGCGAGTGCACGCTAACTCCACCCTCCCCATCCGCCGGCGAGACGGTATCCAGCAGCTCGTCCTGCACCGCCGTCCGTTGCACAGGGCCGCCCTATGGTGCTCAAGACATCAAAGGCTGTCACAAAAAGTGGGCGCTGGTGGCGACGTCATACCTGGTCTTTGCGTGCACCCAGATTCCTCCAGAGTCCGGGCAAGATGAGATGGACCGCTGGCCACCGCCTTTCGCGCCAGCATCCCTCGCCATTCGCCCCCACGGCCGACCTGTCCATCTTGCAACAATCTGCCATGCATGCGTCGTCCATACGAAAGCGTGACCGTTTTACTAGCCCGCCAGCGGCGCCAGCAAAGCACCTCACCTCCCTCAATTCCGCCGAGCTGCTACCGAACCGGTAGCGAATAGGGGTAATTTGCCACTTTTACCACTGCTGCTGCTTGACAGGGTCCCGCCTGTTACGGCAATGATGTGCCCCACTCACTTTTTGGGCTCACATCGAATTTCCACATGCAACTGCGCGCGAGTTTGCGTACTCTTCATTTGACGCAATCTCATCTTCTCCTGTTTGATCGCCCTGCCGTGGTCACTCCAGTGTTTCACCCGTTATGAAGACGTTCGCTCGTCGTTCCTGCGTGACAATTTCCCCCCACCTCCATACTCATGGTGGGGTAGGCAGGCAGCTCGTCCTTCATCGTGATATTGGGCACACAACACCGTCTTTAGGTTTCGGTAAGTGAGGCTGTTGCCTTCAATCTATCTCCGGAGTTATCTTAGTGATAGTCGTGTTGCTTAGGCGCGGTTGGGCTGACATAGATCTTCCGGCAAACCTGTTGGCTGCTGTCATGTACGTAGGCGACGATCGCAGCGCACGTGGTGGTTTGCATGCACGGATTGCCTCACATATGGAGATGTTCACGACAACATCAAAAATACTGGGTCCACGTTGGAGGACACTTCAGCCATTGTATGAGTGCGCGATCTCAATTACCATCCAACCCTAGCACCGACTATCTCAGCTTCTTTGCATGCGCAACCAAACTCTCAATGACCTGCTCAAATGCATCCTTATCGCCTAAGGCGCTCTCCATGCGTTTTTGCCAGTATTCAAACACCTCATTCGCCCTGATCTCTAGACTCTTGAGCCTCTCTACATGGCTTTCTAGCTCGTCCTGGGTGAAGTTTTGAAGCGCCGCATCGGTTGTGGAGCATAGCATGGTTGTGCTGCTGATATCCAGGTCTGGTGGCGGGGCTGGCCCTTTCCTCTTTCTATCGGGCCTAGATGCTGATGAGTCGACTGATGTGGTTGATGCGTTATCACCCTCTCGCTTAACGCGTCCCAGAGCCCCGTTTCGACTGTCTGACGAGGGCCGAGGCGACTTCTCACCTGGAATATGGATCGAGGGTAGGATGAGCTTCTTCTGCTTAGATGCCGGGAGGATCTCGTCGAGATCTACTGGTACACCGAGGGAGACTAGGAAAAGCCGCCGTATGCGAGAGCGCACCCAGTCAGGCGGCTGTAATGGAGGTGGGGCAACCAATTGTGTCCAGAGGGATTTACTGCGCTCGGTAAGGAATATTGATTTGGCATCATCAGCAGACGCTGATATGCTGGGTATCTCTTGGAGTGAGGGGTACATGTCGTTCAAGTAGGGTTGTGTTGCAGAGACAATAGCTTCAAGTGTGTCCAGGCCGTCGAAATTTAAAACGGGCTGTGCAAAATGGAAGTCAGTCATGCATCACCTGAGGAGAATTGTACGGTGCAAAGGTGGGCTTGAGGTAGTATTGTTGCGACTTACAGGACCTGGGGTAGGGACAGGTACAGGAGGCTGATCTGGGGGCTTATCAAACGACGTCTCTGCTTGCTGCTCGCCTTGTTGAAATCCATCGTCAAAGTCCCCGAAATCATCCTCTCCCTCCTCGCCCTCCTCAAACTCGTCGAAATCCCCAAAGCCATCATCGTTTTCTGGAAACTCGTCTGAAGCATCGTCTGGACCAACTTGCGATTCATCGGAGGTTTGGGGCATTATGGGAGACCTATTCGAGGCAGTTGGTAACCCTTCTTCCGTCAATGGTACGCAGGGGTGCACCAAGGAAATGCCCTACGTACCTTGGGTATTGTGCTGCGGAGGCTCTGGTGCCTTGATGACGATGTCGGGCGCAGCATCAGCGAGACGTTGCCGGTGTGCGTGTGTGCCTGGGATATCACCGTAGCTTGGCTCCTCCGGGTCGATTTTCTCGACTACCGTCTTTGGAATAGGCGTGCCCCCGGGGGTCAATGGCCTATCGCTAATGCTCACTCGCGAGGCGCTGCGACTCCGCGTGCCATCAGGTACAATTTCAACCTCGTCGGGAACGGCGTCTTGGGTCCGCTTCCTGTAGGCGTCTGTTCCAGGTACCTCGCCATGGGCCGGCTCGTCATCTACACGCTCGACTCTTGTGATTGGGATTGGTGAGGTCACATCTTTCCTGGCACCCTGGCCCTCTGAGGCGTCGGAGAAGTGCTCGTCGCTTGAATTATCTTCTAGGCAAATAATTAGGCATGATCTTGGTTTTAGTGGTTCGCGAGGTCACACCTAGCTCTTTCGCGCCCGGATCCTCTAGCTCTACGCTCTTCCGAGGCGGCGCCAACTCGTTGGTCATGCTGTGCTGATTGATTATCTTATTGTCGTCTCGCGTGACAGTTGATGTTATGGTGAAGGTGAAAGTGAAGGTGAGAGTGCAGAAAGTAGGGTTGGTTCTAAGGCCAGCGGTGTAATGGAGGGAAAGGGAAGATAGCGGTAAGGCAGTGCACCAACACCGCAGCTCTTATCAGCCTTTGGTGTCGTCGAGTTTTAGGCACGTTCAAGACCAAGAACAGCGGGGCTAGCGGTCTGGAAGCTCTATGACGGGCCAACCAAGCGGTGCTGGGAACAACAATTTACCGACGCTGTCTAACTGTAGGCGTGCAGCTATTGGCTCTCGACTAGACTAGCATTCTTTTGGCAGGGCAGCTCCGTCCTAACATTTACGTGACTGACAGCAACTTTACGTGACAGACACAACGTGAAGTGAAAGCTTCCAACTGCCATCGCCCCGCTTGGACCCTTTGTTTGCGCCCTCCGGTTTTGTGTTCGGGCCCTCGCCAATTGCGCGCCTACGATCCCAAGTGTTCGGGACCTGCGTAAACAACTTCACCTCCATCAACACCGCATCGCTCGCATCAAGCACAGCGCCTAGCACAACCGCGCATCATGTCTACGGGCTTTAACTTCGGGCAGCAGAACAGTAGTAGCACGCCGAACAAGCCGTTGTTCGGTGCTGTGAACAACTCGTCGGCTGGAGCAACACCAAGTCTATTCAGCAGCGCCAACACAGGCGCAACCACTCCGGCCAGTGGTTCAACATTATTTGGAGGAACACCAGCCAGCGGCACGTCAAACCTCTTTGGCAGTGGCGGCGGCACCTCAGGAACACCTACCCTTTTTGGGGGCAGCGGTCTGAGCAAGCCGAGTGGAGATACAACAAAACCTTCACCACTTAGTGCAAGTCCCTTTGGAGCAACCCCTGGTGCGGCTACGGCTTCGACACCATCTTTTGGATTCGGTGCAGCTTGTATGTCTCTTATATGAACAGTTCCCTCCTGTCTTGGCTAATAAGGACCAATAGCATCTACACCCGCCGCTACGCCTGCAGCGACCAAGACGACCTTCCTCCCATCCACGACGCCTGCCGGCGCCCCTCCTGGCCCCAATCTATTCAGCGGGCAAACCAATCAAGCGAGCGGAAACACTCAAGGTGGCTCATCGCTGTTTGGCGCATCAAAAACGCAAACTGGAACGGGTGCACAGGCTGGCTCGTCTCTCTTCGGCGCAAAACCTCTGGCCTCTTCTACCGCCCCTTCGCCCAGCCTGTTTGGTGGTGCGGCCTCTGCCAAACCTCTAGGCAGCTCTGCTCCTGGTGCAGGGCTGTTCGGTGGAAATAAGGATGCTTCGCCTGCTGTGAGCAGTAGTGCAACGCCTGCGTCTTCCGCTCCTCCTACTCTCTTTGGCGCACAGGGGCAATCGACTTCTAAGCCACTCTTTGGAGCTCAAGGCGCGATGCCTTCGTCAACACCTACCACCAAGCCCCCCACATTCGGTCTTGGCACAACATCAACAGCACCAGCTTCCTCACAACCAGCTTCGGGGTTGGCAGGCTTTCCTTTGGGCGGGAACGCTGCGGCCCCGGCGTCTTCAACAACCCCTGCTCCCAGTTTGTTTTCAGGCGCCGGGGCTAAACCAGCAGCATCTTCGGGAGGTGGCTCTTTGTTCAATTTAGGAACGCCCCCGGCCTCCGCACCCAGTAGCACACCAGCAACAAGTGGAGCCACAAAGACGACAGCAGCAAGTGCGACCCCAACAACAACTGCTCTAGCGTCATCCATGTTTTCTGGGCTTGGAGGCGGAAGCTCAGCTCCAGCAACAACCGCCTCTGCAACAGCCTCAGGTGGGCCATCGAGCTTATTCAACACTACGAATACTGCCGCCCAACCACCCACATCAACATCCACAAGCCAGCCCGCGCCCACGATGGCAGGAACAACTAGCGACGCATCGAAAGCTTCTGGTCTTGCCGCTTCAACTGCTGGGCCAGCACCATCAGCACAGTCTCGTCTAAAGAATAAGACCATGGATGAGATCATCACGCGGTGGGCGTCAGACTTGTCAAAATACCAGAAAGAATTCCAAGGGCAAGCAGAGACCGTTGCAAAGTGGGATCGGACGCTGGTTGAAAACTCGGACAAAATTCGATCGCTTTATAACAAGACCTTCCAGGCAGAGCGCGATTCTTCTGAAGTTGAAAGGCAGTTGACTTTGATGGAGGAGAATCAGCACGAGCTTGACACCTTTCTCGATCGATACGAGAAGGAAATTGAGGATTTAATGAAATTGCATGGTGTGAGTGGAAAGTCTGACGGATTAAGAGGTCCAGATCAAGAACGAGAGAAGACGTATGTCATCCTGTGTGTCTATGTTTATTGAATATGTGACTAATTTAACATAGATACAAACTCGCCGAGAAGCTGTCAGACAGGCTTAACGGGCTTAACAAGGACCTCACTGAGATGATCGAGGAGATCAACACCACCTCCCAAACACTCAGCAAGACCGGCAAGCCCGATGATCCGGTTAGCCACCTGCCTGCCCCCTCTGATCCATATTCCTTACTAACAACTTACTAGCTGACCAAAGTCGTTCGAGTCCTCAACACGCAACTCTCCAACTTGCAAAAGATCGACTCTGGTGCATCCGAACTGCAAGAAAAGATCAACAAGGCACAAAAGGAGAGCCAGCGCGTCGGTACAAATGGTTGGAACGGTCTCGGTAGCAACCCCGCAGATGACTTTTACAAAAGCTACCGCGGTAATCGGACCGAGCGTTTTGGCGGCGTCTCGTAGATTCACGATCTCGTACTTTGAGAGTTAGAAGACGATAGTCGCTATGCTACCAAGTAACCAAGCGTCAGTCTCGGGCTTCTGTAATATAGGGTCAGTCGTGGGCGGTGGCATTATTGGGCGTTTTGGGCATGGTAGGATAGTAACATGGTTGATCTTTGGATACTAGGGAAGACCGTAGTGTTTGTGGAGACAATAATGACATACTATCGATTTGTGAACAGGTTCATTCGCGAAGCGACGAAGCAGATTCAGCCAAAATTTCAAATCATTAATCTCATAACATGGGAGCAATCTCGTCACACATAAACATAAACATGGCTATCTTCGGCATTCTGTTAATTTCAAATCAAAGGTTTTCGTTGGGTGTTTTGGGCTTCAACTCTAAAGGCTAAGAATGGACCACGAGGTCAGCCTCCCACCTAATTTATATGCGGGCGCACCGAGAGAGAAGCTTACTTCTGTTCACCCTGGCTTGAACCCTCCTTGATAACATCATCACTACAGCACTGTCAGTTATGGTCAGAGAGTAAAGCATGGCCTACTAACATGTGCTTGTCGAGGTCCTCGATGTGCTGCTTCTGCTGCCTAAGTTTCTCCTTAATAGCTAGGAGTCTGTCCATTGTCAGTCTCATTCTACCCCACCTCCCTGGTCCAATGTACCCAGAGCTAATGTCGTTCATCGGTATACGTACTTGGCCTTCTCTTCCTGGCGAATGTAGAGTGCTTCGGCTGCGGTCTCGCGCTTGGTGAACGCATCACTATGAACTATCAGCCTCAAATATCCCACCTCACCCAATGCTAGCTTACCCTCCGGCAGATCCTGTAGCCCTCGAGGCAGCAGAACCTGTCGCTCCCTCGGTCATGCGGCGGGCAGCGTAGGAAAAGTAGCGGGGTGCAGCGACGGAGCGTGCGCTCTTGACGATGGTTGTTCGAAGCATTGTGGGTGATTGGTAGATTGAAGGGAAGGTTGGAGGGTGCTTGTGGGTTATATGGTTGGAGATCAATTGGTCGTCGTGCCGTGAGATGGAGTGATGAGCTTAACGAAGGCTTGGGTCAAGTGGAGCTTTGGCCAATGCGTCATCGGTCATGTGATGTGCATGTGTTGGAGCAGACACAGGAGTCAATCAGTGTCAATAGGGTCGACTAGTCATGAGACTGTCTGATGGTTCTTGGAATGGCATATTCTATCTCATTTCGGTTCTGTAGACTTGGTCTCCCTTTTGAGCAGAGACGTTGACAGGATCTCGCGCGGATGTGCTGCTATGGCACCATTAGGCTTTATAGGACTTACACATCTAGTGGCAATTTGAAAAGAAGGGCTTGATGGGTTTACAAAAGACAAAGAGATGCGTAGCCGTGAGGACTGTTTTGCTGCACTCCGTAGATAAGTCACGGCACATGGTACATCGGGCCCGCTGCATAAGACGAGTTTCAATGAACAAAGCAGTCCGCCGTAGGTATGCAGTATTTGCAATTCAGACAAATGAAGTATGGCATTTCTTTATGGTCCCAAACTGGCAAATGTTGTTGTCCCGGGGTGTCTCTGTTTGTAATTGTCATCAAAGCTGTGTGCTGCGGGGCACAATGAGGCAGCATCGCCGGCCTAGGCGGCCTTGCACAGCTCAACAGGACGCATAAGGATGCCTGAGCTGGACGTGGCTAATGGGCGTCAAGGCGGTGACAAACGTCCCCAGGCCTGGTCTTAGGGAACAGTCGCGCCTGCTCTGGGCTGTGCGAAACTTCCAAGGACAGACAGGCGTGATCGACGGCAGCGCCTGCCAAGCTTTGGGTTTCTCCTTCGACAACCACTCCCTCGTCCCTTCTCTTGATAAACACTCACACAATCGCCGTCTTTTTCCCAACCATCCACCCAGCTCTTACAACCGCCATCTTTCTCCAATCATCTAACCTTTCTGCAACCACCTTCCTCTCCGTAAGTATTCCTCCTCCCGTGCGTCATATTGTCCCCCAGCGCCGCAGAACGGCCTCCAAACTGCGCACTCAGCGCCCCAAGCAAGCACCGGGTGGTGGCATCATTGCAGCCTGCCGTTGGGCACACTCACACCGACCGATACCGCCGCAAGCATTGTCACTAGAGGCCAGGGGAGGCTTTGGGGTGTAGTGGTTGCTCAGACCCGCACAAGCCGCCCCTCCTTGCGCTGTCTACTGCCAGCTGTGCGAGCACCACCCGCGCATGTCTTTGCTGCAGCCTCGTACACAATCAGTGTAGCTCCGTGGCTTTATCAGTTGAGTGGATGAAGTCGCCAGACATAGTGGCGTTTCCTGGCTAGTTGCTGCGGCAAACCGCACATTGAGGGGCTGACCTGCCTCGCAATTGCTGTGTGCTACTATAAACACTCTTTGCGCGCACCACTCGCATTGAATTTTGCTAACTCAACGTTATACCAGATCACACATCAAAATGGGCTACGAAGACTCCGTGTACCTGGCAAAGCTGGCCGAGCAGGCCGAGCGCTATGAGGGTGAGCACATCTCTGCCGCTTTCTAGTTGCAGGAGCTAACCAACTTTGGCAGAGATGGTCGAGAACATGAAAGCTGTCGCCTCTGCAGACCAGGAGCTCTCCGTTGAGGAGCGAAATCTTCTGTCCGTTGCGTATAAAAATGTCATTGGTGCTCGTCGCGCATCATGGAGAATTGTCACCTCGATTGAGCAGAAGGAGGAGTCCAAGGGCAACGAGACCCAGGTTGGCCTTATCAAGGAGTACCGCCAGAAGATCGAGGCCGAGTTGGCCAAGATCTGCGAGGACATCTTGGAGTGCCTGGACGGCCATCTGATCCCGTCAGCTGAGAGTGGCGAGTCCAAGGTTTTCTACCACAAGATGTACGACTCTTTTCTTCTTGATACAAACTAGTTCATATGCTTACCACAATGTTTCACACAGGAAGGGCGATTATCACCGCTACCTTGCTGAGTTCGCTGTCGGTGACAAGCGCAAAACCTCCGCCGACAAGTCACTCGAGGCCTACAAGGCTGCCACTGACGTCGCTGCCTCCAACCTTGCACCCACCCACCCCATTCGTCTTGGTCTCGCTCTGAACTTCTCTGTATTTTACTATGAGATTCTCAACTCGCCAGACCAGGCTTGCCAACTGGCCAAACAGGCTTTTGATGATGCCATTGCTGGTCAGTCTGATATCACATTCGCCTGCATACAGTGCTAACAAAGTTTTAGAGCTCGACACCCTGTCAGAGGAGAGCTACAAGGACTCCACTCTTATCATGCAGCTCCTCCGTGACAACTTGGTATGTTCTATGATTCCCGCCTAAAAACTTTGACTGACTTATCTCGCCAGACCCTCTGGACATCTTCCGAGGCTGAGACCTCTGCCGAGGCACCCGCCGCTGCCGCTGAGCCTGCCGCTGATGCACCCAAGGCCGAGACCACCGAGCCCGCCGCCGAGGCCAAGGCATAAGCAGTGAATTCATGGTTCACGAGGAAAAGGTGTCACGGATCATGGCATGGAGCTCTTGGAATGGGTAGATGGTGCCTGGGTCATCATTTGCTAATGGAATGGAGGTGCGCTAGGGTGTTTGGGCCGTTTGTGCTGCATTAGATTCCCGAAATCTTCATCCTGTCAACATCCTATTCCGCCTAATCTCCTGGCACGCCACTGGCAGTCCTGCCTTTACCATTGCAACACACGTTTGTACGACACCCTTGTATGCGTCTGGAGGTGGCTTCGGCCTGACCAGATGTTCTTACTTTCCTACGATCCTTCCATACCCCCAAAAAAGATTCCGAATACAATTACGTTTATTCGCTCGCAAGAGCTGCATGATTCAACATCTTGACACGATTCTTGAATAATTATGTGATCCAACATGAACCTGATGTTCAACATTGTTTACTGAACGTTCAACGTCGTTCACACTAAATATAATATTGTCATTTGGTGCCAGGCAACGAACAAATTTATCCATTGGTGAGTACTGCTACACATCGCCCGAAATGTGGGTTAGGAATAGCCATACCCGCCCCTTCGCTGCACGGTGTTCCAAAACTTCAGCCTACAGCCCGAAGTCCGAACGGTTTATATACTTGCTGCTTGATATACAACAACGATGAGAACGAAGTGGCACGATTTCACATACACACAAATAGAACCTTGTTGACGTGCTGACCGGTATTGGCTAGTGTGTCCAGGAGGTGATCTTTGTGATCCGTAGTGGGCGATAAGACTAATCAATGGAGGAATGGGGCGGACACTGGGCAACCTTTACCCAAAAATTACCTTGTCAAACGACGTACACTCTGCAAGACTACAAAAATAGAAATTAATCTAGCGCGCTTGAAATAGCATATAATAGAATAGCAAGTAGGACAAGAATCATACTTCGTTTTGGCTAGACGATATGGAATATATATGTATGTATTGTGTTGGTGAGAATCTATTGCCCCGCCTGTTCGAATAACTGGGTTTGGAGGCATGTATACCTCTTACCTTGTAACTCAACTCATGTAGGACAATACTGCTGGCGTGGTTTGTATCCAATTTAAACATGGCTTATATGTAGACAACACATTTCGCTTGATTTAGCGCCTGGCATCAACCGGTCGATACCTGGTGACTGCGTGAGTGACCTTAGGGCTACAAATGATTTGCTTTCCTTGCGGAAGACAGGCGCAAGCACGATGAGCAAGGAGATACATGGGTAACCGTTATCCCGCCCATTCACCTGTTATTTCACAGCGATGCTGCTTTCAAATGAGTAATAGAGTGAGGCATGCATGAGAGGACGCACAGTCACTCGGAGATCAACTCATGTTACTAGAAAAAGAAACTCGGAGCTGACATGGACCTACGATCCTTACAAGGAGATGATAACTCGAGTCAGGGTTTACGCGCGTTGTGTATAGTACAACCAAGCGCAAAACTTACATTAGTGCCAAGGCTGCCTAACAGGAGCTCACCGGAACACGCAGCATTCTCTCTCAACCTTGTTCGTAGCCCAGCGGCCGGAGGGGAGGAAGATGCGATGCCCTTAGCCTTGCTTTTTCTCGTTTGCAGTGGGTTGTAATTGGTGAATGATGCCATAGCCGCCCCGACTCAGCCCACGATAGGAGCCAATCGAAAAAGCACCTGGCCAGAGGCATATAACGCAACGCTTACAACGTGCGACATGCCATCCTCCACCTGTTGACAACCTAGGCATATCGGCTATTCAGCCTCAGGGTACATGGAAGGAGGACACACAGCCTTTTTTTCTCGCATGCCGACTGCAGATGCGTTTGTGTTGTAACCGCTCGCTCTCTTTGTTGCTCGCATTCAAACAAGGCTCCAGCAGGTCGCAACTGCCCAAGTGCCTACTTGCTTCCAGGTCCTTCTGCGTCCAGCCTAGCGGTTCCACCCATCACTTTCACACTCCTTCCTCATCTTCGCTTAAAGCCCGCTCACGCCGTTGCCTAAGTTCATCTGCCAGCAAACCAGCTGAGGGCAAACCTCGGCCCGTCCATACATTGCGTCGCAACGCGACGCTGCCACGCGTGGAGAACCCTACACCATGGCACCGTCATTTCCTCCCGTAGTGGAGCAGCTTAGAAGAAACATCGATCTTATCAACCAAGTGCTCAGTAGGCTTGCTCCTGGCCACGAAGAGATTGCCCACCATCGCAACATGCTTGTCACGCTAAGCAATCAGCTTGCTGAAGCTGAGCTAAATGAGGACTTGGGACTGGGACCAAGCATATTACCATCGCCGTACCTAGCTGAGCAGCAAATTCCTGAATACAACATGTCACCTGTCAGCGCAGCGTCTACGGCTCCACCATCTCGAAAACGAAGTCTGGGACTGATGGTTGATGGAGACGCACCGGACCCGAAACGCCTTAGTGCGAACCCTAGTCCTCTAACGCCGGGCACTCCCGATTCCTTTTTCGATGCGACTACCCCAGAAGAACAGTATTCGCTTCCCAGTCGGCCAGCTGATGCTTCTGGTGGTGGGGGCGCCATGGCTCAAAATGCATACCCCATCATTGACTTGACCATCTCTGAGCCACCAAGTCCTGAGCCATTCCCAGAGCTTGTCTCAGCTTATCGTGATGATGAAGCTCGCCCACAGCCGGCAGATGCTTTCAATCAGGACTTCATGACACAGGAGGAGATGGTAGAGTTTCTCTTCACACCGACCCCAGCAAATAGCGGTTATGGTTTCCAGCAGCAACGTCAACAGCTAGATTGGCAACAGAACCAGCAGCCAAACGCCTTAGATCTTGCGCCAGGTTTCGACTTTCCAACTCGAGATGTGCCCTATCTGCCTGGTCCTCAACGTCCACATTGGGTGCCTCAAGGCAGCAGCGATGAAGATGAATATGGTGACTTTCCTATGACTGGCACGGAGGCGGATGCTATAGAGAAGATGCTAGAGTCTATCGAGAAGAATGGCGACGTTACTCAAAATGATAGGGAGCAGACGCCACGGATCATGAGCTCAACTCTTAAGGAATACCAGAAAATCGGTCTAACGTGGCTAATCAAGATGGAGGATGGTCGTAATAAGGGTGGCATATTGGCAGATGAGATGGGTCTCGGAAAGACTGTAAGTTTACTCCGCGATAATCGATTTGTCTGAAGAGTCTGGGACCACCCAATTCTATCCTGGATGTCTGAACTCAATACCGGCCTGCTGACTAAGTTATGAATTTCACTAATGTAAACTCATCTAGGTTCAAGCTCTCGCTCTCATCTGCGCTCGACCTTCACGGGACCTATTATGCAAGACAACACTAATCATCGCGCCTGTCGCTCTTATGCGCCAATGGGAGAAGGAGATCTCAAATCACGTCAAGGATTGTCATAAATTGAGTGTCTATCTTTATTGGGGCAAGGGCAAGAAAGCCGATTTCCACAAGCTTCGCCAATATGATATTGTCCTTACGACCTTTGGCACTCTTACATCAGAGTTTAAGCAAAAGGAATCACCCCGCGAGTCTATGCTCTATGAACGTGAGATGCGCGAACCTGGATTTCGACGCAAGGCTTCCGAGAAGCTTGCTCTGTTAGGACCCGAATGTATGTGGTATCGGATTATCATGGACGAGGCACATGGGATCAAGAATCGGAATTCGATAGCATCGAAGGCCTCCGTTGATTTGCAGGCCCATTTCCGCCTTTGCTTGACGGGCACACCGTAAGTCTAGCCCACTAAGATCTCGCAAATGATTCCGAAATGTTGTTTGCACATTTGTCGACGTGTACTGATTTGCATTCAGAATGATGAATTCCATTGATGAGCTTTACCCTCTCCTTCGTTTTCTTCGAGTAGATCGGTATGACAATTGGAGGATTTTTTCGATGGATATTGCGAAGGTACGTCAGCCTCTGCTGAGTTCTAGTATAACACAAGACTCAAGTTGGCATGTAATGCCATATTGCTTGGCCGTGCTAACCTGAATCACAGCCCGCAAAGCATTCGCACCCGCAAACTCGCAAGAAGGCAGTCAATCGTGTACAAATTTTGCTCAAGACAGTCATGTTGCGTCGCCAGAAGACTTCGGAGGTGGATGGCAAGCCTATCCTAACCCTTCCTCCAAAGGTAAGAGACATATGCATAGTATATGAATGGCGTGAACTAACTCTCTACTTGTAGCGTACTACGGTCGACAATGTTGAATTCAGTGACGACGAACATGCAATCTACAAAGCCCTAGAAGCTAATTCTCAGATTCAATTCAACAAATATGTGAGGCATAATTCTGTGTCAGGTAAGTCGTGGGCTTCCAAGAAAAGGAACTGTTTCTAACAATAAGTAGCCAATTACGCATGTATTTTGGTTCTCTTACTCCGTCTACGTCAGGCCTGCTGCCATCCACACTTGATCCAGGACCTGAGTCAGCCCGCAACAGAGGGCATTTCAGAAGACGATCTACTTGAGCGTGCTCGCCATCTATCCGAAGAGGTTATTAATCGCCTGAGGGATTTTGATTCGTTCGAGTGCCCCGTTTGTCTCGAGGCAGATCCTAACCCGACAATCATTATTCCCTGTGGGCATACAGTATGCGGCGAATGCGTGCAAAAGTTGGTAGATCCATCTAGGCCTGGCAATAACGACGAGGCTAGCGCACCCAAGTGTCCCCACTGCCGCGGCGAGCTTCATGCTAAACTCATTACGGACTTCAAGCATTTCTGCAGGGTCTATTGTCTAGATCGACTTGAGCCTGACGATAGGGTAGAAGAGCAACCAAGTGAATCCGATGAGGAGGATTCTGACGAAGATGATGAAGACGGTGTTGATGCTGATGAGAACGGGGATCTTGCTGGCTTCGTTGTTCCGGACGATGATGTCGACGATGATGTTGACGATGATTTCAGGTCTGGTAATGGTGACACAGACTCAAACTCAGGATTGCCTGCTCGAGCAGCGCCTAGGAAAAAGGCAAAGAAGAGTAAGGGAAAAGGCAAGGCCAAAGCACAGCCAAAGAAGACACTTGCCCAACTGAAGAAGGAATCGCTCCGTAGTAGAGATGCTAAGAAGAAATACCTTCGTCGCCTCGACAAGACCTGGGTTCCGTCGGCCAAGATTCTCCAGACTGTCGAGGTCCTCAACGATATCCGCAAAAATGATCCGACCGAGAAAACTCTAATCTTCTCGCAATTTACTTCACTCTTGGACTTAGTAGAGGTTCCTCTTCTGCGACAGGGGTTCCGTTACCAGCGCTATGACGGTAGTATGACTATGGACGCCCGCGCCGATGCCGTTGAGGCCTTCATGGAAAACCCCGAAGAAAACATCATGCTAGTATCTCTCAAAGCCGGCAACGCAGGTCTCAATCTCTGGCGCGCCAGCCAAGTCATCCTCCTCGACCCCTTTTGGAACCCCTTTGTCGAAGACCAAGCCGTCGACCGAGCCCACCGCATGCCCCAGGAACGCGACGTCACTGTACACCGCGTCCTAGTCCCCGAGACTGTTGAGGACCGCATCTGCGCTCTGCAGGATAAGAAGCGTGACATCATTGGCGCTGCGCTAGACGAAACCGCGTCGAAAGGCCTTGCGCGTCTTAACGTGCGCGAGCTCAAGTTCCTCTTCGGCCTTGGATAGGCGTCATGCCCTTACGGTTCTTCGATCCACTATTCGTAACTATACGGCGACTCTTGCGATCTTTTTCTTCTCCCACCCTTTGCATAGTTAGCGTAACATATGTTTCGCATTTTGATACCCGATCTATACGATCATGGAGGCTTCTTCGTAGGTTTATATGGCTGCCTCAAGGCGGTTGGCGTTCATGGCGGGTGAGAAGTGCGGTATGGCTACCAGCGCACGGTTACATAGGGTATAGCAATTTGACGAACAATTGGGTGGGTGGGCGAGACTTTATTGCTGCATGTGGCGTGATGCTGTGAATGTTGTTTTGATGTGTGGAGCTCCTCGTCAATTCTAGAACCAGTTTGGCCACGTTTGGATGACATGTATAGTATGAGTTTGAGGCTGTAAAAGTAAACCTGATAGGCCTTTGATCGTGTCTATGTTTGTTTGCAGCACTTTAACGACCGGTAAACCAGTGTCTGTTCATAAAGAGCATAATGTAGTTTTGATTGGAAGAGGAAAGGAACTGGCTCAACTACTGACTCGATAAATGCTATTTGTTATTTACATGTAGCGGATAATATGTCTAATAAAAAGTAGATCGTTCCTTAAGTATAACACACCACTGAGCAAAACAAGCTCAGTTTTCCCAATCACCCCGACACGCATAAAGACCAAAGAGACTATTCGAACAAGCGAGAACTGTGCCGCTAGCTGCATGACGCCCATTTGAACTACAAAGGCCCGCTTTCTAGGTCACGCAGTGCATTATGTGGACTGCGGATGGGAGAATTCTCTGCTATTGGCGGCTTTCGATGGCGATGCTGGTCATTCTTGGGCGGCTGCGGGGGCGGTATTTGAGCAACCCAGAACTTGGGGTACTGTCGCTGAATGTTGTTGATAATCAAGGCAGTCACAAGGACGATGGCGGATGACAGTAGGAGTACGGGAAGGAAGTACCATCTGAGCGCCCAGATATTCGGGTCAATGCAGGGAAGCAGTGCGGTTGCTCCGGCAGGTGGATGAGTGGATTTGGTCAGATGCATGACAATAAGGGCAATTGCTGTTGCTAGACTAGCTGCGAGCCATTGGAGTCGCGGGAAAGGATCATCGTGCAGATTGAATTGGAAGATGGTCGAGATGATTACGCCAGTCAGGCCGCTGAAGAAGTGGCCGAAGATGAGTGAGCGAGGTTGTGCGAGAGGGACATCAATGGCTCCATAACAAAGGATCGCGGAGGCGCCCTGTATTGAAGTTAGTTTACGCCCGAATCTTTAGAACGGTTCTGCGCCTACGAATGAAGCTACGATCGGAGGCACAAGGCGTACTATAAAGTACTCTGTGTGCGCAGATATCGCAATGATGATGCTGAGTCCACCGAAAGCGCCAATAAAGCCATAGAAACAGACCATCCATGTTGGAGACGGAGGCAGTGGTTTCCCACGAAAGCCCAACCAGCGACTTAACCAGAGTGGCAGTTTTGCAAGACCAGTCTGGATATGACGCTCGAGAGGAACCAGAGGATCCGGTGACGGCATTGTGTACAAGATGGAAAGCGCGGATACAGGCACGAAGAAGAAAGCAGTAATCAACCCAGAGGAAGGAAAGGGCCAGCAATTCGCCGACAACAATTGAAGACGATGAGGTTTGCGGGAGTGGCGATGCAACAGAAGAAACGACGTTGGAATAGCGAGGTAAACATAGCCGTACTAGGAAAGGAAAGAACGAAAGCCGAACGTAAGCCGAAGGTCACTGAGAAATTAGGAATGCACTACTAGCATATGAGAGTTAGTTCAAGTCGGCCGTAATGCGAGACTAGTTCTCGTTCTCGTTCTCGCGTTGTCTAGGCGCGTTAGGAGGATCGATCGCAGCTATCAGACATAACGGCGACTACCGTAGTGATCTTCTACGGCATGCGCATTTGAACAAACCTCATAGCAAACTACGGCGTCCAGGCGCGGACATAAATCAAATAACAGTGTGGAGAATGACGCTAATTAGGTAACGAGAACTAGGATATCCGTACTTCAGCCGAGATATCTGCGAGATTAGCGAGGCAAATCCGATTCGTTAGCGATTCAAGGGGAGTGGATTGGTCCTTGATATCTCGAGGATGATTGCGTATATCCTCTAATCGACTAGATATAAGTGTGTATTGCTAAATGAATTGAACATAGGGTTATGTGGAGTTCACCAAAATAAGATATCGTGTTGTTTGCTCGTAAGAAACAATAATTTAATGTCAACTCCGTGAATGCGTTGCTAGGTATCACACTGTCTGCAATGCCTCATCCCTCCGCCCTTCTGTGCTATGATCTGACGTTGAGTTCCCTAGTATTAGGGCCGCCGAGTCTACCCGAACATTATTCTTTGTGTTTGAACCAGAATCATTGCTCTGTTCATCTTGGTCTCTCGGCCTCCCTGGCAAGCTCATGTCGGCCACAAAACTCGGTTTTGTAATCTGGTGCTCTTTAAGGATCCCCATATTCTTCAAAAGCTTCTCAGCTGGGCGCTTCAGACATGGCAGCGACGAAGCGATTATGCCGGTCTGCTCCTCCACCTTCGCCCACATCGACGGCAGAATAGTCGCTTGAATCAGATCACCCTTCCCAAACGTCGTGAATGTGGTCATCTTTGCGCATAGGATCGCGGTAGCGAGCAGGCCAAGGGCCATGAGGAAGCAGATGAATATCTTTTCGGAGGTGCTGCGGTGCAGAGTTCGGACCAATGAGATCGGGAACAATGAGAGCGTGAGATCCATGATTATATAAATTGCTAGTACTAGAGTAAGTGCTGCTCGTGAATTCGGGGTTCGGGACACCGTACCAGAGATTGCCCACCCATAGTTTACAATATGAGCACTGATCAACGCCATATCATCGTCAGTAAAGTTCACCTATTAAGATTGTAGATATGCTAATTATATTTTCCTTTTCCAGAAATATCACGAAGTGAGTCATTTAACTCAGTAGGGAGATCAAGTGAAGTCAACTTACTACTAGCAATCAGTAAAGATTTCCAATAGCAAATGCAGCAAAAGCTTA
This sequence comes from Ophiosphaerella narmari, assembly GCA_028456235.1. NCBI lineage: Eukaryota > Fungi > Ascomycota > Dothideomycetes > Pleosporales > Phaeosphaeriaceae > Ophiosphaerella > Ophiosphaerella narmari. The sequence continues at coordinate 160,505 of JALNQA010000001.1, read as the reverse complement.
CCATATCCCAGCATTTACCGGGAGTCATCTCCCAATTAAAGTTGATTGGTGTACATTGTCCAAATTGGATGACAATATATGATGAGGATATTAGCCCCTGTAAGCCCATGATGAGATACAGCGGGTATCGCCAGAGTTTGTCAGAGCCATATCGCAGCAAAGAGGAAGCAATAGACAAACGAACGAGACCGTACGTTATTACCCAGACTGTTTGCATTGCGAATTGTATTCGGCGCTGTTCCTTGATGCTCTCTGGCGTAAGATAGGCCATTGGCTTTCCCCAGCCATGTGTTACTGCAGCGATAGCGAGAAAAACGGTTACTAACGACAGTGGCTGTTGCATCGATCAGCGCCAATATGGCAGGGGCTTATAGGGTGGCTGACCTCTGCGATTACAATGAGCCAATCATCGAGATATAATCTTTTTGTCCTATTCAGACGTGTATATATTCGTGCAATAACCAACACAAGCGAGAACGCCGCTAATATACACACCGGAATAAGGTACGTTCCCGCTTTATTGGAGTAGGGAGGTGTTGTAACGCTAGCCATTGTTCTGTCGAATTTCGAGACCACAGTTTAGATATTAATCGATAAAAATAGTCTAAAGCTATACAATGATGAAGATGAAGAGGTAGAACTAAGCTTTTCGAGGAACTTCACTCTCCAGTAGTCGGTTTTCTTTTCTTGACACTGTGTTTTGTATATACGGGCCACTCCTCGGCCCGTCGCTTACTACCCGTGTCAGAGCCAGGGCACAGGACATTTGATTGGCGTTCCCCAGGTGGCGCAACTACGCTATAGCATGATTTCGTACTTGTAACGTTTTCCGGGTATTTCCTTTGTTTGAGTCTGGGTTCACCCGCTTTCGGGTATCACAGATCATCACCTGGTACATTCGAGGGCGTACTCGAACAAGCATATTTGGAACGAAAGGCACGTACCGTGTATTGGCGTTGTCGATCCCCCTGGGCGAAACGCGCGCGTTCGGTTTCGAACTCAAGTAATCATTCGCGAACAGGGCCTTCTTTTTCTCTCTACAAGCATATTGTAATTTCCGCATGATCCTACGCTAACATCTCATGCTTGTTTGTCATTTTGAACAATTGATTGGTAGTAGAGGAAAACGATTGAGAACGTTGAATCATTCTTGCCGAAACACAGACATAGGTAACCAAGTAGTCTTGCAACTACCAGTTCGCCTCGACGCAAAGAAAGCCATGACTTGATTATTACCAGGCCTAGAAGATCTCCCGGTTCGGCGGCCATACCCGTAATACCAAGATGGCGGATGCCCGTGCACTACATCTTTCTTTCTGATATGGTGCGATCTAGGGTCCTGTCTTCAAGTATGGCTCTATTGGGAGTTGTATAGATGTGGGCAGAATCAATTACATTGTTGACATGGGACAATATGGATGATACGGCGCCGTAAACAATTGGTCTTGGAGATGAGTGAGCAAGATCCCCCAAAATAGAAAGTGGCTCAGTCATGGCGACGCGAAATTGTTTCGCAGCCACAAGGTTCTCACATTACTCAGATTCTCAAAAACTATCTTTAACCTTTCAAAGTTAAAGATAACGTGGTTTACAAGTGAGCGGGCCACCTCGCCAGCTCTGCGCACCCATCTTACCTCAACTCGCAATGACTCAACGCTACGCTACCCGGTTGACTTCAGATGAAGCAGATATTCAGCTTGTTATCTTAGCTATCAATTCAAATCAAAGTTTAAGCGAGAGACTTGCTGCAAAAATATATAATGTGTCCCGAACTAGTCTCTAGAGACGACACGCTGGTATCTCTACCTAACGCGATTGCTAGCCTAACTCAAGGAAGCTTAGCCAGCTAGAGGAGGAGGTAATAGTTGGTTATATTCTCAATCTGGATTATTGTAGTTTTGCCCTAACTCTAGCTGCTGTGCGTGAGATAGCTAATAAGCTACTCACTTAGTATAGAGGCGGCCCTGTTAGCGTCTACTAGGCGTGCAACTTTATCAAGCGTACAGACAATCTTACGACGCATTTCAATTGCCTATACGATAGGCGGCGAGCCTTATGTAAGGAACTAGCCGCTATAAGTAGCTCTATACGCCTATTCTAGCTACTTTAGCTTTACTAGAGGCTCCCTATGTAGCTTGTACGTTAGGTAACGTACGTAAGCTAGAGGCTTAGTTAAAATTATACGTGAGCGCGTACGAAGGCATAAGAGCTCGTTGCTAGTATTAATTATTAACATAATTAATTAACTCAAAAAAAGGAGCTTATAGAATAATACTGTTAGCTAAATTAATATGCGATTAGATCTCTAGTCTTGAAAGAGCTAATAAGGCAACTACAAAGTGTAGGTTACAAAAAAATAAGCGAATTTAGAAGTAAGGAGTCTTAGCAAAGGGATAAGGAGAGTATATACTCGCTAAGAGAGAGGCTGTGCAGCGTCAAGTCAATGAACAGCGTTAAGATCGCCAGGCTCGCGCGCGCTGCAAGAGGTGCAGAGAGACCGGGCATAACTCACGTACGTGTAAAAATGATGTAGTAAATGCTGCTTAATTTAATATATCAATATATCTACACTACTCTACTGCGTTGTTGATTTATATGCTTGAACAGGTGCGCAGAGCTGGCGAGGTGGCCTGCTCGCTTGTATGGCCCGCTCGCTTGCAAACCACGTTATGTGTAGAGGTATCCGCACATCTCACTAGTCGCAATGATTGCCCCTCTCCTAGCGCGACGACATCACTTACCGCCCAACCCCACATTGATTCCTCTACGCGCGATAATTACAATTTCCCACAAAGTTATAAGTTATGGTTGAATGCCCTGAGTGCGGAGCTGGTGCGGATGTGACGAAAGACGGAGCATGGGCACATTGTGCATCTTGTATGCGTTATTCATCTAGAACGTCTCCGAGTTTTTAAATATCTGACCTACCCAAATAGGCAATACGGTGTTTGAGCCCGGGAAAGAGGGAAGCCAATACAAGGGTAGCGGTAGCGGCTCAGGGGACAAGGAGGAGGAGAAGACCGAGGACAAAGCGAGTAAGAAGTAGGGCGAGATGCAGGAGAGTTGAAAAGCGAATAATGCGTGGGTACGACAAGGTGGAGAGAAGTGTGAATGCAATTTTTTGAGTGTTTCTGCCACTCACGGCTCGTCGTATGTATTCAAGACGCAGGCTGATGTTTGATGGAGGCATTGTTTGAGATGTTCTGTAGTAGTGGCGGCTGTTCTTGCTGCACTGAATGCAGGCGCTTCCCATTTCTGCTGGTGCATTTGCGTTGCTACGATCCGCAGCCGGCCTTTGTCGTAGCAAGCTGGCAGCAAACAATGGTAGGCGCGTAGATTGTAGTTGGCTCGCAGGCTGACGCTGTAAAGAGGTGCAGCCTATAACTTGATCCAAGATGCGAAAACGAGACCGCGTACGCGCATTGTTCGCGGTGAACACTGCCCGTCCAGGTCTCTCGGCCGCAACAACGTCGCATAGCTTGGTGCTAGAGAGGGCCTTGGCGAAAACATTAGAGAAGCTCCCAGAGGCCGAGAGAGCAGCGTGTGCCCAGGCGTCGAAGACGATTGACGAGCGAACCCTGCTTTTTCGCGTACAAACTTACGATGCGACGCACAAGGACGACTCATCCTTCAGGCCTCATGCTGATCGTCTTTCCAAGCTCCTGGATCTACTCCACAGATTCATGGGAGGCGTGGCTATAGGTATTCAGGCGAGCCCTGAAATATCATCTCTGGACCTCGCCCTGAAGTTCACAATGTATTTCGGCAAGCTGACTGACATGATCTACACTTTCGTCTAGCAGAATATGCAAAGGCGGCAGATATCAATCTTGTAGAGGCGACGGCGATCAATGCTTACGCGAACGTGCTTGGCTTTGGCTAGAAGGCGCGACGTGTATTCGTCGACGCCAACGGCGATCAGCGGAAGTAGACATCTCTCAGAACGTTCATACGCCAGCATTAGGAGACGTTTGAGTCGGAGTTTGCGACTATCAAAGAAGATCTACAGCACCATCTTAACGTACTGTTACATTCTGTCCAGTCACTACATTATGACTTTTCCAGGAAGGCTGAGCAAGCAAGGCGGCGTAATGAAGACAGTAAGGCAGCTTTCACCAATGCTCTGCGCGAAGCCATGTCGTTGACACGCCTTCAGAGAGAGAAAGATCAGCGTTCCTCGCTTGGATGTCGGGCGTTGATTTCGAGAAAACTCACCAGGATACTTATGCGAAGAAGCACGAAAACACTTGCGATTAGCTGATGCGAGAGCCAAAGTATCAGCAGTAGTTCGGCAGCTCCGCTTCATACCTCCTCTAGTGCCATGGAAAACGTAAGCAACACTGTGCTACTCTTAAACACATAGACTGCTGACGACTTCTAGCCGGAATTGGCAAGTCCGTGCTTGCGTAAGTGACATTGAATCTTATCTTGTATAGAGACCCTCATTCTTACTCGCGTTCTAGGGCCAGCGTTATTGAAGGCATCACGACGAAGATCAGACTGCGAGAGGATGCTGGTCTCTGCTTTGTTTACTACAACTACCGAAACACGCGGCTAAAGGAGCTTCATCGGATTGTAGGTACTTTACTCAAGCAGTTGTGTCAAAAAGACCAGTTGCCTCGTAACCTGCTCCAAGTCAAGCAGGATGCCTCGTCTTCATCTTTAGTAGGTACACAGGAAAGATTTGTATCTCTCGTCGAGGATCTATCTCGGGTATACGTAGTGTTTGATGCTCTTGACGAGCGTCCAGAGCAAGAGCGAGGAGATATCCTTGGGTTTATCGCCGGCATAGTAACGAAACAGGTCGGTTGCCGGGTCAAGGTGTTTATTACCAGCCAGAATGAAATAGACATCGCAAAAGCCTTCAGAGACAAGCACGTACCTATAATTCAGATCCAAACCGAAAACGTCACCGCCGATATAGAAAGTTTTACTCGCGGTAGGGTTGGAAGGCTTCAGGCTAGAAAGCATGGGAAGACCCTCTATGTTACGAATAATAAACTCAAGGAAAAAATCATTCAGACACTCACTACAAAGGCAGAATGGATGTAAGTTCTTAGCAAGTATCTAGCGTAGAGGTTCCTGCGGGCTGAATGTAGTACAGGTTTCTCTAGGTCAACCTTCAGCTAGACAGTCTCTGTCAAGCAAGCAAGGCTCAAAAGGATCGGGTGGTGGAAGCTACACTGGAGGTACTGCCCCAGGGCTTGCCAGACACCTACGTTCGAATTCTTGAGCGGATTGAAGCCTAGTCTCCGTACATGAAGGATCTGGCACTTAATTGTCTAGCTTAGACGGTCTATGCTCGAGGCCTCTCAGTACTCAAGAATTGCAACTAGCTCTTGCGATCAACCCGAAGTGCACGGTCCAACAAGATCTACAAACCGACTCCCCTCAAGTGATACTTGAAGCTTGCGGTAACCTACTAGAAGAAGCCAATGGCTTTATCCGGCCGATTCACTACACAGTACAGGAGTTCTTGACCACCGCTGTTCAAGGGCTGTCGCAACAAACCATACGAACGCAGCTTCTAGACTCGACTTCTATGCACAGGCAATTGAGCTTGGTGTGCCTCGTGTACATCCAATTAATGGCATTCGATAAACCAGCTCAGGACGAGTGGGGCCTTTATAAACAACTTCAAGAGAATAATCTAGCCGGCTATGCATGTCAGAGTTTCGACTATCATATCTCGAAATGCGACGAATCCTCTGTCGATATTATGGACCAACTGGAAACACTGTTGCGGCAGGAGAGTGCATATCTTGCGTCAGTCCTGCAAATCAAGGTATTGCGAGATGGCCATAGCTACAGCGACATTATGCGGCGCTTTAATGACATGAACTTCCTAGTAACTCCGGATACAATTGTGTACAGTACTAGTCTCTACAACATTCCCACTGTAAGGCAAAAATGGGTTGGCCAAATGCCCCCAACATATGCTTTGCACCTGGCAGCTTCTGCGGGGCTGACGAGTGCAGCCATCCGGCTTCTAGAAGGGGATTACAACGTTGACGTTGACGAGAAAGATGGATATGACAGCACTTCCTTATACTACGCGTGCCTCAATGACAACCTGGACGTCATTCAGATGTTGATCGACAAGAAAGCCGACGTCAATGCGCAGGGTAGAGAATACGGCAACGCACTGCAGGCAGCTTCAGCTGGAGGCCGCGAGCAGATAGTCAAGGTGCTACTTGACAGCAAGGCCAATGTCAACGCGCAGGGTGGGTACTACGGCAACGCACTGCAGGCAGCTTCAGCTGGAGGCCGCGAGCAGATAGTCAAGGTGCTACTTGACAGCAAGGCCAATGTCAACGCGCAGGGTGGGTACTACGGCAACGCACTGCAGGCAGCTTCAGCTAGAGGCCACGAGCAGATAGTCAAGATGCTGCATAATACAGATGTTCCACAACGCTAGGAAGACGATCCTTTGTAGCGGCCTGAGTAGCGTAATTCATATATCCTACTAGTTCTCTTGAAGGCAATCAGGCATCTAGCAAGCATTCGAGTTAATGCAGAAAGGGACACGGGCTACGGGAGAACAAGTCTGGCATACCGTAGTAGATACCGCTAGAAAGCTAACAGCATGCACCACATCTATTTTGAGGGGCATATCGCAACGGACGAAGGAATACTTCAAGGATCAGCTCTACTGCACCGCAGGGCTCCCGGTATGCATGCACCTACGTCAAAGTAATTCCGAGAGCCTAGGGGACAAGCCTCCCTAAAACGCGCTTTCTCCCTAGCCCTCTAGTATCTTAAGATACTCTCAAAGTCGCAAGTAGGCAGGGGGTAATTGCCAAACGGTTGTTTGATATTGTTAGCGAAACGATTAAAGGCATAATTAGTACTGCAGGATCTATATAACTACTATATAAACGAAAGCTCTAAATATTTTCAAGCCAGAGGTGCCGAATGCCCGGACTACCAACCCGTCTCGGAGTATAGTGAGTCTCCTCGCTCAGGGACGTACCCTAGATCTTCAGTCTTTTAAATGACCTAATGCTCAATAGAAGCCTCAAGAGTGATTTATCTTCATTTATTTTAATTTCACATCCAGCACTCTACTTGATAGCTGCCATTAATCACAGAAAAGATACAATACTACTCGAGGTATTGTATGAAAACACGCTGTAGGTTATAGTAGGGCTTCTCTCTGGAGGGTCTTCAAATGGTTCGGCAGCTCTGAAGCCTTTTTGTAATAAGTTGTGCAAACGAGAAGCAGTAGCCACAATATACAGTAAAACTTGACAGAGATATAATTCATTGGTAAATAGGGGGGTTGAATGCATTGAACCCTCATAGGATGAGTACCATGCTTCCTATAATTGCACCCATATCGTCTTCGCAACACTCGGTACACCTTGTGCACTGACCGCAAACAAGTACCAAGCGCCCGGTGGCACGATTCCAGAATCTGCGGGCAACTTCAGCACCACCTCAGACCCATTTGTGGATTGAGGAACTAATGGTACCCGCCGTTGGTCGCTATTAATGTTATGCGTTACACTTCCAATTCTGATCAGTGAGAACGTGACCGCATCAGCAGCGCCTCCCAGGGTAAGCTTCAGTTCACCACCCGGCGCCACCGATGAGCTTGCGATATTGCTAATGGATGGCCGAGGATTACCAGTGGTCAAGTAAGGTGGCGTGAAGATTTGCCCATTGGGGTGGTCCACCGTAGTCCGGCAACGTTGCGAAGCTCCAGTGCCATCATCCCAACAGAGGCCTCCGCCACCACTGAACACGGTGCCATCCGCCAAGAGAATAGAAACAGAGTGATAGTTCCTGGGTATGGCCTCGGGAACAAGCTCGCTAAAAGTTTTGGTAATCGGATCGAAAAGCTCAGGTATGAAAACGGGGTCTCGGTCAGTAAAGCCCTGCGCGTATCCTTGACCTCCAGTGATTAGGATTTTGCCATCCGGAAGAACGACAACGTTTGCAAAAGCGCGAGCGTATTTCATACTTGGGAGATTCTCAACCGTGGCAGGTGCACCAACTCGATCAATAGAGATGAGATGGGCAACGCTTAGTCCTGGGGCGCGGTCATAGTACTGTGAACCACCAGCGCTAAATATCTTTCCGATATCATACATTACGTTTACACCGCACATGGCGTCATTTACGGAGTCGCGAACCCCAGCTGGTGTTACTCCGCCTTGGCCATCTGTGTAATACCAATTCATGGCCTTGGATGGACCAGCTTGGAAGACAGAGCCGTTTTTCCAGGGGAATAGCCACGCATGGTTGTCCTCGCGGAAGATGCCTTCGTGGTCGGTAGTCAACATAGGTTCAACGGCTGCGCCCGGTAGGAGGGTCCATGAATTTGTAGTTGGATCGAAAACCTCACCAGTTTTGCCTCCTCTTGCTCCACTCCACGAGCCGCCGATGGTAAAGACTTTACCATTACTTAGTATTGTACTGCTTTGATAACCCCTGGCGACCTGCATATTGGGTCCGGGAATGAATGAGTTCGATTTTGGATCATAGATGCTAGTCTTCTCCGCATTACTGCCACCAGTGATGACCAACCGTCCGTCAGCTAATGAGCTCATACCCGGACAAAACATATCATGCTTCGTCTCAGCTACTTGGCGTGATGACATCGCACCCGTATGATAGTCAAACTCTGCGAACTGGGTGAAACCATGATCACCGCCAAAGGAATTGGGTGAGTGAGCGGAATAGACCATTATACGGTGCGCCTCTGGGTAGTCCGGAATTACGTAGGCTGCGACTGGAATAATGGGGAAATCAATTACTGGACCCCATGATCCTCTCTGGGCGAGGATATTCAAGAAGAGAGATGACGAGGAAAGGCCAAACACAATGACTTTTCGAGCGAAGGACATTGCGAAGTTACGGGCGACACAAAGTGTCTCTATAAAGAAAAGAACGAATGTAATGCACCAAGGGTGGTGTCTAAAAAAAGAGTGAATGGCAGGAAGCTGCAAGATCTAAAAAGACGGAATTGATGAAATGGAGATCATGTCTGGTAGAACGCTTTATACAACATACAGGTACTGTAAGCCATCCCCATTTCTTGCATGCCCAGAGCCTGATGTTGAACACGTAAGATTGACACCGAGACGCACGGCGGGCCTTTATTGGCATGTTGCGAAAACAAATGCGCAGTGGTAAGTGACTCAACCTATCGTATGCTTTCGCAGTCAGCATTTCGGGATCTGAAACGTGGATTCAAAGCAGTGACCGCTTGGCCTTTTGAGGCTACACATGCACGTTATAATGGTCGGACAGCGGTGGCAGCGCTATCAGCTACACATGTGGGTGAAAGAGAAAAAGGGCAGATCGACCCGCCAGTCCGTCTCGACACTAGAGAAAAAGTCTTAGCGTAGAGCGAGGGTTACAGCAAATGATCGATAAGAGGGAGCTGCTATTGTGGATATTGTGGATATGGTCGCGTTCTGATACGTAGGACCGAAGATGATTCGGAGAACGATGCAGGCTGCAGGGGGGAGAAGTGGATCCTAGAGCACGCTAGCTCGGATTGAGTCAGCATTGCCCCCGCCACACGCCAAGTTAGTTCTTTGTTTTCCTGATTAGGATGCCATGTCGTTGGCCCAAGTACTTCCTCAAAGTCTTTACTTTTTGATAAATTTGTGTAGACATTACACAACATATATATGAGCTTCCACGGCAGAACTCTGGCAGTAAGCCTATCAAAAATTGCCCAATCGCAATCTCATCACGTGAGTAACAAAATCTAGCCCAAGGATACCCTCCCTGCAGGTATCCAACACAAAACTCAATTCGGAGACTCGTTGATGAACCTGGCACTTCTCCAAAGCATCTTCTGCTTGTATGAAAGGATTTTGAGCTACGTGGTCCTTTGTTGTCGTTTCATAGGTAAGTGCTGACTACATGGGGTATATCACACGGCGATAGAATCATGAACAGCCATTTGTGTCGCCCTGGTTTCGTCAAGGCTCACAATGATTATTTGTTTGGCTAACCACAATTGTACCTAAGGATCACATTTCCTTTCGCAATCACCAATTATCTCTCGCCTTAAATGACGACACCAAAGCTTTATAGAAAAATTTCGTCCAAGTTGCAAAATATCGGCTGTAAATATAATATTTAATAATATTGGCAGTTTTAGTTTCTTTTTTTTTTTTTTTTTTTTTTTTTTTTTTTTTTGAGAAAGTCTTAATGCCTTTCGTTTTAAATCTTAAAAATATTCGTTGAAATTGGCTTACCACACAAGGCTAAGTCAATTTTAACTCGATAATCGAAACAAATAAAACATAGTAGTCAGCTACAATGATTTGTCGACTGCGTCACGAAATAGCAGACTTTGTAGGATGCTTTCTACAATCATGAAAGCCTCAGCTTTTTCCGCATCCTGTTGACAAGGTTCTGTACCCCGTCATTCTTCTCATGTTCATTTTTCTCGGTACCATGAAGTGAGAAATTCATCGGTAGCTTTGGTTTCGCTTTTTTTGAACCAAAGGACTTGATACTACTTCTACCACTAGAAGCACTAGATCTACTGCTTGGTGTTCCGCGTCTACCGCTCCTGACCTTACTATTCGATGTACTAATCCAATCGTCGTCTGCTTTAGAATTAGGAGCACGCTTACCAGCATTAGCCTTCCGCTCATATGCCTTCTCCTGCGCCCTCATCGTAAAGTATTTCCCATGGAAGCTAGATGGAATGTGTCCATGCTCCTTCAAGTGTAACTCCGCCGCCTCAGCTAACAGGTCCATTTCGGTCTTCATGTCCTCGCTCGTGGTTCCACTACAGCTAGAGAAACCTTTGTCGCTAAGATCTTGAGGATTCGGGTCGTCAAATTCAGACATGTCCACTTCCTCACCGCTTACGGCGCGGTACAGTGGCTTGTTGAATCCATTAGGGCGACTATGCTTGCCGCATCCCTCTGAGTAGAGGGAGAAGCGCTCGCCGCATCGTTCACGCTTATCCTTGCGGGTAACCCACTCTGCGCAGAAGGCATAGTGGAATTGCTCATAACAACTCCTTTCCATTTTTCGATTGCAACGATCGCAATGGTGTCCTCGTGCGAGGACTGCGCCAGTTGTGAGGTTTCGGGTCAGGGGTTTAAAGGAACCAGAACCGTAGCTATCATGCGTACCGTAAGTGGCATACAGTGACCTGATTCCCTTTCTTCCCTTTCTGCCGAACCGTACCTTCGCCATGGTGGATGATGTTGGGTGGAGAGAGAATCGGATGGTAAGATAGCGTGGGCTTATAGCGCAACGCCGGACGCATTGTGTTGTGAGGTATTGAGTATTCACTTCGGCCTATGTTTGCATATAATTGAATTATAGTAAGGCAGCAATAAGTTTTACATTCACTTTCGATTATTTATTATTGGTATCGCTTTTTGAGTATATATTAGCTGTTCCCGAAATACACGCTCCCCTTCACTATCCAAAAACTTACAATATTCGTCCCTGCGTCATAGGACACACCCCGTAATAGGTTGATTCCACGGTTAGTGTGACCTTACTCTTTCCTTCTTAAATTCATGGAGATATGAATAATACAATTATTTTTGTATAGCTATTTCTCGTTCCAGAAACTAGTCCACAACGTGATGCACCCCTACGTTGGTCATGTCTACGATCGCTTCGTTAGCGTCATCAATAAAAGATGCATGTTCTCTGTTCATACCCCAACTCTTCGAAGTCGCACTAACTCGTTTCCATTTCCATATGCGAACTCCGACCCTTCTACCCAATCACTACCTGCACGAACGCAGTGATCCAAAATGAACCCTCCGCCACGGGCGACATCGTTGCTATAACGAGGTCAAACGTCAGCTCCACATTGTATACTTTAGTTGCTTAGGTATCCCAAGCTGTCTAAGCCACGTCATCCATGGGGACACTTACCAAGATGAGTCGGTTCTGCCATCGGTGGTCATTGCGGCAGTATTGAGCTGGCACTGCATATAAACGCCGCGGCAGTCGTTTGCGCCTCTGCGAGCGACAGCGTTGACGCATGCGACAGCATCCACAATCTAACAAAGGAAGCAATGTTAGCCAAACCACTCGGGTGGCATCTTAAGGGGTAATGGGTATATTTTGCATACTAGACACTCAGTATTAGGGTGCTCATAACAGGTGGCGCGCTTCTGAATCAAACTACGACTAAACTTGGCTATATTTACATAAACATTAGCTTCAAATTAAGCACAATACGGAGGATGGACTGTCGATGTACCTGCCGGTGGGGCGCTGAATTGCCCACTCTTGAAGGCATTGATGACCTCCTCCGGTGTCATATTGTCTCCATTAGGGTTCTCAAGAATGCCATCAACCCATTGGGAGAAGGATGTAACTGCCTTGGCAGCAGATACAGCTTGACCAAGGGCCAATAGAGAGGCGATGCAAGGGATAAGTTTCACCATTATGCTAATTAGATGCTAATAGTATGGTAGCTGTAGATCTACGGACATTCGGAATAGAGGAATAAGGATGGTGAGAAACCATCACTACTTATACACAGGCGGAAGTGCATGGAATGTATACTAGATGGTAGCTAGCCGTCGATCCTCGATCCTCGTTCTACTTTAGCCGGAAACGTAGTATTTAATGCTGACACGCATTTATTGCTGACATGTATTTATTGCTGACATGCATGGGAAAGGTTGCTTTGTGGTACGAATTAGGGTGAGGGAACCGGCTTTTTACCTAGGTAGGGTTCGGGTCAAGGCTGTATCTCAATTTTTACCCTCACAAGGTCGGCGGTAAGAAAGTTTCACCCTTAAGAGTAAGGAATTTTCGCCTTTTGGGGTGAGGAGCTGGAGAGTAAGCTATTCTGCCTTGTACTTACTGTTTCGTCCACCATTCTCTCGCTACCACTCCCTGTCCTTTATGTGAAGATCTGCCACCAGTAGACAGCTCCGCGGCCATCTGACGTAGTCATTTTTTGAGGCACCTGCAATAGTCAGTCGAGCCCGGCAGTTTCTGACTCGATGGAAGAGGTCTTTCTGCAGGAGTGGTGGCCTTATTAATTATTTACATCTCAATTAGGCTTGGCGTAGAAACTAGACGCAGCACCGAGTTACTACAAGAATAGATCACCAGTTTACTCCACTTTGGTGTTTTCCTCCTTTCGGTCATATGACAGGCTAAGAGGCTAGTCAGCCTCATGGCTCAAGAACCCCATTTCACTCAACGCGGTATTTTCACTCAGGCAACCAAGTCACAGGACTACGCGACCGCATCGAGTCATATGAGAAGGCTATTGAGTAAGTCGTATCGCTATGCCCCTCAAGCATTGATAAGCAGTTATTATTGCTCGCACCCTAGAGAATTCTAGGACTATAGAATGCGAAAAGAGCTTGATGGTAGTGCTGTAGGCTAGGGAGTTATTACATAGGTACGCGTTATTTAGCTTTCTATCCCTAGTCAAATTTTTTAAAATATGGGCAGGAAAATTATAGATAAGGTAGAAGCATTTTAATACCTCTAGTTCTATTATTCAATATTCTCTTATGGATATTAAGCTATAATACTAGGACGGTAAACGTCTTACTTTTTTGGACCATTAAAAGTTAGCTAGCTATGGATATGGGGGACCGAATAACCTCTACTATGATATGCTAAAAGTAGGCACCCTTGGTAATAAGGCGAGTGGGCGATGACGATATAAGCAACACAAAGATTGGAGAATTCCTAACATATTTGTAGAACCATGTATATACAAATGGACTCAAAATATCAGAATGCAATCGCCTGGCAGCTAGTCATCAAACTGAGTCATTGGCTCAGCATCCGACGTGCTTTGTATATGAGTACTAGCAGACTTGGGAACATTGCATGTCATTGTGAGCACACAGTCATCTCTTAAAAACTACTCAATCACAACTACCTCATCAACGACTCAATAGCTATGTACTAGTACCAAGTCATCGTCACTACCAACGCATATCCCGCCTCCCACAAATCCTCTAGTCCCAGCTACTACTTAACACTGACCTTCATCAAAGCATCTAAATCTCGAACACTATTACTCAGCAATGAATTCACATGCAGTATCTAGATACGTATCCCCTCTATATCTATCATCACCGGGGTATATTTCATTCCATCCAATCCCATCCGACCCAAGCCATGCGATCCTTAATGCATCGAATCCAAAACGTAGACGCATCTCCCTAAAACCCCTAGACAAAACACTTGCGCCACGAACACTAAAATCATACGATACTATTCACCAATGTAATGCGCGCCATAATATATACGTCCGAATCCAACTCCATCTACCGCCGCCACCGCTGGGTCTCCGCCTTCCCTTTCTCCACCACACTCAACGGATTCCGCAGATCGAGCCTTACGCTATACCTCGACGCCAACTCCTCAATCTTCGGAATCAGCTCGCCGATGCGAAATGGCTTCGACACAACATCGTCCATGCCCGCCGCCAACAGCGTAGCAATTTGCTCGCTTCTCGCATTCGCTGTGACAGCGATGATGGGGATGTGGCTTGTGAAGTCGCCAGCCTGCTCCATCTGGCGGATTTGGCTCGTGCATTGGAGGCCGTCCATAATGGGCATTTCCTTGTCCATGAGGACGACGCCGAGGTCGGGGGCGGAGGACGGCGCGTGCTTGTAGTAGGAGGAGGATTTGAGCGTTTCGAGGGCTTCGCCGCCGTGGTTGACGACGCAGGTTTGGATGCCATGGTTGTGGAGTTGGCGTTGGAGGACTTTTTGGTTGACTGGTATTGTTAGTGGAGGAATGCATGCAGTGGAGTGGACATGCTTACCTAGATTGTCTTCGACGATTAGGACTTTCAGGTCGGATAGCTGCGCTTTAGATTTTGGGACGACTCGACCTGTGCTATGCACGGCGCCGAAGTCCTTGATTTTGGGAGCTTCGACAACTCTTTCCTTATCTTTGGCGTTCGAAATTTTTCTGGCGATTGATACACCAGTGGCACCTTCGACTGGTTCGCCTGGCTCGCTGCTTCTTCGGCATTTGATATAGAATGCAAACGTACTACCTTTGCCTGACTCGGAAGAAACACCAATTTCGCCACCTTGTAATTCGGTCAACTCGCGAGAGATGAACAGTCCTAGGCCTGATCCACCGTATTGTACGTGTGTCCTTGGACTGGCTTGTTGAAACCGTTGGAATAGGACTTTCAACTCCTCGGGGTTGAGACCGCGACCGGTATCTCGGACCGCAAATTCCAGGTACAGTTCTTCGCCGTCACCCCAATCTGGCCCGAGAGTCTGATCTATACGTTTCGAGCGCATTGGAAAGTAGCTGACACAGGGTGCTGTACTAGCTGATGGTCGTTCACGGGATGCCGAAAGGACAACCTTGATTGTGCGAGTCTCTTCGGAAGTGGTGAATTTGATAGCGTTTGTCGTCAAGTTTATCAAGACCTATCAATATTTAGCGACAAATCAAACGGAATATGGGAGACATACCTGAAGGACTCGTGATGGGTCAATTTTGACCCAATCGACATCCAACTTTTTGAAGGTGTCGGTAAGAACAAACTCCATCTGAATGCCAGCAGTTTGAACCTCGCCTTCAAACATTTTCAAGGCACGCTGGACAACCTGTAACGGCTGCGCATCTACTGGAGTAACCTAGGTACGTTGTTAAAGTGCGTCTCGGGCGGTGTTTAGAGGACTTACCATCAACATTGCACTATCAAGCTTGGATAATGTCAATACATCATCTACAATTCTTTTCTGATGCTGAGCACACAACGCAATAGTCTGTGCCGCGTCGATGGAGTCGGATACGATGTTGTCCGTAATGACCCGAGAGCCAGTGGCCCTGAAGTCGCTGAGGGTTGTCGAAATCTCGTCAGCGCATTGCAGTATTGCACTCAATGGGTTGCGCATTTCATGACTTGTGATATCGATGAAATTCTCTTGCTGTCGTTTGAGTTCCACGGCTTCCTCCATCTTCCGTTTCTGGAAGCCTTCTGCCCACTTCTGAGGGCTAATATTCGTGATACTGCCAAAGACGCTCTTTAACTGGTCGTTCTCGTCCTTTTCAGGAAAAGCAGAGAAGAGTACCCAAGTGTCGCCATTATTTCGGTTTCGGTCTTGCCATGGCGCCTTGAACCTAAATTCGATATTGATAGCTGCTGCATTGTCTACTAGGCGTTTCCAATGCTCCCTTATAAGACTTTGATCTTCATCTTTGACAAAATCGATCCATCTATCCGTCTTATCTTGCTCTTTTGGTACTCGGGATATTTCATACCATGTATCATTACAATAAGTGATTCTTCCAACATGATCGGCTATGAAGAGACCCGCGGGGGAGTATTCTGCCATGCGAGTAAACCTTGTTTCACTTTCTATGGCTTCTTGAGTCCGAGCAGCGAGCTGTTCGGACAAATTATAGCGATCCTCTGCTGCAAGTTTAGCTGCCTTTTGGCCTCGTCGAATTTCTTCCTCAAAAAGAACAACCGAGGCCAACGAGGTTGCCAATTGTCGGCTTAGGAGCTGGATGAAGAGATTGTAATCGTCGTCGTATGGCCGCCGGGGATTGATGCCCATGACAAGGAATCCTAGTATGGTTTCCCCTGTAGTTGGATGTATTGGGCAAATGACAACATCTCGGCAAACATCTCCGAAGCCTCGCCAATCAAGGCGATCCATCATCGCATGCGGAAGATCACCGGAGCCGATGCTAACGACGACAGGCTTGTCTGTTTTCATAACTTCTCGGAAAACTGGACCAAATCCCTCTTGCCCTTCCTTGAGATCAATCAGATCCGGGCCCGCTTGGTGGGCTGCGGGAACACCTAATGAACCCTCTAAGTAGCAGTGCTTCGCTCCGAGTAGACTGTTAGAGTACATAGAAGACGAATCACTATCACTCTCATCAGAGACAGAGTATAGCAGAACGAATGGCGTATCGAATTCGTTGTCGGTCAGGGCTATCAGTACCTGTTCCCAAAAGCCCTTAATATCTCGGGCGATTGCTGTGCGTTCGCCAACTTCGCGAAGGGTCAGCATTCGCCGTTCAGCGATCTTCCTCCGCGTCTTCTCAAAAGCTGGGTTGTATAATCCCATGACGGTTCCTTCTTCGCCGACCATAGGAATTATGGACCACGAAAAATATGTCTCCTCGAGGAATCCATTGCGCTCTATGAACAGGCAATCATCGTCTTTCATTGTGGCTTGGCCAGTCCTTCGTGCATTCATGAAGACGTCTTTGACATCATCCCATATTTCTGACCAGGCAACTTTGTAACTCTGTCCCATCAAATCTGGATGCTTCTGTCCCGCAAGGCCTATAAACTATGTTAACATGGCTCACGGGGATACGAGGGATATGAATACAGACCTATATAGGCCTCGTTATAAATCGCAACCAGTTCATCACCCCAGTACATAGCGGCTGGATGCGGACTCGCCCTACACAGAGGTTAGAATCCAAACTAAGGTACAGCTTTTTTTGGGCATGGTAAGCTCACATAATCAAATTACACATGGCTCGGAGATCATTTGACCAGTATTCTATAGGCCCCAGGGGTGTCGAGACCCAATCTATTGATCGGGCAAATTGAATATGTTGTGGTAGCGACGAGGACAGGGATAGCCTTGTCCAATCAAAGAAACCTACATCGTGGTCCTGCTGGAGCTGCGATTCTCTATGGAAGGGGTCAACACCGCCCGCACTATAAGCTCGGAGTACGCACTCATTATTAAAGGACGGGGAATCTTCTACGGAGAAAAGCGGGGTACCCAAGGCGTCCTGGGACGCCCGAACAACTTGTTTGGATGCGCGCGACTCCATCTTTTTGCTGTATTCATATGCTGCGGATATTGGGGGCGTGGGCTCGGTCTCGACAACGGCAGGACGGGCGCTGCCAAAGTAATCGCGCGGCTCAGCCAACGGGACAGAAGCTGGGGAAGTTTCAATACTGTGCGAGGCAAGGGTAAGACTGGCAGGACCACTCGCAGGTGTTGTGATGGCGGTAGCAGTAGTGGGGGCGGGCCCAGAAACAACGCGCAGGCGCCTTCGTAGGGAATAGCATGACCAAGTCTCTCCAGCAATCTGGACAGGAGAAGGAATGGCGTCTGGGTTGTTGTTTGCAACGAGAGTGCTTAGCAGCCAGCCACAAAACAGATCCGTGGCAAATGCAGCTGTTTCGTCTGAAATAGAGTCGGACGGGGTCCCTGAGACTAGCTTCCATGCGGAGGTGCTTGAGCGCAAGGCACTATTGGCAAATAGAATGGGAAGGCGAGACCTACTGGGCGACTGAGGTGGAGCAGAAGCAATGTCGACAATGAAGGTTGGGCGCGTGTCCTGCTCGAGCATTTCCACTACGCCCACGGATCCCAGTATCCTCAGGGGGTCGCCGCGCTCTCTTGCGTCTGGAGATGATGTACGTGGCAGGCTCGAGGGCGCGGGCGGGCTGAGGCCATTGAATGTGCCGCGGGCGAGGGTGACTGTCTTTATGCCATCCTCTTCCCCCTGTGTCTTGCTGAGCATCCTGGCGGCAGCCTCTGAGCTGGAGAAGCGGGGCGGCAGGCGTGGGCGCGGGGTGCGTGAGGAGAAGAAGAGCGGAGATGGCGGCTGGCTGTGGGCCTGGAACTGCGCGCTCTTGGAAAAGCTGAAGCGGTCGAGCGAGTGGTACGAGCGCGTGTGCAGCCGGCGGCGCTTGTGCAGAGGCTCGCTGGCCGGCTCATGTACACGCAGAGTTGGCGAGACGGGGGGGAGGTCGAGGCCGGGTGGCGGCTGCCTCTTCTTTCCAGCAACTGCAGGCGGCGTTTGTATGAGTGCTGCCCCTTCTCTAGATAGTGCTCGGGTTGCTGTCTCCGTCTCTGTTCCCGTGCCCGCTTCCGTTCCTATGTCTGTTCCTGCTTCTACCCCAGCTCTCTCTCCAGTGCCATGCAGCGGGGCAGAGAGAGGCTGTAAATTCGACTGGCCAGGGTCAAGTGGGCGTGCTGGAGTCCATTGGGATTGGCGCGTCCGGAGGGGATCGAAGCGCGATTGGCGCGGTGTGGTTGGACTGGTGGTCCTGTCTTGCGTATCACTGCTTGCAAAGATGGACGGCGGCTGTGGCATAGATGGACCGTCGTGGGTGCTGGGCGAAGGGGCAAGCTGGCCGGCGCGCGCCCGAGATGATACGTCTAGGCGCTCTTAAACGCGTCGACCCGTGGCTTCAGGTGTGTGCGCACCGAGGTCGAACAGCAGCGACGACGACAGGAGTGGGACTTGACGCTAGAATCAAATGCTAGCCCGCAGGCCAGGTCTGGCGTTGGAGGCTGGCGGTCAGAGAGCTGAGCCCATGAATCGGCGATAAATGGGAATTAAGCTGCTTGTGGCGCGCATGGGAAAGTCAAAATGGCATGTATATGATGCGGTTTGATGACAGATGCGACGAGTATGGCCCTGTGCAAAGAAACGAGAGCATTGCGTCTCGGCTCGCTCGTCTCAGAACCTTGTACACATCTCACCAGGTGCCTCTGTCGCCTTTCCCTCGTTCCTTGTGCCTGTCATGGCCATCATGGACATTGGCTATCGGCATGTCCCTACTATGCAGATTGTGGCGTCCCATGGCTGATGGGAACACACAGCCCACGATGCCTCCCGCTTGTGCTCTCGTGTTTAGTGGGACAGACACACAGGCTTTTAGCATGCGTCATCCAATCACCGAGATTGAGGCTGATCGGCGGTCTTGGCACGGGCCTAGGCCGCCTTCAGCTTTCAGCATCAACTGTGTCGCTTCGACTCTGCTTCGAATGTGCTCATCTCGTCATTGAGAACAATGATTTGCTAATAGCGTCAAACGTTTGCAAGTCGTCTGGCCCGGCTTACACCCTCGGCCTTACTTTTCGTTTTATGCCCTTGCACCCCTGATGCCATCCCTTCACAGCACCGGGGCACGACGGGATCACCCGCTCCTGCCACTGCTCTAGTTTGGCTTACCTAATTACCCCAGTGCAATACAGTGCAGTACCTGGAGCATCCATGGCCGATCCGTGTTTGTAACATCAGTCATGCTGAACGGTTTCTTTCAAGCGCAAGTCTAGGTAACCCTTTAGTCTCGATAATCATTTGGAAACCATCTGGTGTACAAGGATAGTTTGATTAAATTGAAATAGGCCGACTCTCAAAAGGGGAATACAAGTAGCTCGACATAAGCAGTAGCAAATGTAAAAGAGCGAAGCAGAAGCCTGGAGGCCTGGAGGAAGATACCCTTGGAATGATGGAATTCTGGGAAGAGAAAAGGTTATCTAGACTAGATAAAAGCCTCGCAATTACGGTCGCTAACGGCGTTGCCGTAAATGCAGGTACATACGCCCCTAGTCCCCAGAACCTTGTAATGGCAACCGCCGTATTCTTGCCGCACACGATGAGGAAATTATGGGCTCTGACATTGAAGTGGCGCGGCATTGAAACGCGTACTTCTTGCGATATCTCGCGAGCGGCAGCATGGCCAGCTTAGGGGACGGCGAGCATGGTTACAGAGAGAAGTCGGTGGTGCGTCAAGAGAGACAGGGTAACAGGAATAGGAGACAGAAAGGATGGAGAAGTGAAACCCGACTTGACCCGACAAATGCGGATTAGGACTATGACATAAAAGATTTTTATGCCAAGACTCGGTAAATTTCACGAACATACCTACCTAAGGCTGCTGCATCATACCTTGTATATCATCGGCTACCACAGAACGGAGGACGATGCATTTTCTCCAAGGTCATTTAAGCATGCAAATATTAGATATCCTATCTACTATGCATGCGTATGCACTGGTAACAAACAAATACTACTCCAAACACAGCATTTGTTTACATTGCTATTTGATTTGTGAATGCTCTTATCTGGTGGTAGCTGTTGGTGCTTTTCAGCCACTTCGGTTATGCTGCACTGCCAATTGGCGTTGCTGGAATGTTACGCGTGGCTTAGCAGACAAATGGCGCATGCCTTCCTGGAAAATGGCGCATGCTGCCAGGGGGTCCCTCTACCGGCAACACGATCATTCTACTTTACCATACGACCATGTTCTAGGTAGTGTTAGCCTTCAGGCTCACGGACAAGGGCCTGCAGACGCAGACTGACTCACGCCTCCAAACAACTCGCCAACATCGTATAACGCAAAAAGTCCATCTTGGCATAGCGCGTAGGCGGATCCAACATGCGATCGAAGGATGCTGCCCGGCCTAGCGTTTCGAAGCCATTGTCCTACAAGCCAAGTGTCACTAACCCCATATTCTTATCGTTCGAAGCTCTTACTAGCCGCCCGAAGCACCAGACCCCATCCTAGGACCCACTTGTACCCAGCTGCTCGCCATTGAACAACCACCTTCAGCCACATGTCTCTTTTTGCCAAGGATGCACAGCCTGATTACATTGCTGGAGAGCGGGCTGATACCCCCCTTGATGGCTCCGAAAGCCCCGCGGCTGGTAGATACCCACATTATTTGCTTAAAAGGCTCCCACACACCCCGCTCACAATAGAAGCTCACACCGTATTTTACTCTCAGTTTCTCACAGTTCGTCACTCTACCTACCGCAACCAAATCTCTTTACATCATCTCATCGGTTTATAACCATGGACTTTCTCAAGAAGAAGATGAAGGAATTGCTCGACGAAGTCGACAAGAAGCCTGAAAAGAAGGAAGAAAAGAAGGAGGAGAAGAAGGAAGAGAAGAAAGAAGAGAAGAAAGAAGGTAATACTCTTTGGTCACTAAACCAATTTATAATCTGACACAGACTAGAACACCCGAAGAACGATGCTACACGTGGAGCTTCTGATTCTTTCTATAACCAAGGCGCTGCGCCTGGTGGCCAACCGCCTCAGCAACAGCCACCTCCGCAACAATACCCTCCACAGGGTCAAGGATATCCTCCACAAGGTCCTCCACAAGGTCCACCACAAGGTCAAGGCTACCCACCCCAGGGCCAAGGCTATCCACCACCCCAGGGCTATCCATCACAACAAGGCTACCCACCACAACAGGGCTATCCACAGCAAGGCTATCCTCAACAGCAACCTTATGGCCAAGGTCCTCCTCCTGTAGGTCCTCCCGCGCCTATGGGCGCACCACCTCCAATGCCACCTGGCTGGATTCAGCAGTGGGATCAGAACAGCCAGCGATGGTACTATCTCGAGCAAGCCACTGGCCGAACACAATGGGATCCTCCTGCGCATTTGCCTCCAGGTCCCTATGCGCCGCCACCAACGGGCGCACCCTACATGGCGCCCCAGGGCCATGACGAACGCGCCCTCTTCGGTAACACTGGCGGACATCAAGGCCACGACTACACCGCCACTGGAGCCGCTACCAACGAGAAGGAGAAGAGTAAAGACAAGGAAAAGGCCGATAAATCCAAAGGCAAGGGCCATTCGACTGCCATGCTTGCTGCCGCTGGTATCGGTGGTGTCGCCGCTGGTGCCTGGATTGGCCATGAAATGAGTGAGTAACCCGCATACAATCTGTATATATTCTTCTAACTCCCCTTAGCCGAAGATAGTAACAAGCACTCATCATCATCTGGTTATGCCGCCGCACCTGCTGCCGCTGCAGCTCCCATGTACGGGGCACCTTCTGGTGATTCATCTTATCCACCCCCAGTCCCAACACATGACCGCGATGGTAATTCCATCTCAAGTAGTGACCGTGAATCGCTGGAGGAGAAGCGTCGGGATATGATCGAGGCGCAACGGGAGTACGAGGAGGAATTAGAGGAGGCGTATGATGACTAGTGCAGTATTTATCTATTTTGTCATAACTCTTGTCCTTCTGCTTTCAATGGTAACGGCCGATGGAAGTGCTTGACTTGGTTCCTGAATTTCTAGCTTTCAAAATATTCTTGTGGTCAGCATAGCGTAGCAAAGAACGGTTGATTCTTCGGCCAACTTGGGATTCCATCGTTTGAGTATGAGAAAACAAATCAAATTATTTCGGCTTATACCTGCAAACCCTTCCCAT
The DNA here is from genome assembly GCA_028456235.1 of Ophiosphaerella narmari. Taxonomy (NCBI): domain Eukaryota; kingdom Fungi; phylum Ascomycota; class Dothideomycetes; order Pleosporales; family Phaeosphaeriaceae; genus Ophiosphaerella; species Ophiosphaerella narmari. The sequence continues at coordinate 137,595 of JALNQA010000001.1, read as the reverse complement.
TGTAGTAGGTAACGCTCCGTGGATATCTCTCGCATAAAGGTTCCCAGATAACGAAAACAGGTTCCAAACGAGTGTGTTCTATAGTTCTTCATCCTTGTCTATCTTTACATCCATCTTATCCTTGCGTTCCTCAACAACAATCGCAACAATCCAAACAATCCAGACAGCATTCACATGCTTCTCCGCAAAGGAAGCAGCAGCACAATGTTGCCAAACTAAAAAGACTCCTGTTAGCATACTGACTATTCCTACGCTTCTGTGACTTGAACGTACCAAGCTGTCAAGCATCCTCTATCCTTCTTAGGTTCCGGCGGTGGTGGTGGCGGTGGAGCTGGCGCATAGTACATCTATCAATCTATCAGTCTCTCCTCTCTTGAACAACTCCCGAGTCAACGCACCCCCTGCTGAGGTGGAGGGTATTGACCACCGGGCGGCGGGCCATATCCAGGTTGCTGCGGGTACGACATTATGTAGTAGGTGGAAAGCGAATACGGCGCCCCCCAAAAAAATATATATGAAAGATATAAGGCCCCAAGCAGCGACTAGTGAGTGCGTATGTAAAAGGCTTCCCCAAGGATCTCGAAGCAGATGAAGAAAGCACAAAAAAAGAAGACACAAACACGCGGAGCCACCCAGTCTTTAATACCAAGACGCACCGCACCCTCTGTGCTTCGGCAAACGGCAAGGCGACGAACAGGCGTCCTTGCGCATATCTTGACAAGTCATGTCGCGGCCCTCGCACAAGATTGTCTTCATGCCCATCCGTCCATTAGGTCCGCGCCACACCATTGTGGCAGCGTTCGGCGACAAAAGAGCGTCAAGGGGCCGTGACAAGCCACTTGTTACTGCGTTTACTGCACGTACCCTGTCATACGCGTGTGCAAAAAGTCTTGGAAGTGCAATGGTGTGCATGGATTAGCTACTTGGCGCATACCACGTAAATTGGCGTAAAGAAGAACGGTTGGATCGAGGCTTTGTGATGAATTACTTCATTTTGAGTGCTAGGGTTGGGATTGAGAGGCTTTTGGATGAAATGAGCTTAGTTGCAGCACATGGGAACCGTTGTGCGCCGTTTATGCTGAAGATGTTGGTGCCGTGATGTTGTAGAGTGAGGTGAGTTCGTGTATGCAAGCGTGCCGGATTTCCGTAAGCTACGACAAATGGAGAATAGCTGTGGCGCTTATGCTGTAGGGGTGGGACTCTGTAATCACCGCCATTCAGCCCGGAAAAAAACGGTAGACATGGTTCTCAACAACAGATTAGAAGTTTCAATCACGCGCACCTATAATCCTGCCACATTATTGCTTACAGTAAGTTACACTCACGATTGTTTTTCTATACATCAAGAAGGTGAGACTGTAAATGTCTCAGCGGTGAGGCGGTGCGTTTGTGGTCATATTCCGGGGTTATGCGCGGCATAATTGGCCGATAAGCTTCACTGGGTTCAGGGTCTCATGCGGAATGTTCCGTTTGGGGATCGAAATGTAACAGAAGGGGCGGTGCTCAGCGGGTCACTCTCCATAGTACGTGGTAAGGCGGTGCAACAAATTAGCGCCATATATATCCTGGAGTCCACGGGTCCCTAAATTGTGACTCCAACGCGCGTACTTTTGATAGACCGAGGGGTGCCAGTTCGGTGATTCCGACTTATTCATTAATCTCCTGCGCCTCTTCCACGCGTGGAACGAACATTCTCTCGGCCCTCCTCTTCTGAACCCATTCGCCAAAAGGTCGCCAAATCTCCTCCTTCTCCGCCTGTTTCATACTCACCGCAAGCCCACTGGTACTTGTGGCTACAAATACCTTGGCACCCTTCCACACGTTCCCATTCGCGTCCAACTCTTTTTCTCTACCCTTGCTCTTCCCCATGGCATGCCTCTCGTCCTGCCACCCGTATTTAAATTCACCCTTACTGATGTTCTTACCGTACCGATACCTCCAGATTGCTTCCCAGATCCCTTTGCCGACAATACAAATAGCTTCAGGCTTGAACTTAAGAAACTTGGCATCGAGATTTGCTGTTCCTGAAGCCATCTCCTCCTTGGAGAGTTCAGCGGCATCTTTTGAGGGCCGGTCGACAATGTTGGTGTTGCCCATGCAGTAAAGCGCTGGTAGGCTACGATCTTCTTCAGGTTTCAGGCGCCGGTCCGTGAGACCTGAAGAATGAAGGAGCTTCCAAAAGAGGTTGGATGGATGCGCGTAAGCATGGCCTGCTGTTGCAGTCTGAACACCTGGATTCTGGGAGGTAGGCATTTAGTACAAATTTGACGGATAAAACCAACCAAAAGATTCACATCTATCAAGATGGAATAATTGTGTGGGATGTCGAACTTACTATCAAGACGTTAGCAAACTCTCAGCGCTTGAGACGCATTGGGTACCTACCTGTACCAACAAAAACACAAATCAAATTTGGCTCCAAAGTATCTACAAGAGGCGATAGATGGGCATATTTTGATGGATCGGCGTATCTACTCGAAGTTTTCTTCTTCCTTGGTTGTGGAGACGAGACAGATTCAGTTCCTACGTTACCCGTATCGCTAGGTCTGGCCCGTTTTGCTGTTCCTTTGAGTGCAGTCGGGGAGGCACGTGCATCGCTTGATGATCCTGATGCCTCGACGTGACGATATCCGGTAAGCCATCCTTTGATAGAAACTGGTGGGGCTGCGACTTGGGTGTGGCCATCAACTCCTTGGTCGCTTCCATCAAGCTTTGCAGAGAGTTCTGCATCCTTGGCTTTTGTTGGGCGTATTTGTGGCATTTTGTTTGAAATAATTATTAGAGAGCCAGAGAGGCTGCGGTGGTTCATGACCACCTATGTAGTGTTGTATGTGCTGTTGCCTGCCAGGCGGTGTGACGGGGCTTGAGAAGCGATGTACATGTGATCTCGTGTTTTTACGCCACATTTTAGGAACGCGTCCACGTCATTCGAGGTCAGTGTTGTTGCACAACCATTCAACCTAATTTTGAGCCACCCTAGTCAGTAAATAACGATACGGCATACCTATTATTACATACATTCATGATAGAATTCTTTCTTTGTTGTAGTTACCTGCGTGACTACTCCAGCAATGCGACGGAGAGTGCAAGGCGAGAAGCTACGCCAGCGACCTGGCTTTTATCAATGTTGCACGCTCTGTTCATATTGGCGCAACAATATGCGAATATATAAAAATTACGCGTTAGGGCTACGAGTAGGTCTTTTAGGTGGTGGCTTGGAACGATCTTTAGATCTTGTAATACCACTATCTTTAATTCTGTCCGGTATTCATTATGTGCATCCAAGCAATGGCACCAATAGTAACCACTAGAGTTTATATGTGACGCTATGCATGCAATTCACTTGGTCTACCTTGGGATTTGCATCAAGTTTCAGATTGTCGGGCTAAGCCAGTTTAAAATATTTCTTCGTTGTATTCGTCCTCTAGTTACAAGCGCCATCTAGGTAGTCTTATCTGCCTCAACCAGGAAACAGTTGGTCATATAGCAGCCGTATTCCAAGTTTTGACAATTCTCTCTCTGCCGTTTTCACCCAGGCCCTTGAACACTCTTCCTCCACTGGGTTATCAAGAGCGGACAACGAGTATTGTACTCGGATTGTTTTCAGGGTATTCGCACGTAAGACCGCTATTTCTGCTAGTTCTATAACCCATGAGGCATCATTTTCATTAAAGGACATCCGGTCATTCATGCGAAAGGTTGGAGCTGCGAAGTCTAAGCCGAAAGTTTTGAGGCTGGGGCCTAAAACCTTGGCATGTTCCGGCAGCCATTCAGCATCGTACATCTGTGTTCTTGGTACCTGTAAAGACTTGAGCTTAGGAAATAGGGTGGCATTGAAGAGGCAGCCAATTCTGGGCGTGTCGTTGAGTCGGCAAAGTTTGACATGTTGTAGGGTGTCCTTATGAATCGGTAGCCAGGCCTCAAACATTGCGTAAGTTGTCTGGGATGAATTGCCAGAGTGGCATGAATCGTATTCGAAGTGAGTCAGCACGACAGGCCACTGAAGAAGCCGAAGTATAGTTTCTTGATGTGCTCTGTGTTCACGTATACTAAGGTGTGTGAAAGGTGCGGTACGCTTGTTCTATAGTTAGGCCAGAAAAGTTAACATGAACAATACGAAAATTATTGGACAAAATGGTAATGAAATGCACGCACCTCAACTCTGGGTTGCGCGTCTGCACCTCCCCATTTTGTTGACATCCCAATTATTTGTAATTTTTTCAGCTTTGAAAACTGAAGCCATTTGAACAACGAAGTTAAATAAAGATCGTAAACTTCTCTGCTGATGATCACATGCTCTACATGTTCCAAGCACACTGCTGCATGACTGGGTAGGTTCCAAACTCGTGGCACTTTGTGTCCGTTCGATGCACCAACAGCTTCAAATTCGCGATAATAATTGATTCCCACATGAAAAGAAAGCACTTTAGTTCGATTTAGCCATTCCAGGAGGTCTGTCGCAATATGAGAGGAGCTCTGTTGGACCAGGCCACTGCTCTCAAGGGTGTAAAGGTTCAAGGCCCCGAAGTACTTGTCAGCAAAAATCATTTGATACATAATTGAAGAGGTTAGGTATTGGCGTAAATAAGAGTGGAGTCGGTCACCTACCTACAGTGCTGACGCAGATCAACTCTTTCTCTCAGCATGCGATGAAGTTTAAGCACTGACTCCGAAGGCAGTGCTATTTCATGCGTGGGAGTGAAATTGATGGTGCGGAACAGCAATGGCTGGACGATCTGCGCAAATCTGTGGCACACTTCGAAAATATTCTTGACGTAGTTGTTGTCGTACGTCGCTACTAAGAACGGATACCATTCTCGGTTAGCTGTGAGATCATCGTTGTCACAACTCGAAAGTTCAGCGATCCATAGAAGAAGCTCGTCTGGAAGCCGGAAAATGTAGGCATCTTTTGGCTGTGCAACTGCCTGAGGCATTACCAGTTTGTCGCTATCAGTGTTTGTTAGTTGATAAGATGTTGCTACTACGAAATGATTTTGGCGCAAGATTTCTACAGTTTTAAGCAGGGTACAGGTCGTGTTCGGATGGGCAAGATACTAAGTAGGTAGGGTGGTGTGGGATGCTCCCGGGCTTCTACCCCGCGATTGAAAACATCGGCTATGGAGTCTTAGCAACCTTAGAATCATGTGTTTCAGGCTTTTGTGTTGCTATATCTGATAGGTGTAGTTGCTGTGAATCAACGATTAATGGGTTAAAGTTGAAAACTTCCAGGGCTGAATTGAAGCAGGTTGTATTTACCTCTGCCAACATCACAACCAACCTTGAAACTTTCAAGTCGACGTTAGAGGTACACAGCACAAATTTGATAGGATTGAGGAAGTGGTGGATTCAAAACAATTGTCTCACTTGAAGTTTGGGCCTGCTGCACGGAGTCGGGCACATTCAGGATTGCAATCAAGGCGGTTGACTAGAACAGACTCATCAAAATTCCTGGAGCTTCATCGCTGCACATGGCGTAGATGATATTGACTTCGATCGGGTCTAACTTGTAGCGCCGATATTCTGGCGTGGCCGAAGGTAAAGTTTGGATCCCCGAGGACGGTAACTTTTGTCACCCTACATTGTCTTGATATATGAAGGCATTGTTGGTCGAGCCTATGGAATCAGCCACCGGCTACATCATGTAGAGTGATTCCACGTCTAACGAGGGTCATCGTCTACTGAGGAGGAGCCAATCAATGCGGAGCAGTCTTACCTTGGTAGTGTTCTAATTGGCTCCTTTTCGGTAGACAGACTCTCTATAGACGTGGAATCACTCTAAATGAGTTATGCTCTTTACTTTTAGTGAAACTGCTGCGATACTCCGGACGAGAGCACCTCTACCACGAATTGATTTGTATTAGTGGGTACTCATGATATCTTTACTGGGAACATAGTTAATGAAGAAATTAACCTACGAGCATTTAACCGAATCTGATCTGAAAAGCTGCCTCTAATTGGTAAAGAATTGTGACTACTGCGATGTCTCGAGTGTGTCCACAGGTTGAGCGCATCTGCGCTCCACCACTGAAGGGCGATTTCCCGCGAACGGGCTCTCATTTTAAGCTGACTCAAGAAGAGTACTATGCCTTTCTCAAACTTCTGAATTCTCATTAGTAATATGATAGATGTTAAATGTTCGTGAAACATGTTTTTCTGGACCACGTCGGATGGTAGGAAATATACTTTTTTCGGTAAGTATCTAGGTGGGACTTAAAGCCATAAGCTATAGTTAGTAATATATAACTCTCGATACTGTTATTACTATTTTGCAAGTTATGTAATTACGGATATTATTGTGCAAAAGTCATGGCGGCAAAGATTTTAAACCCAGAATGGTCTGCGCAATGCAATGAAAGTCAAAATGTTTTCTATTTTAAGAAGGCTCTATTTGTGTCATAATCAAATTCACAAGTGTTGGTTATATGTTTAATGGCTGTGGTTCTAAACTAAACAATCGCCAAATAATAAGTTGTCATATGCCACTATGAAAAGGCTGATTCTGTGATAAATAAACATACAATGCGCAACGCCTCCCAATGTCATACAAACTGATGCAAACGAGTGTTGAGATGTGATGCAATGACCGCTGCCGTGATTCTAACCAAAAACTCCTCAATCCACTCTTTTTTTTTCCGGATTCACAGTCTCCCGTCCACATTTCCATACTCCGCTATCTCAACCTCATTCAAATGACTCCTTGTTCGCAGACTACTTCTCCCACTTTCAGGGCGAGCTAGGCTCTGCCTCATCAAAACTGTACGTCGTGGATCTAACTTTGGTACATTCCTTTCGCTCCTGGAATGGCCGTCTCTCTCTGAATCGTTAAATGTAACGGCCTGGTGCGCTGGCCGTTTGCCTCTTACAATTGGTGAAGTGGGAAGTGTGGGCGAAACTGGGCCACGCGAGTGCGCCTTGAGTGGTCGGGTGATAGGCTGCCATGCATCCTCGCTTTTTTCAGATTTGGGGTATTTTAGCGATGACGCTGGTGTATCGGGATTTTGATACCATTCTTCTTGCTCCCAGATAGGGTCCGAGTAAGTTGATGAACCGGAAGGATGATCAAAGTTCACTGAAGAAAATGACGTCGCAGTCGAGTGATGTCTTGTTGCATAAGGGCGACGGGGATGCTGCATCTTCTCCAACTGTGGATCAAGAATATTGCTAGATGCAGTATCGTACTGCACTGGGAAAGTTCGATTTCGGATCGATAATGCATGAGCCGGATTCTTTGGAGGCGGAACACGTTTCTCAAGGCCGAGCATCTCATAGTAGGACTTTCCAATCCAGAGCATCTGCTCATGCTCGCGGAGGTACCGCTCTCCACCGAATGACTTCTGTACAATAGAGCGCGCCATCATGCCGAGTTTGCGACGCTGCTCGGTCTTTTCATACATGCGTCGGGTAATGATCTCAACGTCTCGCGCTGTAGGTTTATGTGGTAGTATGGGTGCTGGTGTACCATCATCATCCGCGTACTGTGCCCATTCTTCAAGCATGGCGAGTAAATTGATCTGTGCTCGGGCAAGACCATAAGCATCGTTTGGTGCAACAACTTCGCTGTAACGTTTGCCATCATCGGGATCGGTCAGGACGCGTAGAGAAGCACCAACGTCTGTACACACAACTGGAGCACCAGTCAGAGCAGCCTCGCCTAGTGCGAGTGGCAAACCCTCCGAAACGGATGAATTGAGGAAGAGCCAAGTACTAGCCAAAACCATGGCTGGATCAGCAGTACCTTTCAGTGCTACACTTGCTCCAAGCCCTTTGCAAGCAAGAATCTCTTGACACTCTGACGAGTAGACTGGAGACTTGTTTAATGCCCCATAAATGTCAAGTTTGTAGTCTTTGAAGCCCCATTCGTTAGATATTATGTCTGCAGCTAGGAGGGCTGTCTTGATGTCCTTTGCGAACCACACGTGGGAAAGCATTGTTACAGTCGGCGACTTCGTCTTAATTTCTGTAACAGGTGAAAATTTCTGCATATCGGTGATGCCATTGACAATAGGGTCAACTTTTCGCTTGAAGTCGTTGCGGTGTGTTAACTGGCCCTTGGCGCTACCAATTTCCACTTCCCATCCCGGATTGAAAAAGTCTACACAGTCTCATTAGCTGAAATTTAATCGGAAAGGAATAGTTCCACATACCCGCACATGGAAGTATCTGATCGGCATGATGCAAAATAAGACAAGAGGTCAGTTTCATCAGTCCAAGGAGTGAGTTGCGAATAAACGGCGGAAGGGTACACATAGCTGATGAGAGGTAAAGATTTGTTTCCCGCCATGAGATTGCATGATCCCAGATCTGGAGTGTGCAGTTTCGCTTTAGCTTACATACGATACCGTAGGAAGCCGAGACGCTGTGATGAGAAGCCTGAAAGACGTTCGGGATCTTCTCTGGGATTGGAATAGAGAAGATGAAGAGATCTGAAAGTCAGCAGAGGGTCCGCCTTGAGATATCAGAATAGCTTACATCTGAACCATAGCTCTAGCGCTGTGTCGAAATGTCCCAAGGTGGGTAATTCTGTACGAAACCATTCCGATGGTGGCTGGGCATTCGGCATGTCTTCGGCTAACCATAATTTTCGCCATGTATCCTTTACTATATCGCTGGTCCACACCTCCTTCCAGTGTCGAGAGTGTTGGAAGTATGTATTGAGATTAATTAGAGCTCGAGTAGCTTGCTTCACGTCGGCTGACGTCATGTTGATGGCCCGAGCACCACGGACGAGTGCCGTCAATGTAGGAATGAAGTTAACTTTGATGTCGGTAATCGTAGCTTCCTTGACGAGATGGTCGACTTCACTATCTAGTTTATTGGTAAACATGCCATGATTTGGGTGCATGAAGTCAAGACCCCACAAAGGAATGACTTTGAGAGACTCCACATTTTCTTCGGTCTGGTGTTTGGGCAACCCAAAATCGTTCGCTGATTCGACGACCATGTGCCACTTGATGGTTCGTAAATTATTGATGAGGTCGCGACGACAAGCAGAAACACCGCCACCTTCATTGGGCCATGTACCGGTATCAACAGCGATCACATGAAGATTGTGATCAGTATCGCGCTGCAAGGCCTTGGTCCTTGTGAAAATCACCGCATCACCACCTTGTCCGAAGCTAAATAGATCGCTCATACGAATGGCAAGTGGTGTCCAAGCGCTAATGTCGCTTGTGAGATCAGAACTTGCCATAATTGCATCAGCATGTAGGGCAAGATAGTCTTCCGCCTTCAAGAGGCTACCGCGGTCCCGACGTCTCCAGTATGGTCGAAGTAGGGCCTCTTTTCGAATGAGCTCTTCATCCACCCAGCGAATCACTACACCATCGAGATCATTTCTTTTTTTCCAGGCTTTCCATAGCTGTGATCGTGCTCTAGATGTAGAGATTTCCTGTTGCTTGATGTTGTTGCGGAAGACCCGGCTCATAAAACTTGATGTAGGAGCTTTGAATGCCAATAAAGGATTCTCATCGGCGAATGTACAGCGTGTAGGTTTCTTGAGTACACCAAGCCAATCGTATCGAATCATGTCCGGAGTGTCTACAGACTCTCCATTGAGCCTAGTGGTAATCGTCGGATGAAATTTGTGGTCATATAGCCAGGAGCACTCATATACATCAGCACCTTGGACGAAAGTTGCTTCACGGGCTCGAGGCGTCGGTATCCAACGTTCCATCTTTTCAGCATGACGGACTGGAGGCGCACACCAACTGACATTGACTGACATGTGCGGTAGTACGAATTCTGCACGCAATAGTTCATCATCGTATTTGGCGTTTTTGCGGTAATGATACTTGAAGCGTACGAGATTTCCATGACTGATGTAGCTGCCAGACTCGAGATGGCCCTTGTGGTTGTACTGGACTTTTGCCCCCTCATCTTCTCCAGCAATACAGCTCCTGTTCATTGGAACTCTGTTACTCTTGACTTTAGAGAGTTTAATTATGCGCGAGGAGCGCTTGGATGAGTATTCATAAGTGTACTTATTTGTGACTTTGCCATTCTTGTACTCCTCGCGCTGTGTGATTCGCATATTTTCATCGTACTGAGTAACTCTTGTATGGCCCCATGAAGGTTCTTGTTGCAAGATACCATGGTAAAAGACTAGCTTGAATCCATCACTTTCGAGAGGATGGACAAATGCTGTTTCTGTGTCGCCATAACTACGAATGAGCAGGCGATTCTTCTTCTGGATGATCAGGCTACCTTTCACGGTCCCAGCCAGGCCAGCGATATCTTTGCGACGGTGATACAGAAAGAATGGTAGGAATATTGACATGGCAACGCGACTGTAGATCCATAGTCCAGTGAGAACGAAAGTTGTTGGTTTAGCAATCACTGGCGGAATGCAAATCAAAGCACCATTGAGCTCTCGCTGGAATTCAGGGTCTGCCATACACGCCAGGAAGAAGAATTTGACCCAAGTACCGAAGAGGTGGTAAACATAAGCAAGCGGTACTCTGATATATTCTGTAAAGATGCCAAAAAGCGAGATAGCTGAGTGGTTCAAAACGGGATGGTACGACTCCTGGATGTCAGCCGTTAATTGTCGATATTCTTTCTCGTTCAGTGCCTGATCTCCGCGATGACGGAAGTGATTGTACTTATTCACAGCCAATAATGCGCCAAGATCATAGCGTGCAACTCTGGAGAGAATAGTACACGAGTCTTCGGCTGGGATATTGGCGTTGATCCATGACATCTCCGTACTGGTGAATGATCCGCGAACACCAAGGCATCTTCTCAGAAAAAGGTGTCGTATATCTAATGGTAATATGTCCCATTGAGTTTCGCAGTCGTAACCTAAGCAGAGGTTTCGGAGCAGCTCCTTGCGGCAAGCAATTTCGAAAGCTAGGGCTTCTGCACCTTGAAGTGATGCTGGCATTGCGCGTTTACTGCACTCAGAAGCCATGTATAACTGATTGCTGACTTCCCTGCAGGCAGGCATGGATTCTGTAATTTCGGCCTGGTGGTGGGGCATACCAAACATAGTTTCTGAGCAAGCATGTAATAACGTTTCTGCAATAGTCATGCAGTTACTACTGACATTCACCTGAGTAGAGTTTGGCTGTTTTGGGTCTGAAGCAATGTACAAGACTAAGCGCCCGTTAGAATAGGCAGAAATGGCCCGAAGATCCGTGTTTGTCTCTACAACGGGGTGCATCGGCACAATGAAGATTTTGATAAGCTCATTCTTCCATGCTAAGACAACTTTCTGCACCAAGAACGGCATGTTGGGGAAGGCGAGTAGAGCCAAGGTAGAAAGATTGTCGTGAGTGCATGATAGTAACATCGAAGTGATTTGGTCACCCGGGTTCCCGGTTGGCATGATGCGAAAACGGTCGTCTTTTGGCGCAGCTTTAAGTTTATCGCAGAATGCCTGGAGCTCGCTCTGACTGAATTCTGCGTCACTGCCAAGTCCAGTATATGCATGATATTTTTCGTCAGTCGACCAGTGGATCCTCATCTGAGATGGTACGCCACTGATATGGACGGATTCAGTCGAAACTGAGGGCTGCTTTTTCTTCCTGAATCTTCCCACGGCCTCAGATATCCACATACGTAAGTCAAAGGTTTCTGGCAAGCCAAGCTTAGCAGTTCGGAATGACAGAATGGCTGCGGTCCAGGTAGACACTGCTAAACCAATAACCTTGTCATACAGGAAGTCTTCTGGCATGACTTCGAACATGATATTGCCCACAACAAAACCCAAGACTACGGCGACTAGGAGAGGCGTCAAAGCGTGAGGCCCAGAGAAGATTTTGTTATACTGATAGAGCAGCAGCCCACTGTAGGCCCCCATATATGCAAGAAACATGATCAAGCCTGCGTTTGTACCGTTGAAGATAAATATGAGAGCTGCACAAAGTGCGAGTGCCCATACGTGTACGCCAACAAAGCGGCACAGAGTGTTGATGTAGAGGTGGCGTCTGAACTTTTGGTCATTTGCCTTTGCCTCCCTGATTTGAGGTATATCTTCGATCGATACTGGTGACATCTGCTCGGAGAGTGTATGCAGATGTTGGGCTTTGTAGTCAAGAAGAACTGCGCCAATCAAATAATAGGCAAGACCAAATCCAACTGATAGGCGTAGTGTAGTGTTCATTTCGGCACTCAGACCCACCAGAGTCCCACCATGCACCAAGTCAACCCATCGGTCCATGAGAGCAACAAGGAAATAAAGAATGCCACAATAAATCTCATCGCCAGCATTCCGCCAGTGAATGAATGAATTGTGTAACTTGATTCCCTTTTGAGACTGTTGCATGCTTTCCAATGCAACTTGCGTTTCGAGGTTCCAAGTAGAGCTGTATGGAATCGGTCGTTTTGTATCGGTAATACGGCAGTACCAATCCAACAAGAATAATGTTGAATCCCAACACTCCGCGAGCTGTTTAACAAAGGCATCTTCCGTAGCCCTACGCCAGAAGTGACGTTCCTTTTCTTTCATAACAGCATCATAGAGCTCCTTGCGACAAAGCGCAAGAATCGCTGGTTCACTCAGGCCATGAAAGATCTCTAGTCCTTCAAGTGACGTATCTGATGAAGGTGCAAGAGACTCGTTGGCGGCAATTGAAGTATTTGCCCCTTTACTCAACCGCTTAGCTGCTTGAAGTTAGTGTGTCATTTCAAATGGTTACGTCTTCGGATACATACACTTGGCACTTTCGCGTTTTCTGTATCTCTGGATATACCAGTCCTTGACATCCGCGTCGTTGAGAGTTTTGATGTTGTGATACCAGGTAACCCACTGCGTCGCAACGCGTCGGGTACCTAATATGAGAAGCATCACAAAAATATAAAGTACACAAGGATATATATAGATGTCATACCTAGCAATAAAGATGGTCAAGAGCGGGGAGACCGTCAAAGTTGGTACAACCATAATGATTATCCTTCGGCCGTTTAGAAACTTTGAGCCAGGGATTTGATAGGTCGACAGGACAGCTAAGACTGTAAGATAGGCGGTGAGTCCGAATAGATAAATGAAAAAGACGGCCGCAAGATCTGCTGATTCAACGGCGGCAATGACAATAAAGCCCAAGAGACAGCCTGCAAGGGTGAAGGCTAGGCCGCCAATCAAACGTGTCAGGACAAACATGTTTGCGGCGGAGAATGCCATCGAGATGAGGTAATAAGTGCCTCCAATAGAGATCCACGTCCCAATAGCTCCAGAAAGAAGCAAAGAGCACATTAACGCTAATGTAGCATATCTCTGCTGAGGACGTGTCATTGCCGTACTAAGGTAGAGGCCATGTCCGGTTGTGGATAAGAGGATGATGTCTACGATTATTAGTCCCATATTATGTATTTATAAGAAGGTCAACATACCGACAAGTGCGGGAATGGCAAATACGCTCAAAAATGTAAAACGGCGAAAAGCTGGCATTACAGAAGCTTTTTGATTAGGCTCAATATCAGTTTGTGCCGCAGCATAGGCAGAGGCGAAAGAAGGTGCGTTGAAGATCCACATGGGAGGCTGATGTTCCTTCTGATTGTAGTAGTCTCGATGCTTCTTAGATAGTAGCGTTCCGATGTCGCTGGGCTTGATATCGAAGTACGCCTCGCATCGGGACCCTAAAGCGAACAGCTCAGCGAATGCTGCACTTTGATCCGTGTACTGGTTAAATAAGGGATTCCTATCTGAGACTTCGATATATACCTCCTCGAACCCAGCTTTTCTTGCGGCAGAGAAGATGCAAAATAGAACGAAGTCCGTAACAGAATCAAGGTTGCTTCGGGTCGTGAGCTTCTCAACAGCTGAAGTGATTGCATCCAATTTATCGTGATCACGCCACCATAAGATGTCCGTGAAGGCGTCGGATATATGTCTGAACAGTTCCAATGCTTCATAGCGACCGAGGGACGGTAGGTGACATAACCGATACCACTTAAGTTTGGCATTGACCAACTCTTCATCTGTGACTGCTCCACTAATGTAATCCATATTACTGAGCTTCTTAAATTGCTGATAGGTAGGTACCTCAATGAGCAACTCTTCGCATTGCTTACGAATAGAAGAAAGCATAGGACATTCCTCATCCCACTCAGAGTATTGCAAATGCTGCAGGTAGAGTAGGAGGTCTGTCGACGAAAGAAGCTGCAGGTCTTGGTCTAACCGCTGTGGCAACTGGGTGGCATGCTGGAGATCGGGCTGCACTGTGCCCAAGTCATACTCAGTTAAGAAACACTGATATCTCGAGAATCCCACTCGACTCAAATGTGTATGCAATAAAACTCCAGTGATATCCTGGACTGATTTCGAAACATATATCGCCATTGATGTCGTTCTTGCGTCGATTTCCCAGACTGACCAGAATTGTCCCCCAGTTGGAGTATGAAATCCGGAATCAAGTCCAGAATAGACTTGGAGTTGATAGAGTTCATCTGCGTCATCTATGGTCTTCGATAGTGAATCGACAAGGTTTAGGATGGCTTCCTTCAGATTAGGGACTGTCCTCAACATGTGTCGATCTTCCTGGCAGTAATTATTCAGTACCGTCGCAGCAGCGTGCATTTGCGTAGTGGGAACTCTCCCAAGCAGTTTCAAACTACGTAAACGTCGTTGTGATTTGACCACATGATCGAAATCAGATTTGGAAGCGTTTAAGCCAATAGGGAAGCAACCTAGAGACTCATAAACGAGCCCATCAAAGGAACAGGACAAAGGATTGTTCATTCTTTTCTCAAGGGCCAGTTTCCAGTCTAAGCCGGGCGAGATTGGAGACTGAGGTGAAAGAGGAAGTAGTGCTCCGTTCTCGTCTATCTCTGGGTATTGCATGTTGAGAGTCGATGTAGTTGAGGCATCGTCAAGGCCAGTATCTGCGTTATCGAGGCTTGCAAGTGTGTCGCCAAGAAGTGGAAAAATCTCTTGCAATGGCAAATAATCATCGATAATACTCGAGAAGCCGGGAGAAAGCTATGTGTGTGTCAGAAGTGATTTGGTATGGCAAATGCAGGTAGATTCAACTCACGGTACGAGTGGTGCGATACTTTTCATGCACATTCATTACTCTTCGTGTCTTCAACCATTGAAAGGCGGCTAATGGCTCTTCACATGAGCGTATATCGTCGATGCTAGTCAAGGCTCGGAGGCGTGTGAAGTAAGGGACCGCTCCATGGTAATTGCACCACATATGCGCCCTTCTGACAACGGCATGCGACAGATCAGCTTCATCATTGATTGTGTCCCACATCATGGTGATGAACGGTCGCTGGGTAGCCTGTGACACAAATGCTTTTGTGGTCGTTTTCATCTTGTCCATCTCAAAGTAGTCTCGTCTTTCCCCATTTGTCATTATTGTCCCGTTCCGGACGATAAATCCGGAAAAAAGGGCTATTTCTAGTTTTTCCACGCCTTCCAGAAACTCAGGAGGACCTACTTCGAGATATACATCTAACCCATAAGCTAAGAGTAATTTCGCTATGCCATTCAACAGTGGGGTTGAGATGCGTTCGCGCCATCCAGCGATGAGGACGCCAGTGAAGTATCTCCGTTGGTTTGGTTGGCGAAGTGTTTGTCGGGTTATTTTGGAAATAATATATACTACTCGTGATAGATCGATCTCCGTATTGGCGACCATGCAGCGTAGGATTTGGAGTAAATCCAACCTGGCGATAATTTGGGGCCCTAAGGATACGGTATCATCATTGACAGCGTCTAGGACACCAGGCTCGCAATAATCCAACACAATCGCATCCCACTGTGAAAGTATTTGAGCCTCCTCTTCCGTCGCTGGCGTACTGATCATACCAAGGTAGACACCGAAGGAGGTGGGTTTCGCTGGAGCTACATGCCTTTGCCGGACCTCACTTGCGCTTCGGCAGAGGAGATGGATGCGTTCCTCGACCGATCGTGGCAGAGAATGTACGTCGTGATTGACCTGATAAGGAGAACTTTAGCTACTTTTAGGAAAACTTCAACGACGGGCTATCACCTTGAAAAGAGCATGAATCGAACGGTATGAGTACCATAAGCATGCAAGCACTCCAATCAACACACCGGCACCGATTATGGCCACCAATACCCATTCCCACCAAACTTTGAAGGTTGGAAACCCTTTTGGAAAGGCTTCAATGCCTAGAAAGCCTGGTTCTAGTAACCCTTTTTTCACCATGATTGCTAGCCGGTTTTAAGGACAGCCGAGCACGGGTGTACCACGATTGTCCTCGCAAAATTACCTCGAAAGGCGCAAGGCTATCCGTAAACGCGGTACCAATGCCTAGCGAAAAAGCATAAGTAGGTAAGAGAAAGGTCAATGAGGGTAGAAAGTGGTCTGAACGCAGGGTCTCATGATGACGGCTGCATAGCCGGGTTCAAAAAAGAATGCCCAGATGAAAGTAGTCTGGGAACCTAGTAGTAATAGAGGCTACGGCGAGTATAAGAAGCATCCCGGTTGCACAAAGCCTGGTTCAAAGCCGACATAAAGACAAAATCTGCCTCCAAGTAATAAGGCAGGTATCAACTGATGATCTGCTAATTGCGTTAGCACACATGTTGGAGCATGCCCGCTCCACCAGTGCAGGATCATCACCAGCACCAGAAGGCCAGCTACGCTTCCAGAAGCAGAGAATACGCCTATCAGCTGCCATGGCCAAGCACGATAGACAAGCGGCAGTCATCAAGCAACATCGTGCACAGAGTACGCCATTCGACCGGACTATGGCAGACAGGCACGATGGCCAAAGCAGCAGCCAGCGCGTAGAGGCCAAAATCATCTATCCCGAACAACGGGCGAGAATTGCGGGGGTCAAGGAATAGACATCATATAGATCTGAGCGATGAGCTAAGACCAGCGAACAGGGTGGCGCGAGAACGAGCTGGGAGTGGTGGTAATACGAATACGCGGTCGAGGCTGAAATAACAGGCCTCGGCTGGTACCTGGTCCAAGCTTGCACATCATCGCCGGTTTAACACCTTCACCCGGGCATCCCTCTTTAGCCTAACATTCCCAAACCTCAATTTTAATATCGACTCTCATTTACTCCGGCAGGCCTCGCAGGCCCCTGTAAGACACCAACGCAATGCAATGCATCTAGGGCAGATGACTTTTGGGGCTGCAATTCACGGCTCAATTTGCGCAGACTGCGGGTCGACGTGTGCTTGCGTTTTTGCTAGCCCGAGATGCTGGCCGCGTAGTCCCCAATATCATCACTCTTCCGTTTCCGTGGCCTTCAAGGCATGGTTTGTGCTCTAATTTTGTCCTTCCTATTGTCGGCTTGGTGCGGATTCACGGTTCGTGTTCAAAGGTCTAGCCTCGGCCGGGATTCTTCAGCTCCCTATGCACGCTCCAAGGTGTGGACCTGGAAATATCTTTTGGGCCGTCTGGAGGATACATTGCCCTCACGTGGCGATCTACTCTAAGTCACGGCTCATCCAGAACAATGGCCCGCCAAGACCCTGTTTTTCCCTATTACAATCTGTATCTATCAATTTTTCCTCCTAGGGCATTACGTATGTTCCGTGCATGTAGAACCCGGCAGTAACTGCTAGCTGTGCTTGCTAGTATTCACGCCGCGTCATGAGCTCAACGTTATGAGCTGGAGTAGGGGAAGTACGAGATTTCTAAACTCCGAACTCTACATTGACGCTTGAAATGGACAAAATCGATAGTTCCGTTGGTCGTTTAGGGATGTTGCATCTGGACCAATGTCCTCCCAGTAGCCCATTAGACGACTTGGTACTTCTGCCGAGACCATCTTTATTTAGGCTGCTGGGCTCCCCAAAATCTTTCCTCATTACGCTATTCACTTCACCGACTCACAATGGCGTCGTCGTGTTTTTCATTATTGCGCACATACGCGTTCTCTTTCATCCTACTTTTCTCCCACAGTGCCTTTGCATACATTGGCGGCGCTACCATTTCAAGTACTATTCTAGTCTTCGCGCGCGATGCAACACATGCGGAGAACAGTGCGGTCGCAGGGCTACGAGGATACGGTATTCCATATGAAATTGTGATAGTTCCTCAGAGTGGCATTACAAATCTGCCTCTTCTGAACTCAACCGCGAGAAATGCCAATTATGGAGGGATTGTCATGCTGGCCGAGGTTGCATACAACTACGACACTTCGTTCTACAGTGCCCTAACGAGGAGACAATGGAACGATCTCTACGCCTATCAAAGCAACTTCGGAATTCGAATGGTTCGCCTTGACGTTTTCCCCACGTCGGAGTTCGGTGTTAGCTCTGGAACCGGCAATCTTAATGATGAACCAGTGGCCTTCACCAATACAAGCTCCTTTTTCACAGCAGCACTTAAAACGTAAGAAAATTTCATTATCCTCGCATTGTCAGTGTAGGTTATGGACATGGCCTTGTGTATATACTGATCTTTTCGGTAGAAATGTCGATATTAGTATTGCCAACATTTTCCATACTCCAGCAACAATAACGAATCCTTCAATGGCATGGGAAGTGGCGAAATTTGGCAGTTCCGGTAGCGCCGCCGTCGTCAACCAGATTGGTGATCGACAGCAAATGGTATGGTTCATGCCATTTGCGCTCGACTGGGCTCCATCATCCAACATCATCCAACACTCCTGGATCACGTGGATAACTCGAGGGCTCTACGTCGGCTTTAAAAGAATCTATCTCAATACACAGGTGGATGATATGTTTTTGGAAACACCGATGTACAGGCCACAAGGCCAAAACTATCGTTGTAAGCCAGATGACCTAACATTACATGTGTCTTGGCAAAAGACCTTGAACTCCAAGTTGCCAAAGGGCTCGGAGTTCTTCATCGAAATCGGCCATAACGGCAATGGTGACATCGAGGCTGCCACAAATACAGTAGAAGGAGCAACTTCTTGCAATCCTGCCACTGGCATCGAGTACGCTGAACAGAAAGATGGCAGCCCCGAGTACACAAAGCCGCCCGGAACCGGAGTTAATATTTGGCCGTCCACGCCTGCAAAATACACCTGGAGTTTGGAATGTGCGGAGCTTGATGAACTACAGAACTGGTTCGCAGACGAAGAAAATCGTGACGCATTTGCGCACATTTCACACACTTTGTACGTCCAACAGATTATTCGCGTTATATGATCTAACATGACATAGCTCTCATGCCGACCTAACGAACGCTACCTATTCCGATGCGGCGAAGGAGATTTCGTTTAACCAAGCATGGCTAAAGCAAGTTGGGTTTGATGTAGCCAAACGCTGGAGTCCGAAGGGTATAATTCCACCAGCAATTACCGGCCTGCACAACGCAGACGTTATTCAAGGCTGGATGGACAACGGCATCCTTAATGTCGTTGGAGACAACACACGTCCGTTACTGCGGAATACTCAAAGCACTTTCTGGCCTTTGACAACAACCAAGGAAGCCAATGGCTACCCAGGCTTAATCGTCATGCCGCGATGGGCGACACTAATCTACTATAATTGCGACCTTCCAGCATGCACATTGCAAGAGTGGATCGACACGTCTGCTGGAAAAGGTACATTTACTGATTTAATGAATAATGCACGGGATACCGCAATGCGAAATTTGTTTGGACTTCACTGGGATGCGTAAGTATTGTTCTCATTGACCTTCGCAAAGTACTAAGATTGGTATCAGCTATATGTTTCATCAAGCCAACATGCGCGTTAACGATGTTCCTACAACGACAGTGAACGGCAAGCGCGACCGATTCTCTCTTCTCATGACATGGATTGAAGTTATCACCGCAGAAATGATTCGCCTGTAAGTTACACATTTCTGAAGTGGCAATTCATACTGAATCATCATAGTACGACATGGCCAATGAAAACGCTGAAGCATGATGATCTCGCGCAAGCCTTCATCAACCGCCAGATCCGTGATCTCTGCAGGCCCAGCATGACTTACACCCTCTCCACCAACGGTGCCAACATAGAAGGGATTAATGTTTATACTGCTGGTGGCAACAACTGCAAGACGCCCATCCCAGTAACTGTTCCTGTGGCTACGGCTTCATCCACGGGCGCGACAAAAGAACAGCTTGGAAGCGATCCATTGACACTGTGGGTGACAATGAGCGGGGCCGGCCGGAGCTACACATTCACTACGCCTTACAAGCTGTAGAGCAATTGGAGATGAAAAGCATAGTGACGCTATTTGCACGTTCGTTGTACATAATGTAGATTTCATGAGTAAGGATTCTCTACTGGGCACAAATATTCTGTCATTGCAGCATCCAAAAAATACAAATTTATTTTCGGCATCAGAGGTCGATGCCTACCACACTTGTGTGCTCGATCCTAGCCTGAACAACCCTGCTAACTCCGCGTAGGACCGACGTGCCGCAGTATTGGTTGCAATGCAGACGCACAGCCACCGATCCAATATGTGGTAATATCGCTAGTTTACCAGATTCTCGGGAGTGAGATCTCCAACTTGCCAATGTCACTGCGGCCGCCGTTCCGGATCGAAAAGACCGAAGCAGCCACCACAATCCTTGTGTGGCCAATAATGCAGAACTGTTCTTACACGTTCTTAAATTGGTAATTTTCCTGAAGCATAGGCTGGCTTTCCCACAAAGCCACCAACCCCGGGCCCACTCCGATGCGTTGCCAGCGCCACAACCGCAATATATCTCGCATCCACGCTAGCCATTCTGGCTTTACTAAGCTTTTCCAATACCGATGTTATATTAACCGCATAGTGTGTGTCATGTTCACTTACTTGGCAGGATCCGTGTCTCTTCCATCTTTCAATTCTGTGAAGGGCCGTTTGTAATAGTGCAACGACACAGCCGCAACGGTTGATATATCATGAGAGAGAGTCACGTCTTGGGGTTCAAAGTCTGCGAAACTCGACATAACATACATGCATTGGTGAAACACATCTTGTTACTGGAATCTCTCTGATTCTTCGCCACGGATTTTCCCGCAAATCTTGTCCAGGTAGTCTGCATCCAGCATGTCCCAAAAGGAAACAGGAAGGCGGCCATGGACCCTCCGGCGTAAGCTTCTTGTTGGCGGCATCATTGTACTCGTCATACTCGCATTAGCACTCGGCCTCGGCTTGGGCTTGACGCTTGGAAAGGACAATGGAGGGGATGATGAGGAGCCCACATACACGCCCCTACCTCCACCAACTTCCAGGCTCCCTTGGACACCAAAAGTGAATGACACTTGGCAAATCACACTGCTCCACCCGCCGTCGGTACCCGCCGACGCTACATCAACAATTCCAGATGTCCATGTCTTTGATCTCGATTTGTTTGACACACCGGTACCCACTATTACCAAGCTCCACCAGCTTGGGAAGAAAGTAATATGCTACTTCTCAGCTGGGTCTTACGAGGGTTGGCGACCGGATGCCAAAGACTTCGCACCAGGTGACTTGGGCGAGAAAATGAGCGGATGGGACGAAAAATGGTTGAAGATAGGTAACGAAAACGTACGGCAAATCATGAAGAAGAGGGTCGAGCTTGCAGGGGAAAAAGGCTGTGATGGTATAGATCCAGACAACATTGACGGATATGTACGTACTACTTCGACACATGCATATGTATCCATGTTTGCCATTTCACAGGAACACGGATACATGGAAACCAGGATCAAGCGCTAACACACCATACAGCAAAATAAGAACGGTGTAGGCTTAACAGCGAACGACAGTATACGCTATATGCAATACTTGTCTGCTATAGCTCGGCCACTCAACCTGACTTTGGGACTCAAAAACGCTGGATCAATCATCTCTGCTGTTCTGCCACTCGTCGATTTCTCCGTAAACGAGCAATGCTCACAGTACGGCGAATGCGGTACCTTTCAGCCTTTTATTGCTGCAGGAAAACCCGTTTTTCACATCGAATATCCAGCCGGTAGCGACGACTTGCAGCGAAACGTTGAAACAAATGGGTTTGGCGCGGATGTCAAGTCGAAGTTTTGCAGCACGTCAGGACAGGCAAAATCCAGTGAGGGGTTTAGCACAATATTAAAGAAGATGAATCTGGATGGGTGGACAGAGTATTGTGATGGCAAAGTCCATGTGACGAGCTTGAATGAGACAGCTGGAAATCATATGAGAGGATAGAAGGGAAAGAAGGGAAACGGCGGGACGAAACGAATGCCTTACAAGAACGCCATCTAGAATTTCTCATACTCTAAGCTGCTGCAAAGTGAGATTGACTGGCCCACGATATCTCAAGTCATTGGACTATTGATTGCATCAGTCAGCCACCAGCCGAAGATGCATGCTGTCACCGCCATTGCCGAACCGAGCTTGACACAACTGCATGTAAAATGGGAAATTCAAGCGTTCGAAGCATTACGCAAGCCCTATGGAACACTATCCAACCGAAACAAGGCTTAGAGATTCTGTTATCTGGTATTATTGATAGGGTTGTGGGCATTATTGGAGATTCTTCAAGGCTCAGACATATTTTCCAAGCGAGCAATTGCGGGGTGCAGGTATCTGGGGTAACAAGCTTAACAGATTCAAGCATTCTTCAGAAGCGTCGTCAGCTCAATCAAGCACGAGCTGAATGATTTAGAAAAGTTTTCGGGATGTATGTAGAAATGCACGGCAGTCTTCGAGTCGAGCATTCCCTCCATGAGTGGCATCTCACTAGAGTGTATAGTGGCAAAGTCTTTCGCATGACCTGCTCGACTTGGTCTTCGCTCCGCACGGCACAAGTCTAGATTGTCGGTGTGACCTTTGGTTGTCTCTCAATCTCTTCCTCCATTTTTTCTATCTTCTTTTCAGCTTACCAACTGTTTCACAACATTAGGGTGAAGTTATCGATGCCCAACTTGTTACTGCTTACCGGCTTCTCATGCTTACGTGAAATCCATACACAACGATGCTTGTTGAGTGAGCTGTGAAACGTTGGTCGGCCAGGGACAAATAATAGCCGGTATCAGCACTTGCCAACCTCAGCCTTTCCTTGGTAGTACTGACATCAGCGGCGTGTAACATGCCATATGCAAGTGACTGGTGGAAAATGATGTGTCTTAATATGCTGCTCGGTAAGCTGTTTTGGCGTTGCAGATACAGGCCAAGCTCTTCTTCCCCGGCCGGCTGAATGCGGGTAAATATGCAAAGGTCCTGGTGTCAAAAATCCCGGGAATACGCCATTCGACTTCACTGCAAACATAGAGGTTTGCCGGCCACGGCTTTGGGTACCAAAGTAAGGCTGAGTACAAGCAAAGGGTGAAGCATACGCGTCCTCAATGTCGAAAAAGGTGATATTTGAGTATCCTTAGATTTTTGGACATTGATGGGTCATCCTAGCGCATTTTGGGCGTCTGTGAAAGGGTTAGTCTAAGCCACAGAATACCTTTAAGAATCTTGAGCGCTAGTAGACTGAAGTTTGCCTCTCGGTCGGATTAGATGTCTTGGATACGGGTAGTTCCTTATTTGTGGTTGCACAAATATGGACGTGGCGTGAACAGGTCTAAGATTAGAAAACCGAATACGACCGCCTGGAGAGCATAGCGATGCAAAAGCTTTCTAGGTTTCATGATTATCCTATTCTCCGAAATCTGCCATGACTGGGAACCTGGCCCGACCCACCCAGATCCGTCGCGCACGGATTGCGTTGAATTGGCGTGGCGTGGCGTGCGGACGACCCACAAATCTGGACACTGTCTGTAACTAGGTATTGAGACCTTGGAGTGAGCAATGCATGCTTGGTCAGAATCCCTGCATTATGGGCCTTGATTAATACGAGGCGATTCGCGACCCAGTGTGGCCACCCGATACCTACACCTCGGTGATGATGCGAAGCATGCTCGATATTGAGGGTCCACACTTGTGCAGGTAGTTGGGGCTAATACGGTTCGGAGGTTCCATTGTATCCGAACGGAAGATCTCTGGGAGTTCATTGAGTTGAGCGCGATCGGGCAATAATCTTAGCTAGCTGCGGCTACGATGTACGAGTTGTAGAACTAGTGAACGCCATGAAAAAGACCGTTGTTTGCTTTCATTCGGCCCGGGTAGTATCCGTCATCCGAGAGTATTCACCGAGTTGTCAGCTGAGGGCAATTGTGCAACTCCCATGGGCATTGCGACCGATGCGTGAAAAATGCTAGAAAGGTATGATGACTATGGTGCAATGCCGCCCCAATTGGTATACTCTTTCCTTAAAGGGGTAGGGTGTATGTGAACCATTCGATCGGGTCGGTGACTTGTCAGCTTGCATAGGTAGGCGCTTCCTTCCCGCGGAGGGTGAATTGGACGTTTGCTCCTGTGGGCAACCAAGCCAGAGAACAGCACCACAGATGGCACAAATCCGAGTGTTCTGCGATGTGACCTGCTTACTAGGTGCCTCAAAACCTCAACCACCGCGACCGGGTACACGCAGAGCCGCCGGCATTCCAAAGAGACATCCGGTACAGCAAGATGCAAGTCCAACCTGGTTCGATTTTGCAGTGCGTAAATGAAGCCAATATGCATGCTATGAATATCATATTGACATGGTATGCCACATGGGGCCGATGAGAAGTTTTGCCTGCGAAGTTGATGGTTGAAATAAAGTGTTGGCGCAGGCTTAGCGCCCTATACTTGGCTTAGTGCTACGATCCGAGGAAACGGTGCAGGGGGTGTGCTTCCCGTCAGATCTCCCGCCTAAAGCGGCAGGCCAAAAAAATGTGTGTGACCCATAACTGCAGTCATTGGATTAGGTGTCTTTTAAGCTGGAGCTGAACACGGCCACGACAGGGTCAAAGTTGATCATTGCTCGTTCCGCGCTCGTATGCTCGTTCGCTAACCATACCTGTTCCTAGATATCTCACCCTCTATTCATCCGACGGGCTCACGGTCCGTTTCTGCTAGGGGGGGCATGTGTCTGTTGAAAATTCTTTTCAGCAACTGTTCGCGATCGCGCCTCGTACCCCTGGGCTGACGGTTTGAGATGAGCTGATGCGAATGCAAAAGTAACATCGGCGATCAGCAACTACGGATGTGGTGTTCGGTGGTTGATGGGGTTGGCAAAAGAGGACGCGAATAAGGCGCCAAGCCGCTGAAGCCGATGAGGTGATCCCAAGGACCAATTTTGCGAAATTCATAGATGGTATGAGATCTCCTTCTGGAAGGTAGTTGATGAAATTACATGCATTCTATCATGATGTATCGAATGTAGTTCCGAGCGGTGGCAACCATCAGCCTTAGCCTCAAGCACGACTCAGCTCAAAAGCGCAGCTAAAGAATCGATGAATACCGAAAAATGCGCGTCAAGACTTGCATAGTTATTGGTACCCGTCAACCACAAGCTATGACCAACTTCTAGGAGTTGGCGTAATGTGGTCTTGATGTCAATAGTGATTAGTTCGGGGACCGAATGAAGAACTACTGCCAGCTTGCTGCGGTCGTAATTTTTGGCTGCCTCAGCAAGTTCGAGTCTCCCAGCAGTCCAATTAGAGAAAGAATTCTCGAAAATTACCGTCAGGTTGGTGTTGAGACGGGCACCTTCCGAGGAGGTTGCGTCGTCGAAGTACTTTGGATTGGGCAATGCACCTGGATTGTGGACTGTGATACGATGTCAGCCTCGCGCGCGTATAATTGCCGGCGTACCGGTTGTCAGTGTCAGAACGTGTGGTCTGGCAACTGTGATTTGTTAGGCCAGACCAGTACTGCAATAAGCGGTACACCAACAGGGTTTGCGTGGGGCCCTGTCCGACAACAGTGCCGATATGAAATGGTCGCCCTACCGATGTAGCCATCCTTTAACCCGTCACTCTTGCGGACTGCTTGCGCGATAGTTTGCAAATATGAAACTGAGTCTGGAGAGTATTGTGTAGGAGTTTCATCGACGAATATACCATCGATAGTTAGTGATGAGTTGTGGTGGCCCCAGAAGGAATACGCGGCCACATCGTCTAACACCGAACTCAAATTCCTCGCGCACCACGTGGTAGCCACGTACCCGACGGTGCGTATATTTTGAAAAGAATTTAGTGTTCCTATGGCGTGCGAATATTCTACGTTCGGCAATACACCTTCGCCCGGTCCGCTGTGAACGTTGACTATAGCGGTGAATTGCACTTGTGGGTATGTTGCGGCCCTATGTTGATCAGTCCCCAGTCCTCAACAGAAATCAGGGAAACGGGATTCAAGTCCATACATGGCATAGACAGGATCCCACATGCCTACGGAAGGGTAAACATAGAGCGGAACGATTACGGATCCATCCATAATGTTGTATTGGCCACGGCGATTCACCGTCCGATGATGATGGTCCAGTCGGGGGACCGAATCGTAGTTTTAGGATGCAGGGTGAAGGCTAGAAGGTGATGGTGTAGATGCACTGAATCTATCTAGCCTAACGTATGCAGAAGGTGTTGGAAGGCTGTGTAACACTCAGATTTTGCATGAGTTTGGGCGCCAATGGGACAGACTTGTATACCGGGTTCGGGTCGGCCACAGAAAACTCTTAGTTGGCGCACGTTGGATTCCATGTGGCCTTCGTGGAATTGTTACGGTTCTGTGGAGGGTGCGGCAGTCTATGCATACGGGGTACGTACGTGGGCGTGATGCTAGGTATATTGAGCAGGGATTATTAGCGATGGTAGAGTATATTCGAAAGTGCTGGGCCTGACGAGATTCCGGAGATGACTCTGGGATCAAGAGGCCGGATCATGCCAAGGAGCATAAACAATATTGGACGGTACAGGAAAAACTTCCATCGCACGGGTTCTGCCTAATTGAGAATGAGCTGCGTAAGTTTAGAAAACTTATGGTGCATATAAAGAATTTTGGACGTACCTTCTTGGAGTGAAAATACGACAACCACTGCCCTTTTTTTTCTGAGTCACCAACTTCTTGCGCTAATTATGGAGGCTTCTTTAGTCTCGGGAATTGCGTCGCCATCATCCTCTTCTTCTATGTTCTCTGTGTCTTTAGCCGCAACTCCTGACCCGGCCAACACTCCGGGCACCCACAGATCAATTCTCTTTGACGACGACGTAGCGGCAGATCCTCTCGATATCAATGGGTCAGGCTCTCCATTTATCATGGTAGTTGGCGGCCTAGGCTATATCGGCTCCCATACGACACTGGAACTGCTCAAAGAAGGATATAATGTTCTTGTTATCGATGACCTGAGCAACTCTTATGAGAATGTTCTGGAGAGAATTCGGAGTCTCGCAATGGAGCATTGCACAGCTGAAGGCAAGCGTTTGCCAGCTTTGCATTTCCGGCAACTCGACTATCGCAACCCCGTTATGCGATCCATTCTGGCCAGCTACTCCACATATACGCTGAGCAAGTCAGAAGCAGTAGCGAAGCGTCGCCATCCATATTCGACACTACAACGCACAGACTCGGGAATCGACATGGGCGCGGACGAACCGCAGCAACCTGTTCTAGAACGAATATCAAGAATCTCTGGCGTGATTCACTTCGCAGCCTACAAATCGGTCGAAGAGAGTATACGGATGCCCCTAAAGTACTACAGTAACAATGTCTGTGGCCTTGTAGATTTCCTAGCTTTGCTTGAGCAATTTGGAATCAAAAACTTCGTCTTCTCATCTTCAGCCACGGTTTATGGCGAAGGCGCCAATTGTGGCGTGCCTCTTCGTGAGGAGTTGTGCGTACACCATCCCGAGTCGTTTACGGAAAATGATGGCTCAGAGCGACAAGTTCTACCAGGCGTTGTGGGGCTCACCTCACCCTATGGCCGGTCAAAATTCATGTGCGAATCCATACTTGCAGACATTGCTTGGTCTGACCCAACCTGGTCCATCACAGCTCTGCGATACTTTAACCCGGTAAGTTCATTTATAGAGGTAGTCAATGAACCCCACTAATGTGAACAACATAGGTTGGCTGTCATGAGTCTGGAATCTTGGGCGAAGATCCTCGACAGAAGCCGAGCAACTTGATTCCTGTGATTGCCACTGTTCTAACTGGGGCCAGACCAGTCTTGGATATTTTCGGCAGTGATTGGAACACGCCTGATGGAACTGCTGTTCGAGACTTTATTCATGTGGTTGACCTTGCCCGTGGGCATATAGCTGCGTTGGCGGCGTCAGCAGCTGGACGTATCAAGGCGCCTTTCCGCACATATAATCTTGGTGAGTTTACCCTTTTATGACTGTGCATACCGCCCGACAGACTTCCCATTTTAGCTTGTGCTGACATGGCTCAGGCACTGGCAGAGGCCATACAGTCAAAGAAGTGTTGTCCAGCTTAGAGCAGGCCTCACAACGAAAAATTCCTGCTCGAGAGGTTGGCCGTAGAGCGGGTGATGTAGGCTTTTGTGTCGCAGAAGTACGACGAGCAGAGGAAGAGCTTCAATGGAGAGCGGAGAAAAACCTCGATGACTGTTCCGGTGACGTTTGGAATTTTACCAAGGATCGGTGTCCAGATGTCCAGACCGCCATCGCTATAAGCATATAGCGATGACGTGAAAGCCGGGCTGGCTAGCTCTTTTGCTTTTGTCTAAAAACTTTTTGTCGTTTGCCTATTATTCGTGGCATTAGCAGGACGGCGTTACATACCTCTTTGATGTCTCGAAGGACGTTATGACTGGCTCACTCTAGAAAGCGTTGGTTTGAGACTTAATATATATATAAGAAAAGTATTGATTGAGATGGCGGGATCGAAAATTTGCGCAACTTACCTTCTGCTGTACCCTTCTCACTTATGATAAAAGTGCCAAGCTTTGCCGCGACAGCCTGAGAGTGCTGTAAGGAGGCCGAGTCATGGTAGGTCGACATCCAACGGCATTCGTGCTGCGGTTACGTGGAAGACCCCTGTGGAGAATTCGACTATTGACAGCCGTTAGAAAGACTGTAACCATTTCCCGTAAGCAGCCTTTGCCGGTTTCGTGTTATATGAGAGTGTAACAGGGTGTGATGAACAAGCGAATTGGAGACCGTAACAGTATCCTTCCCAATGAATCTGACTGGCTCAGCTAGCCCCGCAAGCAAAGTTTCCCGTAAGGTTGAATTTCAAAATTTTCCGGCTCTTTAATGTTATGTAACGATTGCTCTTCGTCGCCTTTAGATAAATCTTGTGCTCTGCTTGCTCTGCTCGCTGCTCGCAGGTACTTCGGCGGCGGATTGAAGAATTAACAGAAAGAGGGTAAGATGACCGTTTTCCAGCTATTAAGTAATTGAAGTATTTGATCTGCGCAGCAGTCCTACGACTAGTATTGGTCACGACTAATATTGGCTATCTCCTTGTAAAGTTTTTGCGCCTACGAATTAGTGTAGCCTTATGCTTCGTCGCATGTGTGGCCTCAACAACGCTATCTGATAAGACAAAGTTTCGGCGTAGCCAAGCCGGAGTCGCATGGAATTGAAATTGCTGGCAAATCGGACTAGCGCAAATTACAGCGTAACACGAATGGTAGGGAGGCACATGCACGACGTAGAATTGGTGGGCTAGGCGTTGAGATAGATGACGCTAGAGATGATCCTTTTGTCATCGCGAGAACCATTGCGTGCTCAACCCAGCGCAGTGCCTTCCGATGGAGCGGTGACTGGTGATGGAATTGGTGCAGATTTCCGTGGTGCGCGGGAGGGCATACAGTAGTTGAAACAGAGGCTGACGAATCACGGCCACGGCTAAGCCCACAGGAATTGTGGATGATATCAACGGCCGGGCACCCAGCCAACGCCTGGAGCTGGAGCTGGACCTAAGGCAACGGGCGGACCCGCCTTCGCCAATAATTACTGTCAAGCCGCGGCGTTGTTTGGGTCCCACAGTGATGACGCTGCAGGCAAGTTGGGTAGCGCAGGACGCAACAAAGGACAATGGGCCGCGAGCAAGGCAAGGAGAGATGAAAGCAGCAGGCTGCGCGCTTATCAAGTTAGGGATCGCCGGGCATGAAGCGCTAGATGCAATCAGATCAATGCATGGCGGCACGGCACGTGATGTTCGCTGTTAGCGGCCGTTCGCGCTTTCTTAACCTCTCCACCTAACCTCAGTTCACATGTCGCAAGGACGGTGCGCTTCAGAAATCTCACACCCGTAATCGCTTTCCAGCGTCCCTGCGCTCAAATGCCACCTTCGGCGACGGCCATGCATGGCCAAACGATGCAGGGTATTCCGACCAACCCGACAGCTTTCTGGCACGGTCACGATTTACCGGCCGACTCTACATCACCAATATCACCGTCGCTGGGAATTCATCTCTCGCCTACCACCAGCACCACAGAGAGCTTCGGTGGCAGTACCCCCCCCGTGCAGTCGCCTCCATTCGACAATGGTAGGAAAAACTCGCAGAGCAGTGCCAAGAACAGCCAGAAAGAGCCGAGCGGCAATCAAGCGCGGGCTTCCGTGGCTGTCGCATGTGTACCATGTCGTAGCAGGCATCTAAAATGTGATGGCGGCGTAAGATGTTCAAGATGCAGGACTGATGATGTTAACTGTACTTACATCAAGTCACGACGTGGTTGGAAAGGCAAGCGGAAGAACAAGGAGGACACTGGGGGGCCAGTAACCATGAGCAGTCCGTGACAATTATTTCGTCTACGTCTCCAGAGCACGTATCTGACATTTCACCAGGACCACCTGCATCAGAAGCACCAATTGGTGGCAGTCACATGTCATCGCCCGAGTACCCTTACATTGGGGAGCTACCTGGCTTGAATCCGTCAAGCAGCCCAACTAACAGTCTTGGCATCGGCCCCCCTCAAGCATCTCCACCGGTCCAACTCAATCTCAACGGTACCTCAAGGCTAAACCGATTCGGTCATGTGGGACCTGAAACTGCGGTTCAATCATTCTACCATTACTTCTACAATTCGCATCCGTTTTGTCTTCCGCAACTTCGACTGCTCGAACTATTCAAAGATCGACAGGCGCCGCTTCTGGAAATAGCTGTCCAGTTCATTGGCTCAAGTTTCCTTCCGTCAATGCCTTCGAATATGTACATGGAGGCACTGAATCGGCACATAAACAGTGGCAATTACTCAAGAGACGCATACTCAGTTCAAGCGTTGATGCTGTTCGCTATTGGCCTTCACGCACACAACGAGGTGCCACGAGCGGCCCAAGTTTTTATCATTGCTCAAGCACTAACTCTTGAGATTGGTCTCCATCGTATGGAATTCTCGCTTATGCATGGAGGAGGTGATGTACAGCTCGAAGAGAGCTGGCGAAGAACATGGTGGTCCATGTTCACAGTCAACGGCATGATGACGGCTGTCAATCCAGGCGTACAATTCAAACTAAAGGATATCATAACCGATGTTCCACTGCCATGTGAGAACGACCAGTATTTTTCAGGCGTAAGTAGCATATCCTACATTTTGGTAGCTCTTGGCATCATTTCCTACCTTGTCACCTTCGGCCCGTCTTCGATCCTTCGGACGCATCTGTATGCCTAGCAGGCTGGATCGGGCACCATACTAGTTCTACCAACACGTCAAACCTCGTGCAAGTCCCTCTAGTACCTTGTCGTATCACTAACTCCAACAGCAAATCCCCTACCCCAACACCCTCCAGGACTACGATGACTCAGCCTTTCTCCCCGCCCTCCCCATCTTCAGCTCCTTCACCTACCTCATTGACGCCATTCGCATCCTCGGAAAAGTCTTCGAATGCGCACGCCTAGACTCCACCTTCGAATACCACGCTGTCGACGTGGTAGACCAGTACCTCTGCAACTGGCGCCTCCATCTTCCACCCTCCAAACTCGATATCGTTGACAACGACGGCGCCGTCGATGAAGTGCTTTTCCAAGCACACATGGTCAATGCCGGCAGCACAATCATGCTCCACCGACCCCGCAGCAATCTCGGCTTCGGCCGCGTCGAAGGCGTAAACATCTGTGTCCAACCAGGTCAAGTCCTGCTCCCCACCCAGACGCGCGAAATCCACACAGCAAAGTGCCTCACCTCCGCCGAGAACATATCCTCCTTAATTCGCCTACCAGGCCAGCTCCTGCACCACACCCCGTTCTTCACCTGCGTCGTCGTCATGGCCTCCGTTGTCCACCTGTCCTATTGGTCTTTCCTCGTGCCAGACGGCCAGGACGACATCATCAAGCAGTCCATCCGCCTCGATGTCGGCACGCTCCAGCAGTACTCGAATACGTGGCCCATCGCCAGCGTCGTGCTGGGCCAGGTAAGGGGTGTCGCGCATACGCTGTTCAACAGCAAGAAGGCTATGAGCATACATCTCTGGAGCAACATCAATCAACACGACCTTATTCGCAACGTTATCGAGGAAGGCGGTCACGTGCCGCCGCAGAACTACGCACAGTTGATTGCGCCGTATGTCTTGTTTTTCTTCTTTTGCGTCTCTGCCCTTGTGTGCGTTTTTCATCTATGTGTTTTACTGACGTTGGATAGGATGTTGAAATCGTGAGATTGGACACTCGTTATGCTGAGTGACTTGAGCATTGTGTTTTATTGCGTGAGCGGCAAATAATCTTGGGTTGCAATACTGCGAGTATATATGATGTAGTGGGTATTATGGTACCGCTTTACATATTGTCTGATCTATCCGTTGTATTTGCGATGATATCGGCGTATTAGGGAAGCGCGGTACAAGGAGATAATGGAAATAATGAAGAGATGATTAGTTGATGGGATATGTTCGCCAGGGGTATGGTTCGTGGGTGCTGGAGTTCTGAAAACCTTCGTTCCGGGTATAACTCAAAAAGCAATGTTTGCTTCTGTTCGAGCTAATTTTGATGTGTCGCGTGCTCAGTCCCCTCATCATGGTTGTACTCACAAAAGTTCAAGGCTGCGCTTTGAGCAGTGGATACAGATGGGACAATGGAATGTGGGGCGATCTAAATCTTATTCATTCATACGGAACGCCAGCTAATCCAGCGCTCCACAGCGGCCATTGCAGTGTTTTATCATGTCCTCTCGTAAATAATATCCGGAGCGGGTGAAACCGCTCATCCAATCCATGCAGACTGCCAGGTGCCGTGACTTGTGTCGTTGTTACCCATTACCGCGTTCAGGCGAGCGCCTTGTTGATCCTATTTACAAATCGGCATCGTCCTCATCGGGAAGAGGCATCTGGGCGGCATCATCCATCTCCTTCCGGTACTGCTCGAGCACAGCCTGGTCGACCTGGACCTCAGGAGGGGCGAGGGCGGGGGCAGCGACGAACTCCTGAATTGAGGTTAGTTTTAGCAAGCAAGTTGGCGCACACGTGTTATCGTACCAGAGTCGCGTTGCCGACGAGTTTCCGCGCGAGCCAGAGGAAGGGCTTCTCGAAGTTATAATTGGACTTCGCCGAGATGTCGTAGTACTGGAGGTTCTTCTTGCGGTGGAAGGTGATGGACTTGGCCTTGACCTTGCGCTCCTTGACGTCGACCTTGTTGCCAGTGAGGACGATGGGGATGCTCTCGCAGACACGGACGAGATCACCTGTAGTTGGTTAGTCAATTATTGGCGAGGCTCGTATGGCGGAAGACGTACGGTGCCAGTTGGGAACGTTCTTGTATGTGATACGCGAGGTTACGTCGAACATGATGATACCGCACTGTCCGTTGATGTAGTATCCATCGCGGAGACCGCCAAACTTCTCCTGACCTGCAGTGTCCCAGACATCGAACTGGATCTGGCCGAGGTTCTGCCACTGGATTAGCATGCCGCGTTGCGCAGTGTGGAGGGGCGATGACGTACGGTGGTGAAGCCAAGAGGATGCACCTCGACACCGAGTGTCGCAATGTACTTCTTCTCGAACTCTCCAGTCAGATGGCGCTTGACGAAAGTCGTCTGTGGCGGGTCAGGTTAGTATCCGTGGTGTTTGCGTAGCTGTAGCCCCACTGCAGAATCGGTGGTTAGCACGTACCTTGCCAGTGCCGCCGTCGCCAACAAGGACGAGCTTGAAGGTGGGTACTTCGGGCGCAGCAGACGAAGCCATGGTTGTGGGTGTGTGGTGTTGTGGTGGCGGGGTGGTTGCTGTTGACAGGCGCAAAGATTTTGATTAGCTGGGGCAGGGCGGACGATAGAGGGTGGTTGGGTTGAGGGGATGTTGGGCGCAGGACGCAGTAGTGCAGCTAGGCGGGCGTACCTTTAGTAGTGAGCGGGATGGGTGAAATGCGGAATGCGCTTGGGAGTTGACGCAGAGCAGAGGGGCACGGGCAAAGCAGAGGTTTTGTTGTTCAACGTCTAAGGTGAGTGTTGGCCGGGCGGTGTGGACCTGGCCCGAGCGCGGCCGCCACTTGCCCTCATCGTCCACAGGCAGACATAGGCACGCACAGGCACACACCAGGCAGCTGCAGGCTTCCGCTGCTTTCAAATCACCCCGCTGCCGGTTGTTTACAACGGTTGACCTTTCATTATTTACTCCTTGGATGCATTGCGCCGGGTGCCATGCTTTGTCCGTCCAAGTACAGCGCGCCACGCACTAGACCTGTGCCAGTGTCCGTGTCAGTGCTGTCAGTCATTGCCTACAGCGGTAGTAGGTGGCATCCCAACATGCCTCGTCCACCCCAGTTTCTTTGTGGTGTGAGCTGCATCCGCACGCTTTCCGCCGCTCCGCCAGACGTGCTGGGTCGCAGTGCTTTTACTGTTATAGGTAGCTATGCGCCGTTAGCAGCTACTAGCATAGGCCTTTGCTTGACTCTAGTCTCACCCCTTCGTTCTGCGATACAGCCTCTGCTACACGCGATAGCCTCCCGTGGTTTGTCCAGTCGACCCAGCCAAACTTGGTGATGGTATCGCCCACCCTCAAGCCCGCCGAGTCTGCTGGACTGCCTGCTACCACGCTGTTGACTTTGGCAAACGGCGCTTCGAGAGCTGCAGGTGGTGCACCAGATGCTGCCTGGGTCTGGCCTGCTGCCCCTAGGTTGCCCTGCGCCTGCTCTGCCAGCCGCGCGTGATGCGCGTGTAGCCCCCTCTCGATATGCACCATGATCTCTTTGTAGTCATTCTTGAGCCGAATGATGCGGGCTCGTGTTGTCCGTACTGTTCCGCTAGTCAGCGATAGCTTTCTTCGTTGAACTCCTGTTGCGTACTTTGGGGAACATCGATATCACTGCGCGGAAAGCCGTCAAAGGTGGTGAGACCAGTATTCATGTTCACGCCATGCTGTCGCGCAACATTAACTAGTGCTCAACAGAAGTAGGCGGCGCGCATACTGAGTCCAAGATTTGTCCCAGAGCTTTGAGCTCAGTCTCCAACCGGTCTTTCTCAGCAATCAGCTCTTGCAGCGACAACTGCTCCTTTGGTACGCCATTTGAGTAGCCGCCCGATGTGGGCCCCGAAGATATGGTAGGCGCGTGGATATTGTCCATGGATGCGGCAAATGTGGACGTTGCGCTGGTTAGGGTCTAATAATTCTGAAGCTTGCCTAGGTAGACGTGGGGTTGACAAAGCTCAAGGCGCGGTTCGACATGACGACGCGGGGCAAGGCAAGGCAAGACCCGCCATAACGGTTCAGCGTGCGCCTCCCCCTCAGGCATGTTCTCCCATTCTCAGAGCATCAAAACGCCGGACGTAGCACCCAGATCAGCTTCTTAAACACTACATCAATCCGATACTGCATCGTCCGAGTCGTGCAGATTAGCTCGCGTAGCACTAACAACCACTGTTCTTGCCTACCATCTTGTCGTCCTTCTTAGACTGACTTGCGCCTTCCAAAACCCAATGAGCCAAGACAAGGATACATCACTCACGCATGGCCGTTGCAGTCTCATCAGCCGGCCTCCCTCACATCTCTCCTTCGCCGTATCAGTCACCCTGCGCTTTCCCTTCACTAATCTGCCCACTTCTTTCTCCCGGTAGCCATATGCAGCAATGTCTCGCCAACCTTCTACCAAGCCAGCCCACTATACCCTCGCCTCTCCTTTAGCCGTCGTCGTTGGATGCAGTAATATTAATCTCTCATGCCACTTCAAACCAAGACCCACCTTAACCAAGTGCCTGACGCACTACCAACACCAGCATGGCCTATGTGTTGTCTCTCCGACCACATAGCCCGCTCAAACGATCCTTCAGTGACAGTCCTTACCTTCAGTCCTGCTCTCCTTTGAAAGAGCCGCTGCTCAGTCCACTCGGCGATATCACGACACGCAATGCTTCAGCATGCTCGCTATACTCTCTTGGATCAATGAGAGCTGCAGACTGGGTCCGCGTGAACGAGAACGCATCACCTCTTTCTACTCAGTCCCTGCTCAATCTTGTGCCGGAGAACAACAGCGGCACGTTAGGCGTCAGATCCATCAATTATGGCCAGCGTAAACGTAATTGTACTCCTCGTCGCCTCTCGCCAAGCCACTCGCGCGTTGCCGCACCATCGAATCCATATTCGAGAAAGTGTGGATACACGCAGCGTGTACCTGAGCTTGCAGTGAGCCTCAATGATACCGTCAACATGGATAGCAGACACCCTGAAGAGCCGGAGCTTATCAGCCTCTACGAGGCTATCCATGTCCCCTTACCCGAGAGTCATCTCTCCGAAAGCTCTAATAGTGAACCAAATGACGGGCAAGGAAAGGTACCACCGATTGTGGTCACTGAACTACAACCCTTTCGACGGTGGATAAGCACCTTGAGGCGTCGCCACGTTCAACGACGGAAAGACTATGTCACAGAAACCTCACAACAATTGATTGATGTGTCCAATCGAGATTCAGATGTTTCTAGGTGGCCCAATCGCTTACCAGATTCGCTGTGCAGAGCATCAGAATCCCTGTCATCCTCAATGGGCTTTGTCACAACAATGAAGTCTGCATCCATAACGGTCGCCGGTACAAGCATTGCTCCCCACTCCGATAATGGCTTTAATGGGAAATCACGAATTGGTAACAGGAGTAGCAATTACTCGGAAGCCAGAAGATCCTTGGACAGCCCCCGCGCACCCCTCGGACCCATCGTAGACGAGAGCGCTTGGCTTCGATCTCTTCAGCGACGCAAGGTCGTAGAAGAATTAATAGCCTCAGAGGAGTCTTACATCGCGGATCTCAAAGTCTTGATTAATGTACATCGATGCAGTGGCTGAGCTTCACGGGTGCTAACAATATTCACTTAGGACTACTTCATGATTCTAACCGCCGTTCCTACGTTATCAAGTCAAACGAAATCATCGATACAACAGAACATCTCCCAAATTTTACAACTCCATGAAGACCTGCTAAGCGAGCTTCACCAAGCAGTGCCACAGCCAGACTTCACAAAAAGTGCAAACCAAGAAGCCTATCCTGTTACGAAAGCTAAGCATATTCGTTTCCGTAGCGCAGATATCATTCCAGGACGTTTAGCCGAACACAAGACTACACGTAGGCTCAGACACTCGTTAGATGTTGGGCGATCTCCAGATCGTCGACCACGGGGTCTAGTAATGGACACTAAGACGGTGGGAATCATCGCTAAGATTTTCAATAATCATATGAAACGTTTCTTCGCGTATGAAGAGTATGGCGCACACTGGACTACAATGTCACAAGACCTGACCAACATGTGCAAGGCACTCCATGGTTGGCAAGAATATGAGCGAGGCGTGGAGGCGCTACAGAAGGTCGTCGTATCAGAGAACAATCGCGAAGCCGGTAGTAAAAAGGCACTGAGCTTCCCTGATCTTTTGATCAAACCTATTCAACGCGTGTGCAAATATCCTTTGCTCTTTGACGACCTCTGCCGGCAAACGCCTGTATGCGATGATCCAGAAGCTCATGCTGAGCTGGAAAAGGCTCTTTTTCGACTTCAAGAAACAATCAGAGAAGTCAATAAAGCCAAGGACGACCCCAAAATCCGACGACTGATTGAAATTACGTGGCAGCTGCAAGACCGCCTCACATTTCAGGAGCAGGCAATTTCTCGGGCATTGGTTTTCCGTCTTCTCGGCCATGTATTACTCTGCGGTGTTTTACATGTTGCATTTCAATCTCCGGAGCCGCGTATGAAAGGACAGTACATGGTGTGCATTCTCTATAAATCTTACCTGGTACTTGCGACCTGTACCCGCTTCCACACCCCGTACACTGTTGTCGCCTCAATTGCGCTAGCCAATGGCAGCATCGAAGAGTCAGACAACGGGAGAGGAATACAATGCCATAATGCCGTACATACCTGGAAACTTCTCTTTGAGAATGGACACCGATTACATGAGGTCATCTTAAGCGCCTGTTCTGTGCAAGAGGAACAAGTCTGGAAAACGCAACTCCGTGAGCGCATCCTTTACGAGACGCATGATTTTGTCGAGGGACAATCGGCCATGCAGGATATGTTCTCGTCCCTCTCTCTGGATATCAAATCCCTTGGGCCTGTTTTCGGGCATGCTGATAGTCTAGTGCGGCGGATGTCAGTGCATCGAGCGGCGACTCTAGGCTCCAAGAGCAATACAAGCCAGGTTATCATCAAGAATACTCAGGCGCAGAAACTACCGGAGTCACCTCCCATGTTTTCTCCAGGCGTAGTTACACGATCGCAGTCACATATGTCCCCGAACCACGTTCCTACGTTGGCTCCGAGAAGGGCAGAGCGAATACGGTTGGAGACTATTGTGGAAGATGTATGGACGAAAGATATGTTGCCATTTCCTGGTATGACGAATCGACGAGTCGAGAATCAAATACGCGCGTCCGCAAACTCAGTGATGCGAAAGCTCAGTATGGCAAGCATTGCCAGTAACTTCTCTCGGCGCTCGCCTAGTTACTCCAGCATAAGTAATACACGGTCAGAAGATTCGTTTGGGAGTCGTGTGCATAAGATGTCGCAAGGAAACTTGCGCGCTCGGTCGGCTACGGACCGTCGGCCTGCTCCAGCCGTTGTTGATTTTCATACTGCACCAGCCGCATTTCTGCCTACCGACTTTGGAATTCAAGATGCCAGAGCCGAAGGTCGAAGGCGTCGTCTGGCTAATCGCACTGCAGGTGTTGAACGCTCGAGCGACAAAGTTCCACCAGTAAGACCAAAACGAGTACGAAGACTTTCGACCCACATCATGAGTCTGCCACGATCAGAATCAAGTGCTCGTTTATCGACCAGATCAAATTCTCATGGCCCCAATGTGGTAGTCAAGCATGAACCACAATCTCAGTCACATGTTAGAAGCGGTGAAAGGGGCGAAAGACAAAAGAAGGTAGAGAGCCGTTCAAACGAGTCGCGCGACACCAGCCCTAGCATCCCTCCACCCAAGAAATTTACCAAGAGCAAAAGCCGGATGTTCAAGTTTTGGATATAAGACTAAGCATGGGCAGTGATCTCCAGAAGCTTTGGATTGCAGGCTCTTTGGAGGTGGTTGTTTGGATGATCAAAGTATGGAAAGGTACAAGGATGGAGGATTCACGAAGTCACGACGCACTATCACTGCGACAAACAATCTTTAAGGATGACATAACACTTGGAGCGATACAAATCGATGGTCAGGCACAGCACGAGACCAAACTGACTCCTGCCAGGCACACCCGCATGCCACGTTGCCAGTTGGGCTTCAGGGTGGTTTCAATTGCGTGACGTCATAAGACAAATGGGGCATGCGACCAATGGATGGTGCTTACACATTGCAAACGAATGTATATTTGAATAGTAGCAATCAAACCATGGTAGTCTAGTAGCGTCATTTCAATTTGTTTGATGACATGACATGCCGGCAAAGGCGGAAGATAGGAGCTTGAAGCTTGTGAAAGATACTCATGCACGCCGCAATGGCATACTGCTAAGACACAACAATAGCTACGTCCTAGCAATCCACGTTTCAGCACGAGCTATCCTACAGCAAAAATCCTTGCACACATAGAATGAGGGAATTACCGTGCATTATTACTGCGTAAAACGCCATGGCAATCGGGCAAACTGGGAGGCATGAGGGACGTGCACTTTGCAATGACGTAACAAGGCTCATGAGCTCAGCTAAAGCTAAATACCCCTCCAAAAGCTTCCCCTCCATTCTCACAATCATAACAACAATCACAACCACTACTCACCAAATCAACCTCAAGCAAGCTCTTAAACGGCTAAAGTCCATTTACCTTCTCATATACTAGCCACAAAAATGCCTCGAGGAAACGTCGGCACCACAAAGGTCTTTTACCAGGGCAGCAGCGAGGGCTTCGCTGTATTTGTAGAGAGTGAGGAGATTGTCAAGAAGTGGAAGGGTGACAGGACTATTCCCTTGACAGACGTCGTTGCAGGATGGAAGATCTTCACGACTGAGTAAGTTTGACACGAGACACAATCATACAACATGTATTAATTCTAGATTCAGGCACGGCAAGCAGGGTGTTCTCAACACAGCCAGCAACTCACAACTCGAGAACGAGTTCGGCACCAAGAACGAAGATGAGGTAGTGAAGAAGATTCTAGAGAAGGGCGACATTCAGTCATCTGAGGTATGTACTCACCCCAATCTAGTTCAGCCTTGGGAGGAGCCAGCTGCTAATACGGACCTTAGAACCCCGAGCGCCAGGGCAACACCAACGACTCCAAGGGTCCTATGCTCGCGCACTAGCTTCGCCTGAACCCCTTTTCACGACTGCGACATGAAACAATGCATGATGGCGTTTCTAGCTTTCTGTCACGCCCTGGTCTGGAATATGGCTGCTGGCAAACGGGTGGAAGGTGTCTTGGCTGAGATGCGAGGCTAGCCGCCACCCTTAAGGACAAAATTATATAAACCTAAGAGTTTTAAAAAATCAGTTAGTCAATCTTGCTTTTGCGTGTATGTGGGCTCAACCTTGATACTGAATCCTGAGGCTCAAAATTCAGCCTCGTGTTGTCGTTTGGAGTTTCTTATTGCGGCTTCGGCAAAATA
The DNA here is from genome assembly GCA_028456235.1 of Ophiosphaerella narmari. NCBI lineage: Eukaryota > Fungi > Ascomycota > Dothideomycetes > Pleosporales > Phaeosphaeriaceae > Ophiosphaerella > Ophiosphaerella narmari. The sequence goes on along the minus strand of JALNQA010000001.1, from coordinate 97,006 downwards.
GTCGATCGGTATGATATGCATAACGCAAATATCCACGACCACGGCGGGTCACGCTACGACTATTGGTCCGACAACTCGTTTTTGAGCCTCAAAGACTTGATCTGGACCTTCGGTCTATCGGCAAGCGGTCAGTCTCTAGCTAGGGGATACTTACTTCGGCTAAGAAGTATATGCAGTATGCAATATGGTTATCTAATTGCTGCGAATGGTATTCCTTACACTGCACGGCATGACCTCGGTCAGCAGACTAGTAGCGAACTCACCGTGATCCCCCGCTGCCCGCCACTCAGCCACAACATCCCTCCCTGCCGTGTGGCTAAGCCAGTCAGCCACAATCCCCCATTGGCCAATCAACTGACGAAGATACCGGGCCGCGTAGGGAGACCTACCTGGTAGAGCCTCACCACAACCACTCCCTTCCCAAAGCCGTTAGGCCCTCGACCACCACAATCCGGCCGCAAACCTAACTGGCTAGCACACCCCAGCGTACCATACCCCCCCCCAAAAAAAAATACCTCGTCCAGCTCATCTTACCACCCAGCTCCCACCTTTTCATCAACCCAACACCTACCCTTCCTAGACACCGCAGCTAGCCGTACGATAAACCCATTTCACACCCTGCATAACTAGCCCCCGCCCTCCCGCGTGTAAAAAAAAGGGCAATGTAGGCCCCCCCCTCAAACCGGTCAATCCCCACGCTGAGATCGAGCGATCCAATCGCTCTTCTCAATTGCCGGTTTGCAGCGCAGACCTCCCCTCAACGGATGATGCGGCCTCACTGTAGCCTTGCGAGAAATCTGCGCAGAGCCAATGGGACGCAGGTGCGGCGTGGGAAAGAGTGCACATTAGGTAAATGGGTTTACTGATGCCTAGAGTGAGGCTGGCTAGATGTACATGGGGTAATACGGACATGCTGGTGAAAACGGAGGAAGGTTTGAGGGCGGGAACGAGAGGTAAGGTGTATAAATTAGGGGGACGGAAGGGCTTGGAATCTACATTGCGACTGCGAAACGGGACGGGTGTGGGATTTATATTCGGACTATTCTGTGTCGTATCAAAGACTCAACTCAATTGCCTACACATTATTTAATACGCTAAGTATTACGATATGCCTGCGTCCAAATCCCTCTTGGGTGCCACGCGCACTGCGAGCAATGCTCTGGCCGAAGCATTCAAGGTGCATACTTTGGCACCGCGTGCTGACACGAAGTCAACGCTGCTGAGAGATATACGCGCCGCGTATCCCGAGTTCCACGTTACGGAGGTCGAGGAGTTTCGCGTGTCGCTATTTGACTACGCCGCAGCGGACAAAGCCGTGTTGATCGAGGATGTGGACGACGAGTATACACAGGCTACGCGGAGGTGGAATGCTGTTGGCGAGGGCGTGGAAAAGAAGGATGGGCCTGGGAAGTTGAAGGATCGGTTTCGGTTTGCGCGGTCAGTATATTACATGTCTTCCTTTCTGCGGCTGCTAGAGTGAATGCTGATGCCAACGATAGATTCCAGTATATCTGGGAAGGGAAAGAGTATCTCGTGTATTATGTTACGTGGCAGGAGGTATTCAGGTCGTCGGATAAAATGTTTTACATTTTGCATCTTCGCGATCCGGCCAATGCCACTTCTCACTGCCCCGAAACAGACGCACTCCTGCTCGCAGTTGGGAAATGGACGTCGGTCCTGCACGACGAAATCTTTGTCTTTGACGATGGACAATGGTCCAAGTCACGCGAGCTCTGGAATTCGGTGCAAGGCGCGTGCTGGGACGATGTTATTCTGCCGCCAGAATTGAAAAAAAACCTGATTGAAGATGTGCAAGGCTTCTTCGATAACCGAGCGCTCTACGAGACATTTTCTGTGCCGTGGAAGCGCGGTGTGATTTTACACGGCGTTCCGGGCAATGGCAAGACAGTAAGTATCAAGGCGTTGATGAACGCGTTGTATGCGCGCCCCGATGCGATTCCGTCACTGTACGTCAAGGCTTTTGAAACGAGCTGCAACACGGAGCAGTATTCTATTCGTGCCATCTTTAACCAGGCGCGCAGCATGGCGCCGTGTCTGCTGATTTTCGAGGACTTGGATTCCTTGGTTCATGATGATATTCGGTCGTACTTTCTCAACGAAGTCGATGGGCTAGAGAGCAATGATGGGATTTTGATGATTGGATCTACGAACCATTTGAGCCAGCTGGACCCTGCAATCAGCAAGCGGCCGAGCCGGTTTGACCGCAAGTACCATTTCCAGTTGCCGGGGCTAGAGGAAAGAAAAGCATATGCGCTGTATTGGGGCGCTAAGGTGGCGCGCAATGGCCAGGTGGAGGTCACAGAGGAGTTGGCGGGTATAGTTGCGCAGCTTACCGAGGGGTTTAGTTTTGCGTATATGAAAGAGTTGTGGGTTATGGCATTGTTGGGGCTGGCAAGAGGGCTGGCAAAAGGGTTCAGCGGGGATGAGTTTGAAGTTGTGGAAAAGGAGGATGCAGCGAGCGCGGATGGGAACGGGGAGGAGAAGGAGGAAGAAGAAGAAGAAGCGACGGCAGAGACTTGTGTGTGTGTGGCGAAGTGCAAGGAGTGCGACAAGCCGTTGCCATCAGTTGCTGGTGCTAAGGGCCAGGCCGATGAGAAGCAAAAGGAGAAGAAGGAAGAGAAGAAAATGGTGTTGCTAGATTTGGAGATTCCGGAACATCTGGCAGACAATGTGCTGCTCAAGGTTATCAAGCAGCAGATTCGCATCCTGCATGCTGAGATGGATAATTCAGAGGACGAGGAGACGGGCAAGAAGGCGAAGCCGGAGGCCAAGTCTAAAAGGGCGGGGAGGAGAAACTGAGGATGGTGTTGGCGGGATAGATAATACGTTGTTTTGTCCTGTTGGTTGGGCTCGTTTGATTTGGAAGATTACCGGCGGGAGGATGGTAGTTTGGTAGTAGTGTTGGAACTATTGTCGTCATGAGGGTCGCATTTTTTAAGTCGTGTAGATCGATTGTGTAGTGTTGTCTGTACGAGAAAGAGCCGGCTAATGCAGGACAACGTCCGCCGCTCTTCCTCAGCCACCGTAGTTCATTCCTTCTTCCTTCCAAGCTCGGCCCGTTCCTGCGTAACCACCAACGTCATTGTGATATGACACGACGATGCAGTGGCATTTGTCACAGGGTAGAAAAAGGAAGCTATGGATAAATGCGCAGATAACGGCATGGGTGCGATAGGGACGTTGTTGGTGCGCAAAAGCCGGTTTGGCGTGGGTGGTGTCTCTGTCCGCTACAGCCTCGCGTCGCATAGTCGACCACCATCGACCACTATCCAGACCATGTTCCCACAGTAGATGAGGGTCATACAGAGAAGCAAACATGTGTTTGTGCTGGTCATGCGTTTGTTTCGTGAAGCGAACGCGAGCCTGTTGCAGCCTCTCAGCGCGACGACAGCCTCGCGCGCCAAGGCCGACCGACCCACTGGAGTCCCAAAACGGCAACCAGCAACACCACCGCGTCACCGTGACTATGGTGCCGCACTGCATCCTCATCAAAGCTCTTCACTTGCCGGCGAGGCGTCTTCTGCTAGCCCGTCCATGTAATTGGTGAATCATGTGTTTACTGGCGGGGTTGAGCTGCGATTTGTGCCGCTTGGGGCGAGGTAGGGCGAGGTAAGAGAAAGGACGGGACTGGGGAGACTACAGCTTTTGCCTTTTACTGCTTGAGGTGTGCACTGCTTTCCTGCCCTTCTCTCCTCCCTCAGTGCCCACAACGCCTGCATGCACCTGGCTCCACTGCCTCGCATCATGTCCACCACCACTCTCACGTGGTTGCGCCTTGCTCTTGTACTCGCCCTTGCTACCCACTCGCTCGCTCAGTCATGCTGTAAGATGATGAATTGTGCTGTGGCTCGCCCAACCGTCGCTGACACTGCCAGACTATCCCAATGGCAGTCGTGCGCCTGACACGGAGAAGCCATGCTCGTCCGCTAAAGGCTCCGCCTGTTGTCCAGATACCTGGCAGTGTCTCGACAATGGCCTCTGCCACCTGCCCACTGGGAACCTTTACGGACGGTACAGCTGTACTGATAAGAGCTGGATGTCGCCTGGCTGCCCCTCCAACATGTGTACCTATGGTAAGATTCACCACTCCTCATCTGGCCCCAACCTCACCCTCGACAGACGGAAAAGCAGCTGGCGGCGAGTCCATTACTCAGTGTTCAAGCCACAACGACGACTGGTGCTGCAATGCTGATGCGACAAACGTCAAGTGTTGCGAAGAGTCTCCTTCACCTCGACCTTTCTTCCGGCTTCAAGATGGCAGGGCGTACGCAACAATTGGTCGCAACCAGGCATCGAGTGCCCCGACCCTTTCGTCTCTCACAGGCCTAGCATCCGGTTCAGGAGCCGGCAGCTCGCCCTCAAAAACATCAGCACCCGCATCGCGAAACCCTGCCAGCGAAAGCATGGCGGCGAGTTTCAGCTATCCACGAGCATCATCAGCAAGCCCTATCACATCGATAGCAACGAGTGTCTCATCTGGCACCGCAGGAGTAGTGACTATCGAGCGCACCATCGTAAGCACGCCTACCCTCCCTGCTGCTGGCGCTGGAAGCAATGGCTCTTCCAACAACAGTAGCTCGGGTCCAAATATCGGCCTCATTGTCGGATGCGCCGTGGGCTTCCCAATGGCTTTCACCCTACTCGGCATAATCTTCTGGATGTTGCGCAAACGTCACCAGCAAAAGGCTAGCCCATACAAAGACTCGCCTGATAGTGATGACCCCAAATCCACCGGGTTCGCGGGAGGTGCGACAGCAAGTCTTAGCAAGAAAGAAACATATCGCCACTCCAGGCCCGGCACGACTGAGATTGACAGTAACCCTGCGGGGCCCGGACGGCCTGTCTCCACTATCCCCGGCCATGCAGAGCTTGACCCGGGAGGAGGATTCCAGCCAGGTCACAGCGCAGCATACGGACCAGATACCGTTGGCATCGGCGGTGGAAGCGGCGACGGAAGGTCCACATGGGCCAGCGCACCACCTGGATACTCACCCGGAGCCAGCCAGACGCCCTTCAACGGAGCCAGCGAGTTGGCCGATACCAGCGTCATGCCTGTTATCAACGAGAAGCCAACTCCCCAACAGCAACAATACCAGGCGTACCGGCCACCAGCGGCAGAGTTGGCGGCAGTCAGAACGCCACCCGAAGATGTGGAAAAACAGATGCACAGGTAGAGGATAAGCATACGCAGAGTGATGAATACATGGGCGTATAACGCATACAGCGACGGCATGATTTCAGGAGCACGTGCTTTGAAGAGCGGTGCATGTAAACATATAATCTGGGAAGACACAAATATGATGGCACTTCTTTCGGGTGTAATGAAATAAACACTTTAATTCATTCGGTTCAGAGCATCAGAGATATAGTTGCTCAACATGGTGGGTGGGCAATAAACACTAGTGTCATGTGACTCAATGACCATGGGAACCTGCGAGTCATGTCCGGCAAGAACATGTCGTCAGCCCTCCCGCCCTTGACCGCGGCTCTGGAGCCCTTCGGCGATAGCCTTGATAGGCGCGTCGCAACGGCCATATCTTTCTGCTCGTCCTTCTCCAGTAAACATGATTCGGATACTTTGACCTTCTAACATTCTTCCACATGTACACACGATGAAGCACCTTCCCGACGAGATTATCCTTCATATCATTGCATGCAAGTGTCTCGGTACCCAGGTGCATGTCACTATTAAACTGACACCCCACTACAGATCTGGAACCCACAGAACTCGTGAAGCTACAACACGTGTCACGCCAATTGCTCAATCTCTCCCGCGACAATAATTTATGGAGGACGCTCTGTTTCTCCCATTCTGTCACAGAGCGTCGTCGCCGTCGTGGGGCTACCTCCGACATCAACCCACGTCTCGCCGAGCTCATCGACGCAGCCAACAACATATCCAATGCTTTTAATACAAGCGTGCATAACCCAAACGCACCGAGCGCTACAGTCCAACAGGAAAGAAATAGGGAAAAGAGATGGGAGGCGCTAAGGACGAATTGGGACCCCACCTACCCAGATGAGAAGGTCAATTGGTACCGGGACTTTATACAACGACATGCGCCGCAACACTTGAGCTGGTTCCAAGATGCTGGACATGAAGGAAGAGACGAGGATGAAGTACGACGTGAAGCTACGGGTGCCGGCATCCTATTTAATAGCGATGGAGCGGCAGACAAACTAGTTGCGCCCTTAGACGATGGGAGTATCACCATTTGGGATGCTGGTACGAGCAGTGAGCGCAGAGGAAGAGTCATCGCCAAAAGCAGCATTGGCTTGCTATCCAATAGAGGCTCTGATCTGGACCACGACACGAGAATCAGCCAGAGCCGGACAATCATGACAGAAACCGGGGCAGTCGAATGTGTGAGTATCGATAGCAAATTGGAGAAGGGGTTCTTCGCAGTCCAAAATATCCTGAACGAGGTAGACCTGAACACGTTACAGGTAGTATCGAGAACACCGTATCCATTTTCCATCACTGCTCTTTCCGAAGCCCATCATCGCACACCTCTCACCGTTGGTACAAACTGGACCATCCATCTGCACGACACACGCAAACCGCCTAGTACCCTTCCATCAACACGATGCGAACTGATAGGCGGCTCGCCTGACCCTTCTTTCTCTCGCCTCCAAACAGGCGACTTCGGTGGCCACGTCTCCCTCTCCCAACCCGGTGCCCTCTCCGTCTTGCACCTCCCCACCGACCGCGAATGGGACGGTAACGGCGATATCTGGGTTGCCGGCCGCTTCACTAGCATGCTAAACTTCGACCGGCGCTTCTTCCCTCGCCTACGCGGCACCGTCCACTCGGGCGCCCGTCTCTCGTCCCTAACCTCCCTCCCCCACCCCTTCATTCCCCAATCTCTCCGCACGTCCTCCCCCGCATCACATCTCTCATCCGCGAAATCCACCCCCGCCCACACCCTCATCGCCGCCGGTGAATACAAGGGCAAAGGCTCCCTTGAACTCTACTCCCTCTCCTCCAACCCTCGCCACGCCATCATCTCCACCGACAACCGCTCCACCCGTAACCCAAACGCCTGTTACCTCAACCGCCAAACAGCCAGCTCCTCCAAGCTCCTCGCCGCCGCGCCGCACGGCACACGCATCGTCGTCGCCGACGGCGACGGCACACTCAAATGGCTCGAACGCGACGCGTCCACGCCCGTGCGCCACTTCAACATCAACGACGTTGCGCAACACGCGTCGCCGCACATTGAATCCGGGTGGGGCGACATCGTCCAGAAAATCTTGCCTTCGCATACTTCGGGTGTGAGCGCCGAGGATCTGGTTGTTTGGACGGGGGATGGGAGGCTTGGGGTTGTGGGGTTTGGAGGGGCGGGAATGGAGGTTGAGGAATGGGTTGATGCGGTGGAGAGGATGGATGGGGAAAGAGAGAGGTATGGGCTGGAGATGAGGAGGGCGTTGGAGGTGCAAGCGAGAGAGGTGCGGTGGTTGAGGGGGTATGGGTTGTGAGTGGAAAGGGGCAAGGTGGGAAGGAAATTGGGCTGGCGATCGTTCAGACGTGTAACAAAATGCTTGAGTTTGTACATGTACATCTCGCACAACGATTATTGGTCTATCCCAATCCCGCCTAGTGTTTTGACCACGATCGACTCGAATACCTAATTTCCTCGCTTCCTCCATGCGCGATTGCAAGTCACGCCCATTTACCGTGTCAGCCCGTCTTATTCTGGCCCCAATGTCCCCGATGACACGCAGCACTTGACGCGGCCCACACAGGATAGATATTAGGGCGAGAATAGGATGCTTGTAGATGCGATTGACGCATTGGGCCTTAGCCACTCAATGTGGGCTCAGGTTCTGGGTTAGTCTAGGTGGTTCTACTTCCGCCGTAGGAAACTACGCGATTTTGCAAGACATTGACTACTTGGGTTATGGAATGGCAGGCTCGCGGGTTTGCATCTGTTCAATGTAGAATCCGCTGTCGATGAATACTTAGCGTAGGCGTAATCAGTAATTTAAGGGCCAGCAATGGTAAGATTGCTACTTCCTGACGTGAGCTTCGATGCAGCTACACCAGGTGCACTTTCAAAAGAGGCTCTTGCTAGAACAGGAAGGTGCGTTTTCATTCATGAAAGTGCTCTCGGGTAACCCAGCGTGTCGGGCTAGGGCTTGGCTTTGATCTGACAAAGTGGCTCACCTATGCTGACTAGTGTATGTTGTACGCTGCAGTGGCTTGAACAGCAGTACCAGTGATATCATCCCGTATCTATAATTACTCCAAACTCATATAACAACAGTTTCAGGCCGGAGTCAGCGCGTGTGCCTCGCTGATCGCTTTTAAAAAAGTCACTCGCTATACAACAAAAAACCCTACAGCCAGTCATGGTACCAAAGCATGCTCAGATTACCGAACGAGCGTTGTTCAAAAAGCAAGAAGACAAACAGCTGATAGGGTACTTCCTAAATACCGCTGCTGACAACAATTACTGTAAGCTGCGTGTTCTAAACTCTTCCTTCTATGAGCTTTCAGTACTCATATTCCAATCAGGGGAGCCAATACGATGTAACAAAGAAACTTACTTCGAGTCTGGGTCTTATGCCGGCTGTAATGACATCAATACTAAGTGCGTGGTTGGAACTAAGCAGACGGTCAATAACAAGTTTTTGACCTGGTAAGCATTCTTCTCCTGTTAAACCCCTTCCACCATCCATTGCGGACCGATTCTCACGAGTTATAGCGGGCCAAGCGCTTCTTGCATCTCTGTGACAGTTCACAGCAACACACCAGCACCCTCGCCTGACCCCAATGGCAAGACACACATGTTTTGTTTAGGAGTATGGAACGCCGACGCTTCAAACGTTTACCGAACCACCACCGCATCGAGTACTTCATTCTCTTCATCTTCCACGAAATCTTCTCTCTCATCAAGTTCAAAGACTTCCTCTTCATCCAGTCTCGCGACATCGCTCTCGCCAATCTCATTCACGACTACAAACCCCACGCCGACACGCATCGGAACTACAGCCTCTAGTTCAAATAATGCAGGCATCATCGCCGGGCCTGTCATTGCCGGGATTGCCCTTCTCGTCGTCATCACGTTCCTCGTTTGGTTCTTTGCCTTCCACCGAAGGAAGAAAAGTTCCATGGCCATTGCAAATGGTGCCGCGAAATTCAATGGAGAATCACCATATCAGCCCCAGTACTCCTCCGCCAAGTACGAACATGTGCAGCTAATGAGTAACCAACTCCATGAAATATGTGCAAGTCGGCCGCCTGTAGAACTAGGCGCGAAATGAGGCGGCAGCAAAAAGAAACGAAGAAATAATGATATAAGACAGCGCATATTTGGTAGGGCTCACTTTTGCGCGCTAGCGTAACGGATGCCCCAAAAATAAGTTATTGCATTTGGTTATTGCGGGTTGGCGTCACACTCGGCGCTTTTGAGTTGGTATGGGGCTTCGTAATTTGATAGGTTCTCCTGTTCTAAAGTAATCGTTTTGTAAGATACATGGAGATTTTGGAGCATGGATTGATGGCAGCTCTTTCTCGTACATAGCTTTACATACCCAGGGCAGCGTCATCCATCCAATGAGCCCCACCTGCACAACTGTACCCACCACAGCCTTTGATCCATTGGTACCCCATTGGGCAAACACCTAACTGCTGTAGCTTCATTTGCCGCTGTTTCTCGACTTCCCGCGCCCTCTCGATTTCCGCTAGTATTGCTGCCCGTCGCTTCCTCTCCAGTTCGGCGGCGATCCTTTCCTGCTCTCGAATACGTCTCTCCTCCTCATCGGCAGCTGCTTTCTCGGCTCGCTTGAGCTCTTCGATGCGTTGCTCTTCTTGTCGCTTTTCCTCTTGAAGACGTTGGAATTCGCGTTCTTTGGCGACCATGGCATGCTTGTCACGTTCGAGCTGCTCCCAGACAGCGTCTGATACACCATAATCACGCTTAGCTTTGAAGATCGAATCAATGGGATCTTCCTCTTGGCCCTCAGGCTCGGTTTGTTTAGCAACTTCCGTCTGTTCTTCCTGCTCTTCAACTGCAATTTGCGCCGTGGGTGGCGGTGCAGATTCTGTCGAAATCTTGTAAGTCTGTTGCGTTGGTGGCTTAGCTTCAGGTTGAGGATGGGGCTGAGTCTTTGGAAGGATTGGCAGTTGTCCAGGAAAGCGACTTGTTCCAACAGCTTCATTACGGCGAGAGCGCTCTTGCAGCGTTTTCTCCATCGTCTCCATGATAACCTCCTCGGTGAGGACAAGGCTTGTAACTGGTTGAACTGCCGTCGAGATCAACCTCTGAAACATGCTTTTTGCTATGGACTTGACATCTCGCGCATTTCCCCAAGAATCCAAAGCTGAAAGCTCCCTGAAAAGCTCAATGATATGTTGATGTAATTTTGTAGACGGAGGTTCAAGCACGGACAGATCCAACGGAGCCTTATTACGCTTCTTTAAATCAGTGAGTACTTTGATGAGTAACTCCAAAGATGTCTCCGGCTCCATGTGTTTGAATATGACGGACTCTGGGAAACGACTGGTGAGGCCTGGATTGATGCTCATGAGCCTGTCCATGTCCTTATCATAGCCAGCAAGAATTGTGATCAACTTCTGGGCATATTTTGGCTTTGTGAGGCAGTCGACCAGCTCGTCCATGGCTTCTGTTGCGAAACCGCCTTCGGCAAGACGGTAGGCCTCATCAATGAAGAGCACCTTACCCATGGCTTTCTCTAGGAGCTTTTGTACCTTTGGCCCCGTTTGACCAACATATTGTGCGATCATGTCCGTGGCTGAACAGTTCTCCACCTTGGCTTGGCTAAGCAGACCCATGTCATAGAAGATTTTACCCATCTTCTGGGCTGTCGTTGTCTTCCCAGTACCTTTCACTGTTTAGCGGTCCTGTTTCTGTTAAAATGGGACGACAGTACTTACCTGGGGGTCCTTTGAAGAGGAAGTTAAACGGTAGCTGCTCGCGTGGATCCATGCCAAGTGCCTTCATGTTCGCGGCTGTAGTTTGATATCCTTGGAATTGCTTGATCAGGTCTTCACACCCGACAACATCTTGAAAGAGTGCGGGAAGATTCGTTGCCGCTCTTTCTCCTCGGTCAAAGTCAGGATCAAAATCGATAGCCTCGAAGGTATCAAAATCTTTGACTTTGCCTTGAGTCATGTGTTTCTGATGTAGTGCTTTCGCTCTGTCAAGAATTATGTCCACCTCACCTGCGTTTCCAAAATTCGGACGATTCCGTGCTCGCCGAATAACCTCCATAGCTACCTTCTTTGCCTGGTCCGTTGCATTGAAGCCGACGTCTTTCAGCTTGAGGTCTAATATCAAACGAATCTCTTCGTCGTCAAAGTCCTCGAACACAAAGGCTGACTCCAAGGGAAACCGTCTCGCGAGCCCTGGATTAACATCGCGAAACATCTCTTCCATCTGATCTTTGTATCCTAGGAGAAGTACGCAACGATCCTCGCCTGGTGTGCTTTGAACTTCGGCCACAATCGTGTCAATTACTGCGACCTTGTAGGGGTCACTCGGGGTGCCACTCGCAAGCATATCTGAACGTTGGGATGCCAAGTTAGTGATAGACTAATGCACAAGACGTACATGGAATTAACATACAGGCTTCATCAATGATAAGGACCTTGCCGACAGTCGATGCTAGGATGCCTTTGGTGTTCGCTTCAGATGCGCCAAGAACACTACCGACAAAGTCTGCCGGATTCTTCACGACAACTACAGTTTGTTAGCATGAGCTATTTTGGTCTTTCTATGTTACTTGCCTTCGCCATTGGAGAGGAGTCCAATATCTGCAAGAATACGGCCGTACAGTTTTGCAACCGAGGTCTTCCCTGTTCCTGGCGAACCTATGAGGCAACGATTGAGTGAATACTGGACGAGCTGCTTTTCCTCTATCTCTCGTTGATAATTAAATTGTAGCCCGTCAAGAAGGGATTGCACTGATTGTTTGACTGACGCCAATCCTATCATTTTCTGCAACTTCAACCATGCTGAGTTGTTTTTGAGAATACTGGATGGCTCAGGGCCTATAAGATCCTCTTTGGTCCATAGATTGTCATCTGGGAGTAGGCCAGCTTTTCTGTCTTTACGGAGGCGCTTCGCTTGTCGTTCTGTAATCTGTGATATCTTGTTCTGCACGTCGCGAGCATTGCCGAAGCCATCGCGACCTCGACCACGCCCGATGCGGCGAGCAACGATTCGTGCGTATAGGCCACCCATTCCACCCTCAAGCTTCATACTGCCACTGTATTTTTTATTGACATAGTGAACGAATATTTGCTGGAGCTCTTTGTCTTCGTAGTCTTCGAACTCCATCTGAATGGGTATTCGACTAGGAATACCCGGATTATGGGCGAAGAATGCCTCCATCTGTTTGTGGTATCCTGCCAGTACAAACACAATCTTACCTGTGAGGTTCTCAATCTCAGCAAGTAGATAATCCAGCACGGCCTTCCCCCCAAAGCTGTTACCGGAGACCAATTGATAAGCTTCATCGATGAAGAAGACACCGCCACCTTCTGACAGAATCTTGTCAATATTCGTCTTGCAAGCAGAAACTCCGTCATTGGCTAGAGCAGAACCAGAAGTCTCAAAGAAATGGTCTCCAGGAAGAGCGCCAACTTCTACTAGGAACTTGGCGTATAGCCGGGCAACAGTCGTCTTCCCTAGTAATCATCAGCCTACGGTATCCGGACCTTACGAATCTTTTACCTGTTCCTGGGTTTCCGAGCAATGCTGCGCCAAGTCGCTCTCCTTTGAGAGGCACGTTCTGGCGCACAAGAGTATCAACTTTGTTCTTGATTGCAAGAAATTGCTCCTTCACGGACTCAAGACCTGCAAATGATTAGCATATATGTATAGGGGTCTACTATACTTACCGATCATGGACATCAATGAATCCAGAGGCTCATTTCTTGCGCCACTGTGTTCTTTTTGCTGTTCCCAGTCATCTCTTGCCTCACTGCCGTGCCAGTCGGGTCGATCGTCCTGATCTGCTGGAGGATCCTGGGACTTGGATTGGCTTTCACCTGAGGATGCTGCAACTGGCACGGTTTGGGGCTTGGTGGGTGGAGGTGATGCCGCTATTTTCGGTGGGTTGTCGACTTTCTTTTTGAGGTTGAGTAGATCTTGTTTCTTCTGTGCCAACTCATTCTGGCGGCTTTGCTCGTCTGCACGATCCATAAGTAAACGCTTCTGGTGATTGATTTCATCGTCAACCTCGGCTAGCCTTGCCGCGTATTCTTGTTGCTTTGCTTGTCGTGCCATATCCAAGTTGTGATCCCGCTGCCGTCGCTTTTCTTGAGCACGAAGTTCGGCCTCGCACTTCTTGCATACCGCTGCAGCCTGATCATGACATTTTCTGCTGACTTTGTGGTTCTTAGGGCATTTCGATTGTATGATGGCTGTGCATTGCACTTTGGAGTGATCAGGAAATCGGTGGCATCGGCGAGGACATTTGTGTTGCTTGCAGTTGAGCATTGTCTCACTGTGAGAGTCAGTACAGAAAAGGCCGAGCAGAGTAGGGAACTTACCATGGCTCCAAACAACCGCCATCAGGACATAACGAATCAAAATCCTCTTTCTCGGTGAGAAGCACTTTCCTATCGCAATGCTGCTCACACTTGACCGGAAATCCATCGTAGATATGACCATTTTGTTTGAGCAAGTCCATCAGTGGGATCCAAACGTCTTTACCCTTGCGGCTATTCATGAAAGTTGCGGCATTTCCAATCAAGATCAAAGCATTTCGAGCTCGTGATAAAAGGACATTGACACGTTGAGGAGCAGACATGAATCCAATGTCACCATCGCTGTTACTACGTGTCAAGCACGCTATTACAATATCACTTTCTTCACCCTGATAGTTGTCGATTGTTGAGATACGAATCTTCCGTTTAGATATATCAGCGCCAGCAGGCGTTTGTAACCCAGCCCGAACTAGTTCGTGAGAGTCCAAATCATTGAGAATAGGATCATTATCATGTTGCAATGTTTTGATCAGAAGATAGAGCTGGCCGAGGTATGGAGTAAGAATGACGATATTTTCGGTACCATAGCCTTGTTGTCCAAGGTATCGCACACACTTCAGTACCATATCAGCTTCGTAGGCGTTTTCTTTGCTGGTCTTGGCCTCCTCGTCTCGTCGGTCTGTAAGTCGATCGGCATTCAGCTCTGGCCGTGAATGCGAAACAAAGATGACATTGTCTTGGAATCCGTGCAGACTTGGCCTTCCACGGGTTTTTTCCGCATCTTGTAAGTCTGGATAGGTGAGATGTCTAACGAGTGTAGATATTTCTGGGCGCATTCGATGTTGCGCATTCAGGGTGGTGTGGGGAACGCCGGCCAGAACGAGTCTCTCAAATAAGGAAACATTCAAGTCGTAGCCTTCGCCTTTCTCTACTGTCAGGGCGTAGTTGTTCACCTTGGGGCGAAGCTGTTTATGATCACCGATTAGGATGAGTTGCTTAGTGGCCGGAGTCATTGCGGTGAGGATGTGACTCTCGAGGATTTCCCCAGCCTCTTCAACAAGTATGATGCCTGGTGCAGCCTTCTGTATGTCTTCGGTATACATTGCAGCACCTGTCGTCGTGCATGCAACAATACGCTTCTGTTTGATGACATGGGCATCCTTCTGGTGAAACAGCTGCTGAACTTTGCTGCAACATTCATTGTATTTGCTTGACAGTGTGCTCACTTTTGCCACTTGCTCCTCGACAATCTTGTGCTCCCATTCTACCCGAAGTTTTAATCGTACGTTTGGCTCAATCATCCATATATGAGGATATAACTGTGCTGCAGCGTGAAAGATACCCGCGTCTTGGCCATGAAACCAACGTTTGATCAAATAGCATTCCTCAACTTTTTTGCCCTTCTTGCCTACTCGCACCATATCATTTCCGCTGTTAGGTATAGCAAAAGCATCGAAGTATTCCGAGAAATCTGAAAATTCAAGGTAGTCGAGGATAGCCCGTTCGCCAACCCTGGCTGACGCAAATTTGGTTACTTTATCGAGAAGGGCAGTGTGATAGGATTCTGCTTGACTCTTTTGGTGGTTGATCATGCTATACGTTTGGCCGCTCTGTCTATAGTTGTTTGGCTGAGAAAAAAGACTCAGAGCTTGAGTATTTGTGCTATACCCCCGGCCTAGTCGAACTATGGACTGGGCTGGTATGCCAGCATTTTGGACGTCCACTATCATTTGATCCAACGCGTGGTTTGTATAAGAAAGTACTAAAATGTTCTCATTGGTATTGTCGTGCAAGATTTTTGCGATGAGAGCACCGATGAACGACTTTCCGGTCCCTGGCTGAGTCAGCACTGTTATTCCAAACATAGAGGTCAAATGAAAGATTGACAATACTCTCTAGATTACCGAATTCTAAGAGAGCACTTAAGAAAGTCTTACCCGGTGGACCTTGGATCAGACTCAGTCGCCTGGCTAGACCAGCGAGCAGTGAATCTGCTTGGGCACGGTCAAGCTTGACAGGCCCATTAGTTCCAATTTCCATTTGAAGATCTCGATCCCAACTCCTTTTAATGATCTTGATGATATCTTTTGGCTGTACACCGGAGAGGGCGTCGCCCGAGCTGGATGTGAGATTCAAAACTTGTTCCTCTAGCGGCAGTTCGTCCATGCATTGAAGGCGCTTCAGAATCGGTTCATACGCAAATATTGCGGTGTCGACCTGCACAAAATTTAAATTGCCGATAATCTTCCACGCTATCAGCACCTTGCCCAGAGATTTAGCATCGGCTATGCGAAGCACCACGGTTGGGCGTTGTCGAGCAAGGAGATCTTCGTTCCTGTCTACACTTGCGAAAGCTACAATATTCCCGTTGCTGATAAGGCATCCTAGAGACTGATGCTTCAGAAAATTCTTGTTCTCGATTACAAACTTCTTGCGGGCAGCGATGTTCTTGATCGATCGAAGTTGAGGAATGTCATGTGCGCATTCAAGCTTGATTGCACATGGTTTTCGTTTGGAGGGTGTCCCACACTCGATTCCAACAAGCTGAAGATTTTCTAGGACAACTTTGCGTCTTCCTTTCTTCTGGCCAACAGCAATCTGGAAGTCACTGCGAAGCTCACCCAAAAAATCTTCGCGAAGCAAGCGAAACTGATTATCAAGATGTGCCAGCCCGCGACAACCAACTTCGTCGGAAGACGAAATATCTTTTGCACGCCTGTAGAAAGGGGTTTCGGTAGATGCAAACTCATCCGGGGTAGGGAGAATCTGTATCTTGTGGAAGTCGGGAAAGTCGTTGTCATGACGGCCGCCAGGGCCACCAGGAGTGTCCCCTGCGGTGTTCTCGATTCTAAATTTAATCTTATGTCCCAGATTTCTCACTTCTTGAACCTCGGAATTAATCAATGATTCATTACTAGTAACTCTGCGTGCGATATCGTGTACATCTGGTATTTCTTCGGAAGGACTGTGGAGAAGTTCAAGCAGAAGCCAGGCAAATGCGTGCGTGCTCCGGGAGGTGAGGACGCGCGCATTATGTGCCTCAACAACTGTGTTCCAGAATGTGGGAGGCTGCACTATCTGTTCAAGAATACGATGCAGGAATTCGCCATTGTAGACTTGCTTGGCAGAGGGATGGGAAAGGTAATCGAGTACCGGAGTCGCATGCTCATTGATGAATGTCGTGTTGGCGCTGAAGCGGAAGGCCTTCGCAATCGCGTTTAGGGCGTTTGGACTCGCTATCACTGTCTCGATGCACTTCGACACGTCTTCTTGTGCACGCAACGCCTCTAGGAACCGGTTTGCATCGGCTGCACTGTTGAGATCGCGATGACCGTAGATAACGGCGTTGAAGAGCTTTGTGAGCCCTGCGACCCGCTTCGCAACGGCGTCCCGGTCTGTCATGGAGTAAAGTTGTAGGGTATTTCGAAAGAAGTTCTTGTGAACAAATGCAAGTCTACAAAGCGGTCGAAAACTTTGCAAATATTTGTACAACCAGTAAGAAGGTAACACAAGGACTAACCTGAGCCACCCCCTCCTGCGGCTGTGTAAATCGATTGGGTGACAAATGCGGCTTTTGTATGCAGCAAAGCGTAGGGTGACTCCTATCTATGAAAGGTTTGTCGTGCGCCACTTACCCTGCTCAGCCTTGCGTGTCAGGGTATAACAAGGCTCTATTTACTTCTTTGCCCCGCTTACCAGCAACATAGCTTCCCACAGTCACTACCAGATTGGAACCCTACTTCATGCCTTCTACTTCATCCTTTCGAGGTGGCCATCCTCCGCGAAGAGGTCGTGGAGGATGGATTAAACCATTCAACAAATTAAACATCGAATTCACCAAACCAGATATTGAGAAGCAACCATTTGGTCAACTTTTGAAGACTATTGATCGCTCCACACTGGAAGGCGACCCTTCAGTGACTTCCAGAGGTAGCCCGATATCTGAGCTTCGCTACGTTGCGTCGTACAACTGGCGCAATAATGACTCTACCAGAATTGTAGTTCCAGGTGAGCACTTAGACTCAAACACAGCTTCGCAGTGACTCAGAAAAACAGGTAAACCTCCACAATGGACACCTCTCCGAGTTCCACAACGTCTCAAGGAAGATGATAAACAATATTTCCGCGACCCCAATGCCGCCAGATTTTCTGAGTATCCGATGGCGCCTGCCGTACACGCTATTCTAGATATTGAGCCCAGCTTCCCCACTACAAAGGTTGATATTGTTGCCTGTGGAAGTACTCTAGGTAACCTGCTTCGTTTCGTGCGTGGGAAAGACAAGGCGTTCCGCTTCACCATAGAGACTATCGGTAATACTGTCTTCTTCTTGCGCAAGCAGAATGATCCAAAAGAAATCATTCCGGGTGTGCGAGGGTATGGCCACACATTTCCAGAGGCATATACTACTTGGGAGAAAGAAGTGAAGGGTTCCGAAACACACCAGCGTGTCATCCAGTACAACTTCGGAGAACATACCTGTTTAGTCCGCTTTGAATCGGATGGGTATATCAAAGGTAAAACTACCTCCGGGAAAGCCTGTGCCAACGATTCAAGCCCCTCGATAAACGAAGACGAAGACGTCACCGCCGCTACTAAGACCGCCATCACACAATCAGCGACTGCCCTAGATCCTATTTCTAATGAGTTAAAGATTGAGCATAGTGGTTACAAGATCGACCAAGCCTCCATCTTCGATCTCAAGACTCGCTCAAATAGACTTAAGCGCGGAATTGATATGAACGACATCTATCCACTGCTTTGGATCAAACAAATTCCCAATTTCATCATCGCATATCACGACGGGGCTGGTTTGTTCCAAGATATTCGCGTGCAGGATGTTAGAAAAGAGGTTCAGAAGTGGGAAGAGGACAACATGGACGCAATTAGTCGCCTCGCCTCGCTCCTGGATCAAATTGTCGCATTTGCGAGAGAGGATACGGGGCTGCTAGAAGTGTACTGCTCTGGTAAGCAGATTCTGCAAATTCGTGGACAGCATGGAGAAGGCCAGCATATATTGCCTGCTAAGTTGAGAGGTGCATGGGTCGAAGAGAATGAACCAAAATTGGACTCTTCAAATAGCTACCACGATGGTTATGCGAAAAATAGGGATTCAACTAATAGATGGGATGCCCAATCTGACGGAGGGGATCCGGACTATACCGGATGCTCCTCTGATTGCGGGTATTGTGGAAAGTGTTCCTACTAGGGTAGCCTCGATTCTCTACGCTCAGTGGCGATACAGATGGGATAACAGGCGCGAAACAAATATTTAGAATCTAGAAAATAGATATTGTGCCTAAGCAAAATTCCCTCTAATGCCAAGAGCAAGATCAACTGTCCAGGTTTTATGATTCAAGCTACAAGACTCAACAGCTCACGTACTCTCTTTAGCCCATGTTACTGCTACGTGCAACATCCAGGTGCCGACCTCGGGTGGCATGAAATCAATCGATAGATTCATCGCTTCAGCAACATAATTCACCTAGCTGTGAAGCAAAAGCGCTTCGGACGTCTATGTAGGTTCAAACAAAGCTCAAAGGGAAACAAATTTCGATACTGAACCTAGCACTTCATGACTACCTATTTTCGCGCGTGCCTTTACGCCCATATCACTATCCTATGCCTCTATCATGATCTCTGAAGTAGGTTTGCTACCAACTAACGATGAAATCATGGAAAAGAATATATTGATGTGAGTAGTCGTCAATAGGAGGTGCACGGGAGGAAGAACATCGAGCCTTAACTTTTTAATGCAGGTCACGAGATCATGATTCAAACCTTAAATGTGAGCGACACTAACAAGAACGATAAATCGTGCGCTCAGGAACAAAGTCAAATCTCCGCCTCGGTCGAACATGTTCGTGGGTGGAATAATTGCGTGGAGTCCTTCCGACTCCTCCAATTGCGCCATCCCAAAACAGGCAGATTAAGGGTCATAACGTGGCTGACCCGCACAACCCGGGCGTTTCACACCACCAACGGCCATCGCCTATGTACTATATACACGGCGGTAATACCTTCTAGCGTTCTGTCCAAATTTCGTATGGCAGTGAGAACTAGTTAAACTCGGAGCCGTTCACCTGGTGCAACAAGGCACGCCGCACAGCTTTTACATGCTGGCGGCTACTTGAGACTGACTAAATGCGGGTTGCTCACTTAATGCAGGTCTGTGCCTTACTACACGACTCTGCAATCGATGTTTCGTTTCTTGTATATTGGCGTGCAGGGTCAGCTAGCGGGTCTATTCAGGTATCAAGCTAAGACATGATAGTAGTTGACTATGCTCTGATCCGAAAGACTTTATATTTTGCGTAGGACCTCTCCGTCTCATTCATCCCACTACCGTCTCTCATTTTGATTCCATAGTTTTCATTTTCCCCGTGCAGCTGGTCTCTGTTCCTCTTCAATTCAAAATGTTTGGAAAGGCAACTATCTTGAGTGCGCTTGTCAGCACTGTGTCCGCTGGTGAGTCCATAGGACAAATCGAATGTCGTTATCACGGCTAATATACTCGACAGGCACGATTATCTGGGATGGAAGATTCAACGACATGGCTTCCAGTGCTGATCTTGGAAAGTGGTCATGGGCCAACCAAGTTGGCGCTTATCAGTATTACATCCACGGTTCAGGCGCGATCGACAAATACGTCAACCTTGATTCTTCGTACAAGAATCCCGCAGATACCGGATCGAAACAAGGTGCCAAGATTACCATTGATGAAACTTCCAAATGGAATGGGCAAACTATGTTGAGGACTGAGGTACCGGCCACCCAAGCACAGATTTCATACAAGACCTACACTAACTTTGTACTCCTAAAATCAGCTTATCCCTCAGACTAAAGCTGCCATCAATAAGGGAACGACCTACTACCACTTCTCTATTAAGACATCTAAGGACAATGTGCCAACTACATCTAATGAGCATCAAATCGCTTTCTTCGAGAGCCATTTCACTGAGCTTAAGTATGGCGGACAGGGCAATACAAAGCTGCAGTGGCATGTAAGCGGTGTATCAAAATGGGACATTGAACTGGTTGCAGACCAATGGCACAACGTTGCGTACGAAATCAACTTCGATGCTGGCTCCGTCACATTCTGGCACTCGACTGGCAGCGATCCCCTAACTAAGACCGCCGGCCCCTTCACTGTGGCCACTTCTTCCAATGGTGCTGACTGGCATCTTGGTGTGCTTCGTCTCCCTGGAAGCAATGATGCAAATGGTGCGGAAGATTGGTACTTTAGCGGAGTGTATATTGAGACCGGCGAGCTCACAACATCGGTCAACACCCCTGGAGGCTCAGGTGAAGCTAAAAAGCCTGCTGCATCGTCCGCTGTTATGGCTGCTTCCACATCCGCTGTCCCTGTAGCTGCTTCACCAGCTGCAGCCGTAGTTGCAACTCCAATGGTATCTTCAGCCGCTGCTCCCGTCAAGACGCCAGTTGTTTCATCCACTCGCTTCGCCGCCCCATCTACGTTTGCGACATCTATCATCTCTGCTCCTACTCCTACCGCCTCGGCTGGGGCCGGCTCTGGTTCTGGGTCCGGCTCCGGTCCCGTTCTCCCAGAGAAATTCACGCTCAAGCAGTTCATTTCTTGGCTCAAGGCGAAGCAAGGTATCAACTAAGCAGTCTTGTATATAGCCTTCCATAACACTTTTGTACATATCTTCTTCGAGACAGCCTTATTGAGCTTTACGTTATAGCGGCTTCGATCGTCAAGTAGGCTCTACCTCAAAATTTAAGAAGTTCTTGTTTCATATTTTACGATTGCACTGCAACTTTAGCGTAGAGGAGCCGTCCTCCACCCTTTTACTCAGTGTATATGACTCATCTGATAGGCTTATTGTACTCGAGCGATACCATTGATTGGATATGAGATGCTTGTGAGGGCTATGCAAGCGGTCTATTGTAGAAACTGCAAGAGTAAGACCGGATGACCTGATTCGGAAGCTCCGATATCCTGCGTAATTTATGTCAGCAAGCCCATGTACATGCTGCAAAGCAATCCACGCTCTTGCATCAGAAAGGATGATCAGCGGCATGAGAACCAGGTGCAGGGAGCCTCTCGCCCGCGCCCGGGATCCTGCCGCTGTTGCCGCATAGCAGAAGTTGGCTCTCTTACTGTCTTTAAAATGCAAAATATTCGTGTTCAATTAAGCTAAACAAATAGTTTTTTTTTTTTTTTTTTTTTTTTTTTCATTAATGACGTCCGTCTCGGCGACTTTGCTTCCTCACGTTTCAGTAAGATATCGTCACCGCCGTTGAAGATGCGCGACGAAACTTGCGGTCCGGCGCTAAGAATCTTGGTCGGAGAGGATCGGCGCCAAGCCGAAGAGGCTGCAGAGCCGCCTCTATGCACGGCCTGACCGACCCTGAACGGGATGACATAACCTCCAGTAAGTGACGTCAGTAAGGCAATGTTGAGAGAAAATGCTCTCCACGTGAAGATCTATGAGGACCACTCAGATTGTCAAGCTGCCGAAAAGTTTTGAAACAATCTCCATAAACTCGGCGTATCAACTTACACCTATGTTCTTGCCGTTAGATCGGAGACGGTCGCCGAAATGTGACCCCGAAGACGACGGTATTCATTATGAGAGTCCACTCAGTGACGGGATACCCGCGTCTAACCTCAATCACGCACGTCCGGGGTTCAGTTGGGTTATCAGAAGGAGTGTCCACTATGACGCATAGCGCGGAAGACTCAGACTAGCATGGAAGTTCAACTTTGCCGAGTGCTCTTGTTCCACACCAAGCGCTCTTCAGACCCTCAAGACTGGTTCAAGACATGTTGACCCACCAACGGTCCGTGTTAGGTTCGCCTTATCTCCACAGTTCATCTGCGCTTTTCTCTCCTGTTACTCCGCGCCGCATTGCAACACCAGGCCAAGCCGAGATACTAGAAAACTCATTCTCTAGTCTACTCCACGTGTCAGACAAGATACTGCAAATGTGGGTTCGGTGCGGATCGGCCGAGGAAGCCCAATAGGGACATGCCGGGGCTCTCTCGAGGACGTTGAACACGATTGTTTAAAGCTGAACCTTCTCCCCACTAGAGAATTCCCCCAGCACCGCACTCCAGCTTTTTGTTGTTTCGATTATCCTCCACAATGCCAGGCGTAAAGGATAATGACTCCGGTGTCCCCACCTATTGGGGGCAATCCGGGAGGATGCTTCAAGTCCTCATCACCATTGTTGCGACCACTGATTTCCTACTTTTTGGTTATGATCAGGGTGTAATGAGTGGTATCATCTCCGCTCCCGCATTTGTCGAGGCATTCCCACAGGTCCATAATAATAGCACTTATGAGGGCTTTGTCGTTTCTATCTATGCAGTTGGTTGCTTCCTGGGTGCACTCACCATCTTCCTTGTCGGCGACAAGCTTGGTCGTCGCAAATCTATTTTCCTTGGAGCCATTGTCATGGTCATCGGCGTGATCATCCAAATTGCTTGCGTACCTCCTAATGGTGGTGCAACGGCTCAGTTCATCATCGGACGAGCCATCACTGGTATTGGCAACGGAATCAACACATCCACTATCCCAACATACCAGGCTGAGTAAGTTTAATCAAACTGAACATGCCCGAACTTATACTAATTCTGCCCAGGTGCTGCAAGGCAAAGAATCGTGGCAAAGTCATTTGTGTCGAAGGTAGCATGGTTGCCATTGGCACTCTTATCGCCTACTGGATCGATTATGGCTGTCTTTATGGCCCCAATGACTTCACTTGGAGGTTCCCTATCGCCTTTCAGTGCGTTTTCGCGTTCATCGTTGTCGCTATGATGATTCAACTTCCCGAGTCGCCACGATGGCTCCTCACACATCATCGTGAGGAAGAAGCCGCAACTATTCTTGCCGGCCTCAACGGGCTTCGACGTGATGACCCTGAGGTCCTGGTCCAAATGGGCGTTATCAAAGATGCTGTGCGCAAGGCTGGTGGTGGAGGCAAGGTCCCCACTAAGCTGCTATTCACGAACGGCAAGACCCAGTACTTCCGTCGCATGATCCTTGGTGCTTCTTCTCAGTTCATGCAGCAGCTCTCCGGGTGTAACGCCGTCATTTACTACTTCCCTATTCTGTGCCAGGATGCTCTAGGTACCGACCACAACATGGCACTACTCCTGGGTGGCATAAATATGGTTGTGTATGCCATCTTTGCTACAACATCTTGGTTCCTCGTCGAGCGCGTCGGCCGCCGTAAGCTTTTCCTCATTGGCACTATTGGACAGTGCTTTTCCATGGTTCTGACCTTCGCGTGCCTAATTCCCGACACCGAGGCCGCTGCGAAGGGTGCTGCTGTTGGTCTCTTCACCTACATTGCATTCTTCGGCGCTACCTGGCTGCCTCTTCCTTGGTTGTACCCAGCTGAAGTCAACCCCCTCAAGACCCGCGCGAAGGCTAACGCTTTCTCGACCATTAACAACTGGCTATGGAACTTTTTCATCGTCATGATTACACCCGTGTTGATTACTAGCATCGGATGGGGTACTTATCTCTTCTTTGCTATTCTCAACTCATTGTTCTTTCCTATCATTTACTTCTTTTACCCCGAGACTTCTGGCCGTTCACTTGAGGAGATTGATCTCATCTTCGCCAAAGGCTACATCGAGAAGAAGAGCTACGTGCTCGCGGCCAAGGAAATGCCCATGCTGGACGACACCGAGATTGACAGCTATTCTCGTGAACTCGGCGTACATCTCGGTGATGAGGAGGCCGGTTCGTCTGACGGCTCCGTCAAGGAGAAGAGGCGTACCCAGGAGAACCTCGTGCCCCAGCAAGGTGCATAGGACTAGTTTTTCGGAACGAGTTGCGATATTAGCGAAAGCGCAGGTCACGCCGATGGAGATGCAGCGCACAAAGTGCATGAGAAAGAAAGATACCCGACGCTTTAGTCGTCATGAGAGCAAGGAAATTTGCCTCGCGAGAATAGAATATTAAGAAGGCAGGGGCGTCGCATATGTTTGGAGTTGTCATGCATTTTTGCGTAATACCATAGATAATGGATAGACCGTTCGACTGGACAATTGTATCTCGCTGCCATTTGCCTATCGTTATTTATTCCGAGTCATTAAGTAGCTAATCCTGGAAGATGGCAGTTTGCGAGGAGGCCCGTCATTGAGAATGCGTCAAACTACGAGCACGTGCCAACGCGATCGGAAATCTTCCGAGCGGAAGCCACTTGGCAGCCAACACTTTGAATCACCACTCAAGATTGCCATGTGTCCATTCTGAACTTCACAACCCCCATGGTCTAGTCAAGCAACATGACCAAGACAAATGTTTCGTGGGATACTATCGGCCCCTTTTTAGTGTGGCAGTTTCTCATTCCTCTCGTATGTAATAACAGAGTTGTGTATCACAGGAGAATAATAGCTAACAAAGCAATAGGCGGCAGGATGGACGCAGACAGTCCTCTACAGCATCTTCATTCGTGCTGGCGATCCTAAACCACAGCCTGGGAGCAGACGTTTCACCAAACACCGGAGATACATCTTGATCGCCATATACTTTGCCTACTTCACATTCACAATCTACGAAGTCGACTTCGACCTTCAACGGTCCTCGAACGCATACAATGAACTCGGCGTACCGATTGATGTTGACGAGAGCGGTATCAACTCGCGCTTCCGCAAACTTACCATCCGATTTCACCCAGACAAGGTTGCCGTAGCGGACCAGGACCGGGCAAACCAGTACTTTGTGCACTTGAAATCTATGCGAGATATCGTGCTCGACCCAGCCAAACGATTTGCGTACGATCGATTCGGACCAGAAATCTTTGGACAGTGCCAGGCGTGTCTCACTGTCAAGGACTACGTGGATAGCGCGCTGCTAAGCGCGGCCACTACGTACGGCGCCCTACTTGTCATCATCATCGGTGCAAACGCGCTCGGCTTCTTGACAGACGGGAGCTACTGGCGCTACTTTGGACTCTTGGCCGTTGCTATATTCGAATTCCGCACAGTGACACGGCCAGACTATCCGTCATTTCTAACACAGTACCTGAACCCGCTTATGGCGAGATTCAGCCTTCGTCCCGCATACCTCCCCTTCCAACTCATCGCCATTGTCAAAAAAGCTTCAATATCCGCTGCCCAATTTCTCGCGCTCCTTATGCCGCTCTATCGCGATGACCCGCAAAGGAAGTCTTCCGACGACACGGAAGATGCACGACACAAACAACTCCATCGTCTGAGCGCGTTCGTATCAGAGTCGAATAAGGATGCAGGGAGACTATTGGAGCTAGAGAGCATACCGTACAGGGAAAATGAGAAAGCGAAGACCGAGCTGAGAGATGCATTGAAGAAGTACATGGTGCAGAATGTGGTGCACCAAGAAAAGGACGTTAGAAACGCAATTGGACAGAGCATGGCGAGAAGGAGAACAGGGGCGCCACATGGTGCGCAGGGAACGAAATAGACTTTCTATATTTTCTATGCAAGATATCTCCGTGGCGGTGTCCATTAGGCTCTTTGTGTTTACAAAAAGACGAACTGGAGCTACTGACGGCCGACTTATTGATGGTGATGAGGCAAGGTTCTGGTTTTCTGACAATGAACAAGGTCTTACAGCGGTAGGTCAGAAGTCATCACCACAAAATTGAGCAATGTGCAGGGATTGGTTGCCTCTACCACACGAGTTGAGTTGAGAGAATTCTCAAGTATGACCTTTTATGTTGATGACAGCCATTAGAAATTCTTTGCTATGCTGTAGTTCTTCATTGCAGTACACAGTCCCTCCAGATCCATGGCAAGAAGTCCATGAAGCTGCTTCACTCATTCGCCCTCTACCAATTGATATTTGTGACACCAGCGTAGAAGTTACCATTGCCATTTGGCGAGTTAAACCCAGCAACATCCCCCCTATCATTACGAGTGCAGTGGTCAAAGATCCATAGCAGACCTTGGGCAACATCGGAGCTGCGAAACCATTAATCACATGCATAGGAAACAGTAAAGTCTTGAAAATTAACATACCAATAACTCGACTCATCATTGCCCGTAAGGGTTTGAGCACTAACGTGGGCCCTGCCAGAGCGGCACATCTCAACTACTGGGTAGCCACGCCCACCCACACCGCATCGTGTGGTACCGAGGCTCCTGAGGTAGTTGTAGCATGCAATACCGTCATTGACCGGGCCATAAGCGGCTTCAGCCGGACCACATCTGGGGTCGAACAAGACAGACATCTCATCCCCGGCTGTAGCAATCATCAGTGCCGAACAAGTGGACAGTAAAATACTCATCAACGATGGCTTACACTTTTCTGGAAGAGCCATAGCATACAGGTCGGCAGATGTAAGGTTCAGAGACTCGAGGGACGGGAGACCCGGACCAGGGATGACCTCTGGAACCGCATCGCGAGCACCAAGGGGAGTAGCAGACACAGCGCCCAGGGAGGCGACAGTCAGAATGACAGCTGAAAAGAACATTTTCAATGCTGGATAGCAAGCGGAAGAGATAGATGTATTTGTCTTTTGTTGCTACTGAGGAGTGTTGGCGACACTGCCTTCAACACGACTTCGCCTTCTCTTTATACAATTTCTTCCCCTAGGCAAATACCTTGAGCCTTGTACCTCACCGCCGACCTCCCGTCAGGCCGACCATTGTCGTTCACATCCCACCTTTCCTGGTATAGGCTGACCGCAAAAATTCAACTTTGCGCTAGTAAGAGAGCATCCAGGGAACCGAAGTTCTGTGTATGTCCAAAATGTCCTTCAGGCGTGCCACTAGAACATATTTCCAGTCTGGTTAGCCGCACCGATCAAACGAGTGTTGGTGGGGACCTGAGTACCTGAAGCACTATGCAGATGCAGCTTATCCGCACTGATATTAGATACATACCGGAGGACTATG
Source organism: Ophiosphaerella narmari (assembly GCA_028456235.1). Lineage (NCBI taxonomy): Eukaryota > Fungi > Ascomycota > Dothideomycetes > Pleosporales > Phaeosphaeriaceae > Ophiosphaerella > Ophiosphaerella narmari. The sequence goes on along the minus strand of JALNQA010000001.1, from coordinate 69,667 downwards.
CTTGTCAGCAGAGTAGACAGCTCGATTCAGAAAATGCGGAGTTTACCGGCTGCGCTCGTTACGTATGGCCTGGCCAAACTATAGCGTCTTTTTTTTTTTTCCAAAAGAGGCAAATAAGCTTATCATTGGTAAGCAATGCACAAACCAATTCCTGCAGTTACACGTGGGATACTTTGATCGTGAAAGCGATGTCGAGTATGCCTCGGTGTTGTTTTATACCCTGGCGGTAATCGTGCCGAACACGAGACACTAGACTAAAAATAAGAGCCTAGATCTGGTGAGAACCGTTATTGGGTGTTCATCAATCATATCACGGTTAATTAATACGGGCCTAAATATTCAATAAGTTGCTTAGGTCGGGGGAAGACTTGTCAGCCTCGTCGGCTTTGGCGCGTCCCGCGTGTGACTACAGAGGAGCTCCTAGTTGACCGGCTCGGTGTTTTGTACAAACCATCAGCCATACACTATTTGTGTGCTTAGGCCGCCTACTTTTGATAATGGGGCCGCGGCTTCAACTCCAGATGCGGAGGTTTTATACCCAAAGCCATACTAGCCACTTGCTGACCGCACTCAAGGATGAGATATCTAGCCTTTTTCTAGTTCAACAAGAGACAATTCATGGCACATGAATTCCATATTGAAACTAACGGCCGACAGTAGACAAAAGCGGCATTCTAGGAAGTCAGTAGAAAATAATTTGTTTTGCGAAAGGTGGGCCGCCGCCGTTGGTGTTATATTCTGCCCATCATGGCCTTTCCCCTTCTACGAAAAAATACTTCTTGGAACTTTAGCCATGAATTGCCCTCTAATTCGAAGGCCTATATAGCAATACTACTAACTGTAGTCTAGCTCTGCCCCTCTCTTTTTAACCTGTACTAATACCCTCAAAAGTAGCTCAGATACTCTTCAGTCTTATGCGCCCTAGCAAGTGAAGCCTAAGCCCTGACATGAATTGTGCTAGCTATTAAACACCAAAATCAGCTAAGAAGCAACATAAGAAAATATTCCACAGCATAGCCGCGCTATGCCTGATAGCCTGGCTATAATACCAAGTCTTTTTCTTCGGTAGCAGTCAGCACGGGTATTGTATCACGTATACGAGACTTACAGAAATTCCTTCGGTCCTCATTCAACCCGGTAGTGTAAATATGCGGGGATCATGCCTACGATGCACTTTGCCTCGATGCGTATAGTGACTGGACAAACTTTGTGCCCTAACCTGTTTGAAAATCGATACATTGAGGCAATGCTTACTGCGATCGCTCAGGAGCCAACGAATGGTACAGCTCAGGCGAGTATCCCGAAATCGGCAAAGGTCAGCAAGCCCTTGGAGACCCCATAAAAGTGTAACGACACGCAAGCATCCGCTTGAGATATATTTGCGGGAAGTTTGATGGGATGCAAACAGCGTCAAAGGTGGTCACCACTTGAATCTGAGTCCATTGAAGTGTTCGGGCATAGGCGAAAAATCCGCAATTAGCCCATCCCCGTCGGTGTAGCGCTCTCGCATCAGAAAACAAGTAGCGCAAAGGTGCTCGTCGGTCTCATAGTTTCCCATCCAAACCCGTCCATGTGAACGATACAGAAGGGTGGCTACTTTAGAGAATGTGTCGGAGCTGTCTTTTTCCGGAAGGATGGAATCGGCAGTTGGATAAGGTTCCGCATCGTAGAACTCCTCGTCGTCATCTGAATCCTCTGCATCATTTCCGCTGGAGCACGATCCTGTATACTCTGAAAGTGTAGTATTCGGGGCCGCGAATCCTGATTCGTAGACTTTGAGACAGCCGCAATTAAACCTGTGACCGGTCTGGGCACACTCGGCGAGAGAGATATGGGCCGGCTTGACAAGTCCTCTTGGAAGAGAGTCGTAATCATTAGCACAGTTTGTGCAGATATTTCCAGCCGGTTGTTTGTGGCAACCTCCGGAATTTGTGTTTCGGTACGAGATGGCATCAAGAAACCCTTCTCGCGTCAAGCCCAACTGTTCAAGGTATTGCTCGAATTCCAGTCGCAAATATTCTTCCATATTCTCGGCGCAGTCGAGCAATGCACGACACCATGATGAATAGATGGATGGAAGGGCTCGTAGATACTGACTGTGGGTTACGTCGTCGTCGACCCAATCAAAGCCTCTGATTCGAAGAAATGAGCCTCCAGTGAGAGCCATTGGTAAAATTACTCGTCCGCTTACCCTAAAAGCCATTAATAAGCTGATAGAGTCTAAATGACTTAGGTTGATTGCTTTAGCCTCGTAGTTTGAAAGGTCCAGGATGCGCACCAAGAACTGACTGTGCCGCTCGTGGCAAATAATAGTCCTGATCGCGTGTTGCAAACCAAGCCATATAGTCCGAGAACTAAAGTTCACATATTCTTCCTTGGATGTCCTAAGGAGAAGCCAAGTAATACTGTTCCGCGAAATCGGAACTTTCTCTCTCGCATACGATCTCTTTAGCCACTCATGCACTGTCCAGCCGTCACTATTGGCATCCGCCAGGTCGATACATTCCGAAAATAGTCTTAGCATCGGTATCTTGACATCCGCGTGCGATTCGCTGGAATAAGCGACGAATAGCGAGATGGGAGAACTGGAAAAGTTAGTTCGCATTTTCGTAACATGGCCGAAACAACTTACAGGATGGATGCATTTGGCCCTTCATATACCAACGCCGATTTATCAGCACCAGCTTCAATTAGTGTAGCACATAGATCAACATGACCGCCGGCCGCAGCGAACTAGGTGCTGTATTAGTGCACATACTCTCTGGCGCCCAAGTTGAGTTCCAGTGTCAATGTTACTTACGTGGAGAGGCTTCCACCCTTTAGGGCTAGTATCAACAACACTCCCTAGTCCCTTCTTGAGAAGTGTCTCTACAGCGCGAGTCTGGCCTGTCCGACAGAGTTCAAAGATCAAGGAATCTTCTGGAACGGCGCGGGTCACCGTCAATCGACAGTTGAATACCCAGCTCCGACTTGCCAAAGCCATGATCGCTTCCAACCCGTTCCGGATACCTAGCTGCTGCACCCATCTTGTCGGGTAGAAGACAAACGAGGTTAATGATTGCGACTTTTCATTCTTATCCTCACCCTCGCCTGGAAGACAAATGATCGTCGTGCGTATCCAGACACAGCCAAGCGCAGTCTGGAAGCTTGATGCTTGGTGCCGTACGCGATATCGTAGATTCTCCGAATAAACAAATGTCTTCGATCGAACTATTCCACTTTCATCCATCGTATATCCGTCCTGGGCAAATATCTCCAGAGAATCAGACTCAAATTTCGAAATTGCGATCCGGCCGATCGCTTGAAGCATGAGCTCTCCAATCTTCGTGCGGGCCATCCCTTCCTCGGAACATTTTTCAAACTTCTTCAGCACCATCCTTGCGTCGCTGTTTGCTAGCACTGGTATGCGTTGGAGACTAAACTTATCTTTATACATTGGAGGAGGACTCGGAAGCCTGTGCCTCGCGACACATTCGCCTTCATATCGTCGTTCAAAAAGCGTACTTATGTCCACTTGGCCAACGATTGATTTGTATGATGGGCCTTCAAGTAGATGTACCTCTTTCGAACGGGTGCACGCCTGGTATTGAGATTGCATAACGCTGCGGCTAAATTAACTCGGTGAAGTTGCAAATAATTAAATATAATGAACGTACCACTGGTGTACCAATGCAAGAGTCAGTGTTGACTTAGTTTCGCTCAGGGACTCACGGAACCTTTGAAGGTGCTTGATTTGAGTGGCGGCTTTGAGGGCTGTCCATTTTCGCGTTCTCCGAGATGATGATTGAAAACCAGAATCAAAACCTCGGGCAATCATGTTGAGTTCCTAATTTGTCAGAATGCGTAAAAGTTTGAGTGCAAAACTTCTGGCCTACTAGAACTTTAAGTCGACAATGTTGTATCCCTTCTGTTATGCAATCACCCAAAGGATTGTCGTTAGATTCGATTCGCTTAAATGTTGAAATGAGATATTGTAGGTCCTCCTTGATGGCGGCGATTTCGTGTGGGGCATCTTCAACCGACTCCCAGAACCTATAGAGTTTGATACAAACTTCAGTAAGTTGGAAGGCGACGGAAACGACAGCTAGACCTGGAATCGATCAGTGAAGATCACAATGAATATATGCTCGTATTACTATTTGCTGCAACTGATAACCCTTCCATGGCTTCGATAGAGTCTAGCTGTGAGGAGATCTGGTGGACCTCCTAGATATAGGTAACATCATGGAGGATGTGGGATTATGGGAAGGGGTCAACACCCTAGTCCGAGTGATAGGGTGTTTGCAATCCATGCTTCACAGTAGAAATTAATGGTCAGATATCTGGCCTTGTGCACGGTTGATGCATTTCTTGCAAAACGTAAATTTTCCCATGGTGATTGGGCGCATTGTCTCGTGGAGCTTCCTTACAAGGATGCAACATTGGTCCAAGGCCATAATCTGAACCGACTAACAACGTGTGGGGAATACCTAGTCTTCCGCCCCCACACCACGCGACGCGGTAGCGGGTACCCACCCCATGAGGTAGTGTCCGAATGGCTATCTCAAATTTCCTTGGTGTTCCGGAAATGAGGCCAACAAGCAAGGCAAGGGTCTTGACTCTCGATGCAGGCCTTGATCTGCAACAATATAAGCGAGATAGACGAACGAGTCTAGCATCAAACATCGCTGACAGGAGGACAAGTATACTGACCTATCAGGTGCCGAAAGGATGTTGAGATCCCCCCTCGCGTATTGAACCGATTTACAAGGGCATGATAACGCTGCGGGGATTGGCATACTTTCTTCTCTCAACAACTGAATGATTAGCAAAAACATTGTCACTATCTCTACGCTCGTCCGTGGTGTGTCTTCAGTATCAAGACTTGAGACTACAGGTTGCATGGGCCAAGATGCTTTGCTAGTTGCCTATTCATCATTCAGCTAATGAAACAGAAGGACTTACCAGGATCCTCTTCACCGCGCCGCAATAATCATAAAAGGGGCCAAAGACTAGGTTTGTCCAAAAGTGATTAGACTATGGAAGATATGCCAGCCCTTGATTAAACGAGAGCCTGAGCAACAGATAGAAGGACTTGTACCTCGTTTACCTTGCGGCGAGGGATGATGTGCGCGATGCAGCCTTGTGGTTAGGCGTTCATCGGGAAGCCATGCCCCACAGCCCCATACGTCCTTCTCCCAATGGATGCAAGACTGATCTCCACAGCCACGTTCCCATGACGGGTGACCAACCCATTTTAAGAATGGTGCGTTTTTGAACCATGACAGCACAACATCGCACTTTGACAGTTATTCTTGGATACTAGGAAAACGCTAATTCCTCAACAAATGCATAGCGAAAGTCATCGACTGTGACATCACAAGCAAGAACGGCTTTGCGATACATCAAGCATAGGTTGATCTAGGTCGATTAGCAAGGCGATTTGGATATCTGGCGATGATTAGGAAAATGAAGTAAAGAACTAAGCCAGCTACAATTTCAATGCTAGTTTATCAATTGCCCTCGCCATCGCTAATCTCTAATCCAGGTATATAAAAGTCAATCAATATCAACAGTGACTACACAAACAAGTTCAATCTCCAACTCAATAAAAAACAACCAAAGAGAGCAAGTTTTCAAAACCCAACACCACCCCTCCCCAACAACCCCGTAACAACCTACTCCCCCGCCTCAAACCGCCTCAACTCCTCAATCCCCACCCCCTCCAAGGCCCTCTCCCCCGTCGCCCCTAAGACCACCCTCGGCACCACGCTATCTCCCTCTCCCGCCCGCGCCTCAAACGCCTCTTTCCACCTGCTCACGCACAAACACCACTTACACCCATCTTTCAGCCCAATGCGCCGCAAATTGTTGCCGCGCGCAGCTGAGAAGTCGAGGAAGCGCGTGCTCAGGATGGCGGCGATGGCGTGATTGCCCGTGTCGGAGGGGTGTGCGGCGCAGAAGCCGTTGCGCGTGAAGCCTGTAGGGGGCGAGAGCGAGTGCAGGTGGAGGGGCTGGCGGAAGACTGTGTGGGGTGAGATGTGAGGGGAAAGGAAGGGAAGATTGGGTTGTGTGTTGATGTGATGGTTTGATGGCGGGACGCTAGCGAGAAGGGACGTACCGTTGCGTTGCGTGGCGTGCGTTTCGGGTGGGGGCATTGCAGTGATTCTGATTCTAATGTTTTCAATGTCGTGTACATGTGCGTGACGCTTTGGGTAGAGCGTCTTAGAGGACGGGAGGAATTTGTGGAGGAACCGCATTTGGAGATTGGGATGGATGCGCGGTTGGTGTGGTGTGGTTTGCGGTGCTCGGTATGGCGTCAAGATTGGTGACGTTGGGGCAGGGATGTGGCGTCGGGGGCTGCGGCTGAGTTCCGAGTGCTGATCAATGTGTGGAGATCTTCAGCGTACAGGTGAGGACCTTGATACTGTTTGTTCTTCACGAGGTCACTCAAGATTTGTATTCAGCGAAGTGGTTGAATGACTGAAACATTTTGTTGCGACTAACTCGCTATCTAATAGGGCTTGGGGGTATAATAGGACTCATTTTGTGTATCCATTGACGTATCGTGATTGTGCATTAACATGGGACTAGCCGAACTGGGGCAATGTGCCTGAAAACCGGGGAGGAATGTGGGAAACAACAAAAACAACGCCGTGTCCAGATGCAGCCGTGGGCAGAGTGCCATGCAATCAAAATAGCAAAATCTCAATCCTCAAACACCGGGGTGGAAATGCAAGTTGGGCGCTAGATTTTGAAGCCATAGGGGGGTCGTGGGTATAAATGCAGACAGTCTCGGCCGTGGGTCAGCGGTGCGCTACGGCACCCGCCTTGATCTCTCTCTTCATTTCTTCGAGTTTTTTGTGCATCTTGAGCAAGTCGTTTCGCTGAGCCTCGGTTGGGGACTTGTCCGACTCGGTCAATTGCCAATACAGCTCTTCGTACTTTTTGTAATACTTTTGAAATCTCTGGGAAAGGGCGACGGTCTGGCGGAAGCTGAGGCTGGGGACGGTGGGTGAGGTGGTGGAGGAGGACGAGGCGCCGGGGGAGGTACGTGGGTTGTTGTTCTGGTAGCGCGAGGCCAGGCCGGTGTCGATGTTGGCCATCTTAGGGGCCTTGGAGGCGGTCGAGGGCGTATTCGAGGAGGACGAGTCGTCAGACTTGCGCTTGAGCGAGTTGGTGCTGGAGGGCGTGGAGCCATGGAGACGGCCGTTGGTGTGGGCGGGGGTGTGGTTGTGGTTGTGGCTGTTGTGGCTGGGCGTGGCGCGATCCAAGTGGGGCTTCTTCACGGCCAGGTTGTGGTTGTGCATATCGCTGTCTATGTCGTTGGCCTTGCGTTTGAGCGTGCGGTCAGAGCCGCCGCTAGACATCTTGGCAAGCGACGGAGCCGCGGCAGGCGCCCGGTGCACAGGACGGCTGTCCTCTAAGTCGCTGGCATTGACGGGCGGCGATGCTGAGAGAGGCGATGGGTTCTTAGGCTTAGTGTTGATGGGCATGGCCGGTTTGACTGGTTTGACGGGGCGGACGCGGGGCTGCTGGTTGTGGCTGCTGCGGGCAGAGGATGACATGTTGGCTGGCTTTTCTCGTGCTTGTGGCGTGGTCGAGTTGTTGGGGGCAGCAGGTGCTTTGGTTGCCTTTGCCGTTCTGGAAGCGTCGGTCGAGGATGAGGTGTAGCGGTCGGCAGGTGCGGTTGGGCGCGGTGCGGAAGGTGTGCTAGACGAGGTGGGCGCCTTCTTGGGTTCATATTTCACGTCCTTTACCAAAGGCCTCTCCTTGGCCGGAGCCTTCTCCTTCACTGCCGCTTTCACCTTCACTTCACCGTCTTTGGGCACCCTGATCTTGCGTTCCACCACCTTGCTTTCTGCCTTCTTGGCCGCCGGCTTCTTCTTAGTCAGGTCAGAGATCCTGTGCATGGGTGTGCTGGGCTTTGCTTTAGCCTCTGGTGCTTTGACCGTTGAGCGTGACAAGCAGATGCCCTGGCCGCGCTCCTCACGTGGCAGTAGTATCTGCCATAGCTTGTCGTCCTTGGCCAGCCGCTGGCGGTCAAACGCCTTGATGGCATTGTCGATGGCCTGCTGGCGGTTCTGGGTTGATTGGTAAGGAAACTGGAAGGGATTGATCTCACGGAAGGCTTTGTCAGTCAGCTGCCACTTGTCGGGGTCTGCAGTCGAGTGCTTGGCAATCTTTGGCAGTAACTCGCGCATGCTCGCCACAGAGCTTCTGCACGTCTGCGCCAGCGATGTCTCGCTCGCCGGCTGCTGGGCAAGCAGATGGATGACGGGCACGCGCAGGGCGTGGACGACGCTGCTGCCCGGCTGCGATGTCGGCGGTCGCTTGTGCATGGGCGACGATGGCGTGCTTAACATGGGCGACCCCAGCTTGGTGGCGGCGGGTGCGAGATGCTTGAAGCCGTTGGACGGGAAGCGGCGATGGCCCGGCGTGCGTGAGGAAGTGGCGGTGCCGACGATGGTTCTGCAAGCACAACAGTGTCAGTCGCTGGACTATCAATCATATCAAAAGAACCTTGTCTGGGGGCCCAGCAAACAGAAAGACCTTCACAGTCGTACGCAGTCGACAACAAGGGAGGCATACTTGTTGGCTTCCTTGAGGTCTGACAGGGCAGCCATGCTGCTTCTGAGCTGCTCCAGCGCCGAGTCTGCACCTGCCGCCGCCTCTTCTACCTGCTGCACTGTTAGGCTATGGCTAATCAGCCCAGCCAGCTCGAATTGCATGCTGGACTCGGCGTCCATGTCGCTGCCAGTCCCGCTGGACCTATATAGCTCATATCGGTAGCTCTCGGGGCTGCTCTGCAACACATGCGTCTTATCGCCGTACTTGAGTTGCTGTGCTCCGTCGTTAGCCAGCGTCTTCCTAAGCTTCAGGACATGTCGGCACACGTACTGGGGCCTTTCCAAACAAAATCTGCGGAGCTTTGCCGCTCTTGATGCTTTCTAGGAGCTCGTCGACCATGTCTTGCGTCATATCCACCTGCATGGCCGGCACCATGGAGTCGCTGTCTGGAGCCCCAACAAGGGCAATGCCGCCCGGGGGTAGCAGGGAGGCCGCCATGCTGAGCGGGAGTGTCGGCTGGGAGTGTGTCTGTGTCTGTCTGTCTGTCTGCTGTCGGCCTGGCAAAGAGGCAGATCGAGGTGGAAAGCTCACACCCGGATGCTGTCAAGGGGAGCAATGCATGGAGAGAGCACCCAGGCACTGGCAGAGGCAAGCAGTGCAGATGGGCGGGTACGATGCAGGTGCCCGCTCCCAAGGCCTCTGTGCTTGGTGAGGCGTTGGTAGGGCTCGAGGGTGTGACGGAGAGAGAAACGAACAAAGGGCTGGCTGTGCAGCTCGGAGACCCGTCAGACACGGTCAGACTGTCATAGCGCGGTGGTCCCGGAATCCAGCGAACAAGCGTGCACGGGGAATCAATCAAGGTACGGTGCTGAAACGATTGGCTGTCACGCAAAGAGATGAAGCGCAACTGGCACTGTCCTCGTCGACAAGGTCGGTCGCTGCAGCAGCAAAAGAGAGGAGGAGGAGCAATGCAGAGCGAACGGGCGCTGGTGGCTGCCGAGCGACGTGTGGTGTCGTGTTGGGCCAAGGTGCATGCCTCGAGAAGGCGCGGGTGCCGAACAAGGGCGGTCGAGGCATAGAACCCTAGCACGCCTGTTCTGGATGCCAGCCCCAGCGACGGCCCGCATTTCGAGGTACCTCGTGCTACTTCAGGCGGTCGCCCGCTGCAAGGCATAGCCAGTGTGCGTCCGCCATCCCATTCCGTTTCATCAAAGACGCCGCAGCCCGTCACTCTCGCGCCCAGTTGCCCAGCGCTGCGCCCGTCACCACCTCCGTCACTTGCTGACCGAGTTCGAGAGGTGTGCTGAGCTGTGGCGCTAGCCGGCGGGCCAACTCCACCAGCACGCTGCTGCTGCGGCCGAGCGGGGGCAGCAAATGGCGCTGCGAATAAAAAACACCTACGGCCGCTGCGGAATTTGGTTGCCGGAGCCTTGCCTGCGGCCCCTGTCTCCTCACGCCAGGCCAGCCAGGACCGGAGACAAGCTGGCGTACCTGTTTCGAATCCGGCCAGCACCCGCACAGAAAGTTGCAGTCGGTGGCCTGCACATTGGCCCGTCTGCTTCATCTCATCGCAGCCTTGCCATTGTCCCTCCGCAGGGCTGCCGGCTCGGGCGCACCGCCTGACCAGCAAAAAGCGGTCGTCTGGCGAGGCTTCGGCGGGCTCGCAACATAGCGTCACCCGCGCGCTGTCATCCGGCGCGGCGGGTTCTCATTGTCGGTGGTTAGGTCAGCCAGTATCGGGATGCGCCACGGCGGTGCGAGCCTGACCTATTTTGGTCCAGCCCTGCCCTGCTCACGGGAGCCCCGCACCTTTGTGGAACGCTCCACCGAGCATGCTCCAAGGTCGCCATCATCCAGAGTCTCTGCCTCACCACAGTTGGCTCAGCGAAGAAATGCGAAACGCAAACAGTAGGCTCCATGCCCTTGACACCGCGTTTGCCAATGTCGAGCTGCCTATTGCCAATGGCTGTTGTGCAAATGAGTTGCTAGTCAGGACTGGAAATATATCTACTCGTATTGAAACTGCACCAGCGGCCGGCATGAACAGCCTGTTGGGTGTGAGCAAGCTCGTTAACTCTGCATTAGTAACCATGGCTGCAGCCAAACAAGAAGCGTGTGCTCGCAGTGGCTGCCGTGCAACCTACGCAGAACGCTGACTTGCATGTTGCTTGTATACACAGTCATCCAGCAAACTTTATGCTCACATGTCCACGACCTGCCCTGGATGCAATCAACTTTGGGCCATCAGCGGCTCCATGTCTTGGATTTGCCTCTCAATATGGAAGGCTCCGAATGCTGGAAATTGGCCGTGGTACAATAGCCCACCCCCTGGACCCCCATCTCCCGCGATATTACCACTGCGAGGCGGTCGCGGGGTACATAGATTGAATGGCACCTCACTTACCTTGTGGCTGCACGGCCAGTCACTGGTTGTGTAGGTACCCGCAAGTCTTCAGTTTGCCTCCCGCCCGTGGAACCTGTTGGGATAAGCTAGAATGCAGCGCATCGGAGTCCGCAGACGATCAACCTAGTTGGCCCAAATTCCACACTCCAAATCAGACCACTTCCCTCCAATGGCATTTGAAATGGTGCGTAAGTAAAATTTCAGATAAATTCTGTGGATTCCATTGCTGTTTCTAACCAGGCTCTGATACCGCGTGTGCCCGACGGCCCGATACGAGGCATATTAACCAGGCGCTTCCCTCGGAGCTGGATTGTCCTGCTCTGGTTGATGAGGCTGCTGGCCCACGGAAGTTAGAGTTCTGCACCCACACATCCACTCCACTTTACCATGCAGCTCAGGGTCCTGTCGGCATCAGTAACCGGTGCATATTATCGACGGCGTATACTTGAGTTCTGCTTTTAATATGGCAGCGCAAGTACATTCAGGTACTTCGTCTGCACCATTCGCCTCACCTCTTCGCCATGCGTTATAGTAGGTCCTATAATTCCCACCCCTCAACTAGCTCCTATCTCCTTGCATCATCATTGCGTCGTATCATTTCGATACGTAGAGTTGTTTGGCTTTTCCTACCACCTTACCCCCATGCCGCTCGTCTCCATTCTTCCGCACCGTCCAGCCTCCGAGTTCCGTTGCACACCTTCATCCTCTGCGCCCCCATATCACCACACATGCACTCGTCCCGAAGAGGCGTCTGGCTAGAACACATGCGGCAGGACAGAATCAGTGGCATAATTCCGTATCCTCTTTATTTCTCCACAAGCAACATCGCGCAGTGAGTGTTTCAAAACAGTCATTGAATTAGAAATGAGAATCGAGTTATATTTGTGCGGTGAGGTTCTTTGGTGTTATGATAATGTGCGGCACAGGCGCATGCAGGCTGGAGGGCTGGGAACCGGGTGCAGCCCCTTGTCGCTGGCGGATGTGGCGCTCCAGTCGATCTCGATTGCGCGCATAGCGAATCAGCATGTTAGGTGTGCAAGGTTCGCGCGGCATGCACACCTTGCGAACGAGCATTGCTCTTGATAACTTGCTTCTACCAAGATGAAATATGTCCATGAACCTGTCTGTGATATTAGACGCAACCAAATTGATGCGTAGGCACATCTGCCGTGACTTAATGGCCTCGTCGTACCAATATGCAAGTTGTCGGGCTCCTTCACCATACACATGCTAGAATACTACGCCATGCCGACACCCAGAAAGCGCATAGAAACACCACATCAACACCAAACAAAGACAACAGCCAAGGTGAGTCGGGTCTCTTCGTCCAAACGCCATGCCAGGTCAGGGCTCAAATCAAACGCCCCAGCCCGTTACTCAAGCATCCAACTCCTCGGGCGTCTTGTGCCGCGCCAAAACCAGCCTCTTATACTCCTCCATGTCCTTCTCCCACAGCTCCGCCGCCTGCCCATTCAGCGGACTCGAACTGTCCAATCTGTCAGCCCATCACCACACTCCCAGACGCAGCCCCCCCCCCAAAAAAAAGAAGCAGAGAAAAACGGCGACTCACTTATTCGGCTCTCCCAACAAACTCTGCAGGCTCAACAACACGGTCCCCACATTATATACGGCACTCCACTTGTCCTTGAGTATATCGAGGCAAATGCGGCCGGAGAAATCGACGTTGGGGTGGTAGATGGGCGTCTTGAAGAGCACGGTTGGGGGCGCATACGGGTAGTTTTGCGGAAATTCGACCGACAGCTTGAGCGTCAGCGAGGCGTAGGGCGTGGAGGACGGGCCCTCGATTGTGGCGGTCCAGAGCGACATGTTGGAGTCGGAGGGGAAGGCAGATATGCCTGGGGCGGGGTGCAGCATTAGGTCCATGAGCTCTTTTTGGAGGCTGGCATCTATGTGTTAGAATAGCGGGCGAGGGCGCGCGGGAGGCGGGGGAGGGGGTGTACCGTTGGGCGGTGGTGGCGGTGGACATGGTGTGCGCGCGAGGGATGTTGTTTTGCCTGTGGGCGTATTGTCGTGTGGTGTGATGCTGGAAAAGAATATCCAGGCCAAAGGTGAGGTTGTGAGGGCGGGGGGGATGGGTTGCAAAGAACAGGGCTGGGTATGGCGAGTTATCGTGGGTTTTAGGTGGGGCGGTGTGAATGCAAATGTTGTGTTTACATGTCCGTGTCCCTGCGTTCTTGCCCCGGGAACCGAGCGCGTGGGCCCATCCCTGCATGATGCGCGCTAGTCCGTTTGTGCGCGTGTGTTTCGTGACGTTGGAGACGGGCAATGCATGTTTCGTGATTTTGTGTCACGTGGCATGTAGCTGGGAATAATATGAAGTTTGATCAAAAGTTGTAGGAAAATTAAATTTATTTAACTAATGCTACACAAGTACCGCCCTACTAACTAGAGCCTCATATGGCCATGGAAAACATTCCGCAGTGTGGTTTCTGTGGAAAAAATATCCCTGCTCATAATCACGGCTACCGTCAAGCAGAGTTTGTGTTATGAGAGGACTCCATTTATCTTGAGCTTCAACCCTGTCGCAATCTATGAACCTGTGGGGCCAATTCCCTCGAATGGTGAGTTGCTCGCGCCCGGCAACACGGTCCACACATATCAGCAGTCTGCCGGTTTGCGTAGCAAATTCGGTCAAACAATTATTAGGATCAATTTGGTCCGACAGCAAGTACTTTGGATGTATAGACGCACAATAAAAAGGGATTTCAAAATCCGTTTCGGTGACTTGCATGAATACATAACGTAGCGTTGGGGAAATCCCACTTTCTTTCAAAAACTCCTTCAGGGGAAATTGGTGTGCCCGTAGCTCATCAATGTGGAGACTATGGACGTTAGCCCCTGCTTTGCGAATGGCTATTACAACAGAAAAGAAAGTCCTGAAATCACTAAAATCCCTGGTGTAGATTTTCTCGGTATAGAGGTTGTTAACGTTGTCCAAATACCAGGCATCGTTGATAATTTGCTCGTCATCGGGACTAAGCCAGCCACCTAGGTGCCTAGTCACATTATCTACAAGAATGAAGTGAAGTTGCTTGACGGCAGAAAGTCTTCGAAGCGTCGCTGCTAGATCGAGGATATGATCGTGTCCAGGGAGACCGGACACAAATGCGGCTACTAGCCGCTTGCGGTGCTCTGATGGAATCTTATCAAAACAGTCCTTAAAACGTAGTGTGTCGCTGGTAAAGCCTGAACTCCTAAATGTGAGTTTCCGGACATGAGGCACCAAACCCGGAACGTGAGACATGCCTCTCAAGTCTTCTAAGCCGACTCTGGTCACTCGGAAGACTCTGTTGGTACCTAGAAGCTCCCCGTAGGCAGCGTGTGAGTTATTGTAGCACTTGTAACTAGCAAGGCGGAAGTTTTAGTATGGCTTGTACTGATCTCTTACTACATTTCCACTGGAAATCTGTTTTGGACGTTGTCCCATATTCCTCCATGGTTTCTTGAATTGTGGAATCGGAGTGTTCATTTTGCAGGAGGAATCCAGCAATCGCCGCCATGAGCTCATTTGGGAGATTATTCATGATGGAAAAGTTGTCCAGGTCCTAAAAAGTTACCTGATCGCGGCAGTGTTGTTCAGTAGGAATAGGCCACCAATTTTGGGCGACACAGAATTTCCAGGATTTTTCAGAATTCGAATGAGAATATCGCCAACATTCTTTCTTCTTCTATACTATTCCAATCTAACACTGTAGGTTCACATAGTCTGTTCTCCTTGAAACCCTTTGAACTCCAAGAACTTTTGATTGGCCGACCTTGTCTGCAGAATTACAAATTTCTCCCTACAAGCGATATCGTCTGAGTTCTAGAACAATTCCGTCCAAATTTACTGGCGTAGGAACCCTATACAGGATGATCTCTACTTTGATGTTTGGCATCAAAACCCATAGCGGGCCGAAGTTGTACCGGCGCTAGCGCAGAGCCGCACAGCTACAAAACCCCGCTGCTGCACTAACCTTCTTTTTCTTTCAACGGCCTGCCTCTCCAATGCTGCGTTTCTTTGCACACACACAGACGCTGCTCATGCAGCTGTCCTCTATGCAAATGAGAAATTCGGAGTAATCTTCACTTTTTTTACCTTCGGGTAGTACTGCCCGTAAGGGCCTGGCGTGACTCACGTCTGCATTCGGCATTAGAAAGCTCAGGGCCCAGAAAGCCACCTGCCGCAAGGTGGGTGCGTGGACTGGTGTCCCTATGGGAGTCGGTGCGAAGATTGTGTGTCGGGATCTCGCAAGAGTGAACGGCGACACTGTAGTACAATACGCAGCGTACTTGACCCCGAGTAACTTTTGTGAAAGGGCGATAGGTATCATTCGATTCTGATTACTCTGGCGAGGCAGGCCGTTCACATTCGTTTTTTTATGTAAGTTATGCCCACTATAAATACAGCATCAAGTTCCTAGGATACTACTAACAAATTTGTACACTTCACGATTACCAAGCGCCACCTTTATTCCGATTCCAATACGCCTACGAAGTGGTTCCTTCCTTCTTGTACATAATATCAGTTCGCATTGTTAGCTTGGTACCGCTTATAACATCGTCGCCCGAGTGAAGCAGGCCGCGGTGCTGGAAGAGAAGCACTCGCCCAGCCCGGGGTTCCACGTCGAGACGTTCCTTGAAGCTCCAGGAGTGGAATGTGGTTGCGCCACCCACGAGCGGGGGCTCGCCATTCTTCCCCTCAGAGTTGTTTAGATACAATTGTAGAGTGAAATATGACCGCTCGGTGCCATCAGGAGTTTCGTATGACCCGTCACAATGTGCTTATTGTTGTCAGTGGGAATTTTCTACCCTTTAAGGCAGAGTATGCATACCTTTGAAGTACTCGCCGCCAACGTACTTGAGGAAACGTTGACGCTCGTTCAATCGAGTCACTTTCCAAACCTCGTGGCGCTTTGTAGGACCCACGCCGGTAATATCTGGACAGTTCTCTAGTCGATGAATTTCTGGCACGGCACCCTCTATCCTGGCCCACAGTTTCGCCATGATGTCTCGCTCGTCCCATATAATGCGTCCACATTTCCTCGTGTCTTCGTACATGGCTTGCATGCCTCCTCCAATATTTACTAATGCTCTCTCCCACTTGCCATTCGTGGTTGCTTCGGCGGCGGCGACCAGCTGATCGCATTCTTCCTCTGTGAGGACGTCGTCTAAAATAACTGCCCAAAGATGTTTGAACTCTGGCATTCGGCCAAACTCGAAATCGACCTGGGACCGCCTCAGATTGGGTGCCGGCCCCTCAAGGAAGCCCTCGGGCAGCTTGTATGTAGAAGCCATAGTTGCAATATACTTGTTTAAAGGTACTCTGGAAAGAAGCGGTGGTGGTTTCAAAACTATACGAGCAGTTCTTGCGATGCATTTGTACATTGAAGGACAGGGCTGTGAAACTGCTGCCTGAGGAAGGCGCAGCTCAGCTTTTACGCCCCATATGTTGATGGCGCCACTACTGCCTTTATCACTTGTGAGTTACTATTGCCGAGCGCAGTGTGCCATGAAGATACCGGTGTAGAACGGATTCATTTTCCGGTCAGTCTTGTGAGTTGCGCGCAAGCTAGGTATATATCACGTGATATTATCGTGTCGCGATAGCCCGCCTTGCGTTTCAGGCTGGCCAGCCAACTTGAATTACTGGCAACCAACACAACTCGACTAGCTCGTCCATATCAACTCGCTGTGACAACTCGCCCATCGCGCAAGGAAACACTTGCGCGTAGTTATCCTCAGCCACCAAAAGATCCGGGTGACCCATCCGCTTACTTTCGGCAGGACGCGCAGCGCGCAGTCGTGCAAGCCACCCGCCGCTCGCTCCACCAGTCGCTGCGCCAAGCTAGACTGACTTCACTGCTAATTTCCCGGCTTCACTCACGATTCAACCCCAATTGGAGCGCGTAACCACACTATTCACGACGTGCAACTGTTACAGGAGAACCTTTTCGCCTCTGCCACCCTTTTCGTCCCCTCGTCGCTCGTTCGCAACTACAGTGCCAGGCCCACGATACGGCAAACCGCTGCGGGCTCCGCGCCCTCCTGGACTCGACGTCTATCGCTAATCACAACCACAATCACAATCACAATCATAATCGCTATTGTTTGCACGCCAGCGACTTCATCGCACGCCCCTCACCCCTCTAGTTTCTGCCACTGCTACCGACGCCATGTCGCACGCACCCTCCCCTCCGCACGACTCCATGGAAGGCCTGAATCGCAACCGGTTTCCGACTCTCTTTGAAGTGCTTAGTCGGAGGACTGTGGCCCCGCTGGATTTGTTCTCTTTCTACATCTACATGCGCGACCAGCAACGATCAGTGGACTACTTGGACTTCTGGTGAGTCCTCCTTAATATGCATCGGATGTACGGTGCTAACAACGGAAGGCTTGACGTGTCACAACACCTTCAGCTATGTCGACTCTATGTTCGCCGGCTGCATCGCTCCATGATTGAAGATACCCCGGACCCAGAGAAGACGTCGAAGCGCTCGTCTTATATTCCGGACAATGCTGGCGAAGGGCCGTCTAACGAGAAAGGCAACGACAACCTATCGGACCAGCGGCTCTCCGCATTTCTACGATCTGACCGTGGAAGTCGCAATCACTCGCCACAAAACAGTCAAGGTAGCAACCAGAGCGGCGGTGAATTGCCAGGACCAAGCCTTCAGACGCTCGCAACGCCAAACGACTCCAGCTCACCCGGTCAGAACTCGTCCGGCGACAACACACAGCCGCGGAGAGAGGATCTGCGCGCATCTGCTGAGAAGATTCTCTACACATACCTCCTTCCCGGCTCTGAAAGAGAGATCATTATCCCCCAGAGTATCTTGACGGATGTGCAGGAAGCAATCGAAGGCCCCGAGCAGCGTGCGGACCCGGAGCTGTTTGATTCGGCAAAGGATTATGTGTTCCAAGCCATGGAGCGCGATGCGTATCCTGGCTTTCTGCAGAACAAGGGCTTGGGTAACCTCGTTCCGCAGAGCATGATGTTGCGCCTTATCGTTGGGCTTATCAGTTTCTTCGGTGCTATCTGGGCAGCGTTCATCCTTATCTTCCTAGACAAGTCACGAAGCACGCGATGCTGGGTATGATTATCTCCATGCTTCAATAATTAAGTTTAACTAACAGGTTGACAGCTGATCCTGCCCTTCACCGTCGCCATCTACCTCATCTTCACTCACCAGTACATGCTCGATCCGATTATTGCCTTGGCCGGCTACAGCGAGTACACATTCTTCGACTTCAACAAGATTCGTGAGCCATTTGTGCGGAAGACATTGAACAGGCGGTCGCTGACAGTGCTGGTTATGTTTGCCTTATTCACAACCGCACTCTGCTGTCTCTTCATCTTCGTGCCAGGCAAGCG
Source organism: Ophiosphaerella narmari (assembly GCA_028456235.1). Lineage (NCBI taxonomy): Eukaryota > Fungi > Ascomycota > Dothideomycetes > Pleosporales > Phaeosphaeriaceae > Ophiosphaerella > Ophiosphaerella narmari. The sequence continues at coordinate 51,338 of JALNQA010000001.1, read as the reverse complement.
TCTGTGATGGGCTTGCGGTCGCCTTTCTTCTTTCTCATATTGAATGTATAATGTTTACTTAGTTTCCTGCGCTCTTTGCTCAACCTCGCGATCCATCAAAATGGTACAAGATGGGAAGTGTAAAGTTGGACCGCGTCGAGCAAGATCGGACTTTTGATACCCTTTGCTCCATCAGCCCCATGAACCTTTTTCTTTGTTTGAATCAGATGGAGTTCTGGTTGTCGGATGATTGCTCGTATAGCACGCTTGGGAGTTAGGCTGGGTAGGAAGCATGCCAGTTAGCCTTAGGTAGTCAGCGCGATGCAATATGGAGTTACTTACCAATACCCGTCTGAACCAATGTGAGGGGTTGCATGCAGCGAGAAGTTCCAACGGGGTTCGCCGTTGCTGCACGTTGGCCGGCCCAAGCTTTTTCGTTATGACGTACACCGAGGCTTGAACGCTTGAGCCCAGTCGGTCTCGAAAGAAAGCTCATTGCCGTGACGCATTGATGGTTGATACACATCACCTCGCCGACACCACGTTTCTTATCGATCCAACATGAGCGGGCCTACAGCGAAGAGCAAACGGGGTCCGACCGTCCTCATGACGGATACTCGAGACTCACCGCCTCGAGGCCCGCAGCGGACGCCGACACAGCAAAGACAGGGCGCCAAACTCATCTCGGTCGACAACATCCTCCAGTACGCATCTGACATTCCGTCGCAGCAACGGCGCGGCCCGCCTGGCCAGCGACCAGTCAATCACACGCGGACACCCAGCGGCCGACACCCTCTGGATCCCAAACTTGCCGGCCGCCTAATTCCGGCGCATATGCCCACCAGGTCCAGCAAGCTCAGCGAGAAACTGGTGCTACTGCCCGAGGCAGACGGCCAAGAAGATGATGATGATGATGAGAAGGGCGAGTTTGGCGAGGACGAGCACGGAGGGCCGCCGACAGACGAGGACCTTGCGCGGCGGACAGCGAAGGGTGGTCCTAAGGATAAGAGCTATGCCGAGCGGTTGCCAAAGGCCAGGCGAACAGACAAGTTGTCGCGGGTTACTGCATATTGCACTGCGCAGGCCTATAAGATGAAGAGCACCGCCGAATTCGTCAAAACCCAGCACAACGCCCGAACCAAGCTCTACGACGACTGTCTCTATACTGTTTACCACCTGCCCCTCTTGCCGGGAAGTGATGGATACCGCGTGCGCAGCAGTCCTGCACTGAAGAGCCCAGGTGGAAAGACGGTGCTGGATGAAGAAATTGAGCGCAACGAGCAGCGCGATCACCACGAGGGCTACTTTGGAGACGAAGAGACGTACTTTGTCCACGGCGATGACTTGCATCCAGACGAGCAAGAAGCTTTCCACAATCTCTCCCCACATCGACGCGACTCGAGCGAAAACACGCGCGTGGCCCCCAACGCCATGCAATTCGGCGAAATGTTTGTCTTCTCCTACGGTGTCGCTGTCTTCTGGAATTTTACCGAAAAGCAAGAAAAAGATATACTCGCCGACCTGACATTTTCCTCCATAGCAACAGGCATCTCGCTCGCCACCCGCCCACTCACAGAATCTGACTTTGAAACCGAAGAATTCCACTTCGAATACAACCCCGAGATCCAGCGCCCACGAGTCTACAATGATATGATCACCCTCAAAAGCGGCGACCACATGATCAAGCTCGCCATGTCCCACGCAATTGCCCAGAGCACCAAACTCAGCCTCTTCGAAGAACGCATGTCCCGCACCATGCTCGCAGCCCAATACGTCCCTAAACGCCTCGCCCTCACCGGCAATCTCGGCATGAAGCGCTCTGACGTCGTCAAAATGATTGGCCAACTATTTACCTCGCGTGTGGACGTAAACCTCTGTACGTTCCCATCCCCTTCCCCTACATACACACAAACTAACCGCTCCAGCCTCCAACATGCTCGATACCCCCAACTTCTTCTGGGACTCAGAGCCCACACTGCACCCGCTCTACACCGCCGTCCGCGAATACCTCGAGATCAAGCCGCGCATCCAGGTCCTCAACGAGCGCTGCCAGGTCTTCCTTGACCTGGGCGAGATCTTGTCCGACTCTATTTCTGACAAGAAAATGACGCGCATTACATGGATTATCATTATCCTCATTGTTCTGAGCATTTGCGTCACGTGTCTAGAGGTTTTGCTGCGCTTTGCAATTTTGAAAGGGCGTGGGGAGATGGGGAAGGTTGGGGGGTTGAAGGGGGTGGCGGTTGCGGGGCCGGGATTACTGGCGGTGAGAGGGATCGTGTGGGTTGGTGGGGGGGTTAAGGCGTTGTTGGTGTAGGTGGATGGCGAGTTTCTAGTGCATAGCCATCGCGTCAAGACCTTGTGTCTGGGCAGTGGTGCGTCTTGTTGAGTGTGAGTGAGAAGGATGGCGTTTGGAGTGCGTGGTTATATAGCATAGCGCTGGCGTTTCCCAAGGAGTTGTGTTCAAAATCGGAGAGTGGAGTTTGGGATGTATTTCTTCTTTTCGCTGAGCGATGTTAGCCTTTTCTTCGTTGTAAATTCAATTCGCAATGGAGTTCACCCGGGCTTCTGCGATTGGATATGTGGGTGCACAGTGTGGTCCTATAGTGACTATTCCTGAGTAGATGATGGTGTGTATGTCGCTCGTGTTCAAAAGAAAGCCTTGCGCAAAATTTCATCGTATCTGAGCACATCAATCTTGATTCTTTTTAGAAGGGTTCTTGTGAAAACAGACCAGTACTTGGGTGAAATTTCGTCAGTATCACTACCAATTCTGCATGCAAGACCCAATGTTATCAGTGTACATAACATTCACGCCATAATTCATTTGGTGTAAACACTTCTCGCATATAGCTAAACAATGCTGACTCACTAAAATCTTGTTGAGTCTTCAAAGGCTCTCCGCTCTCTAACTTATTTAACTTCTATCCATTCTCTACCGAACACAAATTCAACCCACACCTCCTTCTCAAATTGAGACAAAATAGATACTGTCTCATTCTGTCTGCCGATATGTGGCCATTCTCGGTGCACATTACGAAGCAAGAATTCACTGACGAGCGTATCATCCCAGCGATAGTCTCTGACCGCTTTTACACCGACGGATGCATTCTCTGCTGGAGGGGGTATACAGCGCAACATCGCCCCGTCCGAACGTTACCCTGCAACCACGTATTTGGCCACGACTGCGTTATCAAAAGCATCGAGCGCCAAAACAGGCATCATTGCCCGATTTGTAGGGCCGAGTGGATTTCTCCTCCCTTCCGCGTTGGTAATTATCTCGGGCTCCTAAACACAGAATCCATCGCCACAACAGCGTATAACCTAGCCTTGTGGGCCGTCGTCCTTGCCGCCGTCCTTGCCATTGGTTTCTTCGTCCTTTCCTTCATCGGCTTCAGCTACAAGAGGATCATGTTGGCCGATGAGCTCTCGCCGCGATTGTGGCGTGGTATACGGATCTACCTCAATTACAACAGCTACTTGTATCTTGCCGAGACTCTGCTGAACAAAACGGACATTCTGGCGCGCAATCCGGGAATTTCTCTCGCTGATTGTATGTACTACTTCCCCTTTTACAAGCTCGTGGCAGTGTCGGCGTTGGGATTCTTTGGCTTTGGCGATGACTTTCCATCCCGGGCATTGGTAACGGGTGTGTATGCAACGGTCTGGTACACTCGTATTGGATTTGGTCGCTTCAATGAACTTGGAGATGAATTTACTTTCGGGTTTATTATGGTTGCGACTTATGTGTTGTGGTCAGCGCTCACCAAGTACTTATTTCTGCGTCAACCACCGTGGGTGAGCCCTGCCGTAGTCGCTATCTGGTTTCTCTACCTGTCCTACATGCGTTGATTGCTTTGGGGGGTTTACGAGAGAGGCCCAGTTCATGGTGAGCTAAGGGAGAAGAAGTGTTGAGGGCCGAGCGTAACAGTAAGCGTTGGATCGCTGTTCGGAGTGTGGGAGCATGTGAGCAAAATGACTAGATATACATATCTAGTGGATTCAATAATAAAAAGGAGTACGTGTTATTAGATTTGTTTCGTGTCACTTCGCAAATGTGCGGTTTCTATCTGGGCGCCTTTCACCATCTCAAATTTTCACCAGAGAACATGGATTATAAGAAATAAGGTATTTATACAATCTAAGCTAAACTGCGATGTAAAATTATGTCCAGACTCCCTAAATTTACTGTTAAATCAAAACCTCCTGTAAGCGATATAATTAGGCACGAGCTAATTCTAATGGATGTAGGTACACAATGTCCTCTGTTGTTGAGTTATAAGTGGTGGAGTCATGAAATTCGTTTGTAATTCATCAGCGATCATCTTACTCCATGGAATCGATAACAGTCGTAAACCGCTATCCCAATTTTCGAGAGTTGTAGAAGGTTCTCAAGCATGGTCCATTGTATCTTAGTTTCCATACTCACACGGATTGCTTCATGGTGCCTTTAATCCGCGCTCCGCGGGCTCTACCTTGTTCAAAGCCACAAAAGTATGTACTAAATATACAAACAGCTAGAAATCTCAAGCAGTACCAAACTCTATAAATTCCATTCAGTGTTAGTCTTGTCAAATTTCATTCCTTGTCCGTGGCACAAATTGAAAAGAACTCACACAGTAAATATAGTTAGGCCATATAGTAGTGTAGCAACTTCGCAGGCGCGTAAATCAAATTTGGCGGCTTCACTGCATCCGCGATCAAGGTACCACGGCCTCAGCGAGATGTGCGATGGGTCGGTGGTGTCTCCGGCGGCCTGAATAATGGCACTATACGTCCACATCGCGACGAGTACAATATCGTATAGCACATTTGTTACCACCTTTCCAAAGGTATCCAGACCACGAAACTGAACTCTGAGCCGAGATACCCAAATGACTGCCGTTATGATCGTAAAGTATACGTGACACTGCTGCCAACTACAACTATCTATCAGCAATGAGTTGCATTGTCGGGTATGTTTTGACGGTCCACGACGCACCTTTCATCCCATATCATAGGTATAGGCGGTGACTCGCGATGGTTGGCATAGTCATATACGCGTAAGTGAGGGTCAGAATTCCAGCCTTGACTTCCACCATCTTGCCACAACGCTGTGTGGTATTCTTTGCTCGAGGAAGATGTAAAGAGTGCCAATAGAGTTATGATCAACAAGAACTCAACTAAGATGACTGCAAAGTGTATGGAACACAATAAATAGCCCATTGCAATCGAGGTGAAGGAATATAACTAGTACAAGACAAGTACTAAAGGAGTGGCACCAAGTCAGGCACGAAGTTCTATACGGTGAGATGTAAGAAGTTGGATTGCTTGTGAAAACACAAACATCGCCATAGAATGTGTTGAGAACATTGGAACAGATGTTCCGAATTAAGGGACGCAAACTTGCTCACTGGCGCATTGACCATGTTCAGGCTTACCTCGCTGAGCTGACTAACGCCAAGGACGGAGAAGATGACAAGCTTTGCTGACCTTATAAAATCAAGTTTATGGCGGGGTAATTGTTTGAGTTGCTAGAGTCACTCCGAGCGCTTTACTTAGCCGCATGTGATTATAATCACACCGCAAGCAGAGAAACATCAATTCAATGTCCTACATACTGCTCGGAAGAATGTAGCATCAAATAAATCTATTGACATAATTTAGCAAATTGGGTGCCAAACACTGATAATCTCTCTGCTGAAACTAACTCATTGCACCCATTCATCAATCATTCACATCATTTTCCTGGGCATGCTCAAGAGTTGCCTTAAACTTCTTGGACTTTTTTATGAAAAAGTGATTTTCACTCATGAAAGAGATCAGTCAAATGTAGTGAGACTTTCTCGCCGGGGAATCAGGTTACTACGGATTACCTACTATTTAATGAAGTTTGGTTTCACAATTTGAAATGGTTCTAGCCCACCAGCTAAACTTGAAGAATGTTTCATCCGCGTCAAGAGGACTAGTAACATTCCATAGTTCTGGACCTAACATTGATGGTAACATCGCTCAGGAAATTTGTTACGTGATGCGAATAAAGATATCAAGGACCTTTCGGGATGAGTTCAGTGATCCAAGTTAGCTCTTTCTGTCCCTTCTACGTCAGTTTGATCTTACCGAGCGCCAAAATATTTTTCTTTCAGGTTCCAGCTGCACCGTGAATGGCCTCCTTTTAAGGTAAATCCTTGCATCATATTTGGTACTAAGTCCGTCGAATAACCCTAAGCAATCAGGGGCCTAGTGGACAAAAAATGCGCATAAATCTATCTAGTAAAATGTTTGGATGATATGTCGCAAATTATATTCTCATGTTATCTCATTGATAGCCGTCGTCTACAATGCGTCTGACAATACAATATTTACAGTCACACACTAGTTACAAGCTAATCAAAGTAGCATTGAAAAAGTGGAAGAAGCCAAGATAGGGAATATTTAGTCAGTTTTGACAAGTAGATGCGAAGTAATACGTATTTGTGGCAGTCAGTTGTGGCAGAAGACAAAAAAGGTGAACGGCGCTCGGAGCATTTGAAACGCGAGAGTTCTCTATCCAAATCTCCCAAGCCTTTTTAGGGCCGTGCTATTCACGGCCTCTGACTTTTCTTGATAGCGATTTCTATGGTAACCTAAGATTGGAACATGTGACGTTATCAGTCCAATATGTGGAAATGGACGAAACCGAATTCTGGATGTCATTCTAGTTGAAACCTAGGCGAAATGGAACGTGAACAAATTTGAAATGATCAGGAGAGATGTTCAGGGTGCATGGAGAGAACTCGCGCTCTGGTTCATTCTGAAAATCATTTAACTATGGTTTCCTAAGCTGAAAATTGAGAAAACGTTGTTCTTGCCTCGAAATGAATGTGTGAACAGTGGGACTCCTGGGTTGAGGTTTTATTAAAAGCGCCAAGGAATGATTGTGGTAATCTCGGTCCTTCTGAAGATAGTTGTTTATGGGGTGTAGTATTCATAACAGGATGGGCTCAACATATGCCACTTTTATAATCCTTACATTGATCAGTATCACGAGACGCAACTCTTGCAAGTCCCTATGGGGGTCCAGAAAAGAACAATCGATAGGGGTGGGGATACTTGGGCATCAGTTTACTGAGGAATGGTTTGTCTTTGTTACTTTGAACACGGTAGGTTCTAAAGGCCAAAGATTCAGGGAAATCGGATGACACAGGGAATAAGGTTAGCTAGTTGCGTTGGAAGTTGGTGTGATCGACACGTAGAGCGAACCTCGGACCGCTCACGCCATAATTTTAAAAGTTCGGCACATTGTACCATAGTGTGGAGAAGCATGATAGGCGAGAGCCCGGATTGCGAATACTAAATAGATGGCGCATTCAGGCTTAAATAAATGTATCTAGATTAGTACAAAGGTCTAGGGCGCCGCAGGGCCGTGGAATGGGCTCTGATGATCGTCAAACTATCCGGAGTATCACCGACAAGCTTCAGCGGTGTGGCAGCTCGTTGGTGTTTGAAGCTAGACGGCCCAGAGAGGCCACATATATGGACAGTGAAAGAGCAATAGACGACAAGCACCTTACTCAAAGCTACACATTATGCCTTGTGCATAGACAGTTGTTCTGCATAATTATCCCGGATCGTGGCGGGCTGGGTTAGTACGTGTACCACTGACGTTCACCACAACGCCATCACTAATCCAAATCTGGAAGAAACAATGCGCTAATGCAGGTCCGATGCCCACGCCCACGCACCACCCCTGAGCTAGAGACTCCGGATATATAGATAGTAGCACTTGCGCCAGCAGTAGAAATGCCTGTATGTGTTTGCATGTTATGGACTCGTGAACTCTCTGCTGCCCACCATGGCCGCCTCGTACATGCACTGTAATAATCATATATTTTGGCATGCCGACCTTACCCGCACCTATATGCCCCCCAAGAAGACGAGGGCTGCGCAACGAAAACATGGCGTGAGAAATGGGCTGGAAGAAAGAGAGGTAAAGCGCGTGGACAGCGGAAACTTGGGAAAGCCCGAAGGCCATGAATTGTTTATGAAGAGTCCCAAATTACAACGTGGGTACAAATTCGCCCGGATTGAAGATCATCTTAAACCTACAATGAAAGCATCATCTGTCCAAGTCCTGAAGTATCTGCTCTCCGACTCCGCACTCGAACTCTGCCTACCACCCGACGAAATCACGGATATCAACCAACATGGTGCACACTTCATCACTTACTCTCAGCTTCGCAGTCCCTTTGAGGAGTTGCTTTGCGCCGTGGTTCTCTCGCGACCAATCTCGCACCGCCTAGGACTCTGCACTATCCGCACCATCCTTAATGCACCATATGCGTTTCGCAACCCCGTTGCAATCAAGACAGCTGGGCCGAAGAAGGTTCTCGAAGCACTTGAAAGTGCGCGTGCGGAACACAATGGCGCAACAACAGAGGATATCCAATTACTCGCTGACGCACTCTCGAACAATAATTGGCACAACGACCTTTCAAAGCTACGATCGCAAGCCCGGAACTCGGTGGAATCAGAGCGCGAAGTCTTGCGACGCTCTGTCAAAGGGTTGGGGCGGAATGGACTTGATATATTCTACCGCCGAATTCAATGGCAATGGCGTGAGGCCTATCCTTTCATCGACTCTCGGACACAAGCTTCTCTAGAGAAGTTAGGGCTTCCGAGGAGGGCAGAGGGTATCGCAAAGATGATTGAAGTCAGGTGGGCCGAGTTGGGGCTAGAGGAGGGGAGTAGATACAGCACAGAGGAGAGACGAAGCAGAGTGTTTGTGATGTTGCTAGACAGGGCTCTTGGAGCAGATTTAGAGAATAATGTGGATGAACTTTTAGAGAGGGCTTCTCAGCTGTAAGGTACATTGGCATAATATAGAGAGGGGAAAAGGGAGGGGTGGGGTTAGATGAAGTGTCATTAAGCAGTCTAATAGATTTCATTACATACTCGGTACGTGGCCTCCTAGTCAGACTTTAGATTGAGCATGTTTTCGGTGGTGATTCTTTCGTGATGCCCTGATACCGATTCATACCAATGTAATGGACGCCCTAGATGCGCGCATCACATACCAAAAGTAAGTTCTCGATAGCCGCAAATTCCCTTGCTTGTTCCTGTTACTTTTACCGAATGTCGAGACCCGCGTATTGACGTATGAGTGAGGCTGACTTTGAGGGGTTCCGTCGTGCCGCTGAATGGTCATCCGAATCGTATCGTTCAAGTGTTTCCGAAAAACACGAAAGAGGTCGAGAGAAGCCTGCAAGCTTCATCGCATTAAGGACTAGAGTATGTCCAATGTCACCGCGGAGCTTAATGGAATTAAGGTTCTCCGCACTGTCGAGGTTTCGAAAGGACTCCACAAGCAAGTGTGCTGCCTCACTTGTCGCCTAGAACTCCTCGGCTGCTTCACCGAGAGCCAGCTTCGTGACATTGTCAAGATTCGAGGGATATCGGGGTTCTGAATAAAGGTATAATGTGTGAATTCTATCCCGGAAAGCGCCAATCTTGGATAATTCTAGTAGTTGCGCCAATCCTGAATGATTCAAAACGATTTCCAGCCCTTCTAGACGTAGGCTGTATCTTATGGCGGCGTCGTAGTTAGTTTTCTGGTATATCCCCTTGTCATCATTAGCGAGCTTGTGCATGAATTTGGTATACTATGAAGTCCTTTTGAGGAGACCAATCTGTATGAATCCTAGGATCTGCACATACCTTGCAGGTGATTCGCAGTGAATGGAAATCTTTATTCCAGTAATGCGCGCTAGTTTCTAGGGCTATGCCTTCGGTAGCATCGGCGAATTTTCGAAGTTGCTTTTCATCAAAATATTCTTTGTATTTTGGAAAAAAAAGCGCGACCGAGTCCTATATGCCTACAGATCTGGCTTATCACCTCGTTGGGTAGATCAAGTGGGTGCATATTTGCGGAACGCTTGGAGAGCAGGATCCTACACAAGTGATGTTAGAAGATTGATAATTTCAAAACTCGTATGTTGAAAAAGCAAGGCAAGTGGCGGAGCAAGAGACTGAGAAGATGTTCGGTATTCTAGACTGATTACGAAGGAGTGGGATTCAGGTACGAAGGCGCGGCCAGGCTAAAAACAAATGGAACTAGTTCCGTGCTAGTGTAGTGTCGCATTCACTTTGAATTCGCACTGTGGGAGCCTTGGGAGCCGTCACGTGGGCGAAGATACTTATCCAATCAAAACATAGGAATAGCGAGCAATTCCGTGCACCATAACCTTCATGTCTTCTTTAGGAATCTCCTAGCGGATACAAACGCTTCATATTCACTCGAGCGATGAAAGTATATTTGGTTGGACATGAGCATAATTATTATATGTACTCATTACCTGTAACTACCTGGGTATTAGTGTAGGATATTAAACTTGCAAGACAATACCGTCACTTCGTATGACCAGGGATAGGTAGAGCATGGAGTATTGGCTACACAACTAATCTTCTGAAGGGTTTACTTCGCCTCTTGACTTCATTGATACCTGATAAGAATGTAGTGTTTTTTTTTAAAGTAATCCATACACTATCACGGCATTAACTCATTATTTCTGAATTAAAATTAATTGTTAGATTGTGTAGCGAAAGGCACACATCCATGTCGTTTCATGGGGTGGTTTCGTGACATACGATAACGTTGGAAAATGAGAATAGACCGATATATCCACCAAGCAAGCTTCAACGTGTCTCCTAAACAAGCTTCCGTGAACAGATCTTCGAACACTAGGATATAATGTAGTGTTGTGAAGTTATCATCGGCACTAGATATACATGAAGTAATTTCTATCATCACATTCTCCGTGTGGATGATGAATACGCTTGAATCTAGGATTGGTACTTTGAAACTTTTTAATCCAATTTGCCCGTTAACTGGGTGTTGGGTTGGGTATGAGAAAACCAGCGGGTAAGGCTTTCGGATATGTGCAACCAGTCCGGCTCAGCTTTCCGCCTTCACCAGGGAATCGAGGGGTTCATTGATCACGGTGCAGCCACGAATATAAAGATGCGTATTTATGACCCAAGTTGGCTTTAGGGTTCGAGGTTTTCGTTTGTGGGGCGCGTGAGAATAGTAAACTAATAGGCCCATCACCTTTCTCACTGATTGCTGAACGCAGTATAGTTCCCATTTAGTCTTCATGCGATAACCCGGTGATACATACAGGATTATTTATCGTCAAGTTCATGAAGATGTTCAATGTGTCCTGGGGCTGGCTCGTTGTTTTGCCATAAAAGCTGTTCTAAACATGATAAAAGTCTGATTTATAGCTCTATCTACCCATGACAAAGCCTAGTGTTCCAATGAGCTTGTAGCCCTTGGGTCAATGTGTAGTAGGTTTTCGAATTTGCGGTCGACGGCGGACTTAGATTGGCGTGGAATAGTCCATAGTTGTGGAGAAACCCTAGTTCTATGGTCAAAAACTGCGACCCCATTGGAGCATTGAAAGATGAGTTATTGTGAGAGCTCACTTTCTTAGTGAGTTCAGCATCTACTTCGCGAAGCACTAATTACTATACGAGAAAAGAATTCTTTCTCGATAGCTGCGGTATATGCATTCGATCCCGTACATGTATATCTTTGAAGCTCATGGCCTAACACCGATGTTTGTGAGGTTGAAGCATATGCGGGAACCATGCGGTTGATAGCCACTGCCTCTAGGTAGGGATAGGCGGCTGGGATACACAATACACATCCAGCCAGAGTAATATGGCACTCCTTTGAAGCCTCAAAGTTCCAATCGCAGAAATGAACAGACTGTACCAACTTCGAGGTCGGAATGAATTCGTTGGTGGGGTATTATCAACTAAGAGGTGCAGTTGACACAGGGGAAGCGAGTTTCTTGATGGGGTACCAAGGCCTTCAGCTCGAGGGTGAGGCGCGGCGGTAAATGGAGTTGAGTTTTCTAATCTTTCATAAGACAGTTCTATCCCACTGGCGGACGTGACTTGAGGCCGGAATCTAAGTAAGGGAATTCCCCTTTGCTCCAGTATGTTCCTCATCTCTCCAAGAGAGTCTTCGACTTGCTCACAGCTTTGACACTCGTCAGTATTTAGGCCTTTGAAAGTAGTGTTATCAATACTTTAACCAATGCGTTAGCTCTCAGAAGCGCACCACACCGACTATAGTCAACCCAAGCAACTAAGTCCCTTTTGATTCTGTCAAGTATACCAGGGATTGGTATGATAATGTAGTGACCGATGAACAATGCATAAATGTCCACTCAGCACGCCATGGGTGATTTTTAAATCCTGCCCCATCGTAGAGATTCGGAGCGGACTCGTAGATTGGTATATCATCAAGCCTGAAGCCACCTTTAGGACGGACCAGGTGATCCATTGTAGACTTGTGGGACTTTGGTGTCACACGGGATCAGGCGGAAGAAGACGTAATCATCAAAAGTAAGCTTGGAGAATACTTAATGTATTTATGGGTGTCATGAAATGATGTTACTAAGGTGTGTAAGAGAGAGGGCTGGATGTAGCAAGCTTTGCTAGGACAATATGTTGAACTTCTATCCGCGCTGGATCTCAACATGATTCTCTGGACGGCAGAAATACCAGATTTTACCATGCTCAAACCAACTGCATAGTTTTTTTATGCACTCAATTCGTACAAAGGCAAATATTTTATCACTTGAAGGTGGCACGAACCCAGTTCCTACAACTTCGCACTGCCTAAATTGCACCCTGCTCTTGTAGGATATCCATAATGGTTTTCAATAACATACTGACGTCCATAGATATATGAGGATGAATTTGCGACTGACAGGGATGGCCATGCCCCTCCTGAGTATAAGTAGTTATAACGCATGCTACATTACAGCTTGGCACAGTACGTTTGCACAGGCACAATGCCCCCACTTCTATCTGGTGGATCTCTCGTTGCGACTTCTCTTGTTCGCGCCAAACTCTCCAGTTCGTCAAGCCTGTTCAATGTGGCCTTCAGGTGCTCCTCGAAACCTTCTTGGCGACATATATCGCGGAACGCGTTTTGCATAGGCACACTATCGGCTCTGACCATGCCGTTGGCATCAATATGAACAATATTGATGTGGTCGAAGGGCTTCACAAAGTCGGCACGTGTGATGATTTGGCGGGCCTCGTGGAGCGGTATTTCTGGGAGAACGAATTGGTTTGGGTCGCCGTTGTCTTTTTCGCGTAGGACTAGGGCGCGGGCAAGAATGATGGCTGCGGCCTGGAAGAGGTCAGAATGTGGCGCCGCCTCCGGGGTGTGATATACTTACGCAAAACTTTTGCTGCTCTTCGACATCATCGTCCATCGTGTCACCCAGGATCCAGCATTGATTGAGAAACCATGACTTCTCCCTTCGATTGATTTGCTTGCATGTGTCTAGCATGTCTCCCGACTTGGCAACTTGGTTGAGAAAGATTAGTCTCCCGCCAACTTGGGCAAAGACTTCCTCCAGAATACTTTGTGGCACATGCTCGTTGTGGAAGCGAGCGCGATATCTCTGTAATGCATCTATAACCACGTCCTTGCGCACGTCTCGAACATTCATCACATGCATGTTGGTGGCATGAGGAATCAAGCGCTCCAAGGTCCAATGCTCGTCAGAGGTAAAGACAACTGTCACGAGCTCATGGCTGGCCCAGATCTCGGCTCTTTGTTGTAGAATCTCCAACAAATGCCTGCCCCCATCATCCTCCTTGAATAGATGAATATTGTTTATAATCATCAGCAGAGGTTTGTTGCGCCTCTTTCTCATTGACAAAGCCACCTTTTCCAATTGGTTCAATGCTCGTTCAATGTCGAGTAATGGCGTGCTGTCTCGCGGGCCCCTAATGCTGAACAGCCCACCAATGTAATCTTCATGGAACTCATAATCGATTGCCTTGCCCAATCGTGTGCGAAAGACTTCCAAGTCGTTATGGGCTTCGAGCATAGCGATGCCATCTCCGTTGACCACTCTCATGGCCTCCAGCAGCATAGCTCGTTTGCCTGTACCTCTCTCGCCAATGATGAGATGGTATCTACCCCTTATCTTGCCATTGACAATGTTGTTGACCTCATCCTGTTCTGATCTTGGTACCCAGTACTCCTTCTCAACAATCTCTCTCATCTGATCAGGCTGTAGGCCAAATGCGATGCGACCTAGTGCAACGCGCTCTTGCGAACTATAGCCTGTCGAGAAGGCATTTTCAATCTTATTACGTACGGTGCGTTTATAGAACAGGCTGTACGCGTAACCACCAAGACCGAGGCCGAGTAGCGAGATGAGGGCTACGGTGCTGCCTTCGAGTACGCTGCGAGCGAATTTGCTTCGCTCCTGTTTTTTACCATCGTGTGGGAGGGAATTCTGAGGTCCCCCCGAGCTACCACTGCCGTGCAACGGTAGAAAGACGGGTGATGTTCGCAAGCGGGTGGTTTGTTTGCCGAGGGGAAGGAGAACCCATCCTGAGTTGTTTAGTCTTGCGAGCAATTTGGAATGAAGCTAGTGCGCGTACCTCGTCTTATACTATGGAAAGAACGTGGCATTCGTAATACACCCGCAACAGGTATCACAAGATTTCATAGTGGAACGCCATGCTTCGGCTTGTTGTCGACGCTGAGGTTCCAGTGCCCAGACATCTTACCAGACCTTACCTAAGCGTAACGTGCCGTGTTTGCCGTTAGACCGTACTCAAAATTACATGACACTGGAGGATCACCCAGCCCATAAAGACGAAGGCGAACATGCTTCATGTTTTATTATGAAGGCGCGCGTGCGCCTCCAAACAACACAAGCTTGTCTGATGTTTTGGCATCATTCTCAGATTCCTGTCAGGTTACTGTAACTATGGACGGAGCATCTTCCGCCACTGCGGGGGATCAACACGCGAATGTCTCCTGCGGTAGGCGTGGATTGCTCCAAAAAGGAATGTGAGTGGTCTGCTCAATAGCGAGCGCTATATCGGGCCGTCCGTCGAGTTTCAAGGAGTCATGGTCTGAAGTGGAATTTCTCCGATTCATATTGTATTGGTTAGCCGAAGAGAGCTAGAACATCCGGTCGAGATTCTAGCTGCTCGGATTGCTGGGCGTCCGATCGCAACACCTCATGACCAGGCAAGTCTTGCCTGTGTCTTCACCACATTTTCTCACACTATGGAGCTGGCTCCCAAAGTCACTGTATGTCAGATACCGAAATGATGAGCGACACATCCCCCACCAGGATGGAGTCTGTACCGCTGCTAGAAAGCGACTCCCTACCGAGCGACAGCAAGGCAACACGACGCCTCGTATACCGTCTTTACATCTCACACACCCTTTCGACATGGAATGCGCGATCTTTTGAATTCGGCGCAATCATCTTCCTCGCCGCCATTTTTCCTGGCACTCTTTTTTTCGCATCATGTTACGCACTGTTTCGCTCAGCCGCTGCTGCAATTCTCGGATCATGGATTGGAGGCCTAGTTGATCGAAAGAATCGTCTGGACGTCGCAAGGCAAAGCATCATATTGCAGCGGTTACCTGTTGCAGGATCCTGCCTCATACTTGTGGCAATGCTGAGCAGGCATGGCGAAAGTGGATTGGCCAGTTATGGCCTTTTTATCGCCAGCATTATTCTCGCCTGTATTGAAAAACTTGCTTTTCTAGCCAACACGGTCGCTGTGGAAAGAGATTGGATCATCGTGGTGTCTGAGAGTCTGAAGATTGAACGCCAAGAGCTGAACAGCGCCATGAGAAGGATTGACCTGATATGCAAGCTCATCGCACCCCTCTGCATTGGTCTCTTAGACGGCTATTCGACCAAATTAGCGATATGGGTCGTGTTTGCGCAAAATGCGATCAGTGTTGTGGTGGAGTATTTCGCGATAGCACAGGTGTATGCTGCAGTGCCTGAACTCGCAAGAAAAAAGGAGCACCTGCACCAATTCTCAGACTCCCAACAACAACACCAAAATAACACGCCCAATCCCAGCGTTTTCGAAAAGACCGCCAGTCTGTTGAGGCCTTGGAGGGACTATTTACAAAACCCCGCATTCCTGGCTTCCTTCGCCCTCTCGCTTCTTTATCTCACGGTCCTCAGCTTCGCCTCCCAGATGACAACCTACCTCCTCACTCTTGGTTTTACTAGCACGCACGTCTCAATCATGCGTCTCGCGGCTGTCATTCTAGAGCTTTTTGCAACTTGTGCAGCACCACTGCTCATGAGCCGCATCGGCGCTGTTCGTGCTGGACTCTGGTTCATCAACGAGCAGCTCATTTCCATCACGCTTGCTATTGGTCTTTTCTTGATGTACAACGAGAGACCAATGCTAGCAGGCGCCACTCTCATTTCCGGCGTCGCACTTTCTCGCCTTGGATTATGGGGCTTCGACCTATCTGTACAATACCTCGTCCAAGACGATGCACCAGAAGCAACACGCGGCTCCTTCTCTGCCATCGAAATGTCATTACAGAACATGTTCGAGCTCCTGTCGTTCGCTACCACTATGATTTTTTACCGGCCGGAGGACTTCAAGATACCGATCTATATCAGCGCTGGCGCGATTGCAACTAGTGCTGCATGTTTTGCAAGCTTTGTAAGACAGAAGAGAGGACATTTACTACACACAGACAAGTGCTTAAAGAGGATGCGAAGTGGTGGGCTGAAGTACCAGACCCTTCCTACTATTGTTGAAGAGGGTGAAACAAATGATGTGATAGAACGAGAAGGATGAAGATACCCCAGTTATGAAATGATTATACGTACCCATGTCTTATCCATCATTCGAAATGTGAACGCTCAGTGGACAGATGTAGCACTTATGACTAGGCCGATAGATTTTTGTTTAGTGGATGCCCAGCTGAATCACGTGGTAGGCTGAATTAGCTGTGTATGCACAACCACACCTTAGATTGTCGTTTTGCCAAGCAACGCAGAGTAATCATGTACTCTTCTCCTGCTTCTCTTCCAACGCAATTATAAAGAAAGCCAGTAGCTCCCGCTTTTATCGGAGCTGCAGTATTTGTCTACAGATTTTAAAGCATCTTGGACCAAATGAACATGGCATCTAATCTCAGGCCGCCCATGAAATAATACCAACATCAGCCACTAGACCCTGGAAAAAAAAACAGATTTGATTGATCCATGTACAACGCTCAACCAAAAACGGCCCTATTGTCAACTGTACACTCAAAGTATTCGATGTCTCCGAAGTACCGTTGTACGCAGCCTTGTCATATACCTAGGGTCTACTAACACCAAAGTACACAAACACCCGTTAACAGACAGAGCTTCCAGATTCGTTTGATTCCCCGTGGGCATCCCGCAAACTCCCCGCTCGAGGATGTAGAAAGACTTGGACCAGCACATTTGAATTGACCAGATAGCCATTGACCAAATCGGACTGTAGCGAGCGAAATCATCGGGTTCAGATGATGCGCCAAATCTATAGGAGTGCCGAGTCAGTCGTTGCATGGATAGGAGACGGATCTGCCAACGTGGCGTGGCCCGTAGACAATGGTTCAATGAGCGGTTTGCCTTGGGGCGGCCGATCAACACGATGCCCTTGGCGAATACGAATGCGCGCAGAGTTTCTCGTTTGGATTGGGGGGAGGGGGGGGGGACGGGGAGGATCTCTGGCTTCTTTTTCAAGAACGATTGCTTCAATCGCTTGTGGGTTGTGCAGGGGTTCATGTTGGCGGAGTTTTGTGAGGGTCTTGGTCAAAGATGTAGATATCTCGACCAGAAACATGTTTACAGCTCCGCGATATTATTGGCGGCGCAAGGGTTGAATATGGCGTGTATCCGCTTTTTTTTGCGGACTCGATTGATTAATATGCTCTGGCCTATGTTGCCGAGACAGTTTTGGGTGTTGCCCAATGCTCCTTCAAGCATTTCACGGCGTCTGAGTGTGAAAGGCGCTCGCAATAAAGTTTACGGATTGATGGGGTTTGGACATTTATTATCCGTTGGTGGTCGAACTCTTCATGGACACTGGCTCTGCGCTTCTTCAACTTCTGGGCTGAACACGATGTAGCCAGAAAAGCATCTACGCTTCCTAACTGATGTTTTTGCAGGAACTCGCTCGTTCAAAGAACTCTACAGGGGCTGAAGTCGTTAGCGTGGATTTTTCTGTTCGCATTCGGCTTGTGGCCTGGAAAGATCGTGCAAGCCAAGATCCCGCCTGATACAAGCCATGGGTTTGGAGTTGGTCATTTAGGATCGGGCTAACTATAGATGGTAGTCTAACTTCGAGGGAGGGAGATCCTATGTCGACCGCAGCGATGACATGAAGTTGGAAGAGGGGCCCCTGCCCCTACAGACTGGCAGTAACACTCCGGGTTTGGAAGAAGAACCCGTTTCTACAAAGCATCGTTAGGCCAAAGTCTTCCCCGGAGGGAGAGGCTCCCTTCATTTACCAGACACAAGGACTGAATATGAGTAACGCGGTACCATGCAATTTTTAGTTCGCCTGTTATCAGGTTCCGGACATCATGCACCTCACGGGGATCAAGCAAGAAGCCTTCAGCAATAAACTGTATAGTTTCCTTACCTCAATGTTATCTATCTAGTGTGAAACGCTCAACTCGCCGTTGAAATATTCACATGAAATTTGAACCCCCTAACCATATCATACTCCACCAATCCATACGATGAAGGTAACGATGACCCACATCCAACTTCTCGTGAACATGACATCACCTCGCAAGCCCCACCCATTAATACACATTCGTTATCTACTAGAAAGGGAAAAAAAAGTAGAGTGAGTATTCCACTCGGCAAAAATAGCTCCGCGCGATGTCACAGGATGTCCGAGATAGCTTCGGGTACTGCCATCTGCACAAACCGGCCCCCTCCCCCCCTTAAAACCCAATTGAAATCGTTGATGTTGAACCAACAAAATTTACCAACCCTAATAGAACAAAACTACTATATTACCTGTACCAAACATCCCATCTACCAAAAAAAAAAAAACGCACAAAACACCGCCCATGCAATGCTACGCTATAAAACCAAACCGCCACAAAAAAAAAACTTTTCTACCGCGCCAGACTCGTCCCCGGCGTCCCCGTCTCACCAACGCCCAGCCCCTCAAAGCGGTCATCCAATATCGTCGCACCCTCCTCGTCATCGCCCTCGTACTCATCTTCCTCTTCCTCGTCGTCGTCGTCGTCGTCGTCGTCATCATCATACTCGTCCTCATACCCCTCGCCCTCAACGCTCTCAATAACCGAGTCGCCCAGCGCATCGCCATCCGTCGAGTCCTGAGTCAAATAGCTGAGGGCAAGATCCTCGCCAACCTCGGAGCCTTCGTCCTCGGAGTGCAAGCTCGGGGCTTCCGTGTCATGGTCGTCCGAGTCGGTGAAGTCGTCAATTTCGAGGGGCTTGTCGCGCCAGTAATTAAAGTCGGTGTATGCCTCGCCGCCTGCGGGGACGAGGAGGCCGACGGGCGGGAAGAAGTGGTCTACGATTTCGCGCATGGAGGCATATCCGGTCTTGTAGGAGTTGAGGGATAGGACGTCGAGGGAGACTTCGGCGTTGGAGTTGATGGTGAAGATGCGAGTAGAGGGGATGTTGACGGAGCGGTAGGATAGGGCGTCGGTGAAGCGGTTGCCGAAGCCAGCGTAAAAGGGGGTCTGGTGGGGGGGCTTGTCGAAGAGTTGCATGATGTCGCGGAGGCAGGCCATTTTGAAGACTTCGGGTTTGCGCAGATATATTTCGCGGCGGAGGGCGGCGATGGTGCGGTCCGGGGACATGATGACGGGGCCTTTGGGGAGGCGGTGGTTGTCTTGGACTACGCCGTTGAGGTAGGCACGCGTGGTGTCGGCTTGGCCGACCGAGCGGCTAGTTAGGTAGAAGATGTTGTAGCCGTTGTTGATGATGTCGGTGTAGAGTTTTGCGACGCCTTGGTGTGTCCAGTCGCGCCCGATCATGTTCAGCACATGGCCTAGAGCATCCGATTTGGTGATGGTCCCATCGATATCGGAGATGACGATTGGTACGTCGTGCTTCCAGTAGAACATGTAGGCACTGCAGGTAGATCGATTGACCGTAAAGCTCATGGTATTGGCGCCAGGTTTCAGGTCGAGTGCCTTGAGTTGGTCGCTCGTCAGCCGCAGGGTCTTGGCATAGTTTTTGGTCTCGCTCCTGTGTGTTTCTGGTGAGTGTGGTGCTGACATGCCGAGGGCACTGTCCGAGTCTCTTCGGAAGTTGGGATAGTCGATGCCGTCGTCGCTCTGGCCGCTGTCGCTCTGATAGCCGGGGTCTGAGACGGCGTCGGATGAGCGCAGAGCAGCTTCGTTGAGCACGTTCATGGACGTCTTTTGCATTGCAGCCGCCTTGGACTCCTCGCTGCTATAGATCCACAGATTGCCGTTTTCGTCTGCGCCGATGAGGGCACCGATGTCGTAGTCGCCTGCGAGCTCGTCTGATAGGATCTTCCGCGCAATGACTTCGGCCCGGAGAGCGTCTTCCTCGCTGCTCTTGTACCCAGTCATGTCCAGCTCCAGGTCTCCGCTCTCTGTCACCTTGTTTGGAATGTTGGAGGTGAAGAGCTTCTTGGACAGCTTGATGGCGCGTGCCAGCGCCTCGGCAGCCGATACTGGCGGCGGGCTCGCCGAGCGCGCTGACCTATTCCATGCGGTGGCATCCTCCTTGCTAATGGCCAGGGGCCCGCTCGCTGTGTCGTCGAAAGTCTTGGCAAAATCGTCTCTCGCGGAAGGGAGGATGTCGTCTGTGTTTGCTCTGTGCATGTGCACGCCCGACCAGTCGCCAGACTTGGGGCGTCCAAACTCGGCGTCGCCATGCATGCTGTCCGAGGCAGGGACAGACATGGACATGCGCCCTCTCCTCCGGCCCACGCTTGCGCCATCGAGGTCGAGGGGTTCGGGCTCGTCAAACGCCCGCCCCGACGGAAGCTGCACCGGGCGTTGTTCGGGACTGGCGGCGGGGGAGGCAATGGGCGACGTCTGCAGCTCAGCAGGAATGGCGGCCGAGGTCTCGAAGACGAAAAAGGCCTCGCCGCCCTCGCCGAGCTTCATGGCGTAGTCCTGCAGGCTGTCATTGACCCTGAATTCGACTTTTTTGTCTGACGGGCGCAGGATCTGGTATTTGCCGAAGCGCACATGGAAGGGCGACGAGGCCAGGCTGCCGTCCTCGCGCTCGACGACAATGACATCGATGGCGCCGCTGAGGGTGGCCGGGTTGATCGAGTTCCAGCCCTTGGACACGCTGCCGGTGATGGAGCGCACGTAGTTCATGGGGGGCGGGCAGCCCGGGGGGGGGGGGCGCTGGGTGCTGGTGATGGGTAGGTGGGCGGGTGCTGGAGTGGAAGGGTGGTGGTGCGGGCTGTTTTTTCTTCTTTTCTTCTTCGCAGCTAGCAGCTATGAGCTATGTTTGCCTCGACGACGACGACCGAGGAACACACGGACGTCAGGTGCCGGTCACTGGGCGAGCTGAGCCGGAGCAAAGCGAGACTTGGTGGGCGTGGCATGCATGGCGAGGGCGCGGGCAGCATACTATGCATGTCCAGTCTTCACACGGCCTCCTGGTGTTGGGCCTGGCTTTTTCACATGCTGCAAGGGAGGCGCTGGATTGAGCAAGCCGGACGCATCGATGAAATGTTGGGACATCGCTGGCCCAGCCCTCGGACACGTGTGTGTGTGTGTGTGTGTGCCATCTAGGCAGTCCAGTGCAACGCGGAGCTGCCCTCGACAGCCATGCGGCAAACAGCTCTCTCCCGCCGTGCCATGTGTCTCGCTTCCATGGCGGCTCAATTGTGCCTGTGGCATCCTAATAAAAGATAGCTATCCGCATCCCTTCGTCGGCGCCACTAGCCTGGCTAGGCCTCATCCACGCGGCGATCCGGCACTAACTCGGCCGTGGCATTGATGCACGCCGCGGGCAGACGCAGGCGGCCTGCACCTGCATCAACCACCATCACCACCACCACCAACATCGACGGCCGCAGACACAGACGGGCTGCCTCGCCTGCAAAATGTCGTCCGACCCCCTTTCTGCCCTCAACTGGCCGCCCGACCTCGCGCGGTACAACATGGAGGCCGTCCTGGCGCTGTCGTCTGGATGGCTGAGGACGGCCTGCATAGTCTTTGCCCTGTTCTGGTACTGTGCCCCCCCCCGCTGCGTCTGTTCTGATGTGTGCTCATACCCGCTGCCCAGGCTGGCCTTCCGCGCCTACCGCGTCCTCACCCAGCCCGTCGAGAAGCTCGTGCAGGTACTCGGCCTCGAGGTGCCGGTTGCGCCCCTCGTGTCGCTCGCTGGACTCAAGGCCGACGGCGTGCTGCTGCACTGGAAGCCCCCCGACCAGCGCGTGTCTGTCCTGAAATATGTTATCCGGATCAACGGCATCGACAGTGCGCGCCCCTCACCGCCGCACTGAGCCCGCTGACTCGCCATAGTTGGCGACATATCGCCCCAAGAAACCTCCATCACCATAGAAAGCCTGCAGCCCGATCACCACTACACCATCCGCATCGTCACCCTCAACTCGTCCAACTTCCAGGCCCCCAGCGCCCCCATTCGCTTGCGCACACTGCCTGCCGACTCGGACCAGTACTTCGGCGCACACCCTCCCAAGGAGACGCCCGCCCCCAACGACGATGAGGACTTCACCCCAACGCCTGTCATTCGCCCAAACAAGTCGCTTGCCGATGTCGTCGCTCCCTTTGTTGCGCCAGTCATGACGCGCGAACACAGCAACAGCACCTCGAGGATGCGCAGACCAGACGTAGGACGGCGAAATTCTCCTGCCTCGCAGACCCTGGACCAGGCCCGCTCGGCGCTAGAAGCATCAGACGCCAATGACTCCATCAGGCAGCTTACAGAAAAACTAAACAGCCTCCGGCAAGAGTTGGAAGACATGGAGAAACAGATCCAAGACGAGGACCAAGACTTTGTCACCCAGAAGGCGAGCCTCATCGACAGGCGCGACGAAAAGAAGGCAGCACTAAAAGAGAAGGAGGATGCGAGCCGCGATCTGAGAAAGGAAGTGGCTACGCTAGAAAGGCAAAGCGCATCGGCACAGACCAGACGTGCCCAGCAAGAGAAGGCATTCCGTCAAAAAGAATCCGAGCGCAAAAAGCTGAAGGATGATGTTGCCAAGTGGACCCGCGAAGCCGACGAGCTGCGCGAGGCTGCGAAGCGAATCGAGAAGGAACGCACAACCTACGAAGCAAGCTCCGAGGAGCGCATCCAAGCCGCTAGGGACAAACATGCCGAGGAACTCCAGGCCAACAAACTTCTCGAGGATGCAGTCCGTGAAAAGGGCTCGCAGATCAAGGTGCTTGAAGAAGAGAGGCAGGCATTGGAGGCAGGTCAAGAAGGTGGCGAGGCTATGGATGGCATTGAATATGCGGAAAAAGAAGAGGATAATAGATGGAGAATGACGCTTGGCCTACTACAGCAGCAGTATGCCCAGGCCTGGGCCCTGTTCAACGATGCAGAACGTGCTAACATGGAGTTCTCTGCGCGATTACACTACTTGCAACAACGCCGCATGAGCCAGCCACAAATGTTCTCTGGTCCATCCGTTCCAGAGATGGGTCCTGTACGGAGAAACAGCCAGCGAGCACGACCTCTTAGCATGCGTGAAGGGCTCTTGTCCGCAGCGACCGGCGGCTTTGTGCACACGCCTGCAGTGCCGTTTAACAGCATTCCCACTACCTCATCACCATCATTTGCGACAGTCACACCCTACTTCAATCCGGTCAATGGCATGGCCTTGCCCTCCCCTCGTACCCAAACCACATTCTTTTCGCATGCCGATTTCGAAAGTCTCACTGGCGGCGCGCCCATGAGTCCTACCGCAGGTGCCCTGCTTCCAGCAGGGCTCTTTGCGGACGACCTAGGCTTGACCGATTACGAGGATGATGAGGACGACCCCGGCCCGCCCCAGGGCCCTTCCCTAAACCCATCGCCGAACATGAGAAATGTTCTTCCCGGCCTTGGGGCCCCTGGCACTATCAATCGCAAACAGGATCCCAGTTCGCCAGTCTCTCCACAGAGCCACTCTCCCAACCCCTTTGCCAGTCCGCGCGAGAGTGCCGGGGAGCTGCAGCAATATGCCAATCCTGAAAACATGGACAGTGACAGGCGGTCCATACGGTCCACATCCAGCTCCTTCAAGATCAACCCGCATGCTAGTCGTTTCGGTGGACTATTTGGGCTGAATCGACAGCGTGGTAAAACATTCTCGGATGAAGGGCCAGCGCTGGGTTCTTTAAAGCCTGCTCAAAGCCAGTCTCTGCCACGACAGGAGCATGGAATTGATGGATCTGGTGCTTCACGACGCCGCGGAAGCGTTTCTGAAGGCGCGTGGTATGATTCGTTCATTCGATCCAAGACCCAGCCAGTAGAGCAATCCGGTAGTCCTAGCCATGTGGCGGCTAGGAAACGCCCCTTTAACATGTTCGGTGCGAAGGCCGACCCCTGGCTGACATCAATGCTCGGGATCGAAAAGCCACCGTCGCCGCGCCAGGGGTCTACCAAATCGGGAGAAGGCATGGCCCTCCCTCGACCATCGACGGAAAGTCAGACACGATTTGGGTGGTCTGTAGATACGTTCGGCGCTCGAAGCAGCCCCCTGGGTGTCGACTGGAGCGTGAACAATACTAACACTACTTCATGGTCACGGATGCAGTCACGCCGACCGTCTATCCAATACGGGTCAACAACAAATTTGATCAACGAGGAATCAATGCACGATGATCGATTGGACTTTCCTTCCACAAGCCGATCGCCTACCCAAGCGCCAATAGGCACCAGGCCGCAGTCGTCAGCTTCGCATATGCCAATGCCTCTCCAATTAGGCCCAGTACCTCCGACACCGCCTAGGCTCAATCCGGCAGCTGCCAGTTTCAACATTCCGGTGTTGGGGAAGAAGACGGACGAGGACAAGGCTGAAAAGGCCAAAAAGGCAGCGGAAAAGGCGGCCGAGAAGGAGGCGAGGAAGGCGGAAAAGGCAGAGAAAAAGGAGGAGAAGGAGAAGAGAACCAAGGCGGAGAGGGCAGAGAAAGCTGCTCGCAAGGAAAAGCACCATCTGCCGGCATCGGATGCATCTATGCACAGTGAGCCTAGAGAGGCGACCTCTCCATACGCCCCACGTATGTCACGCGACGCACCATCCATCATCTCAACAGCGGACGCCTCAGAGGCCTCTCCGCGCGAGTCGCTGGAATACAGCATCTCCCACACGCCGTCTGATCTGACAGGGTCTGTTGGAAAGGAATCCTTCATGCAGAAACTTACGCGCAAAGGCAGCACAAACCAGTTCTTGACTTTTGGTATGAAGAATACACTATTCGCTAAGAAGATGCCCGATGCGCCGGGCACTCCCGAACCAATGGACGACGACAGTGGATTTCTCAGCGTAGGGCGAGGCACTGACAGTGCGGGGAATAGCCCGAGCATCGGGACGCCGAAAGACAAGTCGAGTGCGCTTAGTTGGAGTTCGATTAAGAAACTGGGCAAAAAAGACAAGACACCGAGCTTGCATGAGAGTATTACGAGTGAAGCGACGGGAGATGAAGAGGATGTTGCGACGTCGAGCTCGAAAGCTTGACGTATACATAGAGGTCGTTCGTTCTAAATAACTACCAGCGGTAAATATAGTATGATAAGATTTCCATGTATCCATGTTGTTCAGCATATTTTGCATACTTTCCTTTCGAAGCAGGTCGACCCACAGCTCCCGACTCTGAGCCGCACTTGTGACTTTATCTCTATAATACAGCAAAAGGTGTTTACCACGTTTTCCTCATGCCTCCATGTTGGCCAATGTTTCGCACCAACCAGTATGCGATTCCGGGTTTTGGAGCAACACTCGAACTTATTTCCACGCCGAAATTATCCCTATATTTTGGGACACTGTTGAACGCTTCCAGAAATAATTTGTATGAGCTCCCGAGCCAGATCAGGAGTAGGCACTGGCGTACGGGGTGTGTGTGTGTGTGTGTGTGTGTGTGTGTGTGTGTGTGTGTGTGTGTGTGTGTACCCGTCTGGCCCAGTTGCTAACCCGACGACGAGTCACGTCCGTGGGTTATCGGGCGCCAGAACGAGCATGGAGATATCCCCTGCGGGGCAGAGAGGTTGTGGAGGTTGGTTGTCGAAAGACAAAATTGGTTCTAGCGGAGGGTGCACTTGTGGAGCGGGCGGAGCGAGTTGATGAAACCACATATCAGGCTCTCTTTTCATGTCGCTGTTTTCCTTGGGGCTCGCATCGCTGGCTGATGCTGAGCAAGATTTGAAGTTCGCTAGTCCATCCTCTATTATACTCGATAGTTTTGGTCACTGTGGTTCGGTAGTGCAAAAAAAAAAAAAAGCCGCGTTGCCACTGTTGATGAGATCTGTATCATTGTAAGTAGTTTGTAAAAGTGAGCAAGTCGTAGTACTTGCCTTGTCGGCCAACGCCCCGCAGTGACGTGAGGCGTACTTCCGGCCACCAAATCAGAGTGTGGTACGATCCTTTCATAGTTGCTGGTTCTAAATAAAGCAACCAATGGGATAAAAGGGTCCGAATGCTGTCTCTTTTCCACTTGGCAAGCCTATTCATAAGTACTCGTTCGGTTGTACCGATGTCGCCGGTGTCCAAAACCATAGTCTGAACCCTTTACCCTGAAACAACTGCGGAGTAGGGTAAATCCTCCCCATTTGCCCTGGATTCATATGCAATATGACAACGGACGGAAGCTTCATGACCTTGGGAAGTTTGGAATAGTTCTACCAGGGTTGCATTGACTTTGCCCTTGACCAATTCGAAACCCCCTGTAGACCCAAAGTAAAACGACGGTATGGTATCCCATTCAGGAGCTACTGTCTGGCGGAGCTTCTCAGTCCAAGAGTCTAGGCGTTTATCCTGGCCGATTTATCGATGCTGCAGCATAAAATGTACAGCGAGTGCGATAATATCTTTAGGATAGTAAGCAAGGTATAAAAAGATACTTTGTATTCACTTACTATCCCTGTCAAGATTTACGAAGTCACTATATGGCACATTACGAAGCCACCATGCGGGCGTGCTGTCTAGCCGAAATCTAGGGAGCTGGTCATGGTAAGCTTCGTGATCTGTCCTCCAATCACAGATCCAGTTGCGCATTAGCCATCGCAGAAAAGATAACGGGATCTGCTCAAGCGGCCGCCTAAAGGTCACTGAAGTGTCACCTGTGTTGAAGGTTTGACTCTTCACTAAAGTAAACTGAAGCTTAGAAGCTTCTTCTCGAGGTGTAATGTGCGAGGCGTCGAGGGTATGCCTTTTTGCTGGTGTTGGATGCGCCATATGCAATGTTTCCGCAGCTATGAACCGCCAACGCACACTCTTTTTGTTTTTCGCAATGTCCCGTCCGTGTCGAGAGAATTATCTGAGTAAGCCCGTTTCGAAGCAGTGGCAGCACTACAAGAGACTTCCAAAGACTTTATTTGTAGAGGTGAAGAAGTATGCGATGGCGGTAGCTTCGGTAAGGCATTCCTTCTAAATTCACCTGTAGAATCGCATTTGCAGGTCACTGCCAACTTTTTACACTCTTCATCCAACGGGGGGTCCGTGTGACTCGGCCATCATACTACTCCAGAACCAACTTACGGAGCAAACAACCAAAGCCCCAAACGACCTGCCTGAGGCCTAGGGTCAAAAACCAGTGACAGTTACCGATCAGATATTCAGAGAAGTTGGATTCCAGTCTTGGGTCGCATACTTCCGTGCAAATAAAACTGGGGGTCGTAACTATTTTGGCAAGGTCGCAGAAGAGAACGAGAGCCAACAGCGACTTGACAATCTCAACAAGCTACCCACCCCCTCCCCCCCCCGAGCGCTAGAAGCAGGTGGCAATCGGTCTTGAAGCCTTCGAAGCACATGATTCCGTTAAATTTGTAGTTGGGAGATATAAGAATGAGCGAAAACGTCGTCGTGAGTGGCTAAGAGTATTTTTACTCCCTCCTCTGACTAATTGCAAGGACTTGACCAGGCTCCGACCAGTTCCACCACTCCTGCTCCTCTCCCAGTGAATGTCGGCGCGAGTATTGAAATGCATTACGGCAGGTCTTCGACTGCTCTCGAAAGTCTAGAATTGAGCGTGAGCGAGCCGTCGCTTCTTGCAGCTACCGACCGTGAGCAAACCCATATGAATCCTCTAGGCTAGCGCATCCGCGGTATGTTTCCTGAATACCTATGTAGCGCCATCGGCAGGAACAGTGGAAGAGCTCAGATAACAATGTCGTTTTCCGTGCGCACCCAAGTGCATAGCATAATGCTGGCTATCATGCCGAACAAGGTGCAAACTATTGCATCTAGATTGCTTGGCCTTGTTTTGGGGGCAGACAACGGGCGCTGATACCTCATTCTGGCAAACGGTGCTAGGGCCAGCGCTGCAGATATGGTGTTGGACGGAGCTCAGAGCAGCGGTATTTAGGAATTGTGTGGCAATGCATTGACTTATGGAATTGAAACTTCTTTTGAGCGACTTGAAGAAGTCAAAGATGGGAATAGGTGTTACAAAATGTGTCTTATTACGGCTTAGGGCTACTACCATTGATTATCCCATTCTGCATGTCGTTACGGGAATGAATCAATGGTTTCAAGTAAGGAATAAGCTCTTTGCGGGATTAGACAAGTAAAATAATTCTTACTCTTCTGTCACTCTCCCTTTCTCGCCGACAAACACCAAGGCTAAGCCGGCAGATAGACGCCCTTTCCCTGAGCAGCTAACGTCTTTCCGCTCGCGCTCGTCTAGTTTCCCATCAATAGAGAGTACGCATATAACATGGTCGCAGTCTTGCCACTTCACAATTTGACCCTTGCCGTGAATGAAAGTCGGAAATAGTATGTTTTGGATCGGGACTACCTCTTGGTCGGACAATGGATCCGCGACGAAGCTGTCTGGCTTGATCTGAAATATAGTTAGGCGAGTTACCGCTAATAATCAAGTAGCATACCATGGTGAATGGGAGGGGTAAGAAGACGCGGATGTGCGATTGAGAGAGCTCAGCTTTACGACGGCTCGTTGTGTAAGCGTAGTGGTGCTTTTTACTAGGCACGCATTTCAAGGAGTCCTGTTTACAGGGTGCGTATAGTAAGTTTTTTAAAAATGCTTGGAATGATCATGAGGTAGTGATCAGCCACGAAGTAGTGGAACGCTAAGGCCCTCCTAGAGCGGCTTGTGTGCCAGCACATGCGGGCCCAGCTTGCTGTAAACGCGAGCCTGTAGCCTGTAAAGGTGGAGTGATGAAGCAATGCTACCCGCGCAGGACAGCGAGATCCCGTATGTTTATCTTGCCGGCAAAGCGATTTTGGCGCTAGAATCAAAGATCCATCTCCTATTTATTCCTGAGCTTGTTTCTCTCGTAATAACTTCTTATGTATCCCATACAAAATATTCTCCTGGATGAAAACATCAATGCAGAGTTTGCGGATTTTGCTGGCTCCACTAGACGGTTCTCGGCTGCACTTGGTTCCACACACACTCTATGAGATTATAACGGATTAGACCCCGTATCATGATCTTATTGAACGCGAAATTGAGGCTCTTTTTTCTCAAGGAGAGTTTTCCTCAAGCTAACTCCGTAGGACCGCTTGGAGAGGTCATTTCGAAGTGCTGGCGTGGCAAGTACAAGGGCGTGGATAGTGTTTGCAAGGGAATTCAGGGCATGTGTAGATTCTTGATCCAAAGCTTGAGCTTCTCATATCAAATAGCCATTTCCGCGCGTAGCCCTGTCAAAGCCTGCTTGGTAAACCCGGTTCAGCTCTCACTTATGTTCGTATAGCCATCGTACTTGTAGCTAATCCTAAGTCGTAATATAGAGAAAGGCTGCAGGCTTCGTAGATCAGAAAGACAAGAGTAAGGACGAGGGATGTCGACGTTCCTACAAGACTCGGCGTCGATAATCATTATCAAGGCTTTCAAATCGGACCAAGCATGATCATTTTTCAATTTTTCACTACAATAAGGTCTGGCCATATGTGCCAGTTGTCTGCGCCATCACTGTGCTAAGAAAGTATCGTCGTCATTGGCATAGGGAGACCACGTCCAAATCGTTTGACTAAAGAAATGAACACCACGAAAGCCCCGCTGAAGCTCTAAGTCTACTGCAAAAGCCCTACAAACGCTATCAGAGAAGAGATTGTAGAGAATGGGCTTAGCTTGCGATATCGACTTGAGTGAGGTTATTGAGACGCAGCTCGATGCTTCGCTTTTTCCCGCACATCTTGATCTTTCCGAAGATTGGTTCGAGAGGGAAATTTTGCAGTTCTCCGGCTCCATATTTCCACAGTGTCATTTACCTCTTTCTCTAGCTCTGGGCGTTGAATCCTATTCGTCGAAAAGGCAGGCCTGTTTAATACCTCGAAAGTAGCCACCGAAGGTTTGTAATTGTCCGGAACGCCGTAGTCGAAGACTATCCAAACGCGTCTTGCTATTTTCGTTATCAAGTGCCGTACTAACTTGGTATCCACATCCTTTTCGGCAAGACCGAGCGTTTGTGTGGAGAATGTACGAATCAGCTCTGTGTCTGCCTGGGCAGCATCCGATTGATAGCAGTCAAGAAGAACTGGGCGAGTGATGATAAGGATGCGGATCGGAGGCGATATTAATGGCGACGCTGTAGACTGTTCCGTTACAGCAGAAGTGAGTGGCATCAGTGTGTTTAAGGATGTCTTGCGAATCTGGAGTGGGATAAGCACAGTCGGGGCACTTCCCGGGCCGATCTGGGGTTCCTCTGATCCACGTGACGTTATTACCCGTGCAGTGCCCGCCACAACGATTTGTCTCTTCCCAGATGTCCTGATCAGCACAGCCACAGCCTTCGAAATAGTAGGTACGGACGAGACACATGAAAGGCGTAAGTATTGAGATCCCGAATGTATCGTTTCCAAGTTGAAGTGTCGCTGAAGGTTAGATTTGGCTAATAAAGGCTAGCTGGCTAACGCTTTTGAATAATAAATACCTCTATTGCCCTCCAGCCTTGCAGTATGCAGTCTCCAGCAATAGGCACGTTCCGGCGCGGCATCTTGACGAAAGCAAGAATAGTATGAATTTGTCTCAGCTTTTTGCGGTGGGGTGCGCCGCGTTAGAGTTTCGATGCAAATGACCCGTATGCAGCCCACATTAGGGGCAGTATGCGACTCTGTCAAGCCAGGGGCACCGCGAGAAGAATGGCTTCTCAAGAAGCGAGCTTGTGCAGATGTTCAACCAGCCTAAGCGCGCGACACGGTGGACCAGGGTGACGCCAGCGATTTCTCAAGCCGATAGCCCTGGAATACGAGCTCCTCGGTGCCCTTGGTGAGGCTGCCGGTTACGGCACTGACCACCTAGGCGACACCAGCTGAATAATCTTGCCGCACCACACCTTCTCCATTTCAGAAGCCTACCATGAGACTTGCTCGTTCCCTGTCTAGCGTTTGCAAGGGTGTGACCGGCGCGGTTCAAGCATCCTCCCTGCTGGTGGTGGCTTGTAAGTACTCCTAATTATGTTGAGCAAATCATCGCCCGAGCCTGTGGTAGGCCTGTTAAGAGTTGTTTTATGCAGCAATCTTCACGGTGAGATTTTCTACTGTCAAGCACTGTACAAGGAGACAAAGTGTATATGTAAATTGTGACCTAGGAATCAACATCAAGTCCGCATATGTATCCGCCATTCCTCCAGTTGGTTCTCTGTCTGAGAAGACGATAATTAATCATCTGCTTGGAGATGTGGGAGAAGAAAACGAAACGGCCCGATCTTTACATCCTCCTTTATATTCTCCGAGCTACAAAGTATAGGGAGCGAATAAGAATTTATTGATCAGGTGGCTGAGGATATAATAAGTATACTTATATGAAATAGTAGCCGGCTTACTTATCTTAGGGTAGTCGAGTACATTGGCTTTACCTCCTAACGGAGGTATAGAGACGCTAAAACGAATGAATCAATCAATCAATCAATCCCTGCCCATATGACGTTCGTGCTTCACTCCCAATCACCGCCTGGCAACCTCCGCAGAGCCGCACCCGCCAAGACCGGACCTCCGAACGCCTCGCGCCTCGCGCCTCGCGACCCAAACCAACACCCACACCACAAAACTCGCCATAAACCCACCACACCATGGCCTCACCCGCCGCGGAACCGCTGCCCAACGGCGTCTCCACACCCCCGGCAACAGCCCCGAACCCCACGCCGCCCTCGCAATCCACCCAGCCCGTCCCCAACGGCGCACCCGCACCCGCACCCGCACCCGCGCCCGCGCCCACGCCCGCGCCCACCGTGTCCCTTCCCCAAACCTCCCTCCACGACACGGGCGCCTCCAAACGGCCCCGCGACGCCCGCCTCATCCACATGATCCTCGCTAACATGGGCGTCCACATCTACACGGAGCGCGTGCCCCTGCAGCTCCTCGACTTTGCCTACCGCTACACCTCGTCCATCCTGTCCGACGCCCAGTCGTACGAGCCGCCCGCGCCGCACCACCCGACGACCAAAAAGCGCCAGGCGGCGGCTGCCGAGGATGACGGCGTTAGTCTTGCTGCGCTGCGCACGGCGGTTGCGGCGCGTGCTGCGGGCCAGTTTGGTGCCGCGTTGCCCAAGGAGTTTATGGCTGAGGTGGCTAGCGAGCGCAATCGCATTGCGTTGCCGAGGGTCGAGCGCGAGTTTGGCATAAGGTTGCCGCCTGAGCGATATTGTTTTACGGGGGCAGGGTGGGGGGTGCGCGAGCGGTGGGAGGAGGGCGAGGATGAGGATGAGGAGGAGGAGGATGATGATATGGATGTTGAAGGGGCGGGGGTTGCTGGGTTTGGGGTTGGCGGGCCGGTGGGCGGCGAGGATACGAGTATGGGGGGCATGGGCGAGGAGGAGGAAATTGATCAGGACGAGTTTGAAGAGGCCATGGGCGGGATCAATTAGCGTGCTCAAATCGACACTGGGAAATAGGCGTTTGCGGGGGGGGGGGAAGGGGAAAACAAAACAGACAAAGCATTCAGGGCGTTGAAACATTTCTTCATTATCACACTCAATATACCACACACACACACACACATGCCCTCTTTCCCATCTCACGTCCCCCGATATATCCCCCCCCTCGTAACCCCCCGTTCATCCACACGATTCTCCTCTTTCCGCACCCCACTCCCCCGCGTGCGCCCTTCCTCGTCCAAATTCCACCACTCCTTGTGCTTCTCCCGTGCATCCTCCAGCCGCCGCGTATGCTCCTCGCGCTTCTGCTTGCGCTCCTCCGCTAGCGCAAACCACTGCTTGCGCGCCCGATCCAGCTCGTCCTGATTCTGGTACTGCAGCATGCACGCGTTCATCGCGAGGCGCGGCTGGCGGCATGCGTAGATCATGGTAAATGTGCGGCCGAGGGCGCAGTGTGCGAATGCTAGGACGGGCATTTAATTTAGGAGAAGTGGGGGGGAGGGGAGGGGAGGGGAGAGGGAGGGGGTAAGCACTTTCTATCTCGGTGGCACATTTGGCGCGCACGTTGGCGTAGTAGAGGTCTCGCACTTGTTGTTCTTGCGGGGCAGAGAGCGGCGTGGGGTTGCTGGGCTGTTTATTCGTGCCGATTATCATGCGGTCGGCCATGCTGGGCCGCACACCGGAGTGTTGTGTGTCGAGGGGGGAATTGGGCGGGGCGTAGAGTCAATTGGTGGGTAGTGTGGTGTGGTTGCGGTACTGAGTTTTGGTTGTAGATGTGGTTCGAGATGATCTGGATTGGTGCAGGGATGTGTTGTTGTCGGAGGTTTGGTCGGAGGTTTGCAGGCAGCATGAGCCGTTCCGTCTAGGCCGAGGCTCTTGGTTGAGCTAGGTATTGGCTTTTGGGGCCGTGGGACGTCACATGCCTGGTATTCTTATTCTAACATTTTCCCTCCCTCATGTTTACACGTTTACACCACACTTTGGAGGGACAAATACAGGTTGTGCATACTCCGTCTAGATCCATACTCGACACATTTCAAGCCTTGCAGGTACCACCAAAGCTACACAATGAAGATCGCAGACCGGACCTTCATCATCAGTGGCGGCGTATCAGGTCTTGGTCTCGCAACAGCCCAGGCGCTCCATGCTCAGGGCGCCTACGTCTCCCTCCTCGACCTCAACGCTTCCAATGGCGCCGATGCCGTCTCTGCGCTCGGTCCGCGCGCCAAGTTCTTCGAAACCGATGTCTCCTCCACCAAAGCCATTGCTGCCGCAGTTACCGGCACAGTCGCATGGATCCAAGAGACAGGCAAGCCCATTGCCGGCGTCATTGCCGGTGCAGGCGTCGGCCTTCCCGGCCTGATTGTTGACAAAAAGAACGAGCCGTTGAGCATTGAGAGTATTGATTTTGTGCTGAATATCAATTTGCGGGGGACTTTAGATTTGGTCAGGCAGGTTGTGCCGCACATGACGACAACGGCACCTCAAGGCGCGGACGGCGAACGGGGTGTGATTATCATGATTGCCTCGTCGGCAGCGTATGATGGCCAAATGGGCCAGGTAGCCTATGCGGCTAGCAAAGGTGCGGTAGCGAGCTTGACGCTTCCGCTTGCGAGAGACCTTTCGAGGTATGGCATTCGCGCGGTGACGATTGCGCCCAGCATGTTTGATAGTGCGATGACGCGCATAATGAGCGATAAGGTCAGGCAAAGCATGGAGAAGAGTATGGAGTTTCCCAAAAGAGCGGGGTTGCCAGACGAGTTCGCAAGACTGGTTATCGAATGTGTTGGGAATGAGATGCTCAATGGCACAGTTCTGCGGCTGGACGGCGCGATGAGGATGCCGGCTAGATTGTAGCTAGGACACTATTGTATGCTGATTATTTCCGAGGGCCGCATCGCCTCATCTCTTCCTTTCCCGTACTTTGAACTTGACGCCGTGCTTGTTGACACCGCCGACCGTGCTGTTCATCTTGGCGCGTTGTAGCTCTAGCTCTTCTTCCGCAGCCATGAGCTCTCGTTCACGCTTCTTGACTGCCTCTAACCGAAAGGCTGTCCGCGACTGTGCCTGGTCTCGAGATTTCCTGAACTTCCGAGCCTCTCGCTTTGCAAGCTCCTGTGCTTCAAGTTGTTTCTTCGAAAGCGGTTTCGAGCGTGACACTATTTCTTCATCCTCTGATTCGTCAGATCCGTTATTTTGCAATTCTTTGTACGGGTTTTGCTCCGGAAAATCCTCTCCCCGTCCAAACCACGTGTCGGCGTCAAAATTGCGCTGCTCTTCCTGATCCTCGACGTAGACTCTGTGCTTCCTTTGCCTGGTAGCATCTCCATCCCTGATCGCTTTTATCTCGCCCTCCTCCAATATCAGCCTTTTCTCCAAATCATCCCGTTCCTTCCTGGCCATCTGCAGCATAGTGCGGATATACCCAGCATCTTGTGTCTTCAGAAGCTTCACCACATCCGTGCTCAATGCCTTGTTACCGCGATCTGCTACCTTCCTGCCCTGTTTGTCCACCTTGGATGACATCATCTTGAAGGAAAATTCATCAGGGTTGCGATCGAGTGCTTTCTCCTTAAGCAGTTTGAGTTTCTGCTTCTTCTGTTTGTGGTCGGCCGCCCGGAGCTTGTAGTCTTTGCGCTTCTCGAGGAGACCCCATTTCTCGCGCTCGGCAGGTTGCGCTCGCTCCTTGTGATTGCGCCGCTGAACGGCATTTCGCATGGACGACATGGCGGTGGGTGATGTGTTTGGTGGAGTTGGTGTTGATATTGGGAAACTTTTGCCAGATTTCATGTATGACTAAGCCATGGCCCACTTTAAAATGGGGCCAAATGCGGACCACTTGACCACCATAACAGTACAATATTGAATTCATTTACGGTGCTTCATGTTCAACCATACCCGCTATTACAGAACCTAAGAAGATTTTCAAGCTCGAGCTCAAGCTCAAGTCCATATTGGAATTGAAGTCCAGCAGCTGCAACAAGCAGAACTCAAGCACAAAGTAGTCAGGGACAGGCTGATTTAAGGTTCGTCAACTGTAAGACCACATTTTTTAGGACATGAGGTACAAAAAGTAATGTGAGTCTGTTCCTCGTTGAAAGTACCCATATTCTTGAGGGCCTTCCACCATTCACTAACTTCATCCACGGAACGCATAACTCCACTTGAGCGCAACTACAAAACAGTAGTGGCTAAACCCCTCTCTATTGAGAATCGGCTTGAGAGCCAAGTTGAAAGTCACAGAGCTTGAGACTTTGAGCAAAGGCCTGCACTTGCTTGAAGATGTCACAGTTCTGCAGGAGCGCTAACCGCGGGAACTAAACCAAAGATCCGGGTCAATGCAAAAGTTTGATTCGTCCGTTTGGATGCAATTCCATGGGTTTTGCAACCAGTAAAAGCTCTTTCACAATTCTGTACTACATTGATCAAGCCAAGCGCATCGCAGTGACATACGAGCTGCAGCACTTTCGTTACCGGAGACATCCCCGCGAAAATATGGTACGATATATTGAATCAATAACATAGCATTGTGCGACTTGTACCAGGCAAAATGGCGCAAGCAGAAAGGCGCCGTGGTGTTGGCAGTTTTGGCCAGCTTGAATTCGCCGACCGACAAGGATCAAACGTATTTTGCATCGCGCTTCGTATGTCTCCTAATCACTGCCGCATGGAGCAACAACTGTGGCGCGTGCGATCGGACCTTTTCGACTTGCACACAGCGCACCAAGCTCAAAGTGACTGCATGAACACTGATCTTGGCACCGCACCGCACCACCACGACTTTCCTATACGCTTCAACGAATCTTCCCTGTTATGAGTGGTGATAGGGTAAGAGTCTCCGTATCCAGTGCTTAGGAATACTGGTTGAGTCGAGACCATCAACGGCGGCAGCATACGTCTAGCCATTGTATCGCAACACTTACGATGGCAGCCAGCGTCAACATCGTCTTGGCGTCACACTACCTACATTACCAAAGCTTCACTTAAAGTCAGAATTAATACAAGCATTCCACCGCAGTCGATAATCGTTTGCTACCTTGGCCTAGAACTCATGGGGCAGACCAGAATCCAAGGCCCAAAGAAGCACTGCATAGCCGCACGTTCAACAGTTTCCAGGCTTGGAGCCTTGACCTTTGGTGAACGATAGATCTGTAGCATTCTTCGAGCCATTTGTCATTAATTTGTTCTGTTATCGGAGCAGTCCAATTGGTGTCAAACTAGCCATAAGTTTGCGAACCAAATCTGGTTCCGTTGGCAGCTAAATATGGCTGACATGGGCAGGTTTTTGTGACCTTTTTGGAAATGCACATCCAATTAGGCGCTGTTAATCTGAAACCGTCCGCCGATTTTAGATAAGTTGGTGACAATAGATAAGGTTCGCGGGGCAAAGTCCGTATGCCTGTGCAATAAAAGTAATTGAATTAAAGCACTCGTGTGCAGGTAGGATTGGTGGGGTGAAAATGCGCTTCCTTTGTTGGATGTGAATACGCTGCTGCAAATACTGCGTCAAGATCTTTCTGGTAGCGAAACTTGCGCCAATGGTGAACACCTAGCGACCGCCCACCTCGCTCCAGAACACGAATATTTGTCACGTTCCTGGGATGTAACCGACCGCCTGGTATGGGTAGGTAAACAGGGCAGCGACCACTCGCAGCCTGACGCCAAGCAGAGCATAGAGTCGCATCCAAGGTATCTACCTACTCAGTACGTCGCTAGGCTTCGTCGCCAAGACAAATTGATAGTCCAAGTCTACACATGTGACGCGACATGATAGTCCGCGCAATCCGAAGTATGGGACTATGCTTGCTCCGACGCGACGACGACATTCTAGTCCTGGCATCGAGATTGGCCATCTTCGACGATATGAAATCAGGACTGCTGGCTTCGAGTGTTGATCATCACCCAAGGCATAATATCGGTTTCTCTTATTCACCACTACTAGATCTGTTTCCAAGCTCATCGTGAGGCCAGTCTTGTTCTACGGGTACCCAGGCTTCCCGTTCACAATTGGGCATGTGGATCAAGGCGGGTAACACATGAAGCAGGTCCTGTATGGCTACGAACCAGGGATATTGTAACAATCAGACGGGTCGTACGCCTAGTTCGGTACATAGAACGTTCTAACGGCAAGTCGAAGACTCCTCCGCGATAGCTAAAGCTGCGATTGGAGCGCGGGACGATCCACCGTTACGCCCCAGCACCCACTCATACACGGCCCCAAACAACCTGCAAACTTGGTAGAGAATGCTGAGTGGTGGTCCATTGATTGTGCGGCTATCACATGTGGAACTAGGTGTTTGATCAGTGCATTGTGGTATTGTCCGCACAGTCTCGTTGGTGCCCTGGAGGAACCGGTGCTTGAGTGCGCCAGGCATAGGCTGGTAACGGGGGTGCACGGCAGCCATAGCGGTACGAGCGGGACGATAGCCGCGATACCTACTTCCACCGCTTCGGGTAGAGAATGAGACTAACCGTTAGGCTCGGCAGTCGTGGAATGCCGTGTGGTGTTGTGCTAAAATAACGATATGGCGTGTGGAAAGGAGTTTATATTGGGAAGTCAGTTCGGGTTGCGCTAGCTCGGCATCTGCAAAATCGGCCAGAGCCTACAAGAGGTGGGATAATTGGCGAGGCGCTAGCCGGCATCCTCCAGGAGGATGCGGGGATAGATGCCTTGTTGAAAGGATTCTCGCCTAGAGCGAGTACTCCTCCGAACGCATGACGGCTTTTCAGAGGGATGCACGCTTTCCCGCGCACTAATCCGGCTGCCAAGACCACACCACGCTAGCTGCGCATGTCATGCAGACTTGAAACACTCTCTTGGGGGCGCTGTGGCATCGTAGCCCAAGTTAGCACAGATTGATTGAAGACTAAAAACAGCGGTCTGACCAGCGGCGACCGGCACGCTGACTACTGTCTTCATCTTTGTTCTTTTTTTTCCCTCAAAAAGAACCGCTCTGTGCGACTAATGCTAGACTGGATGGCGTAGGGGCAAGGCTGGGATACATGGCTAATTCTAAGTAAGCTTCAACAAGGCTCTGCCAAACCGGTGGGTCCTCTACGGACTTCCGCTGACGGACTTCAGGTATGAGTACGTGCGCTTCTTCGAGCAGCCCGACAATCTGCTGGCCAACACCTGGATCGTAGTCAGAATTGACGGCCGTGGTTTTTCAAAGTATGTGCACCTTCCGACTTATTCAGCCATTATATTTCTATTACCGCCTTCTCTTCTGTTCGCCTTGCCTATTTCTGGCATACAGGTACCCGTAACATTGAGAAAACCGGTTGCATGAACGTGGGCTTTTTGCCGGAGTCGCTCGCCTCGGTTAGGCGTGCGCATACGCCTTGATAGTGTTATCTGCTAATGCAACGGACAGACTCACGACAAAATACAAATTCGTCAAGCCAAATGACCGGAATGCGCTTGATCTGATGAATGCGGCGGCGGAGGCCGTTATGAAAGAGCTCCCAGACCTTGTCCTTGCATATGGTAACAGCGACGAGTATAGGTGCGTTTACAATTGCGCAAGATTTGTGCCCCCTTCTGAGACGCTCTGGTGTTTGCAAGACTCTGCTCGAAACTACTGATCAGCATCTAAACATGGGGGGATCTACCGGCCTTCCACACAGAGCCTTGCTGACGTGTGTTTGAAGTTTCGTCTTTCACAAAGACTGTGCTCTATTCGAGCGACGAGCGAGGTAGGTACCCGGGCATTCTCATTTGCGCTGCCGTATTGTGCGGTCATTTGCAGCACGCTGGACTAAGTTATTAATAGTAAATTGACCACGACAATCACCTCCACCTTTACGAGTCACTATGTTTTTCTCTGGTCGCAGTACTTTCCGGACAAGCCACTCACGCCTCCCCTGCCATCCTTCGATGGGCGTGCGGTATGCTAT
This sequence comes from Ophiosphaerella narmari, assembly GCA_028456235.1. NCBI lineage: Eukaryota > Fungi > Ascomycota > Dothideomycetes > Pleosporales > Phaeosphaeriaceae > Ophiosphaerella > Ophiosphaerella narmari. The sequence goes on along the minus strand of JALNQA010000001.1, from coordinate 11,670 downwards.
CCGAGTGATGCTAATCTGCGAGATTATATGAGTTGGCGACAAGTCGACTGTAAGTGTGCCACCCAGTCTATATGTCTTGGCCATGGTGTTCACCCCATCTGAGGGAGAGCTGACACAGATCTATCTCCTGCGCTGTATACTGGACCAATTACAGGCAACTGACAATGGTTCAGGTCATATCAACAATTTGTATAACACCACATTCTGGGCTCTCGTTCAGCAAGGGGGCATGGATGCTCGGGACGCCGAACAGAGACTCTCTGGTACTGTTTCGTCTGACAAGAACGAGATTCTATTCAAAGAATTTGGCATCAACTACAACAACGAGCCTGAATGTTTCAAGAAGGGCACTGTCATGTATCGCGATGTGGGTCAAATCCTTTACACTAGGCACAATTCTGGCCCCCATGTCTCACAGTAACAGTTCTATGCCACCTCAGCGACTAAGCCCACGCTGTCAGCAAGTCAGCCGCAGGAATTGACTGCCGCTATCGCTGCCCCTCAGCCAAAAAGAGTACCCGCCCGGCACTCGACACGAATCATTGAGAACGCCATTCCATTCCAGCAGGAGCAAGTAGCATCTCCAGTCTCATTAGACCAGGGACCAACTTTCCTATCACCAGCATCAACTCCTTCGCCACCAGCATCTCCAAAAGGATCAACAACCATGTCAAGACCCGCATACCCCAACCCACTTCGATCGAATCCAGTTAGCCCTCGAAGCAGCACATATCCGCCGTCTGTCACAATGCCGCTTTCCCCGCCGTCAACGGTAACATCGCCAATGGGCAACTTGTACATAACATCTGGACCTGCAAAACAACCCCTCCCAAACTTGGCGCCACTCCCACTCTCCCCACCTATTCTTAAGCCTAGCACTAAACCGCCGCTCTCTCTAAATGCACCTAACCCAACTACACGGACAAACTTCTCACCAACATTCCCGTCACAAGATTTCCCAGCTGCATATCCTATTCAGGGGTACAGTCATGCTGCACCGACCGCCCCTAATCGGTTGGTATCACACTCAGCGTCTGCGTCAATGACATTGACGAGCACTTCGAGGGCACACCCACCCAGGCTCAAACAGCGCTCACCCAGTCAACCTCATCTACCAAGTTACTTCTCAACTATACAACAACCACCCGTGATACCTCTTCGCATATCAAGTATTCCAGTCAACAATAAGCCACGAAAGCTTTCACTCCAGAATCAACGATCCTTATCAGCCCTTAAATCAAGAGATAGCAACGATGAGAAGGAAAACATGTTCACGCCCGCTCAAATGGCTGGATCAACCACACCTCGTCGTATCAGCCCACCACTACGAACCAATAAGGCCCTTCCGAGCCCGCCTATGAACGCCGAGGAAGAAACGCGAACCAGAGAAAGGGTCGTAGGCAGTAGTTCTCCCGAGTCCCTTACGCACTCAGCGCGCGACTCTCCACCCCGCCGAGCCGCCAGCGAAATCTACAAAAGAGTCGGCCAAGTATGGCCCGACCCAACACACACTGACGACATCGGCCACCCCGGCATCGCAGAGCTCCCAGCCACAACTGCCCACAACCCCCACACACGCTCATCCTCCCTATCAGCAACCCTAACCAAACCGCAACAAGCCCCAGACGTCCAGGCTCTCTCAGCCGCATCATCCCAACACAACCGCCTCTCCCGCGCCGCGGACCTCGACATCCAGCCTACTGCCCCGCTTAAAGACTCCCCCCGCTCAAGAGCAAAGCGCTTCCCGAATAGCCCTGGTTTTCCCCCGCATGTCGCCGACTCGGTGGTGCGACAGGGTAAGCCTGCTGCCACAGAGCGTGGCGGCTGGGCGGCGGGGACGCAGGGTGATGAAGGGCGGCCGGTGCACATGAGCCGGACGCAGCGGGAGAAGGAGCGGAAGAAGCGCAGTCGAGCAAAGATTGTCATGGAGCATGTGGACGTCATCAAGGATGAGTTTTGGGTGAAACGGCCGTGGATTCTGAGTGGGAAGACGGGGTGAGAGAGAGAAAAAGAGATGTTTTTGGGGTGGGGTGGGGTGGGGTGGGGTGGACTTTTGACTTTTGACTTTTCTTTTCTTTTTTTTTGAGGGTGGGGGGTTGGCGCTTCCGTTCGTGCAGTGCATGGATGGAGTTATGTGTTTGAGGATATGAGGATATGAGGATATGTGTTGGTGTTGATGCAATCTATCTATTGCCTGCTCTTGTGTGGGTTATCGTGTGCGCTGTCCGCTCCGTGTTTAGCTCGTTATGTAAATTGTGCAACTGCCCGATACTCCTGAACGGAATGGTTCGTGGTGATGCCTTGCGGCTAGATCGTAGCCCCATGGCCGCCCTGTTCTTTGCTCTCCCGACTGTTCAGTACGCCCTCGTCTAGTCTGCTGACTGATTACTTCTGATAGAAGTATGATTCTTGCTGCTTTCGCTGCCTCGTCGTCTCTCCTGCGCCCCTATTTCCCCTTTCTTCCGCCCTTGTCCTGGCCCGATTTACCCACCCAACCTTGTTGCATGCCTAACATGTTTGCTCACCGGCAGTGGTTGTTCTGGACCAATCCCGGTCATTGGGGCGTCGGTAACTACGATGCAAGATTCAACGGACTGGGTATGTCGCGGTAGTTGTCTAGCCTGTTGCATGTGATACACGTTTTACCTTGTGCTGCGTTTCTGAATCTTCTTTTCGATACGCCGGAAAATGTATTCATGAAGTGTCTGTTTCTTTGCGGCCGCGCGCGCTTCGCTCAACGCCTTCTCCGCTAGTGATAATTTTGCAATCTTGCGAGATACAGCATCTTGACTCCCGCGTTTTGACTTGTCCGCTTTCTTCGCCTTTTTGGCTGTGCTAAATCCGTTTTCCTCGCTCTTGCCTATTCGCTTCTTTTTCTTATCCGAAGACTTAATAGTCTTTGCAGGGGCCTCGGTATCAGAGGCAGAAGTGGGCGGCGTGCTTGCGCCTGACGGCGATATGGAAGCGTCTGTCGCACTAGCTGAGCTGTCTTCAATAGTGCCAGCAATGGGTTCGCCCTTCACGAAGAAACCGTAGAGACCGCCGCGATTGATGCCTTGGGTGCGTATCTGGTTGAGAGTGCTCTGGCCACAGCATTAGTTACCAACCAGGCACAACAAGCTTCTGCAAAACGCCGTACCTCCTTTCCTGTTCCAATTGTCTGCAGGCTCTGGTCATATGCGCGCATCCACCATTGGTCATCCGTTGTGTAGGCCGCCTTCTTCTTGCCCAGCCCCAATTGGTCCTGTTTGTGCGCAATGAGTAATGGCTTCTTGATACCGCGCCCAGTAGTATCAAGTGAGTGGCCGGAGCCTTTCCAGCCTTGCTTGCGCAAGTATTCGTCGGCGTTCATCGAGGCTTGAGTGACATTGGAAGGGTGGTGAGTTGCGATAGAAATTTGGTGGGCCCGGAATTTTGCCGCTGACTGCTGGGAGACTAGCGCGCCAGTGCGTACTCCTACCAATATTCCCCCACTATTCTCCATGCCTTGCATCGATTTCTTCGTTTTGTCGGTGAAAACCGTAAGCATTATATGCCGGTAATCACTCATCTAAAGCTCGAGCCGCAAATAAGAAGCTCGCACTGCGTTGTATAGAATGACGGTCCACAGTCTTCGACAGTCATCACCTAAGAACTCAAGATGGAATCGGCCATTCTTGATAACAATTCACAGAAAATGCCGCCGAAGCAGCTGCGAAGGATTAGGGCATAGCTCTGAATCATAATTCGACAACCGCTAGCCTTCAGTATGCCTGCCAAATCGGCACGCAAACAACTGAATTCAGGAGGTGCTGCTGCAGCTTTCCGTCTCGCTTTCCCTCTGCAATTTGCATCTCTTATCTTCATTTTATCCAGTAAAGGCAACCTCGCTCTCTAGCCCCTTTCGACTGTCTAATCGTTTTTTGCACTGGTCTGTTATTCTACATTTTGGTCCATCCTCGCAATCTCACTTGGTACTTCTGTCTTCATCACAAAACTTCTGTTCAGTAAACATGAGGAGTAAATTGTCCATATGGTGCTATTTGGCGATCGCCACATCTCCCTTTCCATACCAGCCTCGGAATGGTGTTGCTCGTGATATCCCAAATTACCCTCAGCTTCGGTTTGATTCCAATGGGAAGTTTTCGATTACAGTCTTCAGTGACTTGCACTTTGGCGAGCGTGGGTAACCCACCACTAGCAACCTCAAAACTGAGGACGCTAACAACCTTAGCTGAATGGGTACGAAAACGCCCTGGTGCTGATCTGGGAACTGTTCGCCTCATGAGCTCCATTCTTGATAAAGAGAAGCCCGACCTGGTTGTCCTCAATGGCGATATGATTTCTTGCGAATATGTGGCCCCTTCTGCTTCCAATGACCTCCTAGATCAGATAATGGGTCCGCTCATCGACCGCAATCTACCATTCGCTGCAACCTTCGGCAACCATGACTCTTCAGAGACCTGCAATACTCGCTCCATGTCGGAATACATGTGGAACAACATCAGAGATCAACACGGTAAAAGACTGTCCTTCACAACCCAAGCCGTCAATGGACTAGTCGAAGAAGTAGGCACAGGCAACTACTTCATACCAGTGTATAGTTATCTAGATGGAGGCCGGATTGCGATGTTACTTTGGTTCTTTGACAGCAGAGGAGGCCGCGTCTTCCAGCCCGGCAAGAATCTTGACACTCCGGTTCCAGGATATGTTCACGAGAAGGTTTGACGACATAAAAGTTGGACTACTTCTGTTACTGACCTACCAGGTCGTCTTATGGTTCCAAAGTACACGCAATGAGCTTGAGATCCGGCATGGTAGAGCTATCCCGAGCCTCGTGTTTTTCCACATCCCAGTCCAAGCAACTCGAGCGTTCCAAGAGTCTACCCAATTTGATGAGAACACCAATCCAGGCCTCAACAGCGAAATCATAGGTCACCAGGATGATTGTGCTGAAACTGATTGCTACAACCACGGCGATGCAGCTTTCATGGAGGCGTTGGTAGAAACCAAAGGCCTGATGGCCGTTTTCTCTGGTCATGACCATGGCATCGAGTGAGCCTGACTGCCATTTATACTTCAGAACGTTATTGAGTTTACTAACTTCCCCAGCTGGTGTATGAGGTGGGGAAAGAATCTTCCCACGATCCCAGCGCATGGCAACGGTATCAACTTCTGTTTCAACCGTCATTCGGGCTTCGGTGGGTACTCTAATTGGAAGCGTGGCGCACGGCAGATCCAAATCGAGGAGCATGAATTAAACGAGAAGATACTAGAGACATGGAATAGGCTCGAAGATGGGAGTGTATCTGGCCGCATAACTTTGAACTCATCATATGGAGACGACCTCTACCCAAAGGTGGAGCCACTCGAAAGCTCTGGCTCGTAGAATGAGTCAAAGTCTACGGTAACAATCCTAGAGCCAACTCCATCTTCGACCAAGCAGGAAAATACTTCTATATCAAAGTCCGCCGTCACATCCTACACAACAGCTGAACCAGAACTGTCGGAAACTCCAAGGCCCTCTACCGGAACGAAGGCCAGTGCTGCAAAGTCTTCCGAATTGATTATAATCGACTTAATAATCCCCTTACTGTTGATGGTACGTTTTATATCTTCTTTATGATACGGTTGTTTTTAGCACCACAGCAGCACGCAAAACACTGTTCAGGGTGGTATGTATACTTTGACATTTTACCTAAGATTTGGATTACTAGTAAAGAAATTAGAATTAGTTTCTTGCTCATAAAATGCTTTTTCTAGGCTCTGATTGGCTCAAAGTATATCCGCCCGGTTGTCAGGTCATCGAAGGGCCGATAATAGTGGGATGTGGCACCAAGCTATCCCAAATGCGTCTATTCCGGGTGTATGAGCCACCCCCTCCCTCCAAAAATCCCGCAATCTTTCACCCAAACTCAACAGCACGTGGGCATGATTAACATGAGATAAGTGAGCGAACCGATAGCTAAGCAGGGGTCACAGTTTTTACTGACAGTAGCCCCGGCGCCGTCAAGATAAGCGAACGGTATAAGACCATGGCACTATTCAACTACCACAATGATTTTGAATCAACACAGTCCTCATGGAGACCAGTATACAGTTCTCAAATGATGACCTGCGACCAAGGAGGACCGCCTCTGGTCAGGCCGTCGGCGGGGTAGTGCCGTTGCGCCATCGATCACTGTCGCGCCGGAGGACAAATTCCATACACGCGCCCAAGACTGACGAGTTAGAAGATGCTGAAGATGAAGATGCAGGGCTTCGTGACGAACGGGACTACAAGAAGAAACAGGCAAGTACCTGCAACCAGCAGATCAGAACCAGTTTGGGCTGACCAATTGAAGGTGTTTAGCATGGGCCAGATACTTATATTGGCTTACCAGTCTGTTGGTGTAATCTACGGAGACATCGGAACCTCGCCTCTCTACGTCTTCTCTGGAACTTTTACAGAAGCGCCCAATCGGGCAGATCTGTTAGGCGCGCTTTCCTTGATCCTGTGGTCTCTGACATTGATGGTCACTCTCAAGTATATTATCATCATTCTACGAGCCGATAATGATGGCGAAGGTGGTACTTTTAGTACCTACTCACTTCTTTCCCGATATGTGTGCTATATCCTAGATTGACCTCGCATAATAACATACTAACGCACATCAGGCCAATATCGCCAACCGCGATCCTCGCGAGGCTACCCTTATCCGTATGTAAAGTCTTATTTTTGTGTAATGTCCAGTTGCTAAGGGTAGTAGGTATGGAACGACAACTTACTAGTGAGCTTGGTCGCTCAACCAAGCACGTTCGCTCTACCATTGAAAACACAAAGTTCTTCCGTGGGTTGCTCAAAACCATCGGGGTGCTTGCAGTTTCCATGGTCATGGCTGATGGTGTCTTGACACCTGCACAGTCTGTGCTTGGTGCCGTGCAAGGATTGACAGTTGTCGATCAAAATATCAGCAAACCTACAGTTGTCGGTGTCACTTGCGCAATTCTTGTGCTACTCTTTGCACTACAACCTCTTGGTATATCGAAGCTCACAGTGGTCTTCTCACCGATTGTCATGCTATGGCTTGCGTTTAATGCGGGATTCGGAATTTGGAATTTAGCGAAGTATATTTATCCACTTTGAGAAACTGGAATGAACGCTGACCGTGATAGATATGATTATTTGATATTGAAAGGCTTCAACCCATTTTATGCCTTCGACTATCTGATTCGCAACAAGTATAGCGGCTGGCGAAGCCTTGGAGGCATTCTGCTCTGCTTTACGGGTGTCGAAGCTCTCTTTGCGGATATTGGCGCATTTAGTCGACGTGCTATTCAGATCAGCTGGCTTGGATATGCTTACCCCTGCCTTCTCCTCGCGTACTGTGGGCAAGCAGCACACATCAGTGTCTTTCCTAACGCCTACTCGAACCCCTTCTACAACAGCGTCCCCAGTGGATGGCTCATTCCTTCTCTCATTCTTGCCCTTGGAGCTGCTATCGTTGCATCGCAAGCAATGATCACAGCAACTTTCCAGGTACGTTGACTGTAGTGGGCTTGTAGAAACCGGCTAATATATCGCAGCTATTAACGCAGATTATGAAACTCTCATACTTCCCTCAAGTCAAGGTACTGCACACATCCAAGGCTTACCATGGCCAATTGTATGTGCCCGCGGCAAATTGGCTGCTCATGGTTGGAACGGTTGTTATTGCAGCCGTCTACAATAATACAACCTCACTTGGAAACGCCTACGGAGTTTGCGTAATGTTTGTCACATTCTTCGACACCTGCATGGTAACCTTGATCGCAATCCTAGTATGGCGTATCAAACCATACTTTGTTTTCTTGCCATGGCTAACCATAGCTTGTATGGATGGCGCTTTCCTATCTTCTGCACTCACGAAAGTCCCAGATGGTGCTTGGTTCACGATCCTGCTCGCCCTGTTACTTACTAGCATTTTCATCCTCTGGCGTTTCGGAAAGGAGCAGCAGTGGTTCGCAGAAGCCGAAGATCGTTTCCCGACTACGCATTTTGTCAGAATGAACGACACTGGCGACCTACAACTTACAGAGCGGTTTGGAAACAAAACGCTTAGCCGGGCGCAAGGTTTCGGTATTTTCTTCGACAAGGCCGGAGAAACTACCCCAATCATTTTCAGTCAATTCATCCGGAAACTCGTCACCGCACCCGAGGTCATTGTGTTCTTCCATCTCCGACCGCTCGATCAACCCTCCGTACTGCCGGGTGATCGATACCACGTGACTCGCCTCGCCGTACCAAATTGCTACCGGCTTGTAGTACGCCACGGCTACATGGACGACGTTATCACACCGGATCTTGCGGCGCTTATATTCGGCCAAGTTCAGAAGCACATCGTAAGCCGCGCTCTGGATCGTGAAGGCGAGAAAGCGTCTGGTTCCGGAGCCGAGGCGAGGACGCCTATAGTAACAGAAGCTGATTCGTCGATACGCGCTCCAACACCCTCCCCTAGCACTGGCAGCACCTCTTCGCGGCTCGAATCTTTGGAGCGTGCATACAATCACGAAGTGTTGTACATCATTGGGAAGGAGCAAATGAAAATCAAGCAAGGGACGAACTTTGTGCGCAAGGTGGTCTTGGAGACGTTCCTGTTTTTGCGCGACAACACACGGGCGAAGATTGCAAGCTTGAAGGTGCCGACGGACAAAGTGATTGAAATCGGGTTTATCAAAGAGGTTTAACTAGCAATTCCCAAATTCCCCGTAGCACTAAGGTATAATACCGAAAGTACTCGAGTAAAATAGACTTATAGCCCCCGTTTCATTCGCCCTGAATAGCGCGTCTCAAGTCGTGAGTTAGAGTTTTGTACTGTTGACAGTTGCGGAGAGTATATCTTCATTTGTCACAGCGGGCCTAATGGTGGAGCTAGTCTCGCTCGAAGAATCTTCCAGGTTCCGTACCTTGCGGCGCTGGCGGATTTTGTTGTCCACATAGCGTATGATGGCTAGTACAAGGCCAAAGGCAAGAACGGCACAAGCGATGGCAAAGCCGCGACGGTAGCGAGGACGATCATCCTGGCGGAAGATTTGCGCACCATAAATACCAGCAATATTTGCTCCCATAATGACCTTACTATTGTTAGAAAAGCAAGAGCAACAAAGCACAAATAATTCTTTACTGGGCCATTGCAAGTGCGCGCTCCTCGGAATCTGTGCAAGTGAGAGACATCCAAGTGATGTTGAGCGGATGGGAGAAGGTGCCGAACGTTTGCGTCCAGACGACTCTGAAGTATTTCACGTTTCGATTGTTCATCTCTGTGAATATGCGGTTAAAGATGTAGCCAAGCAAGTGGCAGCTGAAACCTGCCATGACCGTCTCACCACGTCGGTCGCTAAGTTTCATTGAGTTAGTATGCCACACCTAGATAATTGGTGGTGTTGGGAGATACTCACAAGCGATCGGAAAACCAACTAAAAGTGAAAGACACAGGAATTTGAAGAAAAAGACCAACAGCTGCCATTGCGTTTGCCCTGAGTTGTCCAAATCCGAAAGATCTTACAATAGATGGTGCGTAAGTATCGAATGCTCGTTGTGGGCCATTGTTGCACATTGTGATTCCAAAGTGGCACCACATGCGCCAATTAGTAAACTGTAGCGCGTTGGCTTGAGTAAATATGGAGGATTTCGCCATACTAACAGCTTTCTTGAATGCAGCAAGCCCAATGCGCTTCTTTTTCCTGCTCTTGGCGGGCTCGTCGATATGCACATGGCTACGGAGGATGTGAATCTCTCTTTCGGTGAACATTTGCCGTTTCGGAGCAAAAGTGGGGTGAGGCTTCTTGAAAGAGTCTGGCAGGCAGAAGCCAAGGACGAACCCACTGAGGATTGTGAATCCACCCATGAGAACGAAGAGCCAGAACCACCCAGGCCTGCCACCCACACCGCGCATGTGAAGTATGCCGTAGGCGAGCAGTTTGGCAGAGGCTTGTCCGAACTGGTTACCAAAGTAGAAGATCATGACACGTTTCGCGGTCTCCGATCGAGTGTACCAAGTTGGGAGTGTCCAAAGGTCGCCAGGTATAAAGCCAGATTCAGTTATACCTAATAAGAGTCGGGTGGAGATGAAAGACCCGTAATTAGTTTGAAAGGCTTGGAATGTACTGACAATGCCGAAAAGAAAAAGTTGGAGGGTAAGCCATCTGCCAGGGCCGACGCGGTACAGAGCCATGTTGGCTGGAATTTCGAACAGAACGATGCCCAAGGAAAGCATTTGTTGTCCGACGCTGAACTGGTTCTGATTGGTACCGATATCCTCCATGAAATTATCAGTGATTGCATTCGCTATGTTACCACGGTCAAGCTGTAAGCAGAAGAATCCGAGAGTAAGAAGAGGCATAATAATCAAGTCAAACCTAAGTAGACTATGTTAGCATATTCTGGACAATTTCTGGGTGCCATAAACTTACTTCCGTTTGGCCTTCTTCTCTTCATCTGCAGACCAATCGCGGGTTGGAACAACCGCTTGTACCCCATCAGCATCCTGCTCGTAAGAATTTGCCGTGCTTGTTCCCATGCTGCCGGATGACAGACTTTAGTTTGGCCAAGGCAATATTTTGATTGAAAGTAAAGTTGCTGATATCGAGGAATCGTCTTTACCTGATTAGCAACAATATTTATATGTTATCTATTCCGCCAGGGTGCGACCACAGATACGCCAACTGCGCACATAACATCAGATGTGTGCTTGGGCATGCGCTGCCGGGCAGGCTCGGCTTAGACTTGTTACTTCGCATATCACTTGGCTCTGCCCACAGTGACGATACAAAAGCGGTCCATTGAGCCACTGGCGCACATATAGCGAAAACACCACTTTGCCCAAGGATTGGAAATACGGTGGCTGGTTTGATGTGCCACTGTTTCTACCAGTTCTTTTTCTCAATGACATTGGCACATCCTCTATCGTATGGAAGCTCTCCTTTATCAGAAATTTTTCTCAAGGTATAGGTTTTCGTGGCTCTCATTTTCGGCTGGATATACGGGCTCTCGTAGGGTTTGATCTTTTTGGTGTGATTTTCGCCATGCTATTCGACTTCATGGTTGTAGTAGGCCTGGGCTAAGGAAATACCCAGTTGCCGCGCGAACTTGGCGCGATGTTGACATCGGCCGCTAAGAGCACGTCATCGGCAAAAATTGACTTCCTCGCCAATACTTGTAGGTCATCAGATAGTGTGTAAGAAAAATAAAACATGATAGGTGCGAGTGACAGCCAGGGCAAACCCAGCACGAGAGATATATACAAATTTGACAAGCGGCTAGGGAGTTAGGATTGGTACCCTCGGGGTTCGACGTAATCCTGGTAGCATTGATTAATAACTACTATTCTGGTTGGTCCCTTGTGCTTTCCGTATGGATCGTCCATAGTACCCCACGTCCTTACTACGTTGTAACGGTATGCGCCCCCACACCCTTGTTTTAGACATTTGACAACATAGTGGCAAGTACCACGATTCATAGGGGACTTTTGAGGATTTTGAGAATTCCAGGACTGCGCTTTGAGCTGTGTACTACAATGCTACTTCAAAAGTTTCGCACTCCGCCCAATTAATCACGAAAGCTAGTGGTTTTCACAATAGTATACCACAACTTCTACTAACGTGGTTTACAAGCGAGCGCCGGGCCCCAAAACACACCAAAAACAGTCTCTTGAATCTCAACTACAGCTGTAT